>CM058239.1:80179896-81579132 GCA_030180135.1 Orychophragmus violaceus
AGTTTCCTAGGATTTTAGATCAAATCCTATTTCCGTAGCTGTGTTCTTCATCTGTTCTTCAGTAGTTATGTCTTTGATCCGTTGTTCGAGGAACAAGGATAAGGAAGTCGTTTATGTGTCGTCTGGAGAAGACTCACTATGTCGGCGTCAAATCTCGTCTAGTTCGTCTTCCGCCAGCACTTCCTTGGATTTGAGGGCTCATACCGGCTATAAGGCGTTTAAGGAGCTTGAACTTTGTCACGAGCTATCTCGGCTGACCGGTGCCGTGGAAAGCTCAGGTCAGAAAGCATTCGTGATTCCACAGCTTCGGGATTCTGACCCTGATGAATCAGAAGAGGCCAAGATGGGAGTCAGGAGGGACGACTCGGAGGGCGATGGCGACAGTACGTCAACTCCTGATGAAATACTAGACATTTTGACCGGGGGGTTTGCTAACGTATTCCAAACTCGATCCGATGAAGATTCAGTCAGATCGGCGTTAGCAGGCTGTGGCGCCGACCCGAGAATTAACTTTATTATCCCTGGCCCGAGAGACCATCCTTGGACTCCGCCTCCCGGCTATGTATGCCTGTATGAGTCCTATTTTCTTAATGCAGACACGGCGGGGAGCCAACTTTGGCTTCCCTTACCAGACTTACTCGTATCCTACTGTTCTCGCCGTGAGCTTGCTATTTCGCAATTGTCAGCGGCTGCCATCCGTCACATGGTGGGTCTCCTCGTCGTGGGAGCTGAGTGCGACATAACCATCAGTGTCAGGATATTCGAGGAAATGACTTCCAAAAGTCATATGAAGGCGACCAGCCCTGGATGTTACTCTATTAGGATGAGGGCGGATCAAGGAGTCATTCTGAATGCGCCGAGAAAAGTGCGTCTCTGGCCGAGATACTACTTTTATGCCGAGATAACGCCTTTGGTCGTTTCTGAGGGTCATTGGACTCTCAGATTGTCGTGGAACACTAACTTCGGTAGTTATTATTTTGTCTTGATTTCTTTGTTCCTCGGTAATTTACTTAATTGTTTTTCTATTTTGCAGTGCGTCATCCGTTCTACAAGCCTTTTCTGGACGATTTTTTTGCAATTGTCGAGAAGATTCGGAGCCTTAGTCTTCATAAGTGGGAAGATATAACTCGGACCCGAATCAACTTGTCTCGTCCGAAGATAGCGAAAGGTACCGACTTCCCGTCATGATGCTTTGCGGAGTTGCGTGTTGATTTTTTCTATTGCTTTCAGTTAAGTGGGACACTTTAGAGAAGGTCAACCCGGCAGATTTGAAGAAACCTAGAATGGGAAAGCTGAAGAAGGTCGCGGTTGACTACTCAAAGAGACTTCCCTCGAATCCTTCCTCGGCTGAGAAGCCTAAGGAGACTAATACTAATCCTTTTCTGCCTCAAGACGGTGGTGAGCCGTCATCTGTTGCAAGCGTGAGGTCTGTCGATCCTCCTCAGGAGAAGTTGAAAATGGCGGCTCCTCCAGCGAAGACTCCTCCGACCAAGGTTTCTCTGCAGTCCCAATCTAAAAAGAGGCCGGCTATTGAGAAGCCGGACTCCGAGGGTCCTGGAAAGAAGATCAAGATTTTGGACCCATGGAGACGACTGATTTGGGAGAGAGGTGACATGACTGAAGCCAGCACATGTGAGAAGAAACAATTTCTTTCTCGCAAAGAGGTTGTCTCGGCTCGCCCTCGAGGTTCGCAGAAGGATGTGGATGTGGCGGCCTGGCCGTCGATCCATAACTTTGCTTACCATTATGAAAGCGAGATCCCATTTGTTCAAAATGCTCAAGCCTGTTTCGACTTGCTTACCTGCCTGAGAGGGAACGATGCTGACTGGCCAGTCCAAGAAAAGCTTCCTCATTCTGAAGCAATTCTTAATTTGAAGCGAGCCAAGGCAGAGCTAGGAAATTTCTTCCTTGTTAGTACCTTATGTTTCTCTTTATTCACATCTCTTTTTTTTTTCAGATGATCGCGGCGTCGAACCGAGTTGCTCTCGAGAGCGTATGGGATTAAAACAGGCTGGCCGACGCAGTGAAGAGAAGGGATACTCAGCTTGAGAAGCTGATGGAAGATAAGGAAGCGTTGGAAGCGTTGGAAGCGCAGAATCGTAAACTTTCCAAAAGACTTCGCGAAGCAGAAGCTAAAGTTCGCAAGGCCGATGAGAAGGCCAAAGCCGACCGTGAGATGTATGAGTCGGAGGCTTTGCGTCATAAGAGGCTTTGCGAAGAACTAGTCACAAAGGAGAGGAACCGGGTCGAAGCTGAGATGAGAGCGAAAGCCCAGTCTCATTTTGACCTTTTTCGCCGATTTGTTGATGAGAGGGAGGCCAGGGTTGATCGAGAAGTCGATGCTATGGATGTCCTTACGAAGGAGGATCTGAAGTTTGAGCTGTCGCCAACTCAACATCCGTTGCTGGTTTCGCTGCGCCGAGATTCTCCAGATCCTGTCCCAAAGGATATTGATGAGTTTGGGACCAATCACGGGCTGATACCTCCCGAAGATCCTCCAGAAGATCCTCCCGTTTCATCGGCTCAAGAGACTCGAGACCAGCTGGGTGTATCTCTTGATGTTCAAGACGCAAACGCTGCAAGTGGGGAGGTTGAGAAGACTGCCGAGGTGGAAAAGGCGGCGGAGACTGATCTAGGGACCGTTTAGATCTCGTTTCTCTTTTTATTTGTAAAATTTATGTCTGTAAACTTCTCCTTGTTTAAAGGAGGTACTTTTTTAAGTTTAATTTAGTGTGCTTTTTGGCTATCTGATCGTTTTTTATTAATCGGAATGTGGGAATTTTCCTTAACTCGGTATAAATTAAGTTTGAACATCGATTAGAACGCGAATTTTAAGTGTAATTTAGTATCGTTACCTGATCGCTTACTATTATTCGGAATGTTTTGAATTATCTTAACTCGGCATGAATTAAGTTTGAACATCGATTAGAACGCGAACTGGTGTACTGTTTTGATTGTGTTCTCGGCTTACTCGTTCAAAGGACAAACGAATGTGCGAGGCTTAAGTGCGAGGCTTATTTATTATTGCTCACCTCAGAGAACATACGAGTACGTACCCAGTTTTTTAGTGCGAGACGGATCTCGGCTTTTCCTTACCATGCATCTCGCGTGCAAAGAAGACCGCACTCCTGGCCAGGGAGTGCGATGCTAATGATGCGAGTCTTATTGGATGCTCGGCTTACAGTCAAGGCGTGTATTGCTTAACTTTGCGAACTGAGGAGCTCGGCTTTCTGCGAGCTAAGAAGCTCGGTTTTCTGCGAACTAAGAAGCTTGGCTTTCTGCGAGCTAAGGAGCTCGGCCTTCTACGAACTAAGAAGCTCGGTTTTCTGTGAGCTAAGGAGCTCGGCTTTATGCGAGCTAAGGAGCTCGGCTTTATGCGAGATAAGGAGCTCGGCTTTCTGCGAGCTAAGGAGCTCGGCTTTCTGCGACCTAAGGAGCTCGGGTTTCTACGAGCTAAGGAGCTCGGCTTTCTGCGAGCTAAGGAGCTCGGCTTTCTGCGAGCTAAGGAGCTCGGCTTTCTGGATAAGTGCTTAGATTGTCGTGAAGTTAATAGCTTAAAAAGAGATGGTTAACTCAGCATAAGTTATTAAGATATAATAACTCGGTAATAGGGCATAAATTGAAATGGAATAATAACTCGGCATAAGTTGAAGAAAGAGAACTAACTTGACTCGACTTGAGGTGCTTTTTAATTCGGCATAAGCTGAAAGATAAGAATTTTATTAAATTTGTGATTGTGCCGATGAAGGCTGCCTACGTATCTTCCGAGGAAGAATCAAGTCACTTGTAGTTCACACATAGTGCCGAGGTCATACCGCTGTTTAAAAGTATTCTTCCAGACTTGACGAATTCCACGAACGCGGCAAAGCTTTGCCCTTCATTAATTCGAGCTCGTAAACGTCGGGTTTAACGATTTCGGTTATCTTGTAGGGTCCTTCCCACTTTGCGCCGAGTTTGCCTGCTCTCCATTCTTTGGTGTTTTCGTAGACTTTGCGAAGCACGTAGTCGCCGAGTTGAAAGTGTCGCTCTCGTACCTTTTGGTTGTAATGCCGAGTTGCGAGTTGTTGGTAGTTTTGGATGCGGAGTAATGCCCGATTTCGTTCTTCCTCGATGCAATCGAGGGTGTGAAGTAGCATTTTTTCGTTGATCTCATTATGTTGAGGCATAAGAGATCGTCGGAGAGTATATACGTTGGCCTCTACCAGGACCATTGTTTCCACGCCGAAGGCTTAGGAAAACGGGGTGGCCCTAGTTGTACGGAGAGGAGTTGTTCTGTGCGACCAAAGAACTCCGTCCAGCTCATCGGCCCAAACTCCTTTCTTGCTTTCGAGACGCTTTTTGATGCCGTCGATGATGGTTTTGTTTGTGGCTTCAGTCTGCCCGTTTCCCTAGGGATATCTCGGTGTCGACTTACTGAGCCGTATGTCCCTCTTTCTGCAAAATCCTTCAAACAAGTTTGATGTGAATTGTGACCCGTTGTCGGTGACAATCTCGTAAGGCAATCCATATCTGCATATAATGTATTTCCAGACGAAGTTCTGAACTTGGACGTCGTGGATCGATACATATGACTTGGCTTCTACCCATTTTGTAAAGTAGTCGGTCATGATCAGCAGGAAGTGCCTTTGGTTAGAAAGCGGCAATGGTCCAACAACTTCCCATCGCCCACCTCATGAATGGGTAGGCCGCGGTGGATGTGGTGAGTAGCTCTGTATGCCGGTGTATGAATGGTGCATGTCGTTGATACTTTTCGCACTTGTTAGAGTATGTCTCGCAATCGCCGACCATAGTCGGCCAATAGTGACCATTTAACTTGATTTTAAGAGCAAGAGATCGACCTGGAGTGATTCCCGCAAGCTCCTGAATGTGTTTCTTCGAGTACTCGGCGGATTTCGTCTGCGGATATGTTGGGAATGTCCTGAAATCTACTGTACTATCTCTAGAAAGTATGATAAGTGTCGAGATCAGACATAAGTCATAAATACTGGGTGATCATGATGACTTGCTAGAGCCCGCTCATGATCTATAAGTTTAGGACTTATTACCAGTATTGTATGATCCCAAAGGGTCACACACCATAGCTAACGGGAAAGTTAAATGGAATTAATACGGTAAGATGCAAGGCATTTACTGTATTTGTACAGAGAATTGGGCCAGACAAAATACAGGCTTTTGTCTGATTTGTGTCTTGGGCCCAAAAGCCTAATGGGCCATTAGTTTAATTACTTGGGCCCATATAAGGAAGAGGACAGGCGCCAGTGAGACTATCCTTCTGCGATTTTTAGGTCTAGCCGTCCTCTCTCTCTCTGTTGATTCCAGCTTGGTCTAGCAGCCTGATCCAGTAGCTTGTAAGAGTGTGGATACCTAGGAGGAGCCGGTTTCTATCAGCTCTTGCAGATCTCTTCATTCCTTTGATCAATCCGCTGCAATCACAAGGTAATGAATCTGATCTGTTTATGATTCAACTGCAAATCACCTAGATCCTAGTTGATTATGTGCTAGGTTGTAATCTGACAATTGAACCTATGAACACACATAATCCCACAGTGGTATCATAGCAAGGTTGTTAGGTTTTTGCTTTTTGGATCATACTAGGTTGTTTATTAGTTTGATGAATCGATTTTAATGAGTAAAATTGATTGAAACTTGAAAACCTAGAAATACTTGTTAATTATGTTGAAATCGTTTCTGTGTATGCTTCGCTTGTTGACTTAATATGAATCGCTTTTGTCAAATTCAATTATTAAAAGTCAAAGTTAATTGTTTTGGTTCATAAGCGAATTGGAAAAAGTCATGTTTATAAAGAAACGTGTCAGTTATGTTAATGTTCAAAGCGATTTGATTGTGAAAGTTAAGAATCGATTGTTTAATTATATAGACAAAATCGTTTTGTTCATAAGCGATAGAGGAAAAGTCAAATTCATTGTTTAAGAATCGTTTTTGTCCTCTTGTGAATGTGACGATCGAATTATTGAAGTTAGGTTGTTTGTTACGATTTTGTGAAAAGTCAAAATCACTTTTTGAATTAAAGTGATTCGATTTGTTGATAGGTTGGTTAAGATTTTGAATCGATTAATTATTTATTTATTATATGGTTCAAGCGGTTAACCCAAATCGCGGTTTGCTGGAAATTATTTAATACAATTGGTATTATTTAATTTCTGGTTAAACCGGATTTAAATTCAAAAATTGAATTTTAACCTAAACCGAAGGCTGGTCTAAGTTTGATTTGGTTGGACCAAATAATTTAGAGCTGGTCTGGTTTAGTAAATAACCAGTTGGATTTAGTAGTTAATTTGGTCTCGGACCAGAATTAATGAACCGACTCGGTTATGTCAAATTATTGGGCCAATTGGAATTCTGTGGTCTTGGGCCAAGAATTGGGCCTATAATTTGTGACCCATCCAAAAACTTTAATAAAATATTAAATTAGAAATTTCTATTTTTAGCATGTTTCTAAATTTTAGAAAGTTTCTAAAATAAGTAAGTTTCCAAAAATAGTAATCTTCTATTTTTGGAAAGAAAAACTAAAATCCTCAAAACCAATATCAAGCTTGGATGTCTTGCCCAATCTTGTCAGCTACTTAATGCTTATTCAATTACAGATATGGCTTACAGTGTGAGGTGTCTGTTTTTGCGTAAGTAAAGTAGTATATAGTCACTAATTTCATTGGGGGTCCCAGACTTTAGTGATTATTTGGCTGTAAGAGATTGGTTTCCTTGACTGGGCCATCGGGAGTCCCGGGCCTTGAGACATCTGGTGAATTGGGCCTTGGGCCCAATCCACAACCGAGAGTTATATGGTTATAACTAGCTGTGTGTATGCTTACCAAGTAAAGCTAATTCCGGGTGACGGCCAGTGGCCCACTTTGGTTTTAGTTGAACATGGGTCTCGAAATCATTGCATTCTTATGAGGTTAAACAAAGAAATTTTGAATGCAATGCGAGTTCTCTTATAAGTTATTAAGATTACTCTTTTATGAACTAAATAACTAAAACTCTATTTATCTCTAAATTTCAGTTATGACTAGCACAAACAATCAAAACACTTTCTCGATCCGGTCTGTCCTTGAGATGGACAAACTGAACGGATCAAATTTCTTGACTTGGTCGCGGAACCTGAGGCTAGTCCTCAGGCAGGAGAGAAAGGACTATGTCCTTGAGAGAGCTCTCCCCGTGAGGATCGGGTCCAATGCCTCTCATGCAGTATATGATGCTTGGAATAAGCATTATAATGATGCGGTAGATGTGCGTGGTCTGATATTGGCTACCATGGACTCAGATTTGCTTAAGCAATATGAGAACATGGAGTCGCCAATAGAGATGATCAGCAGCCTGAAATTGAATTTTCAGGAGCAGGTAAGAGTGGAGAGATACCAGTTGGTTAAGTCTCTCACTAGCTGCAAGCTACCAAATGATCATCCAGTGAGTCCTCATGTCAGTAAAATGATGGGTTACATTGATAACCTGAGGAAACTGGATTATCCAGTTAGCCAAAGAATTGGCAACTGAGATCATTCTGCAGTCACTGCCGTCAAGCTATGATAAGTTCAAAAGGAACTATATCAAGAAAGGCTTAACGAAGACGCTGACTGAACTGCATGATATGCTCAAGACAGTTGAGCCAAACGTGAAGAGTACCCTGTATAATCTCATAATGGAGAAGGGTAGGTTTATTAAACCTAGTGCTGACAAGGGTGAAGACAAAGTTGTCCAGATTTTGAATCATGGCAAGCGTGTGTCTTCTGAGCCCGAGTCAGATACATCTTACGTTGGTAAGTGCTGCTACTGTAAAGAGACTGGGCATTGGAAGAGAGATTGCATTAAATTCATGGAAGATTATGAGGAGTTGAAGTTGATGTATGAGACTACTTCCTCAGGTATTCATGTTATTACTTCAAGTTCTACCTTATAGGTATTGGATACTGGTTGTGGCACTGATATTTGTTATAATATGCAGAGCCTAAGGATCAGTAGAACGTTGAAGGAAGGGCAAGTGGAACTGCGTGTCTGGAAGGAGCTATAGATGCTGCCTCAGCCGTAGGGTTTTCACTTGTAGATGCCTTTGAGGCTTGGTTTTATTAAGTAATTGCTACAATGTACCTGCTTTAAGCAGAGTTGTTTTTCATTTTCTTGTAAGAATTTGAATGTTTTTCATTTTGATAAAAGACAAGTTTTGTTCTTTTGATCTTAATGAAATATTAATTGTAGCACCCTATTCAAGGACTGGGTTTTATATCTTAAACCAAAGAGTGCCTAAATGCAACATAAATACCGAATTGGTTTAAATCTGATGAATTAAACCTGATTTTTCTTGGCGTAAATGTTTTGGTCACATAGAGTGAGTCGGATTCAGAAATCCCATAGTTATGGACTTTTGGGCTCATTTGATTGGATATCTTATGAGACTTGAATTCTGCTTACTGGACCAAAAGACAAAGGGCCTATCTTAGCCGAGCTAGAGAAAGGCCCAAAGGCTTATTGGACCTTGAACATACTCATGTATATGGCCCGATGAGCAGTAATGCCAGAGAAAATTTCCTGTACTTCATTATCTTTACTGATTGCTTCAGTGAGTATGACTGTGTTCAATAGATGAGACACGAGTCGGAATTCTTTGAAATGGTCGAAAGAGTTCCAGAATGAGGTATAGAATCTGAGTGACAGAAGTATTGAGACTCTGGATTAGATCACGAGTGAGAATACTTAAGTCATTGATGGTGTGATCATCTGAATGAGTGTGAAGTCGTTTCACAGCTCATTTCTCCTGAAAACCTTGAGGTGTTTCTGTGAGAAAGAATCAGATCTTATTAGAAATGATTAAAGATGAGTCACACGAATCTTCCATGATATTCTTTAAGAATAACGCTCTAGAAATATCTAAGTTTACGCTGAAATAGTTCCACCAATATCCGTTGAAAGACACCACATAAATGTGGACTGGAAATGATCCAAATTCGTCTTTACTGAGTATTTGTAGTTGAGCTACTTCGCTGGTTGTCCTAGGGAAACCAAGGCTTGTTACTTTTTACGTCCATTCCGAAAACGAAGTTAGGTTGTTCGGAATTCTGTTTTCTAAAAGGAAATTTGCTTTCCAAGAAGAACAGTGGGAGTAAAAGTATAACTCGAAGAAATTCGAGAAATACAGGAGGCTGCTCAACCTGTTGAGGGAGAGCAGCGGATGGATTTACAGATTTCTGTAGAATCTACACCTGTAGAGCCTGAAGTTCGCAGATCTGAATGAATCCGTCACTAATCCGAGAGTGATTTCTCGTGATTAGTTGCCATGATCTGATGATCATTGAAAGTGACGAACCTGCGAAATTCACAGAAGCGAAAGTGAGCCCGGACTCCGAAAAATTATACTGTGTGTAAGTTAGCTTCATCGATCCATTCATGGATGGAAGCAAACATATCGGAGTTGGAATCTTCGTTCTGTTGAAGTAGTCAAGGTTTTGACTTGAACAGGAACGAAGTGGAACTGTGCGTTTACTAATAGATAAGTGGGAGCGATGTTGCATTTCTCATAGTGTATGTCGATGACATACTGATTCTCGGAAATAACGTTCCAATGCTGCAGTCGGTAAAGGACTGGCTTGGGAGTTGGTTTTATGATTGACATGGGTAAAGCCACGTATGTTCTTGGATTTTGGATCTAAAGATAGAGATCCAAAAGAGCTGGTAGGACAAAGTCAGGATTCTTAAATTGACAAAGTCCTACACGTTTTCAGCATTCCAAGAAGGGTTTTATGCCAATGTCACATGGCATTACGTTAAGCAAGAAACAGTGTCCTACGATAACTGCTGAGCTTGAATGCATGGATGAGATTCCATATGCGTCGGCAATTGGATCTATCATGTATGCCATGACACGTACTTGTTTTGATGTTGCTTTAATGTTAAGCAAGACAAGTAAAGACCAGTCAAATCCAGCAAAGAATCACTGGATAGCCGTAAAGAATATCCTGAAGTATTTGAGGAATACTTAGGATAAGTTCTTGATTTACGGAGAAAGTGAGGTGCTACAAGTCGGTAGAGTCTGAAAGGCAAGTTTCCAACAGACAAAGATGATTTCCGGTCACAGTCCGGTTATATCTTGTGTCTGTCTGGCGGTGCAAGGCACTGTTGCTGACTCCATGACTTAAGCTGAACATTTCGCAGCTTGGGTAGCGGCGAAAGAGGTTGTTTGGAAAGAAGAGTTCATCACTGAACTTGATGTGATTCCCATCATAGATGAGACTAGCTGCACATCAGAGGTCCAAACACCTTGAGGGTAGGTATAACCTATTCCGTGAGATAAATGACAGAGGTGTTAAGTAGATCAGCAAGTTTCAACAAATGAGAACGTTGCTAATCTATTAACGAAGCCACTCCTTAGGCCTAAGCACGAGTCGCGGACTGTAGCTGTAGGATAAGTGAAATTAAGATGTAGTCTTATTTTCAGTGGGAGTTTGTAAAGGGCTTTATTTAGTTGTTTTGAAAGGTTCATGTAAACATAATGTTTTATGTTTATGAAATCTATGATTTCTGGATTATTTTAACTGTGATATAAATAATCGTTCCAAAATGATTCATGTCATTATATATGGGCCATCGAAGTACATGAGTAGACTTGATCCTGAAACCCCATATTTAACGAAATGACATAAATCATAGTGTCCATAGTCGAAGGTTGTTGAAATTGGAACACCAACAACCACTTGAGACTAGATTGTGTTGAGACTTATGACCAAGTTTCGAGGGGTCATAGATGCGCGGCATCAAAGTCGACACATAGGTATATGTAGGGGAGCATATGACCGGACATGGCCCGCTGATGAGAACTCTACAAGATATTAATATCTGTGTCATGAGAGGTTCTCATATACGACTATAGAGTATAGTCCTTAGACCTGAGTTCGCATGCATGTGGCTGCACATGGATTGATGCGCTTTGATCATTGTCTAACGCTGTTTCGTAACTGGGAGCTATAAGGACCTTGGTTGGGTGTATTATGAAGTGTGTAGTTCATAGTGATGGAACAAGATGGGATTTGTCCCTGCCGTTTAACGGAGGTAATATCTCTAGGCCAATCGGAGACTTGATAGCTGGTAAGAGAGTGGCCACTCCCAAACGGACTTGTCCAAGTCGTTTGCATTGTCAGTATCAAATCTGGTCCGATGAACATGGTCTGGCTATATAAGGATGACACGTATCTTGCCTTATGCCAGATCGAGATATTGAGACAAAATGATTAGGGAATGTAGGATTCCAGTACAAGTGGGAGATTGTTGGGAATGTCCTGAAATCTACTCTACTATCTCTAGAAAGTATGATAAGTGTCGAGATCAGACATAAGTCATAAATACTGGGTGATCATGATGACTTGCTAGAGCCCGCTCATGATCTATAAGTTTAGGACTTATTACCAGTATTGTATGATCCCAAAGGGTCACACACCATAGCTAACGGGAATGTTAAATGGAATTAATACGGTAAGATGCAAGGCATTTACTGTATTTGTACAGAGAATTGGGCCAGACAAAATACAGGCTTTTGTCTGATTTGTGTCTTGGGCCCAAAAGCCTAATGGGCCATTAGTTTAATTACTTGGGCCCATATAAGGAAGAGGACAGGCGCCAGTGAGACTATCCTTCTGCGATTTTTAGGTCTAGCCGTCCTCTCTCTCTCTGTTGATTCCAGCTTGGTCTAGCAGCCTGATCCAGTAGCTTGTAAGAGTGTGGATACCTAGGAGGAGCCGGTTTCTATCAGCTCTTGCAGATCTCTTCATTCCTTTGATCAATCCGCTGCAATCACAAGGTAATGAATCTGATCTGTTTATGATTCAACTGCAAATCACCTAGATCCTAGTTGATTATGTGCTAGGTTGTAATCTGACAATTGAACCTATGAACACACATAATCCCACAGGATATGCATCTGAGGAGGACATTGTTGGCTGAGTATTTTTAAAGGACACCGTCGTATATCGTGTATCGTTCGCTTTTGACTTTTAGTCGGCGTGCGGCCAACTTTTACTCGGGAAGTTTTCCCTTCGTCAAATATGCTTTTATCTCTTGTCGCCAATCCACATCGTCGTCTGTTAGGAATGCAATGAGGTCGGCGCGTTTGGCCTGACTATTGTGTGGATCGACTTGACCATTTTCCTGTCCGATCGCAAGAACATTATCATCTGATATATCATGGTTTTTACCGGTTTTAGACCATGATATACGTATGTTTTAGAGTCTTTTGGTGTTTCTTTAGAGTCATTTACAGGTGTTATTAGGTACATGCACGTTTGGAGCGGAATTGGAGATTATGGAGGTTTTTGGAGCATTTTGGAGTTTTGACCCGAGAGATAGAGTTCACTGTCCAAAACAAAGGATTGCATCGATCAACACACATTGTGCATCGATCGACACACATGCGAGATGGGCTTATCTTCGGCGGTTTAATGAAGTTTGGATATTGCAATTTGGCCCAGAAGTTTCCAATAATTACAAAGAAGCCCCAGCCGTGATTAGGCCTTTATAATTAGGTTTTTGGTGTTTAATTTTAGATACGCTTACATACGCTTTCATACTTTGAGCTGAGAGTTTTTAGAGCTTTTTGGGGCTGATCTGAACCTGTATTGCTTCCTGCTTTTGGAGAAGATTTTGAACCCCTTTGTTTCTTACTCTTTTATGCAATCTATTAATTCATTGATTATGTTTTCATTATCTATGTCTGAGTAGATTCATAGTTAGGTTTAGGGATTCTCATTAGGGATTTCATGACTTGCTAGATTTATTTATTTCAGGTAAGGATTCATATCATATTTGTTCTTCAATCTAAATTATGCTTAACACTAGTTTCTAACTTGATTACTTAGAATCTAGAATCTAGGTTGTTAAATTGACACGAAAGTGTGATTTAGAATCTGAACTATTTAGGTTGAGCAATTGAATTACTCGCAAAGAAATTTGGTTTAATTGAATTGTGAACATATCGAACCTGAACTTAAGGCTAGTTTAATTTGTTAGGAATTGCAAAGAAATTTGGATTTCTGCTATTAGACTTAGAGAATTCTCACAACGAAAGTTGGTTAGTTCTATATCTGTGTTTGAGTTCTAGAACAGTGCTTAACTTGATCCTGACTGATTATCTGATCTGCTTGTCTGATTTCCTGAGAACTCCCTAGACTTAGCGCTTTTAGTTAATTGCCTTCAAACCAATCTTGCAACCTGATTTACTTTTCTGCATTGCTTTTTAGTTTATCACTACTTTCTCCTAGTTTAACTTGACCGTTCTATAATCTATCGTTACCGAGAGTCTCTGTGGATTTCGATACCCTTTATACTATAACTGCATTAACTGTGCACTTGCAGTAGAATAGGATAAAACTTAGACCCTATCATCATCAAAAGTGGATCCTTTGTGATTGCTTTTGGGCGGCGGGATGCTTGGTTCATGAATTGTTTCCACTGGAATCCGTCGGCAGAGATCGGGATTTGATGCCAGAGATGCAAGCGCATCCGCTGGGGTATTTTATTTCCTCGATATATGGACTATGTCAAAGAACTCCAAAGAGCTGGTGAGTTCTAGTGCCGCCTTTCGGTAGGCTTCCATTCGTTCATTTTTAGCCTCGTACTCTCCGTTAACTTGATTTGCGACGAGCATGGAGTCAAAATGGGCTAGGAGATGTCGCACCCGATTTCTCTAGCTAGTCTTAGACCGGCTAGCAAAGCCTCATACTCGGCCGGATTGTTAGATGACGTGAACCCAAGTTTGAATGACTGTTCTAGTATCTCGCCGGTTGGTGATATGAGGCGCACTCCTACCCCGGCTACTCATTTTGATGAAGCACCGTCAACAAAGAGTTTTCAGTGTTTTTCTTCTACTTGAGTATCAACATTCAATTCTGGTGATAGTTCCACAAGGAAGTCGACTATTACCTGAGACTTGGCAGTTGTCCTATTTCTGTAATCGATGTCGTACTCGCTGAGTTCCACTGCCCATTTTGCCAAGCGATCGTATTGTCTTGGACTGTGTAAAAGTGTCCGAAGAGGTTAGCTACTTAGCACGGCAATTGAGTGAGATTGGAAGTAGGGGCGTAGCTTTCTTGTCGAGATAACGACTGCGAGGGCCAACTTTTCCATTGCTGGATATTTTGTCTCGGCTCCGGTCATCGTTTTGCTCACGTAAAAGATTGGATTTCGTTCTCCTCGATATTTTCGAACTAGGACTCCACTGACTGCAGTTGTTGAGACCGCGATGTATAAGAAACGTGTCTCGTCGTTTTCCGGTTTTGACAATACTTGCGGGTTTGACAAGTAGTCTTTAAGTTGGATCAATGCCTCTTGACACTTGTTGTCCCATATAAACCTTTTGTTTCCACAGAGGAGTTCATAGAAAGGCAGACATTTGTCTATCGAACGAGATATGAATCTGTTCAAGGCGGCTATGCGGCCAGTTAGACGTTGTACATCTCGGGTATTCTTGGGTGATGGTAGGTCAACTATTGCCGAGATCTATTTTGGATTAGCTTCTATCCCTCTTTGAGTGACGACATATCCGAGGAATTCTCCTGATGTCACGCCAGACGTACATTTGGCCGGGTTAAGCTTCATCCCATATCGGATGAGGATGTTAAAGCATTCCTTCAGATGCCCAATGTGTTGAGATGCGACTAAGGACTTAACCAGCATATCGTCAATGTATACCTCCATCGTCGTGCCTAGCTGATTGTCGAACATCTGGTTGACCAGTCGTTGATATGTAGCGCCTCCGTTCTTAAGGCCGAATGGCATGACCTTGTAACACTAAGTGCCGCGTTTCGTTATGAATGCCGTCTTCTCTCGATCGTCTGGATTCATGAGAATCTGGTTGTATCCCGAAAACGCATCCATAAACGAAAGCAGCTCGTTTCCAGCTGTGGCTTCAACAAGTCGATCGATATGTGGCAGGGGAAAGCTGTCTTTTAGACATGCTTTGTTGAGGTCCGTGAAGTCGACACAGACTCTCCACTTTCCATTTTTCTTCTTCACAACAACGGGGTTGGCGAGCCAGTCGGGGTACTTGACCTCCTGAATTGAACCGGCGTCGAGCAGCTTGTCAACCTCATCATTGACGGCTTTGGCTCTTTCGGGACCGAGCTTACGCCTTTTTTGCTTAATCGGCTTGTAAGTCGGATCAACGTTGAGTTCGTGAGTTGTGATTGAAGGATTGATACCTTTCATATCCTTGACTGACCAAGCGAAGGTCGAGACGTTTTGCTGTAAGAATGCGATTAGCTCATTTTTTATATCATCCGGTAATTCTGCCCCGATCCCTACGCATTTGTTTGCATCAGAGTGATCGATGACGACTTTCTGAATGAGTTCCCTTTCTGGGCCTTTCCTGCCTTGCTCCGTGTTGATCATACATGACGGTACCCTTATCTTGTGTTCTCTTATAAAGCACGACCGACTTGCCCTTTGGCATCCCTTAACTGTTTGGATTCCCTTAGGCGAAGGGAATTTCAGGCATTGATGATAAGTCGAAGATACCGCCTTCATGCTGTATAGCTAGGGCGTTCCGACAATAACATTGTAAATAGTCGGCTTGTCAATGACATGGAACTTTACCATTTTGTTGACTCCGCCAGCATAGAAAGGCAACTTGATCGTTCCGATTGTGTATGTCGTCTCACTCGTGAAACTGGTGAGCGGCTTAGCCTTTTGTTTGATGTCTTCTTCTTTGATTTCCATCTTTTTATATGTATCTAAGAAGATTAAATCAATAGAACTGAATGTATCAACTAGGATCCGAGATACCTGACAGCTTCCAACGAGGAGCTCGACTACTAACAAATCATTATGAGGATAATGAGTTCCCCAGAGGTTTTGATCAGTAAAAATAACGGGGGGCTCGTCAGATAGGATCGGCTGAGGTGCATTTTGTGCGGCCAATGCCATGCGCTCGTATCCTCTGATCGACCGAACCGAGTCATTCACATAAATTAAACCGCCCATTATCATGTTAATTCTTTGTATGGCTTTAGGAGCTTACTCTTCATCCTCCTCTTGATAATCACGGTCGCATTTTAAAGCTATGCTTTTAATGCGGCGTTGCTGCTTGCCATGCTTGGGTACTTGATCATCAGTCTGCTCTTCCCGACTTCGTTGCGACTCTTCTCTCAGTTTGTCGATGGATGCCTTAATCTTACCGCTTGCGAGTCGGGCGTACAATGCATCTTTGAGGGTTTGATACTCGCAATACTTTTCTTCCGGCTCGGAAGAAGTTTGCGGTGCTGTATCCTTGTCCTCCTTGCTCCATTTGTTGCAGAGTTTGAACGAACGCTGTTTACCGGAGTTGCCGACCTCCATCGTTGTCTTCATTCCCTTGTCATAATGTTGTCTCAGTTCTCGATCTTCTTTCTTGTCGGTGTGTTTAGTGGAGCCGGATTTCTTAGCCAAGGCCCCTTTTTGTTCATCAAACTCGATAAAATTGTTTGCTCGATGAAGGGCATCCTCGATGGTCAGTGATATGATCAGGTTTTAATCCCTAGATCTACACTGCAAGTGCACAGACGTGAACCAGTAGTATATAGGGTATCGAATCCACAGAGACTCAAGATCTTGCGATAGATTGTAGAAATTCAGGTTAAGCTAGGCGATGCAAATCAGAAAGCAGTAAATCAGAACATAAAGTAAATCAAGCGGTTTTGTAAGCAATCAAACGAAGCGTCAGGTCAAGGGAGTTCTCAGGAAATCAAGAACATAGGCTAATCAATCAATCGGGATCTAATTAGGAACTGTTCTAGAACTAGAATCACAGAATTATAACAGACCAACTTTCGTTGCGAATATTATCTATGTCTAACAACCTAGCAAGCCAACTTTCGTTGCGAATCCTAGAGTTCTAAACAAGCATTAATCTCAGGTTCTTTCGTTCACAATTATCATAAGCCCAATTTCTTTGCGAATAGTCAAATTGCTCATCTAAGTTCTTTCTAGTTAATTAATCAACTGTCATTGCAGAAATCAACCTAACATCAATAATCTAAGTGGCCAATTCAGATCAAGCATTAAGAACAACCCTAGATGAAGAACTAACAGATATGAATCCCTACAGATTGATCAACCTATAATTCCATGAAATCACCTGTGAGAATCCCTAAATCTAACGGGTAAACTACTCAGACATGATCAATGAAACATAAATCATAATGAATAGAAAACCAAATAGCATAAAATAAAATAAGAAACTGGGGTTCGAAATATCTTTTCTCTCGAGTACAAGTTCAGCCCCTAACTCTCTCAAAGTAAAATAATGCGTAGCAAAGCGTAGCCTAAACAAGTGGCTAAAAACCCTAATATAATGCTCTAATCACGGCTGGGGCTTCTTTGTAATTATGAGAAACTTCAGGCCAAAGCTGCAATTTACAAACTCTTCATTAAACCGCCGAGAATAAGTCTGTCACGATCTTGTGTCGACCGATGCATGTATTGTGTCGATCGACACAGACATCTGATATCGACAGGGAACTCTTCCTCTCGGGTAAATGCTCTAAATAGCTCCAGAATGCGTCATAATGTCCAAATCCACTCCAAACGTACTTAGACCTGTAAACACACATAAAAGGACTCCAAAATACTCTAAAAGACTTGATAACAAAGACATATACCATGGTTGAAAGTCCTAAAAACCATGATATATCAGTCAGCGTCGGGTTGAGAACTAAATCTTGGTAGAACGGTCTTTCATGCCATACGACGTTTGTTAGGGCCGCGATAAAAAACTTGTCCGGGGCTTCTACATGTGTGATGGTCGCCTTGAAGCGATCGATGAAAGCCCGCAGTGTTTCTTTCTTTTCTTGCGACATGAACATCAATGTGTTTAGCAAGGCATCCTTGTTTACGTATGCGAAGTGATGTCTTACGAATGCCCGCGTTAGGTCGGAAAAGCTATCGATTGATTTTGGCGGGAGCCGGGAGAACAAAGTCAATGCGTCTCCTTCCAGAGTTTGGCGAACAGCTAGCAAAATCCGATATCTCGTTCGTTTCATGACGAGAATCGTGCTTTGGCCGCCATGATCTTAAAAGTGGTTAAATGAGGGGTGGGATCCTTTGTACCATTGTACGTCGGTAGTTTGAGTTTCTCCTTCTGTCGGACATACATATTCGTGATACGCGAAGTAAAAGGCGTCCTCTGAGTTTCTTCGATGATTCGGTCGATCTCTGGGCGGATCCTTTGATGATGTAAACCTCGAATTTGAGTTCCTTGAGGGTATCTCTAAGTTCGGTCAATTGTTTCTCGACCTGGCTGCGGTTTGCTCCTCAAACAGGTGTTTCATGAGCTTCCTCGTGGGATGTGCCTCGCCCGTGGCGACGGCTATCCCGGCGTGAGTCATTCTCACGACGCGAGCTACTTCTGCGATCTGTACCTCGGTCATGCCGAGATTCATACTTTTCCGTTCATATTCATCATCTAGGTCTCTACGAGGCGAGTATCGCTCGTAATGCAGGTCGTCTTGTTTTTGACGCGAGTCCCGCTTGGGTTCGTTCGAGTCCCATTTTTGATGCGAGTCTTGTTCATGCTTATTCTCTTCATCTCGCCCTTGGCGTGAGTCTTTCTTTGGTTCATTGTCTAGATCCTGCTCATGGTAGAGATCCCCTTCAGGTGTATCATAGATCAGTCATCTGACGACTTTTTCCTTTGCCTTAGGAGGGACGACACGCTTGGATTTCCTCGACTGCTGGTCAGAGCAAATTCTATCTTGCTCAGACTGCAACAAGTCGATTCTTTCCGAAACTCTTTTAGCAAATCGTTCTGGGAATCGACTTTGGCTATTAGAGTTGCTTGAACAAAGTCTTGGTCGACTTGTTTGGCCGTCTTATCGACTGGTGGGATGTGCCCGACGTCTTTTCCGGATTTAGAGCCTCGTGGCGGTTTGCCGTTGAGTGCCCCAGTCTCTTCATCATCGTGATCGCTTAGATCGAGATCACTTCCTTCACAATCAACCCTGGGGTTGTCCTTGTGATCGATATCGTTGTTGTTTCCAAACATCTTGTTCAGAAATTTCTTTCAGAAATCCCCATAGTCGGCGCCAATTGTTGATTTCGTAACTCGGCCTATCCAAAGATAAAAAGAGTTTTAGGGTTTCTTGAGGGATTCTAAAAGAAGAGTTTCAGAACTCGGTGAGATAAGATGGAATGTAGGGTTTTGCTAGGTTTCCGGGAAGAAACAAAGCGGCTAAGGATGGTGTTTAATCGCCGGAGAGAAATTAGATTAAACTTGGTTTCGCTAAGAACTCTCAGGCAATTGTATTGAAAAGTGTGTGAATTATTGAATGGCGAGATGCCTTTTTATAGGCTTACAAACTCGGTTTAACAAAATAAAAGAAAACTAAAGATAAATACGAATCTTTCCTATTATCTCGGCTCGAATATATCTTCTATCTCGGCGTGTTTGCCACGCGCGCTGCTTTCCTTCTTTCATCTTTTCCTTCTTTGTAACCCTAGTTGTTCCAAGTGACCGGGCCGAGCTGGGTTGACTCGGAGCCCGCTTTCCTAATTGGACAGACTTAAATTCCTGAATGGGCTTTTTGGGAAAGGTGCTAATCTTGACTCCAACACCCTCCAATGATTATATTGATGGTTGTGTCATCTTCGTCCTATCTACTTCTCAAGAAGATTAGTCGGTTTTCAAGAATCATGAATTGTATTGGACAGTTGGAGGGAAATGTGATGGGTTTGGAGGTGTCTCCGACTATTGAGCTCCTTCCAAATCCAATACACAAAGGCCTGAAATGTCATATTAATCAGATAAGAATCAGTTGCTTTAGACGCTGATAGGGTCAAGAATTATCCCTATACTAACTGCAAGTGCACAGTAATATCAATGTAGTACTTAGGGTATCGAATCCACGAGGACTCTAGGCAACGATAGAATTAGAACAGAAAAGATTAAACTAGGAGAAAGCAAATATGATTAGAAACTAAAAAGCAAAGCAAGAAAGTAAATCAGTAGCGAGTTTGTAAGCCAGGAGGCAAAGCGTTAAGTCTAGGGAGTTCTCAGGAAATCAGGAACATAAGCTAATCAATCAATCGGGATCTAATTAAGAACTGTTCTAGAACTCAAACACAAATATAGAATTAACCAACTGTCGTTCCGAGAATTCTCTAAGTCTAAGTGCAGCAATCCAAATTCCTTTGTAATTACTAACAGATTAAACCAGCTTTAATAATCTAATTAAACCAATTTCCTTTGCGAGTAATTAAACTGCTCAACCTAAATAGTTCAGATTCTAAACCACACTGTCGTGTCAATTTAGCAACCTAAGATCTAGATTCTAAGTGATCAGGTTAGAACTAGCATTAAACACAATTTAGTTTGAAGAACATCTATTGATATGAATCCTTAACTGAATTAATTATATCTAACAAGTCATGAAATCCATATGATAAACCCTAAACCTAACTATGAATCTACTCAGACATGGAATATGAAGACATAATCAATGAAATAATAGATATCATAAAAGAGATTAGAATAAGAAAAGGGGTTCAGAATCTTCTCCAAGAACAAAGTGTAGTACATGATCAGATCAACCCCAAAAGCTCTAAAAACTCTCTGCTCTAAGTTATGATAGCGTATCTAAAACAAAACTCAAAAACCTAATTAAATAGCTAAATCACGTCTCGGGGCTTCTGTGTAAATATCTGGAACTTCTGGGCAACTTTGCAATATCATCATTCTTCATTAAACCGCCGAGATCTGGCCCAACTCGCTGTGCAACGATCGATGTTGATGTGCATCGATCGACACACTCCTCTCCAAACATGCGTGTACCTAATAACACCTATAAAAGACTCAATAGAAACTATAAAAGACTCTAAAACACACTTATATCATGGCATAAAACTGGTAAAAACCATGATATATCAACTCCCCCACACTTAGCCTTTGCTTGCCCTCAAGCAAAACAGAGAACTAAAATATGGTGAAGAGGTTTGAAAACTTTCAGAAACTCTTTTTGTCCTAGAAGCAACAACACTCAGATTCCCCTTAGTAAACCACTGAAAGAATCAACCGCAAGATATCAAGACCAACATGTACTTCCCCCACACTTAGTAACTGTCCTAAGTAAACTCCACAATCAATCCAAGCAATTCAAATTCACCCTACTGACTTCTTAAGAATATTAAGTGCGGTCTTACCTAAGGATTATTGATCAAAGGGCACATGGATTCTTACTTTGCCAGCTCTAGACCACCATACTATCTTTTTCTGGTTCCTTTTCTTCTCTTTTCCCTTCCTTAGCATTCTGATTTTCCCATTGGGTATCATTTTTTTTTTATCAGTGTTCTTCCCGTTAAGGGGGTACTTTGGACACATTCCATGGATGCACAGGAGATGATAGTTGTAGCTACCACTCCCAGAGACCACTCCGGAGTTACCAACTCATCCTCAGTTTATTACTTTTTATTTTATTTTATGGAAGGGGAGAAGGGAACCATACTCGGACAGGTTTACAAGTTGTGTCGGAACTAACAAAGGAGTCCGACTCAAGGTATACCAAGCCCTTAGGTGAAAAAATTAAAGTCATGATTAAGGGTGAAGCCAGTAAAAGGATTCTCTGAATACCTGAATTGATATGGGTGTCCTCAGTAGGTTGATATGTGTTGGGTTTTTTAATAGTCATAGATTGATCTTTCAGCTTCATCCCAATGGTTACTTAAGTTCCTGCAAGATATTGTTAACTTCTCCAAAATTCACTGTTTCCTACTTAAACTGGTTTTGACTCAATAAAACAATTTTGTTTTGAAAAACAGACTGACTCTTAAGAAAACAGAAATATAAAGTCAGTAGCTACCTCTCCCACACTTGAAACACACTGTCCCCAGTAGTGTTAAGCTAAGGGTTGGTAAAAGAAAGCAAAAATGTTAATGGATGTGTTGAGTTCTGTCTGATTTTTACCTCTGTCGCACATGCGTCGATCGTTACATAAATGTAACGACCGTTGCTAGGCGATTTTTCGTCATGTGTCGATCGTTGCTCAGGACCGCAACGATCGCTGCAATGCGATTACTCGTGTTGTGACGATCGACACAAGGTTGTGTCGATCGACGCATTGCGATATCCGAGACCTGCAGACAAAAACTCACCAAAACCAAAAACAAACGTAAAATCCTAACAAAAACACCAAAAATGAATAGCAAAAACAAAACAGTGGGTTGCCTCCCACTCAGCGCTCTTTTAGCGTCAATAGCTTGACGTTTCAGCTGATCTAAGCAGAGGGTGCATTATCCAGAGGCAGAATCTGACCTACTGGAATCTCGGCCTTAGCCCAATAGTGTTTCACCCTCTGTCCATTCACAGTGAATTCATTACCTTCCTTGCTGATTAGAACAATAGCTCCGTAAGGACGCACCTCTTTGATCTTGAAAGGACCAGACCACCTTGATTTCAGCTTACCTGGAAACAAATGCAAACGTGAGTTATACAAAAGTACCTGATCATTGGGTGCAAACTGTCTAGAGACAATCTTTTTGTCGTGATAGGCTTTAGTCCTCTCCTTGTACAGCTTTGAGTTCTCATAGGTAACATGTCTAATCTCATCCAACTCATTAAGCTGTATCAATCTCCTTTCTGCAGCAGATTTAAGATCAAAGTTCATCTGCTTTACAGCCCATGCTGCTTTGTGCTCAAGCTCCACTGGCAGATGACATTCTTTTCCATATAGAAGATGGAATGGAGTGGTCCCAAGAGGTGTCTTAAATGCAGTCCGGTAAGCCCATAGTGCATCATCCAGCTTTGCTGCCCAATCCTTCCTTGTCTTCCCAACTGTCTTCTCTAAGATCTCCTTGATTTGTCTGTTAGAAACCTCTACCTGTCCATTAGTCTAAGGGTGATAAGGAGTAGCAACTCGGTGATGAATTCCATGCTTCTTTAGCAGCTTCTCGGAGACATTATTAATAAAGTGAGATCCTCCATCACTAATTACTATCTGAGGTACTCCAAATCTAGGGAATATAATGGTCTTAAACAGCTTAATAACCACCGAAGAATCATTGGTTGGACTAGCTATTGCTTCTACCCACTTAGATACATAGTCCACATCAACCAAGATAAACTTATTCCCATAGGATGAGGGAAAAGGACCCATAAATTCTATGCCCCAGCAATCAAAAACCTCAACCTCAACCTCAAGAATGAAATTCTGAGGCATCTCATGCCTCTTACTGATTTTCCCTCTCCTTTGACAGACATCACATTGAGAGACAAAAGAATGAGTGTCTTTAAACATCGTAGGCCACCAGAAACCTGCTTGCAGAACCTTAGACACAGTCTTGAAAGTAGCAAAATGTCCAGCATAATCTGATCCATGACAGTGGAATAGGATGTCTGGAACCTCTGATTCAGCAACGCATCTCCTGTAAAGACCATCTGAACAGTGTTTGTAGAGATAAGGCTCATCCCAGTAGTATCGTTTGAGCTCCCTGAAGAACTTCTTCTTTGCATACCCCTTCAAATCATCTGGTTCAGTCTCTGCAGCCAGGTAATTAGCTATATCCGCGTACCAGGGTCGATCGGTGGTTGCCACATCATCTACCTCGAAGACATAGTCTCCAATTTGAACCGTGAAAGGTTCTGGTTCTGTATCCGCATTGCAACGATCGTCGCATAAGGTTGCATCGATCGTCGCATCCTCGACACTTGCATCGATCATCACAGACGTGGCATCGATCGACGCAATGCGATTTATCCGACAGTTTTGCAAATTTTTGCCCAAATCCGTCTGAAACACTGTCCCGATCATATTGACGTTTTCCTCAGGCAAGTAATCATTAATGGGCACGTCTTCCTCAACCAGCATCCTTGAAAGATGATCAGCAACTCCATTTTCAACCCCCTTCTTGTCTCTCACTTCAATGTCAAATTCCTGAAGAACCATAATCCATCTCAACAATCTTGGCTTAGCATCCTTCTTCTGCATCAGATACTTCAGGGCTGAATGATGTGTGCACAATCACCTTGGAGCCAACGAGATAGGGGCAGAACTTCTCAAATGCAAAGACAACAGCCAACAACTCCTTTTTTGTAGTGGCATAGTTTCTCTGCGCATCATCTAGTGTCCTACTAGCATAATAGATAGCATGAAGCTTTCTGTCCTTCTTCTGCCCCAGAACAGCTCCTACATCATAGTCACTTGCATCACACATAACCTCGAAAGGTAGATCCCAATCTGGTGGCTGAACTATTGGAGCGCTCACTAATGCTTGCTTAATCTGTTCAAATGCAGTCTGACAATCTGCATTGAACTCAAATTTGGTATCCTTACACAGCAAAGCAGTTAGTTGCCTAGCAATCTTACTGAAGTCTTTGATGAACCGTCTATAGAAGCCGGCATGTCCAAGAAAACTCCTTATAGACTTTACAGAATCAGGTGCCTGAAGGTTGGTCATGACCTCAATCTTAGCGCGGTCTACTTCGATCCCTGCTTCAGACACTTTATGTCCAAGTACAATGCCATCTCTGACCATGAAATGGCACTTCTCCCAATTAAGTACTAAGTGTTTCTCCTCGCATCTAGCTAATACCTTGCATAGATTATCTAAACACTCATTATAAGATGATCCGTAGACTGAAAAGTCATCCATAAATACCTCCAAAAAATCTTCGATCATATCAGTGAATATAGACATCATGCATCTCTGGAATGTAGCTGGTGCATTGCAGAGTCCAAAAGGCATCCTACGGTAAGCAAATGTGCCATATGGACAAGTGAAGGTGGTCTTTCCCTGATCCTCTGGATGGATAGGAATCTGAAAGAAACCTGAATATCAATCGAGGAAGCAATAGTAAGGGTGATTTACTAACCTCTCCAGCATTTGATCAATGAAGGGTAAAGGGAAATGATCCTTCCTTGTTGCAGCATTGAGTTTCCTGTAATCTATGCACATCCTGTGTCCAGTCACAGTCCTAGTAGGGATCAGCTCATTCTTCTCATTTTTCACAACTGTAACTCCGCCTTTCTTAGGCACTACATGGACTGGACTCACCCAATCATTGTCTGAAATAGGATAGATGATCCCAGCATCTCGGAGTTTCATAATATCCTTCTTAACCACTTCCTGTAGATTAGGATTAAGCCTTCTCTGATGCTCAACAGATGTCTTAGACGCGTCCTCAAGATGTATCCGATGCATGCACAGCTCCGGAGAGATACCTGAAATGTCATCAAGAGAATAGCCAAGAGCTTTGCGATGCTTGCACAGCTTGCTTAGCAGTAAAGTGAGCTCTGCGTTGTTCAAACTAGCATTAACAATCACTGGATAAGTTGAATTAGGTCCAAGAAATGCGTACCTTAGCCCGGATGGAAGTTGTTTCAGCTCAATTTTCGGAGCTTTTTCCTATGCCCAATCTCTGTCGACTTGCAACGATCGATGCTTAGTCTGTGTCGATCGATGCAAAGTCGCGTCAGACACATCTAACTTCATCACTTGCTCAGCAGAATCCATCAGCCTCGCATAGCAGATTGCGGGCTCGTCTTGCAGGTGTTCCAGCTTCATTATCGAGCTCAGTAAAGCTCTTTCTAGTGGATCTTCAGCATGTGACTTGTGAAAGTACTCTGCAGCCAAATCACCCAGTGTGTCCACATAGAAGGTCTGTCCGTCGATGGTTGGTCTCTTTACCAGTTTGTCCATATCAAAACTCATCTTCAGATCACCCACATTCAGAATTATTTTACCTCCTTGGCAGTCAATCATCGCACCAGCAGTAGCTAAGAAAGGTCTACCCAAAATCAGTGGATCCTTTGGTTCCTCTCCATACTGCAAAACCACAAAATCAGTAGGTATCACACATTTACCAATCATTATAGGCACATCTTCTAATACTCCTTCAGGGATCCTAATAGTTCTGTCGGCTAAGACTAGTGAGATTCTAGTTGGTAAGAAGTCAGTCATTCCAAGTCTCTTAGCAACAGAGAAGGGCATAAGATTTACTCTAGAACCAAGATCACATAGGGATCTTTCAAATCTTTCCCTGTAGATAGCACAATCCAACACAAAACTCCCTGGATCTTTCAGCTTCTCAGGAATTCTGCCCTGAACTACCGCACTACATACCTCCGTGATCATCATTACACTCTCCTCATCAGACCACTTACCAACAAGTAAGTCCTTAAGACATCTCCTCATCACAGGAGAAATCTCCATAGAGTCAATCAAAGGCACTTCGACCTTCACCTTTTTGATGATCTCCTTGCATTTGGTATACTGTCTATCATTCTTAGCTTTCCTGGGATTTTTGGGATAAGGTACTTTAGGTTTGTAAACCCTTTCACTCGACTGTTTCGGTTTCTCTGGTTTTGAACTCTATGCAGACGCCTTGCATCGATCGTTGCTGGGTGACTTTGTTACGACAGTTTCTTCGTTTTCGCTTTGCATCGACCGTTGCTGAGTAGCGTCGATCGATGCATTGCGGATACACGGATCCCATCTTCCAATTCTTTAATTTCCCCGAGTTCTTCAACAATTAACTGCCGTTTCTGGCCAGGAGATAGCTCCTTACCACTTCTCAGTGTTACTGCATTGCATTGATACTTGGGATTAGCATCAGTCCACCCCGGGAGATATCCATCTTCCCTCTTAACATGTCCAGCAATCTGTGCAACTTGAGCATCAAGAATTTTCAAATGTGAGCTCAAGGATTCGAATTTCCCATTCAAATCATCATACACCCAATCCAGTTTCTTGTTGACATCCACAGCAATCTTGGTTGCCTCCATCTTACTCTCATGAGTACTAGCTACAGGAGGTGCTTGGTAAGAAGAAGATCCATAAGTCCTCTGATTACCTTGTTGATAAGGTTTCTGAAAACCAGCATTCTGTCCAAAGCCAGAAGAGTTTTGATTGCCTGTGAAAGCACTCTTCTGACCACTGAAAAATCTATTACCCTGCTGATTACCAAACCTATTTCCTTGGAAACCAGATCCTCCGATGTAGTTCACATCCTCTTCCTGACCATCTTCTTCATCATTGATCACCTCAACATCTTGAGCAAAGTGGACAGCTTTCTTCCCAACTAGAAGATTGCAAACAGTGTCCCACTTAGATCTAATATCAGCTATCTCTGAATTCTCCATCTTCCCACCGGACTTCTTCCTTCTCTCATCAGTAGTCTTGCAGCTGTTACCGCTTACTAAATTATCTATTAACTGCTTAGCTTTAGCAGGAGTCCTAGTGTTAAAGTTGGCATTGCTAGAATTGTCCAACGCAGTATGATATGGAAGATCTATTCCTCTAAAGAAGATACCTAGCAGTGTTACCTCAGTGAATCCATGATGCGGGCAGTCACGTTGGTACTTCTTAAATCTCATCCAGGCTGTCTTAAGAGGCTCTGTCGGACCTTGGGTGAAGGTGAGATTGTCCTGTCTGGACTGATCAGAGCGAGCATCATCATAGAAATGTCGCATAAACTCACTCTTCAGAGCGGTCCAAGTATCAAACGTTCCAGGTGGAAGTTGTTTCATCCAGGCTGCAGCATCTCCAGCGAGAGAGTAGGGGAAAAGCTTGAGGAACAGATAGTCCTGGCACACTCCATCATACTTTATTCCGGTGACTATGTCCTCAAACTCATCTATGTGATCCATCGGTTGCTCACTTGGAGAGCCATGGAAGGCTTTCTGCCTTAGGAGAGAGTAGTAGATGGTCTTGATCTCGAAATCATTCCTCTCAAAATCAGGAGGTACAAGAGCTGACCGGTTAGCATGAAACTCATCCGGGAGGTTATAGTCAGCTAAAGTCCTCTCATGAACAACCATCTGTCTACCTTGGGCCTGTCCTTGGCCTTGGTTCTGCTCCTGTTGCGGTTGCTCAGGAGGATCAGGGATAACATTCCCTTCAGCATCAATCGGTTCTCCAACAGCATTGTACGAATTGTTGTGCCGGTCCCTCAGGGTACCTTGAGCATCAGGCTTTATGATCACACGTTCAACAAACATCCTTGCTCTTTGAACTCTTCTGTTAGTCCTCTCTAGTCTAGCAAGTTCTTCAAGTTGGAGGTTTACGAGATTAGTGTTCGGATTACTTCTGGTATCACGCGTCTGCATAAACCGTCTGTAATCGCCAAGCAACGATCGATGCTAACAGTGCAACGATCGATCCAACTCCAATCGCCTAGTAACGATCGACACAGAAGGTGCAACGGTCGATGCTATGCGATTATGAAACCTGCGACAGAGAGAAAACAGAGAAAAACCAGTAAACAAAAAAAATAAAAATAAAAATCCTAGTAAAAAACCTAAGTTCGAATCTATCAAAGACTCAAAAGAGTACCCGGCAACGGCGCCAAAAACTTGATAGGGTCAAGAATTATCCCTATACTAACTGCAAGTGCACAGTAATATCAATGTAGTACTTAGGGTATCGAATCCACGAGGACTCTAGGCAACGATAGAATTAGAACAGAAAAGATTAAACTAGGAGAAAGCAAATATGATTAGAAACTAAAAAGCAAAGCAAGAAAGTAAATCAGTAGCGAGTTTGTAAGCAAGGAGGCAAAGCGTTAAGTCTAGGGAGTTCTCAGGAAATCAGGAACATAAGCTAATCAATCAATCGAGATCTAATTAAGAACTTTTCTAGAACTCAAACACAAATATAGAATTAACCAACTGTCGTTCCGAGAATTCTCTAAGTCTAAGTGCAGCAATCCAAATTCCTTTGTAATTACTAACATATTAAACCAGCTTTAATTCCAAGTTCGATATGTACACAATCTAATTAAACCAAATTCCTTTGCGAGTAATTAAACTGCTCAACCTAAATAGTTCAGATTCTAAACCACACTGTCGTGTCAATTTAGCAACCTAAGATCTAGATTATAAGTGATCTGGTTAGAACTAGCATTAAACACAATTTAGTTTGAAGAACATCTATTGATATGAATCCTTAACTGAATTAATTATATCTAACAAGTCATGAAATACCTATGAGAAACCCTAAACCTAACTATGAATCTACTCAGACATGGAATATGAAGACATAATCAATGAAATAATAGATATCATAAAAGAGATTTGAATAAGAAAAGGGGTTCGGAATCTTCTCCAAGAACAAAGTGTAGTATAGGATCAGATCAGCCCCAAAAGCTCTAAAAACTCTCTGCTCTAAGTTATGATAGCGTATCTAAAACAAAACTCAAAAACCTAATTAAATAGCTAAATCACGTCTCGGGGCTTCTGTGTAAATATCTGGAACTTATGGGCAACTTTGCAATATCATCATTCTTCATTAAACCGCCGAGATCTGGCCCAACTCGCTGTGCAACGATCGATGCTGATGTGCATCGATCGACACACTCCTCTGTTTCGGACAGTGAGCTTAAACTCTCGGATTAAAACTCCAAAATGCTCCGATATATCGATTCATTTAGGCCTTTGTCAATCCATGGCTAGACGGGCTTGGATCGTAGCCTGGGCCTACTCTTGTTTTATGGGCCGGATTTCCTAGAGGGAAATCTAGTACCAACAATAGCCTCCATCCCATTAACTCGATGGTTCGAGGTTAATGGGCGGTCGATGCTCTTGGTAACACACGCGCCGTCGTCGGAATTCTCAAAACTAATGATTAGCATCCCATCCGTCGATCTTAACAGGATCATGTGGTCAGGATTCAATCTCAGCGAGTACAGCTTGAACTTGGCGCGTGAACGTATTTTGTTGAGAAATAATGATGACGAATCCATCGTTATCCGTCGATCCCAACTTGTTATGTCGACCTCGATCCGCGGGAGGACGAAACGACTCTCTACGGTCGATTTGTGATCATTGATTGTGATCTAACGGCTCGCATAGGGGAATAGAGGAGGTCCCTAGATTCTCGAACTTGTCAAGATAGCGATTAGATTCTTGGTTATCATTAGGATTTTCAAAACTAATGGCTGAGATTTCGGGAGATAGAAAATCACGTCGATGTCGAGGAGAAAGTATTAAATTTACTTTAAAAGGGAGGTTACCTCATTCATGATTCCCACTATTGTTCGTGCTACATATTCGAGGTAACTTTCTCATTCTCCCTCTTACGGTTTTTCTCTTTCTCCCTCTTTGCTCTTAGAATTTTATAGCGTTTTCGGAGCTTTCTCTCTCTAGCAGTCTTTCCTTTCCTTCTTTCGTATCTATATTAAGTATCATGGCTCCGAAATATGGAATGGCTTCGAGTAGCTCATCGGCGGAGCCGTATGGTCCCCATCCGAAATTAATTCTGAACCTTCACCATTTTAGAAGATAAGGGAGAAGTGTCGGATTCCGGCGGGCGTAGAGATGGTGATCCCGTTTGAGTTGTAGTCGCCGGAGAAGGTACGGGAGGGCTATTGCTGGGCCTCCTATGCCTACTTTGACAAGTGTGGGATTTTCTTTCCAATCCCACACCTTGTTTCGTGAGTGTTGGTGCAACTTCAGCTGGACTTTCCGCAAACGACTCCGAATTTCGTCTGGTATGTCATCGGGCTCGGCGTACGAGCCGCCGAGGGGAAAATAGAGTTCAGGGCCGAACAGATTTTGCGCTTATGTCAGGTAAAATATAATAAAAGAGCCCCGTGAACATACTATCTTTCTCCCCGATTCAGGAAGATCCTGGAAGATATTCCTCCTCGCGATGACTGGAAGGAGCTTTACTTCTTCTTTAAAGTCAACGAGGCTTCTGTCAGGGAATTCAATTACTCTGTAATCCCGACACGATGGGCCGTCAATGTTGGTTAGGAATAGGGCTTCGATTAGTCTAATAGCTAGCTTTTACTTCGAGCTTGAGTTTTTACTGATCCTTTTTGCGTTTTTTTTTTGCAGAAACCCCTGATTCGGTTCCGATTAACCCTATCACCGAGGATCTCATAGATTGGCTGAAGAGAGGTGACGTTGACTGGAACAATTTTCTTTGGAGCAAGTACAAGTTGCGCTTAGTTCTCAGCCCTGACGACTCCCCAGAGAAGTAAAAGTCCCACCAGCTCCTTGACGTTGTTCTCTGTTTCGAATAATCGATCCTCCACTTCGCATAGTGGAGCGGAGAGACACAAGGAAGGGTCTGTTGATTCAATGTTTGTTTTTAGTGTAAAGCGCCTGATTTTGAGGTAGTCCTTTATTTGCAGGTCGTACTATTTCAGATAGCAACTCAGTCGCCAATACTCCTTCCCACGAAAAGATGTCTCGAAGGGGAACTACACGCCGCCACGGGAACGACCCGATCGATTTGGAAAAGAAAGTGAAGAAAGTTGATCTGAGCGATGCCATTTTCTTCGCCCTCGGAGCGACTCCTCCTCCGCCAGCTCCTCGTCCGGAGGAGATGATCCAGGTTGTCGAGCTCCTGCCTCCAGCACAACCCGACCAAGGGGTTGTTCCAGCTCAATCTAAGGAGATGGTTCATTTGAGCTCCCACTCGAACGGCTCTAGGTGTTCGAATGGTCTAAACCAAAATGGGTCTCGTCCTCACACCCCGAAGCGTCAGCAAACTGACGTAGAGGTGAGTTCACGGAGGGTGGGCCAGGATCCAGGAGAGAGATCGACCTCCTCAGGGTCTGTCGGGACGTTCAACTGGCAGTTTAGGCACCAGAAAGAATGTCCCATGGCGGATGACCCGAAAGGGATGGCATACATACTCCATCATTTTAATCCTGCTTGAGTTCAGCTTACGGCCATCGGGGACATGGCGCTTGAAGAGGCCTACACTGAGATGATGGCTGCTCAGGGGAAGATAAGGATTTATTTTCTCCTCTGTTTTGTTTTAAGACATGATGTTTTTGCAAGACTTTAGCTTATCTCCTTCGATGCAAGTAGGCATTGGAGGTGGCGAACACATCCGTGGCCAAGGCGGAGCGCGAGCTGCGGGATGTTTGATATATCATGGTTTTTCTAGGTTTTCAACCATGATATACTTGTATATACTGAGTCTTTAACCTGGTTTTAGAGTCTATTGAGTCTTCTACAAGTAAGCTTGCGTTTGGAGCAAAGGATGGGATTATAGGAGATTTTTGGTGATTTGTGCAATGAGCTGAAGTTGGTGTCTCGACCACGATTGAGTGTCGACCGACACTGACTTAGATGTCGGTCGACATTGAGCGCGACAGAACAATACCCGAGAGTTAAAGACAAGTTCTGAAGATTTGCAGAATTGCCCAGAAGTTTTCTCTAATTCTAAACTGACCCCAAAACGTGTTTAGAGAGTTTAATTAGGTTTCCAGACTCATTCTATCTTGGATCTTGTTCTTACTTTTTTCTTGCTTGAGAGATTTAGGGATATTGAGTTGGGGCTGATTCTTGCTACTTGTAACCTTGAGAGAAGGATTTCGAACCCCTTTTACTTTATCTATTCAGTCTTTTGGTTTTCTATTCATGATGTGTTGTTTGATTACTAATATATCTGAGTAGTAACCTAGTTAGATTTAGGAATTCTCACAAAGGTTTTATGCTTGTTTGATAACTGATTGATTAGGATTCACCATCTATTGTTCATCACCTAACTTGAGCTTAATACTAAATTCTAGACTGATCAGGGTTTAGATCTTAGATAATTAACAATAGCACGAGAGTGTGAGTTATAATCTGAACAAACTTAGAGTGAGTAATTTGACTAGATACAAAGAGATTTGGTTTAGTAAAATTGTGAACCGATAGAACCTGTTCTTAATGCTTGTTTAGAACTCTAGAATCACAAAGTGATTTGGATCGCTAGGTTGCTAGACATAGAAATAATCTCAGCGAGAGTTGGATTATTTAGCATTGTGTTTCTAGTTCTTGAACCTGTGTTTAATCTGAATCCGGTTAGTTAAGTTTCTTACATAGCATAATTCCCGAGAACTTCCTAAGTCTGACGCCTTTCTCTTATTGAATTCACCTTCCTGTTTACTTGCTTTTCGTTTATTGCTTTCTTGAATTGATTTAGCTTAACTTGACAACATATAATCTATCGTGTGACCGTGAGTCCTTGTGGATTCGATACCCTGAAATACTACAATAGCATAACTGTGCATTTGCAGTAGAATAGGGATTAATTCTTGACCTATCAAGTTTTTGGCGCCGTTGCTGGGGACTCAACTGAGTTCGCCGATAGATTTTGTTTTGGAGTTGAGTCTAGGTCGTTTTTATTTTCTTTGTTACTGATTTTTCTCTTGTTTGGCTTGTTTTTGTTGCGCAGGATTCCGCAGACGCATTCAGTGTCAATTGATTCCCCTTGTAGTGTCGCTCGACATTGACCTCGAGAAAGGGTTTTGAGATCAGTGTATGCCAAGTCTACATACCTGAAGCAACCAGAGCAAAGAACTTTTGAACCTCAAACTTGAGGAGCTTGCTAGACTAGAGAAAACGAACAGAAAGGGTCAAAGAACAAGAATGATGAACAATCGTTTGATTTTGAGACCTGATGCTGGGTGCGTTCTGAGAGTGCTTTCACAAGCAACCAAAACTCTTCTGGTTATGGTCAGAATGCTGGTCACAGAAACCTTTTCAGCAAGACAATTCTTATTAGAGGACTTATGGATCATCTTCATATCAGACACCTCCTGCTGCTAGTACTCATGAGAGCAAGATGGAAGCTATGATGGAGCGGTTGTTGGAGGGTCAGACGAAGGTCACTGTGGAATTCAACAAGATGCTGGATGCGGTGTATGAAGATCTTAATGGGAAATATGAGTCTCTGAGCACACATATGAAGCAGTTGGACACACAAGTGAACCAAATTTCAAGCTCAGTCAAGGGAAAGAATGTCATGGACACCCACATCAAGGCTTGGTCAGTTCAGATTGATGATGGATCAAATCAAGGAGAGAAATTTGAGTTTAAGACTGCTGAACTTGTTGAAGATGCTGAAAAACCCGAGACTGAAATCCTAGTGTCGGTCGACGTCGACTCTGATGTCGGGCGACATCCACTTTCAACAGGGATTTCTAGTTCTCATGACGAATAGAAATCGAACATGACCGATTTTGGAGTCGACATCAGTAGTGAATTGGCTAATGTCGACGACATCAGTTCAACGTCGGTCGACATCAAGAGCTTAAGGAGCCGGATTTGCCAACATCTTGTGCTATTGCTGAAGAAACAGACCATGAGTCTCTTGTACCTTTCCCTAAGGTATCCATGAAGTCTCAACAAGAGCTTGATGAAGCTAAACAGCTGGAAATGATGGATAAGAAGTTGAAAGAAGATCCACAAGTTGACACTTCACCCTATCATCCTTGTGTACAGAGATACTTAGAGATGATGCTGCCCAAGGATGAGGTACTGAAGGAGTGGGTAGTAGTGATTCCTAAGTAAGTCAGTGACGTGTTGCTCAATCAAGTCCCCAAGAAGCTACCAGATCCTGGTATATTTGCTGAGTTGTTCCATCTTTGAGAATGGCTTCAAGCGCTCCTTGTGGGATTTAGGAGCTGCTGGAAATCTCATGCCATACTCTGTGGTAGAGAGACTGGGGATGATAGAGTTTTCACACACTAAGATATCTCTGGTCTTAGATGATCAGTCAAGAAGGATTCCAGAAGGAGTTCTTGAGGATGTCCCAGTCAGAGTTGGAGACTATCTAGTTCAACCAGACTTTGTGGTTCTGAAATACGACAGTGAGCCGGATGAATCCCTAATATTGGGAAGACCTTTCTTAGCCACAGCTGGAGCGAAGATTGACGTAAGGCATGGTCTGATTGATCTCTGATATATCATGGTTTTTCTAGGTTTTCAACCATGATATAGCTATATATATTGAGTCTTTAACCTGGTTTTTAGAGTCTATTGAATATTTTACAGGTAGACTTGAGTTTGGAGCAAAGGATGGGATTATAGGACGTTTCTGGTGATTTGTGCAATGAGCTGAAGTTGGTGTCTCGATCACGATTGAGTGTCGACCGACACTGACTTGGATGTTTGTCGACATTGAGCACGACAGAACAACATCCGCGAGTTAGAGACGAGTTTTGAAGATTTGCATAATTGCCTAGAAGTTTTCCTTAATTCTAAACAGACCCCAAAACGTGTTTAGAGAGTTTAATTAGGTTTTCAGACTCATTCTACCTTTTATCTTGTTCTTAACTTTGTTCTTGCTTGAGAGATTTGGAGAGGGCTGATTCTTGCTACTTGTAACATTGAGAGAAGAATTTCGAACCCTTTTTCTTTATCTATTCATTCCTTTGGTTTTCTATTCATGATGTATTGTTTGATTGCTAATATGTTTGAGTAGTAACCTAGTTAGATTTAGGGATTCTCACAAAGGTTTTATGCTTGCTTAATAACTGATTAAATAGGATTCACCAATCTTTTGTTCATCACCTAAGTGTTCTTAACACTGAATTCTAGACTGATCACCTAGGGTTTTGATCTTAGACAATTAACAATAGCACAAGAGTGTGAGTTATAATCTGAACAAACTTAGAGTGAGCAATTTGACTCGATTCAAAGAGATTTGGTTTAGGAGAATTGTGAACCGATAGAACCTGTTCTTAATGCTTATTTAGAACTCTAGGATCACAAAGAGATTTGGATCGCTAGGTTGCTAGATATAGAAATAATCTCAGAGATAGTTGGATTATTTAGCATAGTGTTTCTAGTTCTTGAACCTGTGTTTAATCTGAATCCGTTTAGTTAAGTATCTTGCATAGCATAATTCCCGAGAAGTTCCTAAGTCTAGTGCCTTTCTTCCTATTGAAAATAACTTCTAGTTTATTGCTTTCGTTTACTGCTTTCTCTGGATTTGATTTAGCTTAGCTTGACGACATATAATCTATCGTGTGACCGTGAGTCCTTGTGGATTCGATACCCTGAAATACTACAATAGCATAATTGTGCATTTGCAGTAGAATAGGATAAAACTTTACACCCTATCAAGTTTTTGGCACCGTTGCCGGGGACTCAACTGAGTTCACCGATAGATTTTGTTTTGGAGTCGAGTCTAGGTCGTTTTTATTTAGTTTGTTACTGATTTTTCTCTTGTTTGGCTTGTTTTTGTTGCTGCAGAATTCGACGGACGCATTCAGTGTCGATCGATTTCTACTCCAGTGTCGCTCGACATCGACCTCGGAACAGTGTTTTGAGATCAGTGTATGCCAAGTCGACATACTCGAAGCAACCATAGCGAAGAACTTCTGAACCTCAGACTTGAGGAGCTTGCTAGACTAGAGAGAACGAACAGAAAGGGTCAAAGAACAAAAATGATGAACAATCGTTTGATTTTGAGACCTGATGCTGGGTGCGTTCTGAGAGACCAACATGACAACGCCTACAATGATGACATGCATAGGATTGATGCCCAAGGGAATGTAATCCTTGAACCTGCGCCTGAACAGCCTCAAGGTCAGGGGCAGATGGTTATTGCTGAGAGGACTCTTGCTGACTACAACCATCCGGATGAGTTTTATGCTAACCGGTCGGCAATTGTTCCTCCTTCTTTTGAGACGAATGACTTTGAGATCAAGACTGTCTACTACGCTATGCTGAGACAGCACCCCTTCCATGGTCTCCCACATGAGCAACCCATGGACCACATTGAGGATTTTGAAGCCTTCATCTCTGGAATGAAGTACAACGGGTGGATTATGACTTCTTGTATCTGAAGCTTTTCCCATACTCTCTTGCTGGAGAGGCTGCTGCTTGGCTGAAGCAACTTCCACCTGGGAAGTTGACTACTTGGGATGCTGTGAAGAGAGAGTTCCTGCGACATTTTTATGATGATGCTCGCTCAGATCAGGACATTCTGACATTTGTTCAAGGTCCTACAGAGCCTCTTAAGTCTGCTTGGATGAGGTTTAAGATGTACCAACGTGACTGTCCTCATCATGGATTCTCTGAAGTGACGCTGCTGGGCATATTCTTTAGAGGAATTGATCTCAATTACCAGTCTGCATTGGATGCTGCCAGCAATGGCAATTTTAATACCAAGAATACTGAGCAAGCGAGATTGCTGATTGATAACTTGGTGAGTAGTAACAGCACCAAGACTGCTGATAGAAGAAGGAAAGAGTGTGGTGGAAAGATTGATAATCTGGAGATGAGTGATATCAGGAACAAGCTGAACTCTGTTCTTAGTTTGTTGACCGGTAAGAAAGCTGTCAATTTTTTCTCAAGAAGTTGAAGTGTTTGAAGCTGAAGAAGACTGCCAAGAAGAGGATGTGAACTACATCAGTGGCTCTGGATTCCAAGGAAACAGGTTTGGAAATCAGCAAGGGAACAAGTTCTTCAATGGTGGACAGAAGAGTGCTTTCACAAGCAACCAAACCTCTTCTGGATATGGTCAGAATGCTGGTTATCAGAAACCTTTTTAGCAAGGTAATTCTTATCAGAGGACTTATGGATCATCCTCCTATCAAACACCTCCTGCTGCTAATACTCAAGAGAGAAAGATGGAAGCTATGTTTGAGCAGTTTCTAGAGGGTCAGGCGAAGGTCACTGTAGACTTCAACAAGAAGCTGGATGCTGTGTATGAAGATCTAAATGGTAAGTTTGAGTCTTTAAGTACTCACATGAAGCAGTTGGACACACAAGTGAACCAAATTTCAAGCTCAATCAAGGGAAAGAGTGTCATGGACACCCACATTAAGACTTGGTCAGTTCTGATTGATGATGGGTCAAGTCAAGGAGAGAATTTTGAGATTAAGACTGCTGAACTTGTTGAAGATGCTGAAAAACCCGAGACTGAATCCCAGTATCGATCGATTTGGACTTCGATGTCGGTCAACATCCACTTTCAAACGGCAATTCGAGTTCTCATGACGAATGGAAATCTAACATGGTCGATTTTGGAATCGACATCAGTAGTGAATTGGCTGATGTCGATCGACATCAGTTCAACGTCGGTCGACATCAAGAGCGTAAGGAGCAGGATTTCCCAACATCTTGTGCTATTGCTGAAGAAACAGGCTATGAGCCTCCTGTACCTTTTCCTGAGGTATCAATGAAGTCTCAACAAGAGCTTGATGAGGTTAAACAGCTGGAAGTGATGGACAGAAAGGTGAAGGAGGATCCGCAAGTTGACACTTCACCCTATCATCCTTGTGTACAGAGGTACTTAGAGATGATGCTGCCTATGGATGAGGTACTGAAGGAATGGGTGGTAGCACGTCCTAAGCAAATCAGTGATGTGCTGCTAAATCAAGTCCCAAAGAAGCTACCAGATCCTGGTATATTTGTGCTGAGTTGCTCTATCTTCGAGAATGTCTTCAAGCGCTCCTTGTGTGATTTAGGAGCTGCTGGAAATCTCATGCCATACTCTGTGGCAGAGAGACTGGGGATGACAGAGTTTTAAAACACTAGGATCTCTCTGGTTTTAGCTGATCAGTCAAGAAGGATTCCGGAAGGAGTTCTTGAGGTTGTCCCAGTCAGAGTTGGAGACTATCTAGTCTCAACAGACTTTGTGGTTTTGAAGTATGATAGTGAGCCGGATGAATCCCTAATACTGGGAAGACCTTTCTTAGCCATAGCTGGAGCGAAGATTGATGTGAGGCATGATTTGATTGATCTCCACCTGGGAGATGTGCCTCTACACTTTGAGATGGATATGCTGCAAAGGCCGAAGATCGATGGTCAGACCTTTAGGATTGAGGATGAACAGGAAACTCATACTAGAGAGGTTCCAGTTTCTGATCCTGGAGAAGAGAAGATGGTGGTTTCTCAGGATTCCACTCTAACATCTTCAGAGCTTGCAACTGCTTCTAAGAAGAAAGCTCCAAACATCAGAGCCTCACCGAAACAAAGGTACGCGTCTTCACAACTCGATCCTACTGATTTCACTGTTGTGAATGCAAGAGAACATCACATACCTTCGTTCCTTGGGCGATCTCACGCTGATAACGCTTACTCTCCACCTTGGATGAGGAGACTTTTGCAGAGGCACTCACAACCTCTGTCGAAACCTCCAGGAGCCTAATCTCGTTCGTCCGGTCAAGCTAATGACCTTAAACAAGCGCTGAGTGGGAGGCAACCCACTGGTAAGTTGTAAATAGTAGGATTTTAAGTTTTGCATTTTAATTTCTCTCGTTTTTGAAGTTTTTGTGTCAAGGTTCGCAGAACCCATAGCACTGCAGAATCAGTGTCGGTCGATTTCCAAATGGATGTCGGTCGACATCGATTTGAGGACGTTTCGAGCACGGACGATAATCTACCAAGGTCGATTTGTTCTAAAAAGGTAAGTGTCGACCGACATCCACCTTGATGTCGGTTGACATCGACGAAATCGAGCATCCATTTCATCGATCTGCGAAGATGAATCCTACAGGCAATCCAGGGAAACGAGCACGGAGAGGGACTGATGTCGACACTTTAGGCTCCTCGTCGCAGCAACGCGATGCACAGAATCAGGCACTTTGGTCTAGGATGGAAGAGAAGCGGTTCAAGCTTACCTTCTTCGAAGATGACCCTTCAGTCGAAGTGAAGAAGCGAGAGTGTACCCATAGGCCGATTCTGGAGCACTGGGACAATTATGACAGTCTATTCTACAACGCTTGGTGTGGCATTAAGATAGAGCCTACAAGGCTTCCCTTCATGACCACCATGACCAAGCTGAAGATACGGTCTGATGTCCTGCGAGTGATACGAACGATAGGGCTGGGTACGATCTGTACCAAGCCTTATGACTTGCACGAAGAGCTAGTCCGGCAGTTTATGGCCACAGTCCGCGTGTACTACACCAACGATGTAGCGAGGAAACCCTCAGAGGGGACATTGACCTTCATGGCTAAGGGCAGGAGGTACAGGATCAACCTTCAGGAGCTGTGTGATATTTATGAGTTCGACAGGACGCGAGAGAGGGTCAGTTTGCCTGAGCACTGGTCAGATATGCAGCTCTTTTGGAAGCATTTTGGGCCTGGAGTATATGATTCTCAGACTACTAGGCAGTCCGCTGTGCGGCATCCGGTTCTACGGTATCTAGTCAGGGTGTTCGCCAACACGACCTGTGTAAAATGGAGCCTGGTATGATGAGGATAGCTGAGCTTCTGTTGCTCTATTTTGGGATTGGTGGCAGCATTAATGTCGCTGAATTTGAAGATGCTCACCTGGAGCTGGACATCAACATGGGAGCTCTCTTTGCTCACCATTTGGAGCATTTGAGAGTGACGAAGCCTTTCGCTGGAAAGGCGGCGAAGACGGAGTCAATTGGGAGTCTCTTAACTCCAATTTTCGATCACTTTCAGCTGGACAGGAGTCATATGAAGATCTGTACTGCAAGGCCTACCATGAATTTCACTCATCTGAAGAGCATGCATTGGGTTAAGGGAGATATCAAAGGAATGCAGTTTATGTGGAGCTTCCTTGACGTACATGGCGTTGAACGCCTCTTCCCGCTCCCATGCACCGAGCTTACAAGCATCACCAACGCACTTCTCTCACTCACTTTCCAGCCCAGCGTAGATTTATGTCAGCCTGCTCCGCGTCGTTCACCGTATTCCGAGGCGCATCTTCTGGAGCTGCTGATTCTGCTGCTGAGCATGAGGCTGTCCATGCTGATGATCCAAATGAAACCTATGGGTTTCCAGAGCCACCAGTTCCACCAGAGGATATGCCACCAGCACATTTCCAGAAGTGGGCAGCAGGTGTACTTAAGGGAATCTGGAAGAAAGTCCACAAGCTGTCTTGCCAGCGATCTCAGAGTGTGCATCACCCACAGCCACGACGCCGTGCACCTGCACCAGCTCCTACACACATCAGCTCAGAGGAAGAGGAAATCGAGGTAGCTGCTGACTCTGATGAGGACATGGATGATGAGGACTCCCAGGATTCTAGACTTGCATCTGCTACTGGTTTTGTTTTTCATTTTCCTTTTCTTGAGTTAGTTTTTATGTTCCTTTTGAGTCAGTCTGTCAGTCTTATTTGCTTGGAACTATGACTATTTGAGTTTATGCAGCTTTATTGTTGTTTTTGATGTGATTTTGAGTGATCTAACGCAGCTAACAGGTGAGAAAATTGAGTGCTAACTCATGATCTTAACCACTGACAGATTTATCATCATGCGTATGCTCACACGAGCTCGATGTCGGTCGACACTAAGCTTAGTGTCGGTCGACATCGACCGTGAACATGTTCAGATTTTTAACTCAAAATTTCTATAGTTCCAATATGCTTCATACCGATCTCATGCTACAATTGCACTGGGGACAGTGCAGTTTAAGTGTGGGGGAGGTGGCTACTGACATTGTGTTTTGTTTTCTTAGATCAGTCCCATGTTTTTCACTAGTTTTCAAAATTGTTTTATTGAGTCAAAACTTGTATGAAACTATGATTTTTCAAGGAAATTTTTCGCTTGGACAGAAACTAAGTGACCATTGGACAGACTTGCAGGACCTCTATGACTATTAGAAAACCCCAAACGGATCGACTTACCAAGGACACCCATATCTAACCAGGTATTCAGAGGATTCATCACTAGTCTCACACTTAATTTTGACTTAAATTTCTCACTTAGGGGCTTGGTAATCTTTGGGTCAGATTCCTTTGATGTATTTGGCACAGCCTATGATCCTGTTCTAAAGTATGGTTTCTGATTTTCCACTCCTTTGAAAGTAAAAAAAAATAGAGATAAAAACCGAGGATAAGCTAGTAGCTTCGAAGTGGTCACGGGTGTGGTAGAGACCCCTATTACCTCTTGTGTATCCATGGAAAGATCCAAAGTTAAACCTCAATAAAAAGGGAAGAGCACTGATAGAAAAAAATAAAATGATATCCAGTGGGGAAAAATCAGTGCTAAGGGAGAAAGGGAAAAGAAAGAAACAAGAAACCGACAATTTGGTGGTCACATACTGAATAGGTTGAGTACATGTGTCCTTTGATTCGATACTCCCTCTGCGAGACAACACCTAATTGGTTGTGGAGTTTACTTGGGACAATTGCTAAGTGTGGGGGAAGTATATTGTAGTCTTGAGTTCTGTAGGAAAGTTTTCAGTGGTTTACTAAGTGAATGTGAATGCGAAAGTTCCTAAGACGAAATGAGTTTTTGTGTTTTCAAACCTCTTCTCTTATACTTTGGTTCTTTACTTGCTTGAGGGCAAGCAAGAGCTAAGTGTGGGGGAGTTGATATATCATGGTTTTTCTAGGTTTTCAACCATGATATAGCCATATATATTGAGTCTTTAACCTGGTTTTTAGAGGCTATTGAGTCTTTTACAGGTAGACTTGCGTTTGGAGCAAAGGATGGGATTATAGGACATTTCTGGTGATTTGTGCAACGAGCTGAAGTTGGTGTCTCGATCACGATTGAGTGTCGACCGACACTGACTTGGATGTCGGTCGACACTGAGAGCGACATAACAACATCCGCGAGTTAGAGACGAGTTTTGAAGATTTGCATAATTGCCTAGAAGTTTTCCTTAATTCTAAACAGACCCCAAAACGTGTTTAGAGAGTTTAATTAGGTTTTCAGACTCATTCTACCTTTTATCTTGTTTTTAACTTTGTTCTTGCTTGAGAGATTTGGAGAGGACTGATTCTTGCTACTTGTAACATTGAGAGAAGAATTTTGAACCCTTTTTATTTATCTATTCATTCCTTTGGTTTTCTATTCATGATGTATTGTTTGATTGCTAATATGTCTGAGTAGTAACCTAGTTAGATTTAGGGATTCTCACAAAGGTTTTATGCTTGCTTGATAACTGATTAAATAAGATTCACCAATCTTTTGTTCATCGCCTAAGTGTTCTTAACACTGAATTCTAGACTGATCACCTAGGGTTTAGATCTTAGACAATTAACAATAGCACGAGAGTGTGAGTTATAATTTGAACAAACTTAGAGTGAGCAATTTGACTAGATGCAAAGAGATTTGTTTTAGGAGAATTGTGAACCGATAGAACCTGTTCTTAATGCTTATTTAGAACTCTAATATCACAAAGAGATTTGGATCGCTAGGTTGCTAGATATAGAAATAATCTCAGCGAAAGTTGGATTATTTAGCATTGTGTTTCTAGTTCTTGAACCTATGTTTAATCTGAATCCGGTTAGTTAGGTATCTTGCGTAGCATAATTCCCGAGAAGTTCCTAAGTCTAGCGCCTTTCTTCCTATTGAAAACACCTTTTAGTTTATTGCTTTCGTTTACTGCTTTCTCTGGATTTGATTTAGCTTAGCTTGATGACATATAATCTATCGTGTGACCGTGAGTCCTTGTGGATTCGATACCCTAAGTACTACATTGCATAAATGTGCACTTGCAGTAGAATAGGTTAAAACTTTACACCCTATCAATCCCCACCTGGGAGATGAGCCTCTACACTTTGAGATGGATATGCTGCGAAGGAAAGATCGATGGTCAGACCTTTAGCATTGAAGATGAGCAGGAAACTCAGACTAGAGAGGTTCCAGATTCGGATCCTGGAGAAGGGAAGATAGTGGTTTCTCAAGATTCCACTCTAGCATCTTCAGAGCTTGCAACTGCTTCTAAGCAGAAAGCTCCAAACATCAGAACCTCACCGGAACAAGGTACGCGTCTTCCCAACTCGATTCTACTGATTTCACTGCTGTGAATGCAGGAGAACATCACATACCTTCGTTCCTTGGACTAGCTCACGCTGACAACGCTTACTCTCCACCTTGGATGAGGAGACTTTCGCAGAGACTCGCAGTCTCTGTCGAAACCACCGGGAGTCTAAGCTCCCATCAAAGTCAAGCTAATGACTTAAAACAAGCGCTAAGTGGGAGGCAACCCACTGGTAAGTTGTAAATATTAGGATTTTGAGTTTTGCATTTTAATTACTTTTGTTTTTGGAGTTTTTGTGTCAAGTTATGCAGTACCTGTAGCACTGTTAGGTCAGTGTCGGTCGATTTCCACCTGGATGTCGATCGACATCGATTCGAGGGAGTTTCGAGCACGGACGATAATCGACCGAGGTCGATTTCCAAGGTCGATTTGTTCTAAAAAGGTAAGTGTCGACCGATTTCCATCTCGATGTTGATCGACATCGATGAAATTGAGGTACGGATTTTAAAAAACCCGACAGTCTTCTTCATCTTCTTCATTTATCTCTCGCGCCAAAAACCACCAAAAATCGCCATCTTGTTCAATTCTTCACTGTTTTCGACAATTTAAAGCTCTATTCCACCTGTTTTCCGTGCTCTATCCATTTCTATCATCCATTTCATCGATCTGCGAAGGTGTGGCTTTGAATCTCCATTTTTCAGTTCGTGTTCAACGGTAAAAAGCTTTGATTTTTGATTGATTTATGGATTTTTAGGATGATTGTCTAGTGGAATGTGATTGCTTTTAATGCTAGGAATGATTGTATGGAGTCAATTCATGAGAACATGTTGATGCAAAAATCCGGATTTTTAGAATCTCATGCTTGTTGGTGTGTTTGTTCGTTTTGCATATGGATCCTTATCTGAACCAAGGAAAACGCCCACGAAGAGCCTCTGCTACCGATGTTTCTGGTTCCTCGTCGCAGCAACGCGATGCTCAGAACCAAGCACCTTGGCCAAGGATGGAGAAAACTAAGTTCAAGATCACTTGCTTTAATGACGAACCTGCAGTAGAGGTGAAGAAGCGAGATTGCATTTACAGGGATATCTCAGAGAAGTGGGACATCTATGACAGCTTGTTCTACAACGCATGGTGTGACGTTAATATCGAGCCCACACGGCTTCCTGACATGACCACAATGAGCACGCTGAAGATACGATCAGATGTGGTGCGCGTCTTACGGACCATAGGCTTGGGTACGATCTGTACCAAGTACCACAGCCTATATCCAGAGCTGGTGAGACAGTTTATGGCCACAGTCCGTGTGTACTACACCAACGATGTGGTGAGGAAAGCTTTTGAGGGTACATTGACATTTATGGCCAAGGGCAGGAGGTATAGACTTAGTCTCCATGAGCTATGCGATATCTATGAGTTTGACAGGACCAAGGAGAGAGTCAGTTTGCATGAGCACTGGTCAGATGTGGAGCTCTTTTGGAGATACTTTGGCACAGGGGTGTATGATTCTCAGACCACCAGGCAGATTGCTGTGCGACACCCGGTTCTGCGCTATCTTGTTCGCATATTCTCCAACACTATCTTGTGTAAGATGGAGCCTGGGATGATGAGGATTGCTGAGCTCTTCTTGCTCTATATTGGGATTGGTAAGAGCGTTGATGTCAGTGAGTTTGAGGATGCTCATTTGAAGTTGGATGCTAACATGGGAGCTCTCTTTTCTCACCATCTGGAGACATTGAAGGCGACGAAGCCTTTCACTGGGAAGGCAACAAAGACGGAGTCGATCAGGAGTCTTTTAACTCCCATCTTTGATCACTTTGGACTTGACTGGAGTCAGATGAACATCTGTACTAGGAAACTCACCATGAACTTCACACATCTGAAGAGCAGTCAGTGGATCAAGGGAGACACCAATGGGACACAGTTCTGGTGGAGATTCCATGACAGATCCGGAGTAGAGCGGCTCTTTCCTCTTCCAGAGACTAAGCTCACAGGTATCACTGATCATCCTCTCTCACTCTCCTTCCAGCCGAGTGTGGATCTCTGTAGAGCTGTCCCGCGTCAAGCTACTGTGCTCCGAGGCGCATCTTCTGGAACTGTTGCTTCTGCTGCTGAGCATGAGGCTGTCCCTGCTGATGATACAGATGAGTTTCCCGAGCTTCCCGGACCAGCAGAAGACATGCCACCACCGCAGTTTCAGAAGTGGGCAGCAGCTGTACTTAAAGGAATCTGGAAGAAGGTTTACAAGATGTCCTGCCAGCAGTCTCAGCGTGTGCACCACCCGCAGCCACGACATCGCGCACCTGCGCCAGCTCCTACACACATCAGCTCTGAGGAGGAGGAAGTAGAGGTGGCTGCTGACTCCGATGAGGATATGGATGATGATGTCTTCAAGGGATTCTAGTCTTGCAGCTATTACTGGTTCTGTTTTTCTTTTTCCTTTTCTGGAGTCATTTTTATGTTTCTTTTGAGTCAGTTTTCAGTAGTGTTTGCTTGGACCTATGACTATTTGAGTTTATGCGTCTTTATTGTTGTTTTTGATGAGATTTTGAGTGATCTAACGCAGCTAACTGGTGAGAAAATTGAGTGCTAACTCATGATCTTAACAACGGACAGATTTATCATCCTGCGTATGCTCACATGAGCTAGATGTCGATCGACACTAAGCTTAGTGTCGGTCGACATCAGCCGTGTACAGGTTCGGATTTTTAACTCAAAATCTCTATGGTTCCAATTTTTTTATACCGGTCTCATGCTACAATTGCACTGGGGACAGTGCAGTTTAAGTATGGGGGATGTGGCTACTGACATTGTGTTTTGTTTTCTTAGAGTCAGTCCCATGCTTTTACTAGTTTTCAAAATTGTTTTATTGAGTCAAAATTTGTATGAAACTATGATTTTTCAAGGAAATTTTTCGCTTGGACAGAAACTTGGGAAGTATGGGGGAAGTATATTGTGGTCTTGAGTTCTGTAGGAAAGTTTTCAGTGGTTTACTAAGTGAATGTGAATGCGAAAGTTCCTAAGACGAAATGAGTTTTTGTGTTTTCAAACCTCTTCTCTTATACTTTGGTTCTTTACTTGCTTGAGGGCAAGCAAGAGCTAAGTGTGGGGGAGTTGATATATCATGGTTTTTCTAGGTTTTCAACCATGATATAGCTATATATATTGAGTCTTTAACCTGGTTTTTAGAGGCTATTGAGTCTTTTACAGGTAGACTTGCGTTTGGAGCAAAGGATGGGATTATAGGACATTTCTGGTGATTTGTGCAACGAGCTGAAGTTGGTGTCTCGATCACGATTGAGTGTCGACCGACACTCACTTGGATGTTGGTCGACATTGAGCGCGACAGAACAATACCCGAGATTTAAAGACAAGTTGTGAAGATTTTCAGAATTGCCGAGAAGTTTTCCCTAATTCTAAACTGACCCCAAAACGTGTTTAGAGAGTTTAATTAGGTTTTCAGACTCATTATATCTTGGATCTTGTTCTTACTTTGTTCTTGCTTGAGAGATTGAGGGATATTGAGTTGGGATTGATTCTTGCTACTTGTAACCTTGAGAGAATGATTTCTAACCCCTTTTACTTTATCTATTCAGTCTTTTGGTTTTCTATTCTTGATGTGTTGTTTGATTACTAATATGTTTGAGTAGTAACCTAGTTAGATTTAGGAATTCTCACAAAGGTTTTATGCTTGTTTGATAACTGGTTGATTAGGATTCACCATCTATTGTTCATCACCTAAGTTGAGCTTAATACTAAATTCTAGACTGATCTCCTAGGGTTTAGATCTTAGATAATTAACAATAGCACGAGAGTGTGAGTTATAATCTGAACAAACTTAGAGTGAGAAATTTGACTAGATACAAAGAGATTTGGTTTAGTAAAATTGTGAACCGATAGAACCTGTTCTTAATGCTTGTTTAGAACTCTAGGATCACAAAGAGATTTGGATCGCTAGGTTGCTAGACATAGAAATAATCTCAGCGAGAGTTGGATTATTTAGCATTGTGTTTCTAGTTCTTGAACCTGTGTTTAATATGAATCCGGTTAGTTAAGTTTCTTACATAGCATAATTCCCGAGAACTTCCTAAGTCTGACGCCTTTCTCTTATTGAATTCACCTTCCTGTTTACTTGCTTTTCATTTACTGCTTTCTTGAATTGATTTAGCTTAACTTGACAACATATAATCTATCGTGTGACCGTGAGTCCTTGTGGATTCGATACCCCGAAATACTACAATAGTATAACTGTGCACTTCCAGTAGAAAAGGGATTAATTCTTGACCTATCAATGTTCCTCAAGCCAACGAGCTTGAGGCCGCTAAGAAGGCAGTGAGCGATCTGAACGCCGGGCTCCAGGCTGCCAAGGTCAAGGAAGAGGAGCTAAAAAAGAAGCTGGTCGGGTATATTGGCCACCAAGCTCGACTAATGCAGCTCAAAAACCAGGAGGAAGACCTCATGCAAAAGTTTAACGTGGCGGCGAAACGGACCTTGGCGGCTGAAGAATCAAGATAGAGGGCCCTCGAGCAGGCGGCCAAGGATTGGGCCGAGAAGAAGAAAGCTCTCGTGGATAAGGAGAGAGCTCTCGCGGACAAGGAGTATGAGACCAAGGTCGCGGTCCATACGGAAAAGTAGGAACTGAACGTTCGAGGAGATGAATGCTGCGGCTGTTTCCGACTTCAGTATTAGTAAGATCAATCTGCCTTCAATGTCCGACGACTCGATCGCACTGGCAAATCCTCCCACTCAGACCACTCACCAGTTTGACCAATATGGTTTGCATCTCCCACGGGAGACCAGAGTAAGCTCGAGGGTGAGCGATGAGGTTGAGGATCTGGTTGTTGAGGATGTCGCTAGGGACGAGCAGATGGACGAGCGAGCTGATGCCTTTGTCTAAAATTTATTTAAGTGTTTCAGTGTTCCCCGAGAGGGCTTTTTAAATTTTTGTTGAACAGGTGTTGTCGGAAAGGGCTTTAATCTTTTGGTGTTGCCTTATAAGGGCTTTATGTAATTTCTAGGACATTATGTCCTCTCTTTCTTAACGAATCAAACTTGCTTTTAATATTCGCTTTTAGGCATGAAATCTTTTCAGAGTTGGCTGGGTCATCGAACTGCCTTTGTATATCCTTAAGGGATCATACTTTGGGGCTTAGTTCGACTGCACTGTTTCTGAGTGGATTGAGTAAAGACGTGGTATCTATGGACGAAGTAGCTCGAACTAGTTTGACTTTGCCTTAGAGAATAACGTCTAAAAATCGAAATATCTTCTATGTATTAACGTGTCGACCTCAAAAATATTTCGATATGTATGTTCGAACTCGAACGATCGAATTTCTGTTTAATAATGCCTTAAGAGTATGGAGTGTATCGCTATAGAAATTCCTCGAGGTGTTATCGCGAGAGCTCGATTGTATGTGAGGTCGTTGATGGTTATTTTTTATACAAAAGGAGTTGCCCCCCAGTTCTTCCAACTTTAGAGGTTGAAGGATTTAAAGTTTAGTATTTCGAACAAGCTCTTTGCTTCGAGCTCATATATTATTTTAAAGACCGTTTCTAGGTCGCTTTTTGAATATCATATTAGATCTTTGGATTGAGATCGCTGTGATCGCTTATCTTAGAGATTTTTTTGAAGAGATCATTTCAGATCGGTTGTTTAAAAGATCACTTCAGATCGTTTGTTGAAGAGATCATTTCAGATCACTTGTTGAAGAGATCATTTCAGATCGCTTGTTGAAGAGATCATTTCCGATCGCTTGTTGAAGAGATCGTTTCAGATCGCTTGTTGAAGAGATCATTTCAGATCACTTGTTGAAAGACAGAGAGTTTTATTAAAATTGTTGTTGACTTTACAAAGCTAGTGAACTAAATAAATGATCGATCTCGAGTAGCAAGTAGGATTGCAGAATGGTTCATCGAGTTGCTCGAACTCGTATATCGATGAGAGAGTTGTTTAGAGGGGCCGCTGCGCTCGAAGTCGAGCTGCCTACGTACCCTTTTGAAGGGGATCAAGCTATTTCGTAGTTCTATCATGTGCATATTCTCAAAGAAAGTACTTTTTGAGGTTGATAGAGCAAAATTTAATCCCTATTCTACTGCAAGTGCATAGTTATGCGAATTTAGTATTTCAGGGTATCGTATCCACAAGGACTCAAGATTCATGCGATAGATTATGAGTAAATGAATTAAGCTCAGCAAAACAGATTGTAAGGCAGTAAACGATGAGCAAGTAAACAAGTGCAATGAGGCGAGTGTAGGCAATTAGCGAAGCGTCAAGTTTCGGGAAGTTCTCAGGAATTCAGGATATCAGATAACAAACAATCAGGATTCAATCTATTAGCGTTCTTGAACTAGAATCACAGGAGTCAAACTAACCAGCTCTCGCTGCGATAATTATCTATGTCTAACAACCTAGCAAGCCAACTCTCGTTGCGAATAGTTCTAAGCATACATTAATTCCAAGTTCTTTCGTTCACAATTCCTCTAGACCAAATCTCTTCGTGAATAGATAAATTGCTCACCTAAATCCTTTCTAGCTAATTAACCAACTCTCGTTGTGAAAATCAACCTAATATAAGTAATCTGGATGGCCAGTTCATATTAAGTGTTAACAACGATTTAGATGAAGAACTAGATGATGAATCCTAATTGATCTATTACTCTAACATTCCTTGAAATTCTTAACGAGAATCCCTAACCTAACAAGAGAACTACTCAGACATATCAATCATCACAAAAGACATAGTCGAAATAGATATCATATATAAAACCAAAAGAGTAAGAACAGGGGTTCAAAATCTCCTCTCTCTCGAGAACAAGACTAGTCCCAAATCTCCAAATCTAATGGAATAATCTCCAGAATAAAACTTAGCCTCCACAATGGCTGAAAAACCTAATTAATAGTCTAAAACACGATTTGGGCCTTCTTATAAATATGGGAAACTTCTGGGTAAATATTGTAAATCTTCAAAAGCTGTATTTTTGACGCGCATGAATTTCTTCTGTTAGTGGTGTCGACCGACACCAAGTGCAGACGCACCCAGTGAACTCTGTGAAATCCATGTATGCTGCCAAATCACTCCAAAAGCTCCCAGAATCTCTAGATAAGCTCCAAACGTGCTAAAACCTGTAAAACACCTAAAAGACTCGAAAGACTCTATAAAAGACTTGATTATGTACATATATCATGGCTCAAAACACTTAAAAACCATGATATATCAACTCCCCCACACTTAGCCTTTGCTTGCCCTCAAGCAAATAAATAACCAAAGTAATGAGAAAGAGGTTTAAAACATTTTGAAAACAAGTGAAAACAAGGGACTGACTCTAAGAAAACATAACACAATGTCAAAAACCACCTCCCCCACACTTAGACTGCACTGTCCGCAGTGCAATCGCAGCTTGGGTTCAGAAGAACAAGGCATAAGTAACCGAGAACTTGAGAAAACAGAAATCTTACTTGTGGTCGTATTCGATGTCGACTGACGCTCAGCCAGTGTCGGGCGACATTGATCTTTAGTCGACATCGATTTGCTCCTGTTCGAGCATGATCGATTTCCATCCGTGTTCTTCGAGTTTGCCGTCGACCGACACTGTGGTAATGTCGACCAACACTGATTTCTGTAAACCTGTTCTATACGGCCCTGACACACAAAAACCAGAAAATCAAAAGACACAAGAACAAAAACCAAAAAGAAGAGAGAACTAACCTACAGTGGGTTGCCTCCCACTCAGCGCTTGTTTTTAGTCGTTAGCTCGACTCTGGCAGATGGTCAGATGTCAGGTGGTTTCCCCAAAGGCAGAGCGTGCCTTCACGAAATTCTCCTCATCCTTGGTGGCGTATATGCATTGTGTGCGTGAGACTGACCGAGGAAGTTGGGAATGACAGCAAGATCAGGTGAAACATTTCGTTTCCTGACTCTGTTCCCTGCAAAATCATCATCAGAGTTAGCATACTTAAGGTCAGAGAATGCGTACCTTGGCTTGGTCAGATGTGGCCTAGGTGTGATGTTTGGAGCTTTCTGCTTATGAGCCTCACAAATCTGAGCTTTTTGTTCTAGCTGAACACTGAAGGCTTGACCATCAATTGTGGGTTTTCGCAGCTTATCCATATTGAAGTGCAGAGGCTTATCTCCCAGGTGGAGATCAATCATACCATGCCTCACATCGATCACTGCTCCAGCTGTAGCTATGAAGGATCTGCCAAGTAGCAAATGATCATCTGGTTCCATATCATATTTCAGCACCACGAAGTCTGTTGGAATCAAGTAGTTTCTAACTCTTATAGGGATGTCCTCAAGAACTCCTTCTGGGATCCTCTTCGATCGATCAGCTAGGATTAGAGAGATTCTAGTTTGTTTGAAGTCCAGCAACCCCAACCTCACAGAAACAGAGTATGGCATGAGATTCACAATATATCCCAAATCACACAGAGAGTGTTTGAAGCTGTCCTCGAAGATAGAGCAGTCTAGCGCAAAGACTAATGGATTTGGAAGCTTCTCTGGAATCTGATTTAGCAACACAGAACTGACTTGCTTAGATACAATCATCACCCCCTCTTTCAAATAACCATCAGTGGAGACCATCTTCATCGCATATCTCTGCACACAAGGATGAACTCGCGAACCATCAGCTGGTGGAGTTTCATTCAACTCCTTATCCATCACCACCATGCCCTTGACCACATTCTACTCATGTTTAGACCTCATAGGAATTCTGAGGGACAGTACGGGAGGTTTGTAGACCCTCTCCTTAGCAAAAATATCAAATTTGGACGAAACTGGATCTGCCAGACCGTAGTGTCGACCGACGCAGAAGTGGTGTCAGTCGACACTAAGTGATGTCGACCCTTCAATGTCGGGCATGGTCGATTTATGTTCATCATGAGAACTCGAAATTACCGTCAGAACTTGGTGTCGACCGACACTAAGAGGGTGTCGATCGACACCGAGAGCTATAGTCAAAATATTAATGTCGATCTCGGTCGATTTTGGTCCGTCAAAACTCTCGAAGTCGGGGCTTTCAAGGGGTGTCGACTGACACTGAAGAGAAGTGTCGGTCGACGCTGAGTCTGCAGCTACGGATTCTCGACTGTTATCCACGATTTTGACAGTCTTAACCTCAAATTCTTCTTCTTGAATCAGCCTATCTTCAACCTGAACAGAGATAGCATTGACATGAGCGTTCTGAGCATTCTTCCCCTTAACTGAGCCTGAAATCTGAGCTACTTGAGTATCTAGTTGCTTCACATGAGTGTTCAAGGACTCAAACTTCCCATTCAGATCTTCATATACAACATCAAGCTTCTTGTTGAAGTCAACAGTGGTCCTTGTCTGCCCCTCAAGTAACTGCTCCATCATAGCTTCCAATCTACTCTCATGAGCATTAGTAACAGGAGGCATCTGATAAGAAGAAGCTCCATGGTTCCTTGTGAAGGAATTGTTTTGCTGTTGGAAAGACTTCTGGAATGCAGACTTTTGAGTGAAAGAAGCAGGATTTTGAGAACCATACTTCTGAAATCCAGACCCTCCAATGTAATTCACAGCTTCTTGTGCAAACTCTCCAGCTTCAGATGCCTCATGGGGCTGCTTCTTCCCCAGCAGAATGTTGTGGACAGAATCGATCTTGTCATTCAACTCAGCTATCTGTGAGCTGTCAGCCTTGCCACCATTCTTCTGTCTCTCCACATCAGCATTCTTGACACTATTGCTAGTTACCAAGTTATCAATAAGCTTCTTGGCTCCTTCTGGAGACTTAGTGTAGAAGTTCCCATTACTTGCTGCGTCCATAGCCATCTGATACCACAAATCAACTCCTCGGAAAAAGATACATAACAGCCGCACCTCCGAGAAACCATGGTGTGGACAATTTCTTTGGTACCTCTTAAACCTCACCCAAGCAGTTTTAAAAGGTTCTGTAGATCCCTGCTCAAATGTCAAGAGCTCCTGTCTAAGCTGATCGGACCTAGAATCATCATAAAAATGTCGAAGGAATCCCCTCTTGACTGCATCCCAAGTGGTCAAGATCCTGGTGGTAGCTGTTTCAACCAGTAAGCTGCTTCTCCATTAAGAGAGAATGGGAAGAGTTTGCAGAAAAGATAATCAAATGAGACTCCCTCAGCCTTAATACTACTAGCCAATTCCTCGAAGGTCACTATGTGATCCATAGGATGCTCGCTAGAGAGACCATGAAACTGATGCTGCCAAACCAGTGAGTAGTACTCTGGCTTCAGCTCAAATTCAGCTCTGGTAAATGGAGGTGGTCGAATCGCAGACCGATTGTCATAGAACTGATCCGGTCTGTTATAGTCAGCAAGTGTATTCTTGTGACCAGCTTCTTGTTGTGCATGTTCCGCACCCACGGCAACATCTGGCACGATGGGGTTTCCTTCCCCATCTAGTTTCTGACCCTTTGCGTTGCATATATGACCCTCTTGGTCTCGTAAAGTGCCGTTCTCACCGCGAATCAGAATCACAGGTTCCATAGAAAGAATCTTGCTAAATGCTCAAGCGCTTGGTATCTCTGGTCGCACTTGGTGTCGATCGATTCAACAAGAGTGTCGATCGACACTATACGTTTCCTGCAACACAAAACAAACAAGAACGTGAGTAAAACAAGAAAAATTAAAAATACTTAGTCTAAATTATAATACTGAATCTATCGGAGAACTCAAATGAGTCCCCAGCAACGGCGCCAAAAACTTGATAGAGCAAGATTTAATCCATATTCTACTGCAAGTGCACAGTTATGCGAATGTAGTATTTCAGGGTATCGTATCCACAAGGACTCAAGATTCACGCGATAGATTATGAGTAGTTGAATTAAGCTAAGCGAAACAGATTGTAAGGCAGTATATGATGAGCATGTAAACGAGTGCAATGAGGCGAGTGTAGGCAATTAGCGAAGCGTCAGGTTTCGGGAAGTTCTCATGAAATCAGGATATCATATAACAAATAATCAGGATTCAATCTATTAGCGTTCTTGAACTAGAATCACAGAAGTCAAACTAACCAGCTCTCGCTGCGATAATTATCTATGTCTAACAACCTAGCAAGCCAACTCTCGTTGTGAATCCTATAGTTCTAAACATGCATTAATTCCAAGTTCTTTCGTTCACAATTCCTTTAGACCAAATCTCTTTGCGAATAGATAAATTGCTCACCTAAATCCTTTCTAGCTAATTAACCAACTCTCGTTGTGAAAATCAACCTAATATCAGTAATCTGGATGGCCAGTTCATATTAAGTGTTAAGAACGATTTAGATGAAGAACTAGATGATGAATCCAAATTGATCAATTACTCTAACATTCCTTGAAATCCTTAACGAGAATCTCTAACCTAACAAGAGAACTACTCAGACATAGCAATCATCACTAAAGACATAGTCGAAATAGATATCATATATAAAACTAAAAGAGTAAGAACAAGGGTTTGAAATATCCTCTCTCTCGAGAACAAGACTAGCCCCAAATCTCCTAATCTAATGGAATATTCTCCAGAATAAAACTTAGCCTCCACAATGGCTGAAAAAACTAATTAATAGTCTAAAACACGATTTGGGCCTTCTTGTAAATATGGGAAACTTCTGGGTAAATATTGCAAATCTCCAAAAGCTGTATTTTTGACGCGCATGAATTTCGTCCGTTAGTGGTGTCAACCGACACCAAGTGCAGACGCACCCAGTGAACTCTGTGAAATCCATGTATGCTGCCAAATCACTCCAAAAGCTCTCAGAATCTCCAGATAAGCTCCAAACGTGCTAAAACCTGTAAAACACCTCAAGGACTCGAAAGACTCTATAAAAGACTTGATTATGTACATATATCATGGCTCAAAACACCTAAAAACCATGATATATCAGAGGTCGATGATATTTCAGGGTCGTAGCATGGGTTTCCGGGTTTCAACCGATTTGAGTCGGTAGACCCCATCACGAACGATATTGGTGACATGGTAGGGTCCTTCCCATTTTGCCCCTAACTTTCCAGCGTGCTCTTCCTTTTATGGTTAAACACTTTCCGTAAGACGAGCTCTCATAGTAGCGAGTTGCAGCATGTTGGTAATTCTGGATTCGGGCTAGTGCGAGGTTCCTTTTTTCGTCGACGAGATCGAGCTTGTCGGTTATCATCTGATTGTTCAGCTCCTCATGTTGCGGGCATTCTTTTTGACGACTGCTGGACACGAGGATCTCTGCGGGAACTATCCCCTCGATACCATAAACCAGAGAAAAGGGAGTTTCTGCAGTGGATTTGGGAGGAGTAGTCTTATAGGCCCAGGGCACGGCTGGGGCTCGTCGCTCCAGCTCGATTTACATCCATCGAGCCTTTTCTTGAGGTTGTTCATGATTGATTTGTTACCGGTCTCTGCCAAACCGTTTCTTTGAGGATAACGAGGTGTCGAGTAGATCAGCTTGATGTTCCAGGTCCTGCAGAACATTTGGAAAGTGTTTGAAATGAAATAAGGTCCATTATCGGTGACGATCTCATGGGGTAGTCTATGGCGACAGATGATGTTACACCAGACGAACTCCTTTACGTGGACGTCTTTGATTTTTTGGTATGATTCGGCTTCGATCCACTAGGTGAAGTAGTCTGTCATGACCACTAGGTGCATGGCTTTCTTTTTGCCCGATGCGACTAAGGATCCACAATGTCCATTCCCCATCGCATAAATTGATAGGGTGACGTGATCGAAGATAGTTTCTCCGGTGTTTGGTGGATAATCGGGGCGTCCCTTTGGCACTTGTCACATTTATTGGAAAAATATTCTCACTCGGCTGCCATGGTCGGCCAGAAGAAGCCTTGCCTCTTGATCTGTATGGCTAGAGCTCGTCCTCCGGAATGAGTTCCGCAGGATCCCTCATGAGCTTGTGTGATCACTGTTCGAGCCTGCTTTCCGTCGAGGCATTTGAGATATGGTCCGGAGAGGCTTCTTTTGAAGAGATCTCCTTCTGTTACATAATATCTCGCGCTCTATTCTTTGAGTTTTCGTGCTTCCCATTTGTCGTTGGGTACTTCGCCGTTAGTGATGTACTTTATGATCGGATCTCTCCAATCTTTTCCGATGTCGGGCTCGGTCCTCGACTGGTGGAAGCAGTTTGGATAGGACCGCCAGGCACGTTAGCCATGCATACAAAATTTCTTGGGTCGATGTCATCATCGATCTCAATATTTTGGGGCGTGTCTTTTTGAGTAGTGCCTAATGAGCGACATCGTCTTTCTCGATGGGGTCGTCTATCCTTAGGGACATGACTTTTAACGCTATGTCTATGCTTGGCTTCTCGATCCCTTTGATTGGTATGATCCTTTTAAGATTGGTATCAGATGTCGAGGCCAATGCGGCGAGGGCGTCAGCTGTGGTGTTTTCGCCTCGTGGGATTCAGGATAGATCGACGAAATCGATTTGATCGGCGAGACTACAAATTACTCGTATATATGCTTCCATGAGCTCGTCTTTGGCATCGTAGTCACTGTGAAATTGGCTAGTGACCATTTGGGAGTCGCTGAAAGCGTCAACTTCGCGGGCTCCTATTGCTATAGCTAGCCTAAGTCTGACTATCAACGCTATGTATTCCGCTTCGTTGTTCGATGAAGCGAAGCCTAGCCTGAATGATAGTTCCAGTACTTCCCCGTTGGAGATACCAGTTTTACTCCGACCCTGGATCTTTGCCTCAAGGATGCGCCATCGACATGGAGATTTCATCTCTTCGCAGAGGCTAGATCGAGATCGATGGTAGGGGAAGTTCGACTATGAAGTCAGCCAATACTTGGGCTTTTAAGCATGTTCGAGTTTTGAACTCGATGTCGTATTTTCTTAGTTTGATGAACCATTTAACCAATCGACCTGACTGGCTTGGACTGTGGAGGATAGTCCTTAAAGATTGAGAAGTCCTAACAATGATCGAGTAAGATTAGAAATATGGTCGAAGCTTTCAAGCCTATGTGACTAGCGCCCGTGCAAGTTTTTCCATTGCGGGGTATCTTGTTTCGGCATCGATTAGAGTCTTACTGATGTAATAGACTGGTCTTTGGTCGTTTTGTTCTTCGCGAACAGGACTCCGCTTATAGCTGCTGAAGAAGCATCCAAGTAGAGGTAAAGGGGTTCCCCTTCTATTGGCTTTGCCAGTATTGGTGGTTCGCTCAAATATGCTTTGAGTTGTGTGAATGCTTCTTCACATTTCTCGTCCCAAAGGCATTTCTTGTTTGCTTTGAAAAGGTGATAGAAGGGAAGACATTGATCAGCCGACCTCGATATGAAGCGATTCAAAGCAGGTATTTTGCCAGTCAGTCGCTGGACTTCTCGCATTGTCTTCGGAGAATGCATCTCCAAGAATGTCGCGATCTGTTTAAGGTTCCTTTCGATCCCTATTTTAGTTACTAGGTAACCTAGGAATTCTCCCGATGTGACACCGAAGGTGCACTTCGCAGGATTGAGTTTCATCCCATATTTGTTGAGAATGACGAAGCATTCTTTCAGCTGGGGGATGTGATCCTCGCACCTGGACGATTTAAACAGCATATCTTCGATGTAGACCTCCATGGTTTTACCCACTAGTCCGGAGAACATCTTGTTGACAAGACGCTGGTGAGTGGCGCCTGCATTCTTTATTCCGAATGGCATGACTTTATAGAAATATGTGCCTCAATCGGTTAAGAACGAGGTCTTTTCTTGGTCCTCAGGGTTCATTAGTATCTGATTATACCCAGAGAATGCATCCATAAAGGATAGTAGCTGGTGGCCTGCCGTAGCCTAGACCAAACAGTCGATGTGTGGGAGTGGAAAGCTGTCTTTTGGACATGCCTTATTGAGATTTGTGAACTCGATGCAGACTCTCCACTTCCCATTCTTTTTCTTAACCACCACCGGGTTTGCGAGCTTGTCGGAGTATTTCACTTCTCTGATCGATCCAATTTTTAGTAAACGGTTGACCTCATTATTGACGGTTTGGGCTCGTTCTAGGCCGAGCTTACGAAGCTACTTCCTGTCCGGTTTGTAAGTCGGGTCGACATTTAGCTCGTGACTAGTTACGTTAATGTTGATTCCTTTTATGTCCACTGAGGACCAAGCAAAAGACTTGATGTTTTGTTTGAGGAAGGTGATCAGTTTGTTTTTAACCAATTTCGGTAGGTCGGCTCCAATGCCAACAAGTCGTTTGGGATGAGCTTCGTCAATACAAACTTGAGTCGTGAGGTCCTTGGGGGGTCCTCTTTGACTGTGGTCGTTATGTTTCTTAGTTCGCATTTTGGCAAGTTCCTCCTCTTTTTGTAATTGCTATGCATGGGATTTATCGATCTGCTTATATCCGTTCATGTAGCAATTTCTGGAAGTCTTTTGACTTCCTTAAACGGTTTTCACTCCTTTTGGAGTTGGGAACTTAACGCACTGGTGGTAGTCGACGGTACGCCTTTCATATCGTATATCCAGGGTCGACCCAAGATGGCATTATAGGGAGCTGGTCGGTCTACTAAGACGAAATCTGTCATTCTTTGTACTCCTCCAGCCATTACCGGGGCGAGGACGGAGCCCATCGAGTATGTTGTTTTGTAGGCGAACCCTACCAGGGGCTTTGATCAAATTTTCCCGTTTGTCGGTCTCGACTCTCCTTTGGAGGGCTTTGATCAAATTGATCGAGTCTCGGCAAAGCTTAGAGCCACCAAACATGAATTCGACTCGTTTAGGGGGTATAGCCCGCACACCCCTGCCCCTGCAAAGACGAGAGAGATTGATTTTTGAGCTTAGGTTTTTCCTAGGGGCTGGAGGTGGTGATAATGCCGACCCTCCCGGAGTGCCGCATAAACTGAGTTCACCGAGAATGACCTCGACTCGTTTCCTGCTTCCTTAGATCGCTCCCTTTTATTCCGAGAAGGCTTTTTAACGTTCAACTCTTTGGTCGGTCTAGTTTCTTTTTTGTCGGAAGATGTTTCCTCTTCGAGTTCGGACTCTTGGTTATTTTCAGCCTCTCGTTTTTGGATTCAACCTTTGCTCGGGTGTAGCATTCTTCAGTTGAATGATCCTTCTTGTTGTGAAATTCACTGAACTTGTCTTTATCGAACTTGAACTTCCGTGAGCTCTTTGGGCTCTCTACCGCATTAACAGTCCCAGATTTACGAGATCCTTTTTGGAGTTTGAGCTCTGTGAGCCTGGCTGATTCTTCTCTTTTCGATGTTTTTCTCTGAGGGTCGTGGTTTCTTCCTCAACGCGGGCGAAGGCCGAGGCGCGATGCAGAGCATCGTTGAGATTTAGCGGTTCGTGGACCGTTATTTCCTCGCAGAACTTGGTCGAATAACACAGCCCGCGTCGCAGTGCTTCTGTTGCTACTTCGTCGTTTGGGTTCGCGATTTTTTATTTTATTTCCTTGAATCGGTCGATATACGAGTGAAGTGTTTCATCATGTCGTTGAGGTACGCCAAATAGGACTACCTCGGTGGTTTTTACCTCGCTATAGACGGAGTACTTCTTAAGGAATGCCGTCATGAGCTGGGTGAAATTGTCAACAGACTTTTCTTCTAGTCCGGCGAACCATTCTAAAACCGAGCCCGATAGGTTCTCGGCGAAGAGTCTGCAGAAAACAGGGTCCCTTTCCTCGTCGGTAAGGTAGACTCTGGACATTGCCAGCCTGATCGCTCTTATGTGAGCTTTGAGGTCCGACTTCCCCGAAAAATCAGGGAATGTAGTTTTATTGATCTCGTGTATCCTTGCGAAGGCAATTCGATCTGTGAATGGCGTTTGACGCGTTTCTTTGATCATTCGGTCGATATCGGGTGTTGTGGTAGTTTCCATGTGAACTCACAAGCTTAGGCTCTTGAACTGGGCGTTCGCCTGCTCGATGTATTGCATGAGCATGCCGTGTTCGTCACCTACCAAGGAAGCGAATTGTGTTTGTAGTTGAGTCGACGGTTGTCAACTAAGGATCGGATCAACTTGATCGATTATTGGAATCGATCTTGTCTGGTCGATTTGAGGCGTTTGAAATGGTGTTGGATTAGATCCGAAGGGATATCCGGAGCTCGAAGCGAAAGCTGAACCTCCGAGCTGCCTTGACCTCATGCCAAAATTGTTCAGCAAGGGAGGCGTTCCGAGCAGTGGTCGGTATGCCGATCCATTTTGATATGCGGTCAGCGAGCTCGAGTTGAATGGGGTTGGTGTCACCGTAGATGTCATCGTAGTGTAAAAAACGCTATTCTATGTGGCGGCAACATTTCCCGATATTCAGGGAGGTGATATCACTTGAGAGAAGTCCAAACGTGTTCGGGGTGGAGGACTTAGAGGAGGTCGTTGATCACGCGTTAATCGATCTCCTTTGTTTGGCTAACGAGCTCTTCTAAACGGGCATTAATGCGTCATTCCTGTTCGGCGAGGTGGGTAGCTACGGCACAGTTAGCAAGCTATTGGGCCCGAGCGTTATCCTCATTGCTCCTCGTTCGATTTACCAAGAGGTTAAGCATCATACAGATCTCAGCGATGTCATCCGGACTTTGTCGTGGAGGCACAGATCCGCCTCCTAATGCAGAGGCATAGGTGGAGTCAGTCCTCATCCAGACCCAGTTCCCGTTTGGATCATTAGTTCCTGACAAGAAATTTGTCAGAGTCTGGCCCGTCGCGATTGTTTGGACGACTGGGCCGATTGGTGCCGATGTTTTGGAGACAGAGGCTGAGCTTGTTATCATGCCATCGGTCTTACCCATGGTATTTATTACGATGGTATTCTGAGGAACGTTTCCGATCACTTGCTTGTGATCGACTGGAGGCGTGGCGTCGGAAGAGCCGGGTTGGTCATTATTAATCTCGATCTAACAAAACCTAGATCTGATTCTTAAGATAGGAAGATCTACGGTATTCCCCACAGTTGGCGCCAAATGTGAGATCGTGATGAAGGAATTTCTAGCAGTTCTAATCCAATTAGCAACCCTAGGTATAATTCCAAGCCTAGGATCCAGGGTCTAGGTATATTGAATCTACATCATATCTCGAATTACCTGGAGTTTAGCAGCGGAAGATTATCAAGTATTCGAGATTCAAAAGCGCCTCAAGTGCTGCGCCTCTACTGGTATCCATACGCACACAAACTGGAACGGACGGGATGCTAGTGCCGTAAGAGATCAGATCTCTTTGAGGTTTCTCAGTTTCTCTAAGGTGGCTGTCTATTAGGTTAGATTGCTGTAAAAGTCGACCATATATCTCATATATATTGACTTTTACCATGACCTGATTAACCAAGACTCAAACCGTGGTTAATTAAGTCATAAACCAAATTCTGTAATTTGGTTCGCGATCTGTGTCGATCGACACAACCTCAGAAACTTGTTATCGAATGCATATCATATATACATTCATTAGATCATTATATTAATGATCAACCCCATATTAAATATCCAGTTTGCTTAGGTGTGTGACCCTGTAGGATCATACAATACTAGCAATGAGTTCTAAACTCATAGATCATAAGTGGCTTCTAGCAAAGCGTTATGATTACCCAGTATCATACGAATGTCTAATCTCGACAACACAACTATCTCTAGAGCGATTACAAGTGTGATTTCAGGACATTCCCAACAATCTCCCACTTGTACTGGAATCATCTTTTCCCATAATCCCTTCGTCTCTATATCTCGATCTGGCATAAGGCAAGATCCGTGTCATCCTTATTAAGCCAAAATCATGTTCATTGAACTCCGATTTATACTGACAAGACAAACGACTGACAATCACCTCTTTGAGTGTGGCCACACATTTCTCAGTATCAAATCTTCGATGGGCCCTGAGATACTTTTCTCCTGTTATATAGGAGGGACAAATCCCATCTTGTTCCATCCCTGTTTCTTCACACACTTCATGATACGCCCAATCAATGCCTTTATAGTCACCAGTTACGGCTGACGTTTGACAAGGTTAAAGCGGACCAATTCATATGTAAGAAAACATGATGAACTCAGGTCTAAGGACTATACTATATAGTCATAATGAAAACTCTCATGACACTTATATAACTATCCCGTAGAGTTCTCATCAGTGGGTCATGTCCGATCCTGTGTTCTCTAACACATATCTATATGATTGACTTTAATACTCTTATTAATGACTCTATGAAACTTAGTCATCAGTCACCTCACATACTAGTCTCACGCGGTTGTTAATGTCCGACTTTAACAACCTTGACCAGGGACTATCATAATTTATGTCATTTATCACTTATAGGGTTTCATGATCAAGTCACATACTTGATGGCCTATAAAATGTCATAAATTACTTTGGGACTATTATTTAATAACATAATTAAATAACACTGATGTCAGAATTCATTAACATAATCAAATTATGTCTTCATGAACATCATATCATAACTAAAATTAACAACAACAACTCCCACTAAAATTAAGATCACATCTTAAGACATCTAATGTCTGTAGTAGTTGTTTGAACCTCATTTGCTCTTGCTCAGCGTGTGTCGAAGGACACTGCGTCTTGCTAAGAATAATGCAAAATCAATAACAATAGCTCCCATTAAATTTAAGATCACATCTTGAGACATCCAATGCCTATAGCGGTAGTCTGACCCTCATGCGCTCTCGCTCAGCATGCGTCAAAAGACACTGCGTCTTGCTAGGAGTAATGCCAAGAGTCATTGGCATGAAGCCCTCCTTGAAATCATGCATACTGGGCATGTGCAAGACCTTATCCATATAAGTATCTTGACACAATCCAATTAGCTTGTCCAATCTATCTCTATAGATTCATATTCTAAGAATGTATACGGCTTCTACCATGTTATTGATCGAAAAACAACTTTTGAGTCAAGTCTTAGTAGACTGAAACAATGGAACTTCATTTCCAAAAAGCAGTATGTTATCAACATACAATACGAGAAATGCAACTGCGCTCCCACTAGTCTTCTTGTAAACACATGGTTCCTCTTCGTTCCTGATGAAGTCAAACCTTTTGACCGCTTCATCAAAACGAAGATTCCAACTCCGATATGCTTGCTTCAATCCATAAATGGATCAATGAAGCTTGCATATCTTCCTAGCAGTATTATGATTAATGAAAAACTTCAGGTTATGTCATGTACACATCCTTTTCAGAATTCCATTTTCGGAGTCAGGGCTTATCATTGCTTCTTCAAAATTCGCAGGCCCGTCACTTTCAATGATCAACTGATCATGGCAGTTGGTTACGATAAATCCACATTTCTCGGGTTCGTGACGGATCCTTTCGGATCTGCGAGCTTCAGGTTTGTGTAAAAGTCGTGCATATATCTCATATATAGACTTTTACCACGACCTAATTAACCAAGATTAAACCATAGTTAATTAAGTCATAAACCAAAATCAATATTTTGGTTCGCGATTTGTGTCTATCGATACACCTTTGTGTCGATCGACACTTCCTCAGAAACTCGCCATTTGAATGTATATCGAATATACATTCACCAGATCCTTTGCAAACTTCAGGCACCTCAGGTGCAGGTTCAACAACTCTTTGTAGATCCAACTGTTGTTCTTCCTTATCAGGTTGAGCAGCCTCCTGTGATTTTTCGAATTTCTTCGAGTTGTACTTTTACTCCCACTGTTCTTCCTGGAAAGAAAATCTTTCTCAAGAAAAACACAGTTCCGAGCAACAAACATTTTGTTCTCGGACCGGTTGTAAAAGTAACATGCCTTGGTCTCCTTAGGATAACCAATGAAGTAGCATTCTTCGGATTTGGGTGAGAGCTTATTCGAGATTAAACGTTTTGAATAAGCCTCACAACCCCAAATCTTCATGGAAGACAAATTAGGAACATTTCCAGTCCACATCTCATGCGGTGTCTTTACAACTAATTTTATGGAACCCTATTTAGTGTAAACGCAGACGTTTCTAGAGCGTATTCTTAGATGGATAATGGAAGATCTAAGTGACTCATCACTGATCGAACCATATCTAATAAAGTCTGATTCAGGAGGATTGAATTGTGAAACAATTTCACAATCTCTCAGATGATCACTAAATTCTTGACTTAAGTATTCACCTCCATGATCTCATCGTAGAGCTTTAATACTTTTGCCAAATTGATTATGTACTTCGTTCTGGAACTCTTTGAACTTTTCAAAAGATTCCGACTTATGTCTCATGAATAAGACATAACCGTACCTACTGAAATATCAGTAAAGGTAATGAAGTACTGAAAATTTCCCTTAGCACTAGCGCTCATCGGGCCATACACATCCGTATGTATAAAGCCCAATAAGCCTCTGGCCCTTTCATTTTATTCGTTCATTCGCAACCTGTGTCGATCGTTGCATACATGCATCGATCGACACTACCTTTGTTGAAAGGGGCCCTTTTTCGTTTTACCCAATAAACAAGGTTCGCATTTCTCACATGATTCATAATCAAATGAGCCCAAAAGTCCATCACTGTGGAGCTTCTGAATATGTTCTCATTTATGTGACCCAAACGACAATGCCAGAGAAAAGCTTGATTCGTATCATTCGAATTGAATCTCTTGGTACTAATGTTATAGTTAGGCACGTTTTGGTTTAGAACATAAGGTCCATTCTCTAATGGACTGCTACTATAAAACATATCATTGTAATCAAATGAATAACACTTATTCTTAATTTGAAAACTGATATCCTTCCATATCCAAACAAGGAATAGAACTAATATTTCTGCTCATAGCAGGTACATAGTAGAAATTATTAAGTTCTAAACTATGCCAGAAGATAAAGACAAACAAATGTTCCTACGGCCAATACAGCAACTCTTGCTCCATTACCACGCGCAGGTCCACTTGTCCTTTCTCCATAGTCCTAATGTTGCTCAGGCCCTGCATATTTTCACAAAATATGAGTACCATAGGCGGTATCCAATACCCAATAAGTAGAACCATTAGAAGTAACATTTACTTCTATAACATAAATACCTGGAGAAAAAGTCTTGTACGTCTTCTTCAGCTTCTCATAATCTTCCAGGAATTTCTTGCAATTTCTTTTCAAATACCCATGACCATTACAATAATGGCACTTATCATCTTTAGAAGGACCAGGCTTAACCTTGGGAGCATGGTTAGACTCGCTTTGATTCACAATCGAGCTCGTCTTGCCATCACCTTTGGTCTTACCAAGTTTCTTAAACTTATTACCCTTTTGTACCATAAGGACATTTGGGGTGTCCTTCTTGATGTTAGGTTCAGCAGTTTTGAGCATCCCATGCAACTCAGTCAAAGTCTTTGTCAAGTTGTTCATGTTGTAGTTCATAACAAACTGATCATAGCTTGACGGCAGTGACTGCATAATGATGTCAGTAGCCAACTCTTGGCTAATGGGACAATCCAGTTTTCCCAGGTTATCAATATAACCCATCATCTTAATGATATGAGGACTAACTGGTTCGTTCTTTGGTAGCTTGCACTCAATTAGAGACTTAACCGTCTGGTATCTCTGAGTTCGTGCCTGCTCCTGAAACATGCTTTTCAGGCCAGTGATCATCTCTATTGGCGACTCCACGTACTCATATTGCTTCTGCAAGTCCGAGTTCATGGTAGCCAACATGAGACAACACACATCGACCACATCATTAGAATGCTTATCCCAAGCATCCTTATCTGACTGCCAGGCATTGGCTCGGTACTTCTTGGGGAGAACTTTCTCAAGGACATAGTCCTTCTTCTCCTGTTTGAGAACAATTCTCAAGTTCTGATACCATTCAAGAAAGTTGGATCCATTTAACTTGTCCTTCTCAAGGACGGATCGCAGGGAGAAATTGTTATGATGGTTTATGCTAGACGTAGCTGAAAACAAAAAAGGTTTAGTTATGATGTTCAAGAAATGAGAAATCTTAACTATTAATAAACTCGCATTATATTCAAAAAATGTTTCCTCAAATGAATATAATGATCCAAGACCCATACTTCTCTAAACTTGAGTGAGCCACTGGCTATCACCCAAATTTAAGCTATATAGGTAAGCAACAACTTTGCTAGTTATATCCAATATAACTCTTGGTTGTGGATTGACATCTCATGTCAAATCCACCTGATGTCTCTAGGCCCAAAACGATTTTGATATCCCAGTCAAGTAAACCAATCTCTTAAGTCATGTAATTGTTGACGCCTTGCACTGCAAGCCCATCAACATGATTATCTCCTGCCTTACTCATGTAATTGTTGATACCTTGCACTGCAAGCCTATCGTACAATGAAATAAGTCTCGACAGTTGACAAGATCAGGAAGACATCTAAATATACTTGATATTTAGTTGAGGAACGAAACTTTTAATCCAATATACATATCATATATGTATCTTAGAAGGATTTTAATTTATTAAAACAACTAATTTTACTGAGTTTTAATTATTCTAAGAAATGGGTTAAGTCTTTGGTTTGGTTTTTGCGATTTCTGGTTTAATAACCAAAATCCTGAGTGGCGTGTCGACCGACACAACTCCGTGTGTCGATCGACACAACCAAACCAAAATCATTGCAATAACCGGTCAATCAAATTGATCCGGTTCGATAACCGCTTAGTGTCGATCGACATAACACTTGTGTCGATCGACATCAATCCGATTCAATCAAACCGCAATTAACCCGTCAAACCGGTTTAAACCAATTGCGATAACCGGTCCAATCCAATTGAACCGATTCATCCAATTGAACCGATTTAGTCAATTTTAACCAAGCGCGATAACCGGTCCAATCCAATTGAACCGATTAAACCAATCGCAAGGTCCGTGTCGACCGACACAACACTTGTGTCGATCGATGCGTTAGGGCTTTAGGAACTTTGATCTTTATGTTCGAAACCTAATATTTTATTCGGATTTCGCATATTGTGTCGACGATGCCAGATTGGTGTCGATCGACACAATGCGAAATCACTGAATCGATTTTAACAAGAACCCTAAAACGTGATTCCTTTTTAACATAACACAATCGATTCAAATTCATATAATTCGAATAGCATGCTGTTATATTCAATAGGATAAACCCTAAGGCTCTGATACCACTGAAGGAATTTCTAGCAGTTCTAATCCAATTAGCAACCCTAGGTATAATTCCAAGCCTAGGATCCAAGGTCTAGGTATATTGAATCTACATCAGATCTCGAATTACCTGGAGTTTAGCAGCGGAAGATTATCAAGTATTCGAGATTCACAAGCGCCTCAAGTGCTGCGCCTCTACTGGTATCCACACGCACACAAACTGGAACGGACGGGATGCTAGTGCCGTAAGAGATCAGATCTCTTTGAGGTTTCTCAGTTTCTCTAAGGTGGCTCTCTATTAGGTTAGATTGCTGTAAAAGTCGACCATATATCTCATATATATTGACTTTTACCATGACCTGATTAACCAAGACTCAAACCGTGGTTAATTAAGTCATAAACCAAATTCTGTAATTTGGTTCGCGATCTGTGTCAATCGACACACTTTCTGTGTCGATCGACACAACCTCAGAAACTTGTTATCGAATGCATATCATATATACATTCATTAGATCATTACATTAATGATCAACCCCATATTAAATATCTAGTTTGCTTAGGTGTGTGACCCCTGTAGGATCATACAATACTAGCAATGAGTTCTAAACTCATAGATCATAAGTGGCTTCTAGCAAAGCGTTATGATTACCCAGTATCATACGAATGTCTAATCTCGACAACACAACTATCTCTAGAGTGATTACAAGTGTGATTTCAGGACATTCCCAACACGTGATTCACACCAAATATTTGTATTCGTGGATTTGGACTTTGAATGAATGAATAATATAGATTTCCTATGAATCAAAGATATATTAAGGATTGAATGTCGAGATCGAACTTATACAATCAAAATGAAGTATACAAATAAGATTGAAGCTATTAGTCGAACTGTTTTCTGTAAAAGTTGGAATGTATGTGAATGAGTTCTCTTTCCCTTTAAATAGCCTCGATCTCGATCTTCTCGTTCCGATATTTCTCCACCTCGTTAGCGACGATCTCCTCTTCTCTCCACGATTCTCGGAGACCGTTTCAACATACGACGACTTGGTCATCAGCTAAAGCTAAAGTCAATCTCAAGATTGACAAGCTCAATTTCTTTTATCCGATATATCGATTCATTTGGGCCTTTTTCAATCCATGGCTAAACGGGCTTAGATCGTAGCCTAGGCCCACTCTTGTTTTGTGGGCCGAATTTCCTAGAGGGAAATCCAGTACCAACAATTTCCAGCCATGTAATGAAGGCTTGTCTCGGTATTACTTGGGAAAACCAAATAACATCATACTAGATCATTGGAGATTTCTGCATTCTCAATTGTTGCCGCATTCGTTTGGTGAAGAACTTCCTTGCATAATTTTCTTCTTTCTTCTTCCACAAGTATTGATTGGGTCCAGCATCAGACTGAGGGACTAGTGTTTGTCTCACAATCTCCATGATAATCTGGACATGCATTTCTACTTGTCCCCAACATTCTTATTCCACTTTCGCCAACCAGATTGTAAAGGGGACCTGTTTTTGTCCAATTATCAAACAAGTAGGAGATGGAGTGTCCACTGTATACCTATGCTTTCACCAAAGTTGCTGCGAGATTCCTGAATTTTAGTAACTTATGCCACATCCAAAAGCCACAAGTTGTCTTCTCCGATATATCCCAAAAAGAATTACCTCTGTGAAGGTACTGCTTAGTCCATGCTACCCACAAAGACACTGAGTTCTCAAATAACCGCAAAATAACCTTGAGAGAGAAGACACTCTTTGTATCTCTTAATATCATTATCCCTAGGTCTCCTTTTTAGGTGAGCAGATTTCTTCCAAAGAAACTTTTTGCTCCAGTGTAGGTATTCGGAGCCCATTCCATAGAAACATGCGCACATTTTTTATTTTGTTTCTAGACAGCTGGATGGAAGCCTAAATTTTGAACACCATAAGATTGTTATAATTCCTATAACCGGCTTAATTAATTGAAAACGACCAGCATATGAGAAGGATTTACTCGACCAGCTGAGAAACCGAGTCCGAATACCTGATTGGAAGCTTATCAATTGGGATTTCCAACTCTCTCTCCAAGTCGTGTAACTCTCCATGGGTGTCTACCGAGATGTAAAGGGCTTACTTGGCCATATTAATCGCAAGCACAACTCTTCCTCAAACTGTTTAAGCACATTGGTGTTACCTCTCAATGAGTCTGCAGAACCATCTGTGAATACCACCATATCATCCGCAAAGTTAAGATGTGTAAGACACAATTCTTTACAATTCGGGTGAAACCCGGACAAACCTGAACTTTTCTTCCTTTAGAGCTTGGTTTTGACGGTGTGAAAGAACATTTATGGTTATGACAAACAGTATCATTGAGGGTAAGCATCCTAGCCACAATTCTTTACAATTCAGGTGAAACCCGAACTTTCCTTCCTTTGCATCTTGGTTTAGACGGCGTGAGAGAACATTATGGCAATGCCAAACATTATCGGCGAGAGTGAACATCCTTACCTAATCCTCCTAATTCTCTTGAAAAAACCCTTCTAAATTGTCATTAACAAATACTGAGAAAGCTAATGTATCTATGCAGCTTCATATCCATTGAATAAAGAGTTCCGGAAGCCTCATTTCTCTTAAAGTCTCAATAATAAAATTCCACTTGAGTGTATTAAAATCTTGGGGAATTTATTTATTTAGTATAAATTAATAGAGCAATTACTAGCTTTGTACTAATCTTTTGACCTTTTTTCCTCTACTTTATTGCCTAAACTACCCTTACAACCATTTGGAAGGAAAAAAAAATTACAGAATTGCCATTAATGTTTTTTTCCATGTCTAGGAAAAAATTAATTATTTACAAAATTGTCACCTTCCATACGAATTTAAATCCGCAGCCATGTGTTGCAGATTTTTGGGTTTGCGGATTTATTTGGAAATTTATAGATTTTTTGTTGCAGATTTAAACTTATGTGTAGCAGATTTTTTTATTTGTTGCGGATATAATATTACTCTGTAACAAAGAGTATTGTTGTTTTTTATTACTAAAGTAGTATGTAGTGTTGCAGATTTATTTATTGTGTTACAGATTTTTTATTTTTCTGCGGATTTTATTTGCTTTTTTCTGGCTAGTGTTGAAGATTTTTTTATTATTTTACAGTTTTTTCAAGAATTTGTGGATTTAAACAACAGATTTTTTTTTTCAGTGTTACTGTTTTTTTCCATTTGATGCAGATTTAAGAAAATCCGTTACAAAGACGAAATGGTGAAAAAAATTATTAAACCAGTGTTACAGATTGTTTTATTTGTTACAGATTTATAATAATTTTCTACAGATTTTTAAAATTTAATAACGTTGCACATTTTGAATTAATTTTTGTTTTTGCAGATTTGTTAGTTGTTTCCTTATTTACTATTTAGCACTAAATTTTAATTTAAAATAATCTTAGGCGAAAATAGTAATGTTTAAATTTAAATTTAAATTTTAATGTTTTGAGAATGATTTGTGAATTTTTAAATTTAAATTTCAATGATTAGAAAATGAATTATAAAATTTTAAAAATAATATCCTTAAAAAAGAAGTTGGTTTATAGTTTTATAATTATATTGGAAAATTTTCTATTCTAAATTCCCAAAAATTATAAACTAATTGATTTTTGAAAGTAAGTACTATATATTAATAATAAATTTATGCAAATACCCAAATAAGTATATAAGTTACTTATTAAATTTTTCTAAAATTTAGAAAAAAACTATTTTATTGTTTATGACAATTTCGAAAATTTTTCTTTTAGGCAACTACATAATTCAATTCTTACAAAAAAAAAAGAAATATAATTCTAATAAAAAACGGAAATATTCCGTGTTACCATATAAGGAAGCAATAATTATTGTCATTGATTAACGCTTTAATTGTTTTTTTTTTCTTTGTTGGAAACTAGCGTTTTTCCTTTGCAAGAAAACGCCAATTCTCTAAAACTCCTCGACAGTAATCACAACATCTAGCCTTCATCTCCCACGATTTTGATTGGTACGTATTCATGGTTAAGATTGTTCTTCTGTGTGGCGACTGGATATTTGATGAAACAAGATGTAAATTTATTGTGGAAGAAAGAGGAACAAGAACTGTAGTGGTAGAGGATAAGCTTTGTTTTAGAAGATTCATAAAAACAGTTTACAAAGACTATGGAGTAGACAGCAAGAATTACATTGGTGAGTTTAGTTATATGCTTCCAAAGGAGGTTTTGCTTAATTTAGCGAAGAGCACAACTCCTGTGAAGATTGGTAATGATAGACAAATGAAAACTTTCGTTGATTAGTTCAAAGATAAGACATGCATGTTATGTGTTACATTTAAGAAGATGACAGCTGCTTCTGAAAATTCTAAAGATAAAACGGAAGAGGCTGTGGAAGATGACGAGAGCGATGAAGATTCGGATGGTGCTAGTTCAGGTGACGAAGATTACGATTTGTCTGGGAGAGTTCCAATAGAGTTAGAGGAACCTTGTTTGTCAAAGAAGAAAAAGGCCTCTGGAAAAGCAGTCCACGGAAGTGTTGACGATGAAAATTACAGGAAAATAGAGATACAAGCCTTTGATATTGCTGTTGGGAAAAGATATGATAGCAAAGATGCATTGGTTAATATGTTGCAGCTTCTGCTCTTGCGCAGAAGTTTGATTTCAACCGTGTAGACTCAAGGCCGGACTTATTGGTTGTTGAATGTTGGGTAGAAGGATGCACATGGAGAGTTCGTGCCGGAACAGTTGGAGATTCGCCATGTTTTTATATCAAAGTATACATTAAAGATCATACTTGCTCTGTTACAGAACGAGGTGGGCGGAGTCGTCAAGCTACAAAAAATATCCTAGGACAGTTGTACTATGATTTGGTGGGTAGCGTTGGACCAAAAGTGATACCAGATCATGTTGCGGTTGCTCTTAACTTCAAATTTGGTATAAAGGTATGTTGTATTGTCTTTATCCTGGTTGCAGATTTCTTTATTAGTTCGTTTGATGCAGATTTTTAGCTTCCTTACGTACGACTTGTTGCGGATTGTTTTTGTGAATAACATATTTATAATAAGTTGAATATGTGGCAGATTGACTACTAGAAGGCTCATCGGGCCCTTGTATATGCACATTTGTTGGCTAATGGTAGCCACGAGAGTGGATATGCAGAACTTCCTTCATATTTGTACATGATTAGAAAGGCTAATCCAGGGACTTTTACACGTTTAGCAGTGGACGAAGAAGGCCGTTTCAAATATGCATTTATCTCTTTTGGCGCAAGTATCAACGGCTTACAATACATGAGAAAAGTGATTGTCGTCGATGGGACATATCTGAAAGGGAGATATAAAGGGACACTATTGGGAACATGTCAAGATGGTAACTTCCAGATCTTCCCTATAGCATTTGCAGTTGTTGACACGGAGAACGATGAATCATGAGAATGGTTCTTCAGACAACTGAACCGTGTATTTCCAGACGAAGCTGGTCTATCCATCATCTCCGACATACATCAGTCGATAGCTAAAGCGATTGGAAATGTCTATCCACTGGCTACTAGGGGTATATGCACATATCATATGTACAAAAACATACTTGTGCGATTTAAAGGTGGTGAAGCATTTAGGAAGGTAAAGAAGGCATCGAAGGCGTATAGAATATCTGATTTCAATCACATATTCAATGAGATCCAAACCATCAAACCGAGCCTTCATGCTTATTTGGAAAAAGCTGATGTCAAGGTGTGGAGTTGTGCTCACTTTCCAGGGCAGAGATACAATATTTTAACATCCAATATAGCTGAGTCAATCAACATAGTCCTATCAGTTGCTAGAACGTTGCCAGTTGTCAAGCTCTTAGACGCCATTCGTTCCATGTTAACAAGATGGTTCTCCGAGAGGAGGCGGGCGGCAGAACAAATGAGTACAAGGCTGACTGATGGTGCTGAAAAACTTATTGAGGTTAGTGGTTTTAATTTCAATTGTTATCACTGAAGAGTAAAAGAACTGAACATCGTTTGCTTGTATGCAGCCTCGTGTTACAGCCGCCAAACTGATGGTAGTGCAGGAAATAGATGCTGATCAAGTAGATGTTACCAATGGGAGGCAGTCACATGTTGTCAACGTACGAGATCGGCAATGTTCATGTAAAAGATTTGATGTTCATCAATTACCTTGTGTTCATGCTATCGCTGCTGTAGTACCTAAGAAGATTAATGCGATTGGTCTTTCGTCTCCTTATTCCTTTAAGAGCTATATTATCAACGCTACTCTGCATCTATAATGCCAAGAGATGTAGCTCAGCCAGTTCCTGAGCTTGTCGCAGCACAACAATGTCTACCTCCTATACCTCGGCAGCCTCCCGGAAGACCTAAGAAGAGTCGATACAAATCTGCTTTAGAGAAAGCTTTTCTCAAAAAGCGGCCAAGGAAGCAACATATTTGCTTGAACTGCAACCAAAGTGGGCATAACAGTCGTACTTGTGGCCGTCATCCTAAATAGACATTGCTGAATTTCCCTTTTAATTTGGTGTTTATCTGTTTTCGTCTATTAGAGAATTGAAAAAACTTGCAATTAAAACATATTTTATTTCAAATTTTTATGCTTTCAGTTTAATGTTTTATTTGTAACAAATTCATGTCGAAACACGCAACCTTAAATTTTAGTTAATGCAACATATGTGGAAACACGCAACCTCAAATTTTTAGGGTTTAGGGTAAGTTAGGGGTGATTTTACAATTTCTTCTTTAGTATACCTATTTTGTGTTTGGGGTATATGTTTACTAGTGAAAGCTAATATTTGAGGTGTTCAGTATAGAGTTTAGACAATAGGGTAAGTTAGGGTTGATTTTTCAATTTCTTCTTTAGTATAGCTATTTTGTGTTTGGGGTATAGGTTTACTAGTGAAAGCTAATATTTGAGGTGTTCGGTATAGGGTTTAGGGTTTAGGGTAAGTTAGGGTTGATTTTTCAATTTTTTCTTTAGTATAGCTATTTTGTGTTTGGGGTATATGTTTACTAGTGAAAGCTAATATTTGAGGTGTTCGGTATAGGGTTTAGACAATAGGGTAAGTTAGGGTTGATTTTTCAATTTCTTCTTTAGTATAGCTATTTTGTGTTTGGGGTACATGTTTACTAGTGAAAGCTAATATTTGAGGTGTTCGGTATAGGGTTTAGACAATAGGGTAAGTTAGGGTTGATTTTACAATTTCTTCTTTAGTATAACTATTTTGTGTTTGGGGTATAGGTTTACTAGTGAAGCTAATATTTGAGGTGTTCGATATAGGGTTTAGGGTATGTTAGGGTTGATTTTACAATTTCTTCTTTAGTATAGCTATTTTGAGTTTGGGGTATAGGTTTACTAGTGAAAGCTAATATTTGAGGTGTTCGGTATAGGGTTTAGGGTATGTTAGGGTTGATTTTACAATTTGTGTTTGGACTAGCTATTTTGTGTTTGGGGTATAGGTTTACTAGTGAAAGCTAATATTTGAGTTGTTCGGTATAGGGTTTAGGGTTTAGGGTAACTTAGGGTTGATTTTACAATTTGTGTTTGGGGTATAGTTTTAGTAATATACTAGGGTAAATGTTTAGTAAAATTTGCGTTAGATCCGTGATTTATAATGTTATCTAATATAAATTCCGAAAGATAAATCCTCAATAAATAGATAAATCCGCAACACATTACATAAATCCGCAGCAAAATAGATAAATCCGCAATACATAGATAAATCCGCATCACAGTAGATATATCCGCAACAAAATCACAAACGAACCAAACAAATACATAATACCGAGTGTTCTAAACAAAACATAAACAAGTTCAACCAATCTCAGATTCAGGCTAAGCTTGTGTGGCAGGCCGAGGTTCGTGGCCTATATCAGCACGTCGGACCGGGTCAGACATCTGCTGTTTCTTTTCTGGGCATTCATCAAATATTTCAGCTGCTAGCTTCAAGCGCATGTCGCCAATGATCTCGTCGCTCAAATCATCCATCTGTACACCAAGAGCAAGGCACTCGACGTTCTTGATAAAGTTAACTTTGTATGGATGCCAATTCCATTTATTAGTTGCACCTATAAAAAAGAAAAAAAACTAGAGTATTAACAAGTAGATAACATATGACGAATTGATTAAAAAACTAGATTCTAATTACCTTTTGCAGTCTCTGTTCTGATCCAATAAGGAAGCATCTTTGCATACTTCTTCACCTGGTTAGTGACCAACTTCTCGCTCTCATCATTCATGATGCTATCGTAGATGTCAATCTTTCTTTGAAGCAAATCAAGTTCACATGCCACCTAGTGGTTGTTGTTGTAATTGTGGCAGAAGTAGACAACATCCACATCATCGATCCATCTCTTGTTAGTATTGATATCATCGCCAAGACCAACACTAGAGTACACATCCTTGTAGCCGAACTTGAATATGAACTTCGCCTTTTTCTTCTCAAATTCTTTAGTCTCCTGATACCAAAAATTGATGAACATTTGGTCTATGAAAGCAACACGGTCAGTCCGGTAAGGATTCTCATCCAGTAATAACCGCTTGCGGAACATTCTCATGGCCGTTGTCATATGCTGAAATTGATTAGCAACTCGGTAAGTAACCCATATATTCACAACAAAGGATTTTGATATCGTCAACAAGCACAGAAATATCCGCATCAGTATAACATAAAAATCAGCAACACAGAACAAAAAAATCCGCAGTGAAGGCATATAAAAATCCGCATCAATATAACATAACAATAAGCAACACAAAACTAGACAGAAGCTTGAAGTCAAAGATTCAAGAGCTTACCTGATCACCTAACCAACCATAATCAGTTTCTGGCCATTCTTCCTTCGGCATCATTAGCCTTTTGTAGAAGTTAACCTCAGGGTTGAATGTGCTAATTGGCTCCTCCATAACAAAAAATAGAAAACACAACATGTCAAGTATTAAGACAATGACCAACAATAACCAAAATGACAATGGCAGTGACAATGACCAACAATGAACAAAAACAAGCAAAATGACATAAGCAACAATGACAACAAGCAAATACAAAAACTTACTCATACTGTTGCTTTAATTCCATAAGATTGAGGAGTTTTCTCTCTTCCACTTTTTCAAATGGATCATACGCGAAGTCACTTGGGAATTTTCCAAATGCTGTTTTGGTTGACATGATCCTTTTCACAACTGAACTAGGGATATAAGGGCTTATTTGTGTCTGCGCCAAGAGTTTGACCCGGCCACCATCTTCATCTCCTTTGTTTTTGAGCAGATGTGCGGCTAGCAAGTCCAAATGGTTCCCAAAGTCTGTGTTATCCTCATCCGCTTCATCTTCATCTACTTGTTTCACACCCTTTTTATTCCGTCTCCCCCGGTTCTTTGGTGTCACAAACTCCTCAACAGGCTCTACTTTTACCTTCACTGCCTTCTCATATTTTTTAATCTTCTTCTCAACAGCTTTTTTGTTTGCTTCCTTCACTTTCGGTTTTTTTTTTCGAGAGAGTAGGTCTTTCTAACCATGACTGCAAAATAAATAGAAGCTCATTAGAGAAACAGTGATGTAGCAGAGTAATATAAAAACAACAAGTGAAAAAATAGGACACAAATATCATACCAAGTTTTCGGAAACACTGTCTTTCTTATCCTTTTCTTCAATTAAATCAGTCGCAGCCTACAAAATTAAATAAACCCCAATATCACATCCAAATCTTCAAACCGAAAGTATTGAGTTAAACAACAAGCAAGGATTTGGAAAATGATGCATAATATAGTGTCTGTTAGGCTGTTTACAGCCTCAACGTCTCCATGGTTATCAACTCTGGCATGCATGAGTAAAGAAGGACGATTAAAACAGTATATCGAAGACCGTGATTAAATCCGCAATAAAGTGAACAAATCAGTAAGAAACCAATATGTAAACACCCCGGATTTTTCGAAGAACATGATTCTCCACGTTCTTCATCATGTGAAACTGGTTTCTTCGCCTCAACCTTTGCTGCATTTTGTAAAATACTAATAGTTCCTTTCATCAGCCCCATTTGGTATGCGAAGTCTTCCATCCTTGTATTTACAGCTGACAACTGTCTCTGATTTTGGTTGCCAATCTCATCTATTTTTGCAGTCAAAGACCTCAGCACAGTAAGTACTTCTGCATTGACACTACATTGACACTCATCTATTTTTGCAGTCAAAGACCTCAGCACAATAAGTACTTCTGCATTGACACTACTCTGACCGACTTCCTCACCACCTTCTTTCACCGCTGCTTTCTTCTTTTTCGAACCAATTGTAGCTGCTCCCTCATCTTTTGAAATTGGCTCAACACTCGCATGCTTTCTTTTAGCCGGCTTAATAAATTTCTGATCAACAGAAACTCTTCCGTGCCATTCCCATGTCCATTCATTCTTCCTTAAACATTGGTTGATGATGTCTTGGATCAGTGTGTCCACTCTTTCATTGTCCACTTCACCAGGCTACTCAGGATAAATGTCAGTCAATGGCTTCATTACCATGTTTATTACAGGAACCTGCAGTATCAGAAGAGATTAGCTAACGATTAAAAGTTTGCATCAAATACAGAACTCACCAGCTACACTAACTATGTGATGAGCATAACACAAATCCGCAGTGGGCATAATAACCCGTAACATGTACTACACAATTAATTTGAAGACAAAACACAAACTAATAAAAATTGTAGAACGATACATACCACGGCTTTATCTCTCTTAGCTTGAAAGACCACGTCGTCAACGTCGTAATGACGGCGTGATCCACTACAGCGAAGTAAAGGAAGCTGATCATCTCTCTTCTTACCACCATACATTTCTCCCAGCTTCGGATAAGACTCCAGAGTCTATACAGAGACCGCTTGAACAAAACCATTTAATGTAACCGAAGAACCAGCAAGATTTGCTTCTTTGATGGACTTCATCAGAACCTCAAAGGCTAGCCGACCCCACTGAAAACTATTAAAAACAGTGGTATCTAAAGCCATTTTAGCGTACTTGAACTCGATCTTTTGACCTCTCTAATACCCAAATACACCTACATGGAGGAGGCATAACAAACCAACGGTCGTCCTCTGTGGTAAAGTCCAGCCGGCGCATATATCCAAAACCTGACGCATGTCTTTCCAATGAGGTCCATCGCCTACCGCCAGTCCCATCTTTCCCCATAACTATGTGTGATCAACAAATACTTCAACTTCCACACCATATGGATCACAGTTCATACCTATTATATGTGCAAACTCGTTGAAGGAAAACCTCAGCGGATCATCTCCAATCAAACACCAATAGTTTGCGAAATTTTTACGAAAATGGTTACTTTTGCGAAAGGACATTTCAAACACCAATATATCACTGATTATCTCCTGTTGTGACCTCACCCACTCTCGTTCTATGCAGGATGTCGTCTGACTCAATCTCTGATTCTGGGTCCGAGTACGCCCCTAGTCCCGTCAGTATTCTTCGCACCCGTGCCTCGACCAGGAGGTGTGTTCCGCCAAGTAACCGGCAGAGGAGACGTTTCACGACGGGGGAACCAGCCGTGGGCCCCGGCGCCATTCCGCCACCTTCCCCCGTTTCTGCAAGTAGACCTGTGATTGCACCGAAGCCGGCTGGGACAGTTTTGCGACTGCCAGGGAAGAGAGGAAGAGGACGACCCCGGAAGACACCTGGGGACGTTCCGTCGACGTCTGCAAATCCGGTGGATGCACCTAGTGTCAGGAGACCTGGGAAGGAGCCAGCGGTAGAGGAGAGTTTCCCCGAGCAGCCAGCGCATGTGTGCTTCATGACCGTGATATCCTCAGCCCCTTATGATGCACCATACCCGGAGTTTGCACCCGAGGCGATTCCGCAGGAGGATGGCACCCCAGGAGCGTCGACAGCGAGGCCTCAGGCGCAGGCCCTTCCCCGGGACGTGCCCCGACCATTCCAGATGGTTGGGATGAGTGTGGAGGATTATTTAAACCTGTTCATCTGGAGAGCATGCTGCACTTATCCTCGATCCCCAACGCACATGATGATCATGTTTATGGATGGGCTTTTACCGGAGATTCGTCAGGGGATGACAGATGGGAGAGAGTTTGGAGAGTATGGGTTAATGATGATGGCAGCCCACTATGCAGAGTCGGTGGAGAGGAACCAGAGGGACTTGGTTTACAGGCAGCAAGTGAGAGAGCGGAACCAGAGGGATGAGGCCATCAGACAGCAAGTGATGGCAGAGCAGCAGATTGCTTGGAACCGTGAGCAGAGTTTGAGGCGGCAGCAGGAGGCCATGAATTATGCATGGTTGAGAGAGCAGCAGCCTACTCGAGAGCGGGTATAGGAAAGATTGGACCTGGAGCAGGCCGGTTGGGAGCAGGAGCAGAGGTAGCAGCAGCAGGCTGCACAGATGCAGGAGCATGCGGTGGCACCACGAGTGATCACCATTTCAGATACTAAGCCAGATTCCGACCCAGAGGAGTACCGGAGCGATGCAGACCAGTTGTATCGAGGTGACATGGACCTTGAGTACCAGACCTCGGGATCACCGAGTGGCTAGAGTCAGGGAATTTGGGGATTTGTTAGGAGTAGGGCATATTTATTCCTTTTTATAAGATATTGGGGTTTTTCTTTTCGTTTTGAGTTTTTCTGCAGTTCTCGCATAGTTGGTTTTCTACTATTATTATTAAAACTATGTAGCCCTACGTCCTATATTATATTCATTCATTATTTATCTCGTGCCTTCCCGTTCGGACTTTCCATAGCCCAGTCTCCATAGCCTGAGCAGAACGGAACCCTTGACTTCAGAGGTGATCGGGAAACCGCACACCTCAGAATTCAGGACGAATTCTTTTCAAGGAGGGGGGGAGAATTTGTAACGGCCCTGCCCCGGCCTGTCAAATTTTTTTTTTAAATAAAAGAAAGCCCAGCCCAAAAGCCATGTTTCCTTTTCTGAAACCCTAGGGTTTTCCCTTTTCTTCCTCTATAAATACCAGAGCCACCCACTCCGATCATTCATTCTAATTTCTTTTCTGGTGAAGCCCTGTCGAGATCCCGAGCTAACCGAAGCCCTAGCAAGCTGTCCCCGCGTTTTCCTTCTCCCACATCAACATGTAATCCTCAGAACCCGAGATCTAGTATTTTAAAGGAAAAACGTTTTGTTTTTATGATAACTCCCAAAATACCGCGAAACCCGAGAAACTGAGCCACCATATTGACTAGCGCGATGAGATGAAGCCAGAGCCACCCGCCGCACCACCGGAGACCGCCGCACGCACCACCACGCGCCGGAGAGGAGTCGGGTGCATGAGATCCACGCGCGGCTGGATCTCCACGCGCCGGGAGCCACTCGCCACCGCACGCGCCGGAAGCCACGCGCCGCCGCTCGCCTCCAACCGGAGCCGCCGTCCGCCGCCGGAGCCGCCGGAGCAACCCCCCGCCGAGTTGACTCGCCGGCGAATTGAGTCGACACGGTCGGCTGAGTCGAATCGGTCGGACCGGTTTGGTTCGGTTTGGCCGGTTCGGTTAAATTCCCAATTTCAATTTCCGGCTTTAGATTTTAAATCTCGGTTTAGCTGGTTTTCCAATTTCAATTCGGTTTGGTTGGGTTTGCCCAATTTTAATTTCCGGTTTACTTCGGTTCAATTCAATTCGATTTCAATTTCTGATCTGGTCCGGTTCAATTTCAAAATTCTGGTTCAAATCATTTTCATTCGGTTTAAGCTAGTTCCTAATTCCAAAATGATTTCAAATCCTGGTTTAGTTCGATTAGATCTTTTAAGCTGGTATGGGCTGGTCGTTTTCAAATGATAATAACTAGCTCATTTTAAGCCTGATTTGAGTGAAACGAAAGCTTAAGCCACTCGATTTTCCGTCCTCTTTCAGATCTGACGTTTGTTCGGGCTAATGGGATCTCTAAATTATGAAATTTCCCTTCTTTGGCCAAGGTGAGGACCGTTAATATTGTATTTCCTAGGTAGCCTAGGGATAGTACTGTGCACAGTGTGATTGCTTGAGAACGTAGAACTGTTAGGATATCGCTAAACCAAAAACGTTGCTTGTGCGTGATGGACTTCTATGAATTAGAACTGTAGTAGGGCCCCCGAAAGGGTGTTGAGTGGCAGAACACGTATATCGAGGTTGGTTACGTGTCCCTTGTATCGTCGGAAGGGGGTTTTGGCGAGCCCCCCCCCCCAAGTTGTTGTTGTTGTTGAGCACCGGCGCCAATGGCGGGCTCCGGGGCTGTTTTGTTTGCGCTTCGGGCGGTAGGAGTCCAGAGTGCGAGGTACATGGTGCCGAAGTACGATCTGGACATAGATTTCGTGGTGAAGCCTTCGGGTGATGATTGCAAGGTGATATTAGCCTAGGACTTGCGTTTCGTAATTGTCTGGCGTAAGTCGAGATCGCGGGTTTCTTAAATCCGCCCTCGCTGGGTAATTGTGTTTTGAAACAATTACTCAGTCCTCTTCCCCTTTCCATGTCCCCATTTTTCTTGCAGGTCCGGATGCGGGATTGATCGATCGTGTGGATTAATTGGTGGATTTGAATACGAAGGAAGCGCCGGGTTCCTGGGACCAGTTGAAAAGGCATCCCGGTTGAACCGAAATTGGTTCAATGGGTGCCCTAATGCCGCGTCTCCGGTTAGATGGGAGACGGGTGTTACAGCTGAGTTTTTCTCCTCTCAGATTCTTGCGACTCGACAGCCATCCGACTCTGCTTTTCTGCATCTGTTTCTTCTCAGGTATTGCTCCATGACCAATCACAGAACTCGATTTAATTAGGGTGCATTATTTGTCCATATGCCCCCAAGTATTACAAGTTGAGCATCTCTCTGGTAACCGGGGATAATTGACTTGGATAAGAATCTCCTCATCAGTGTTCAATGAGATCTGCTTTGGAAGAGGCTTCTCCATGTTTACTACCACCAGAACCCTTGCCACATCTAGCCAAATTCATCTTTCAGTATTTGGATGTAGTTTTTGGCATCTCTAGTGATATCACCAAGAAACATTAATCCCTTCTCTAAAAATAGATTATCCGACACATCCTTAAAACAACCCATATCACCATTGAAGACAGGTCCGACTTGAGGTTTGTAGCGCGAAAATTTAATTCCTGGACTATCAGAGAAATGTACCAAATATGCCAGAAGTGGCGTCTGAGAACTCTTGCTCTTGTGTGCTGATTTTCAATCCAAAACAGAAGCATTTTTGGGTTCAAGAACTCTGCATCAATCTTACTTGCTTTTTCTGGCGTGGTCCATAATCTGTTTACTGTTGCATGAACTTTGCATATATGTGGAGCTTCACCAGTGAAAAAAACCCACAATATAGTTCATCCACAACGGCTGAGAGTGTTGAAGCAAACCTTATGGTATTTATGCTTTTGCGATTCCATGAACCACTACTACACCAGTTTGCAATTTCTGGAAAGTTTCATCTTTTTGCAGTGATGTTTTGTTCCAAGGAAAAGTGTGGGAGGACCTAGGAAAGGTAGATGTTGAATCAATGACATGGACGAGATGAAGGGAAGGAGAAGATGCTTGTGGCGTCATCCCCAACGGCAGTCACAGACTAGTTACCATGAGGAAGACAAAATATGGAAAGTTTATCCAGCGGCCAGGGCTTCTCTCGACAGTCTTTCTATTGGTGAATAATCATTAAGATTAATCATTTGTTATTATTGTTCATTAACCATTCATCAACTCAGATGAATCTGAAAAGGAAGATGAATCATTAAAAGAAGAAATATTTCCAAAACTAAAATACATTTTTATTAAGTTTTGTAGTTGTGATGTTTGTCTAACGTCCGTATGTTTATTTTTAGAGATAGAAATTTTATTACGTAAAAAGATAATAAAATCTAATCTACACCATTTATTAGATCTCATCCATCACCAACGGTTGAATTACAATCTTATCAAACTTATACAACCTATCAAATACATCATTAAGAAAACCCGGAGAAATTAATCTACACCATTCATTAGATATCAGTCATATCAACTGTTAGATTAAAATATTATCTAACTTATCCAACTTATTCAATGTATCATCTCAGAAAATCTTGAGAAACTAATATATATTATTTTTTAGATCTCACACAATGGGCTCATATCCATGTAGGTGTCAAAGGAAATGTGTTTTAGTTTCGCATAACAGGTGGATCGAACTTGAAACGTGTTAGCGTCCCAAGTCCCTCTCCTTACAACTTGACCACAAGCCCTTGGACGCATCTTGGTTTTAATCTCTACAAATATATAAAACATTTTTTCTAAAAAAATGATTATATATAAAGTAATGTGACTGGTTTAAATATTATTTTTATGTAATATAATTAATGATTATATATTGATTTTATAAATTATGATTAATAGTTACAGATTTAGAAATTATATTTTAGGTTTTGGAGATAGAGATATAGATTTTTAGGGGTTTAGGTTTTAGGGTTTGACGATAATATTTGAAAATATATATATTTGAAAAATAAGAAATCTTTTTGGTTTACACGAATTATTTAATTTAAAAGTATCACATTTTAGTTATGTGTATATATAATAGTTAAACTATTGTTTATTACTTTTAATTTTTTATTAGTACTAAAAGATTAGTAGAATAGTAGATGTAAAGTATATATATATATATATATATATATATATATATATATATGGTTTAATATTTGTTTTATGTATATATAATTAATGGTTATATTTTGATTTGTATAGTTTATGATTAAGAGTTTAAGTTTTAGAGTATATTTTAGTTCAGAGTATAGGGTGTGAAGGGTTATATTTAAGGTTTTAAGTTAATGTTTGAAAATAATGGATTTGAAAAAATAAGAATTATTTTATAAGCGTTGAATTTTAGTTTTGGATATGTTATAGTAATTGGAGTTTTACTTATTAGATCTTTGTTTATACTTTAGGGTTTTAGGATTTATTTGAAGTTTAAACTTTTGAATAGCCACAGATAAATTTGTGGCTATCTCATAAAGCCACAAATAGCTACGAATAAATTTGTCGCTACACTATATATATTTATATATTCGCCAAGATAGTTACAGATAGCCACAAAAATATATTGTGATTATTTTTCCATGTTTTGGGTCGTATCTATTTGTTTCCACGTAGGTGTTAGTAGCTATTTGTGGCTATTTTTCCATGAATAGCTACAAACCATTTTTGTGGCTATATAGCCACGAATATCTACAAAATAGACATGAAACTCATTTTTTTGAAGTCGTGGATAATTCGTGGCTATCTGTGGCTGATAAATGATAGCCACGAAACATATATGGCTGATTTGTGGCTATTGGGAAGATTTCTTGTAGTGTTATATGGAGAATTTTTTTTCTCAAAACCTTATCCTTTAACCAAATGAGTTTGTTTGATTTGCATATACATGATTCACAGAAAACGATTAATGGATGTTAAAGGATTAGATAATAATAATGCTTGTGTAGGTTGGGGCTTGAATTTGATTCATATAGGAATAAACATGGCTAACTCTTTTGGAATAAGGTTCATTTGGGTGCATATTAGAGATGCCAAATTAGTCTTTGAAACTTATTCTCTTGATGATACTTTTGGATTTGAGCTCCCAGCTTCAAATCTCTATATCATCTTGTCTATGTTTACTTTTTGTGTACAATCAAAAGGCAAGTATAGGGGAGATAGTTGCATATTTTAACATGAATTTTGGTTGAGTTTTTGTCTCTTTTTCATGCATTCTTTTATTTTTTTTATCCTTAGGTTTCATCTATTATAGATTTTAGGGAGTCTTAGGGTAAGTTTCACATGTTTTGGCTTTTTGGAGCGTTTTCGGTACTTTTTGGAGTTTTGGAGAGGCCTAAGAATGTTTAGAAGGATGTCATGGAGATCAATATTTGCTTGGTGACAAGAGATGAGCCTTAGAGAATAAGACGCCTCGTTTCAAGCAATAGCTTCCTAGCACAGCGGCCTACAGTGACCACTACAAGCTGATCTAACAAGGACAAGGAGCTTACCTGGCTGCGGCCGAGGATCACCGGGTTATGATGACCAAAGCAGGCTATAGGACAAAGGCATGGCCTCTAAATGCGGTCGAGAACATGTAGTACACCCGCAACCGACGACGATCGACATGAGAAGGATGATAAGGCGACCAACTTCCACCTGAAGATATTAGGTTCTTGAACGTGCGGTCGAGATAACTCGCAATGGAGGCCACAATTGAAAGGTAAAACTAATTTGAGGTCCAGAGAGCCTGATATAGCCCAAATAATTGGTTCAACCTATATCACCAGAAGAAGTTGCGGTCCACAAACCATGGTCGACCATACTCAATACCAGTGTTGCGGTCAATAAAATAAGCAAGTCGCGGTCAAAGCGTGCTTGGTACAACCCTAAGAAAAAACATAATTGAACCTCTCAAATATTCCTCGGTCGATGATCCGCGGTTGACAGCATCAGAAACAATCTTTGCGGTCGGACCAAAAAGAAGAGCTACTGACAAATGTGGTGATATCGGCCTTGAGGAAAATTTGACCAAAATGACCAGAAGGATTATCGGTAGTGTTATATCGGCGAGGCTGGCATGATGATATGCTCAAAGTTTACTTCCCTAGAGCTACATCGCAAGTGCACAGAGTGCAATCATAGTATATAGAGGTCGATTTGTCAGAGACTCAAGATCTTGTAAAAGATTATTAGTTTCGAATTAAGATAAGCATAAACAATGTATTTATAATAGCAATGTGAAATCGAGATGTAAATTCAGATGGGAAAAAGGCTAGGCTTAGGGTATTTCTCAGGAAATCGTGAAATGCAGATGAACCAGTCAGTTTTAACGGTCATGTTAGAGAAGGATGGGAGCGTCGGACCCATCAAGGTTGGGTAAGTAAGCGACTGCAACCAAGGATCTTGCCAAATCCTGATATTTTCCCCCATTGCCCACATACCAGCAGATTCCTTGGCGAAGGATTTCTCTGCCCTCCAAGATACTACGCCATTCATGGGAGGCCGTAGTCGTGGCTGAGCAGTCCATAAAGGATGTCAATCTGCAATACTTGCCAAGGACCACTTGAGCCACTAACGATGATGGATCCTTGAGTAGACGCCATCCAAGTTTAGCCAAGAGGGAATCGTTAAAGGTTTCGATATCCCTAAAACCCAAGCCTCTAGCATATTTAGGTAGTGAGAGAGTCGACCACGCCACCCAACACATCTTATGTTTCTCCGGGTTAGAATCCCACCAAAAGCGAGTGAGGAGGGATTGAATTTTCTTGCAAAGCGATCGTGGCATCTTGAAGCAAGACATAGCATAAGCGGCCATAACGTTTAGCACAGCTTTAAGCAAATTTGCTTTCCGGCTCCAGAGAGGAACCGAGAGGCCAAACTGTGGGATTTTTGTCATATCCTATCCAAGATGGAGGCAAATATCTTTATCCTCCCAAAGTGCTCCGGGAGGCCTAGATACTTGCCAACCCCGCCTTCATTTTCAATACCCAGAGTTGATTTAACACGTGCTTTCACTTCCGGAGGTGTTTTAGCTGAGAAAGTAATCGCGGACTTTGAAAGATTAATCTTCTGTCCAGAGATCCCTTAATAGCTGTCAAGAATCCCTTTAAGTGCAGAGACTGAGCCCTCATTTGATTTTCCAAAAAACATAGTATAATCGGCAAACAGAAGATGATTTATAGAAGGGCATCCATGAGCACCTTTAATACCCATCAATGAACCTTGCACCTGAGCTTTAGCACACAAAGCATAGAGAACTTACATACAAAGAATAAAGAGATACAAGAGATAGAGTCTCCTTGCCTAATATCGCGAGATGGGACTACCCTGCCCATGGGAGACCCATTAACCAAGAAAGAATAGGAGACTGATTCAACACAAGCCATAATCCATGAAATACATAGGTCCGCAAAAGCCAAGTTGGAGAGAACCGCCCTAATGAAACCACATTCAATTCTATCATACGCTTTGCTCATATCAGTCTTCACCACAATAGAATTAAACTTCTTGGCTTCAGAGGTGCGGATGAAATGCAAAGTCTCGTGTGTGATCAAAACATTGTCCAAGATAGCCCTCCCAGACACGAAGGCGGTCTGATTTTTAGAAACCAGGACAGGGAGAAGAGGTTTCAGTCTTCTGGTCAAGATTTTAGCAATAATCATATAGTGAGTAGTACAAAGCACAATAGGACGGTAATCCGCAAATCGCCTTGGGGCAGTGATCTTAGGTATAAGCTTAATGTGCGTCTCATTTTGTAGAGGCTGAATGGAGCTCGATGTGAAGAAAACCTCAATGTCTCGGCAAACATCAGCCCCTATAAGGTGCCAATACACTTGGTAGAAGTGATCTGAAAACCCATTGTGGCCTGGTCGTTTATCCCCATTAGTAGAAAACACAGCTTGCTTGATCTCTAAATCTTGCGGGGTAGCACACAGTAACGAATTCATTTCAGGAGTAACCTTTCTCATGAGCAGATCATCAGTAAGGCCAAATTCTGAATTGTTTTTGCTTGCAAAGATGGAGCTGAAGTAACTAGAAATAACTCAAGTGATCTGATCTTCCTCAAATAGTCCGGATCCCATCTCATCTTCCATAACTGAGAGAGTGTTCTGCAGTCTTCTACTTCTGGTTATGGCGTGGAAGAACCTGGTATTTCTGTCCCCACTTTTTAACCATTGAATCATGTTGCGTTGCCTCCAAAACTGCTCATCTTCCCTATAAGCCTAGGCTAGCTTAGCCGTGAGCTCCTCTATTGTCGTGGAGGATAAGGTAAGGTCCAAATCTTCCTGTGTAGCTTTGATGACCAAGTTAATCTTAACGTTCTGCTCCTTAGTCCATGAGATTATGTCCCTGCGACACTTATTTAGCTTTCCAATCACAGAAATAAGAGGAGAGTAGTTCCAAGCTCGATCCACAAGCGACGTCACTTCTTCCTTCTCCATGAAGGATCAATTGAACCTGAAGATACCCTTCTTTTTCATCCATTTGTTGTTGAAATATGTCACAATAGGTATGTGATCGATGCCCTCAAACCTGAGGTAATGGCTGCGTCCCATCGGGAAACTTTCCGACCATGCACAGTTGATCATAGCATGATCCAATCTAGCCCGAATGAAGTGATCATAACTGGTACCTCGCCAAGAAAGTTGATCACCAGAATGCCGGAGGTCCCAAAGACCGTTATGAGAAACAAATGATCGGAAAGTAAAGAAGAAGCCTTCCATTCTTGGTGGACCACCAACCTTCTCGGTATTATCCAAAATCTTGTTGAAGTCCCATGTAAGAATTTAAAGTAAGTTCATGTTTTCTCCCAAGTTAGTAACCGAGTTCCAAAAAGCAGCTATATTTTCCACAGCAGGAGCTCCATAGATTATAGATACGAAAGAATAAGTGTCTTTGAAGCAAATCTTAGTATCGATAATGTTGGCCAAAGATACAAGTACATCAATTACAATGCCCTCATTCCATATAAGGGTGAGACCACCACTTAAACCAACATGCGGAATAGAGCAGACCGACGTGTTGGATCTCCTAGGATCTAGGGTTTGATATATTGAATTTACCAACCTCGTTCTTACCTTGAACTGGCAGCGTAATTGGTGAACGAGATCAGTGAGCAACGCATATGCCTTGCCTCTACCAGATACACACGCACACAAGCTGGAAACGGGATGCTAGTGCCGGATCTGTGGGATCTAAGAGTTTCTGGTGTTTCTGCTTTTCTGTCAGAAAGAAGAGAAGACGGCTAGGGTTCAGGTCGACCATATAAGCCTATATATGTCAACCTGTAAATGACATCACAAACCGTCAGATAAATCCGACTCGGTTGCGTCATTAATCCGAAACATCAGTTTCGAAACCCGATATGCAACGATCGACACACTTAATGTGTCGATCGACACACCTCCACGAAAAGCCTGCATCGATCGAAACACTCATGCATCGATCGTAAAACTCTATGTAAATGTGTATCCAATACACATAAGTATGATCATTACCATAATGATCTTTCCCACTTTCATGCTTCCAGTTTGCTTAGCTGTGTGACCCTATAGGATCATATAATACTGGCAGTAAGTCTACAACTTACAGGCTGCAAGAGGCTTCTAGCAAAACATTGCAACCGCCCAGTATTATACGAATGTCTGATATCGACACACAACTATCATCAGGAGTGAGTACAAGTGTGATTTCAGGACAATATCCCAACAATCTCCCACTTGTACTGGAATCATCAATTCCTATAATCATTTTGTCTCTGTATCTCGATTTGGCATAAGTCAAGATTGGTGTCATCCTTATTAAGCCAACATCGTGTTTATCGAACTCCTGATCTCATATTGAACATTACAAACAACTGAACTACAGTTCGTTTGAGTGCGGCCACACATTCTCTCAGTATTCAATCTTCGATAGGCCCTGAGATATTTATCTCCCGTTATACAGGAGGGACAAATCCCATCTTGTTCCATCCCTGTTTCAACGCACACTTCATGATATACTTGAACAGTGCCGTTATAGTCGCCAGTTACGGGTCGACGTTTGACAAAGTCAAAGTGTACCAATTCATATGCAAGAAAGCATGATGAACTCAGGTCTAAGGACTATACTCTATAGTCGTAATGAGAACCTCTTATGACACAGATATAACTATCTTGTAGACTTCTCATTAGCGGGTCATGTCCGATCATATGTTCACTAACATATATCTATGCGACTGGCTGCGATAATCATATCATTGGCTCCATGAAACTTAGCCAACAGTCACCTCACAATCTAGTCTCTAACGGTTGTCAGTGTCCCAATTCTACAACCTCGACTAGGGACAAAACATAATTTATTAACTTATAGGGTTTCATGATCAAGTCCTCAACTTGATGACCTATAATATGTCATAAACTTATTTTGGGACCATTATTTAGATCACAATAAAAAATGCTGAAATTAAATTTCATTAAACACTTCTAAAAGAATGTTTACAAGAGCATCTTATTATAACTAAAATAAAACCAAAACTCACACTAGAATCAAGATTACATCTTTAGATATCTAATGCCTACAGCAGTCGTATGACTCTCATGCTTAGGCTTTGGGAGTGACTTAGTCAGAGGATCAGCGACATTCTCGTCTCGGCTGATCTTCACATCACCTCTATTGACGATATCTCGAATCAGGTGATATCTCCTCTCCACGTGTTTGGACTTCTGGTGTGACCTCGGTTATTTTTCCTGAGAAATGGCTCCGTTGTTGTCACAAAACAAAGCCACTGGCTCCAAGATACTGGGAACCACACCAAGTTCAGTCATGAACTTCTTGATCCAAACAGCTTCCTTTGCCGCTTCTGAAGCAGCAACATATTCAGCTTCCGTTGTGGAATCAGCTACGGTATTCTGCTTAGAGCTCTTCCAGCTCACTGCACCGCCATTTAGACAGAAGACATATCCAGATTGTGATCGGAAATCGTCTATGTCTGTCTGAAAACTCGCATCGGTGAATCCATTCACCACAAGTTCTTCACTTCCTCCATACACCAGGAAATTATCCTTAGTATGTCTCAAATACTTGAGAATATTCTTGACAGCTGTCCAGTGAACTTCACCTGGATCAGATTGGTATCTACTCGTCATGCTTAACGCGTAAGCTACATCTGGACGAGTGCAGAGTATGGCATACATAATAGATCCTATTGCAAAAGCATAAGGAATCCTATTCATGCGTTCTCGCTCTGCATGTGTCGCTGGACACTGCTTCTTGCTGAGACTGGTGCCATGAGACATCGGTATGAAGCCCTTCTTGGAATCATGCATCTTAAATATGTGCAGTACCTTATCAATATAAGTGTCCTGGCACAATCCAATCAGCCTGTTCATTCTATCTCTGTAGATTCTGATTCCAAGAATGTACGCGGCCTCTCCCATGTCTTTCATGGAAAAACAACTTCCGAGCCAAGTCTTGACAGACTGAAGCAACGGAACGTCATTACCGAGGAGGAGTATGTCATCGACATACAGTACAAGAAACGCAATTTTGCTCCCACTAGTCTTCTTGTAAACACATGGTTCCTTTTCGTTCTTGATGAAACCAAATTGTTTAACTGATTCATCAAAACGAAGATTCCAACTCCGTGATGCTTGCTTCAATCCATAAATGGATTTATGAAGCTTGCATACCTTCCCAGCGTTCTTAGGATCGACAAAACCTTCAGGCTGTGTCATATACACATCCTCTTCCAGAATACCATTTAGGAATGCGGTTTTGACATCCATTTGCCAAATCTCATAATCATAATGAGCGGCAATCGCTAGAAGAATCCGAATGGATTTAAGCATAGCGACTGGAGAATAGGTTTTATCATAGTCAATACCATGAATTTTCTTGAAACCTTTAGCCACCAACCTCGCTTTGTAAATCTGTACATTGCCATCCACGTCAATCTTCTTCTTGAAGATCCATTTACACTCAATGGCTTTTGCACCATTAGGTAAATCGACCAAGGACCATACTTGGTTTTGTGACATGGATCCCATTTCGGACTTAGAGGCTCCAAGCCATTTTTCGGAGTCCGGGCCCATCATTGCTTCCGCGAAGGTCGCTGGTTCGTCACTGTCAATGATCATCAGATCATTTGAATCGGTCACGAGAAATCCATAGTATCTCTCGGGTTCGTTACGGATCCTTCCGGATCTGCGAACTTCAGGCTCCACAGGCACCGGTTCCACAGAACTTTGTGGGTCCAACTGCTGCTCTTCCTCAGCAGGTTGAGCAGCCTCCTTTGCATCTCGAATTTCTTCAAAATGTACTTTACTCCCACTGTTTTTCTTAGAGAGAAACTCCCTCTCAAGAAAAGAACAGTCCCGAGCAACAAATACTTTGTTCTCAGATTGGTTGTAAAAGTAGTATGCCTTGGTTTCCCTAGGATAACCAACGAAGTAGCATTTATCTGATTTGGGTGCAAGCTTGTCAGAGATTAAACGTTTGACATAAGCTTCACAACCCCAAATCCTCAGGAAAGACAGACTAGGAACATTCCCAGTCCACATTTCATGTGATGTCTTTTCCACTGATTTAGATGGTACCCTATTTAGTGTAAACGCAGACGTTTCTAGAGCGTATCCCCAAAAGGATAATGGAAGATTTGAATGACTCATCATAGACCAAACCATATCCAATAAGGTTCGATTCCTCCTCTCCGACACTCCATTCCATTGGGGTGTACCAGGAGGAGTGAGTTGTGAAATAATTCCACACTTGCTCAGATAGTCGCTGAATTCTTGACTCAAGTATTCTCCTCCGCGATCCGATCGCAGAACCTTGATACTTTTGCCAAGTTGATTATGTACTTCATTCTTGAATTCCTTGAATCTATCAAAGGATTCTGACTTGTGTCTCATCAAATAGACATAGCCATACCTACTGAAATCATCAGTGAAGGTAATGAAGTACTTGTAATTTCCTCTAGCAACAGTACTCATCGGCCCACATACATCAGTATGAACAAGGCCCAATAAGTCATTGGCCCTTTCATTTGGTTTGTTGAAAGGGGCTCTAGCCATTTTGCCCATCAAACAAGATTCGCATTTCTCACATGATTCAAAATCAAATGAGCCCAGAAGCCCATTTCTATGGAGCTTTTGGATGCGTTTCTCATTTACGTGGCCCAAACGACAATGCCATAAGAAAGTCGGGTTTTCGTCATTGGACTTAAACCGCGTTGTATTTATGTTAAAGACAGGCATTTCTTGGTTTAAAACATATAACCCATTATCTAATGGGGCGCTACCATAAAATGTACCATCACGATTAAAAGAACAAACTTTATTCTTAGCAGCAAAATCAAAACCTTCCAAATCCAAAACGGAAACTGAAATTATGTTTCTGCTTATCGCAGGTACAAAGTAGCAATTATTTAAAATTAAAACCATGCCCGATGGTAAGGACAACTCGTAGGTGCCTACGGCCAGTGCAGCAACCTTAGCTCCATTCCCGACCCGTAGCTCCACTTGTCCTTTCTTCAGCGTCCTACTGTTTCTTAGTGCTTGCACATCAGTACAAATATGAGCACCGCAGCCGGTATCCAATACCCACGAAGTAGAACTAGAAGACATAACATTAAGTTTGATAACATAAATACTTGAGTCAGACGCATCATACATCTTCTTCAGCTTCTTGTAATCTTCCATGAACTTCTTGCAGTCTCTCTTCCAATGCCCTAACTGCTTGCAGTAGTTGCATTTATCCTCAGGAGAAGGCCCGGATTTGGGCTTCGGCTTGGGCTTGTCCTGACTCTCAGTCTGGACAACTTGGGCCTTTCCCTTATCCTTCTTAGGTTTCTTAAACCTTTTACCCCCTTGTACCATCAGTACACTGGGAGTTGCCTTCTTGAGATTCGGCTCTGCTGTCTTTAGCATGCCGTGCAACTCAGTCAATGTCTTAGTCATGTTTTGCATGTTGTAGTTCATGATGAACTGATCAAACCACGACGGCAAAGACTGCAGAATCATGTCAGTGGCTAGCTCCTGGCTAATAGCACAGTCCAGTTTCCCCAGGTTATCAGTGTAACCCATCATTTTAAGGACATGAGGACTTACTGGACTGTCCTTAGCCAGCTTGCAATCCATGAGAGATTTAACCGTCTAGTATCTCTCTGTGCGAGCTTGCTCCTGAAACAAAGCTTTCAGGCTGTTAATCATCTCAATGGGTGACATCACGTTCTCATATTGCTTCTGCAGCTCAGCGTTCATAGTCACCAGCATTAAACAATTAACATCTTTGACATCAGCTGAATGCTTATCCCAAGCATTCTTTTCTGTCTACGGGGCATTGGAACGTGGCCTCTCGGTGAGAACTCTTTCAAGGACATATTCCTTGTTTTCCTGCCTGAGAACTATTCTCAGGTTCCGATACCATTCCAAGAAATTAGATCCATTTAACTTGTCCTTCTCAAGGACGGATCTTAGTGAGAAAGTGTTGATGTGATTTGAGACAGAAATAGCTGTAATTCAAAAGAGGTAGATTTTAATTATAATGCTCAATAAATGAGAATTCTTATCTAATAAGAAAACTCGTATTGTATTCAAAACTATGTTTCCTCGGATGAATACAATGAGCCAAGATCCTCAGATTACTAAAATTCGAGTGGGCGACTCGCCGTTACTCAAACTTTAGCCATCTAGGTAAGCAAATCATTGCTAATTGTACTCAGTACAACTCTTGGTCGTGGATAAGACAAACTATGTCCAATCCACTCTGATGTCTCTGGGCCCAGAACTTCTGACAGCCCAGTCAAGTAAACCAATCCATTTTCTGTCTTGTGATCACTGACAGTTGCACTGCAAGTCTGTCAATGATCATCTGCCTTACTCACGTTGCAGTGAATACCGAGGACTCCAAGATTATCCAACAAACGACACGAGTCTTGACAGTAGACAAGATCGGGCAAGACATCAAGATCACTTGATATTTAGTTGAGGAAAGGAACTATTTTATCTTGATGTATATCCAATACACATCCAAGAAGTTATTAATCCAATTAAAACATTTAGTTTTATTAAGTTAAGGTTCATTTTGATTTGGTATTCGCAACTAGAAGTCCAACCCATGAGTCTGCGAGTTGTGTGTCGATCGACACATCCTTTGCATCGATCGACACATCTTAACCACAATCAAATTGGTTTCCGGTTCAATCCAATCCAACCAAAACCAACCAACTGAATCGATCGATGCACCCAGTGCGTAGATCGATACAGTGCGAGTTTTCGCGGTGCATCGATCGACACAAGCTTAGTGTCGATCGACGCTATGCGAACAACCCAAAAGATTTTTACGAGTTTTCGCTCTGTGTCGATCGGCGCACGCTTTGCACCGATCGACACGCTGCGACAAACCCTAAAATTATTTTGCGAGTTTTCGCTCTGTGTCGATCGACGCACGCTTTGCACCGAGCGACACGCTGCGACAAACCCTAAAATTATTTACGTGTTTTCGCTCTGCGTCGATCGACACACGCTTTGTGTCGATCGACACACTGCGATAACACAGGTATCAAATTTTCAACAGATGCTTTAATCCGAGATTAACACTTGAAAACACGATTTTCACAGGCAATAATCAATTCAACAAACTCAGTTTTCGAATTAATTGCATCAGATTCAATAGCTAAACCCTAACAACGCTCTGATACCACTGTTGGATCTCCTAGGATCTAGGGTTTGATATATTGACTTTACCAACCTCGTTCTTACCTTGACCTGGCAGCGGAATTGGTGAACGAGATCAGTGAGCAACGCAGATGCCTTGCCTCTACCAGATACACACGCACACAAGCTGGAAACGGGATGCTAGTGCCCGATCTGTGGGATCTAAGAGTTTCTGGTGTTTCTGCTTTTCTGTCAGAAAGAAGAGAAGACGGCTAGGGTTCAGGTCGACCATATAAGCCTATATATGTCGACCTGTAAATGACATCACAAACCGTCAGACAAATCCGACTCGGTTGCGTCATTAATCCGAAACATCAGTTTCGAAACCCGATATGCAACGATCGACACATTTAATGTGTCGATCGACACACCTCCACGAAAAGCCTGCATCGATCGACACACTCATGCATCGATCGACACACACATTGTAAAACTCTATGTAAATGTGTATCCAATACACATAAGTATGATCATTACCATAATGATCATTCCCACTTTCATGCTTCCAGTTTGCTTAGGTGTGTGACCCTATAGGATCATATAATACTGGCAGTAAGTCTACAACTTACAGACTGCAAGAGGCTTCTAGCAAAACATTGCAACCGCCCAGTATTATACGAATGTCTGATCTCGACACACAACTATCATCAGGAGTGAGTACAAGTGTGATTTCAGGACACTATCCCAACACGACGGTCCAAGGAATTTCCACTCAAACAACCAGAATCCAGAATGTGAGTAGAAGTATTAGGTCTCTGAGCGTCATGTGGAGGAGTGATAATGGTCTGTGAACTGAATTTTTGGAGGGGAGTAGACTGCACTCCATTTTCCAACAGCTTCTCCCCTGTTCTGTTAGAATTGTTACCTGCCAAGTGAGTCGATATCTGGAGGCCTGGATTAGTATAAGAGTTGGTATGGTTCCTATCCCGTGAGGCCACTTGTCGGTATTCAAGAGTACTGATCCGAATATTCTCGAGTGTTTTCATTAAGACGACTCCTCAAGTCACGGTCCTACGTGTAGTGAGCTCGGCTCTGTCTTGCGTCTGCTCTATAAGGTTCCTAATGTTGACGTCTAGACTTGAAACGCCGGTAACCTCGTCTATCATCATGAAGTTGCTTATCCGCCTCAATTTGAGAAAGATTTTCTCGCTGAGTAATGCCCAAGTCCCTTCTTGATCGAGGACTTGAAGTCAGTTTTTTGGAGTAGTCTTTACCCTCATGGAAAACTGAGAAAATGAGAAGAAATGTTTCTCGAGCTTGACGTATTGGAGTTCGACTTCAGTAACTTCATCAGTAGGAAGGCGGATGTCCATTCTCATCACCAGTGGGTTCAGAACATTAACATAGACTCTTACCCGTCCTTCCTTCAGGTCATGGTCAGAGACATGTCCTATCTCCTTCCAATCGCCCTGAAATTTTCAACCGTCCAAAAGTGTTGCTAAACTCCATGAATTTTAACCCCAAATTTTATGAGAGCAGGGAACTTCGGAGACGCTATGGTTCCCAGTTGCATGATTAACATCCATTTCTTGTAGTGAAATGGAGACTTGTTGAGGACCATTACTAAGTCCTTTTCCAACTCGAATTTGAACTGAAACTGATCGGAACCTAACGCTCTGCAGGTTAAGCATCCCTCTAGGTTCCAATATTGATGGAGAAAATCGATGATGGCATATGGTTTCTGGACAGTGGGGTTCGTTACCCTTCCAATAATCGACAGTTTATTGGCTTGATTGCCTGAAACAATGAAAGCCGAAGACAAATGACAACTGAGAATTTAAATAATATAATCGTCTGAACTGGCCAATCAACATATACAATATCACCAGAACTTCAAACAAACAAATCTTCGTGCATGCGCAATTGAAGGGAGACTATACGATGCACACATACCTTAGTGATGAAACCTCAGTCTCCAAGGAAGAAATATTTTCATGTCTCTCTTGAAAAAGTTTCTCTTTCTCTGCTAATAACTCCTCTCTTCGTTTTTGGATTTATTTGTCAAACACTCCTCTCTCCGTTTAAGTTCTCTGGTTTTGTCATCAACTAGGTACAGGTCCGCGCTACGCAGCGGGTTATTTTTCAAAATATTTTTTTGTGTGTTTTTTTAATAAAGATATACAAATTTATTCTCGGTTAAATCCGGTTAACAAATCAAAACCGATGATATGCCATTTTTTGTATATCATAAACCATGGTTCATCATTCTTATATCGCAATGGTTAATGGTTATTCATGTATCATTAAGATGGATCTTATTGGAGTTTAAATAGGGTGGAGCACAGTAACATACAAAGACACAAATTTAGGTCTCGAGCAAATGATTTCTACAAGAAAAAAAGTTTACAATAGAAAACATGCAAACAAACTTACCAAATAATGTAACTACTTATTGAAGATAAAATGATTACGTACGCAAGACTTCATGAGCGGTCAAGCATTCAGAAGGACTGGAGCATAACATCTTCCGGATCAGATCTTTAGTACTGTCGGATATAATAGGCCACGGGTCTGACTCAAAGTCGATATATCCCTTCAAGACAACATCAAATATTCCTTGCTGAGTTTCTGATTCCAGAACACAAAACCATTATTCCGGAAATCTCGGCTGTGACATTAAGAGAACGCATTTTAAGCAGCTATAAGTCATCATGCATACCTGCCCAAAAAGGTGGGACACCACTTAGTAAAATATAGAGTATAACACCAGCAGTCCACACATTAGCTTCTGGGCAAAGCAAAAGGAGCAGTCTAGAAATAAAAAACAGACACTTAAGCTGGCATTTACAATTTCCACGATGAGAAGCTCCAAATAAAGCAAATAAAGATTCTTCATATAAGATAACACATGATATCGAATTCATTACACCCAAATCAGGCCTATAGTTTTCCTAAGATGCTTTGACACTAAATTAGATACCACATTACCTGGTTTGAAGAAAACGGAGAGCCCAAAATCAATGGCCTTAAGAGAGAAATCATCATCCTTATTAACCAACAAGAAATGCTCAGGCTTTAAGTCTCTATGCATGATTCCAAGAGAATGACACGCCTCAACGTAACAACACCAACAATGATCTTGGTCAGCTCAACAACTTTCCTCTCGCTGTAATGCCCTCTCTGAATAATCCTATCAAACAACTCACCACCAGCACAAACTGAAGGAATGTTTAGATGAATCCTGATTCAATTCTCTGATTCAGATTATCCTAAACATGCGGATCTAGGTTCTTCTCGAATAGAAACATAAGTAGATCTCACCTTTTACCTGTTTTGTGCAGCGGAAAGGGAGAACAGGTCAGAGATCAGAGAGCCACCAAGGGATGGATCCTCCAAAGGTTCACACACGCACGCAAAGGAATCTGGCTGCTAGACCAGGAGGAAATCGGATCAGAGAGAGAGAGGAGGCTCGCGGCTAGGGCTTATTTTCGACCTGAACTCGTCTTAAGTTTATATAACTCGTTCAGTTCGTTTTGGGCCATTTGGCCCAAAGGCCAATTAACTCCGAGGCGTTCGCGCACTGTGTCGATCGACACTCCTTGTGTATCGATCGACACACAGTGGCCAAACCCAATTATTCTCTCTAAGTACAGTAAATGCCTAGCACTTTTACCGTACTTCTGCTACACCGTTCCTACACATTTTCCTGTAAGCTTAGGCGTGTGACCCATATGGGATCATATAATAAAGGTAATAAGTCCAAGACTTATAGATCATGAGCGGACTCTAGCAAGCCATCATGACCCCCAGTATTATATGACTTATGTCTGATCATTGACATACTCTTACTTTCTAGAGACAGTACCGAGATTACATGACACAATTCCAACAATCTCCCACTTGTACTGGAATCTCTGTATTCATAATCCTTTTGTCACAATATCTCGATTAGTCATAAGGCAAGATTGGTGTCATCCTTATAAAGCCTAATCTTGTTCATCGGACTCTGATTCGATACTGACAATCCAAACGACTCGGGACAGTCCGTTTGAGCATGGCCATGCATTTTCCAGTATTCAAATCTCCGATTGGCCTAGAGATATTCACTCCATTTATATTGGAGGGACAAATCCCGTCTTGTTCCATCACTGTAAACTACTCATTTCACAATGTACCCAAACAAGGTCCTTATAACTATCGCAGAGCGATAGCGTTAGACAATGATCAAAGTGCATCAGTCCATGTGCAGTCACATGCATGCGAACTCAGGTCTAAGGACTATACTCTATAGTCGTAGTAAGAATCTCTTATGACACAGATATAAATATCCTGAAGAGTTCTTATAAGCGGGTCTTGTCCGGTCGTATGTTCCCAAACATACACCTATGTACTGACTTTGATGCCGCGCATCTATGACACACTGAGACTTTGTCATAAGTCACGTACCAATCCAGTCTCACACGGTTGTTGGTGTTCCAATTTCAATAACCTTCGACTAGGGACAGGATGATATAAAACATCTATCAAATATAGGGTCTCATGATCAAGCTAAATGACTTCGATGACTCAAGATCAAGTCATTTACTTCGATGACCTATAAAATGATTCATATCATTTTGGAACGATTATTTCATCACAGCTAAAATAATCTTGAAATAATAATTTCATTAAACATCTTAAATGTTATTTCAAGAACATATCCAATAACTAAATAAAGCCCTTTAATAACTCCCACTGAAATTAAGACTACATCTTAATTTCACTTATCCTACAGCAACAGTCCGCGACTCGTGCTTAGGCCTAAGGAGTGGCTTCGTTAATAGATTAGCAACGTTCTCATTCGTTGAAACTTGCTGATCTACTTAACATCTCTGTCATTTATCTCACGGAATAGGTTATACCTATCCTCAAGGTGTTTGGACCTCTGATGTGCAGCTAGTCTCATCTATGCTGGGAATCACATCATGTTCAGTGACGAACTCTTCTTTCCAAACAACCTCTTTCGCCACTTCCCAAGCTGCGAAATGTTCAGCTTAAGTCATTGAGTCAGCAACAGTGCCTTGCACCGCCAGATAGACACAAGATATAACCGGACTGTGATCGGAAATCATCTTTGTCTATTGGAAACTTGCCTTTCAGACTCTACCGACTCGTAGCACCTCACTTTCTCCGTAACTCTAGAATTTATTCTTAGTATTCCTCAAATACTTTAGGATATTCTTTACGGCAATCCAGTGATTCTTTACTGGATTTGACTGGTCTTTACTTGTCTTGCTTAACATTAAAGCAACATCAAACAAGTACGTTTCATGGCATACATGATAGATCCAATTGCCGACGCATATGGAATCTTATCCATGCATTTAAGCTCAGCAGTTATCGTAGGACACTGTGTCTTGCTTAACGTAATGCCATGTGACATTTGCATAAAACCCTTCTTGGAATGCTGAAAACGTGTAGGACTTTGTCGGGATAAGAATCCTGACTTTGTCTTACCAGCTCTTTCGGATCTCTATCTTTAGATCCAAAATCCAAGAACATACGTGGCTTTACCCATGTCAATGATTAGAACCAACTCCCAAACCAGTCCTTTACAGACTGCAGCATTGGGACGTCATTTTCGAGAATCAGTATGTCATCGACATACAATATGAGAAATGCAATATCGCTCCCACTAATCTATTAGTAAACACACAGTTCCGCTTCGTTCCTGTTCAAGTCAAAACCTTGACTACTTCAACAGAACGAAGATTCCAACTCCGATATGTTTGCTTCCATCCATGAATGGATCGATGAAGCTAACTTACATAAAATGTAATTTTTCGGAGTCTGGGCTCACTTTCGCTTCTTTGAATTTCGCAGATTCGTCGCTTTCAATGATCATCAGATCATGCGAACTTTCAATGATTATCAGGTTCAACTAATGACGAGAAATCACTCTCGGATTAGTAACTGATTCATTCATATCTGCGAACTTCAGGCTCCAGAGGTGCAGATTTCAATGATTATCAGGTTCAACTAATGACGAGAAATCACTCTCGGATTAGTAACTGATTCATTCATATATGCGAACTTCAGGCTCCAGAGGTGCAGATTTCAATGATTATCAGGTTCAACTAATGACGAGAAATCACTCTCGGATTAGTAACTGATTCATTCATATCTGCGAACTCCATAATCCACAGGTGTAGATTCTACAGAAATCTGTAAATCCTTCCGCTGCTCTCCCTCAACAGGTTAAGCAGCCTCCTGTATTTCTCGAATTTCTTCGAGTTATACTTTTACTCCCACTGTTCTTCTTGGAAATTAACTTCTCTTCTTAGAAAACAGAATGGACGTAAAAGTAACAAGCCTTGGTTTCCCTAGGACAACCAGCGAAGTAGCACAACTACAAATACTCAGTAAAGACGAATTTGGATCGATTCCAATCCACATTTACGTGGTGTCTTTCAACTGATATTGGTGGAACTATTTCAGCGTAAACTTAGATAATTTAGAGCGTTATTCTTAAATAATATCATGGAAGATTCGTGTGACTCATCTTTAATCATTTCTAATAAGATCTGATTCTTTCTCACAGAAAAAACCTTCAGGTTTTCAGGAGAAATGAGCTGTGAAACGATTTCACACTCATTCAGATGATCACACAATCAATGACTTAAGTATTCTCACTCGTGATTTAATCCAGAGTCTTAATACTTTTGTCATTCAGATCCTATACTTCATTCTGGAATTCTTTCGACCATGTCAAAGAATTCCGACTTGTGTCTCATCTAATGAACACAGTCACACTCACTGAAGTAATCAGTAGAGACAATGAAGTACAGGAGATTTTCTCTGGCATTACTGCTCATTGGGCCACATACATGAGTATGTTCCAGGTCCAATACCCTTTGGGCCTTTCTCTAGCTCGGCTAAGATAGGCCCTTTTTCCTTTTTGGTCCAGTAAACAGAATTCAAGTCTCATAAGACATTTTATCAAATGAGCCCAACAGTCCATGACTATGGGATTTCTGAATCCGACTTACTTTATGTGACCAAGACTTTATGCCAAGAAAAATCAGGTTTAATTCATCAGATTTAAACCAATTCGGTATTTATGTTACAATTAGGCACTCTTTGGTTTAAGATATAAAACCCATTCCATGAATAGGGTGCTACAATTAATATTTCATTAAGATTAAAAGAACAAAACTTGTCTTTTATCAAAATGAAAAACATTCAAATTCTTACAAGAAAATGAAAGACAACTTTGCTTAAAGCAGGTACATTGTAGCAATTACTTAATACAAAACCAAGCCTAAAAGGGATCTATAAGTGAAAACCCTACGGCTGAGGCAGCATCCCAAGCTCCTTCCAGACATGTAGTTTCACTTGCCCTTCCTTCAACGTTCTACTGTTGCTTAGGCTCTGCATATTGTCACAAATATCAGTGTCACAACCAGTATCCAATACCTTTAAGGACGAACTTGAAGTAATAACATGAATACCTGAGGAAGTAGTCTCATACATCGACTTTAACTCCTCATCATCTTCCATGAATTTAATGCAATCTCTCTTCCAATGCCCTGTCTCCTTACAGTAGCAGCACTTACCAACGTAAGAGGTATCTGACTCGGGCTCAGAAGACACACGCTTGCCATGATTCAAAATCTGGACAACTTTGTCTTCACCCTTGTCAGCATTAGGTTTAGTAAACCTACCCTTCTCATTCATGAGATTGTACAGGGTACTCTTCACGTTTGGCTCAACTGTCTTGAGCATATCATGCAGTTCAGTCAGCGTCTTCGTTAAGCCTTTCTTAATATAGTTCCTTCTGAACTTATCATAGCTTGACGGCAGTGACTGCAGAATGATCTCAGTTGCCAATTCTTGGCTAACTGGATAATCCAGTTTCCTCAGGTTATCAATGTAACCCATCATTTTACTGACATGAGGACTCACTGGATTATCATTTGGTAGCTTGCAGCTAGTGAGAGACTTAACCAACCGGTATCTCTCCACTCTTATCTGCTCCTGAAATTTCAATTTCAGGCTGCTGATCATCTCTATTGGCGACTCCATGTTCTCATATTGCTTTTGCAAGTCTGAGTCCATGGTAGCCAATATCAGACCACGCACATCTACCGCATCATTATAATGCTTATTCCAAGCATCATATACTGCATGAGAAGCATTGGACCCGATCCTCACGGGGAGAGCTCTCTCAAGGACATAGTCCTTTCTCTCCTGTCTGAGGACTAGCCTCAGGTTCCGCGACCAAGTCAAGAAATTTGATCCGTTCAGCCTGTCCATCTTAAGGACAGACCGGATCGAGAAAGTATTTTGATTGTTTGTGCTAGTCATAACTGAAAATTAAGATAAAAGGATTTTAGTTAATATGTTCAATATGATTAATCTCGTATTAAATTTAATATGATTAATCACGCATTATATTCAATAACATAAGTTACCCTCAATAGAATATAATGATTCCAAGATCCACATATAACTAAGATCAAAGTGGGCCACTGGCCGTCACCCAACCTTAGCTTATATCGGTAAGCCCTATATCGGCTAATTATATCCGTGATATAACTCTTGGTTGTGAATCTGGGCCCGAGGCCCAATCCACTCTGATGTCTCAAGGCCCGGGACTCCCGATGGCCCAGTCAAGAAAACCAGACTATACAGTCATGTAATCATTAATGTCTGGGACTCCCAATGACATTTATGAATCACAAACCGTCTTATCCACGCAAAAGCAGACACCCTCACACTGTAAGGCCATGAATACAATTGAATGGGCTTCAACAGCTGACATAGCCTGGACAAGACATCCAACGCTTGATATTATTTGAGGTTCGTAGGTTTATTTTAAAATCTCATTCCCAAAATAGAAGATTACTATTTCGGGAAACTTTCCATTTTAGAAAACCTACTATTTTTGGAAACTTTCTAAAATTGGAAACTTTCTAAAACCGGAAACTTTCTAACTTTAGAAATTTCTTAAAATCCGAATCATGCAAATCTAGAAACTTCTATAAAATAAGAAACTTTCTAATTTCAAAATATCGGAAACTTTAATTTAAAATCGATTTATATTCTTTATAAAATAAATTTTAAAATAAATCTGAAGAAAGACTCAAATAATTGGCCCAATCGTTTTAACTTCTTGGCCCGAGGCCGAAGAATTTGTCTATGTCCGAGACATAACCCGATCGTCCAATTAGATGACATAACCGGTCTGGTTCATTAAAATTGGTCTAACCAAAATTAATTACTACGACGACCACAATTGTCAACCGGTTATTTACTAAACCGGATTTTCTCAATTTATTTGGTCCAACCAAATCAAATTAGAAAATCCTGGTTTAGGCACTTAAATCCAATAATTCTTTCGACATTGGATTTCTTGTCCCGGTTTAACCAGACTTAATAAAATTATTAAATCTGTTTATTAAACCAGGACGAATTAATTTTAATCAAAATATTAAACCGAGCCTTAAACCAACCATGTCGATCGATGAACCAACCGTGTCGATCGATCCATCAACCACATCGGTCGATGCTCTCAGCATCGATCCTGCATCGATCGTGCATCGATCCTGTATCGATCGATGCTCTTTAGCATGCACGGAACCGAGCCAAAACCCTAACCGTGTCGATCGATGCACTAACCGCATCGGTCGATGCACCAACATCGAACCTGCATCGATCCTGCATCGATCGATGCTTTCACGCGTTAACAGGGTTAGCCGATAGACTGTATCGACCGATCCATGCGATCGTATCGATCGATCCATGCGATCGCAGTCGATACTGACTTTTGAAAATCGCATTCTACCAAATCATATAGCTTGGTTTCTGCGATTTTATGTGTGTTTAGGTTTCAATTCCTTGTTGCTTAAGTGATTTCTCTTATCAGTAGTTGATTCAAAACACTTTTAAACAAGAAAACAATCCTAAACATGAATCTAAACAAGAAAAACCAGAACCTGTCTCTGATACCACTGAAGGAATGTTTAGATGAATCCTGATTCAATTCTCTGATTCAGATTATCCTAAACATGCGGATCTAGGTTCTTCTCGAATAGAAACATAAGTAGATCTCACCTTTTACCTGTTTTGTGCAGCGGAAAGGGAGAACAGGTCAGAGATCAGAGAGCCACCAAGGGATGGATCCTCCAAAGGTTCACACACGCACGCAAAGGAATCTGGCTGCTAGACCAGGAGGAAATCGGCGCAGAGAGAGAGAGGAGGCTCGCGGCTAGGGCTTATTTTCGACCTGAACTCGTCTTAAGTTTATATAACTCGTTCAGTTCGTTTTGGGCCATTTGGCCCAAAGGCCAATTAACTCCGAGGCGTTCGCGCACTGTGTCGATCGACACTCCTTGTGTATCGATCGACACACAGTGGCCAAACCCAATTATTCTCTCTAAGTACAGTAAATGCCTAGCACTTTTACCGTACTTCTGCTACACCGTTCCTACACATTTTCCTGTAAGCTTAGGCGTGTGACCCATATGGGATCATATAATAAAGGTAATAAGTCCAAGACTTATAGATCATGAGCGGACTCTAGCAAGCCATCATGACCCCCAGTATTATATGACTTATGTCTGATCATTGACATACTCTTACTTTCTAGAGACAGTACCGAGATTACATGACACAATTCCAACACAAACTTCCATCACAATGTGAACGTACAAAGGGTCCTCATAAGCTCCTTTTATCATAACAATGTTCTTGTGACCAGCTAAATGGTGCATGATCTGAATCTCCCTCCTAACATCCTCAACATCTTCCTTAGATATCAATTTCCTCTTGGATATAGACTTAAAGGCATAGTCAACACCCGTTGCAATCTCCATATAGAGATACGTCATCCCGAATTTCCCTTGGACTAACTTACGGCACAACGTGTATAGATCACGGATGTTAGGAGTCTTGTGACCAAGAACATAGTAAGCTTGATTGTCCATGTTATGCCGCATAATAGGTTATTTAACAGGAATGACAAGAACAGAATTGTTGTTGTCCTTTTTCAGATCTTCTTTTGGAAAGTCTTGTCCTGTGTATGTCCAGGAAGCTCTTGGACCGGAGCGTTGGCCTTCCGGAGATCCCATACATGTATGCCAGATTCATCTTCTGTTGTTATCTACATAACAGAACATTTTATTCATGACAACAAAGATATGATAATACTTTATACTGAATCCGAAGTTTGAGTTCCACAATTATTCAGTTCAGCGCAATACCCGAATGATGTAGCAAAATCCAAGAAATAAACGGCCTGAACAATGGAGATCAACAGTGATACCATACTTCATGGTACGCAGCTCCAAGAACTGGACATATGATTTACCAGTTGCTGCAACAGCGTTTACGTCATGTGGATTCCATGCTCCACCAGATCAAGAATGTAACATCCCAGCCAAATCCTTAGATAAAACCTATGTAAACTAAGGCCTGTTAACTTGGGATCATGGGTAGCAAAAGCACAAAAAGACGAGAAAGTGTTTATATCATCGTAGCTAAATCACCTCAGCAGACTTTTTTGAATAGTCCAAGCTCCACAAGAATAACGCAAGTATAAGTATCTGTCAAGTTTCCAACACCAAACAGAGATCAGCTACAGAATTTTCAAACCCTTTATCAATACTTGGGACCAATTTTAATCATGACTCATGCATTTTAGAGGTCGTTGTATATAGTCGCAAACCATAAGATACAATAGCATCAAAACCAGATTCCTGAAGACTTACAAGTAAATTATGGTAGCGAAAATCACAAGAATAGCGAGCCTTTGTCTTGATCGAAGCTTCTGTTTTCTTCTTCTTGGTCGTCTTCGTCTTCTTCCCCATCGTAATCCTCATCAAACCCATACTCCGGTCTGATCTTCTGACTCCATCTCGGCGAAAACTCCCATAAACTGTCATTGAGAGCGAATCTAAAACACCTTCGGAGGACCAACCATGGCGAGAGAAATGGGAATCCATCTCCGTCTTAAGGTCAAATAGATCCGTGTTTTTGGAATCTCTCATCCTCTTTTCCGAGACCCTTTCTCTGTCTTTCTCGGTCTTCTCTCCGGCGAAAACCGATCGATTTGATCGAAGAAGATGAACTGGCTAAGAGGAGAAGTGGAGGAGACCATAGGATTTACAAAAATCAAATAAAGTCGATTCATTAATATCCAACCATATATTCATTTCGGGACAAAGAACACAACTGGCCTGACTTGTACAAATGTTTTATTTTGATTGGTCTTGAATTTTTTTCATTAAACCAGGTGTCAGTCTCTCCTTCAACACGGATGCTGAGGTGTCAACACCAGGAGAGACACTCCAACTATTATAGTAATGATTTGGGATTCTTCATTTGTCATCAATTTGGGATTCTTCACAAACCCCCAAAAAGACATTAATAACAAGCTTCGGTCTAATTAGGCTACAAGTGTTCAAATCAAATTAATCAGGATATTATATTGACATCGAAATAAAGTAAAAGTTAAACTTTGAGAGAATTCATCTTCAGAGGAAAACAAAACCAACCTAGGGCACATATTTTAGTATTAAGCTGATCCAAGTGAATCTCAGAAGCATAATCAAAACCGCATTCTCCAGCGGCTGTCGGTTCTTCACCGCCATCGATTCCGGCATCGGAAAGACACCGTTGGTGAAACAAAGGCATTGAGTAGTAACAAAGCCACGAGCTTCGCGACCGCCATGTCTGAAACTCGAGTGAGTTACAAAAGCAGAAACATGATTCCGAAGATATCCAGAGGATTTTTGTATTTCTGCTTCTAATTTATGAGTTTTTGTTGACCGAGTTGGACGGAAAAGAATTTTTTTTATTAAAACGAGAAGAGGACAAAAGACAAAAGACGCGAGATGTTTTTCTATTTCCGGTGATCTGGAAGAATGTGACATATGATTTCCTGGCTAACAGGTGGTAAATTTTTAGGATGATTATTGATATATCATGGTTTTTACCTGTTTTAAGCCATGATATAAGTATATATTAGAGTTTTTTGTAGTGTCTTTCGAGTCTTTTTAGGTGATTAGTAGGTTTATGCACGTTTGGAGGATTTGGAAGATATTGGAGCTTATTGGGCGAGTTTTTGAGTTGGAACCGTGATGAGAGAAACATAGCATCTCTGTTTGACTTGAGAGTCGATCGTTGCACTACTGCGTCGATCGACACAGCTCGCCAACACGCAGAAACGCCACCGCATTAATGAAGACTTTAATATTTGCAGTTTTTACCCAGAAGTTCCAATATTTACAGAAGAGACCCAAAACATGTTTAGAAATTTATATTAGGGTTTTGGTGTTTTGTTTTTGATTACACATTCATATTTTTAGCTAGAGAGAGTTGAGAGATTTTGGGCTGATCAGAACCTTGTATTGCTTTATGGAGAAGATTTTGAACCCCTTTTCACTCTCTAATTTCTCTTTAATGCATTTTATTCATATTATGATTTCTGATTCATTGATCATGTCTGAGTAGATTCATTGCTAGGTTTAGGGATTCTCATAGGGATTCCATGACTTTCTAGATTAAATTAATCAATTAAGGATTCATAAGTTATTTAGTTCTTCAACCTGAATTGTGCTTAAAGCTAGTTTGTAACCTGATCAATTGGAATCTAGATCTAGGGTTTATAAGATGGCACGAAAGTGATTTAGAATTTGATCTATTTAGGTTGAGCAATTTAATTATCTGCAAAAAAATTTGGTTTAATTGAATTATGAACAAATCGAACATGCACTTAAGGCTAGTTTAATCTGTTAGGAATTGCAAAGAAATTTGGATATCTAGGGTTTAGACTAGTGAATTCTCGCAACAAAAGTTGGTTAGTTCTATATTTGTGTTTGAGTTCTAGAACGGTTCTTAATTTGATCATGACTGATATTTGATCTGCATGGCATGATTTCTTGAGAAATCCCTGGACCTAGCGCTTTTGGTATTTGATAAACAACCGATTTGCTATTGATTTATTTCCTGCTTTTAGTTTACTATTCTTGATTCATATCGCCTAGCTTTACTCGACAGTCTATAGTCTATTGCAAGATTTCTTGAGTCTTTGTGGTTCGACCCCTAGATACTACATTTGCATGTGCACTTGCAGTGTAACTTAGGGAATTAAACTCTGAGCATATTGATACGATCAGGTTTTAATCCCTAGATCTACACTGCAAGTGCACAGACGTGAACCAGTAGTATATAGGGTATCGAATCCACAGAGACTCTAGATTCTTGCGATAGATTATAGAATGTCAGGTTAAGCTAGGTGAAACAGAGAATAAACAGTAAATCAAGCAATAAAGTAAATCAAGACGGTTTTGTAAATCAGAAGGCGAAGCATCAAGTCTAGGGAGTTCTCAGGAAATCAGGAACACAAGCTAATCAATCAATTTGGATCTAATTAAGAACTGTTCTAGAACTAGAATAACAGAATTATAACAGACCAACTTTCGTTGCGAATATTATCTATGTCTAACAACCTAGCAAGCCCACTTTCGTTGCGAATCCTAGAGTTCTAAACAAGCATTAATCTCAGGTTCTTTCGTTCACAATTCTCCTAAGATAAATTTCTTTGTGAATAGTCAAATTGCTCATCTAGGTTCGTTCTAGTTAATTAACCAACTGTCGTTGCGGAAATCAACCTAACATCATAAATCTGGGTAGCTAATTCAGATTAAGCATTAAGAACAACCCTAGATGAAGAACTAACAGATATGAATCCCTACAGATTGATCAACCTATAATTCCATGAAATCCCCTGTGAGAATCCCTAAACCTAACTGGTAAACTACTCAGACATGATCATCGAAACAGAAGACATCATGAATAGAATATTGAATATCATAAAAACAGAATAAGAAACAGGGGTTCGAAATCTTCTCTATGTCGAGTATCTGATCAGCCCCTAAAACTCTCTGAATGAAAAAATAAAGCGTAGCCTAAACAATGGCTTAAAACCCTAATATATAAGTCTAAACACGTTTTTGGGCCTTTTTGCAAGTCTGGGAAGTTTCTGGGCAAAAACTGTAATTTCTCCAAAATACAGATTTTTGGGCGCAGAACACTGGAATCACCTAGCGTCGACCACTGCATATACTGCATCGATCGTTGCAAGGCGATTTCGCAGCCAGTGAACTCTGTGAAACCTCTAAACAGTGTAGAAATGCTCCCAGAACGTCCAATTGAGCTCCAAATGTGCCTAAACCTGTAAAACACCTGAAAAGACTCCAAAACACATAGAAAGACTCGATAACAAAGATTTATACCATGGTCAAAAGTCCTAAAAACCATAATATATCAACTCCCCCACACTTAGCTTTTGCTTGCCCTCAAGCAAACAGAAAACCAAGATCAGGATAAGAAGTTTGAAAACTTCAGAAACTCCTTTCATCGTAGGAGCACCACACTCAGATTCCCCTTAGTAAGCCACATGAAAATGAACCTGCAAACATCAAGACCAACATGTACTTCCCCCACACTTAGCAACTATCATGAGTAAACTCCACAATCACATTCAGAGCATCCAAATTCACCATACTGACTTCTATAAGCTATTAAGTGTGGTCTCACCTATGGGGTATCGATCAAAGAACACATGGACTCTTACTCTGTCAGCTCTGACCACTCAACTGTTGCTTCTGGTCCCTTTCTTCTCTTTTCCCTTTCTTAGCACTGATTTTTCTCCACTGGGTATCATTTTATTTTTTCTATCAGTGCTCTTCCCTTACTGGGGCATACTTTGGACATGTTTCCATGGATGCACAGAAGGTAATAGGGGTCTCTACCACTCCCGCGACCATTTCGAAGCTACTAGCTTATCCTTAGTTTATCTCTTTTTTTTTTTACTTTCAAGGAAGGAGAGAAGGGAACCATAATCAGACAGGTTTACAAGCTGTGCCAAAACCAACAAAGGAATCCGACTCAAAGTATACCAAGCCCATAGGAGAGAAAATTAAGTCAAGTTAAAGGTGAAGTCAAGTAATGGATTCTCTGAATACCTGAAGTGATATGGGTGTCCTCAGTAGGCTGGTCTGTGTTGGGTTTTCTAATAGTCATAGATCATTTGCAACTCATCCAATGGTCACTTAAGTTCCTGCAAGTGCAGTAATCTCCTCAAAAAGTCCTTGTTTCCTACTCAATTTGACTTAATAAAACAAATTTGGACTGACTCTAAGAAAACAAAAAGCATGCGTCAGTAGCTACCTCCCCCCACACTTGAAACACACTGTACCCAGTGGTGTCAAGCTTAGGCTCGGTGAGAAAAATCGAAAATAAGAGAATCTGAAAGTGTTCAGAACATTTACCTGTCGTCGGCCTGTGTCGATCGATGCAACTAGGGTGTCGATCGATGCAAGGCGATTATGCCCCCGGTTAAGTAGATAACCCCGGTGTCTGAACCGCAATTGAATCGGCAAACCGTAAATCGCAACTGTGTCTACCGATGCACTATGTGTATCGATCGATGCAGTGCGATTCTACCTGTTTCTCACGCTTTTGAACACACAAAAGTAAAAATCAAAAACACCAAATCAAAACGAAAAATGAAAACAAAAACGAACCTACTAGCTCCCACTCAGCGCTTGTTTAAAGTCAGTAGTTTGACTATGGGACGGAGATCAGACTTATGGGGGATTCAACAGAGACTTGGAGTGTCTCTGTGAATGTCTCTTCATCCAAGGTGGCGTATAAGCATTCGGATCATGAGATCTCCCAAGGAAAGAGCGAACATAACCAGGGCAGGAGCAAAGCTTGGGTGGGATTCTGCATTTTTCTGCATTCAAAGCTGAGGGATTGGGAGATTTGAGTTTAGAAGATCCATACCTTTGCTTTGGTGGAAGAGAGAGATCAGGAGCTTTCTGCTTAAGAGAAGTTGCAGGATCAGAAGATGTTAGAGAAAGTTCAGAATGAACTGCCATCTTCTCTTCTCCAACAGGAATCTCTGGTTCCACTTCCACACTGAAGCTCTATCCATCAATGGTGGATTTCTGCAGCTTATTGAGTCAAAACAAGTGAGTAGGAAATTATGACTTTTTGAGGAGACTACTACACTTTCAAGAACCTAATTGACCATTGGAATGAACTTGTTGATCTATGACTATTACAAAACCCAATGAAGATCAGCCAACTGAGGACACCCATATCACTTCAGGTATTCAAAGAATCAATTACTGACTTCGCACTTAACTTGACTTAATTTTTCTCACCTAGGGGTTTGGTATACTTTGAGTCGGATTCCTCTGTTAGTTCTGACACAACTTGTAAACCTGTCTGATTATAGTAGTCAAAATGGTGAATTTGAATGCTCTGGATGTGATTGTGGAGTTTACTTAGGACAGTTCTAAGTGTGGGGGGAGTATATTTTGGTCTTGATGTCTGCAGCTGCATTTTTCATGTGGCTTACTAAGAGGAATATGAGTGTGGTGCTTCTACGATGAAACGAGATTCTGAAGTTTTCAACCTTCTTCACCTCATTTTGGTTTTCTGTTTTGCTTGAGGGCAAGCAAAGGCTAAGTGTGGGGGAGTTGATATATCACTGTTTTTACCTGTTTTAAGCCATGATATAAGTATATATTAGAGTCTTTTGAAGTGTCTTTCGAGTCTTTTCAGGTTTTTATTAGGTTTATGCACGTTTGGAAGATTTTGGAAGATATTGGAGCTTATTGGGCGAGTTTTGGAGTTGGAACCGTGATGAGAGAAGCATAGCATCTCTGTTTGACCTGAGCGTCGATCGTTGCACTACTGCATTGATCGACACAGCTCGCCAACACGCAGAAACGCCGGCGCATTAATGAAGACTTGAAGATTTGCAGTTTTTACCCAGAAGTTCCAGTATTTACAGAAGAAACCCAAAACATGTTTAGCAATTTATATTAGGTTTTGGTGTTGTTTTTTTATTACACATTCATATTTTTAGCTAGAGAGAGTTGAGAGCTTTTGGGCTGGTCAGAACCTTGTACTGCTTTTTGGAGAAGATTTTGAACCCTTTTTATTCTCTACTTTCTCTTGAATGCAATTTATTTCTGATTTATGTTTCATTGATCATGTATGAGTAAATTCATTGTTAAGTTTAGGTATTCTCATAAGGATTTCATGAATTGCTAGATTAAATTAATCAGTTAAGGATTCATAACTTATTTAGCTCTTCAACATGAATTGTGCTTAAAGCTAGTTTCTAACCTGATCAATTGGAAGATCTAGGGTTTCTAATTTGGCAAGAAGGGTGATTTAGAATTTGATCTATTTAGGTTGAGCAATTTAATTATCTTCAAAGAAATTTGGTTTAGTTGAATTGTGAACTAATTGAACATGCACTTAATACTAGTTAATTTGTTAGGAATTGCAAAGAAATTTGGATCTCTAGGGTTTAGACTTAGTGAATTCTCGCAACGAAATTTGGTTAGTTCTATATCTGTGTTTGAGTTCTATAACGGTTCTTAATTTGATCATGACTGATATTTGGTCTGCATGGCATGATTTCTTGAAAACTCCCTGGACCTAGCGCTTTTAGTATTTGATAAACAACCGGTTTGCTACTGATTTATTTCCTAAGGAAACGTCTACCACCAGCCGCCAGACGTTGCAGCTGTCGCCGACGTCTGCAAAACGAACACACCTAATGTTTGTATATATACAAAATTAGGAATTTGAACCTCAGAGAAGGTTTGTATACTGAAACAAGGCTAATAGTCACACACATGGGAGATAAAGTCATTGAAGAAAAGTTTCTTTCCCCATAAAAAGAGCGACAAAAAATACTGAGCCCACGGACCATACTTTCACCAAAAGATATAACTCATACATTCACCATAAGGAAACGACAATTTCCAGTGAGACTTTCCTATACCATTATAATTAATAAAAGCCAGGGACAGACCATGGATAGAGTGTCATTGTATCTACTCAATCCAATGTTTACACACGGTCAACTATACGTTATATTGTCAGGCGTCACTTCACCGAAGAGGCTCAAAATCTAAGGCCCGTCCAAAAAACAAAACAGAGCATTACCGTGACTAATATCGTTTATAAAGAAGCTTTTAGAGACTTCCCAACACTAATATGTAACCACTAAACAGTAGTTAGACATAACTTCCTTACTAAAGTTATCTACACAACACAAACGAATAAACAAAAAATGCATGGGATGGCAATGAAACGGAATGCGTGCAACCACTACTATGAGGGGAGGGACGACAAGCGAATACTATTGGACCTTGTAAAATAGAGTGACACGTAAACTAAGTAAGCCCACATTGTCTTCATAGCAAACCCGGTTAACAAACAGAAATATACATTACCGAACCAAGAGTACATGTTGTTGAAAGGAAAGTACACATATAGGATAAGAACATACTAACTCTATGATCACAAAACTTGCATAACAAGCCGGAACAGGAAGGTGTAGTGTAAACCGTAAGGGCTCGCCAAGCCGCATCGAGAAAGTCCCCCAAAGATACATGTCTGAAACCAAATTTGTAGCATTTTTTTTTTTTTTTTTTTTTTTTTTTTGTAGTTTTGCTTGAGAGAATGATTAACATATGCTTTAGCCTTATGTTTAATGAGATTAATTCAGCTAATGACAAAAACATTTCAAATCAAGCGTGGTTATGAACTTTTTAAGCGATGTGATGCATGTGAATATAAACTTTTTATCAGTGGCGGAGCCAGATAAAATATTTACAAGGCTCATACGAAAATATATATTTTTTAAAAAAATCAAAATTTTATTATACAAATGAAAAATATCAACAAAAATCACATTTTTAAAAAGTTTATCAATGCAATAGACTAAAATATATATTTTACTTATATTTTTTTGTTTAAGATGCATTTTAGTAGAAAATAGTGAAGGAGAAAAAAAGAACCATAAACTAACAAAAAAATATATGGAATTATATTTAATTACTCATTTTAGTAAGACTATTTTATTTTACTTTTATTTTTAATAGTAACATTTTTAGTATTATAAACATTTATTGGATTATACTTAAATTAAAATTTTATAGGGGTCAATATAAATTTAGTATTATATGTCGTTTTCTAATTATACTAGAGAACGGTTTGAGGATGACATAGAACTCTACATATCCGTCCGTCTGAGAGATGAGATCATACGAGAACCTCTCCGGCCATATCTAAAAAAACGTAAGAAACGTCTTTAAACGCATATTACTAAACTACCTCTAACTCAAATAAGTATTATATATGCATTATTACAAGAGGACTGGAGATTATTAAATTTATGTCCTAATAAACACAAATAGAGATCACCCAACCGCTACCACAACAGAACCCGCTGGGTGTGAAGATCACTGGTGATTCTGGAGGAAGACTGACGCAGTACTTCAGTTTTGAAATTAAGTTAAAGCAACGTATTGGACTTGGGCCTTAATGATATTGGGCTGATATCAAGTCGGGTCGAGTTTATAGCCGGGTTAAACCGATCAATTAGCGGGTTAGACCCGATTCAATTTGTTTCTTGAAGAAAAGGAAATCGCAGAAGCTTTTCTAGGGAGTTAAAACAAAATCAAAGCTTTCAGATCTTGAAGAACCTCACTTACTACGAATTTTTCGAAACGATGACTGTAAGTTCGACTAATCTCAAATCTTCAATGTTCTTACTGTACTTCTGATTCTTCTGGGTTTGTTTGTTGTTTTCGATTCACCGTGATTTTCTTCTCCGATTTTTTTTTCCAGTTTACTATTCCGATTGATAACGGAGAATCCGTGAAGAACGCAGAAGCTGATTCACAAAGAACACTGTAAAAACTCTCTCTTTCTCTCCCTCTCTCGTCTTTCAGTAAGGTTGTCGATTCTGAGAAAATTTGGGATTTAGGGTTTGATGTTGAAATATTTTTGTAGGTACCCGTATGTTACTGGGACTTCAATTGTTGCAATCAAATACAAAGATGGGGTTTTAATGGCTTCCGACATGGGAGGTATGTTTGTTTTCTTAGTTTCATCTCATTGTTGCATATCACTGTCTTATTGGATTATTACTACCTATTTTTGTAAAGTAATTGAGTGTTTGCTTCGTTTTTTCTTATTTCAAAAGTGCATGCAGTTTGTATTATCCGAAGAAACCTAGCCAGGATGTTTATAATTACATCTGTTGTGAGCTTGATTGCTTTTTGTGTTTGTTTACCTCTCTTAGTGTTTATTTAGCTAAAAGCTATTTTCTTTGCGTTGAAATTGATCATATGTTCCAGCTTTGTAGTGATTGGTATCGATTCAGAAACTTTTAATTGCTATTACTTTTGTTTTCGTAGTAGGTAGTCCCAAATCTACTCTTTTTGTTACAGTCCTTCAGCTGTTACTGTATTTTTTCTAATCTCATTGCAAGACTTAGATATGATAATGATAACCAAGATGGAACATCTATGGTCAATCAAGTTAAATCTGTGCATCTTTCGATTGAGTCTGAGATGAGTCATGGAGTTAGGCTATCACAGTAATATGCGGAAAATGTTGTTTCTGGCAATTAGCTACTTGGTAGATAAGATAATGTTTTAAAACATATAGGCATGAAACTGCTTTCTTGCTTTTAATAGACATCTCGTTTTTGTTTTGGGTGAAGCTTTCATTATAACCATCAACCACTGCTTAGATATATTCATTGAAACAGTTTGATTTGTAATATTTTAACCAACTCACAATATGCAATAGCTATGATTTGTCAGTAGGTTCGTGATGTTTTTATGGTATATGGATCCGCAGGTTCATATGGATCCACCTTAAGATACAAGAATATTGAGAGAATGAAGGCTATTGGTAAGCATTCTCTTCTTGGTGCCAGCGGAGAAATCAGCGACTTTCAGGAGATTCTTCGTTATCTTGATGAGCTCGTGTAAGAATCAGTTTGATTTAACTTCTTCGTTTCCTAATCTTTCCTTGTCAATTCTCATACCTGTCGAGCCCTCGCTTTTACACAGCTTGAATGATAACATGTGGGATGATGGTAATTCATTGGGACCAAAAGAGGTTCACAACTATCTGACTCGTGTGATGTACAACCGCCGCAACAAGTTTAACCCTCTGTGGAACACACTCGTCCTTGGAGGCGTCAAAAATGGGGAAAGTTACCTTGGCATGGTATGTCTCAACCATTCGCATATAATCTTCTTATGAATGTGACTATTTATTTGCATCTCTTTGATTTTCTCTAGGTGTCAATGATTGGTGTTAGTTTCGAGGACAATCATGTTGCCACCGGATTTGGAAACCATCTCGCTAGGCCAATTCTTCGTGATGAGTGGCATGCGGACCTGAGCTTTGAAGATGGTGTCAAGCTCCTTGAGAAATGTATGCGTGTGCTTCTGTACCGTGACAGGTCTGCTATTAACAAGCTCCAGGTTTGTCATTACTATCAAGTTTTTGTTATCTCGTGAACAAGAATGATGTTTATAATGTTTTGTTGAAGCTCTTTGTTTTGAAATGTAATAATGGAAATTGCTTTGAAACTTTGTGCAGATAGCAAAGATCACCGAAGAAGGCGTGACGGTTTCTCAGCCATACTCATTGAAAACATTCTGGGAATTCAAGGCGTTCCACAACCCGACCGCTGGTGCTGAAGGCTCGTGGTAAGAAGCCTGATCAACCACAATTTGTCTGGAGATCTTTCAAGAAAGCTGTCTTTTTATTTTATTTTATTTCATGTGATCTTGTTAAAACACTCGGTACTCTAGTGGATTTCGTAGCAACATCTGGTGGTTATTTCATGAAATTTCGGAGCTAGATCAATGAAAAATTATGGAAATTATGGATATTTCTGAAGATCTTTGGACAATTGAATCTTAAAGTTCTTCGTATTTTATTAGTTGATGTATCAAATCAATCATTTGCATTATACTGGATGAATCCAATCCCCATTCGCACTTGGTTACATAGAGAAAACAGTTGCGTGGTAATGACTAGTTTGGTCGGTTATAATTGGTGATAACTTTTTTCCTAGTAATATCATGGGTGAGAGATTACGACCAAAGTTTATTTTGGGTAAAACTCCTGTTGTTTTTACCGGTTCAGCTAATTTTTAAGGACAGGTACAAATTATTTGCTTTAAATAAATTTTTTTTGTAACACTTTAAAAACATCTAAACAAACTCAAATGTTTAGATTGGTAGGTTGGGATCTACATAAACAAAAAGATAAGATTGGACATGTGTATTTTATGCGAATTTGTCGGTGGTTTCTGTGTTGCTCGTGCGTGAACTATATATCAAATGAAAAGTTTTAAAAAACTCTTTTCGCCTTTCAAATTCTTCCATATAGGTAGAAAAAATCGGTCAATCTTTAGGCTTGTGAATCAGTTTTACCAGCTCTAAACAGTCTGTGGCGAAGGTGATATCTTTTTGTTGGTAGTATTTCATGCATTCCATTGTTTATATTAAAACTTTAAATTCGGCATGTACGGTGAAAAATTACTCCGAATGTTCATTGTTCCTCTCATTTCGTTTACACCTCCTTTGAAATAGGTATACCATCCTTGCCTAGAAAAAAGTATCATCTTCCTTTCAAGAACCGTTAGTGTAACACCATAAACCTCATCTTATCATTGCGGTATCCTAATGATTTTCTATTGGATGTTCCGACTAATTTAGATTTTGCACATCAATTAGATGTGTATCATCCCAAATTGAAAATTATATTTCTTCCATTTGTAAAACTAGAAATTCACTGCCCCCACGCGCATAAGCGCGGAGTTTGGATTATATTTATGACTTTTATATTTTTTTAACTGTTATATATGCGGGTTTTTCTTATTTATATTTTGTTTTATAATTGTTATATTATTTAATCTATATTTTTCTGTTTTTACAATAATAAAAAACTGTTCCATTAGTTTTTCATCCATATCGTTCATGAATAACTATGAAATGTTTTATCTATTTTCATTTATTTAATAAAAATTATGTGTGTTTTTTTGTTTATTCGTATTTTAGATTTTTTTTGGGGCAAATCGCAAAAATGGCACAAAAAACATGTCTTGTCATAAATATAGCAACAAGGAAGAAAAATCATAAAAATAGCACAAAAACATGTTTTGTCACTAAATTAACCCTAACCCTTAATCTTAAATACTAAAACCGAAACCCTAAATATTAAACCCTAAACCTTAAATAATAAACCCTAAACCCTAAATAATAAACCCTAAACCCTAAATAATTAACCCTAAACCCTAAATTATATAGTGCTATAAAAGTCTTTGTAATTAAAATAATGCTAAAAATGTGAATTATTTTCATCGGTGCTATATTTATGATAAGGTATGTTTTTGTGTTATTTTATGCCTTTTCTTTTTTTTTTTGCTATTTAGGATTGTTTTATTGCGTAAAAAAAAATTATATTTACTGTATTTGTATTCTTTTCTAAAGATTTTTTTCTGGTTTTAATATATTTAAATGAATAATTTTTTAAAAGATATTTTCTTTATTACCATTCATTTGACATAATTATTTTCATTTCAGTTTTCTCATTTTTTATCTTTTATTTTGAATATGTTTTAGTATAATCTAGAAGATTATATAGTTTGTGTGTTTTCTTAGAACTGAAAATGTATAATTGGTATTGTAAAATTTTTATAATAAGGTTAAATTTAACCTATTTGGATAATATTTAAGTTTATGGTTTTGATATTATTTGCGAAAATTACTTGTACTAGCACTAATTTTAGGTTTAGTTACTACATTTAGCATTAGAGAATAATTTTTACTAGAATAGCATTCATATGTGATTAAAAGACTGTGTTGTCCTTCATTAACTTTTATTATTTTTAATATAATTATTTATTTAAAATGCAAAATAAAATATAAACATTTTAGAAAATTAATTAACCAAATAATTAACCATCCTACTAACAATTAACCCTAATTTCGACAAGTCCAAAGAGATTCGATTCGATTCGAAAATGGCATACGCTTCACGTTTCTTCTCCAAATATAAGCACGTATACGATCTCCTTTGCTTGATTCTCTTGATTCATTAAAATCATTTTTCTTCAAGGAATACATCGCCATTTGCATATTCTTTGTTTCTGATTTGCTTCTTCGGCCCGTTTGATTCAATTTTGCTTTTCTGATTTCTGGGTTTTGTGTTTCGATGCTCTTATCAAAGTGATATGATAAATTTGATTATATCTTCACCAAATCACATGATATGGTATTTCTGTTACCACGATCGGAGAGTCTAAATTTTTTTATGGTAGGAATGTGAATGGGCCTTTCATGGCTTATTCTCTTTGATACCCATTGTTGATTGCTAATACAATTCGAAATGCACATATGATGCAAAAAGTTTTAATTTTCTTAACTTACTATCATTACGCAGCTACAAGGGAGCTCCTTAGGCAGAAGCTGAATGTCAGCGAGATACATGTGCTGGCGGCGATGATGCTGGGGATGGCATTCCCGAGATCTGAAGCTGGAAAATACAGAGCTTCTTCCGCCGGAAAGGGGTAAGAGAAGAAGGCGGAAACAAAGACGGCGTTCGATGTGATGCTTCAAGCGTATGATCGGCGTCGAAGATAAAATTGATTAAAGAAGTGAGACGGTTACGGATTTAGGGTTGAAGGAATCCAAGGACTTGGTGGAGAAAGCGCAGTAACACTATCTATTTGTTGCGGATTTTTTTATCTATTTGTTGCTGATTTATTTTATAGTGTTGTAGATTTATTTGTCTATGTGTTGCGGATTTATTTGAAAGTGTTGTGGATTATTTGTCTATGTGTGGCAGACTTATTTGAAAGTGTTGCAAATTTATTTTGTCTTATTGCAGGTTTATTTATCTTATTGCAGATTTATTTTGTCTTATTACATAATTTGTGCATTTGTTCAGTCACATAACACATTTTTTGAAGGACTTTGCGACACTAAGACTTTGAATCTTTTGAACAAATAGATTTATCTGTCACATTATATTATTTGTCTATGTCAATTAGAAGTACTAAACATCAAAATATTAGTACCAAACTACCCATAAATGGTATCTTCAAACTCCTCGTAAATTTTTTCATTGAATCTGTTGAAACATGTGTTATCGTCAACATCAACTTCTCTGTTTCTTATGTCATCAGCAAAAAACAAAAATTTGTTGTCTTCGAACTTCTAATCTCCAGAAATAAGAAGCACTTGTACCATGTTTATAGTTAATAAGATGATGAAGATGAACATGTTTTCTTTGTTCTAGTTGATGAGGGGCGGCATAGAAGGTAAAGTAAATTATTTCAACGAAATCTTTTAATTTTTATGGGAAAATAATTTAGTTTCCTAAAATATCTACAAAAGTCGCGGAAAATATGGTAACAAAATTCTTGAATTTTAAACTTCTGCACAATTTTCATTTAAAAAATTCGCAACACTGTCTTAAATCATACACACATAACAAATCTGCAACAAAGAGAAAAATCTGCAACATTACTGATAAATCTGTAACAAACAGTGCTAAAACAATAATTAATAAATTCAATTTGACGTGTTGCAATTTTTTAAAAAAATCTGCAACACGTGAAACAAATCTGGAAAACTAATCTCCCGATTTATATAAAATCTGGAAAATAAATCTGCATGGATTCGAAAATCTGTAACCACATAAAATGTCATGTCACCAAAATAAACAAAAATCTGCAACATTAGGTAATAAATCTGCAACACATATAAAATATGTAACACTAGATGCTACTATAGTAATTTTTTTATAAGTTTTCGCTTGTTGCATAAATAAAACAAATCCACAACAAAGGGTTGCGGATTTGTTTATAAACATACATAAATTTTCAAAATAAATAAATCATAATAAAGGATTGCAGATTTAACTGAAAAATACTAGCGGATTTATTTTGTAAACGCGGTGACTTTTTGTAAATAAATGGATTTTCGTCTGACATGGAAAGAAAAATAATAGCATGTAATATATTTTTTCCTAACAAGGACTAATAAGGGTATCATGGTCTTTAAATTAAACATTTTCTTAATAAAATAAACATGTGTTACTACAATAATTACTTTTTTGTGCTAATACCGTCAATTTCTCTCTCTCTCTCTCTCTCTCTCTCTCTCTATATATATATATATTTTAGAAAATTAATGTTAACTTTATTATTAGTTTAACCTTATTATTAAGATTTTGAGTAGAAGTTTGCTAGTCATAGTCATAAATTAGATCCCACCTTTATTGATTTACAAATACACATATATACAATTAAGATAACTATCAGTTTTTGAGCATGCAAGCACTCTAAGAGTAATTATGAGAGACTGTTTGCCGCCTTTCCTATTTGCCTTTTCCAAACTACTGCTCAACAATGAAATGGAATTTTCTGTACTCCGTTGCTACTTCCGTAATGTTCAAGGCCATGAAATCCTCTGTTCAGCACACTACAAAAATAACTGGCATTGATAGCATATTAGGATAGCACGGTTTTGACAAATGCTATAAAAGATGATTTTTTTATTTCGGTTACTATATCATAGCATTTAAATAACGCTATACCGAAATTTTACTAAGCGGGAACCAAAATTCACTTTTGGATCCTAATTTTAGTATGAGCGCCAATCACTTAAGCAAATTTTTGTTTTGGCAAAATTTTATCTTTAGTTGAATCATAACACATAAAAAAAACTTTTTTTTAACTCCCTCAGAACACGTTTCTATCTCTTGCTCTCTCTCATCTCTTGGCTAAACACATCTCACTGCTCTCTCAAACCCTCCTCTCCTCTCCTCTCCTCTCCTCTCCAACAAGCACTGCTCTCTCAAACCCTACACCTATCTCCACCGGTTTCCTCCTCCGTCTCTCATCCGTCATCCTCGGTCCTCTCTCTCCATCTATTCTGTTGAGTCAGAGCCAACGGTGTTGATGCGTAGGCGAAGAAGACGACGGCTGAAGAGACAGTGAAGCCTATTAGGTTACTTACTGAATCTCTCTCTAATCTTGCTTCTTTGAAATGGATTTTTCGGATCTTGGTGGATTAATTGGCTTCTGAGAAATCATTGGGTCTAATTTTAGGGTTTATTTGGGGGAAAATCTCTTGGAGCTGGTTTTTGATATGTGTTTTTGTGATTAGGTGGATCTTGTAAAAGGCCAATCCGAAACCCAACCAAAACTTTAGATTAATTATGGCTACTTCAATGTTCATTTAGCTCAAAAGTTTCTTGGGTATTTGCTATTTCAATCGGATCTTGGGTTAAAGGTGAATACTGAGTCGTTGTTTTAATGATTTTTGTGTCAGGGCGTGGTGGTGGTGGGTACAGTAAGGGACGTGGTGGCGGTGGATTCAGTGGGGATGTGGTGCTTCTGGAGGTAGAGGTAGAGGAGGAGGCAGAGGTTTCAGAGATGGTGGTGGACGCGGTGGTAGAGGCATGAGCAGAGGTAGAGGAGACCGTGGACGCGGCAGAGGAGGACCCAATGGTCGTGGAGGAATGAAGGGAGGCAGCAAAGTTATTGTGGAGCCATATAGACATGCAGGAGTGTTCATTGCAAAGGGTAAAGAGCTTGGTTCCTGGTGAAGCTATTTACAACGAGAAGAGAATCTCTGTTCAGGTATAATAGAGGGTTTGATTGAGTGATGTTTGTTTGTTTCTCCAAATGAAATTCTTAATTTGTTTGTTTTTGTATCTATAGAATGAAGATGGTACTAAGGTTGAATACATGGTGTGGAATCCTTTCCTTCTAGCTATGGCCTCGTACTAATCATAAGATTTTTGATTCTATGGAAGTTGATCCCAATTTTTTTTATATAGGTGTTGTGAATATGCACTGTTAACACTCGAACATTGGCCTGATGCTCCAGAAATTCAGCCGCCGCCGTCATTCATGCTGGTACTTGCTCGTAGTGGATAATATCCAAGAGTAAGACGACTCTTTGATGAAAACTTTGATGATAGCTTCTTTAAAACAGATTGCGAGTTTGCTGTTTCTCATTCTTTGTTTTTTATGCAGAGAAAGAAAACTTGTATCTCTATGTATTGTCTTATGTTCAGGTTTCTTCACAACATCCTCTCTTTTTGTCTAAGTAATATTCTTCTGTTTTGATATTAACATTACTATATTATATGTCTACAGGTTCTATTCCTGCTTCTGCTCCTGCCATTTTGGTATATATACAGCAAACTTCGGGTACTTTTGCTTCATACATGGTAAAAAAAAGAAGAGTTGATTGTTTTTACTAAATGTAAAATTGTTTCAGTACTTCTACAGATCAACATTAAGGGAACTACGAAGGTTAGACAGTGTTTCACAATCACCAATCTATGCATCATTCACGGAGATACTTGATGGATCATCAACTATCAGGGCTTTTAAGTCTGAGGTAGTTTTGGTTCTACTTCTAGAGGAGTTGCTATTCTTATGATTAAGTCATTTCCAATCTTTTTGACTCCACTAAATGACAAACGTGTATGCCAAATCCGGTTTGTTTATGCATGACAGGAGCATTTCGTAGCTAGATTGCGTGCCACTGAAAAAGAAAGAATCAAGATCAGGAATGGAGATTATGAATTTGCTGCAGGTCCTTTGCTAGCTTCCAATGTTTAATTATGAGTATTGGAAATTTCACTTGATGCTCTAAAGGAGCATTTGTTACTTCAGAAGCAATAGAGAGAGAACTTGAACTTGAAGCTCAGTTAGTCGAGGCAAGAAGAATAATCCAAGCACATGTCCTTTTTCTCTTTAACTTACAGAAGATGGAAGAATATGAGAGGAGAAAGGAAGAAGCAATGAAGAAGGATTTAGTTTTATGTCAACTTAGAGAGTTTTGTTAATGAATTTTTGTAAACATGTTTTGGTTCATTAATAAAATCATTTGAAATATATATTTTCATATAAATTAATATATATAAAATAATAATAATTTAATACGAAAAGCTATTATAGATGCAAATAATAATAGCACCACGAATAATGCTATAATAGATTGCACCAAATATAGCAAGCTAAAATTAACGCTATTACATTGCAATAATAACATAGCACGAAAGAAATGCTATGGTGGGAGGGGGGTCTATTATAGCTGCCGCTGTCAGAGCGTTTGTGGAAACGCTATCTATTACATACCATAGCTTGTATCGTGTGCTATGAATGTTTATTTTTCTTGTAGTGGCATTGGAGAAGCGTTAGCTTTCCCTTCATATCTTCAAGGACGCAATAGTTTAGCATCTTCCCTTTCACTTCCCTTTATGTCGTAAAATAGAAGGTAAGAATAACTGGTACGAACTTAGAACCAAGGGATTATCTTAGAGAGTCCCTAACTCAACCAAGCTACCTTCACCCAACTAGGTTACCCAATAACAGATTAGTCTCTAGATGCTAATATTGCCTCTAACTAACATCATAACAAACCAAGGTAAGTGAAGTGACAAGCTCGAGCTGAAAACTATAACGGAAAGAAATATGATGTGTGGATATCTCCACATTGATCGAACTGCAGGCGAAGATATTAAATCAATATACAGTAGGACAAATTACTATACTTACTCAATCTCTTCCCTCAGCCACCTAAACTCTTTTAGGAAATAAGAACCAATACCAAAACTGTAATCTCATAGTCTGAAATCTAACATTCCTCTGGGACCACATAAATTATGTTTGAAGGTAACACGATCAGCTTGCTTTATGGTGGAATTCCAAACTAAGAAAGGAGCTTGAAACAAAGGCAGAAATAGTACATACCATTATGCTTGTTAGGTTGAGTTTTCGATGAACTATATATCTATTACTAAGTTTGATGTCCTTCGTGATTTTTTTATTATCAAGCTTATCTTTGAATATCTCTCTTCCATTTTTTTCCAACTCTCTCTCCATTGAAAAGTTGTTGGTCTTGCAATAAGCCAATTCGTCTGATAGCTTTATGAACCAAAGGTTTTAAATAGGCCTGGGACTTCGGTTTTTCGGTTCGGTTTCGGTTCGGTTTTTCGGTTTTTCGATTTTTTCGGTTTTTTATTTTTTCACCGAAACTAACCGAAATAAATTTCGGTTCGGTTCGGTTCGGTTTTCGGTTTTTTCGGTTATTATTTTTTTTGCCGAAACTAACCGAAGTTTTCGGAAAAATCGGTTAATTTCGGTTAATTTCGGTTACTTCGGTTTATTCGGTTAAATTTGGATATATTCGGTTATTCGGTACGGTTCGGTTCGGGTAATTTCGGTTAATTCGGTTGATTTGGGTATATTCGGTTATTTCGGTTCGGTTCGGTTCGGTTTTTTGCGAAAATTTTAATATTTTTGGTTAAAAACGGTTAATTTTGGTTTATAAAAAAAGAAAAAAAAAGAAAAAAAACTTCGGTTAACCGACGGTTCGTCGAACCGAACCGAACCGAACCGAAAACCGAATACAATTTTAAAAGCCACCGAACTAACCGAACCAAATTAACCGAACCGAACCGAACCGAAATTTTTCGGTTCGGTACGGTTTGGCAAATTCGGTTCGGTTAAAAGTCCCAGGGCTAGTTTTAAACATATTTAATCGACATTTTGTTGTTGGTTATCTTACTTTGGCTTTAGATCACAGTGAATGATCGGATCTGGTTTACACTGGTGGAGGTAATTCATGCCCCAGAGAGACCATAAAAACCAAAAAAACATCCAGTGAGGTATATAGTAATTACGGGAATCTTAGAAGCAAAACTTAGAGACTAACATACCTGGAAATATCAAGAGAAAATCTAAGTGCATTAGAAGGAGAAAGACGTCCTTTCTTTATGAGATATGCATCTAAGTCTCCCTGCAACATAATCAACATGGTAACACCACAAAAAAACAGTGATACGATTGGTGAAATATGGTAAAATCAAGAGAGATAAGAGATGTAAATACAAACAACAAGCAATATAGTCCAACATCTAGGGTTTCCGACACTCCGGCCTGGACTCCCATGTAGTCTTCTGTGGCACTCCGGACACCGTGCACTCCGAAACTCGAGCTCTCCATCTCCGTCATGCCAAAACAGGTACCATGCCACTCTGGGAACCACATAATGGGCTCGCCATACCCCAAGCGGAAGAACTTGCCACTCTGGGCCATGGCCCGACAAACAATGCACACATGGGACTCTCAACCCTGTGCACTCCAATTTATAACTCTAACTCGACTCAACATTGCAACTTCTCTAACTCAAGTCAATCATTCAAACGCAACATACAATAACCGTTTCACAACCTAACCGGCTTTAACATGCCATTTATGTTCTCAAGCAACAACTCAACGATTACAATCAAATACACATTCTAATTTTTGGTTAGTTATTTTAACATACCAATTACATTCTTAATCAATCAACCAATCATGCAACATATTCCATTCGTCTAACAACCTAACTTCAGTTTTTCAATTCGAGTTCTCTTGGTTCCAATTTGTTATATCGATATAGATACTGATCATTCAATTTCAGTTAACAATAAGGTTCTTAACTCGATATCATTATATATATTAACTTGTATAAGTCTAATCCTATAACACGCAACAGAAAACAAAGCAAGAATTAACCCAATCACGACATCACGACATATGACGAAAGCGAGGAAACACATTAGATAAAACCGCCTCACCTTGGCCTTGTATGAAAATGACGATGAACTAGAATTTGGACTGTGATCGAGTCAACGGAAGAAGCACACCTCTCTCCATGCTCTAGAGCTCTAGATCGGTTTTAATTCAACCGAGAGGTAGATCTATGTGCATATAAAGTCCCTGCAAATATTAGGGTAAAACGGAATTCGTTTTCTCAACCAAAGAAAGGAACTAGCTAGACTATTCACAGAACCATCATGAACATTCACGTTTCAGAAAAAGGTTCATCACGTTTGACTCATACCTCGAAATTGGGCGATTCCAGTCCATATGGAAAGAGGGGACCGAGATCTTTCCAATGAAATATTACCCGACTTGTGGATCCTTACGTTCTCCAGGAAATCGTCCGTCAAGGTGAGGGCCAGAATTGATGAAAGAGCACTCGATCTTAGATCTGCACTCAAGAGGGTTCAATATGGAAGAAATGAGACTAGATCTCCGATCTGCCACCAAGGTGGCTCACAGTGACAGGAGAAGGAGGAGGAAAAGAGGAAAAGAGGGAAAAAGGAACACTTTAACTGGAAGAAGAATCAAAGAAAGATGACACAAGGAGCATGAGGAGATCGGTAGTGATCAACGGAGGACGACGTCACCTCGAGGCTACTCTGGGCGACGGCTGGTGGCGATGGAAACAGACAGGGCTTCACCAAGGTTCTTCTCCTTGTCTCCGTTCTTGTAGAGAGCATCTCTATTTATAATAAGAGAGGAAGTGATGCCCTAGGTTTAGAATGAGCTTCGACTAGAATTGAGCTTGAGAATATATTAATTAAAATAAAATAGGGGGTCTTGGGCTTGGGTTTTGGGTTTTGGGCTGTAAAATCCCCCCCCCCCCCCACTTGACTAGAATTCTTCCTGAATTCCAAGAGAAAAGATACCCGGAAATCAATCCCAAAACCCAAACGGAACATGGAAGGCACTTAGAAAGAATGAGCAAACTCTTACGAAGTTACACACTTCTTTTTGGAATCCAAGGAATGGAAGAAGGAATGAGTAAGGAGTGGACTTCCAAACCGTACACCCCTAAACCATTTGACTGTAGACGATCGTTTAACCAACAATCAAACATGATCAAGAAACAATCCTTAGTCGGGCCTAGAGATGTTAAAGAATGGCATCCAAAAATTGGAGCCTCTATTGCCTCATTCCTTTTCCCTAATTCAAGGAGGAAAGACAAACAAGACGAACCAAGGTTCAACTCTCGAAATCCACAAAGCAAGAATGAATACAAGCCAGAATAGGAAAAGAAACATGAAACTAGGAACGACTCTGGAGAAATAGCTAAGGCCACATAAGCACTCTGGGCCAGAACTTTCTTGATTTACCCACTTACTTTTGAATCCGAAGAATGGAAGAATAAATAAGTAAAAGGAGTTAACTACAATAGCTCAAAGAATAAAGGAAGAAAGAGTGAAATCTCAACTTACGGAATCTCCACAAAAAGAAAACAATGAAGCTGGAGAGGAAAAAACATCGCAAACTCGACAGAACGGAGATATCTCTATAGAGATTGAAGAATTTTCACAAGAGAAGTACAATGTCTTTCTTCTCACTATACATATCTTTTTGAATCCACAAAACATGAAGGAATAAAGCTTGGAGAGGAGAAGGCACAAAACTAGAAATAACTCCAATTGAAGAACTACAAGAAATAATCTAGAAAAGCACGACTATTTAGGATAGTCCAAATGAGAAGGAATAAAAAAACATAAGCTCAACTTGCGGAACTGCGAAGCAGGATAAGACTGAAATCTCAAAAGGAAACAAGAAAGAAACTGGTCCTACTCTCAATAGGTAATGAAAAACTCGGCCATCCATGCTGAAGTCTCGAGATCTCCTCCGGTATGGAGCATTCTCTCCCATATATCTCAGATTCACTGACGGATCTTCCTTTACCCCCGTACAAGAATCCTAAGTTCGGGCTTTGGCACACCAATGATCCTTTATTACTGCGACTTACGAAAACAACAAGAATACCATGTAAAGTTCCTCGGGTTTGCCGACACCCTCCGTGGCGGTCCAGATATCTTACATGGGTCTACCCTTGTACACTTCCAATTTCCCGCTTGCGGGTCAAGGATGAGGGGTTGTGGGAGCTTTGTTTTGTTTACCCTACTTTCGTGAAGCACTTAGAAACAATGCATGAAGATGAGGAGACACGAGACTTGAAACAGTTCCATGGAAAGAACATGAAAGGATACAAAGAGGAACACTTAGCAGATCGCGAAAAGCACTTAGGAAGAATCCATAACTTTTCTCCACTAGACAAGTCATTTGGAGAGCAAGGAATAGATAAGATATAAGATAGGAAGTGCAGTAGTACGAGAAAGAAGCGCATGACGGTACAACTTGCAGAATCTCCAGAATAAGGAAAGAATGAGAGCGCTGGAAAGAGGAAGGAAACACAAGACTGGAAATGACTTCTGAACAAGAACGAGAGAAAGAAAGATAGAAACTTGTACCTGATAACACCAAAAATATTCTTTGATTCACCTCGGGAACTCCACTCGAACTGAGCCTGAAACTCTTCGGTGAACGCCGTCACATACAATTTGTTTTACCACACCTAGTTAGGCCCCCACTCCGGAGAAACACCAGTCCCAGCATACACCTCAATGCATCCAATACCACGAAGTCATACACCTCAACATACATATAAACATACACCTTATGCCACCTCAACAGACACCTCATTGGCAATCAGTACCACTAAGGTCTATAGGTACCGATCTTAACCTGCAAGGAAGATCTAACTAGACTCGAACCATAGTAGAAGTCAACATACTATTCTAGTTGGTGATTTGAAATCAATTTCACAAGTTTTATTAGGCCTTTTAAACTTTCACAAACACATTTTAGAAAACGAAAATAAAGATTTTGAAAATGGCAGAAGCTGATCCCTCGCGGCAGGACCGAGGGACCTTAATCCAGGCTCTAATACAAAATTGTAACACCCATTTCCCTACAATCCGGAAATGACGGCGCGTTAGGATATTTCTCTAGACCCAAAGGGTAACTGGCATGTCCTTCCGTTGGTCCATGGATTTCTGAGCATGCTTGCTTATCTTTGGATTCACCAACATAACCAGTAATGAAATTCTGCTACTAGTCATGCAGGGAAGGAAAGGGAAAAGAAGAAGGTTGAGTAATTTGGGATTACTTTGTGTGACAATCCGAACCAATCCATCTCAACACAACCGGAATAATGCTTGACACCGAGATGAGAATTAAGCTGTTACAACAACAACAAGCAAGAGAGTCCAACTACTGGTGTCTCCGACACTCTGGCCTGGAATCACCAATAGTGTTCCGTTCCACCTCGGAAACCTTTCACTCCGGAGCTCGAGCACTCCGGCTCCACCATGTCAAAACAAGCACCATGACACTCCGGGAACCACACAATGGGCTCGTAAAACCCCCATCGGAAGGACATTCCACTCCGATCCATGTCACTCCGGGTCATGCCCTGGCAAACAATGCACACATGGGACTCTCAACCCTGTGCACTCCACTTTCTAACTCTAACTCGACTCAACATTCCAATTTCTCTATTTATAATAAGAGAAGAAGGGATGCCCTAGGTTTAGTATGAGTTTAGATTAGGATTGAGTGTGAGATTAAATTAATTAAAAGACAAATAAGGGGGTATCTTGCACTTGGATTTTGGGCTGGTAATATCTGGTTTAATCTATTGAAGTTAAACTTGATTTTGGATCAAGCTTAATAATGGGATCATAATCCAATTACCCTTATTGGATTAAATCCAAAATTAAGTCCAAGTTCTAGAATTTCTCTAGAAACATCATTAGAGATCATCAGCTCCTCTAAATGTTCTAGAAAATTCTAAGAGATAATTATGTAAGATATTCTTGTAGAAAAGTCTAGATGTTGTTTAGTAAAAAATCTAGATATTTATAATAAATTAATATTAGAGAATTCTAGAGATTTAGGAATTCTAGAGATTTAGGAAATAGTAGAAGTATCTAGATTATTATATAAGACTCTTATGGAGATTATAAATACCTCATCACCCCCTCATTTGTAACATGTATAAGAAGTTGAACAAGTGAATAAAAGCAAGTTTAAAGAAAGAGTATTCTTCATAAGTTCTCTTATTCTCTCTAAAAATCTTCCAGTATTCTCAAAGTGTTCTTCCATATACTTATTCATACTTAGAGAGTTAATCTTTTGGTTTCTTTCGGATCTCTTGGGTATTACGGTCTTGAGGTAGTGCTAAACATTATCTAGGTTTCTTTACACAATCTGAAATGCAACTTTGGGTTGATGCAAAAAGTCTCATTGATATCAAAGAACGCCTTTTAAGCTAGCGGGCTTAACCGAAACTGACATGGTTCTCCTTGCTATATGAACCAGCTATTCTCCACTGTAAGATCTCAACTCGGTCTATCCAAAGATAGAAAGAGTTTTAGGGTTTGTGAATTAGGGATTCTAAAAGAAGAATTAGTGAACACGGTGAGAGTTAGGAAATTAGGGTTTGTAAGCCGGCGTTTCCGAGATGGAAGCCTGTAAAGAATGGTTATGAAGTCGCCGGAGAGTTTTAGGTTAAATCTGCTCTAAAGTCTCTCAGGCTCGAAGTATTTAGAAAAGCGTATCCTTATTGAATGATATGAAGTTCCCTTATGTAGGGTTACAAGTCGGTCTAAATAGAAAAAGGAAATAAAGATAATTACGAATATTTCTTAATAAATCGGCTTTATCTTTATGGAATATTCCCGTTTTCCGTCTTGCCTGCGCGCCGCCTTTACTCTGACACCTCCCAAACCCTAATGTAAGTCGGCTATCCCGAGTTCGGTAAAACCTAGGTTTTACCGCCTTGGGCTTTTATTACCGTCTTTCCATTCTGGGCCGACATAAACTCATGAGTAGGCCTTCTTAGGAAAGTGCTAATCTTGACTCTAACAATAAGCCCCCCCCCCCAGTGTGGCGACTTGTACTCAAGTCGGCATTACGAGGAGTTAACCTACGGTTTGAGAAATGATTTGGGTAGGCCCACATTGTCTTTCAGGCCCATGTTTCGTTTTTAGGCCCGTATTTGACTAGGCCGATCTGTCTGGAGATAACCGTGCGCTTGGTTCTAAACCGATGGTGTTTTTGGCTAAACCGGAATTGATTCTTGGTTCTATCGTCGGGTAGGTGCGAGATACGAAGCGTCGCCTAGGTAAAGGTGTGCCTCGAGTTCCACGCCGTCATTTTCCTTATAAATAGTTCCTTCTCACTATTTTCTTCCTCATTTGGTCCAAGTGAAGAATCTCTAAAGGTAATTTCTCTCTCTCGGTATTTATTTTCCGATCTTTCCTCCGCCGTTGCTCCGCCTTAGGTTTTATAGGTGTTAAGATCAAACTTTACTTCCCTCCTGTGTTCTTCATGCGTTCTTCATCAAATCCATGTCTTTGATCCGCTGTTCATCGAGTAAGGATAAGGAAGTTGTTTCAGTCTCGTCTGCGGATGATTCGCCAAGTCGTCAATCCGATTCTCCTGCTTCTTCGTCGTCTGGCACTTCTTCTGACTTGAGAAATCACCCAGCTCATTCTGCCATTGAAGAGCTACGACGTCGTCGCGAGGCATCTCGCCAAAATGATGCCGCTGAGAGCTCGGGTCGGGAAGACTTAGTCATTCCTCAGCTACGGGACTCTGATGATGACGGGGACGATATCGATGTCGGTCAGGGTGGCTCTGAAGACAACGCTCCTGCTGATCCTAACGAAATGTTTGGCAACGTCTTTGGGACCAAATCTACTGCGACTACGGTGAGATCTGTGCTTCGAGACTGCGGAGCAGATCCAAGGATCAAGGTCGTTATCCCCTTCCCACTTGACCGTCCCTGGAGTCCGCCTCCGGGATACATGACGCTTTACGAGTCTTATTTCATCAACACGTTTACTGGGGGTTGCCGTTGTTGGTTCCCGCTTCCCGACTTGTTGATTTCATACTGCCATCGTCGCGAGATTGCTATCTCCCAACTTTCAGCTGTTGCGGTTCGTCACATGGTCGGCCTTCTTGTGCTAGGGGCTGAGGCCGGCATCACAATAACCGCTCAGATTTTTGAGGAGATGACGTCAATTAACCGCATGAAAGCCACTAGCCCGGGGTGTTTTGCGGTTAAATTCAAAAGCGGCAACCGCGTCTTGACGGATGCGCCCAAGAAGATCAACAACTGGCAACGATCCTACTTCTTTGTTGAACTGTCATCATTAGTGGTTCCTGATGAGCATAAGGAACTCATTAGGACGTCTTGGAATACAGATTATGGTAGATATCGTCCCAAATTTGCTGTCTCCCGAACGTGACGATTTACTTAATTCTTTTTTTGTCTTTGCAGTGCAACATCCCTTTCTTCCGCCGTATCCCACCAACTATTTCCCTATCCTTGAGCAGATTCAGGCTCTTGGTATACGCAAGTGGGCGGACCTTACTCGTGAGCGCATTAACAAGTTCCTTCCGCGGATCTCCGCAGGTTCGTTTTACCGTCTTTTTTAGTCTTTTTCTTGTTCGTTCTGACTTGTTTTTTCAGTTAAGTGGAACGCCAAGGCGAAAGTTACTGCCGATCAACTAGTTAAGCCGAGAAGGATGGGCAAAGTTCGGCGAATCAGCTCTGTCGACTACTCCAAGGAGATCTCATCCGACCCTTCTTCTGTCGAGCTATTGACGGACAAAGGTGAGCTTCCGCTCACTCAAGGCGGCAGCCAATCTTCTGAAATTGGCGAGAAGTCGACTGCACCGGCGGGGAATCCTCCCAAATTGCCACCTAAGATTCCTTCGAGGAAAAGGCCCGCAGAAGATAAGCCGGCTCAGGAGAAGCCGACAAAGAAAGCGTCTCAAGCGAATAAGACATCCGAAGACGCTACTGCCGAGGTGGCGGCTTCTGGAGAACCTGCCAAGCAGAAGGATCCGTGGAAACGGTTCTACACATTTGACGGGACCTTACCTGATAAGTCCGGTAATCCTAAGCTTTTCGTTTCCAACAAGGAACTCGTCTTGGTGCGACCGAGGCGTGAAGTGGAAGAGGGGGAGGTCCGGCCGTCTATCCACAATTTCGCTTACCAATACGAAAGTGAAATCCCCTTTGTCAACAATCCTCGAGCTTGCTTTGATATGTTGACATGCATGAGAGGGAATGAGTCGGATTGGCCGGTGTTGGAAGAGCTGCCTCATTCAGATGCTATTGTCAAATTGAAACATGCCGAAGCTAACGTAAGTCCGCCTTTGCCTGATCCTTTGTTCTAATCAGCCAATTCTAACCGGGAGTTTTCATTTGTTGTTTTGTAGATGATCGCGGCCTCTAATCGTGTGGCACTGGAAAGTTGTTGGAGTGCGAAGAAGATGGCTTCAGCGGTCACCAAACGGGATGATCTTCTTAAGAAGATTAAGGAAGAGAAGAAGGTGCTGGAGGCGAATAATCTGGTCCTCGAAGGGAAATTGAAGGCGGCTGAGGAGAGGTCGAAAGCTGATCTTCTTAAGTTTCAGTTGGAGAAGAAGAGGCTGCAGAAGTTTCATCTTGATCTGATGCAAAAAGAGAGAGAGAGAGTTGAAGCCGCGGCCAGGACGAAGGCGCAGACTCATTTGGACCTTATCAAGCGTTATATCAGCGATCAAGAGACCGCCGTTGCGATGCAGGTCAAGCAGGCTCAGATTTCTGGGCTCAAAAAGTGTTTGGTGAAGCTTAGCGGGCAAGGCGTGTTGATTCCCCAAGCTGTCTTGGACAAGATTTCCGCTGACGAGGTCGCGGTGGACGCGGAGTTAGATGATATGAGCGTTGTAACCAAATAGGAGCTTACGCTTGTCCTTTCGCCACTTCGTCATCCTCTTCTTAATCGTTCCCATGACTCTCCTCCTCCAGTCCCGCAGCATGTTGACCAGTTTGGAACCAATTGCGGAATAATTCCCGAGGCGATTTCTGCCGATCTCGTCCAATCTGTTCGTTCGGAGATCGCGGCTGTAGACGGTATTCCTAAGGCGCAGGGCCAGGTGGAGAAGGATGGTACCGATCATTAGTCGTCAGTATGGGTTGTTATCTTAATAATTTCTGTATCGGCCTTGTAATATCTTTTTGTGAACTCTTGTTTTTTTTTGGTTTAATCGTATTTAAACTCACTTTAAGCCCGATAGTGGCTTTGATCATTCTATCGAAACATAAGTAATTGTTTGGAACATAAGGACCAAGTCGTACCACAGTATTTAAACTTATAGCGACTTTTATCACTAGATTTTTTTGTTACTTTACTAATTAAAGCAAGTAGTGATTTTAACTGAGTCGGCCTATTCTTGTTTTAAACTTTGTCATAAGACGGGTTTAATCAGATAGCGACTTAACTGAGTCGGACTTATTCTTGTTTTAAACTCGTCAAAAGACGGGTTTAAACAGATAGCGACTTTAGTTAGTTTTTTAGTCGTACTAATTTTGTATTGAGTTTGTATTTGTAACCGGATGTTTATACTCAGTTTTCAAGCTCAAACAACTTAGCGACTCTTGCCGTAAGGCGGTGTGCGAGACTTACGGGTGCTCGGCTTTATTCTAAGGGTGGGAGAATGTGCGAGTTCTTTCTGCTCGGCTTACTTGTTATCTCCTACCGCAAAAGAATTTGCGGGACGGATCCCGGCTTCCCCTTGCCACGATGTGCACCTCGTGCGCAAGAAGGACCATGCCCCTGGCCAGGAGGCACGGTGCTGATGGTGCAAGTCATTGCTTGTCTTTCTGCGAGTCGTTGCTCGTCTTAAGCCGAGTTAGAATCTGGCTTTTGCGAGTTAAAACTCGGTTTTTGCGAGTTAGAACTCGGCTTTTGCGAGTTAGAACTCTGCTTTTGCGAGTTAGAACTCGGCTTTTGCGAGTTAGAACTCGGCTTTTGCGAGTTAGAACCCGGCTTTTGCGAGTTAGAACTCGGCTTTTGCGAGTTAGAACTCGGCTTTTGCGAGTTAGAACTCGGCTTTGGTTAGTATCATCAAATATTTAAATCTTAATGAAAGGACTTACCTGTTTAGCGGGTCTTTGCCTGACTTTCAAGACGGTAAATTATCTGAAAAATAAGGATTTTATTAGATTTGTGACTGTGCCGGTAAAGGCTGCCTACGTATCTCCAGAGGGAGAATCAAGTCACTCGTAGTTCATAATACATAATCTCTTTTTTTTTTTTTTTTGGGCCTTGCCATCTTAGTGGTAGTCTTTCAGGCTTGCCGAGTTCCAGGATCGAGGTAAAGCCTTGCCTTTCATTGACTCAAGCTCGTAGACTCCCGGTTTGACGACTTTTGTGACTTTGTAGGGTCCTTCCCATTTCGCCCCGAGTTTCCCTGCTCTCCTCTCCTTGGTGTTTTCGTAAACTTTGCGGAGGACGAAGTCTCCGACTTGAAAATGGCGTTCCTTGACTTTCTGGTTGTAGTACTGAGCTGCGAGCTGCTGGTAGTTTTGAATCCTGAGTAGGGCTCGATCCCGTTCTTCCTCTAGGGTGTCAAGAGCTTGGATTAGCATATTTTCATTGATCTCGGTATGGTGCGGCATGAGGGACCGGCGGAGAGTGTGGATATTAGCTTCTGCTGGTACCATTGCTTCTACGCCAAAGGCTAACGAGAATGGGGTGGCCCCTGTTGCGCTGCGGGGTGTCGTTCTATGCGACCAGAGAACTCCGTCTAACTCATCTGCCCAAACTCCTTTTTTGCTTTCAAGGCGTTTTTTGATACCGGCAATGATGGTTTTATTTGTAGCTTCGGCTTGGCCATTCCCCTGGGGATACCTCGGTGTCGACTTGCTAAGGCGTATATCCCACTTCTTGCAGAATCCTTCGAATACTTTCGAGATGAATTGTGATCCGTTATCTGTGACGATCTCATAAGGTAGCCCAAAACGACATATTATGTATTTCCAGACGAAATTTTGAACCTGGACATCGTGGATTGCGACGTAAGCCTTGGCCTCTACCCACTTTGTGAAGTAGTCGGTCATAATGAGAAGGAAACGTCTTTGATTGGATAATGGTAACGGTCCATCGATGTCCATTGCCCATCTCATGAACGGGTAAGCCGCAGTTGACGTCGTGAGTAGCTCTGTAGGTCGATGTATGAATGGCGCATGTCGCTGACACTTTTCACACTTGTTAGAATAGGTCTCGCAATCGGTTATCATAGTCGGCCAATAGTGACCGTTCAACTTGATTTTGAGGGCGAGAGACCTGCCTCCGGAGTGGTTTCCGCATGCTCCAGAGTGCGTTTCTTCGAGAACCCGACTTACTTCATCTCCGTTTATGCATCTGAGGAGGATCTTGTTAGCAGAATACTTGTAGAGGATATCTTCATGTATAGTGTATCGCGCGCTCTTGACTTTAAGTCGTCGTGCTTCCCATTTATCTTCTGGGAGCTTTCCTTCTGTCAGGTATGCTCTTATCGGAAGTCGCCAGTCTTTATTGTCGCTGGTTAGGACATCGATGAGGTCTGTGCCCTTTGCTTGAATATTGTAGCACAAGTCGTCCTCACCACTCGGGATTTCTTCAGGTTCTTCTTGATTGCTCTCAGGGGGCGGGATGCTTGGTTCATGAATCGTTTCTACCGGGATCCGTCGACAGAGATTGGGATTAGATGCCAGCGACGCGAGTGCATCTGCCGGGGCATTCTCCTTTCTTGGTATCTGGACAATGTCGAAGAATTCGAAGGAACTGGTGAGTTCCAACGCCGTCTTTCGGTAAGTCTCCATTCGTTCATTTTTAGCTTCGTAGTCGCCGTTGATCTGGTTGGCTACAAGCATGGAATCACAATGGGCCAAGAGATGCCGTACTCCGATTTCCCTGGCTAGTCTGAGACCGGCTAACAAAGCTTCGTACTCGGCTGTGTTGTTAGAAGCCGTGAAACCTATTTTGAATGACTGCTCTAGTATCTCGCCGGTTGGTGATATGAGACGTATCCCTATCCCGGCTCCTTTTTTGGATGAAGCCCCGTCAACGAACAATTTCTAATTTTTGTCTTCTATCTCGGTACCGACATCCAATTCAGGCGATAATTCGACAAGGAAATCAGCTATCACCTGTGACTTGGCGGTTGTCCTGTTTCTGTACTCGATGTCGTACTCACTTAATTCTATTGCCCACTTGGCTAGACGGCCAGACTGCCCTGGGCTATGAAGTATCGTTCGAAGAGGTTGACTGCTTAATACGGCAATCAGATGTGACTGAAAATATGGTCGCAGCTTCCGTGCCGAGATGACGATTGCGAAAGCCAGTTTTTCCATTGCAGGATACCTGGTTTCGGCTCCGTTCATCGTTTTGCTAACGTAGAAGATCGGTTTCTATTCCCCTCGGTCCTTCCGTACTAGTACGCCACTGACTGCTGTTGTTGAGACGGCAATGTAAAGCAACAATGTCTCACCATTCTCGGGTTTAGACAGTATCGGTGGGTTCGACAAGTAGTCTTTGAGCTGGATGAATGCTTCCTGACACTTATCGTCCCATACGAATCTTTTGTTCCCTCGTAGGAGCTCGTAAAAAGGCAGACATTTATCCGTTGACCGGGATATAAACCTGTTTAAGGCGGTTATACGGCCAGTAAGGCGTTGTACCTCTCGAGTGTTCTTGGGAGATGGCAAGTCGATTATGGCTGTGATCTGCTTTGGATTATCTTCTATTCCTCTCTGAGTTACCACGTATCCCAGGAACTCTCCCGATGTTACTCCGAACGTGCACTTAGTTGGATTAAGCTTCATGCCGTACCGGTTAAGGATGTTGAAACATTCCTTTAAATGGCCGACATGTTGAGAGGCAATCAGAGATTTGACTAGCATGTCGTCGATGTAGACCTCCATTGTTGCGCCGAGTTGTCCGGCAAACATCCGGTTTACCAGCCGCTGGTAGGTGGCGCCGGCGTTTTTGAGGCCGAAAGGCATGACTTTATAGCAATATGTGCCGCGTTCAGTGATGAAAGCCGTCTTTTCTCTGTCGTCTGGGTTCATGAGGATTTGATTATACCCTGAGAACGCATCCATGAATGATAGCAATTCGTTCCCGGCCGTTGCCTCAACAAGTCGGTCGATATGCGGCAGCGGGAAACTATCCTTGGGGCAAGCTTTGTTGAGATCCGTGAAATCGACACATACTCTCCACTTCCCGTTTTTCTTCTTCACGACCACTGGATTGGCCAACCAATCGGGATATTTGACTTCCTGGATTGAACCGGCTTCAAGTAGCTTCTCTACTTCATCGTTGACTGCTTTAGCTCTTTCAGGGCCGAGTTTTCGCCTTTTTTGCTTGACTGGATGTAAGTCGGATCGACATTCAGCTCGTGGGTTGTAATGGTTGGGTTGATACCCTTCATGTCCTTCATTGTCCACGCAAACGTTGTAACGTTTTGCTGTAGGAAGGCGATCAGTTCCCTTTTGATGTCGTCTGGCAATTCTGCGCCGATGCCTACACACTTGCTAGCATCTGATTCGTCGATGATGACTTGCTGGATTAGTTCTTTCTCCGGTCCTTTTCTTCCGTGTTCTGTGTTGATCATGCAAGAAGGCACTCTGATCTTATGTTCTCTCGCGAAATACGACCGGCTTGAGCTCTGGCATCCTTTGACTGTCTGGATTCCTTTAGGTGTCGGGAATTTCAGACATTGATGGTATGTCGAGGATACCGCCTTCATGCTATAGAGCCATGGAGTTCCGAGGATTACGTTATAGATGGTTGGTTTGTCGATGACATGAAACCTCACCAATCTGTTAACTCCTCCTGCGTAAACAGGCAACTTAATCGTTCCAATTGTGTATGTCGTTTCACTTGTGAACCCGGTGAGCGGCTTGGCCTTCTGCTTGATATCCTCCTCCTTAATATCCATCTTTTTGAGTGTATCTAGGAAAATTAAATCTATCGAGCTCCCCGTGTCCACCAGTATTCGAGATACTTGGCAACTTCCGATCAAAAGCTCAACCACTAGCGGGTCGTTATGAGGGTAGTGAGTTCCATAGAGATCCTGGTCGGTAAAGATGACGGGCGGATCATCTGATAGGATTGGTTGAGGCGCCTTTTGCGCGGCTAATGCTAGGCGTTCATAGACCTTGATTGACTGGACCGAATCATTTACGGAGATTAGACCTCCCATTATCATGTTGATTCTTCGGATGGTCTTGGGAGTTTCTTTTTCGTCCTCCTCTTCTTCTTCACGGTTACGTTTCAAAGCTATGCTTTTGATACGCCGCGGTGGTTTATCCTGCTTGGGAGCCTGCTCATCGGCTTTGTCTTCCTTCTTTTGTCCCGATTCTTCCTTTTTTAACCTTTCGATGGCCGCCTTGATCTCTTCGTTGGAAAGTCGGGAGTAAAGTGCGTTTCTGAGATTCCGACATTCAGCCGTGTCGTGCGACGTAGCTTGATGGTATTCGCAGTACTTATCCCCCGTAGCGGAAGCCGCTTGCGCCTTCTTTGCCTCTTTACCCCTTTTATTCCACGGTTTTGATGATCGGGACTTGTCGGTACCGTCCACGACCATTGTCTTGGCGCTTTTACCGTCATAGTGCTGTCTGGGTTCTCTTTCTTCCTTCTTATCCGCTTGTTTGCCGGAACCGAATCTCTTTGCTAACGCGACCTTATTCTCTTCCAATTCCACGAACTTGTTTGCCCGATGGAGTGCGTCTTCGATGGTTAGTGGCGGGTTGATGACTAGATCTTGGTAAAAAGGTGATTCGTGCCAGACGGCGTTTGTTAGGGCCGCGATAGTGAATTTATCCGGTGCCTCAGCTCGTGTCATCACCGCCCTGAACCTTTCTACGAAATCTTTCAATGTTTCCTTCTTCTCTTGCGTCATCGACATCAACGCACTCAGCGAAGTGTCCTTACGAATGTAGGCAAAGTGATGCCTTACGAATGCCCATGTGAGGTCGGAGAAACTATCGATTGATTTGGATGGGAGTCGGGAGAACCAGTTTAGCGCGTCCCCTTCTAGGGTTTCGGTGAACAGTTGGCAGAAACCGATGTCACGCTCCTCGCTCGATGAGAACCGTGCCTTTGCCGCCATGATTTTGAACGTTGTGAGATGGGTCGCTGGGTCTTTTGTGCCGTCGTACATCGGTAGCCTGAGCTTTTCTCTTTGCCTGATGTACGTGTTTGTGATGCGCGAGGTGAAGGGTGTCCTGCGAGTTTCTTCGATGATCCGGTCGATCTCGGGTGCGGACCCCTTCACGCCATGGACCTCTCCTTTTAATTCCTTTAGGGTGTCCTTGAGCTCAATCAGTTGTTTCTCGACATGGTTGCGACTTGCTCCGCGAATAGACGCTCCGTGAGTTTTCTCGTACGACATACTTCGCTCGCGGCGATAGTTGTCTCGGTGCGAGCCATTCTCATGTCGCGAATTTCGTCTGTGGTGCACGTCTCGTGTCTGGTGACTGGTATGTTCCTCCCTATCGGGTGAATACCTCTCATCACTCTGGTCGTTATGTCTCCGACTTTCGCTCCGTTTGGGTTTTTCAGACCCTTCCTTCCGATGTGGGCTCCGCTCGCGAGCATCTTTCTTGTTGCTCTCCTTACGCGGGTTGCTCCTGGACTCGCTGCTACGGCTCTGTTCATGGTGGCTTTCCTCAGATGTGCTATAGACCAGTCGTCTGGCGACTTTGTCTTTCACCTTCGACGGCACCTCTCTCCTGGGTTTTCTTGACTGTTGTCCTGAAAGGATTTTTGCTTGCTCTGTCTGCAGCAGGTCGATTTTCTCCGAGAACGTTTTGATCAGGTCGTTCTGTGACTCGATCTTGGCCATTAGAGTGGTTAAGACCTTGTCTTGCTCGATTTGAGCTTCTGTTTCGCTGAGTGACGAGGCATGTTTGCCGCCATCTCGAGCTTTGTTTGTCTTGGCGGCGTCTCGCGGCTGCTTTCCGCCTTTGGCCGCGTCGTCTTCTTGATCACTCTGGTTGTAATCACTTTCATCTTGAACGCTTAACTCAACCCTAGGGTTTTCTTCATCGATCTCCTTATGATTCCCTGACATCTCGTTTCAGAAATTTCTCTTAGAAATCCCCACAGTCGGCGCCAATTGTAAGATCTCAACTCGGTCTATCCAAAGATAGAAAGAGTTTTAGGGTTTGTGAATTAGGGATTCTAAAAGAAGAATTAGTGAACACGGTGAGAGTTAGGAAATTAGGGTTTGTAAGCCGGCGTTTCCGAGATGGAAGCCGGTAAAGAATGGTTATGAAGTCGCCGGAGAGTTTTAGGTTAAATCTGCTCTAAAGTCTCTCAGGCTCGAAGTATTTAGAAAAGCGTATCCTTATTGAATGATATGAAGTTCCCTTATGTAGGGTTACAAGTCGGTCTAAATAGAAAAAGGAAATAAAGATAATTACGAATATTTCTTAATAAATCGGCTTTATCTTTATGGAATATTCCCTTTTTCCGTCTTGCCTGCGCGCCGCCTTTACTCCGACACCTCCCAAACCCTAATGTAAGTCGGCTATCCCGAGTTCGGTAAAACCTAGGTTTTACCGCCTTGGGCTTTTATTACCGTCTTTCCATTCTGGGCCAACCTAAACTCATGAGTAAGCCTTCTTAGGAAAGTGCTAATCTTGACTCTAACATCCACTGCAGGAGAGATGTGCGGGTTCAGAGTGTACCAACTACCAACCCATACAAATACAAAGATTCACAATCAAACCTTCCATTGTACTGCCTCCGGTCCTACAAGGCGATCAAGAAATAGTCGTTCATGTAAATAGTAATAAAGGAGCATCATCGGTAAAATGATATTACGAACCGATATATAGTTTTGTGTTTAAAAATAAGAATCTAATGTATATAAACATTGATGAATGTAATTGATGTGTTGGTTTCTCATAATGTTTGATTGCATGGAATATGTGGAGGGTTAGATGAGAAGATCAATGCTAAAAATTAAGTATATTGGAAAAAGAAAAATTATTTTTGGTATCATTAATGTATAAACTATACATATATGTGCTTGTTTTTTAATTCAATCCAGTTTCAAAGAATTTTACTAAGTAAATGTTATGATAAAATATCTAATATATAAGGGTGCATTTGACATATCAGTCTCCCTCTTATTGATCTATGTAATAAATTAAATTTCACATAATTAAATTTCACATAAATTAAATTTCACATAATTATTATCAAAATTAATTGATAATAAATTATTTAATTTATTATTATTTAATTTAATTAATTAAAAATCATTGAGACATAAACAGAAAATAAATTAAATTAAAAGCTATTTTTTAAACTGTAAAAAGATTAAAATATATTTTTATATTTTTACGTAATGAATTAACAAGACTAGTTAAATCTTAATACAAGAAAACATACCAAATCAAAAGACTAAAATGAAAATAACATGATAAAATTTTAAATAATTAGAAAAATAAATTGAACACCATATAAAAATATATTTAATAAATAATGTAAGTGATAATTATCAAAAATATAGAATAATATGATTACAAAAGAGATAAAATGATAATAGAAACAAAAATAATATATAAAATATAATAACATCAAAAATAAATGAAAGAAATGAAATATATGCAGTATTATAATATTTAAATACATTTTAATATTTTTGCGCAATGAATTAACAAAAATAATTAAATTTTAGTTCAAGTAAATATACCAAATTATAAAATTAAAACTGAGAATAACCTGACAAAAATTAAATAGTTGAAAAAAATAGAATAAAAACCATAAAACAAAACAAATTTAGTAAATGATGAAATGACAATTATCAAAAATAAGAAAATATGATAAATTTCTAAAATGATAATAAAACAAAGAAATTATAAAAATATAATAATATAATAAAAAATGAAATCAGTGAAATCTATATATAAATTAACGAAATTCAAAATGATAATAAATAAACTAATATCTTATTCTAATATTAGGATTTAGATTAATGAAAGAGTTTAAATAACTAGTCCATGTATTTAAAATAATTTATGAAAAATTATAAGTTTTTAAAAAGTTGAATTAAATAAAAATTTAGTTTTAAAACAAAAACTCATAAAATGTTTGATAATAAAAATATGTAAAATATATTATTTATAATACAAATAAAAGTAATGCTCGTATGTTAGCACGTGTTCTCTCATACAAATTATTATGATTATAAAAAGAAATAAAAAGTACAAATTTGTAAATAATAACATATAAAATATTGAAACTCAAAATAAAAATCAAAAATATATTATATTTACAAATTAAAATAAAACATGTACGTTAGCGTGGTTTCTTTCCTTGTAAATAATAAAAGTTTATTTGAATACAATACGTTAGCGGAAATCCATAACCTTGTTTGTGATTCAGTTCCGATCCGATCTGAAAAATAGTAATTCAAGATCATTAGGATATCCGGACTCGATATGGATCTATTTTCCATAATATTACAAAATAGATATTTCAAGATAATTTAATAGTAATGAAAAAATATATATATGTATATATTATAAATAGATAAAGTATCTTACAATATTACGAAAACTATACTTATTTATAAAATATTATTTTAAATATCCATTACACTATATTTTAAAGTATTTAAAAAAATCAATTACATTTTGTATATATATGATACTTTTATTCAATATTAATTATTTTAACTAATATTGTAATTTATTTTAATATTTTATTACTTTTTCTATTTTGGAAAACATGGTCATATTGTATTTAAATGTTATCGGATATTGAGGGATCCGAATTTCGCTAATAATTTCTTGGATCCGACTGATCATGGATATTGGATTTGGACACTTTGAAAATTTCAGGGTTTCTAATTTGTGCAAATCTCTAGCTACAATGATTATTGTATAAAGAAACGAGAGGAGGAAGAATTAAAGAATATTAATTCTACTATATTAATTTCAGGGTTTCTAATTTGTGCAAATCTCTAGCTACATCCTTTTTCATAAGAATTAAAGAATATTAATTCTACTATATTATTAAAAAGAATATGAAGCTTAAAAGATGGAAGATGGTGAATATAAAGAAACGAGAGGAGGAAGAGTGGCCATCCAGCCATCTTTATCAATGAAAGTTTTAGGATTTAAAAAAAAGTTAACATCTTTAGCTGAGAGATTCTTCTCCCACCCAACTCTTCCTTTGTGATTTGCTCCTTCCCCTGTGCAGTTTACCTCCGCATATGTAAACTTATCCCTGATTATGTTGTTTGTAGTTCAATATTATCGTTAAAATATGTTTTCCAAATATGTAATGAATGCAAAAATAGATTTGGAAGAAAAATAGAAGAAGAATAACGTACTCTTGTCCTTTATAATTCCAAGCATCCCAACCTTGAGGAACAATAACATTGTACATGTTTGTTCTATAAAAGATAACTCTAGAGTGGGCTCGGTAAGCTCTTCCCAAGAATGCCTTACCATTTCCTTTAATCACACAATTTTTGAACACAAATCCACTTGTGTCTTGCTCGCTTTCTCTCCCTTGCGCGGTTATGAATCCTGCTAACATTTCTTCGTTATTCACCATTTCTTTGGATGTTACTCCTCTAACATATATAAGGCAGTTCTGCATCCAAACACAAACTCATTTAGATATATTTTGGTTCAACATGAATAGAAATATATATTGAGAAAATAACAGATTTTTTTGGTATGTTGAGTCTTGGTGGGTTTTGTTTGTCATGTTCATTTGTGCTGCATCCTAGGTTTCGAACCGACTCCATTCTGCCCATCCCTTCTCCCGCAGATATACTATATTATCTCTCTGTACCGTATTGTTGTATCACAACATCCCTATACTTGACCCACATTATTTTTTTGAAAGGAAATATGAGATTACTTTGTATATTGATTGGCCTCTTCCCCATATGAAATCGATGGCTCCTTCGATGTAACAGTTTTTGAAGTAGTGACGTCCAAGTAAATCAGCGAGTGTATCTTGGACACTGATGAATCTACAGCCATAGAAGTACGCCTTGTCCGCCATTAGTATAACCGATGGAGCTACATTTATCTCTTTATACGGTACTATTTGTTTTATTTTGGTATAAGTATTCTGCACAATCAGAATTCAGGATTCAAGGCATGTATAACTCACTATGTATACTAAAAGTCTAGAATCTATCGAATGATATCCACACCCATGTGCGAAAATTAATCCAAAAAACCTATCTAATCAAGTAATCATAATAGAACTAAATATGCTGATTATTGATACGTCACAAATATTGAAATGATGGAACCGAAAAATATTATAATATTTGAAAACATTTGGGCGAACAGTTTTTTACTGAATATTTGTTAAAGGCTAAAAAGATAGGTGGTATTTTCTTTACATGTGCATTATATATGATGAAACCATTATTTTTCCTAAACTCAAAATTTAATAATTGTTCGAAATGAAAAAAAAAAAATTGTCGAATCATGGTTTTGAAACGTGAAAATGTGAACATGTAATATGCCACAGATTTTTAACAATGAAGTCTACTTGACGGGAAAAAGTCAACAAAATAAAATTAACTATATATGTTTGTAACTTTCAAGAAGGTTACTTTAACACATATATCATTAACTACATATGATAAACTAACCTTGAATGTAATATTGATAGCGACGAAGTATTCAGCGTCTAGTATGAAAGGACCACCCGAACTAGCTAGTCCTGCATCATTATATTGAATTATCACCTTTGATGGATAGTTTCCCTGCATTACTATCTTTCGCTTCTTGATCACTATCTTTTCCCTGCATCATATACACACATTTATATTAGTAAACCCAAATAAAATAGAGCTTAATTATTCGTTGAGATAGTGTAATATAGGAACGGCATGAGCACAAGCAAGATAAACATGAACAAAATTATGAGACAAAATAGTCATTTCAGAAAAGAATCATGCAAAACAGTCCATTTTTTTCCGCTATAGCATGTGGTATTACAAAACTTAGAGCCGGTAGTAACAAAATTTGTAAAATCACGTGGTAAAGTTTTTGTAAACAAGTGGTCTATATATTTTATCGTGCATATGTTTTTCAAAACATGTGTTTTAATATATTTTTTCCGGATGATACATAACATTATTTTACATAATTTCGCTTAACATGTGCGATAAAAATACAACACATTACCCTTATGGCAAAAAAAAAAAAAAAAAATATAAACACATATAAAAAGTTGATTACAACGGCATTTTTAGAAGAAGTTGCCCAAAACTAGGATGTCTCAGCAAATAATCCCATAAAAACAAAGAAATTGCTTGAAGAAAGTAGAGATGATAGAGCTTACTTGTAGGTTCCATGTTTAAGATATATCTTAATCCAACTGTTGTTATCAGAGGGAATGGAGTCGATAGCTGCTTGGATGGTTCTGAAATTAGCTGCACCATTATGGCCAACGACCACTGTCTTTACTATATCTTTGTTGAAATCTTTCAGTCCTAACCCTTCAGAAGAGAAAAGTGATGATGTAGCGGCGGATAAATACAAAAATAAGACAGCCAAAACATTCTTAAGATATTTCATTGGCTAAAAGCAAAAGTTTCAACTGGACTTTTGTATTCCTCTAGATTTGATTTGAATGTCTTTATATTTGAAAACTTGTGTTCTGTTATTGGAAATACAATGTCATTTTAACTAATTGAAAAATTATGTCCAGTATAAATGGATGTAGATTTCCTTACCTAATTCCAAGTTTCCAACTATGGTTAAAGATCCACTAATTTAATTTTCTAACAAAAAAACATCAAATAAATATCCAGTAATTGACTATGCACTAATTCTTAAAAGAAACGTGGGATTAATTGCACCTACTATATCTTTTTGACTTTGTAATAACACACTTATATCTTTCTATGTTTGTTTTGGTTTTTGTATCTTTTTTTTTTTAATCTTTTTGGCTGTGAAATGACTCCTTTACCTCTTATTATCCAACTAACAAACCAATCTTATTGTTAGCCTTCCTAGTACTTTTTGAACTTATTTGTTAGCTTTTCTATTTGTTAACTTTCCTAATTCCCGAATTAGTTCCCTCTTAAACTATTTTTTCCTTTATAACTGGTTTGTATTCTTTTGCCTAGGAAACACTTTCTGCTATCTATGAACCATTGAAGAGGTGGAGAAATCTACACAGGCAGTGTTTTGCGGATTCAAACTTTAGATCCATTCTGGTGTACCTTCATGCTTGACTAGCAATGGCTATCTACTCGCCGATGACGGTGACTAACTCTTCTAGCTTGCTTCTTATAATTGTTCTCCTCAAACAACTCAATCCCGCTTTGATGTCATGGAAAAAGATGTCTTGTAAAAAAGAGAGAAAAAGATAACACGTCGGTCGTTGTTTCTCGATGCTTAATTGGTGTCCCGATCTTCCGTCCAAGTCAGGAAATTTCGGGTTGCTGGTTATATTTACCAAATTTGTAGCTCCTAAAAAACTAGGAGAATAGTATTGGCAATCATCGGCCGACGTGTATACGTGGAAAACAATCAATATGCATCAAAGACAGCCACTATAGCCATTATGGATACAGGGCACGGTCCGATATACTGTTATGTATCCACTAGGCCAATTAGTCCTCCATCGGTGTTTCTTGTAATGCGATTCACATTACCGTGTCATATACGTGGGAACCAACCCTTTTGCCTAAAAAACTGTCCATCATGTATACAAAACACGCTTCCAATTAATCATGTTTATAAGCATTCTATTTTATATCGTGATGCATCCACTCCATCTATCTGTCCGTGGAATAGATGTGGCGTTTTTATTGTGCATTGCTTTTTTAAAAATTACCTCATTTCTGATTTACATTTTTAATAAAAGAAAATCAACTAGCGATGTGAACATTCGTAAAAAAGGTGCAGAAACGCGTTTTGTCAAGTCTTGCCATCTTGTCAACTCTTGTCGATATAATAAATGCATTACCTTTTTAAATTTAATTCCCAATTTCCAATTAAAAACTCAATGGATACAAAGACCGTATACAATCATCCATACATTTTGTCTATCAACCTCTAATAACTTTGTAAGTATGAGCTTTTCAGTCGTTCCTAAATATTATTTTTTAGTTATGAACTGCACGTCTAACTCATCTTTCCCGAGTTCTCAGCTACCATTACCGGCATTACCCGCAGTCGCGGCGGTTCCCAAAATGTGTTGGTGTGGCGAAAGATCTGTATGCAGGATTACCAGATCTACTGTCGGGATTCCCAGATCTGCTTTTGTTTCTTCGATCTAGACTAAGCTGAGGACCGGTCGTGATCTTTTCTCAATCTATCTCAATATCGGGACTTGAGCCCTCGTTTAATAGCATATTTCTTAGGTAGTTTAGTTCTAGCGGATGACTTGTGTTGATGCGATTGAATACACATAGACATTAGGTTATCACTAAACCAAAAACGTTACTTGTGAATGAAGGCTTGTCTGTTTAGAACTGTTAGGCGCCTTTGACGGGCTTCTATGCAGAGGCATGTGATTCAAACCGAAGAGGGAAAGTCACATGCTCTGAAAGTCGTCGGGGGAGGTGTGACACGCCTTCCCAAAGGAGTGGTGTGAGATGTGGTCTGCGCGCCGGTGTGGTGGTGTTTCTGTGTGAGCGATAGTGTTGTAGGTTGTGTGAGCCTTCGGGCATGGGTGCAAGGTGTTATTAACCTTGGATTCCTTTCTTTAATGTTGTTCTTAGCTTATGATGAGATCGCAAGTTCCTAGAACCTGCACTCACTGGGTATTGGTGTTGAACCAATTACTCAGGCCTCCTTCGTTGTCTGTTTTGAAGGTAATCCCGAAGAGTTGCAGGGGTAGACGGACGGTGTGGTGCTACGTTTTGGGAAAGAGCAACTGTAGAAAGAGAACCACTAGGATTTCCTAATAACATGGACCGTTCAAGCCCATTTTGAGGCGATTTGTCATAGGAGAATGAAGGATATGGTCAGCAAAGCTCACTTTTCAGGTGTGCGACCTTCATGGATGTCAGACACAATCTGGAAAGAAATGGTGGCCTATTGGGACACTGATGAAGGTAAACAGAGGAGTGAGACAACTTTTGCTGCTCGGAATTATGTTCCTGGCGGTCTCGGTCCTCACAAGAACTTCACTGGGCAGAAGTCTTTTCTGCAAATTTACCAAGAAATGGTAATATACATTCCTCTATCTTCAGGGGCTTCTCTGAGTTTATATACTTTCGTTTAACTATTTTATCTTGTGTTACATTTTCAGGAACAACAGCTGGGTAGAGCCGTAAGTTTCGGTGAAGTCTTCCTGAAGACCCACACAAAACTAGTTGGAACTTACATAGACTTGAAGGCGCAACAGGTCGCATATAAGTATAAGGAGAAGGTCAAAGCAAAGCAGGCTGAGATTGAGGCAGAAACCTCTAATGGGACTTCACGACCAAGAGAGCTGACCACCGATGAGATCAATGAACTCTTTCTTCAGGTAATTATGCTTTTGTGAATCATTAAGCATTTCTGTTTTAGTGTATATGAGTACATATGGTTGACAGACTTTTAGAGTTTGTCTGTTGCATATATGAATCTGTTGTGTTATTGGTAGTGAGATAGAGATGCTAATGATCATGTTATTGCCAAACTTGTGTAATTGCTTGATGTGTTAATGATTCTGTTATTGTTCAGATGTGTTAGTGATTAAGTTATATGAATCTTATGTCATTCTTTACCCATTTTGCTAACTGTGTCAATATTTTCTGTTTCCTAGTCAACAATTGTGGATGATAGAGGCTATGCTTATGGGATTGGAAGTCTCGGAGGGTCTCATGCCTCCCTAAAGCGCATGTACCCGGGTAGCTATTCCACTTAAAACTCGCTCCAACATCAGCTCGAAGAAGCTAAGCGCCAAATTGAGGAACAAGCTGCTGAGCTAGCTCGACAAGCAAGTGAGAAGCAGGAGTTGGGCATGATGCAAAAATATCTTCAGCAAACAGACCCGGCAAACCTCGACTTCTGCAAAACCTAGAATGCTGAGCCAACGACTCCCTCTTCTCATACTCAGTAAGACTACTTGTTCACAATTGTATAAACTTGTATATCATGTTTGGATGTTATTTTTTTTTTAAGACAATGTTTGTATGCATTTTGGTTCAAAGTTTAATATATATCATGTTGTCTATTGTTATAAAGGTTTTAGATAAATAATTTATTAGAACAATCAAAATACAAAAACCAAAATATTGGAAAACCAAAAACAAATTGAAATTAATTTCATATCCCGGTTCAAGTTGTTAGTCGCTAATTAGTCGCGATAATAGTCATAAATCAGTCGCTAATTAGTCGCAATATGGACAACATACGACTAATTTAGTCGCCAAAAAGTCGCTAAAATAGTTGCTAGGTAGTCGCCAAATGGTTGCTAATTTAGCGACTACCTAGCGACCAAACATTTAGCGACTATAAAGCGACTGTTTATTAGTCGCTATATTAGTCGCTAAATTTAGCGACTCAGTAGCGACTAATTTTAACAAAATATATATAGTCGCTAACTAGTCGCCATTTAGCGACTAATATAGCGACTAATAAAATTAGCGACGAAGGATTATCGACTAACTACTTTAGTCGCTACTGGGTCGCAAAATGATGTTTTGCGACCAAGTAGCGACTATTTACGCAGTCGCTAAAAGCCTGTTTTCTTGTAGTGGGAAATGGATGCAGAACCTTTCACTGAATGGCTACAGTTTAAACGCCATTTGATTGAAAGATTCAGTGGAAATGTTGAGGAAGAACCAGAGAACAAAATATTCAGTATCAAGCAAACAAGTACAATACAATATATGTGAATGAGTTTGAGGAATTGACATCAATTGTATCAGGAGTGGCCGAAAATAACTTAGAAGCAGTGTTCTACAATGGCTTAAAACTAGAAATGCAAGAAGTGATCAAGTTAAAAGAACCACAAGGCATAAGACAACATAAAAGTGCAGTGTTGAAGATGGAATCTAGTGCATTGTGCCAAATGTTGGGAGGGCTTGAAAATAGAAATGGGAGCAGACAACAAGCACCTCTTAGATCTTCATCCAATTTTAACTCTAATCGTGGCTGGTCAAGACCAGTAAACCGAGCAGAGTTTTCTAAAACTACATTACCAGATAAAGTACAAATGAAGGTTCAAACAACTAATGCAGCTCAAAGACCTCAATGAAAATTGACAAAGGAAGAACTCAGACAGAAACACAAAGATAGTATTTGTTTCACTTGTGATGAAAAATATTCACCTACTCATGAATGCCCCCACAAAGGATTACAAGTCTTGACAGTCATATATGGTCTCATGGTAGAGGTGTTGGACGACGAGGGTTTACTTGATCAAGAGGAAGAGATTACTACAGATCAATGTTTGATATCATTATCACTAAACGCCTTCTTGGGAATTGATTCACCAAAAACTACAAAGATGAGGGGTAATCTTACCAAAAGTTCTGTGGTGATTATGTTAGACAGTGGAGCAACACACAACTATATCACTCCAGAGGCAGTAGAGAAAGGGAAGTTTTGATTAGTTCATGCTAAACAACTACATATTCTATTGGGAAATGACGTCACAGTTTATGGAATGGGAATATGCATAAATGTGTCATTCAACATACATGATTTGGAATTCCAGAGTGACTTTGTGGTGTTGGAACCAGGAGGAGCAGATGTAATTCTTGGCATTCAGTGGCTCGGGACATTAGGTAAATGTCTAGTGGATTAGGACTCTCATGAATTCATATTTTCATAAAAAAGAAAGAAGGTTACGTTACGAGGAGATAAGCTGTAATTGAATTTACATCAAAATCCATTCAAGCTTTTGAACTTCCAGTTGAGATTACTAACGTTCTGGAACAATTCAAAACGGTTTTTGAGGTTCCGACTGAATTGCCTCCTTTCCGAGGGCATGAACACATTATTCACTTACGACCTGTAGTTACAGCTATATCAGTTAAACCTTATGGATACCCACACGCAACAAAGGCGATAATGGAGCAGATGGTCGTATATATGTTATCAGCTGGCATCATTCGACCCAGTACAAGCCCGTTTTCTAGTCCAATGCTTCTCGTAAAAAAGAAAGATAACAATTGGCCTTTTTGTGTGGATTATAGAGTTGTTAACCGAGCTACTATTCCAGAAAAAATTCCAATACCGATTATAGATCAATTGCTAGATGAGTTACATGAAGCAATGGTTTTTTCTAAACTAGATTTGAGGTTAGGCTACCACCATATCAGAATGTCAGAAGCAGATATACACAAGACAACTTTTCAAACACCAGAAGGCCATTATGAATTTATGGTTATGCCATTTGGGCTGATGAATGCACCAGCGACATTTCATACATTAATGAATCGACTGTTCAGACCGTACTTGAGGAAGTTTGTCCTAGTATTTTTTTGATGATGAGTTGGTATATATGAAGGATTGTTTAGTTGATCCTGATTCAATTCTTAGATTCATATCAACCTAAACATGCGATCTAGGTTCTTCTCAGAATAGAAACAAATGATGATCTCACCTTATACCTGTTTGCAGCGGAAATAGATGGTATGTCTGAGATCAGAGAAACACCGAGGGATGAATCCTCCAAAGGTTCACACACGCGATCACAGGAAACAGCTGCTAGACCACAAGGAGCTCGGCGCAGAGAGAGAGAGAGTTTTCGGCTGAGGGATTAGGGTTAATTGCTCAGAAACTCGAGTTTTACCTTATAAAACTTGTCTGATTCCGTTTGGGCCATTTGGCCCAAACACCAATTAACTAGACGGCATTCGCGCACTGTGTCGACCGATACCCCTTGTGTATCGATCGACATACAGTGCCTAAACCGTTTTATTCTCTCTAAGTACAGTAAATGCCTAGCACTTTTACCGTACTTCTGCTAAAACGTTCCTACACATTTTCCTGTTAGCTTAGGCGTGTGACCCATATGGGATCATATAATAAAGGCAATAAGTCCAAGACTTATAGATCATGAGCGGACTCTAGCAAGCCATCATGACCCCCAGTATTATATGACTTATGTCTGATCATTGACATACTCTTACTTTCTAGAGACAGTACCGAGATTACTGGACACAATTCCAACAATCTCCCACTTGTACTGGAATCTCTGTATTCATAATCCTTTTGTCACAATATCTCGATTAGTCATAAGGCAAGATTGGTGTCATCCTTATAAAGCCTAATCTTGTTCATCGGACTCTGATTTGATACTGACAATCCAAACGACTCGGGACAGTCCGTTTGAGCATGGCCATGCATTTTCAGTATTCAAATCTCCGATTGGCCTAGAGATATTCACTCCATTTATATTGGAGGGACAAATTCCGTCTTGTTCCATCACTGTAAACTATTCATTTCATAATGTACCCAAACAAGGTCCTTATAACTATCGCAGAACGATAGCGTTAGACAATGATCAAAGTGCATCAGTCCATGTGCAGTCACATGCATGCGAACTCAGGTCTAAGGACTATACTCTATAGTCGTAGTAAGAATCTCTTATGACACAGATATAAATATCCTGAAGAGTTCTTATAAGCGGGTCTTGTCCGGTCGTATGTTCCCAAACATACACCTATGTACTGACTTTGATGCCGCGCATCTATGACACATTGAGACTTTGTCATAAGTCACGTACCAATCCAGTCTCACACGGTTGTTGGTGTTCCAATTTCAACAACCTTCGACTAGGGACGGGATGATATAAACATCTATCAAATATAGGGTCTCATGATCAAGCTAAATGACTTCGATGACTCAAGATCAAGTCATTTACTTCGATGACCTATAAAATGGTTCATATCACTTTGGAACGATTATTTCATCACAGTTAAAATAATCTTGAAATAATAATTTCATTAAACATAAGAATGTTTTACAAGAACATATCAAATAACTAAATAAAAGCCCTCAAAACTCCCACTCAAATTTAGATTACATTTCTATGTCTCTAATGCCTACAGCTTCAGTCAGAAACTCGAGCTTAGGCCTTGGGAGTGGCTTTGTCAACGGATCAGCGACGTTATCATCTGTCTGAACTCGGCTGATCTTGACTTCCTTTCTATTAATGATGTCACGTATCAAGTGAAATCTTCTTAGAACATGCTTGGATTTCTGGTGTGATCTTGGTTCCTTTGCCTGAGCTATAGCACCATTGTTGTCACAAAACAGTGCCAGAGGCTCAGCCGCATCTGGTATCACACCTAGTTCAATAATGAACTTTCGTATCCAAACAGCTTCCTTCGCAGCTTCTGAGGCGGCGATATATTCAGCTTCTGTAGTGGAATCAGCAACGGTGTCTTGCTTGGAGCTTCTCCAACTGATTGCACCGCCATTCAGACAAAAGATATAACCGGACTGTGACCGGAAATCATCTTGGTCTGTCTGGAAACTTGCGTCCGTGAATCCACTGACTTTAAGCACATCACTTCCACCGTACACTAAGAACTTATCCTTAGTATGTCTTAGATACTTCAAGATATTCTTTACGGCAATCCAATGGTTTTCACCTGGATTTGACTGGTATCTACTCGTCATGCTCAATGCATAAGCAACATCAGGACGAGTACAGATCATGGCATACATGACAGATCCTATTGCAGATGCATAAGGAATATTCTTCATGCGCTCAAGCTCAGCAGCCGTAGTAGGGCTCTGCTTCTTGCTTAGCGTTGTGCCATGTACCATTGGCGTGAAGCCCTTCTTGGAATCCTTCATGCTGAATCTTTGTAGGACTTTGTCAATGTATGAATCTTGACACAAGCCTATCAGCCTTCTAGATCTATCCCGGTAGATCCTGATTCCAAGAACGTATGCGGCTTCACCCATGTCTTTCATGGAAAAACAACTTCCAAGCCAGTCCTTTACGGACTTCAGCATTGGAACGTCGTTTCCGAGAAGCAGTATGTCATCGACATACAGAATAAGAAATACAATCTTGCTCCCACTAGATTTCTTATACACGCATTGTTCTTCTTCGTTTCTGATGAAGTCAAATTGCTTGATCGCTTCATCAAAACGAAGATTCCAGCTCCTCGATGCTTGCTTCAATCCATAAATGGATTTATGAAGCTTGCATACTTTTCCAGCATTCTTTGGATCTATGTAACCGTCAGGTTGTGTCATATACACATCCTCTTCCAGAATACCATTCAGGAAGGCGGTTTTCACGTCCATCTGCCAAATTTCATAATCATGAAAAGCTGCAGTTGCTAGTAGAATCCGAATAGATTTCATCATAGCCACTGGTGAATAGGTTTCATCGTAATCCACACCGTGAACTTGTCTGAAACCTTTTGCCACCAACCTGGCTTTATAAATCTGGACATTTCCATCCACGTCAATCTTCTTCTTGAAGATCCATTTGCACTCGATGGCTTTTACACCAGCGGGTAAGTCAACCAACGAAAACACTTGGTTGACCGACATGGAGTCCATTTCGGAATCAGTGGCCTTGCGCCACTTAGAGGAATCTGGGCCCATCATGGCTTGATTGAAGTTCGATGGTTCATCACCATCAATGATCAAAAGATCATGACAGTCAGTCACGAGGAATCCCTAATATCTCTCGGGTTCGTGACGGATCCTCCCGGATCTTCGAACTTCAGGTACTACAGGTTCAGGCTCTACAATTTCTTGTAGGTCCTCCTGCTGCTCTTCCTCATTAGGTTGAGCAGTATCCTGTTCATCTTGAATTTCTTCAAGCAGTACCTTACTCCCACTGTCTTTCTTAGAGAGAAACTCCCTCTCAAGAAAGTTACAATCCCGGGCAACAAAGATCTTGTTCTCGGAACGTAGATAGAAGTAATAAGCCTTGGTTTCCCGTGGATAACCAATGAAGTAGCATTTGTCAGATTTTGGTGTAAGCTTGTCTGAGATCAATCTCTTTACATAGGCTTCACAACCCCAAATTCTGAGATAAGACAGCACTGGAGCTTCTCCAGTCCATAATTCATATGGTGTCTTTGCTACTGCTTTCGATGGCGCTCTGTTTAGAGTGAACACTGCTGTTAGCAGAGCATATCCCCAAAGGGATATTGGAAGGTCTGTGTGACTCATCATAGATCGAACCATATCCAATAAGGTCCGATTTCTCCTTTCAGACACACCATTCCATTGAGGTGTTCCAGGAGGAGTGAGTTGGGATACGATCCCACACTCTCTCAGATGATCACTGAATTCTTGGCTTAAGTATTCTCCTCCTCGGTCGGACCGAAGAGCCTTAATGCTTTTGCCAAGTTGGTTCTGTACTTCATTTTGGAATTCTCTGAACTTCTCAAAGGATTCAGACTTATGTTTCATCAAATAAACATATCCATACCTACTGAAATCATCAGTAAAGGTAATGAAGTACTGATAGTTTCCTCTTGCATTTGTGGACTTTGGGCCACACACATCAGTGTGTATCAGGCCCAATACGTCACTGGCCCTCTCGTTAGGTTTATTAAAGGGGGCCCGTGTCATTTTGCCCATCATGCAGGATTCGCATTTCTCACATGACTCAAAGTCAAATGAGCCAAGAAGTCCATTCGAATGGAGCCTCTTGATGCGTTTCTCGCTGATGTGCCCTAAACGACAATGCCATAGAAACGTTCGGTTCTCCTCATTAGGTTTGAACCGTTTGGTATTAATGTTATAAATTGGCGCGGATTGATCGAGTATGTAAAGCCCATTCATAAGAGGGGCAGAACCATAGAACAAATTGTTGCGATTGAAGGAACATAATTTATTCTTAACTGAAAAATCATAACCTTCCAAATCCAACAAAGAAATTGAAATAATATTTCTGCTTATAGCAGGTACAAAATAACAATTATTCAGTTCTAAAATCAATCCCGAAGGTAAAGACAACAAGTAAGTGCCTACAGCTAGTGCTGGAACTTTCGCTCCATTCCCAACTCGTAGCTCCACTTGTCCTTGCTTCAGCCTTCTACTGTTGCTGAGTGCCTGCATATTAGTACAAATATGAGCCCCACAACCAGTATCCATAACCCATGAGGTATTATCAGAAGTAGTTGTATTAACTTCTATAACAAAAATACCTGTTGAAGAAGTCTCAAAAGTCTTCTTCTTCAATTCCTTTAGACCTTCCTGGAATTTCTTACATTCTCTCCTCCAATGCCCTGGTTCTTTACAGAACCTGCATATGTCAGTTGGCCCAGCCTTGGACTTGGGCTTGGGCTTTGGCGTGTCCTTGTCCGCGACTTGGACAGCCTTGGCCTTTCCCTTATCCTTAGCAGAGGATTTCTTAAACCCCTTGCCCTTCTGCACCATAAGCACATTTGGGTCCTTGGCGGTTTTCCTCAAATTGGGCTCCGCAGTCTTGAGCATTCCGTGAAGCTCAGGCAATGTCTTACTCAAGCCATGCATGTTAAAGTTCAGAATGAACTGATCATAGCTTGCAGGTAATGACTGCAGAATGATGTCGCAGGCAAGTTCCTGGCTGATTGGGCAGTCGAGTTTCTGAAGATGATCGAGATAACCCATCATCTTCAAGACATGAGGACTCACTGCCGCATTCGCAGCCAACTTGCAGTCCAAGAGGTTCTTAACTGTTTGAAACCTCTCAGTCCTAGCCTGCTCCTGAAAAAGCGATTTCAGGCTTGCCATTATCTCGATGGGTGACAATACACTCTCGAACTGTTTTTGCAGCTCAGGAGTCATTGTCACCAACATCAGGCAATAGGCATCATTTTCATCTGACGAATGCTTTTCCCAAGCATTATGCAGAGTCCTGGCGGCATTGGCAGGAGGCCTCTCGGGGAGAGGATCACGAAGGACATAATCCTTCTTCTCCTGCTTGAGGACTAGCCTCAAGTTCCTTGACCACGTTAGGAAGTTCGTTCCAGTCAGCTTCTCCTTTTCGAGAACAGACCGGATCGAGAATGTGTTTTGTGTGCTTGTAGTAGTCATAGCTGAAATATATAGATAAAAAGGTTATTAGTTAAAATGTTCAAAATGATTAATCTCGTATTAAATTTAATATGATTAATCACGCATTATATTCAATAACATAAGTTACCCTCAATAGAATATAATGATTCCAAGATCCACATATAACTAAGATTAAAGTGGGCCACTGGCCGTCACCAAACCTTAGCTTATATCGGTAAGCCCTATATCGGCTAATTATATCCGTGATATAACTCTTGGTTGTGAATCTGGGCCCGAGGCCCAATTCACTCTGATGTCTCAAGGCCCGGGACTCCCGATGGCCCAGTCAAGAAAACCAGACTATACAGTCATGTAATCATTAATGTCTGGGACTCCCAATGACATTTATGAATCACAAACCGTCTTATCCACGCAAAAGCAGACACCCTCACACTGTAAGGCCATGAATACAATTGAATGGGCTTCGACAGCTGACATAGAATGGACAAGACATCCAACGCTTGATATTATTTGAGGTTCGTAGGTTTATTAAAGAATTCATTCCCAAAATAGAAGATTACTATTTCGGGAAACTTTCCATTTTTGGAAACCTACTATTTTTGGAAACTTTCTAAAATTGGAAACTTTCTAAAAACGGAAACTTTCTAACTTTAGAAATTTCTTAAAATCCGAATCATGCAAATCTAGAAACTTCTATAAATTAAGAAACTTTCTAATTTCAAAATATCGGAAACTTTAATTTAAAATCGATTTATATTCTTTATAAAATAAATTTTAAATTAAATCTGAAGAAAGACTCAAATAATTGGCCCAATTGTTTTAACTTCTTGGCCCGAGGCCCAAGAATTGGTCCATGTCCAAGACATTACCCAATTGTCCAATTAAATGACATAACCGGTCTGGTTCATTAAAATTGGTCTAACCAAATTTTAATTACTACGATGACCACAATTGTCAACCGGTTATTTACTAAACCGGATTTTCTCAATTTATTTGGTCCAACCAAATCAAATTAGAAAATCCTGGTTTAGGCACTAAATCCAATAATTCTTTCGACATTGGATTTCTTGTCCCGGTTTAACCAGACTTAATAAAATTATTAAATCTGTTTATTAAACCGTGACGTTTAATTTTAATCAAAATATTAAACCGAGCCTTAAACCAACCATGTCGATCGATGGACCAACCGTGTCGATCGATCCATCAACCACATCGGTCGATGCTCTCAGCATCGATCCTGCATCGATCGTGCATCGATCCTGTATCGATCGATGCTCTTACGCATGCACGGATCCGAGCCAAAACCCTAACCGTGTCGATCGATGTGCACCAACCGCATCGGTCGATGCACCAATATCGAACCTGCATCGATCCTGTATCGATCGATGCTTTCACGCGTTAACAGGGTTAGCCGATAGACTGTATCGACCGATCCATGCGATCGTATCGATCGATCCATGCGATCGCAGTCGATACAGACCTCTTGAAATCGCATTCTACCAAATCATATAGCTTGGTTTCTGCAATTTTATGTGTGTTTAGATTTCAATTCTTGCTGCTTAAATGGTTTCTCTTATCAGTAGTTGATTCAAAACACTTTTAAACAAGAAAACAATCCTAAACATTGAATCTAAACAAGAAAAACCAGAACCATTGGCTCTGATACCACTGAAGGATTGTTTAGTTGATCCTGATTCAATTCTTAGATTCATATCAACCTAAACATGCGATCTAGGTTCTTCTCAGAATAGAAACAAATGATGATCTCACCTTATACCTGTTTGCAGCGGAAATAGATGGTATGTCTGAGATCAGAGAAACACCGAGGGATGAATCCTCCAAAGGTTCACACACGCGATCACAGGAAACAGCTGCTAGACCACAAGGAGCTCGGCGCAGAGAGAGAGAGAGTTTTCGGCTGAGGGATTAGGGTTAATTGCTCAGAAACTCGAGTTTTACCTTATAAAACTTGTCTGATTCCGTTTGGGCCATTTGGCCCAAACACCAATTAACTAGACGGCATTCGCGCACTGTGTCGACCGATACCCCTTGTGTATCGATCGACATACAGTGCCTAAACCGTTTTATTCTCTCTAAGTACAGTAAATGCCTAGCACTTTTACCGTACTTCTGCTAAAACGTTCCTACACATTTTCCTGTTAGCTTAGGCGTGTGACCCATATGGGATCATATAATAAAGGCAATAAGTCCAAGACTTATAGATCATGAGCGGACTCTAGCAAGCCATCATGACCCCCAGTATTATATGACTTATGTCTGATCATTGACATACTCTTACTTTCTAGAGACAGTACCGAGATTACTGGACACAATTCCAACAATATATAGTTCATCAGTTGTAGAACATGCTGAACATCTGAGAACAGTTCTCAAGATCTTTGAGGAAAATCAGTTATACGCTAATAGAAAGAAGTGCATGTTTGGCCAACTTCAGATTGAGTATCTCAGCCACATGATTTCAAAAGAGGGTGTAGAAACTGATAATTCAAAAACAGAAGCAATGAAGAACTGGCCTATACCAAAGACTGTCAAGAGATTTAGAAGATTTTTGGGATTGACTGGCTACTATAGACGGTTTATCAAAGGATATGGGGTACTTGCGAAACCTTTAACTGCTCTCTTAAAAAAGGACGCATTTGAATGAAATCAAACAACACAACAAGCTTTTGATACATTGAAGGAAGCAATGTGTAAAGCTCTGGTGTTATCTCTTCCAAACTTAAGTGAACCTTTCGTTGTGGAAACTTATGCATCAGGATTTGGCTTAGGAGCAGTGTTAATGCAGCACAAAATCCAATCACTTACTTCAGCTCTAGTTTGACAGCAAGAGAACAACTGAAGCTGATATATGAACGAGATTTGATGGCTATAGTGATGGCGGTACAGAAATGGAAACACTACTTAATGGGACGTAAAATTTTGGTTCACACCGATCAAAAAAGTATGAAGTTTCTTCTGAATCAACGTGAGATCTCAATGGAATATCAAAAATGGTAATCACGATTACTGACATATCAGTTTGACAATATATACAAACCATGTGTTGATAATAAAGCAGCAAACAAATTATCAAGACAAAAGCAGGATGATGTGATTAGTGGTGGTCATCAATTGTTGGTGTTGACTATTCTGCCAATAATTCAGTTACAGGATTTGTATGCATAAATTGAGGTTGACACAAAGCTATCGGATTTGAAACAGAGGATATTGAAAGGAGAAGTGAACAAAAAGGGTATACGGTGATTAATGGCCTAGTTTGGTATAAGAAGCGACTGGTAATTCCGGCAGATTCAAAATTTATACCTTTGATCTTCATGGAGTTTCATGACAGTCTGGAAGGTGGTCATTCCGGAGTTCTCAAGACATTAAAACGAATTCAGACAACTTTTTATTGGAAATGAATGAAACTGAGCATACAACAATATGTAGATGCTTGTTCTATATGTAAAACACACAAGTACTCCACGCTTTCTCCAGCTGGATTATTGCAGACTTTACCTATTCCATCTCAAATCTGGAATGATATCAGTATGGACTTCATTGAGGGATTGCCATCATCTTCAGGGATCAACTTCATCTTTGTGATAGTTGATAGATTGTGTAAATATGCTCACTTTCTAGGCTTGAGACATCCTTTCAAAGCACCAGATGTGGCAGGGGTGTTTATTAATGAAAAAGTGAGACTTCATGGGTATCAAGCTGTTGGGAATGTCCTGAAATCTATTGTACTTACTCCAAGTGAAAGTCGTATTGTCGAGATGAGACAATCATATGACACTACGTAGTCATAATGCTTTGCTAGAAGCCACTTATGATCAATGAGTTTAGAACTCATTGCTAGTGTTATATGATCCTACAGGGTCACACACCTAAGCAAACTGGACGTTAAAGACGAGGTTGATCTTTAATGTAATGATCTGGTGAATGCATATTTGATATGCATTCGATATCAATATTCTGGGGCAGTGTCGATCGATGCAAATAGTGCATCGATCGATGCAACTCGCGGATTACCAGATTAATTCGGTTTAATCGCTGGTTAATTCCGTTATGGTTTAAGTCGACATATATAAGATATATGGTCGACCTAAACTGTTTTCTAACCTAATACACAGCCACCAGAACTTGAATAGAAACCTCTGAAGAGATTGGATCTCTATAGGCACTAGCATCCCTCCTGTTCAATTTGTGTGCGTGTGGATACCAGTAGAGGCGCAGCATTTGAGGCGCTCTAGATCTCGATTATCTGCAAATCTTCCGCTGCTAATCACCAGGTAATTCTGAGATCCCTAGATTCAATTACATGAACCCTAGATCCTAGGCTTGGAGTTTATACCTAGGGCTGCCTAATTGGATTATGATCTGCTAGAAATTCCTACAGTGGTATCAGAGCTGTAGAGTTCCATTGAATCTATAGCATGTTGATTAGATTGGTTGAATCTGGATCTCTGTATGATTGGTACAAGCATGCTAAAACTCGTTTTTGATCAAAGTAACCTAGTTTAGGGTTTTGTTCGAAAAACGTTTTTAGGGTTTTTCGCATGGTGTCGATCGATGCCAATCCGGCATCGATCGACACAGGGCGAAAACCCGAATAAAACTTATGTTTCGCCTAGTGTCGGTCGACACAATAGTTGTGTCGGTCGACACACACCTCGCTTGATTGATGAATCGGTTCAATTGGATTGGACCGGTTATCGAGCCTGGTTAATAATGGTTAAACGCTAAGAATGGTTTATTGCAATTGGGTTGGTATCGACCGATGCTAATGTAGCATCGATCGACACTGACCGGTACTCAAAACCGGGTCAATTGGATTGATCGGTTATCGCAGATTGGTTTTGGTTAATCAGTATCGATCGACACTAAAGTAGTGTCAGTCGACACAAGATTCGATGATTTAGGTTATGGAACCTGAAATCACAGAACCAAAGCAAGATAAATCAATTAATTAGAAGAATTAAAATATAATAAAACTGAACGTTTTAAATGGTTCCGTTCCTCAACCAAATATCAAGTGATACTTGATGTCTTTCCAATCTTGTCAACTGTCAAGACCCATTTAATTGTGCGATAGACTTGCAGTGCAAGATTTCCACAATTTCATGAGTAAGACAGAAGTAATCATGTTGATGGACTTGCAGTGCAAGACATCGACAATTACATGACTTAAGAGATTGATTTACTTGACTAGGCCATCAAAATCGTTTTGGGCTCAGAGACATCAGGTGGATTAGACATAAGATGTCAATCCACAACCAAGAATTATATTGGATATAACTAGCAAAGTTGTTGCTTACCTAGATAGCTAAAATTTGGGTGATAGCCAGTGGCTCACTCAAGTTTAGTGAAGTATGGGTCTTGGATCATTATATTCATCTGAGGAAACATTGTTTGAATATAATGCGAGTTTTCTTAATTGTTAAGACTTCTCATTTCTTGATCATCATAACTAAAACCTCCCTTGTTTTTCAGCTATGTCTAGCACAAACCATCGTAACAATTTCTCCCTGCGATCCGTCCTTGAGAAGGACAAGTTAAATGGATCCAACTTTCTTGAATGGTATCAAAACTTGAGAATTGTTCTCAAACAGGAGAAAAAGGACTATGTTCTTGAGAAAGTTCTCCCCAAGAAGTACCGAGCCAATGCCTGGCAGTCAGATAAGGATGCTTGGGATAAGCATTCTAATGATGCGGTGGATGTGAGTTGTCTCATGTTGGCTACCATGAACTCGGAATTGCAGAAGCAATATGAGTACGTGGAGTCGCCAATACAGATGATCACTGGCCTGAAAAGTATGTTTCAGGAGCAGGCACGAACTCAGAGATACCAGACGGTTAGATCTCTGATTGAGTGCAAGCTACCAAAGGGCGAACCAGTTAGTCCTCATGTCATTAAGATGATGGGTTATATTGATAACCTGGGGAAACTGGATTGTCCCATTAGCCAAGAGTTGGCTACTGACATCATTCTTCAGTCACTGCCGTAAAGCTATGATCAATTTGTTATGAACTATAACATGAACAACTTGACGAAGACGTTGACTGAATTGCATGGGATGCTTAAGACTGCTGAACCTAACATCAAGAAGGACACCCCGGATGTCCTTATGGTACAAAAGGGTAAGAAGTTTAAGAAACTTGGTAAGAACAAAGGTGATGGCAAGACGAGCTCGATTGTGAATCCAAGCGAGTCTGGCCATGCTCCTAAGGTTAAAACCAGTCCTTCTGAAGATGTTAAGTGCCGTTATTGTAATGGTTATGGGCATTTGAAAAGAAACTGCAATAAATTCATGGAAGATTATGAGAAGCTGAAGAAGACGTACGAGACTTCTTCTTCAGGTATTTATGTTATAGAAGTAAATGTTACTTCTTGTAGTCCTACTTATTGGGTATTTGATACCAGCTATGGTACTCATATTTTGTGAAAATGTGCAGGACCTGAGCAAAAGTAGGACTATGGAGAAAGGACAAGTGGATCTACGGGTGTGAAATGGAGCAAGAGTTGCTGCATTAGCCGTAGGAGTATTTCATTTGTTTTCTTTATGGCATATTTTAGAACTTAAGAATTGCTACTATGTATCTGCTGTGAGCAGAAAGATTATTTCTATTCCTTGGTTGGATATGGAAGGATATCAGTTTTCAAATTAAGAATAAGTGTTATTCATTTGATTACAGTGATATGTTTTATAGTAGCAATCCATTAGAGAATGGATTTTATGTTCTGAATAGGAATGTGCCTAACTATGACATTAATACCAAGAGATTCAAGTCAAATGATACGAATCAAACCTCTCTCTAACATTGTTGTTTTGGGCCACACAAATGAGAAACAGATTCAGAAGCTCCATGGTGATGGACTTTTGGGCTCATCTTGATTATGAGTCATAATGAGTGAAGTGAATCTTGTTTGTTGGGTAAAATGACAAAGGCCCCTTTTCAACAGAAGGTAGTGTCGATCGACACAAACGGTGCGTCGGTCGACACAAGTCGCGAACGATCAAAATGAAAGGGCCATAGGCTTGTTGGGTTTTATACATGCGGATGTATATGGGCCGATGAGCAAAAGTGCTAGAGGAAACTTTCAGTACTTCATTACCTTTACTGATATTTTCAGTAGGTACGGTTATGTCTTATTTATAAGACATAAGTCAGAATCTTTGAAAGGTTCAAAGAGTTCCAAATATTGAAGTACATAATCAATTTGGCAAAGGTATTAAAACTCTACGATGAGATCATGGAGGTGAATACCCAAGTCAAGAATTTAGTGATCATCTGAGAGATTGTGAAAGTGTTTCACAATTCACTCCTTCTGAATCGGACTTTATTAGATATTGTTCGATCAATGATGAGTCACTTAGATCTTCCATTATCCTTCTAAGAATACGCTCTAGAAACGTCTGCGTTTACACTAAATAGGTTTCCATCAAAATCAGTCACAGAAATACCACATGAGATGTGGAATGGAAATGTTTCTGATTTATCCATCATGGAGATTTGGAGCTGCGAGGCTTATATGAAACGTTTAATCTCTGATAAGCTCGCACCCAAATCTGATAAGTGCTGCTTCATTGGTTGTCCTAACAAAACCAAGGCATGTTACTTTTACAACCAGTTCGAGAACAAATTGTTTGTTGCTCGGAACTATGTTTTCTTAAGAAAGACTTTCTTTCCAAGAAGAACAGTGGGAGTAAAAGTACAACTCGAAGAAATTCGAAAGTTACAGGAGACTGCTCAACCTGATGAGGAAGAGCAGCAGTTGGATCTACAAAGAGTTGTAGAACCTGCACTTGTGGTGCCTAAAGTTTATAAAGGATCTGGTGAATGTATATTTGATATACATTTAAATAGCGAGTTTCTGAAGAAGTGTCGATCGACACAAAAGTTGCATCGATCGACACAGATCGCGAACCAAATATTGATTTTGGTTTATGACTTAATTAACTACGGTTTAAATCTTGGTTAATTAGGTCGTGGTAAAAGTATACATATGAGATATGTGCGCGACTTTTACACAAAACTGAAGCTCGCAGATCCGATAGGATCCGTCACAAACCCGAGAAATGTGGATATCTCGTAACCAATTGCCGTGATCTATTGATCATTGAAAGTGACGGGCCTGCGAATTTTGAAGAAGCAATGATGGGCCTTGACTCCGAAAATGGCTGAAAGTCCATTCAGATTCTCCTAGCAACCACCACTCATAATGGTTATGAGATCTGGCAGATGGATGTGAAAACAGTTTTCCTTAATGGAATTATGGAAAGGGATGTGTACATGACACAACCTGAAGTTTTTCATTGATCCTAATGAAGCTAGGAAGATATACAAGCTTAGCCGATCCATTTATGGATTGAAGCAAGCATCTCAGAGTTGGAATCTTCGTTTTGATGAAGTAGTCAAAAGGTTTGACTTCATCAGGAACAAAGAGGAACCATGTGTTTACAAGAAGACTAGTGGGAGCGCAGTTGTATTTCTAGTATTGTGTGTTGATAACATACTACTTCTCGGAAATGAAGTTCCATCGTTTCAGTCTGCTAAGACCTGACTCGAAAGTTGTTATTCGATAAAATTATAGGAGAAACCGTATACATTCTTGGAATAAGAATCTATAGAGATAGATTGGATAAGCTAATTGGATTGTGTCAAGATACTTATGGTGATAAGATCTTACACAGGTCCAGTATGCATGATTCCAAGAAGGACTTTGTGAAAATGACTCTTGGTATTACTCTTAGCAAGACGCAGTGTCCTTGGACACACGCTGAGCAAGAGCGAATAAGGGTCAGGCTACTGCTAAAGGCATTAGATGTCTTAAGATGTGATCTTAATTTTAGTGGGAGTCGTTGTTGTTAATTTTAGTTATGATATGATGTTCGAATAAACATAATTTGATTATGTTATTGAAATCTGACATCTGTATTATTTAATAATGGTTATTGAATAATAGTCCCAAAGTAATTTATGACATTTTATATGTCATCAAGTATGTGACTTGATCATGAAACCCTATAAGTGATAAATGACATAAATTAAGTTGGTCCCTGGTCAAGGTTGTTAAAGTGGGACATTAACAACCGCGTGAGACTAGTATGTGAGGTGACTGATGACTAAGTTTCATGGAGTCATTAATAAGAGTATTAAAGTCAATCACATAGATATGTGTTGGAGAACACATGATCGGACATGACCCACTGATGAGAACTCTACGGGATAGTTATATAAGTGTCATGAGAGTTTTCATTACGACTATAGAGTATAGTCCTTAGACCTGAGTTCATCATGTTTTCTTACATATGAATTGGTCCGCTTTAACCTTGTCAAACGTCAGCCGTAACTGGTGACTATAAAGACATTGATTGGGCGTATCATGAAGTCTGTGAAGAAACAAGGATGGAACAAGATGGGATTTGTCCCTCCTATATAACAGGAGATAAATATCTCAGGGCCCATCGAAGATTTGATACTGAGAAATGTGTGGCCACACTCAAACGAGGTGATTGTCAGTCGTTTGTCTTGTCAGTATAAATCGGATTTCGATGAACATGATCTTGGCTAAATAAGGGTGACACAGATCTTGCCTTATGCTAGATCGAGATATAGTGACGAAGGGATTGAAGGAATAGATGATTCCAGTACAAGTGGGAGATTGTTGGGAATGTCCTGAAATCTATTGTACTTACTCCAAGTGAAAGTTGTATTGTCGAGATGAGACAATCATATGACACTACGTAGTCATAATGCTTTGCTAGAAGCCACTTATGATCAATGAGTTTAGAACTCATTGCTAGTGTTATATGATCCTACATGGTCACACACCTAAGCAAACTGGACGTTAAAGACGAGGTTGATCATTAATGTAATGATCTGGTGAATGCATATTTGATATGCATTCGATATCAATATTCTGGGGCAGTGTCGATCGATGCAAAGAGTGCATCGATCGATGCAACTCGCGGATTACCATATTAATTCGGTTTAATCGCTGGTTAATTCCGTTATGGTTTAAGTCGACATATATAAGATATATGGTCGACCTAAACTGTTTTCTAACCTAATACACAGCCACCAGAACTTGAATAGAAACCTCTGAAGAGATTGGATCTCTATAGGCACTAGCATCCCTCCTGTTCAGTTTGTGTGCGTGTGGATACCAGTAGAGGCGCAGCATTTGAGGCGCTCTAGATCTCGATTATCTGAAAATCTTCCGCTGCTAATCACCAGGTAATTCTGAGATCCCTAGATTCAATTACATGAACCCTAGATCCTAGGCTTGGAGTTTATACCTAGGGCTGCCTAATTGGATTAGGATCTGCTAGAAATTCCTACACAAGCAACAATCGTTTCAGATCGTGATCGTATATTCATGAGTGAATTTTGGAAAGAAAGTTTTCGTTTGGGAGGAACTAAGTTGAAGTTCAGCTCGGGTTTTCACCCACAAACGGACGGCCAAACTAAAGTGTTGAATATGTGTTTGGAAACGTATCTACGTTGCTTTGCTTCATCTCATCCCAAAACTTGGTATAAATACTTATATTGGGCAGAGTATTGGTACAATATTACCTATCATACTTCATTGGGGATAACACCATTTAAGGTGGTTTATGGAAGAGAGGCACCTAAGTTATTAAAGTTTGAAGAAGGATCAACAGGTAATTATGACCTGGAGATCATGATGAAAGAACGATATGATATCAAATAAAAGCTTCATTACTCCGAGCTCAATCACAAATGAAAACGTCAACAGATCAATGGTCTTTTTAAAGCTACGACCTTATAGGCAACATTTTGTAACAAAACGAGTTTGTCAGAAGTTAACTGCTCTCTTTTATGGCCCTTATGAAGTTTTGGAACGGATTGGCAAGGTAGCATATCGCCTAAAGTTTCATGAGAAATCACGGTTCCACCCGGTATTCCATGTTTCCCAACTTAAGTCGGCTATAGAACGGAATTTAGAAGTGTGTCCTTTGCCAAATACTTTCTCTAATGTTGGTGAATGCAGTCTTCAACCGGAAAAGCTGTTGGATAGTCGATTTGATTCTGCTGGCTTGTTGGAAGTTTTTGTTCAATGGCTTGACCTCCCATTACATGAATGCACTTGGGTCAAGGCTGAGACATTGCGTGATCAATTTCCAGAGTTCAAGCTTGCGGACAAGATTATTTTGTTGCGGCCAGGTATTGATATGCCCATGAAAGCGTACACTCGTAAGAAGAGAGGTGGCACCACATGGTTAGAGTCAACTAACAACTTGACTAACGACTTTGACCAAACTGCTGAGCTGACAGAGGAAGTTGACTCAGTTTGAGAATAAAGAATTCGATAAAGAAAGCTTAGAGTTTATATACTCATCCGCGAGCTTTGTTTTCTTTTATGCATTTTATATTGAAAAACTTGGTAGTTGAGCTTGTTGCTCTCTAATGGCGATTTCAGAGAAATCGAGCCAAGGAGTTTAGTTTTTCGTGATCGGAGGCTAAATCTCCCTGTAATTGACTTCTGGTGTCGTCTATTACAAATACCAATAAAGAGTGCACAATATTCTTGATATTTTCTACTAGTTTGGTAATCGTAGCTTATTAGAAGCTCAGTCAGGTTTAAGGATTTGGAGAAAGATTCTGAAAAGTAGAAAGGTGGGATGATATGTCTCTTTTGTATATTAGTACATTATTTGTTGTGTATTTGATTATCATCATTAATTTGTTATCAATGAAATAATCATGTTTAAATTAAAACTATTCTTTGATCAACATTAAATGCCCTATAATTTTGAAAATAAAATCATAGACGTAAATTTTATAAATTAAATGACAAATCATTTCGAAAAGTAAATCTTTCCATATATACAAAATATTCGAAATTCAAGTGAATGTATCTAACAATCAAACGAATAAATTTAAATGTCATACAAAAGTTAAAATTTCAATCATGTTATATAGAAAAATATTCGAAATTGGAATCACCTGCCAAAAAACCCTCGTGGAAATTGGAATCAATGTGGGAAGATTCAAAAGTTAAAATTTGGGTAGAGTTTTGTTTTGCTAAATGTGTTGGGTAGAGTTCACCTGCCAAAAACCCTCGTGGAAATCTTATATATAATGACAAACCAATTCTCTCCACAGCCTGCCACCTGTCCATTTTTAAATTAAATATTGTGCTTTAATATTTCTGACCCAGGTACGATCCTAAGCCCATGTTTTAATGTTTTCTCCAACTAAACAACGATTGACATTCCTTTACACGGTAAAACGACTACCAGTTTTCTGGTCACACCCAAATTTGTCTTCGGGAAATATCCGCCTCGAGATGAATCCCCAAGTCGACAAGGTCGTTATAAGGCCGACTATGGTGGCGACTGCTGTTGCGTCTTACTTCCTCCTCACCGCTGATTACGGTCCCGAGCCAAACGCTCGTGAACCTGTGAGTTCCGCCGTTTGCTTCCTTTAACATCTGCCTCTTCTCTCATAATTTGTTTTCCTTCAACAGTTCAACTGAATCATGACCCTTCGTTTCTGTTTGATTCCATCGTGCCAGATGCGACTGTTGATTCTGTCGTGGAAGAGCACATCGATTCGTCACTTCAGATGGCAGACGTCTCCTATATATACTCATCAGACACCAACAGGTAATCGTCTACACTCCGTTTACCATCAGAAACTGAATCTCCTTATTGTACTCTCTCTCAATCAATCCCATTTAAAAAAAATTCAGAAATTGATGTTCTCGCTATTCCTACTTCTGCAGATTATTCCGCCTTCGGTGATTTGCTTGGACGTTCCTCCACTAAAGATACAACTTAACATCATTCACCAGTTCATTACACCTGGTTTGGATGTATATTACAGCATGTTATACCCTGGGTATGGTGGTATTATGTCACTGGTTTTCAGATCAGATCCCCATGAAAGAGAAGAAATACAACAAAGAATGTGCTGATTCTGTTATCAAATCGCTTGGTGAGTGTTTCTTTTATAGGTTGAATAAAGGTTTAACCCCTGGAATCTGAACTGTTTGCTAAATAATGCAGAGACATAACTCGATGGTTGTTGAATGTCCTTATGTGGTTGTTGTTCGGAAAAATGCATGATCGAGATATGGCGATAGATGACTTCAAATTCCCACCCATTTTAAACTGCTTCACTTCGTCTAGAAAAGAAATGAAGATTTTTTCTTGTGTACATTGTCTGATTGTGAAAACTAGATATGGAACTTACAAGCTGGTGAGTAATGCTCTTCTGGATATGCTAAATGAGGAATCAAGGATTGAGTTTGTTGAATGAATAAGAGACTGGAAGAGGAAAAAGGCGCACTGGAGAAGACAAGAGAGAGAGAGAGAGAGAGAGAGAGAGACTAAACTCAGAGAATGCAGCAAAAATCTCTAAGGAGATTCAGAGATTAAGTTACAAGGCTACAGAGTTTACTAACACATGAGAGGATGCGCGTTCCGCTGTTGGTAAAGCCGTGGCTGAGATCGAACAAACGTGGAACAAGATCAAAGCTGCTTAGATGCATTTGGTCACTGCTAGAAAGATGAAGGAAGCTGCTTGAGCGGCTGAAGCAGTTGCAAATGATGAAATCAAAGTTGTTACCAAGAAGAAGAGGATGAAGAGATAATGGTCAAGACACGTTGCATGAGGAGATTCTTGCGGAGATGGAAGAAACGGCTCAAGAAATTAGAAGCAGCAGAAGGACGATCGAGGAAGGTCTGGAGAAAGTGAATTCCGTGAAAATGGAAGCAGAAGAAGAGACCCTGCAGGGGAAATGACAGTGGTCAGAAGATAGGAGGAGATCATCATCATCATCATACACTGCCAAGTACGAGAACATGATAGAGACGCTTCTGATGGATGTAGACGTTCTGGGCCTGATGCTGAATGGTGACGGGACATCATGTTCATTTATTGTCTTGAAACCAACGATGTCGATTAGACAAATACTCAGCATGAAGCTACTACCTACGGACGAGTCAGTGATGATGATAACGGGAGAGTGTCGTCGGGTCAGATTCTTGGAAAGACTAATAACAATGGAAGTGATATAAGTGGTGAAGGTGAGGGAAAAAAAGGTTCAATGGTAAGAGGATAAAAGTTCCGATTGGCCCAGTTATCTGAGATGTTGAACAAAGAGAGCAAGAACCAGACGAAGAAGATAGCTTTGAACTTAAAGTGATGAACAATGGTAAAATCTCTTATTTGAGGAGTTGTTAGGTGTTTGTGTGTTTTATTATGTTAAGGAAATTGGTTTCCATTAGTTTTATATATATATATATATATATATTGGTTTATTGTGCTGTTATGTTACACAATAATTTGCATCTCTTGTGTTATATAGTTTACCTAGTTACAGTAGTACGCCGGTATCAGTTCTTTGAGACTATGACTAATAACGTTGGTGGTAACTGAACTCGACTCAAATTCAATTCCAATTTAGAAAAAATTGAGATTATCAACAATTAGAAAGTTTAACAACGATAGTGTGATCGGATTATTGTAACCATGGCCGGCTCTTATGCATGTTGTTCAAACACAAACTCATATAAAGTGAACAAAAGAAAAACACAATGGATGTGACCTGTTTAGAATCACTTCCTCATAATCTTTTGAAAGTAATCATAACCAAAAAAGATTTTGATTATGCAAGGGAATAACTCTCTCAACAAATAACAAACATGTTTACAAAAGGCGGAACAATCAGGACGGCAACATTACAAAGTGATAATACAAAAGAGGATAACTTAACATAACATGTATTATTACCTTAGACCAAAAAAAGAGAAAAAAAAACATGTATACCTTATTGCAAGAGCAATTACTATTAAAGAAACGCAAGACACAAAAATCATATGACCCCCGCGCGGGGGTTGGAAAGTCACCTAGTTCGAATCAATGTGAGAAGATTCAAAAAGTTGCTTTGCTTAACTTAATCTCCAAATAAGTAATTAATCGGTATAAAAATTCTTTGCATCTTAACTGTTAAGCTGAAATCATTTCCAACGTTTTTTCCCAAGACTATTAAACTAATTAATATTCACTTGGGTGCGAATGCATTTGACAATGAAAATGGGTGGGAATCATATTCTTTGTAATTTAAATAATAAGAGCGTGAAATATATATATATATATATATATATATATATATATATATATATTAACAACAAAATCCAAAACTTTAATTTTGAATATTGTAGAACTAATATTATATTCGAAATAGTTTCTATAAATTTGGTATTATGTGATATTCATTAAGATTATAAAAAATATATTCATCAAGATTACATTTTTCAGTTTCTTAAATATATGCTACGAAAATAGATATAAATGGTAAGTTTATTGAAAAGTAAATTAAAAAATAAATTATAGGAATGATATAATTAATTATATAAAATCAAATATTTTATGCAAACAAATAGTGCATTATAAAAAATATTTAAGACTTATAAATTTTGAAATCCACAAATGATACATAATTAAATAATTTAATATAAAATATTACTTTTATAAATAATAATAACTATGTGATAATATACACATATTAACATAAGTAAATATATTTTTAATATATTTCAACTAAAAAAAATAAAACTTGAAAATTTACCTTGGTATATCTCAAACTATAAATCAAATAATATCAAAAATTAATGTGTAACAAATAAATATTATTTTCTGGACAAAAAACTAATATTATTTTTTAAATAAAATAATGTTAGTAATAATAAATAAATACTATTTTTTTTGTAAAACTAAGATTGTAAAGTATATATTCATCAAGATTACATATTTAAGTTTCCTAAAATATAGGCTACGGAAATAAATATAAATGGTAAGTCTATTGAAAAAATAAATTAAAAAATAAATTAATGGTAGAAATAATATATTTAATTATATAAAATCAAATATTGTATACAAATAAATAATATGAAGGAAATAACCGAGCTTCCCTAATTTGCTCCCATAATTATGCGCAAACGAAAAAACAAACAAAAAAAGTTATCCAAACTAAAGAAAATGGATCAAACACCCGTAAACCAGTGTATCCAGCATATACCAAAAAACAAAACAAAAATCGACAGGGAGGTTCGGACTATCGGGACTTATGAGATCAATCGGACGTCGGGGCAACAACCTTTATTCGGACATTTCAGACTCATGGATTCAACCAAAAGTATTAGAGAAAATCGCAACTACCCATATTTTACCTCACATCATTCACCAAAACTTAAGATAACCGAGCTTCTTCTTTCATGGGACTAAGAAAAAACAGAATAATAAACAAAAAACCATAAAAATACATTTTAAATCGAAAAAGAAGAAAATAATATGAATGATAACAGATCATTTGATTAAGTTTTCAATGATCTGGAAGAATACTTCTATAGCAAAAAAAAAAAAAACCCGAGAGAAAGTTTTTTGAAAATATGGAAGATGCAAATGATTGTGTTTCTAGGCCACCCCAAGCTCCCTTTATATAGGATTTCACAAACTTCTCTTGAAAGTTTGATATATACCATAAAATATTTTTTAAAACTCGAAATAATAATATATTCATAAAGATATTGTGCATTTTTAGGAAATAAATTAATTAAATAAATTAAAATCGATATTTATCAACATGGTAAAGAATATTCGCCAAAATTGCAGATTTATGTTTCCTAAAATATAGGCTACGAAATTAAATATATATGGTAAGTCGGTTGACAAAATGAATTAAAAATGATAGGATTAAGAAACTCAACTAATCCGACGAATAATATTAAATATACGAAATGAACGATAAATATTTAAAAACAGGATCCGCGTGTATATCCGTATTCCAAATCCGGATCCGCCCAAATATCCATGCGTGACCAAATATCCAAAAATTTCACTTTTACCCTTAATGAAAAAATACACTCCCTAACGATTCCAAAGGCAATTTTCGGGAATACAACATCTATGTACCACAGACGGTTTCCTGCTTTTATAATATAGATATGTATTCCAACCCATTATCTCAAACCCAAACCTAATATGTCTTTCCAAAGATGATTTATATCACATAGTTTATTTTTATGAAATTTTGTAAAGTTTTATTTTTAAATCATATGGTTCTGTTAAACTTAATTTATGTGAATACAAAATTGATCATTTTTTTGTTTTAATTTAAATTTGTGATTTTCCCTAAAATTAACTTCACTATGAACTCTTTGTGTGTTTTAGGGGTTTAGAATATAATTAACCTTACATGTTTTACTGTTATGAGATTTTATGAAATTTTAATTTCTACCCAATTAACTAAACCATGCATTGTCCAATCAGAATTTCGCTGCGTGGAGATCCTTCTAGCGAACCTGTTTGGCTTATATGGGAGAAGGGAATACTTCGTGCCCGAGCTTCTTTTGCAAGAGAATCCGCTCAGCCATTTAAATAGCGTGGAATATGGTTAAGGTTGAAAAATTCAAAACATTGTCTTAAGAGGATAACTTCATTTAACTCAGACAAAAAAGCTGGTCAGTTCTCCGGTTCTTCCATCATTTCCACCAAATCTAAGCAATCCATCTCAACATGAATCTTTGGAATGTCTCTATCTCGGAGGCACAACATAGCCCATATAAGCCTGTCCATCTCGGCATGGAGTGCCGATAGGCTTCGACGACTGCCTTGCATTCCAGAAATCTCTGTCCCCGTAGGGTCCTTATAGTACCAACCAAAAACACTGATAGGTATAGGTCCATGATCGATTCCAGAGGCATCGATTTGGAATATCAGGGTTTGGAATTCCATAGAGAGTTCAAGAGAGTCTCCCAAATCATCTTGCGTCTCCGGTTCTTCCTCCTCATCATTTTGTTTTGCTACCCTCCAGTTTTCCTCTTAGACAGTGGCAATCTGGAGTGTTTCTAACATCGAGATATTCTTCCCATTAAATACTTTTTCGTTCCTTGCCTTCCATATAGAACAAAAAACCATGAATAGGAAGTCCATATTCCAGAAGAGTGAAGGGCTCGGAGAGGAATCCAGTCGGGACAGGTAATCCGATAAGGCCCAAACTTGAAGAGCTGGTGGACATTTGAAGAGTACATGCTTAATTGATTCTTCTGGGTTACCACACTGAGGACAAATCTTAACGGTGGCCAGATGTCTATATGTGAGTCATTCGCACGTAGCAGGCATCCCAAGAGGGCTTGCCACATGAAGTGCTTTATCTTTGGCACAATGCGGATTTTTCACACATGCTTCTTTAAGCAGGTGTTGCTTGGTTCCCTGGCCTCCTCAATCTCCCGTTGGAGATTGTAATTATGGATCAAATCATAACCGGACTTCACTGTATAAATACCATTATTTGTATGATTCCATGCATACCCATCATGAGCAAAATTTCGGCTAGGTCTTAGACCTAGAATAAGCGTGACATCCTCTGGGTGGAAATAATCCCTCAAGAGGGGAATATTCCAGTCTCTTGATTCTCGATTGACAAAAGAGTGAACAATTAGTTTTGGGCATCTCAGTTGGACCCGTTCAGAGGGCCTTGTTGGCTGAGCAGGATTTTCAGGTATCCATAGCTTGGCCCAGAAAAAGTGTTGAGTCCTGACCCAATGGTCTTTCTAAGTTCCATATTCAAAAATGGCTTAAGGGCCATTATATCCCTCAATCCATAGGATGGTGAGTTTGCCTTCCGGTCTCCAAAGGGCAGGAGCGAGAAAATAGCGTCCCCGTAAAACTCGTGCTAGCATTGAAGAAGGAATCTGAATCAGTCTCCAAAGTTGCTTTGCTAGCAAAGAAATATTGGAAATGTTGAAGTCGCGGAAAGTCAGTCCACCTAAGTCTTTCGGGGTACAAATCTTGTCTCATGCTATCCAATGAATCCCACCACTACTTTGTTTTGTACTCCACCAATATCTTGAGATGGAGCTCCTAAGTTTGTTGGTAATTCCTTTTGGTAGGAGGAAACAAGACTTAACATAAGTTGGGACTGCTTGAGCTACAAATTTTATTTGAACTTCCTTCCATCCATTCGATAATAGACAACCAGACCATGTTCACACCCGATTGTTTAGTCGATCCTGTATAAAGGAAAATACTTTCATTTTAGATCCACATATCTGTTCCGGAAGCCTTAGGTACATTCCCATGCCCCCCCTTATGTCGATATAATACGAGTGTCCTTAATAGAACATCTTGCGTTTTGGTCCAACTTCGTGCCAAACATAATATATGATTTTGATTTATTTAGGAGTTTTCCTGATGCCTCTTCGTAGGTATCCAAATTCTGTAATATCTCCTCACATTGTGTGGCTTCCGCTTTGCAGAAGAACAAAATATCACCGGAAAAAAGGAGATGAGATACACATGGACTCAGCCTAGCAAGACGAAGTCCTAAAATACGGTTCTCTTCTTATGGTCCTTTGAATAAAGACATCAGAGTCTCCGTACATGTAATGAAGAGGAAAGGTGATAGCGGATCTCCTTGACGGAGTCCTCAGGATGGGGTGATCTTGCCTTTTGGTTCACCATTTAAAAGAACATGGTATGTCACTGATGTGATGCAAGCCATCATAATTATCACCCATCTCTCATCGAAACCCATCTTAAGCAAGAGGGCTTCAAGGAAGTCTCACTCTATCCCGTAGTAAGCTTGTTTCATGCCGGTCTTTATGGCAATAAAATCAAGTTTACATATGTGATTAGTCCGGAGTGCATGCAAGTTTTATTGAGCAAGGAGAATATTGTCGGGGATCAATCTTTTGTCAATAAAAACTGATTGGGTCTCCAAAATTAATGATGGTAGCGCTTCTTCAACCGCTTACACGAAAGCTTAGATATGATCTTGTAACTCACATTATAAAGACTAATTGGTATGAACGCTCCCATCTCGATCTCTTGGTCAGTCCTCTTTTGGGATGAGAAAAATGTTGGTTTGATTTAATCTCGGGTCCATGCAACCTGTTTTGAAGAATTCCATAACCAAACTGATTGTTTCATGTCGAAGGAACTCCCATAATCTTTCATGAAATATACTTTTCATGCCATCCGGGTAAGGGGCCTTATCAGGGTTGATATCGAATAAGGCCTTCTTTATTTCAACTTCTGATGGTGCCATGACTAGATTTCGGTTTAGAGATTCATACACTTTATTGGTTATAAACCTGAGAGAATCCTCCATATCTCTTAGGGATGAGGTGGAAAACGGCTTTAAAAATAGTGAGGAGATCCTCGTTCTATTCCAACCACCGTTTCCAGTAAGCATCCGTTTTGGTCCTTGAGACTGATTATGCGGTTTCGGGCGCGACGTTTATTTGTGATAGCATGGTGAAATTTAGTATTCGTACATCCATCTTTAAGCAGCGGGGATTTCTACTCTTTTGTTGCCAGAATAAATTTTCTTCTCGAAAGGCCGCAACTAATTGCCTTCTTAAATCTTATATTTCTTATGTCGTCAAAAACTCATCATCTTGACCTAGATCAATTTTGTCTTTTAGTTCCTCGATAAGCTTTGTTGTGTTTGTAATATTTGTCCTTCTCCAGCTTGCTAATCCACTTCGGCATGAAACAAGTTTTTGATGAAAATGCCTCACATGGAGATCATCAAACGGGCCCCACCCCGATTATACTGCTTCCTTAAAACCAGGTTTACCAACCTATCTCTTGTCAAATCTAAAACTCTTCTTTGATCTTCTACTATTTGTTTGAATCCGAGCAAGAACCGGCTTATGGTCCGATCCCCATAGTTTCATATATTCCGTAGTTGTATGGGTAAAAAGGGAGTGACATTCTCCGTTTGCAACGACTCTATCTAGTCTTTATTTGATTTTACCGGAACTTCTTTCTCCCACCCCAGAAAAAAGTTTCCCTTGTACGGGAATCCAATCATTTCGTAGTTGTCTAACAAGGTCTTAAACAGTATAAATGTGCTTTCCGCCCTTTTCTGACGTCCTCGTTTTTTGTATTTACCCGTAATTTCAATAAAACCTCAACCCATGAACCACGCTTGGCTACGGACTAGGCCTATCCTAGTGAGTCATTCCCAAACTTGATCTTAGTATTTAATAATAGGGTTTCCATACACAAATATCATAAAAATCTTGCACAACAAGGCGTGTTTCACGAAGCTGCAGCTCTTCCTGACACGTATTAAGAGACGCGGTCAAAGCATGCACAACACTCTGGGCTTCCTCTAGCTCCTGCTTGCGGGGAACGCTCCGAAGACCCTGCTCGTGGAACGCATCCAACTGGTTGTCGGCCTCCAAAGACTGCAAAAAGTGAATTAGCATCAGGGAAAAATTTTAAGTCAAAATAAAAACTACGGATATTACCTTTCCACGAGCAACCATCACATTGACATAGGCTTCACGCCCTATCATGTTCTTTACCATGGGAAGAGCGCATCCAGAAGGTTTGCAGTGACGCAACAGATGGGAAATTCCGTCCGGATCGTCTGTTACTGGGTAATCCTTGGTATGCTCAAAGTTCCAGTTGAAAGCCTTGTTCCCGGTGGCGTTAGATGAACCAGACCCCACGCACGGATCCTTCTTCTCCGGAGCCTTCTCATGGAGAGCCTTCTTGCTCGCAGGCTGCACGGAGGAGTCACTGCCAGAGATCTTGGAACCTAAAGAGATCACCTGATTGGGAGCTGCCACCACCGGCTCCTTCTCAGGCTCTGCATCTCGATGTGGAGCAGGAGGCGGAGTTTAGATCTACAAGCGGAAAAAGAAAACTTAGGAGAAGAGAAGATTCCCAAAAATTAAGCTAAATACATAGATATGTCTAAGGTTTGAAGTGCTCTTTTTCATGGGAAGGGGCTCGGTTGCGGCCGACCCATACTGGTAACACCATTTAGCAATGGGTTGGAGCATGTGGAGAATTTTATGAGCAGGCGGTCGCGGGTGGTCAAGGCCACTATGGTCGGACCGTGATGAAGACCGCAGGTGGTTGGGACCGATATGCTCCAGCTGTGGAACTTCCAGGTCGTTTGAGGATCATGGATCTTGAGGGTTGCAATAGAAATCGCTGGACGCTACATAAAATCCGCTACGGCAGTCGCAGTCCAACACGTTCGACACAAACAGTCCGCAGGAATCCCTGACGCGTTTGGAGTCTTGAGTCGAGTGAGTTGTGGCAGTCGAGTGGGCCAGGTGAAGATCATCTGCATTGATATATGCGGATCACATGGCTTGCTTCGGCTCATCCGGCAAATTTTCTGGTTTGGTCGAAGACTCGGCGTGTGAGGCTGTGGCGGTTGAGCCTGACCACTAGTTATAGAACGCGACATGGGCCGCGGTTGGCCTAGACCGCCGTACTTGATCTGCGATGGCACGAAAATTCTTTCTCCTTCTTTAGCTCATTTAATATATTCTTGCTTCCAAACTCTAAGGACTCCTCCAAAACTCCAAAATCACCTAATAAAGACTCCAAAACACACAATATGCAAAACTCTTTTCTAGACTCACTTAGTTCTAAATGAATGATTTCCTAAATAAATGACTAATAGTGGATGAAAAATGCAAGAAAAGTATGCAAATGAGGATGCTCATCAGCCAAATAAATGTCCCTTAATCCAATTGATTAGTGGGAAGATCTCTTAGTCATCGGCTAAATCACCGTCGTTTATCGGTCGCTTTCTCCTCATCAACTCTGTCATTAGTGGAATCATGCACTTATGGTGTTCATATTTCTTCCTGCCAAAAACAATAGTGAAACTTATAAGCTATGTGTGCAGTAGCTTCTTATGGAGTGGGCAAATAGATGATCGATACTCTGCCTGAGTATCTAGGGTTACTGTTTTTTTTTTTTCAACAATCATTTTTTTAGATGATATGTATATAAAATAGGAAGAGACTTTATACAAACAATTCTCTCAACATGACCTGATAAAACAAAGTTCAAGAACAAGAAATAAAAACCAGAGAGCCGTTACCGACTCAAAGGTCAGGCCGGATGGGAGACGCATTAAGATAAAGATGGAGAGGATAGCAGCCATCCCACACAATGCCAGTATAAAAACGGAAAATCATCACCACTCCTCAGAGGAGCCAAGAACCGAAAAAAAAAATTCCAGACTCGCCGCACTACACATCCACACACCAAATCGAATACCATAACTCCTTTACCGGTACCCAAAACATTAATCAGATCATACTAAAGTCAAAGACTTTGACACTGCCAACAACCCTGTGTCATCATCATAAAACACCTCAGATCCCAAAGACAGTGACCGAGATGGAATGGAACCAGTATCTCCGAGAAATCCAAGACTCCACCCCGTCGCCGCTGTGAAGCACAAATACCAACACCGACGGTCTGTAACGAAGCCGCAACACTACCCAAGAAACACCAGTCCACCCAAACACGACGGACCAGAGCCAAAACAAAGACCAAAAGGGAATAGCCTTAAAATGAACACCCCTAAGAGCAGGACGGCTTGCGACGAACATAACCACCACCGATGAGCACCACAAAACAACATGAACTAGAGGGAAATCGGCGGATAAAGAAGCAGTGACTCCTCTTACAACCAAAAACACACCCATAACTGATGTTGCGGATACTACGTTAATGGGCTTTGGTGTTAGTTACGGTTACGTAGTTTATACGTCACTTATTTATTTATTGGTTTTGGTGTTTAAGGGATATATGTGAATCCCGTAAAAGATATTAGTTAGATTCTCTTTTGATTTCTTAGCTCCTCTTCATAAAGAGATTAGGTCTTTGGTGTTAAAACAGATTTGACTGAAGTTAGTAAAATATCAGAGCTTTGACAAGGTAAAGAGGAGGACTATTATTTCTTTCTTGACGTGAAGAGAGTATCTTTATCGCTAAGGTTCAATTTCGATCTGATCATCCTGATTTGATCAATTTCTTCTTTCTCAAGCTTCCACTTCTCTATCAGTTGGTATCAGACATGGAATGTTCTGGGAATTTATCTGTTGCGATGCAGCCACAAGTGATTGGGCGGATATGAGGCAAACACTCCTCACGATGCAAGGGAATATACAACAAAAAATTCACGCATCGATAATGGAGATGGGAGAGACGTTGGCTCAACGTCTCGCAGGTCGGAATCCTCTTTTTGAGGATCATGAATCGGATGCTGATGTAAACCCATTCGCCGGTGGAGGGGTAGGTCGCGCCGAACAGAGACACGGGCCACAACAAGCGAACATGGGTGATCATTGTCAGGCTCAACACCTCTTTGACTATAATGAGCAACGATTTGATCAAAATCCGTTCAACTATGGCGATCCTCGCAATCGTCTTTATTACAATGATGAACGATGGAATCGTAACCAAAACCCGAGAAGCTAGCTTAAAGGTTGAAATTCTAGAGTTTCATGGTGGAGCTCGGGGAGAAATTGTTCTTGATTGGATGGTTTCAGTTGATGAGATCCTGGCCTTTAAACATGTGCCAGAGGATCATTGTGTGTCTTTAATCACAATGAAGTTCTGAGGGCACGCGGCATCTTGGTGGAAACAGGTTAAAGCGACTCGCCGCCGCAACGACAAGGAGCCAATCTCAACCTGGAGAAAATTAAAAAAGCATGTGAGTACAACCTTCTTTCCTCACAATATCGATCGCACAATGTACACACGTTTACAGAACCTTAAGCAAGGGTCGCGTTCCGTGGACGATTATGCGGAGGAGTTTGCACTGCTGCTTACGAGGACCGAGGTTCATGACAATGAAACACTTCCCTGTTTTATCGGTGGACTTCGTCAGAAATTCCAGGTTTCTCTTTTACAGTTTGATCTTACATTGATTGCTGAAGCCCATCGACGTGCAGCTGCTATCGAACAACAACAAAGTTCGTCTTCATGGGCTGGTCAATCTAATCGTGTGCGATCACATGATCAATATGCATTGACTGCACCCAAAGATAGTGAGCCGAACCAGACAACGAATCGAAGCAAGGCTCCAGCGGAGGATCAAAACCAAGGAAGAACGTTTAGACCGAGTGCTCTTAAGTGTTATTCGTGTGGGGAATCTGGTCACAGACAGTCGGCTTGTCCTAATCAGACTCGCTGAGGCTTGTTACTTGAGGGTACAGGTGGAGATCAGGACTGTACGTATGATTCATGTGATGAGGATGACGTGGGAAGAGAGGATGCCTTTATTCCGAAAAGGGTGATAAAGGACATTTACTGGTGATTCGCCGCTCTTGTTTAACACCACGACGACATGATGCTAAGTGGTTAAGGACAAACATATTCCACTCCAGGTGTACTATTCGTGGTCGTGTTTTTAGTTTTGTGATTGACTCGGGAAGCTGTCGCAATGTGATCTCAGAAGATGTTGTGGACAAACTCGGTCTGGCAAGGGAAATCCATCCTGCTCCTTACACACTCGGGTGGTTGTGTGATGATGTGAACCTACGCATTAGGCAAAGAGCATTGGTCCCATTTTTTTATCGGTCCACACTACAAAGACCGTACGTACTGCGACATTGCTCCCATGGACATCAGTCATCTCTTGTTCGGTCGACCTTGGGAATTCGATCGAAAAATCATCCATGACGGATTCCAGAACACCTACAGCATTATCTGGGAGACGCATAAGATCCTGTTCACACCATCACCGGAGAACGCACTTCCAGCACCACCTTCTCCATCAGCTAACGACCTTTCTGATCGACATAAACCACAGTCACGGGTTGACTCTCTTATCTGTTCCTACACCACTTTCGTGTCGGAATTTAAGTCTGAAGGTCGTCTCTTAGCTCTGCTTCCATCTATGGTTGATCGCATCCTTTCTACGGAACCGTCGGAATAACTTTCCACCTTATTGGGAGAGTTCGCTGATGTCTTTCCGGCGGAATTGCCAGAGGGTTTTCCCCCTCACGCCCAGAGCGACCCTTCCTAATATCCCACATTATCGCATGAGCCCTGTGGAGCACGCAAAGTTGCGCCGCCAGGTCGAGGACTTGTTACACAAAGGACACATTTGCGTGAGCTTGAGTCCGTGCGCCGTACCTGCCCTGTTGATCCCTAAGAAGAACGGTACATGGCGTATGTGCGTAGATAGCCGTGCAATCAACAAAATTGTGGTACGATATTGGTTTCCAATCCGGCGTTTGATATTTTGGATCAGATTGGTGTGGCTAATATTTTCTCGAAGATCGATCTCAAAAGTGGTTACCATCAGAAATGTATCAAACCGGGAGATGCGTGGAAGACAGCCTTCAAGACAAGGGAGGGATTTATTGAATGGTTGGTTATGCCATTTCGTTTATCTAACGCACCGAGTACCTTTATGTGAATCATGAACCAAGCATTGAGACAGTTTATTGGACGTTTTGTGGTCGTCTACTTCGATGACGTACTCATATTCATCTTATCACTCGCGGATCATATCGACCATGTCCGACAGGTTCTCCTTGTGTTGCGAGCAGAGAAGCTATATGCCGCAAAACACAAGTGCGACTTTGGTGTACAAGAGGTACTGTTTCTTGGGTACGTCGTCTCTGATCAAGGATTAGCAGTCGATCAGTCCAAGGTAGAGGCTATACGTTCTTGGCCGACACCGACGACAGTCACCGAGGTACGCAGTTTCCATGGGTTGGCGTCATTTTACAGGCGATTTATCAGCCATTTCAGCTCAATAATGGTGCCGATAACAAGTTGCATGCGAGAGGGAAAATTTGTATGGTCTGATGAGGCAGATACAGCTTTTGTGGTTATTAAGACCAAGCTTACTTCTGCACCAATTCTCACACTCCCTGACTTTGCTAAAACATTTGAGCTTCATTGTGATGCTTCCAAGTTGGGCATTGGATCGGTATTGAGCCAAAAAGGGAGACCCCTCACTATTATAGCGAAAATTGGAAAGGGCTCGAGGTCGCCAGGCGCGCGGGTTGGATTTCTTATCTTCAGCAATTTACATTCACGATTCGACATCAATCCGGAAAATCCAATCGTGTTGCGGATTCTCTCAGCCGTCACCACTCTCTAATGTCGACGATGCATGTCTCAATGTTGGGTTTGAAGATTTAGCAGACCTCTATCTGTCAGACTCATACTTTGCACATATCTTTGAGAAAGCACAAGCGGGTCTATCAAAGGATTTCACCATTCAGGACGGCTTCTTGTTTCGGGGCCTATGTTTGTACATCCTGGTTAGCAGTCTGCGCCTTCAGATTATCTCCGGGCTGCATAACGAGGGTCACGTCGGACGTGACAGAACTATTCAGCTGGTCGCATCCTCTTATTTCTGGCCGACTATACATCGCGATGTGTCTCAATTTGTCGAACGTTGTCGTATTTGTCAACAGGGCAAAGATAAGGCTTCTAACGCTGGGCTGTACCTTCTGCTACCTGTTCCAACACAACCATGGACATATATTACTATGGATTTTGTTCTTGGACTTCCCCGAGCTCAGAGTGGACATGATTCTATATTTGCGGTGGTGGATCGTTTCTCCAAGATGGCTCACTTCATAGCTTACAAAAAGACGACGGATGCAGTTAGTGTTGTGATACTGTTTTTCAGGGAGGTGTATCGATTACATGGTCTGCCATCTTCGATCGTGTCTGATCGAGATACTTTTTTTCTCAGCCATTTTTGGCGTTCTTTATGGAAGCTCTTGGGTACCACGTTAGACATGAGCTCAGCCTATCATCCACAATCGGATGGGAAAATGGAGGTCACTAACAGGTCATTGGGGAACTTACTGCGTTGTTTAGTCGACGACAATATCAAATCATGGGATGCTAAGTTGTGTCAAGCCGAGTTCGCGCACAATCATGCACTAAACCTAAGCTTGGGTTATTTTCCGTTTCATGTGGTCTATGGCATTGTACCGCGTTGTCCAGTTGATTTGTCAACCACACCAGACTCTGCTCGATATCACGGGGAGGCGGTGGACTTTGTCGCCGATCTTAAAGGCATCCACGAACGGTCTAAGTCAATTTTGGAAGCTTCTGTGGCCAAATACAAATAGTCCGCGGATGTTAAGCATCGCGAGTTGCTGTTTGTCCAAGGTGACTTGGTATGGGTTTATCTTACTAAAGAACGATTGCCATTGCGGGATTACAACAAGTTGAAGACGAAGAAAATTGGTCGGTTGAGGTTGTCAAGCGCATTAATCCTAATGCATGCCGAGTTCGTTTACCAGACCACATTCGGACATCTGATGTATTCAATGTGAAGCATTTGACTCGTTTTGTTGGTGACAATGACGTACCGGATTCGTGGGCGAATCCTTTGTCACCCGGAAGAACCTGATGTAGCGTACACTACAGTAATGGGCTTTGGTGTTAGTTACGGTTATACGTAACTTATTTATTTATTGGTTTTGGTGTTTAAGGGATATATGTGAATCCCATAAAAGATATTAGTTAGATTCTCTTTTGATTTCTTAACTCCTCTTTATAAAGAGATTAGGTCTTTGGTGTTAAAACACATTTGATTGAAGCTAATAAAAGATCAGAGCTTTGACAAGCTCAAGAGGAAGACTCTTATTTCTTTCTTGACGTGAAGAGAGTATCTTCATCGCCAAGGTTTAATTTTGATCTGATCATCCTGATTTGATCGATTTCTTCTTTCTCAAGCTTCTGCTTCTCTATCAATAACCCCACTAGAGCATCACCTTTACAGGACAAAAGCAAGCAAACAAAGAAGAAACCCACGCTCGAAGAAAATTGTGCGAAAGAGCAACAGCCGAGAAAGAAAGAAAGAAGGAAGAGAGGGCGACGAACCACCAGCAACATCTCCGGTGAGAAGCACCGACACGTTTAGTGGCCGCCGTCAAGCAAACTGCAGATCTGGATTCTAGGTTAAAGACGAGAGGGAGAGAAGAAACTGGAGCGTCGGTTCTATAACTATCTAGAACCTTTCTTAACAAACCTCCTAGCATGTGTTTGTTAACTATTTTCGAGCAAACAAAGTTTCCAAAACACAAATTCGACCGTTCGAACGATATGAAATATCGCTTGAATGTTATCTATTCTATTAAAACAGGAAGGTTTGCCATGGCACATAAATGTTGTTCCCGGAATTTGCCCTTAATATTATTAGGATTTGTAATCTTCATTAAGGGTAAAACTGTAAAACAATGTATATTAATGATTTAATTAAATTTCATTAAGAGTAATTAGGAAATATAACATTATCTCTACAATCCATGTTTCCAAACAAGACAATTATTAAACATGTAGCCAAACAACCAAATTCTAATGGGTCCCACTTTCCTAATTAATTAAAATCAAAATAAATTAATTGATAAATATAATTAATAATTTATACATCAACTATTATATATAAATTAATATTCTCTAATTTATGATTTAATTCAAAATATATTTATAATATATTTTAATATCTTTTTTCAAATATATATATATACATATTACGATTGATATTTTTACGATTGTACTTTTTAGCAAGTTTTTCCATCAAACTGAAAAATGTTTAATTAATTAAACGGGTTGAAAAATTAATTAGCCAATCTCGATTATAAATTTTCAATAAAAAATTTCGCATATAGTAAATAATTTCAGTAGATATATTTTAAACTTAATAAAAATAATAAAATGATTTCATACTTATATTTATTCAAATAATTGAAGTGTCAAATTATGCTTTATGTTTGAATGAAGTTTTTAACGGATAGTTCCATCAAATTTGCAAATTATATATACGACTACAACATGTATTTTATAAAATAATATTTTAGATAAATATAATAACAATTAAACATATACCACATAACTTTTACAATAGTTGTTTTCACATATATATTTTTTTTCCAAACTATGATCTTACGATACAACACATATTAAAATATATAATGCAAAATCGTTATTTTAATCTCTTAATCCTTACGATATAACTCCTCCAAATAACACATAATTCATTTAAAAAAAAAAAACTAAATTGCTAACTCACTGTTTATAATGTTGGTTAAACAATTATAATCAAAATTAGATTACATAATTAAAAATCTAAACTACTATTAACAAAATGAATAAAAAGTAAAATTTGTAAAGAAAATTAAATCCGCACTTTCTAAATGCGGGTCAAAATCTAGTACTGCTTTAATCATATTATCTTGAGGTAAGATAAATAAATCCATTCACGAAAAACTACGATTAAGTGCGTTTTCACTCCAATATAAATAATATATAACTTCATATACTATACGATCATAAAATATATTATATAATACACATATTTCCTTGCTCAATACTTTATTTTACATATTAGTCAGACAGTCACGACTCATATTTATTTCTCTGTAACATTAATAGATTTATCTTACTACAGATCCAATAATATGTGATCATAGATTGTTGCTTCCATCTGAATCCTTCCTAAGAATCGATTTCAATGGTTTTAGAGACATAACCTCATCCTCGAAGGAACCAAAACTTCCTTTCGATGTCTTCCTCTTGATTCTCCTTGAAGTTATTCGTATTTCATCAACTTCTTCTTTTATGCTCACAATTTTTCTTGGAGCTTTTTCTTTTGGTTCACGTAACTCTAGTTGTTCTCCATCGACTGATAACATTTCATTTTTCTCCACGATTTTCTCAACATCACATATGATATCAGAGCCAATATCAGAATTTTGGTCCTTTGTATCGGCTGTACCAAGCATTAATGGATAGCCAGGATTTACTTTCTTCAAAGCTTGCGTGGCTAATAACTTCCCCAAGAAATCATAGAATCGTCCGCAAATATTGAGAGGGGGTTGGGGTTCTTGCTCTTTGCTTTCCATCTTTTTATGTAGTAAAAAGAAAAGCATGTTTCTTGTTTAATTTGGGAATTGATGATGTTCGGCTCAAAATGTATGGGAAACAAAAAGAAGAAGCCATTGGGGAGGAAAAGAAGATCAAGAATCAGCGGAAGAAACAAGTTTGGAATAAAAACAAGTAATCTGATTCTTTGTTGCTACATGAAGATAAGATTTATTAAATCTTAACAAGTGTTGTCTCTTAAATATATATATCTACTACAAGCAGGGGCGGATGTAGACTAGATTTTAGTAGGGGGCACCCTTTATATTTCTTTAATAAATTATAAATATTAATCAAATTAATTTAAAAATAGTAAAGAAAATATAAAAAAGAGTAGGGGGCATAGGACCCCGTTGGCTTGGACCTGCGTCCGCCACTGACTACAAGTGTATTGTACACATACACAAACGGTGGAATGATGCTACGATTCCCCCAGGCTTTTTTACCAATCATATATTATTCTTACGAATTGTGTTTCAGAATCATTCGGCAAGATTAGTGACAATAAATGGATAAAACATTACATTCTCCTGTCTTGATCTGATTATCATTATCCTTCTAAGTTCAGGACCAAAACATTCTCCTTGTTACGGAAATTCGACCTAGTCAATATTACGGGCTACGATCTGAAATGTCCAAACTACGAGGTGACATACAAATGTAAAGTGAGGTCGAAATGGTTCTTTATTGATCTTAAGGCCGGAGCCGAGCTATGAACATGATGGTACGAGGTGTGAGTCTGTCGAATGACGTGCTCACTAAGCAATGCTTGTGGTCGGAGCTTTATAGAAGTAGCTCGGCCTCTCGCAAGTGACAATATGTTTGAAATGAAGAGCAAAGGGTCCTATTTATAGCGCTTGGATGCTGACTTCTCTTTGGGCCGTTGACTCCTTTGCGGGCTTATCTTCTTGGGCCGACATTGAATATAATTGATTTAGAAGGGATTTCCAATGGGCTTTGGATGGGTGCTAAACCCATATCCAACAATTAGTCACCCCCCCCCCCCCCCAGTTCGTCGAGCCGTGATGCTGAGGTCGGAAAATTTCTTTGAGAATTTAAGTCAAGCGGAAATCTTGTCGGGTCATTTCTCATTGGCTTCATAAGTTCTTTTCTCTTGGTTTCCTCTGTGTTTTTTGAGGGAACGAAAGGGCGCGAACCGCTTTTGTCGCGATTTTTGTGTTTTGTGAAAAATTGCTTCTTTCTTCTTACGAGGCTTCGTCTCTTCGTATTTCGCCTCTTCTTCCAGGTAATTGTCATTCTCTCGCAATCTTTGCTCAATGCTTGTTCTTGCTCTTTCTCGGTGATTGTACCTCGATTGTCTTTAGTTTTGAAATTATGCGGGTAGATTCTAGCGAGCATTCCTCTACTGGTAGAGATCATTCCAGGTTTTCCGAGTCATTCGTAGATAGTCCTGTTAAATCTAGGCCGATTGAGATTGATGAAGAGTTTTTAACGTCTCGATCTGGGCAAAAACCTCGCCAATTTCGTGGTGGTCGAGTTGCGATGGAATCGCCTGAGGGTCGTACCCTTGCTGATGAGGGGAGACGACCTTCTGGTGATGGTAATGGGACGAGTCGCCGAAAAAACGATGTTAGGGTTGGTGGTTCGGAAGATCGTTCAGGAATCATCGCGGCCGTCCCTGCTCATTGTTCTCGGCCGATTTCTTCTAAGGAGGCGAGAGAGGTGAAGGCTGTTATTCCCAGAGTGATCCGTTCATCCATTTGCGAGGAGACGGATCTAGATGGTGTTCTTGGACGATTTTCTAGCGTTTCTGGTCTCGAGCTTCGATTGCCGTCCTTACATGAGCGACCCTGGGATGCTCCTCCTGGTTGGGTCTGTTTGTACGAGTGATGGTTTACTGAGTGTTACTTACTTTTCCCCCTTCCTAGAGTTTTTGTTGAGTATTGCGAGGCCATGAAGATGGACCTTTCTCAGCTCTGTCCGTCCGCTATTCGCAATATATTAGGCATTTTAATCATGGTGGCTGATAGCGAGATTGAGATGTATACTCGGTTTTTCGAAGAGCTGACGTCGATCTCGGTTAACCAGGGGACTGAAGGATTGTTTAGTGTTTATCCTGGTTCAATTCAGTCAGATTAAACCCTACTAAACATATTGGATCTAGGTTCTTTTGCAGAATCATAAAGAGATCTCGAAATACCTTGTTATGCAGCGGAAGAATCAGGTATGAGTCAGAGATCAGTAGAACCACCAAGAGGTTGTTCCTCCAAAGGCTCACACACGCACACTTACAGGAAGAATGGCTGCTAGACCAGAGAGAGGGTGGCGCAGAGAGAGAGAGAGAGAGGCGCAGGGAGAGTTCTGGGAAAAAGAGAGCTAGGTCAAGTTTTAATCATAAAACCCTTGTCTAGTTCTGTTGGGCTTTTGGGCCCAATTCCCAGTCTGATTAAATCCCTTAGATTTAATCAGGCCCTTTAATCTCTCTAAGTATAGTAAATGCCTAGCACTTTTACCGTACTTCTGCTGAACCGTTCCCTCATAGTTTCCTGTTAGCTTAGGCGTGTGACCCATATGGGATCATATAATAAAGGTAATAAATCCAAGATTTATAGATCATGAGCGGACTCTAGCAAGCCATCATGACCCCCAGTATTATATGACTTATGTCTGATCATTGACATACTCTTACTTTCTAGAGACAGTACTGAGATTACCGGACATAATTCCAACAATCTCCCACTTGTACTGGAATCTCTGTATTCATATTCCTTTTGTCTCAATATCTCGATTAGTCCTAAGGCAAGATGAGTGTCATCCTTATAAAGCCTAATCATGTTCATCGGACTCTGATATGATACTGACAATCCAAACGACTCGGGACAGTCCGTTTGAGCATGGCCATGCATTTTCCAGTATTCAAATCTCCGATTGGCCTAGAGATATTCACTCCATTTATATTGGAGGGACAAATCCCGTCTTGTTCCATCACTGTAAACTACTCATTTCATAATACACCCAAACAAGGTCCTTATAACTATCGCTTAACGACAGCGTTAGACAATGATCAAAGCGCATCAGTTGATGTGCAGTCACATGCATGCGAACTTGATAACAGAGATTTACTAATCTCTAAGGGTATCAATTCCCATGCTTATCGTGTAGCAATGAGAGATCAATCCATTTTTGGGACCGGAACTAAACCAAAATGAATTCACCGAACCAAATTAGACAAGCTAATCACAATTCAAGCAAAGTTCTAACAACCTAGAGGCAATTCAAAACAATAAACTAGTAAAGGAACCAAACAAAACCGAGCAAGCAATCAATTAACTAGAAAATCAAGATTTAAGGATAAGGTTCATGAGCAAGGTCAATGGATTAGAAGATTCGGGACGATCTCGGGATGCTAATCAAGCTACAAGCAGCTAACCTCCTAGCAAGAACACAATAAACCAATTAGCCTAATCTCTTAGAGCTAATCTCTTCACTTAATCCTAATTCAAGAACAAACTCTCATTTGTGAATTAAGGTCAAGCAATCATTCAATAAAGTTCTAGACAGCTAATAATCACTCTAGACATTCATTCCCATGAGCTAGAATGTGAGAATCCTATCTAAGCCATAACTGGAATTTCATCGAACACTTGGTGAGCATGAAATCCTAAACATCCTAGTTTAACTTGATCAAGGTCAAATAGGCATTAAGCACACATAGATAGAAGAGATTTAAGAAGGATTAAACACTAGACATCCCTTAATCATCCCTAATCACACTAATCCTACCTAACCCACAAACCCTATGAGAAACTACTCACTAATCATCATTTGATCCACAAAATCTAAAGAGATAATGTAAATCATTGAGGATTAGAGAAAGATGAAAGATTTAAACAAGAAATATCAAAAGAAGTACTTGGATTAAGAAAAGATTAAACTTGTTCTTACAAAAGGTTTAGAAATCAAAAACAAGCTTCAGAGACAACAAAAATCAGGTTTTTTGGCTTAAATAGTAAAAGGGGTGCGAACCGGGTCAACCCGGAACAAACCGGGTATTGACCCGGATTCAAACAAAAATATAAGGTTTGTATCGGCCAGCCAGACCGAAATGCTGGCCGATATTGATTCTTCTGGGATACGTATCGGCCTCTTTGCCCGATATGAAGGCCGATATTGAGTCTCGGATTTTTCTGTCGAAGAAGCATATCGGCCTGCTTGTCCGGTATGAAGGCCGATATTGGTCCTGGTCGAAAGTTCGTATCGGCATGCTTGTCCGATATCCAGGCCGGTACAAAGTCTCGGATTAATTTCTGCACTTGAATATCGGCCAGACAGGCCGAAATGGAAACCGATATGCTCTGGCGAAGGTCTGTATCGGCCTATCTGCCCGAAACTGAGGCCGATATTTCTCCAAACATGATCCTCCTTGGTTCCTTAAGCTCTAGACTTCTCTTCCAATGCTCCTCCTAGCTCCATGCACTTCAAATCACCTGCAAAATACCAAGGAAACACTCCAAATGCAACAACCTAACCTAGAATGATGCTAGACTCTAAACAAACCAATAAACAAAGGGAAAAGAAGCTAAATGAAGCTTAAAAGAACCAAAACAAAAGCTAATAAACATCCTAATATGCCATGAAATACAAGTATATCAATTCCCCCAAACTTGAACCTTGCTTGTCCACAAGCAAGCATAAGACAATCAATCCATTTGGGAGAAAAGTTTGAAAGCGGGAGCTCATATCCAAAAGTTCAATCAAGATCAACAAGTTTCATTTAAGGCTCATGCAACTAAGATGTAACCAAGTCAAGCTTACTCCAAGGATTTAGCCATACTCATCAAGGCCAATTCTTCAACCCATTTCTCAACTTACACAAGAATTCATATCGACTAGCTCTTTGACATTGATTAAGCATTTCAAGTGGATCCTACTCACAACCAAGTGTTCAAACTCATTTGGCAAGGGTTAAGGTTTTGAGATAAAGATGATCCCAATCAAGAAAAAGGGGTTTCTCCACATTCATTTAGGTTCTCTCATGAAGGAATGAATGAGCTTATAGTAAAAGGCTAAGAGTATAGAAGCAATTGGTGCGTACTAGCATCGATTTCCGTCTACCCATCGCCCCAATGACCTCCGCTCTTACTCTAGCCCACCTAGTTTGAGTCTACCCTTTGATCAAGGCTGTTTTTGCCTTATCCCTCTTTCTCAATCAAACACTTTCCAAATCAAATTCCCCAAGGATCATTTAAAACACTTCAAAACAGTGGCAACTCTTTTCTTTTTAACTTAGCTCAAATCTTTCTTTCTTTTCAAACATCTCTTTTCATAAACTTTCCTCTTTCTTTATGGTGAGCCTTTGGCTTCTTTTCATTTCAAAACTTGAGACATTTTTCCTTTCAAAACACATAAGAGCTTTTCTTTTAAACTTCTTTGCCAAAAATTTCAAGATCCCATTCCAAAATCCCTTCTTCATTCTTTCCCTCTCAAAATCCCTTCCTCATTCTTTCCCTCTCAAAATCCCTTCCCCCAAACTTCAATCTTAGCCTAATACAAGCAAAAGGTGGTCAAGCTTGCATCTACACGGAAATTTTCAACTAGTCGCCTCAAACTCAACACCATTTACTTAGCTCATTCCAAGAGGCCAACCTCTCAACTAGAGTGTTTTTGGGTTTGAAGGAAAGGTGGTGAAGGGTGCGGAATCTATTCAAGCAAACAAGAGTGGTTAAAGGGAGAAGAATGCTTGAATATTTTGGGGTATCCATGAGTTTAAAAACACTAAGAAGGAGCAGGATAATTGCAAGTCAAGTTAAGGTTCTCACTTTGAATAGAGCTAGCTTCAATTCACATTTTGCTTCAGTTTTAAAACAAGGCTGAATGTTAGCGTTCCAAGCAAGGTTCGTTCTAGCTTTCATGCTTAACTCGGGATACAATCCTAGTGCACTCAATTAGCTAAACAAGCTAGCATTCGAAACCATTTTCACCCAATTGAACTGTACAAGGAAATTCAATCATAGCTCCCAAATGCATGAATCCTACAACACTAACTAGACTCGATCCTACATGCTTCTTTTGTGAAATTTTTTTGAAATTTTTTTTTTTTTTTGAATTTTTTTGGGTTTTTCTATGCCTTACATGAGACTCAAAAGATAGAACAAAATAAGAAACAAGCAATCAAGATTAGTAACTGGCCTCTCCCCCAAACTTAAATCACACGGTCCCTTGTGTGATCTAGGCAAGGAGGATAAACCGAAAACACACAAACAAAAAGCAAACAAAGAAAAGAGGAAAAATATGTACAAAGGTGGAGTGTAACCTGGCTAGTAGTGGAGGAAGGGAGGTGATGAATCCCCCATTGAGTAGGTCGGGTTGGAGGAAGAGCAAGAGGGTGTTCTCATGGCTTTCCTCTTCTTTCTTCTGGCCTCTCGAGTAGAGTGGCGGTGAGGATCCGCGTAGTATGAGTCATGGGCCATGCGTGCAGAACCTGATGTCTCGTGTCCAGCGACCGAGTACCTGCCCCCTTCTAACTCAACCTGCTCAACCATGTCATCTGCCTCAGCTATCACCTCCTCAGTGGCTGCCCGGATCTCTTCATCTACACCAACCGGAGCCTCTCTGGACGTGGAAGTCTGTCCCGCAGCACTAGTCTTGTCCTTCTTCCCCACGATCATCTTAAGGACCTTGGTCACCTTCTTTAAACAGGAAGCCATCTTCTTGATGTTCCTCCCGTGCCATTTACTCTGCTTCTGGAGGTACTGGTTCTGGTCCCTGAGCGCGCACATCGTCTTGTTCGCGATTGGCTCATCAATGGGCTCAATTAGATATCTGTCCAACCCATACACCCCAGCAGGTGCGTCGGGAGAAGCTGAACTGGCTGCGGTTGGTCCCTTTGGTACATAAGGCTTAAACTGATGTGCCGGTCCCGGCATGAACTGGATGTTGTCCCTGTTGGTGAAGCTGGTAATCTCGGGGTTTGGGAGTAGAAACTTCTCCTCATACTCCGCATCGGAACACATCCTGTAAAGGTGACGTCCCGGAGGTGATTTGGAACCAAGGTAATGAGTCCTAATCAACTGTGGCACATCCAACCATGCCACTGGTGTAGGCTGACCAAATGTCTTGTCCTTCAGACTGCCCTCAAGCTTTACCTTCTTCGCGCTGAGGATGGGTGTGATCAACCCGCCCATGGTAAACTTGGGCTCTGCATCCTTATTAGAAGTCCCCCAATCCCGGTGAATGGCAAACTGCTCGGCCAGAATCCAAGTGTAGCTCGGAAGGCGCTCCACTGGTGGCATTGGCCTACCGCTATGAAAGGTGAGCAAGAGAGGCTGTAACCCGATGTAGAGAAGCTTCATTTCCATATCTGTGACCTGGTTAGCTTCCTTCCTGGCAAACAGGGTGTGAGCCAGTGCCTTGTGTACGTATCTAATGGCCGGATGCCGGAGCCGTGCAGCCTTCATACCCCCTGCCTTGTAAGGCCCAGCTGCTATCATAAACCACAGATCCCGAAGATCGTCCTTGTCAATGGGGATGAAAGTGCCTAACATGGCACCAGTCTCCTGAAACCCGAAGATGGAAGCAATTTCCTCAAAAGTCACAGTAATCCTCTTCCTGCCACCCATGAAGCTTATCTCACCCCTGCTTACCTCCCCTCTCTGTGCTGCTTTCCTCATAACAATTGTTATCTTCATGGTGGAAAGGAACTGGCAGGCAGAGCTTTGGTATCCAGCGCTGGAGACTGTGAAGAAGGTCTTAAGCCCCATGTTCTCCACAATCTGATCGTAATCATTCAGCAATCCCAGGGCCGTGAGGGTGGGGATGTGAGGGTACCGCGTTGGCGCGAATGTGATAACCTCCAGCTTTTCACAGATTTCAGCCGGGGTGAACTTCAGTGGAGTCGCTTCAACCACTCTCTCTTTACCCGCAGGTGCTTCCTCAGCAGCAATTCCTTTTCCTTTATCTTGTGTGGAAGTCCCCACATCTTGTTCAGAAGCCTTTGCTGTTGGTTTGGGGGTGGCTCGCTTCTTGCCCATTGTCCTACAAAACAACAAAGATTAAATGTGCCTTAGTAATAAGCTCAACTCTCCATCACACATATCTCATTAAGCAAAGCTGTATATTGACAATGCACATGTTCATACGAGCACCATAAGTCCACCATTAAGCACAAGCACAAGCTATAAGGCATCAATCTCAACTCCAAATTCAAGCATTTTGGTTAACTAGCTCATGAACATAGCGAATGGAAATTTCGAAAGCAAATAAGCTAGCAACCCCTTGAACAAGATTCATTCCAACTTCCAAGCTCATAATCAAACAAGCATCAAGCTCCAATTCAACTCAAGAATCATTTTCACTTTTAAAGACACTCTTTTAAGCAATTTCAAAAATTTTGTGAAACCAAACTCAATAGAATCAAGTAGTCTCACACATACAAGCTATAAACAACCAATTGCACCTTTAGAAACAATCAATTCTAGATTACCCCAAAATTTTCGAAATTCAAGTTTCCTCAAGAACCCTAATTCTCAAAATTCAAATTCAAGTAATCCTAGGGCAAAATTGAGTTGGGTAATCATCTAGAAGCATCCTAGCAAGTGTTTCTAACCATAATCATCAAACAAAAGGCTACAATTTCGAGTTCTAAAAATCTGAAAAATTTCTTATTCAAACCCGAAATTGAGAGAGAATGAGGATTATACCTTGCTTGTTGATGGAAGATGATAGAAGAGAGTGTTTGTGAGTGAAGAAGCTTAGAAAATGGTGAATTTAGAACTTGAAATCACAAAAATCGGTTGAGAGAAAAGAGAGATATGAAGTTTTGAAAACCTTTGAAAATTCTTGGTGAAATCGCAAATGAAGGAGTAAGAGGAGAGGAGACACGATTTTTGGAGGAGAAAACAAGGAGGATTCGGTTCATTAAGTCGGATTTCGGGTTAAATTCGGTTATCGTCGGTTAAATCCGGTTTAGAATCAAGAAAACTTACCCGGTCGAGTGAACATATCGGCTAAGGTGGCCGATATCGAAGCCAATATCACTTCCCCGGCAACGGCGCCAAATTGATAACAGAGATTTACTAATCTCTAAGGGTATCAATTCCCATGCTTATCGTGTAGCAATGAGAGATCAATCCATTTTTGGGACCGGAACTAAACCAAAATGAATTCACCGAACCAAATTAGACAAGCTAATCACAATTCAAGCAAAGTTCTAACAACCTAGAGGCAATTCAAAACAATAAACTAGTAAAGGAACCAAACAAAACCGAGCAAGCAATCAATTAACTAGAAAATCAAGATTTAAGGATAAGGTTCATGAGCAAGGTCAATGGATTAGAAGATTCGGGACGATCTCGGGATGCTAATCAAGCTACAAGCAGCTAACCTCCTAGCAAGAACACAATAAACCAATTAGCCTAATATCTTAGAGCTAATCTCTTCACTTAATCCTAATTCAAGAACAAACTCTCATTTGTGAATTAAGGTCAAGCAATCATTCAATAAAGTTCTAGACAGCTAATAATCACTCTAGACATTCATTCCCATGAGCTAGAATGTGAGAATCCTATCTAAGCCATAACTGGAATTTCATCGAACACTTGGTGAGCATGAAATCCTAAACATCCTAGTTTAACTTGATCAAGGTCAAATAGGCATTAAGCACACATAGATAGAAGAGATTTAAGAAGGATTAAACACTAGACATCTCTTAATCATCCCTAATCACACTAATCCTACCTAACCCACAAACCCTATGAGAAACTACTCATTAATCATCATTTGATCCACAAAATCTAAAGAGATAATGTAAATCATTGAGGATTAGAGAAAGATGAAAGATTTAAACAAGAAATCTCAAAAGAAGTACTTGGATTAAGAAAAGATTAAAATTGTTCTTACAAAAGGTTTAGAAATCAAAAACAAGCTTCAGAGACAACAAAAATCAGGTTTTTTGGCTTAAATAGTAAAAGGGGTGCGAACCGGGTCAACCCGGAACAAACCGGGTATTGACCCGGATTCAAACAAAAATATAAGGTTTGTATCGGCCAGCCAGACCGAAATGCTGGCCGATATTGATTCTTCTGGGATACGTATCGGCCTCTTTGCCTGATATGAAGGCCGATATTGAGTCTCGGATTTTTCTGTCGAAGAAGCATATCGGCCTGCTTGTCCGGTATGAAGGCCGATATTGGTCCTGGTCGAAAGTTCGTATCGGCATGCTTGTCCGATATCCAGGCCGGTACAAAGTCTCGGATTAATTTCTGCACTTGAATATCGGCCAGACAGGCCGAAATGGAAACCGATATGCTCTGGCGAAGGTCTGTATCGGCCTATCTGCCCGAAACTGAGGCCGATATTGCTCCAAACATGATCCTCCTTGGTTCCTTAAGCTCTAGACTTCTCTTCCAATGCTCCTCCTAGCTCCATGCACTTCAAATCACCTGCAAAATACCAAGGAAACACTCCAAATGCAACAACCTAACCTAGAATGATGCTAGACTCTAAACAAACCAATAAACAAAGGGAAAAGAAGCTAAATGAAGCTTAAAAGAACCAAAACAAAAGCTAATAAACATCCTAATATGCCATGAAATACAAGTATATCAGAACTCAGGTCTAAGGACTATACTCTATAGTCGTAGTAAGAATCTCTTATGACACAGATATAAATATCCTGAAGAGTTCTTATAAGCGGGTCATGTACGGTCGTATGTACCCCAACATACACCTATGTACTGACTTTGATGCCGTGCATCTATGACATCCTGAGACTTTGTCATAAGTCACATACCAATCTAGTCTCACGCGTTTGTTGGTGTTCCAATTTCAACAACCTTCGACTAGGGACAGGATGATATAAGCCATCTATCAAATATAGGGTCTCATGATCAAGCTAAATGACTTTGATGACTCAAGATCAAGTCACTTACTTCGATGACCTATAAAATGGTTCATATCATTTTGGAACGATTATTTCATCACAGTTAAAATAATCTTGAAAAATAATTTTATTATTAAACATCTCAAATGTTTTACAAGAACATATCAATAACTAAATAAAGCCCTCAAACTCCCACTCAAATTTAGATTACATTTCAATGTCTCTAATGCCTACAGCTTCAGTCAGGTACTCGAGCTTAGGCCTTGGGAGTGGCTTTGTCAATGGATCAGCGACATTATCATCTGTCGGAACTCGGCTGATCTTGACTTCCTTTCTATTTATGATATCACGTATCAAGTGAAATCTTCTTAGTATATGCTTGGATTTCTGGTGTGATCTTGGTTCCTTTGCCTGAGCTATAGCACCATTGTTATCACAAAACAGTGCCAGAGGCTCAGCTGCATTCGGTATCACACCTAGTTCAATAATGAACTTTCGTATCCAAACAGCTTCCTTCGCTGCTTCTGAGGCGGCGACATATTCAGCTTCTGTAGTGGAATCAGCAACGGTGTCTTGCTTGGAGCTTCTCCAACTGATTGCACCGCCATTCAGACAAAAGATATAACCGGACTGTGACCGGAAATCATCTTGGTCTGTCTGGAAACTTTCGTCCGTGAATCCACTGACTTCAAGCACATTACTTCCGCCGTACACCAAGAACTTATCCTTAGTATGTCTTAGATACTTCAGGATATTCTTGACGGCAATCCAGTGGTTTTCACCTGGATTTGACTGGTATCTACTCGTCATGCTCAATGCGTAAGCAACATCAGGACGAGTACAGATCATGGCATACATGACAGATCCTATTGCAGATGCATAAGGAATATTCTTCATGCGCTCAAGCTCAGCAGGCGTCGTTGGGCTATGCTTCTTGCTTAGCGTTGTGCCATGTACCATTGGTGTGAAGCCCTTCTTGGAATCTGCCATGCTGAATCTATGCAGGACTTTGTCAATGTATGAATCTTGACACAAGCCTATCAGCCTTTTAGATCTATCCCTGTAGATCCTGATTCCAAGAACGTATGCGGCTTCACCCATGTCTTTCATGGAAAAACAACTTCCAAGCCAGTCCTTTACCGACCGCAGCATTGGTACGTCGTTTCCGAGAAGCAGTATGTCATCGACATACAGAATAAGAAATACTATCTTGCTCCCACTAGTCTTCTTATACACGCATTGTTCTTCTTCGTTTCTGATGAAGTCAAATTGCTTGATCGCTTCATCAAAACGAAGATTCCAGCTCCTCGATGCTTGCTTCAATCCATAAATGGATTTATGAAGCTTGCATACTTTCACAGCATTCTTTGGATCTATGTAACCGTCAGGTTGTGTCATATACACATCCTCTTCCAGAATTCCATTCAGGAAGGCGGTTTTCACGTCCATCTGCCAAATTTCATAATCATGAAAAGCTGCAGTTGCTAGTAGAATCCGAATAGATTTCATCATCGCCACTGGAGAATAGGTTTCATCATAATCCACACCGTGAACTTGCCTGAAACCTTTTGCCACCAACCTGGCTTTATAAATCTGGACATTTCCATCCACGTCAATCTTCTTCTTGAAGATCCATTTGCACTCGATGGCTTTTACACCAGCGGGTAAGTCAACCAACGATAACACTTGGTTGACCGACATGGAGTCCATTTCGGAATCAGTGGCCTTACGCCACTTAGAGGAATCTGGGCCCATCATGGCTTGATTGAAGTTCGATGGTTCATCACCATCAATGATCAGAAGATCATGACAGTTAGTCACGAGGAATCCTTGATATCTCTCGGGTTCGTGACGGATCCTCCCGGATCTTCGAACTTCAGGTACCACAGGTTCAGGCTCTACAATTTCTTGTAGGTCCTCCTGCTGCTCTTCCTCATTAGGTTGAGCAGTATCCTGTTCATCTTGAATTTCTTCAAGCAGTACCTTACTCCCACTGTTTTTCTTAGAGAGAAACTCCCTCTCAAGAAAATTACAATCCCGGGCAACAAAAATCTTGTTCTCGGATCGTAGGTAGAAGTAATAAGCCTTGGTCTCCTTCGGATAACCAATGAAGTAGCATTTATCAGACTTTGGTGTAAGCTTGTCAGAGATTAATCTCTTGACATAGGCTTCACAACCCCAAATTCTAAGATAAGACAGCACTGGAGTTTCTCCAGTCCATAATTCATATGGTGTCTTAGCTACTGCTTTTGATGGCGCTCTATTTAGAGTGAACACTGCTGTTAGCAGAGCATATCCCCAAAGGGATATTGGAAGGTCTGTGTGACTCATCATAGACCGAACCATATCCAATAAGGTCCGATTCCTCCTCTCAGACACACCATTCCATTGAGGTGTTCCAGGAGGAGTGAGTTGGGAAACTATCCCACACTCTCTCAGATGATCACTGAACTCTTGGCTCAAGTATTCTCCTCCTCGGTCGGACCGAAGAGCTTTAATGCTTTTGCCAAGTTGGTTCTGTAGTTCATTTTGGAATTCTCTGAATCTCTCAAACGATTCAGACTTATGTTTCATTAAATAAACATATCCATACCTGCTGAAATCATCAGTGAAGGTAATGAAGTACTGATAGTTTCCTCTTGCATTTGTGGACATTGGGCCACACACATCAGTGTGTATCAGGCCCAATAAGTCACTGGCCCTCTCGTTGGGTTTATTAAAGGGGGCCCGCGTCATTTTGCCCATCAGGCAGGATTCGCATTTCTCACATGACTCAAAGTTAAATGAGCCAAGAAGTCCATTCGAATGGAGCCTCTTAATGCGTTTCTCACTGATGTGCCCTAAACGACAATGCCATAGAAACGTTCGGTTCTCCTCATTAGGTTTGAACCGTTTGGTATTAATGTATAAATTGGTGCGAATTGATCAAGTATGTAAAGCCCATTCGTAAGAGGGGCACAACCATAGAACAAATTATTGCGATTGAAGGAACATAATTTATTCTTAACTGAAAAATCATAACCTTCCAAATCCAACAAAGAAACTGATATAATATTTCTGCTTATCGCAGGTACAAAATAGCAGTTATTAAGTTCTAAAACCAATCCCGAAGGTAAAGACAACAAGTATGTGCCTACAGCTAGTGCAGGAACTTTCGCTCCATTCCCAACTCGTAGCTCCACTTGTCCTTGCTTCAGCCTCCTACTGTTGCTGAGTGCCTGCATATTAGTACAAATATGAGCCCCACAACCAGTATCCATAACCCATGAGGTATTATCAGAAGTAGTTGTATTAACTTCTATAACAAAAATACCTGATGAAGAAGTCTCCAGAGTCTTCTTCTTCAATTCCTTTAGACCTTCCAGGAATTTCTTACATTCTCTCCTCCAATGCCCCGGTTCTTTGCAGAACCTGCAGATGTCAGTAGGCCCAGCCTTGGATTTGGGCTTGGGCTTTGACGTGTCCTTGTCCGAGACTTGAACAGCCTTAGCCTTTCCCTTGTCCTTGGCAGAGGATTTCTTAAAGCCCTTGCCCTTTTGCACCATAAGCACATTGGGGTCCTTGGCTTTCCTCAAGTTGGGCTCTGCAGTCTTGAGCATTCCGTGAAGCTCAGGCAATGTCTTACTCAGGCCATGCATATTGAAGTTCAGGATGAACTGATCATAGCTTGCAGGTAAAGACTGCAGAACGATGTCGCAGCAAGTTCCTGGCTGATAGGGCAGTCGAGTTTCTGAAGATGATCGAGATAACCCATCATCTTCAAGACATGAGGACTCACTGCCGCACTTGCAGCCATTTTGCAGTCTAAGAGGTTCTTAACAGTCTGGAACCTCTCAGTTCTTGCCTGCTCCTGAAAAAGCGATTTCAGGCTTGCCATTACCTCGATGGGCGACATCACACTCTCGAACTGCATTTGCAATTCAGGAGTCATGGTTGCCAACATCAGGCAATAGACATCATTTTCATCTGACGAATGCTTTTCCCAAGCATTGTGCAGATTCCTGGCGGCATTGTTTGGAGGCCTCTCGGGGAGGGGATCACGAAGGACATATTCCTTCTTCTCCTGCTTGAGGACCAGCCTCAAGTTCCTTGACCACGTCAGGAAGTTCGTTCCAGTCAGCTTCTCCTTGTCGAGAACATACCGGATTGAGAATGTGTTTTGTGTGCTTGTTGTAGTCATTGCTGAAATTTAAGATAAAAAGGATTTTAGTTTATATGTTCAATATGAGTAAACTCGCATTATATTCAATAACATTAGTTACCCTCAAAAGAATATAATGATTCCAAGATCCACATATAACTAAGATCAAAGTGGGCCACTGGCCGTCACCCAACCTTAGCTTATATCGGTAAGCCCTATTTCGGCTAATTATATCCGTGATATAACTCTTGGTTGTGAATCTGGGCCCGAGGCCCAATCCACTCTGATGTCTCAAAGCCCGGGACTCCCGATGGCCTAGTCAAGAAAACCAGACTATACAGTCATGTAATCACTAATGTCTGGGACTCCCAATGACATTAATGAATCACAAACTGTCTTACCCACGCAAAAGATAGACACCCTCACACTGTAAGGCCATGTGTACAATTGAATGGGTTTCAACAGCTGACATAGACTGGACAAGACATCCAACGCTTGATATTGTTTGAGGTTTATAGGTTTTCTTAAAAAATTCATCCCAAAATAGAAGATTACTATTTTGGGAAACTTTCAATTTTGGGAAACCTACTGTTTTGGAAACTTTTATAATTGGAAACTTCCTAAAATTGGAAACTTTCTAACTATAGAAATTTCCTAAATATCCAAAACATGCAAATCTAGAAACTTCTATTCTAAGAAACTTTCTAATTTGAAATTTTGGAAACTGATTAATTTTAAAATCAAATTTTAATTATTAAATGAATTTTAAATTAAATCTGAAGAAGAGACTCAAATAACTGGCCCAATTGTTTTAACTTCTTGGCCCAAGGCCCAAGAATTGGTCTATGTCCAAGACATAACCCAATTGCCCAATTAAATGACATAACCGGTCTGGTTCATTAAAATTGGTCTAACCAAGATTAATTACTACGATAACCACAATTGTTAACCGGTCATTTACTAAACCGGATTTTCTCAATTTATTTGGTCCAACCAAATCAAATTAGAAAACCACTGGTTTAGGCACCAAATCCAATTTTAAACGACATTGGATTTCTTATCACGGTTTTAACCAGATTTAATAAATATTATTAAGTCTGTAAACCGTAACGATTTGATTTTAATTATTTTAAACCAAACCGTTAACCAAACCGAACCGACCGATTGGTCACGTGAACCGATCACGACCGAGTCGCAATCTTCACGTGATCGAGAGACGGGACACGATCGGGACGAGAGGCGGGACGGGACGGGACGGCTCGGGCCGAGAGATGCGGGACAAGATCGGTCCATCTCTCGCGATCGGAACGACCACGCGACTCGATCCGGCAAAGCGATCGGTCCGTGCGTTACTCCGATCCGGACGTGTGATCCTTCGGCGATCAACACTCCGACGCATACCTTTCCTAATGGATCGGTCCATGCGATTTTAGTTTAGGGTTTTAGCTTTGTTTCTTAAGTGTTTTACTTATCAATTTCAAGCAAAGATTGATTCAAACACTTCTAAAAAACCTAAACATGATTCTAACAAGAAATCCTAATAGAACCAATGGCTCTGATACCACTGAAGGATTGTTTAGTGTTTATCCTGGTTCAATTCAGTCAGATTAAACCCTACTAAACATATTGGATCTAGGTTCTCTTGCAGAATCATAAAGAGATCTCGAAATACCTTGTTATGCAGCGGAAGAATCAGGTATGAGTCAGAGATCAGCAGAACCACCAAGAGGTTGTTCCTCCAAAGGCTCACACACGCACACTTATAGGAAGAATGGCTGCTAGACCAGAGAGAGGGTGGCGCAGAGAGAGAGAGAGAGAGAGGCGCAGGGAGAGTTCTGGGAAAAAGAGAGCTAGGTCAAGTTTTAATCATAAAACCCTTGTCTAGTTCTGTTGGGCTTTTGGGCCCAATTCCCAGTCTGATTAAATCCCTTAGATTTAATCAGGCCCTTTAATCTCTCTAAGTATAGTAAATGCCTAGCACTTTTACCGTACTTCTGCTGAACCGTTCCCTCATAGTTTCCTGTTAGCTTAGGCGTGTGACCCATATGGGATCATATAATAAAGGTAATAAATCCAAGATTTATAGATCATGAGCGGACTCTAGCAAGCCATCATGACCCCCAGTATTATATGACTTATGTCTGATCATTGACATACTCTTACTTTCTAGAGACAGTACAGAGATTACCGGACATAATTCCAACAGGGACCTCCGGTACTTTTTATGTGAGATTCAGGCCTGGCCATCGCTTGAGGGTAGTGTCTGATCCTCCGGATAAGATTTCCGATTGGCAGGATAGCTACTTCTTTGTGCGTGTTAACGACGCGCTGACTTTTGATACGAGCAGGGTTTTTCGATCAGCCTGGAACTATAGTCTTGGTAGCTTTCCTTATTTTGTGTTTTCCCGTCGATATCACCAGCTTCATGGGCGTTCTGTTTTTTTTTTTTTGCAGTTCGCTCTACTTCGGGTTGCTGGTCCGCGGCGTTTTTCGAGGGATTTGGAGGAGTTAAGAGCTCACAGTGGTGTGAGTTGGCCTTCATCGAAGGACGAAGGGGCCAAGAGACTGTTAGATCAAAGGGTCCGAGATTATCTAGGGAAGGTTGATTCGGGTATGTGTACTCTTCTCCTCTCCCTCCCCCCTTTTTTTTGAAAAAGAAAAGATCTGTAATTCTGGCGTTGTCTTTCTGTTGCATTAGTGGTTTTGGAGATGGATCCTGTTTCTGAGAGCGATCCGCCATCTCCCCGGCTGTCCAGGAAAAGGGAAAGGATGTATGAAGTACCTGCGGCGGTAATAAATTTGCCGGTGGTTACGATTGACGATGTCCCTGACTTCCGTGACGATAAGATTGGTCAATTGTAGGAGAGGCCGGAGGGTGGCGCGAATCAGGGCGTTTCGCCCGCTGAGGCCCCTAACGCGGAGAGGCGGGAATCAAATCCTGAGGGTGGTGTCGAGCGTTCTGGGGAAGTTCGACCTTCTTCCTTTTCTGCCCGAGCTGCTATTCCGTCGGATTGGTCAGGAGATGATGGGCTTTGTTCGAGCGAGCCATCTTGGTCGTATGTGCACAAGGGGAAGACACCTTTAATAAATGATATGCTGTCGTGTGCTAATCTTGTCCAGAGGTTTAGCCGGTCCAGTCAAGGATCTCATGCCCATTTCGGACATGCACAAACCGCGTCTGCAGGAGGAGTTGAGTCATTATCTGGTTAGGTTGTGCGTTATCTTTAATCAACTTCGGGATTCTTATGAATTCGAGAGACGTCAGGCTAAGTCGACGGAAGGCATCCTTAGGGAACATATTGTTGCGTTGCGGCGTTCTGCTCGTGAGTTGAAACGGGTTCGTGAGGAGCTTGACGAGGCGAAGGGGGATTCTGTTGCTTTGTCTTTGTAGAAGGAAAAGGCTGCGGGCTTAGAGAAGCGTTTGGCCGAGCTTGAGGATGAGAAACATAGTTTTTTGTCTGAGTCTGGCTCTTTCAGGTCGAAAGTTGATTCCCTTGCTGCTGAGTGTGACGGACTTCGAATGTCCTTTGATGAGCGTTTTCGTTCTGAGCGGGAGTCCGCGTATAAGAAAGCTTCCGAGCGTCTGGAAAAGCTGAGGGCGGAGAGGGAACATGGGGATTGTTATATTACCAAGCTCTTGGAGTTTAAACAGGTTATGGGTGTTCTTAGCGCATATTGTCTGCTCGCGGATGGTGGTGTCCCGGTTCCTCCTGCGTTGATCGCTAAACTTGAAGAGGATAGGCTTCGCTTGGAACGGGAAGTCAACGAGTTGCGACCTGACCCTTTGGATTCTGGTGTATTTTGCATGTCGCCGCAGCGAGGTGATGTTGAGGGCGGGGTTACTTCTGGCGTACCCGACCTTCCACCTTGACTTCCTTGCTGTGAGAGTCAGATCGCTTGTCTTCCCTCTCTATTTTTTTTTTAATTTTATTTTTGTGAACCTTTGTACGAACAGAGCCTACATCTGTAATTATACGCATATGTTGCTCGCTTTATTTCCTGTGCTCCTTTCTTTCTCCGTTTTATTGTTGTTGTTCTCGTTTGTTGGCGCAAGCTGACTCGACCTCGTTTTGTGCCCGTTAGAAATTACTCGAACGTTTTTGGTAGACTTGTCATTTTGAGTTTCGAGGCTTGGTCCACGCGTTATTATTGCTTTTCTAAGGAGTTACTTTTGCGTGTTTATGGAAAGGTGGACCGCCGTTTTCGCATTGAAGGCGTGCATTCCTTCCTCGTCGTTTTTTTTATTTGTTGTTTGCGAGTCGTTTCTTGGCTTTAGAGCGAGATCAAATTTTAGGTGCGAGTACGTGCTCGGCTTATCCTGTTTTTGATTTTCTCGGATCGAAACAAAGCTCGCCCATTTATATATAGAAGTTTGTGAGCGCGAGCTTTGGCTCGGCTTACCTCGTCATTTGTTAGGTTATCTAGGCGCGAGTACGTGCTCGGCTTATCCTGTGGAGCCCTTGAACATAGTTATGCGTAGGAGGCCCGGCTTACACAACTTTTTCTAAGAACTCGTGCGGGTCTGGGCCCGGCTTACATGTCGTTAAAACGACGACGTGACGCAATGTCACTGTGCATGGGACACGTGTTTATCGGATTGATCATTTGGCCAAAATGTCGATTGTTATTTGTTAAGAGGCTAAGTTATATGAAAGTGCATGAAGATACTCTTTAAAATTTTGAAAAACATAGAGGTGGCTGCACCTTACATAGGTTGCCTACGTACTCCCCGAAGGGAGATCAAGCCAAGCGTAGTTCTTTTTTTTTTACATACTTTGAGCCGTAGCTCGGTTACTAGCATATATATCTAGATATGGTCAAAGTAGAGTTAGGACGTTTTACTTGTGGGCGTGGTGCTCGTCCTACCTTTTTCGAGGTGCGGATTTTGTCTTTCTTTGTCTGGGTGCGAGGTGGCGATCGCTTGTTCGGATATGAAGCATGACGTTTGTCGTACTCTGCGCTCCACTGTAAAGCAATACCTTGAGATCTTCTGGCTTCCGTGGAGCGTGAAGATTCCTCCCGGGGTTGGGAATTTTATGCATTGATGGTATGTCGAAGGTACTGCTTTCATAGCGTGGATCCAAGGGGTTCCCAAGATCAAGTTGTAGATTGCGGGTCGGTCTATAACGACGAATTTGACGAACTTGGTCAGGCGTCCGACGTGCACTGGTAGCTTGATAGTCCCGATTGTCATGGTCGTGTCTCCAGCGAATCCAGTGAGGGGTTTCTCCGAACGCTTCATCCTATAATCGCGGAGTTTCATCCTTTGTAGAGTCTCTTCGAATATGAGGTCGACAGAGTTTCATGTGTCGATCAGGACCTTGGTGACTTCACAGTCGCCAATTTGGAGTTCAACGACAAGCGGGTCGTTATGTGGCTTGTCCAGGCCCTCTTCGTCCTCCGTGTTTAAGGTGATCTCAGTTCCTGGTTTCAGCTCTTCGGGGACGTTCCTACTCCATTGTTGGCGTGCGTCGGCTTTTTGGCTATAGGCCGTTATTGATCTTACCGAGTCGTTGCAAGTGGGAAGTCCCCCCATGATCATGTTGATCCGCTTCTTGGGTGTTGGTGTGTCCTCTTCCTCGTCGTCGCGGGCTCGCTTTGGTAGTTCTGTGTCAACGTCACTCTGCTCCATTTTCTGCTGGTTCATTTGCCTTGCCTTTTCCTCCTGGATGAGCTTGAACCGTTCTCCCTGGTTCTTGGGTTGTCGCGGTGTTTCTCGATTTCCGGAGGGGCGCCGGCGGGGGATTGCGGTTGGTTATGTTCGTTACCCCTTTTTGATACTCGCCGAATAGGAGGTTTTGGAGATGCCGACATTTGCAGTGCTATGTGCGGAGCGCTGGTGGAAGTTGCAGAAGGTTTTTTCCTGGTCGTCGGACCGTACGTATTTGTACCATGGTCGACCTTGCTGGTGGCTTGTTTGATTGCGTCCCGGTTGTTGGAATGTTTGTTGACTTGACTGTTGCTGCTGCTCACCAACGTAGCACGTTGTGGCTTTCTTCCCCTTGTCGTCATGATTATCAGGAGCTGTATCTTTGCCTTTCTTGCTTGAGGCAAATTTCTTGGCGAGTAGATCCTTCTCTTCTTCTATCTCAACGAAGACGGCCGCTCGGTGGAGAGCGTCCTCGAGGGTCTGCGGCTTGTTTATGGCCAGATCGTCGCGAAACGGCGATTCCTACCAAAGCCCGTTTCGCAGTACTGGGAGCCCTTCGTTATCCGTTACCGTGCTCTTTGAGACGATGACTTTGAACCTGTCGATGTAGGATCTGAGGGGTTTTTTCGTCCCCTGGCTTACAGCCCAGAGGTCGGCGCTAGAGGCTCCTTCCTGGATGAACATGGAGTAATGTTTCAGGAAAATAGTCGTCAACTGATGGTAGCTGTCGATGGAGTGAGCTTCCAGCCGCGAGAACCAGTTGAGGGCGGCGCCGCTCAAATTTTCGACGAACAACTGGCAGAAGATGGCATCGCGTTCTTCTGGCGAGAACTGAGTTCTTCCCATCGCGATAGTGAAGGCCGTCATGTACTGCCGCGGATCCGAGCTTCCGTCGTAAGTAGGTAACTTGATCTTCCCAGGATGTTTAACTGGCGTCCATGTTATCTTACTCGTGAAGGGTGTGTTTTGGGTTTCCTTCAAGACCCTATCTATTTCAGGGGCTGAGCTAGTCGCTTTGTGAACCTTCGACGTCATGTGATCCAACTGGATCTTGAGTGATTCGAGCTCGCTGTTCATGCTACCCTCGATCTTAATTTGGATGTGTCCGGCCGGCGGCAGTTCTAGGTGAATGGTTGGTCGCCTGCTAGACTTGGTATTTAGAGGTGGCGTTTCCCCGAACAAGACCCTTGGAAGCCGCGGGGTAGGATTTTCAGTTGCTTGAGATGTTTGGAAACCGGTAGCCTGTAGGTAGTTGATCCGTTCCCTACGTGAGTCTTGATTGCTTGTAAGCGCGTCAAGACGAGTGTTGTTGCCTCTGGTCAGCTTGTCGACCTGGGCCATTAAGATTCTTATGAGAGAGGAGACGTCCTGGTTTTGATCGCCTGAACGTGCTCCGTCCCGACGTGTGTCGGTTACCCTGGTTTGGCCGGTCCCGGCGTTAGCTGGTGAAATTGGTGACTCCGAGCTCGGGGCGAGCGGGCTTCGGGATTGCTCGGGCGACTTTGGATCGTTATCTGTTAACGATGGTCCTGTCATCTCAGCTTCGTCTTAGATCGTAAAGAAGTTTATCGTTCCCCACAGACAGCGCCAATTGTTGTTACGAAAATTCGATCTAGTCAATATTACAGGCTACAATCTGAAATGTCCGAACTACGAGGTGAGATACAAATGTAAAGTGAGGTCGAAATGGTTCTTTATTGATCTTAAGGCCGGAGCCGAGCTATGAACATGATGGTACAAGGTGTGAGTCCGTCGAATGACGTGCTCACTAAGAAATGCTTGAGGTCGGAGCTTTATAGAAGTAGCTCGGCCTCTCGCAAGTTACAATATGTGTGAAATGAAAAGCAAAGGATCCTATTTATTTGCGGGCTTATCTTCTTGGGCCGACATTGTATATAATTGATTTAGACAAAATTTCCAATGGACTTTGAATGGGTGCTAAACCCATATCCAATAATTAGTAAATATATCTGTATAGCCACCATTTTTAGTGGTTAGATGAGAAATTATGTGGCTATACAGCGAAATAGCGATCGTCGACCATGATTTTTTTTTTTGTGGCTATAGTTTTGTGGTTTTTTTTTGTGAGCCACATATATAACCACAATCATTTTTGGTTAATGTTAGTCACATAATAGACACTATATGTTTGTAGTTAAGTCATGGCTAAGCTGTCATGAAATATTGTTGTGGCTATGTTGCGGCTAATCTAGCAACAATATACTTATGACTATTCCGTGGCTGTCTAGCTATGATAAGTAAAAAAAGTTCATACCTAATCTTTAAGTAAAGAAAGAAATAAAAATCGATTTTAATTATGAATACTAAATTCAATTATAATCCATAATACCCTAAAACCAAACATATAATATAAACTCATAAGTTTTCTTAAGATTAAAGACTTTTTCTACACAATTGTTTAGCAAAGCCACGATAGACTTTCCATGTCCAAAAGACTAACAAAAAAACTGCTGCATTTAACAAAGCCATAATAGACTTTACATGTCCAAAAGACTAACTAAACTTGACCTACTAAGCAAAGACACCAATTAACATTATGAAGATAATAAATCTTCACAATAACCATCTAAGTACCTACACTAATCCTCAAAATGAATGTTGTTGTTGTTTTGCTCCATCTGGCTTGTAGAAGGTTTATTTGTTGCCTCATAGACAAAATGATACACCCAAGGTTTTGGATCAGCTGATTGACATGCGGCTCTTGTTGCCGCCAAGTCTTCCTTAACCGAGTTCACTTGGGTTGTGACAGCTTACATGTTTGTCTCCAAACTAGCCATGTGCAAATCCATTTCAAGGTTGCGGGCAAGAAGCACAGAGTTTGTCATACTGACTGAGTTCCTTGTATTAGGTGCCACCGAAAGATGGCCTTTTTGCTTGAAACCTGTACAAGATTAAACACAAAACACATTCAAAATTAAACAGATTAAAAACCAAACATGATCTAAAAAATCTACATGATCAACAACTTACTAACAACAAAACCAAACTTACTACCAACAGTTTACTATGTAACCGCAATCAAAAATCTATATGCTCTCAAAAATCCATACTAAGTAACCTCCAATAACATCAATACTTAGTAACAACAATATCAAAAATGCTGATATACTAAGATAACTGAGATACTATCTAAACTTAAACTAGTCTAACTAACTGAGACAACCAAAATCTATCTAATAGCTATCTCATCTAAAAGTTACAGAAAGTAGAAGGAAAAGAGTTAATAGAGAATTGGATTTGTCCAGAAGTATGCGTGAAGGACCAGATGAGGCGGTTTGGCTATTCAGAGATCCATCCGAATTAGAAAGCTGTGTTGCTCATCATACTATCCCTCTAGAGAAGGTTTCGACCTCGAAACTGGATAATCTGCACCAAGAGAAAGCAAGTTAGCTTTCATTCTATTTTGTGAGTTGATATATCATGGTTTTTACAGGTTTTAAACCATGATATAAGTGTATATATTGAGTCTTTAACCTTGTATTTGGAGTCTTTTGAGTCCTTTGCAGGTTTAGGTACGTTTGGAGCTTATCTGGAGATTCTGGGAGCTTTTGGAGTGATTTTGCAGCATACATGGATTTCAGAGAGTTCGATGAGTGCGTCTGCACTTAGTGTCGGTCGACACAGTCTGCACTTAGTGTCGGTCGACACCACTAAATGACGAAATTCCTGGGCATCAAAAATACAAATTTTGGAGTTTTGCAAGATTTACCCAGAAGTTTCTCATATTTACAGAAAGACCCAAATCATGTTTTAGACTTTTAATTAGGTTTTTCAGCCGTTGTTTAGGCTAAGCTTTATTCAATCAGAGATTAGGAGATTTTGGGGCAGGTATTGTACTTGAGAGAGACTTGATTTCGAACCCCTGTTCTTACTCTTTGGATTTCTATATGATTTCTACTTTTATCATGTCTATTGCTATGATTGATATGTCTAAGTAGTTTTATTGTTAGATTTAGGGATTCTCATTAGGGATTTCATGGAATTATAGATTGATTGATTAGTTGGATTCAAAACATCTAGTTCTTCATCTAGGTTGTTCTTAATGCATAATCTGAATTAGCTACTTAGATTATTGATATAAGATTGATTAGCGCGGCGAGAGTTGGTTAATTATTTAGAAAAGAACCTAGCTGAGCAAATAACCTATTCGCAAAGAGATTTGGCTTAAGGAATTTGTGAACGAAAGAACCTGAATTAAATGCATGTTTAGAACTCTAGAATTCGCAAAGAGATTTGGTTTTCTAGGTTGTTAAACATAGTTATCATTCGCAGCAAGAGTTGGCTTGTTATATGATTGTGATTCTAGGTCTAGAACATCGATATCTGAATCCTGATGATTGGTTGATCTGTGTGCCTGATTTCCTGAGAACTTCTCTAAGTCTAGCACCTTCGTTCATTGATCACACACCGTTTGTTTACCTGCTTTTTTACTGTTTTCACTTGTCATGATTAGCTTAATTCGACTACATACAATCTATCGCGTGAACTAGAGTCTATGTGGATTCGATACCCTTTGTACTACGATTTCATATCTATGCACTTGCAGTTAGAATAGGGATAAAACTTTGACCTATCAAGTTTTTGCGCCGTTTCCGGGGACTCTTTGAGTTCTCCGATAGATTTTGTACTAGAATTTAGTCTAAGTATTTTATTTTCTTGTTTACTGACCTCTTTTTTGCGTTTTTCTTGTTTCTGCAGGGAAACAACGACCAAAAGAACTTAGTGTCGATCGACACCAACGTAGTGTCGGTCAACACCTTTCGCGGAAGCAACCAGGAAGGTTCATAAATCTGAGAGGATGATGAATCTGTAGGAATTGTTTAGTTGATCCTGATTCAATTCTCATATTGATATCAACCTAAACATGCATTAGATCTAGGTGTTCTTATTTAGAAACATATGATCTCACCTTTTACCTGTTTGTTTGCAGCGGAATTGATGAACAGGTCAATGATCAGGGAGATACACCGAGAGATGGATCCTCCAAAGGCTCACACACGCAATCACAGGAAACTGGTTGCTAGACCGAGCTGAGGGAGGCGCCAGAAAGAGAGAGAGATCGCGGCTGGGTAGCTTAGGGTTAGGGAGAAGAGACTTGGCTTTTAGACATTAAAAGCCTTCTCTTTCCCATTTGGGCTTTTGGGCCCAATCTGATTAAATCCCATTTAATCAGACCCATTATTCATTCTCTCTTAGTACGACAAATGCCTAGCACTTTTGTCGTACTTCTGCTATGCCGTTCCAACATTATTTCCTGCTAGCTTAAGCGTGTGACCCATATGGGATCATACAATAAAGGCAATAAGTCCAAGACTTATAGATCATGAGCGGACTCTAGCAAGCCATCATGACCCCCAGTATTGTATGACTTATGTCTGATCACTGACATACTCTTACGTTATAGAGACAGTACAGAGATTGCTGGACACAATTCCAACAATCTCCCACTTGAACTGGAATCTCTGTATTCATAATCCCTTTCGTCTCAATATCTCGATTAGTCATAAGGCAAGATTAGTGTCATCCTTATAAAGCCTAATCTTGTTCATCGGACTCTGATTTGATACTGACAATACAAACGACTCGGGAAAGTCCGTTTGAGCATGGCCATGCGTTTTCCAGTATTCAAATCTCCGATTGGCCTAGAGATATTCACTCCATTTATATTGGAGGGACAAATCCCATCTTGTTCCATCACTGTAAACTACTCATTTCATAATGCACCCAAACAAGGTCCTTATAGCTATCACAGAACGATAGCGTTAGACAATGATCAAAGTACATCAGTCCATGTGCAGTCACATGCATGTGAACTCAGGTCTAAGGACTATACTCTATAGTCGTAGTAAGAATCTCTTATGACACAGATATAAATATCCTGAAGAGTTCTTATTAGCGGGTCTTGTTCGGTCGTATGTTCCCAACATACACCTATGTACTGACTTTGATGCCGAGCATCTATGACACACTGAGACTTTGTCATAAGTCACGTACCAATCCAGTCTTACACGGTTGTTGGTGTTCCAATTTCAACAACCTTCGACTAGGGACATGATGATATAAAACATTTATCAAATATAGGATCTCATGATCAAGCTAAATGACTTCGATGACTCAAGATCAAATCATTTACTTCGATGACCTATAAAATGGTTCATATCATTTTGGAACGATTATTTCATCACAGTTAAAATAATCTTGAAATAATAATTTCATTAAACATAAAATAATGTTTTACAAGAACATGTCAAATAACTAAAATAAAGCTCACAGAACTCCCACTCAAATTTAGATTACATTTCAATGTTTCTAATGCCTACAGCTTCAGTCAGGAACTCGAGCTTAGGCCTTGGGAGTGGCTTTGTCAACGGATCAGCGACGTTATCATCTGTCGGAACTCGGCTGATCTTGACTTCCTTTCTATTAATGATGTCACGTATCAAGTGATATCTTCTTTGAACATGCTTGGATTTCTGGTGTGATCTTGGTTCCTTTGCCTGAGCTATAGCACCATTGTTGTCACAAAACAGTGCCAGAGGCTCAGCCGCATCTGGTATCACACCTAGTTCCATAATGAACTTTCGTATCCAAACAGCTTCCTTCGCTGCTTCTGAGGCGGCGATATATTCAGCTTCTGTAGTGGAATCAGCAACGGTGTCCTGCTTGGAGCTTCTCCAACTTACTGCACCGCCATTCAGACAAAAGACATAACCGGACTGTGACCGGAAATCATCTGTGTCTGTCTGGAAACTTGCGTCCGTGAATCCACTGACTTTAAGCACATCACTTCCACCGTACACTAAGAATTTATCCTTAGTATGTCTTAGATACTTCAAGATATTCTTTACGGCAATCCAATGGTTTTCACCTGGATTCGACTGGTATCTACTCGTCATGCTCAATGCGTAAGCAACATCAGGACGAGTACAGATCATGGCATACATGACAGATCCTATTGCAGATGCATAAGGAATATTCTTCATGCGCTCAAGCTCAGCAGCCGACGTAGGGCTCTGCTTCTTGCTTAGCGTTGTGCCATGTACCATTGGCGTGAAGCCCTTCTTGGAATCTTTCATGCTGAATCTTTGTAGGACTTTGTCAATGTATGAGTCTTGACACAAGCCTATCAGCCTCTTAGGTCTATCCCGATAGATCCTAATTCCAAGAACGTATGCGGCTTCACCCATGTCTTTCATGGAAAAACAACTTCCAAGCCAGTCCTTTACCGACTTCAGCATTGGAACGTCGTTTCCGAGAAGCAGTATGTCATCAACATACAGAATAAGAAAAACGATTTTGCTCCCACTAGTTTTCTTATACACGCATTGTTCTTCTTCGTTTCTGATAAAGTCAAATTGCTTGATTGCTTCATCAAAACGAAGATTCCAGCTCCTCGATGCTTGCTTCAATCCATAAATGGATTTATGAAGCTTGCATACTTTCCCAGCATTCTTTGGATCTATGTAACCGTCAGGTTGTGTCATATACACATCTTCTTCCAGAATACCATTCAGGAAGGCGGTTTTCACGTCCATCTGCCAAATTTCATAATCATGAAAAGCTGCAGTTGCTAGTAGAATCCGAATAGATTTCATCATAGCCACCGGTGAATAGGTTTCATCGTAGTCCACACCGTGAACTTGTCTGAAACCTTTTGCCACCAACCTGGCTTTATAAATCTGGACATTTCCATCCACGTCAATCTTCTTCTTGAAGATCCATTTGCACTCGATGGCTTTTACACCAGCAGGCAAATCAACCAACGAAAAGACTTGATTGACCGACATGGAGTCCATTTCGGAATCAGTGGCCTGGCGCCACTTTGAGGAATCTGGGCCCATCATGGCTTGATTGAAATTCGATGGTTCATCACCATCAATGATCAGAAGATCATGACAGTTAGTCACGAGGAATCCTTGATATCTCTCGGGTTCGTGACGGATCCTCCCGGATCTTCGAACTTCAGGTACTACAGGTTCAGGCTCTACAATTTCTTGTAGGTCCTCCTGCTGCTCTTCCTCATTAGGTTGAGCAGTATCCTGTTCATCTTGAATTTCTTCAAGCAGTACCTTACTCCCACTGTCTTTCTTAGAGAGAAACTCTCTCTCAAGAAAGTTACAATCCCGGGCAACAAAGATCTTGTTCTCGGAACGTAGATAGAAGTAATAAGCCTTGGTTTCCCGTGGATAACCAATGAAATAGCATTTGTCAGATTTTGGTGTAAGCTTGTCTGAGATCAATCTCTTGACATAGGCTTCACAACCCCAAATTCTGAGATAAGACAGTACTGGAGCCACTCCAGTCCATAATTCATATGGTGTCTTTGCTACTGCTTTTGATGGCGCTCTATTTAGTGTGAACACTGCTGTTAGCAGAGCATATCCCCAAAGGGATATTGGAAGGTCTGTGTGACTCATCATAGATCGAACCATATCCAATAAGGTCCGATTTCTCCTCTCAGACACACCATTCCATTGAGGTGTTCCAGGAGGAGTGAGTTGGGATACGATCCCACACTCTCTCAGATGATCACTGAATTCTTGGCTTAAGTATTCTCCTCCTCGGTCGGACCGAAGAGCCTTAATGCTTTTGCCAAGTTGGTTCTGTACTTCATTTTGGAATTCTCTGAACTTCTCAAAAGATTCAGACTTATGTTTCATCAAATAAACATATCCATACCTACTGAAATCATCAGTGAAGGTAATGAAGTACTGATAGTTTCCTCTTGCATTTGTGGACATTGGGCCACACACATCAGTGTGTATCAGGCCCAATAAGTCACTGGCCCTCTCGTTAGGTTTATTAAAGGGGGCCCGTGTCATTTTGCCCATCATGCAGGATTCGCATTTCTCACATGACTCAAAGTCAAATGAGCCAAGAAGTCCATTCGAATGGAGCCTCTTGATGCGTTTCTCGCTGATGTGCCCTAAACGACAATGCCATAGAAACGTTCGGTTTTCCTCATTAGGTTTAAACCGTTTTGTGTTAATGTTATAAATTGGCGCGGATTGATCGAGTATGTAAAGCCCATTCGTAAGAGGGGCAGAACCATAGAACAAATTGTTGCGATTGAAGGAACATAATTTATTCTTAACTGAAAAATCATAACCTTCCAAATCCAACAAAGAAATTGAAATAATATTTCTGCTTATAGCAGGTACAAAATAACAATTATTAAGTTCTAAAATCAATCCCGAAGGTAAAGACAACAAGTAAGTTCCTACAGCTAGTGCTGAAACTTTCGCTCCATTCCCAACTCGTAGCTCTACTTGTCCTTGCTTCAGCCTTCTACTGTTGCTGAGTGCCTGCATATTAGTACAAATATGAGCCCCACAACCAGTATCCATGACCCATGAGGTATTATCAGAAGTAGTTGTATTAACTTCTATAACAAAAATACCTGATGAGGAAGTCTCGAAAGTCTTCTTCTTTAATTCCTTTAGACCTTCCTGAAATTTCTTGCAATCTCTTCTCCAATGCCCCAGTTCTTTGCAGAACCTGCACATGTCAGTAGGCCCAGCCTTGGACTTGGGCTTGGGCTTTGGCGTGTCCTTGTCCACGACTTGGACACCCTTGGCCTTTCCCTTATCCTTAGCAGAAGACTTCTTAAACCCCTTGCCCTTTTGTACCATAAGTACATTGGGGTCCTTGGCGGTTTTCTTCAAGTTGGGCTCTGCAGTCTTGAGCATTCCGTGAAGCTCAGGCAGTGTCTTACTCAAGCCATGCATGTTAAAGTTCAGAATGAACTGATCATAGCTTGCAGGTAAAGACTGCAGAATGATGTCGCAGGCAAGTTCCTGGCTGATTGGGCAGTCGAGTTTGTGAAGATGATCGAGATAACCCATCATCTTCAACACATGAGGACTCACTGCCGCATTCGCAGCCAACTTACAGTCCAAGAGGTTCTTAACTGTCTGGAACCTCTCGGTCCTAGCCTGCTCCTGAAAAAGCGATTTCAGGCTTGCCATGATCTCGATTGGAGACAATACACTTTCGAACTGTTTTTGCAGCTCAGGAGTCATTGTCACCAACATCAGGCAATTAACATCATTTTCATCTGACGAATGCTTTTCCCAAGCATTGTGCAGAGTCCTGGCAGCATTGGCAAGAGGCCTCTCGGGGAGGGGATCTCGAAGGACATAATCCTTCTTCTCCTGCTTGAGGACCAGCCTCAAGTTCCTTGACCATGTCAGGAAGTTCGTTCCAGTCAGCTTCTCCTTCTCGAGAACAGACCGGATCGAGAATGTGTTTTGTGTGCTTGTAGTAGTCATATCTGAAATATATAAATAAAAAGGTTATTAGTTATTATGTTCAAAATGACTAATCTCATATTAAAATTTAATATGATTAATCACGCATTATATTCAATAACCTAAGTTACCCTCAATAGAATATAATGATTCCAAGATCCACATATAACTAAGATTAAAGTGGGCCACTGGCCGTCACCCAACCTTGGCTTATATCGGTAAGCCCTATATCGGCTAATTATATCCGTGATATAACTCTTGGTTGTGAATCTGGGCCCGAGGCCCAATCCACTCTGATGTCTCAAGGCCCGGGACTCCCGATGGCCTAGTCAAGAAAACCGGACTATACAGTCATGTAATCATTAATGTCTGGGACTCCCAATGACATTTATGAATCACAAACCGTCTTACCCATGCAAAAGCAGACATCCTCACACTGTAAGGCCATGAATGCAATTGAATGGGCTTTGACAGCTGACATAGCCTGGACAAGACATCCAACGCTTGATATTGTTTGAGGTTCGTAGGTTTATTAAAATCATTCCCAAAATAGAAGATTACTATTTCGGGAAACTTTCTATTTATGGAAACCTACTATTTTTAGAAACTTTCTAAAATTGGAAACTTTCTAAAACCGGAAACTTTCTAACTTTAGAAACTTCTTTTAAAATCCAAAACCCGCAAATTCAGAAAATTCTATTTTAAGAAACTTTCTAATTTCAAAATTTCGGAAACTTTAATTTAAAAACGACTTTATAATTTTATAAAATAGATTTTAAATTATTCTGAAGAAAGACTCAATTAACTGGCCCAATTGTTTTAACTTCTTGGCCCGAGGCCCAAGAATTGGTCCATGTCCAAGACATGACCCAATTGTCCAATTAATTGACATAACCGGTCTGGTTCATTAAAACTGGTCTAACCAAGTTTTAATTACTACGATGACCACAATTGTCAACCGGTTATTTACTAAACCGGAATTTCTCAATTTATTTGGTCCAACCAAATCAAATTAGAAATTCCTGGTTTAGGCACTAAATCCAATATTTCTTTCGACATTGGATTTCTTATTCCGGTTTAACCAGATTTAATAAACTTATTAATCTGTTTATTAAACCAGAACGAAGATTTTAATCAAGTTTTAAACCGAGCCACCAAACCGAATTAGTCACGAACCAAACCGAGTTGGTCGTGACCTAATTTCCAGCCAAGAACATCTTGTCCAGCCGCTCAGCCGCGAACCGTTCGATCCGAGATCGAGGACGGTCGGGTCGAACCAGCCGGATGTTCGGGACGGGACGCGACAGCCGGGCAGGCCGGGACGCTCGGGTGGGACGGTCGGGACGCACGGTCGCTCCACGATCGCCGAGCGATCGGGACGTGACGCGCGCGACATCCGGAAGCGATCGGGACGACGCGATCGACTCGACGCGACGATCGACCGCGATCGGTCAACCGATCCGATCCGATCCATCCGTCCAGCCGCGTCCGTCCGTCCGATCCGTCCTCCTTCTCGGCCGATCACCAAAACATGAATCATATAGCTCATGTTTTGTGATTTTTCTTGTGTGTTTAGAGTTTAATTCTGATTCTTAATCGTTTTATCTTATCAGTAATTGATTCAAAAACAATTCTAAGCAGATTAAACAACCTAAACAATGAATCTAAAACAAGAAACCTAAGAACCAATGGCTCTGATACCACTGTAGGAATTGTTTAGTTGATCCTGATTCAATTCTCATATTGATATCAACCTAAACATGCATTAGATCTAGGTGTTCTTATTTAGAAACATATGATCTCACCTTTTACCTGTTTGTTTGCAGCGGAATTGATGAACAGGTCAATGATCAGGGAGATACACCGAGAGATGGATCCTCCAAAGGCTCACACACGCAATCACAGGAAACTGGTTGCTAGACCGAGCTGAGGGAGGCGCCAGAAAGAGAGAGAGATCGCGGCTGGGTAGCTTAGGGTTAGGGAGAAGAGACTTGGCTTTTAGACATTAAAAGCCTTCTCTTTCCCATTTGGGCTTTTGGGCCCAATCTGATTAAATCCCATTTAATCAGACCCATTATTCATTCTCTCTTAGTACGACAAATGCCTAGCACTTTTGTCGTACTTCTGCTATGCCGTTCCAACATTATTTCCTGCTAGCTTAAGCGTGTGACCCATATGGGATCATACAATAAAGGCAATAAGTCCAAGACTTATAGATCATGAGCGGACTCTAGCAAGCCATCATGACCCCCAATATTGTATGACTTATGTCTGATCACTGACATACTCTTACGTTATAGAGACAGTACAGAGATTGCTGGACACAATTCCAACAGAATCCGAATCTTGTTGTGCTGACTCGGGATGCAGAAGGTGTTCTGAGAGATCCGCAAAACAACCCCTACAATGCTCGGGGACAGAGAATTGATACTGAAGGAAATGTGATCCATGAGCCTGAGCTACAGATTTTTAATCCTCCTGCTAGGAGGACACTAGCTGATTACAACAGGTCTGACGAGTTCTATGCCAACAGGTCTGTGATCGTACCGCTTGCTTTTGAGAGGAATGAGTTTGAGCTAAAGACTTCCTACTACGCGCTTGTGGGACAGCACCTCTTTCATGGATTCCCGCATGAGCATCCTATGGACCACATAGAAGACTTTAAGTCTCTTGTCACTGGAATGAAGCATAATGGAGTGAGCTATGATTACCTATATTGCAAGCTTTTTCCTCACTCTCTTGGGGGAGAAGCTACTAACTGGCTGAAGCAGATTCCACCTGGGACTCTGACTACTTGGGATGCAGTGAAGAGAGAATTCCTGAGATACTTTTATGATGATGCTCGCTCCGATAAGCTCAGACAGGACCTTCTGACCTTCAAGCAGGAATCTACAGAGCCTTTTAAGGCAGCTTGGGTGAGATTCAAGAGGTACCAAAGAGATTGCCCACACCATGGTTTCTCTGAGGTTCAGCTGTTGAGCATCTTTTTCAGAGGTGTAAATTTGTGGTATCAGATGGCTATGGACGCATAAAGTAATGGGAACGTCTACACTAAGTCCCCAGAATGAGCCAAGCAGTTTATTGATAACTTGGTAACTAGCAATAGTGTCAAGAATGCTGATGTGGAGAGACAGAAGAATGGTGGCAAAGATGATAACTCACAGATAGCTGAGTTGAATAACAAGATTGATTTTGTCTACAACATTTTGCTTGGGAAGAAGCAGCCCCATGAGGCATCTGAAGCTGAGGAGTGTGCATAAGAAGCTGTGAATTACATTGGAGGGTCTGGATTTTAGAAGTATGGTACTAAAAATTCTGCTTCTTTCACTCAGAAGTCTGCATTCCAGAAGCCTTTCCAACAGCAGAACAATTCCTTCACAAGGAACTATGGAGCTTCTTCTTATCAGACGCCTCCTGTTACCAATGCTCATGAGAGTAGATTGGAAGCTATGATGGAGCAATTACTTGAGGGGCAGACAAGGACCACTGTTGACTTCAACAAGAAGCTTGATGCTGTATATGAAGATCTGAATGGGAAGTTTGAGTCCTTGAACACTCATGTGAAGCAACTAGATACTCAAGTAGCTCAGATTTCAGGCTCAATTAAGGGGAAGAATGCTCAGAACGCTCATGTCAATGCTATCTCTGTTCAGGTTGAAGATAGGCTGATTCAAGAAGAAGAATTTGAGGTTAAGACTGTCAAAATTGTGGATAATAGTCGAGAATCCGTAGCTGCAGACTCAGCGTCGACCGACACTCCTCTTCAGTGTCGGTCGACACCCCTTGAAAGCCCCGAGTTTGAGAGTTTTGACGGACCAAAATCGACCGAGATCGACATTAATATTTTGACTATAGCTCTCGGTGTCGATCGACACCCTCTTAGTTTCGGTCGACACCAAGTTCTGACGGCAATTTCGAGTTCTCATGACGAACAGAAATCGACAGGCCCGACATTGAAGGGTCGACATCACTTAGTGTCGACCGACACTACTTCTGCGTCGGTCGACAGTACGGTCTGGCAGATCCAGTTTCGTCCAAATCTGATGTTTTTGCTAAGGAGAGGTCTACAAACCTCCTGTACTGTCCCCCAGAGTTCCTATGAGGTCTAAACATGAGCAGAATGTGGTCAAGTGCATGGAGGTGATGGATAAGGAGTTGAATGAAACTTCACCAGCTGATGGTTCGCGAGTTCATCCTTGTGTGCAGAAATATGCGAAGAAGATGGTCTCCACTGATGGTTATTTGAAAGAGGGGGTGATGATTGTATCTAAGCGAGTCAGATCTGTGTTGCTGAATCAGATTCCAGAGAAGCTTCCAGATCTAGGAGTCTTTGCGCTAGACTGCTCTATCTTCGATGACAGCTTCAAACACTCTCTGTGTGATTTGGGATATATTGTGAATCTCATGCCATACTCTGTGGCTGTGAGGTTGGGGTTGCCGGACTTTAAAAAAAAAAGGATCTCTCTAATCCTAGCTGATCGATCGAAGAGGATCCCAGAAGGAGTTCTTGAGGACATCCCTATAAGAGTTGGAAACTACTTGATTCCAACAGACTTCGTGGTGCTGAAATATGATATGGAACCAGATGATCATTTGCTACTTGGCAGATCCTTCATAGCTACAGCTGGAGCAGTGATCGATGTGAGGCATGGTATGATTGATCTCCACCTGGGAGATAAGCCTCTGCACTTCAATATGGATAAGCTGCAAAAACCCACAATTGATGGTCAAGCCTTCAGTGTTTAGCTAGAACAAAAAGCTCAGATTTGTGAGGCTACAATGTCTGATATTGGAGAAGAGAAGATGGTGGTTCCTCAGGAATCTACTCTATCATCTTCAGAGCCTGCAACAGCTCATAAGCAGAAAGCTCCAAACATCAGACATCCACCAAAGCGAAGGTATGCATCCTCTAAACCCAATCCTCCTAACCGCATTGATTTGAATGCAGGGAAACGTTCTATCCCACCCAAGCTACGCTCCAGCCCTGACTTTCTCCCTCGTTCCTTGGACGGTCTCATGCTGCAACCGCTTACACACCGCCATGGATGATAAGACTTTCATAGACGCACTCACAGCATCTGTCGACACCCCCAGGAGCCTGATCTCCTACCCATAGTCAAGCTAATGACTAAAAACAAGCGTTGAGTGGGAGGCAACCTACTGTTGGGTCAGTTTTTTTTTTCTTTTTGATTTTTGGTTTTGTTTCTTTGATTTTTCTGGTTTTTGGTGTTTCAGAACGTGATGAACTGGATTGCATACAGCAGTGTCGATCGAAACCCTTGATAGGCTCAGATTTTTAATCCTATTCTACTGCAAGTACACAGATATGCGAATGTAGTATTTAGGGTATCGAATCCACAAGGACTCACGGTCACACGATAGATTGTATGTTGTCAAGTTAAGCTAAATCAAAATCAGAGAAAGCAATAAGCAGAAGCAATTAAACAGGAAGGTGTTTTCAATAAGAGAAAGACGTCAGACTTAGGAAGTTCTCAGGAATTATGCAATGCTAGACACTTAACTAACCGGATTCAGATTAAACACAAGTTCAAGAACTAGAAACACAATGCTAAACAATCCAACTCTCGCTGAGATTATTTCTATATCTAGCAACCTAGCGATCCAAATCTCTTTGTGATCCTAGAGTTCTAAACAAGCATTAAGAATAGGTTCTATCGGTTCACAATTCTCCTAAACCAAATCTCTTTGTATCTAGTCAAATTGCTCACACTAAGTTTATTCAGATTATAACTCACACTCTCGCGCTATTGTCAATTATCTCAGATCTAAACCCTAGGTGATCAGTCCAGAATTCAGTATTAAGCACAACTTAGGTGATGAACAAACAGATGGTGAATCCTATTGAATCAGTTATCTAAACAAGCATAAAACCCTTATGAGAATTCATAAATATAACTAGGTGACTACTCAGACATATTATCAATTAAACAATACATCATTGAATAGAAAACCAAAGATTGAATAGATAAAAGTAAAGGGGTTTGAAATCCTTCTCTCAAGGTTACAAGTAGCAAGAATCAGCCCCTAGCCAAAATCTCTCAATCTCCAAAGCAAGAAAAAAAGAACAAAATTAGAAGATCCAATATTATGAGTCTGCTCTCCAAAACCTAATTAAACTGTCTAACCACGTTTTGGGGCTAAATTAGAATTTGGGAAACTTTTGGGTAATTTCTGCAATTCTTCAAAACTGTCTTCAACTCTCTGTCGCGCTCAGTGTCGACCGACATCAAGGTTAGTGTCGGTCGACATCCAGTCATGGTCGAGACACCAACTTCAGAATGTTTCACAAGTCACCAGAAATGTCTTATAATCCTATCTTTTGCTCCAAACGCAAGCCTACCTGTAGAAGACTCAATAGACTCGAAAAACAATGTTAAAGACTCAATATTTACAACTATATCATGGTTGAAAACCTATAAAAACCATGATATATCAACTCCTTCACACTTAGCTCTTGCTTGCCCTCAAACAAGTAAAAAACCAAAGCATAAGAAAAGAGGCTTGAAAACTCAGAAACTCATTTCGTCCTAGGAACTTTCGCATTCACATTCACTTAGTAAACCACTGAAAACTTTCCTGCAGAGCTCAAAACCACAATGTACTTCCCCCACACTTAGCAACTGTCCCAAGTAAACTCCACAATCAGATTAGGACATTCAAGTTCACCACACTAGCCTCTGTATACAATTAAGTGTGGTCTCACAGAGGGAGTATCGAATCAAAGGACACATGGACTCAACCCATTCAGTGTCTGAACACCAAACTGTCGGTTTCTGGTTTCTTTATGTTCCCTTTCTCCCTTAGCACTGATTTTTCCCCACTGGTTATCATTTTATTTTTTTTCTATCAGTGCTCTTCCTTTTTTATTGGGGTTTAACTTTGGATCTTTCTATGGATACACAGGAGGTAATAGGGGCTTTACCACTCCCGTGACCACTTCGAAGCTACTAGCTTATCCTCGGTTTTTATCTCTCTTTTTTTTACTTTCAAGGGAGGGGAAAATCAGAAACCATACTTTAGACAGGATCACAGGCTGTGCCAAACACTTTAGAGGAATCCGACCCAAAGATTACCAAGCCCCTAAGTGAGAACTTAAAGTCAAGATTAGAAGTGAGACTAGTGGTGGATCCTCTGAATACCTGGTTAGATATGGGTGGCCTTGGTATGTTGATTTGTGTGGTGTTTTCTAATAGTCATAGAACTCCTGCAAGTCTTTCCAATGGTCACTTAGTTCCTGTTCCAGCGAAAAATTTCCTCGAAAAATCATAGTTTCATACACATTTTGACTCAATAAAACAATTTTGAAAACAAGTGAAAATAAAGGACTGACTCTTAAGAAAATAAAACACAATGTCAGTAGCCACCTCCCCCACACTTAGATTGCACTGTCCCCAGTGCAATTGTAGTATGAGATCGGTAAAAATCAAACTGGAGCCATAGATGTTGAAAAATCTTACATGTGGTTGAGTCGATGTCGACCGACACCCAGGCCACGTCGGGCGACATTAGCTTTTGGTCGACATTGACTTACTCGTAATCGAGCGCGGTCGATTTCTATCCGTGTTTCGAGTTTGGTGTTGACCGACATTAATGGTGATGTCGACCGACACTTATGTCCGCAAACCTATTTCTTACGGCTCTGACATACAAAAACCAGAAAAATCAAAAGACTCAAGGACAAAGACTCAAAAAGAAACGAAAACTAACCTACAATGGGTTGCCTCCCACTTAGTGCTCGTTTAACGTCAATAGCTTGACCGTAATGCGATCATGCATTGGGTGGATTATCCAGATAGACAATGTTGCCTTCTGGAATCTCAGCCTTCGCCCAATAATGTTTCACCCTTTGTGCCCATTGACTGTGAACTCATCGCCTTTGGAATTCATCAAGATAACAGCTCCGTGGGGTTTAGCTTCCTTGACAGTGAATGGACCCGACCAACGAGAACACAACTTCCCAGGAAACAATGTTATACGAGAGTTGTAAAGAAGTATCTGATCATTCGGTTCGAAGTTGCGTGAGACAATTTTCTTATCATGATATGCCTTCGTACGCTCCTTGTACAGCCTTGAGTTCTCATAGGCATGGTGGCGAATTTCATCTAATTCATTTAGCTGTATCAAGCGCCTCTCAACTGCAGGTTTGAGATCATAGTTCATTTGTTTGACAACCCATCTAGCCTTGTGCTCTAGCTCAACTGGAAGGTGACAGGCTTTCCCATAGAGTAGATGGAATGGTGTAGTCCCCAGTGGCGTCTTAAACGCAGTCCTGTAAGCCCACAGCGTATCATCCAATTTCGCAGACCAATCCTTCCTAGTCTTCCCAACTATCTTCTCCAGAATCTCCTTGATCTGTCTGTTAGAGACTTCCACTTGTCCACTAGTCTGAGGGTGATATGGAGTAGCCACACGATGATTAACACCATGCTTTTTAAGCAGCTTCTCGAAGACTTTTTTGATAAAGTGAGTTCCACCATCACTTATCACAACCCTAGGAATTCCAAATTTGGGGAAGATGATAGTCTTAAACAGCTTAAGAACTACCGAAGAGTCATTGGTCGGACTTGCAATCGCTTCAACCCACTTGGATACATAGTCCACAGCAACTAATATATACTTGTTCCCATAGGAAGATAGAAACGGACCCATGAAAACGATGCCCCAGCAATCAAAGACTTTAACCTCAAGGATGAAGTTTTGTGGCATCTCATGTCTCTTGCTTATCTTCCCCCTCCTCTGACAAACATCGCACTGAGAGATGAATAACTGAGCATCCTTGAAAATTGTAGGCCACCAAAAGCCTGCTTGAAGAACCTTAGACACTGTCTTGAATGTAGCAAAGTGTCCAGCATACTCAGAACCATGGCAGTGGTATAACACATCATTAACTTCGCACTCAGCAATGCAACGTCTGTAGATACCATCAGAGCATTGTTTGTATAAGTAAGGCTCATCCCAGTAATAGCGCCTGATTTCCATAAGGAACTTCTTCTTAGCATAGCCCTTAAACACTTCAGGCTCATCATCTGAAGAGAGAAAGTTGGCTATGTCAGCGTACCAAGGTGTAGTGATGAGAGAACCTTGGGCGATTGCAACTATGAACGCGTCAGCTTCGTCGTCGAGAATTGCAGCCTGCGATCGCAGCTAATGTCGACCGACATCAGCGTTGATATCGACCGACATCGTGCCTAATCGGCCAATTGGTGTCGAGGTCGATCGATTATTGTCCGCTTTTTCGAGTCAGGTGTTGACCGACATCAACTGGGTGTCGACCTACACTGAACCTGTAATCCGTATAGAAAACAGTAAACTCGCAGAAACAACCTGAAAACATGTCTCAACTTTATAGATGTTCTCTTCTGGTAGAGAACCATCTATAGGAACATCCTCATTGATCCTAATCCGTGACAAGTGATCAGCAACACCATTCTCTACTCCTTTCCTGTCTCTCACCTCTATGCCAAACTCTTGGAGCAATAGAATCCATCTCGGCAGCCTTGGCTTAGCATCTTTCTTCTGCATTAGATACTTAAGCGCAGAATGATCAGTATGTACGACTACCTTGGATCCAATCAGGTAGGAACGGAACTTCTCAAATGCAAACACAACTGCCAACAGTTCCTTCTCAGTGGTTGCATAGTTCCTTTGAGCATCATCAAGAGTTCTACTGGCATAATAGATAGCATGGAGCTTCTTGTCCTTCTTCTGCCCAAGCACAGCTCCTACTGCATAATCACTAGCATCACACATCCCCTCAAAAGGAAGACTCCTGTCCGGAGGTTGCACAATTGGAGCAGAGATCAAACCTTGTTTCAGTTCTTTGAACGCAGCATGACACTCATCTGTGAACTCAAACTTCACATCCTTGCAAAGAAGTGATGTGAGTGGTCTAGCTATCTTGCTGAAGTCCTTAATAAACCTTCTGTAAAAACCAGCATGCCCAAGAAAACTCCTAATTCTCTTGACTGAATCAGGCGCCTGCAGCCCTGTCATTACCTCAATCTTAGCTCTGTCAACTTCAACTCCTTCCTCAGAGACTCTATGTCCAAGTAAAATGCCATTCTTGACCAAAAATGACATTTCTCCCAGTTAAAAACCAGGTGCTTTTCCTCACAGTGAGCTAGCACCTTGCATAGATTATCCAGACAGGCGTGGTAAGATGATCCGTAGACAGAGAAATCATCCATGAAGACCTCCACAAAATCCTTTATCATGTCCGTGAAGATGGACATCATGCCCCTCTGAAATGCCGCAAGAGCATTACATAGTCCAAATGGCATTCTGCGGTATGCAAAGGTGCCATAAGGACAGGTAAATGTGGTCTTCTCTTGGTCCTCTGGGTGGATAGGGATCTGAAAGAAACCAGAATATCCATCAAAAAAGCAGTAGTATTGATGACTTGCCAACCTTTCCAACATCTGATCAATGAAAGGGAGTGGAAAGTGGTCTTTCCTGGTGGCTGCATTCAACTTCCTGTAGTCTATGCACATCCTGTGACCAGTGATTGTCCTTGTAGGGATCAATTCATTCTTCTCATTCTTCACCACAGTGACTCCTCCTTTCTTAGGAACCACATGAACTGGGCTGACCCAATTACTGTCGAAGATAGGATAGATGACCCCAGCTTGCAGCAGCTTCATGATCTCCTTCTTCACAACCTCTTTTAGGTTGGGATTCAAACACCTCTAATTCTCAATTGACGACATGCTCTCATCCTCAAGGTGTATCCTGTGCAAGCACAAGTCTGGAGAGATACCTGAAATATCATCAAGAGAATAGCCAAGAGCCTTGAGATGCTTGCGCAGCTTGCTTAGCAGTAAAGTGAGTTCTACATTATTCAAATCAGCATTGACAATAACAGGATAAGTGGAGTTCTTACCTAGGAACGCATATATTAGACCCGCAGGTAGCTGCTTCAGCTCGACCTTTGGAGCTCTCTCCTCGCTCCAATCTGTCGCGACTGGTGTCGGTCGACACTGTATGTCATCGGCGACTTCCAAGTTCATCACTTGCTCGGTAGCGTCCATCAGCCTCAAATACCCAGCAACAACATCGTCTTCCAGCTCTAATTCACTCTCAGAAATCATCAGAGCTCTTTCCAAAGGATCATCATGATGCATCTGATTGAGGAATTCTGCAGTCAGGTTCTCAATCGTATCAACATAGAAGGTCTGCCCATCAATGGTAGGGTGTCTCATCAGCTTATCCATGTCAAAATTAATCACCAGATCACCCACATTGAGACCAATCTTTCCTCTTTTCACATCAATGATGGCACCAGCTGTAGCCAAGAACGGTCTGCCTAGGATAAGAGAATCCTTAGGCTCATAATTGTATTGCAAGACTACGAAGTTAATTGGGATAACAGATTCACCAATCTTTACCGGTACATCCTCCAAGAGGCCCTCAGGAATCCTTATGGAGCGATCTGCTAGAATCAAGGATATCCTAGTAGGTGTGAAATCTGTTATTCCCATCTGCTTAGCAACTGAATATGGCATCAGATTGACGCTGGATCCCAAATCGCACAATGATCTCTCAAATCTGTCTCTGAAGATGGTACAGTCCAAGACAAAGCTCCCTGGATCCTTTTGCTTTTCTGGGACTCTGTTTAAGATGACAGCACTACAGACCTCAGTGATCATCATCACACACTCGTCCTCTCCCATATCATAAGTTAACATCTGCTTCAAACACCTTTTCAACACTGGGTTATTGCTAACAACATCCATTAATGGCACTGGAAGAGTTAGCTTGCTCAGCATAGCCATGTACTTAGCCTTGAACCGTTCAAACTTAGATCGCTTTGGGTTCCTCAGAAAAGGTACCTTGGGTTTGTACACCTTTCCAGCAGCTACATGAGTTTTCGTTGGAGTTTCTGTCTCTGTACGGCTCTGGTGTCGACTGATTTCAGTTTGGTGTCGGTCGACATCAGTTGGTTTCATCCTGTCATCGATCTCAAAATTGACCTCTGTCGATTTCCGTCCGTCACGAGAACTCGAAGAAACGGGTGTCGCCCGATTTCCAGTGGTAGTGTCAGTCGACGCCCGCCTCGCAGCTTCATACTCTTCTTCAAATTCCTCTATCTCCTCGATCTCCTTATCAGTGATCTGCCTAATGGGGATGGTATGCAGCTCCTTCCCACTCAGCAGTGATATAGCATTGCAGTGATGCTTGGGATTAGTTTCTGTACTCCCAGGGCGAAATCCGGCTTGCCTCTTAACAGCTCCAGCAGTTTGAGCAACTTGACAGTCTAATTGCTTCATGTGTGTGCTCAAGGACTCAAACTTCCCATTAAGCTCTGTGTAGAAAGCATCTAGCTTCTTGTTGAAATCCACAGCAGTCTTTGTCTGACCTTCCAGCAACTGTTCCATCATAGCTTCCAGCTTACTCTCACGAGCACTGGTAGTAGGAGGTGTCTGATATGAAGATGATCCATAGGTCCTCTGATAGGAGTTGTTCTGCTGAAAAGGCTCCTGGTAACCAGCATTCTGACCATATCCAGAAGAGTTTTGATTGCTTGTGAAAGCACTCTTCTGTCCACCATTAAAGAACTTGTTGTTCTGCTGATTCCCAAACCCGTTTCCTTGGAATCTTGAACCACTTATGTAGTTCACATCTTCTTCAGTGCAACCTTCTTCAGCCTCAAATACTTCAACTTCCTGAGCAAAGTGAACAACATTCTTACCAGTCAACAAGCTGTGAACACTATCCAGCTTCTTCTTAATCTCAGCGATCTGCATGTGATCTATCTTTCCACCAGATTCTTTCCTCCTCTGATCTGCAGTCTTAGTACTGTTGCTACTCACCAAGTTCTCAATCAACACTCTAGCCTGCTCGGGAGTCTTTGTGTTAAAGTTACCATTGCTGGCAGCATCCAATGCAGACTGGTACCAGAGATCCACACCTCTGAAAAAAATGCCTAGCAGCTGAACTTCAGAGAATCCATGATGAGGACAATATCGTTGGTACATCTTAAACCTTACCCAAGCTGACTTAAGTGGCTCTGTAGGTCCCTGAGTGAATGTCAGAAGGTCCTGTCTGAGCTGATCTGAGCGAGCATCATCATAGAAGTGTCGCAGGAACTCTCTCTTCACACCATCCCAAGTAGTCAACTTCCCAGGTGGAAGTTGCTTCAGCCAAGCAGCAGCCTCTCCAGCGAGAGAATATGGGAAGAGTTTCAGATAAAGGAAGTCATAATCCACCCCATTGTACTTCAATCCAGTGATAAAGGCTTCAAAATCCTCAATGTGGTCCATGGGTTGCTCATGTGGGAGACCATGGAAGGGGTGCTGTCTCAGCATAGCATAATAGACAGTCTTGATCTCAAAGTCATTCCTCTCAAAAGGTGGAGGAACAATTGCTGACCGGTTAGCATAAAACTCATCGGGACGGTTGTAGTCAGCAAGAGTCCTCTCAGCAGCAGGAGGATTAGGTTGCTGTCCATTACATCCAGCATTGACCATCTGCCCCTCTCCTTGAGGCTGGTCAGGTTCAAGGATTACTCGTCCCTCAGCATCAATCCTTTTCCCCTGATCATTGTAGGGGTTGTTCTGTTGATCCCTCAGAAATCCTCCAGCATCTGGTGTCAAAATCAAACAATTGTTCATCATTCTTGTTCTTTGACCCTTTCTGTTCGTTCTCTCTAGTTTAGCAAGCTCCTCAAGTCTGAGATTCAAAAGTTCTTCGCTCTGGTTGCTTCGGGTATGTAGACTTGGCATACACTGATCTCAAAACACTGTCTCGAGGTCGATGTCGGGCGACACTAAGGATGGTGTCAGTCGACACTGGATGCGTCTGTCAATTCCTGCAGCAACAAAACAAGCCAAACCGAGAAAAAAGCAGTAACAAATAAATAAAAACGACATAGATTCAACTCTAAAACAAAATCTATCGGCGAACTCAGTTGAGTCCCCGGCAACGGCGCCACAAACTTGATAGGCTCAGATTTTTAATCCTATTCTATTGCAAGTGCACATATATGCGAATGTAGTATTTAGGGTATCGAATCCACAAGGACTCACGGTCATACGATAGATTGTATGTTGTCAAGTTAAGCTAAATCAAAATCAGAGAAAGCAATAAGCAAAAGCAATTAAACAGGAAGGTGTTTTCAATAAGAGAAAGGCGTTAGACTTAGGAAGTTCTCAGGAATTATGCAATGCTAGACACTTAACTAACCGAATTCAAATTAAACACAGGTTCAAGAACTAGAAACACAATGCTAAACAATCCAACTCTCACTGAGATTATTTCTATATCTAGCAACCTAGCGATCCAAATCTCTTTGTGATCCTAGAGTTCTAAACAAGCATTAAGAACAGGTTCTATCGGTTCACAATTCTCCTAAACCTAATCTCTTTGTATCTAGTCAAATTTCTCACACTAAGTTTATTCAGATTATAACTCACACTCTCGCGCTATTGTCAATTATCTCAGATCTAAACCCTAGGTGATCAGTCCAGAATTCAGTATTAAGCACAACTTAGGTGATGAACAAATAGATGGTGAATCCTATTGAATCAGTTATCTAAACAAGCATAAAACCCTTATGAGAATTCCTAAATCTAACTAGGTGACTACTCAGACATATTATCAATCAAACAATACATCATTGAATAGAAAACCAAAGATTAAATAGATAAAAGTAAAGGGGTTCGAAATCCTTCTCTCAAGGTTACAAGTAGCAAGAATCAGCCCCTAGCCAAAATCTCTCAATCTCCAAAGCAAGAACAAAAGAACAAAAGTAGAAGATCCAATATTATGAGTCTGCTCTCAAAAACCTAATTAAACTCTCTAACCACGTTTTGGGGCTAAATTAGAATTAGGAAAACTTTTGGGTAATTTTTGTAATTCTTCAAAACTGTCTTCAACTCTCGGTCGCGCTCAGTGTCGACCGACATCAAGGTTAGTGTCGGTCGACATCCAGTCATGGCCGAGACACCAACTTCAGAATGTTTCACAAGTCACCAGAAATGTCCTATAATCCCATCTTTTACTCCAAACGCAAGCCTACCTGTAGAAGACTCAATGGACTCGAAAAACCAGGTTAAATACTCAATATTTACAACTATATCATGGTTGAAAACCTATAAAAACCATGATATATCAACCCTTTAGTGTCGGTCGACACAAAAATCGAAAACACGGACCATAATCGAGGACGCTCGATTCAGATCAGATTTGTGTCGACCAAAGCCTTGTGTCTTTCGACACTGGTTGTGTGTCGGGCGATACTGACCACGCTACCAGGTAACCTTTCTGATTTTCCGAGCTTTTCACTGATTATACCTTGTTCTCCCGAACCCAAGATGCGATAACACTGCAGACAGTGTTGTTTAAGTGTGGGGGAGGTAGTTGCTGACCACCGTTTGCTTTCTTTTCTTAGAGTCAGTCCTCTGTTTTCAAAATCGTTTTATTGAGTAAAAATTGGTATGAAATTATGATTTTCCGAGGAGATTTTCGCTGGAACAGGAACTAAGTGACCACTGGACAGATCTGCTGTAGCTCTATGACTGTTAGAAAACCACACACTGATCAACCTACCAAGGACACTCATATCTTCTCAGGTATTCAGAGGATCCACTACTAACTTCACTTCTAATCTTGACTTAATCTTCTCACCCAAGGGCTTGGTATCTCTGGATCAGATTCCTCTGATGTCCCTGACACAGCTTGTAAACCTGTCTGAGTATGGTTCCCTTTTCCCCTTCTTTGAAAGTAAAAATAAAATAAATTGCGGATAAGGTAGTAGCTTCGAAGTGGTCACGGAAGTGGTAGAGACCCCTATTACCTCCTGTGCATCCATGGAAACTTTTCCAAAGTAACACCCCGAATAAAAAGGGAAGAGCACTGATAGAAAAAATAAAATGATACACAGTGGGGAAAAATCAGTTGCTAAGGGAGAAAGGGAGAAGAAAGGAACCAGAAACCGGCAGTTTGGTGGTCAGATACTGACTGGGTTGAGTCCATGTGTCCTCTGATCAATACTCCCTTTGTGAGACCGCACTTATTTATATACAGAGGTTAGTGTGTTGAATTTGGATGCTCTGTCTTGATTGTGGAGTTTACTTGGGACAGTTGCTAAGTGTGGGGGAAGTACATTGTGGTATTGATCTTTGCAATGATGTTTCCAGGTGGTTTACTAAGTGAATGTGAATGCGATGTTCCTAAGACGAAATGAGTTTCTGTGTTTTCAAACCTCTTTTCATACTTTGGTTCTTTGTTTGCTTGAGGGCAAGCAAAGGCTAAGTGTGGGGGAGTTGATATATCATGGTTATTACAGGTTTTAAACCATGATATAAGTGTATATATTGAGTCTTTAACCTTGTATTTGGAGTCTTTTGAGTCCTTTGCAGGTTTAGGTACGTTCGGAGCTTATCTGGAGATTCTGGGAGCTTTTGGAGTGATTTTGCAGCATACATGGATTTCACAGAGTCCGTTGGGTGCGTCTGCACTTAGTGTCGGTCGACACCACTTTGGTGTCGGTCGACACCACTAAAGGACGAAATTCCTGCGCGTCAAAAATACAGATTTTGGAGATTTGTAAAATTTACCCAGAAGTTTCCCATATTTACTGATAGACTCAAAGCATGTTTTAGAGTATTAATTAGGTTTTTCAGTCGTTGTTTAAGCTAAGATTTATTCAATCAGAGATTAGGAGATTTTGGGGCTGGTCTTGTACTCGAGAGAGACTTGATTTCGAACCCTTTTCTTACTCTTTGGATTTCTATATGATTTCTACTTTTACCATGTATATTGCTATGATTGATATGTCTCAGTAGTTTTCTTGTTAGATTTAGGGAATCTCATTAGGGATTTCATGGAATTATAGATTGATTGATTAATTGGATTCAAAACATCTAGTTCTTCGTCTAGGTTGTTCTTAATGCATAATCTGAATTAGCTACTTAGATTATTGATATAAGATTGATTAGCGCAGCGAGAGTTGGTTAATTAATTAGAAAAGAACCTAGTTGGGCAAATAACATATTCACAAAGAGATTTGGCTTAGGAAATTTGTGAACGAAAGAACCTGAATTAAATGCATGTTTAGAACTCTAGAATTCACAAAGAGATTTGGTTTTCTAGGTTGTTAGACATAATTAGCATCCGCAGCGAGAGTTGGTTTGTTATATGATTGTGATTCTAGTTCTAGAACATCAATATCTGAATCCCGTTGATTGGTTGATTTGTGTTCCTGATTTCCTGAGAACTTCCCTAAGTCTAGCGCCTTCGTTCATTGATCACACACTGTTTGTTTACCTGCTTTCTTTACTGCTTTCACTTGTCCTGCTTAACTTAATTCGAGTACATACAATCTATCGCGTGAACTAGAGTCTCTGTGGATTCGATACCCTTTGTACTACAATTGCATATCTGTGCACTTGCAGTTAGAATAGGGATACAACTTTGACCTATCATGAGTCTAGGGTCTTACCTTGATCGATTTGTGGTCTGGTGATGTAAGGGAATCAGGTGGTTCTCCTTGGAGTACATAAGTAAATATCACTCCTCTTCTCTGGTTGTCTTGCCACTGATGAGTTGTTGCACCATTACCTCCCTTGGGTACCCTCAGTCTTGTTCACCATTGGTGGTGATGCCTTCTTGTTCTGATCATGGTCTAGTGATAAGTTATCTCCTGGTGGTTTTTCTTTATGGTTTTCTTCCTTAGTTCCGGCAATAAGATTGACACTTTGAAAAAGAAACAAATGCATTAGGTGTTCTTTGTGACATAATAAGCTTGTTGTTCCTATGCCTTTGGCACTAGTTGCAAGATGGTCTTTTTCTAATTGTGTTTTTAAAAAACAAAATGATTCCTCATCTTCTTGCAAATCTTTTAGCACAAATGTTGAATTAGTAGAGACAAATTTAATTAAAGAGAGACTTACCTGATTAACAATCTCAATGTCCTTCTTCTGGTCTTGTGCTTTCTCCTTGATATATTCTTTGTCTTTAGCCCTTTGATCAGCCTTAGTACTTAGTGTAATGAATGTGGTTTGTACTTTTCTTCCTTTTTCCAGCTCTTCTGGTCTTTTTATTGTATCAAATCCTTTTGGTAAAGAATAGTGCATCACACTAGAACGGGAAATTAACAAAGTAGATTGAATCAAGCTATCACTTTCTTTAGATGGTTCTGTTTTCTCTTCTAGTGATGTTTCAGCCAACATTTGCAAAGTGCCCTATTTTATGACATCTATAACATGTCTGGTCTTTAAATTTCTTAGAGTTAGAAGACTTACCTTGATGTGGTGCTCCTGGTTGCACTTCTAAGGCGTTAGAAAATGGTGTAATGACTTCTACTTTAGCTCCCTTCTCCCCTTTGTACTTAGGGCTCTGCTTTTGCTCTGTTTTTTCTGTACAACTAGCTCCGTCTTCTCTTGTGCCTTCACCATAGTGGATGTGGTCATCTTTATTGGTTCATGACAACAATCTTTATTTGGTTTAGCCTTTGGAGTTGGCCTGGGTTCTAGGATCCATCTTCTTGGCTCTGGATTAGAATGAATCTTCACATAATATTGTTGGTTGACTTCATGCCTCTTCTACAAACTGTTTGTGCAGTAACTGTTTCATCTTTTCCCAAGAAGAATTTGGTATTTCATACTGAAGCCTTGTGTAAGCATCTTGATCTCAATGCCTAAAGGTATCCTCAGCTAAAGTTGCTCCTCATAAGTTGTCTACTCCTCTTCTGGGATTTGATTTGATTGAAACCAATTTTCCATGTCTCTCTCCCATCTTAAGTATCCTTCTGGTCTTTGTCTATGTCCTGAAAAACAGATGTGGTATGACTCTGGTTCAGTGCTCAAGCTTGTTTGTATCCTCATTAATGGAGTATTATCTCAACATTGGTCATGAGGTTCAGATTCTTCTTCAGCTTGCCATTCTTCAACTTCTAGATCAAGTTCGTAATTGATATGTTCTTCTGTCTGATAGTTCCACATTTCTGGTTCTCCTCCTGATTCAATCCATGCCTCTCCATTAAAGCTATCTTTTGAGTTTGCTTCATGATCATACTCTCCTACTTCTTCTGTGGTTTGGGATTTTGGTTTTTCATCCCAGACTTGGCTGTTAAGGTTATCCTCTTCATGGCTCACATAGCCTTGTTCCTCTAGACTGATTTGAGATTCAGTTTCTTTTTGAACAGCTTCTTCTTTGGACCAATTTGTATGACTTTCTTCATTTTGATAGTTGTTTGGTGGTTTTGGTTCAAGATCTCCATCATGTGGATCCTCTTCATACTCAGTGTTTTAGTAGTCCTCGTACCAAGGATCTTCTCCGTAGTTTTCTTCTCCATCAGTTAAGATTGGTTCTTCTTGTTCACATTCATCCTCATATGGGTCCTCTTCTTCCATGTGTGTTGTTGTGCTTGTAAGAAATGACAAACGAGATCAAGTGTATGTATGGGCTGCTTTGGTTTGTTTTGAATTTCGAACTCAGATTCTAATTCAAATATGGAGATAACCAATTAACTTTCCTTATCTAACAAGAAACACGATTTTTTATTCTCAAATTATCAAAGATTGTAACAATTAAAGTAAGGTAGCGATCAAATGCATCAAAGGTAATTTACGAAAATCAAAATGGTTTTCTATTCTAGTTTTTCTTTTCTTATATGAGTGCAACAAATGATCAAAATGCAGAAGATGAAAAAAAGAGATCTACTTGATACAGGATGTAACACAAGGTATTCTTTTCAAGAATTTTTATTGCAAAGAAAACTTACAAGTTTCACTTTAACAAATTTGTCTCTCTTGCTTTTCGATCTATACTTGATCTCAAAGCCACTCAAACTCACCCTTAGAACTCGTGTTTGATTCCCCTTACAAGAACACTCAAACCCTTGCTAATTGCAATCTCTCTCTCAAAAATCGCAACGCTCACGGAAGTCCTAGCCAACCTATTTATATAGAATATGATATTTTACAGCTTTCCTAACTACCCAAGGAATATTCTCATTTTGATCAGTATCAATTATATTTTCCTAAATCTTTTCCAAGCAATATATCTTTTAGATACTTCTCCACCGCAGCTACTCTCCTTTCGCCTTGTCCTAGTCAGATACACGCCTCCTAAGACTTCGGAAACTCCAACTCCAAGCTAGCTCCAAAACGATCTCCATCGTTGATACACATAATGATCTACGCCTTGATTGAGTCAGATGAGGTCGTATCTCCTGACCTAGTTCGCTGCATCTTCAGTCTCCCTCTTTTTAGCTTTTTGTACCTCTCAAGTATATGCCATTAAAAACTCACAAACAAGCACATAGCCGAATCACGAAATTATGATTGTGAACTTAAAACATCGGTTAAAGATTAATGTGAAACCACTGATTCTTTAAAACATGCCATAAGTTCAACAAAAAGAGAAGGATATTAAACAAGTTCAAAAAGCAAATTTAAAACTGATCCTACTCCTCCATAATTCTAGAACCCGTGACCATAGCAACCAAGTACCACACAAAAATAAAAAAACCACTCAGTCCCTCCCCCATAAACTAAGCCCTAAACACTTATGCTTCACTCGAGGTCACATCATCAAAATCATCATCTCCTTCGGGAGACTCTTCCTCTTGTCTGACTCTTCATCAGAGTCTTCAACTATAACCGACTTACCTTTTTCTCCCCCTGCTTGAGAGCACAAAAGTTAAAAACACATAACATCAATAGAGAAAATGGGAAAAGGAATAGAAGACTTACCTTGAGTCATGTAGCGAAGATGAAAAACCATGTCAGTCAGGTTCTGAAGACCTTCAACAATGTCTTGGAGAGCATTCTGAGTAGACAATGGAGTAACTTCGGAGAGAGTTGGCATCTGAATTGTGCTAAGCTGCATCACTTCTACATGATCAGTAGGTGTGGAATCATAAGACACATTACGAGAAGGTGATACAGAGGCTGAGGAGATCTTGTGTTTCCCTGAGGCAGCTTCCTTCTTCCTTCGTTCAGCTTCTTTCTTGACAAAAGCCTCACCGCTTCTTGGGTTCTTTTTGTACTTACACTACAAGAAAAATCTCTATTCTTAGCACACGAAAAACGCCATGGTATGTATATGATGGCGTTTTTGAAAATGCTATGTCTGCCCCAGCTATAATATGTAGGCCAGATACGATAGCATTTTTTGTCTGTGCTATAATATCGTTAACTATAATAGCGATATTTTTTCTTGCTATTACTGGATATAGTTTATGATAGCTTTAGTTTGTAATGCTATATATACATTATTTTATAGCATTGCTAAATTGCTTTAATAAATATTATATTAACTATATTTATAAATTATAATCAATTAAATTTATATTATATATATATATATATATATATTGGAAATTTTAATTCAAAATATGATTTTCATTAATAATCTAAAAAATCTCTTACACAAACATCATAAAAACACATATCTAAAATTCCTACACAAACATCATAAAAACACATATCTATACACAAATGTGATTGCTAAATATACATCAGGCTATGCTTCTTCATTCTCTGCATCCTCATCAGCTTCACCATCTTCATTTTCCTCACCATGACATGCGATTCCTTGAAAAACCTGCAAAGCGAGAAATCAAACAACTGATTATCAACACCCTGAACGAACCTGCAACATCCACAAACGTGCATATGTGAAATACAAGATAACTCATCAATTTAATCTAGTACTCTAGTATAGTATAAACGAAGTTTACTTATCAGCATGGCTATGGAAACGCAAATCAGTCTGCAATCACAGAGAACAAGGATCACAAATGATAAACATGAACAAGTTGAAATACGTGACACATTTATACTTCCTAGTAAGATGAATAAACACATTACCTTGAAATCCTGTGCAATCTCACGAACAAGCTTCTGGAATGGGAGCTTCCTGATCAGCAGCTCAGTACTCTTCTGATACTTACAGATTTCACTGTCAACCAAAAACAAAAATCAAAGAAACAGAATTTGTCAATCAATCACAAACCATAAAGATAATCAATAAAAAAAAAACAGAGTGGCATACATTACGTATGTGTGATTCAATAGAAACAATAGGATATACAGGAAAAAACATTATGAGAAGAAGCTAAACGTTCTTCTATGTAAGTAACAAAATGTATGTGTGTGTATATGATCAATATGTCATCTATAGGTTGCATGGAGACTCATTCACTCCAGCTATCCGAATCGTGATGGTCGTTGCTTCCAGCCATTGCCTATATGTATATATAATTAACACATTAATCAGTTACTATCGTTTTATACATATAATTTTTCAAGTTAAACCAATAAGGATAGAGGGAGAGAGAGACAAGGCGAAGAGTATTGGCTTTCTCTAGAATTGCAGCGACCTTCAAGTTGGTTTTAGGGACAGCTACTTGAAAGTTGTGTCTCACTGATGCATCTGTTGGTCTCAGGTTGAACGACTGCTAATGCATTTTATTAGTTATAGTGATTTATACTTTATAAAATCTGAATGTAATCAAAGGAAAAGATGAGACCTTGCTTCGTATGATCTCCAATAGTGAATCAGTCTCTTCCACTCGAGCGCCAACTTGTGTCTTGTTCCGTTCAGATACCTTCCTCAACTGTAATCAAATAAAATAGAGTCACATGATCAACATGAGAAAGAAAGAGGTTACTAGACTAACCATAAAGATATAGACTTTAAGGTAATCACCATGCTTATATTATATTTTGGATAATCAATCAAAAACTCACTATAGTCGTCATCCTCTCATTCCTTGTTTAGATCCACGGGGAGATTGGGAATTTTTGCCTCATTTTCAGGTAACTAAAATAACATGTGGGACTCTCCGGTGCCTCTAAGGTTTTGTGAATATGCAGCGTTCATATGTGGCTCACGATTTAGAAACATCTACAAGCACGATTCAGAAATAGGCTTAGAAAATCAGAGAATTTTTCAGAATCTTTAGACTATATTTTCAATTTCTAACAAATACCTTTCGAGTGATTGGGTATAGGAAGAGAACAATGAGAACAAGATTCAGAGCCATCTCGAGAAGTTCATCGTCTAAACCAAACACATCGTTAGATTATGCTTCATCTGGTGCACGACCATAAACCCTAGAATCATTCCGATTTTGAAACTTGTTCCACTGACCAGATGAAATTTTATAGAGATAGAGGTATAGATATCGAGATTCGATTTTAGGGTTTGGGTGAGGATGGAGAAAGGAAGAAGAAGATCTCGGTTGAGAAAGAAGAAAGACAGTGGAGGCTATGAATGAAGGTTCAGATTGATGGAGGAGACGGTGGTAGAAAGGAGAGAGGAGGAAGGAGAAATTAGGGCTTGGATGAGAAGGAGGACGGCGGAGTTTGAGGAGGATGAGAGGAAACGAAGGATGGAGGAAGGGGGGTGGAGGATTGGTATAAAGGAGGAGATTCAATATGAAGAAGACGACATAACCCAAAAATTAAGTTTTGGCTTCTTTTTTTAAAGTCACCAATTATGCTTTTACCGTTTTTTTTACCAACCCAATTAAGCTTTTACCAAAACTAAAAATTAGAGGAAAATTTTTCGCCAAAACCAAAAAATGTCCAAGTGTTGGCGCCTTTGATAAAAACTGAGCGCTAAAACCGTTTTTTGTTTTTATTTAGTAAAATTTGCGTTTAGCATTAATATAATGCTATTATATAGTAACCAAAATCAGAAAATTATATATTATAGCACTTGTGAAAACCGTGCTATTGTAATCTGCTATCAATGTCCCTTATTTTTGTAGTGTTAACTGGACAGATTAATTCTTCACCAGCAAAGATGCGGAGAGGGTGCTGCATTTCAAGAACACCAGAGATGATCCAAGGAAAGATCAACCATCGACTGTCATTCCTCTGAACAATAGCCATACTCAATACTTAGCGATACACAAGCTTTCCGAAATCAACTTGTATCCCATGAGCCAACATGTAGATCAGCCTTGCTCTCTCAGTGGATATGTGGTTCTTGTGAGTAGAAGGGTACCAGTTAAACGCAGCCAAGAATACCAAAGCAGTATTCTTTGGGGGAAGATCCATAGTAGTCAGACCAACCCACGCCTTCTTTTGTCCTACAATCATATAGCTAGCTAAAGTGTCAATAGAGACTGCATCAGCGCTTGCTTCAGCCTTTGATTCAGCTTTACTCAAGGGTCAAATTCCAAACAAGGGGTCAGCTCGGGAGAAAAGTCATACATTTTTTGTGTGCAAAAGAGGCGCACTCCTTTGTTTGAGCTAGGTGGGTGATTTTCCGGAAGATTGGTATAAAATCCTTCACAATCTCAGGAATGTAGCTCATTAATCTAGTGACACTACCCCGTAAAATCCCAACAATTGATTAGCACAGATAACCCCACTTATCTCCTTCATCAAAGTTGACAATCTGTTCAACAAGAATTCCTCTATCCTTAAACAGAGCTGAAGCACCGGCTGAGCTAGACGTAGGGGCTGACTTGAGTGCCTTCTTCTTCTTCTTGACCGGTTTGATAGTCGTCGATTGTTCAGTGCAAGCCTTTTTTGTCCTGGAGGAGGTCCCACTTGTTCTTGGCTTTCTTGTTTTTGGGAACTTGAACTGGCTTAGAAGGTTCACCAACATCACCCTCATCAGCTGAGAAATCGTCATTTATCTCCTGATTTTCCTCTTCCACAGGCACATGGACCATCGCCAAGGGTATGTCATTGGAGTTCAGAGAGGCAAGGACATAAACAGCCTGTTTTTCCTCATCATTGATTGTTAGAATTTAAGAGAATAAGCCAAAGATTTGTAGATTCAAGTATAGGAACATAAGATCAGAAGATTAGAGAGAGTTTGAGAGAGTAAGAACAAAAGAGAGATTAGAGAGAGAATTAGTCTCCTTAACTTCAGATTTCGAAATCCACATTACAATATAGAGAGAATAGTTGTTAGACTTATCCTAAAATATGTGGCTAATAATTGTCCACATATTTTAGCTTACAAGAGAAGCTAATCTAAAATATCTTAGAGTAACTAAGCTGTTTTTACTGTTCATCCGCGGGTACCGTTCACAGATTCTTCTCTTCTAGTTACTTGTTCTAATTTGGTTACTTCAAGAGCTCATAGCTTCTATGTGAAAAGATAGTCTTTAAGCTATCCATCTCTGAATCAGTAGAGCTTCATCTGAATAGATATTTCATGATCAATACTCCCCCTCAAGTTCAGACTTTGGAATCACCCTAAAGACTGAATTTGGAATGATCATGGCAACACCTCATTAAAAACCTTGATGTGGAAAACCACTTGGGACAAAACCACATCAAGGGAAAAAGAGTATAAAGCACATGAATCAAGGAAGTTCTAATCATGGGCAGGAAGGTCTACAAGTCCTAGTTTTCTAAAGATATGATCGCAAACCTTTAAGACTTGCAGCCTTGGTGAAGATGTCTGCTAGCTGATCTTCACTCTTTTTGTAGCAAGGTAGAACCGTCCCATCTTCGATCTTCTCCCTTATCTTGTGACAATCTATCTCAATGTGTTTTGTCCTTTCATGGAACACAGAGTTGGTAGCTATGTGGATTGCAGCCTGATTATCACAATGGAAGGTGATGGGACTTGATTGTTCAATACCAAAGTCCTTAAGGAGAGCCTTCAGCCATGTGAACTCACTTGTGAGCTTCCTCATTGCTATATACTCAGCTTCAGCGCTTGAACAGGAAACAACCTTCTGTTTCTTGGTCTTCCAAGTCACTTAGTTTCCTCCAATGAAAGTGCAATAACCGATTGTGGATCTCCTATCACTCTTATCACCAGCCCAATCTGCATTACAATACCCAACAATCTCAGTGTTGTCATTCTTACCCATCTAAATGCCTTGTCCTTGAGAGACTTTGAGAAATCTGAGTATCTTTTCTATCATGCTCCAGTGTTGGACAGTAGGTGTTTGCATGTGTTGGCTGACTTGATTCACAGCAAAACATAAGTCTGGTCTAGTGAGTGTAAGGTAGATGAGCTTCCTAACCATTCTTCTGTATAGAGACACATCCCTGAATCTCTCATCAACTGATTTATCCCCCTTTCTATTGACTTGGTAGCCACCTTCACATACTTTCTTTGGGACAAAAACATGCCATCTTGGAATCTGCACACTTCAATCCCCAATAAGTATTTCAACTCACAGATGTCCTTGGTGTCAAATGAACTCTTGAGGAATGCTTTGGTGGATTGGATTCTTGATTTATCACTGCCAGTAATGATCAGATCATCCACATATATAAGTACCACAGCCATGCCTAAAGAGCTTTGAAGAGTGAATAAGGTATGGTCAGATTGAGACTTCATGAACCCATAATCCATAAGAGTGTGGCTCAGCTTGTGATACCAGACCTTTGGTAATTTCTTCATACCATAGATAGCTCTTCTCAATCTCAACACTTTCCCTGGCTAACACAATTGTTCAAGACCTGGTGGTGGAGTCATGTACACCTCTTCTTCAAGTTCTCCTTGTAGGAAAGCATTTTTGACATCCATCTGCCATAGATCCTATGAGAGGTTGGTAGCTAAGGAGAGAGTGACCCTTATAGTGTGAAGCTTTGCTACTGGTGCAAAGGTGTCAGTGTATTCTTCTCCATAAGTCTGAGTGAACCCTCTAGCAACCAACCTCACCTTGTACCTCTCTATATCCCCACTGCTCTTATACTTGATTGTGAATACCCATTTGGAGCTAAAAGCCTTCTTTCCTTTTGGAAAAGACTCCACATTCCAAGTGTGATTCCGTTCCATAGCCTCCTTCTCATCAATCACAACATCCTCACTTTAGTGTCTTTAGCCTCTTCATAGGTTTTAGGAACATGATTCGTCTCTATCTTCCCAAGAAAGGCACAATGACTTGATGGTAACATGTCAATAGAACACACAGATTGGTTGGGATGAGCAACAACCTGATTGTGAAGTAGACTCTTCTGTTGATCCAGCTTGATGGATCTTTCTTTTATCGAGTGCTTCTTCTGAGTTGTTGCACCGGTTGAACAACTTCTTCTACACCCATCTACTCTCCATGATTAATAGTCTCCTCCTCATCCATATTCAAGTTTCCTTTATCTTGGTTCAGAGGTATAACTTCCTCTTGGGTTTGAATGGGTTCTTGATCAGCTATCACTGGTTCTGCTTCTTGTAACTCTTCTTGGTTACTTCTTGTTTCTGTTTCCCTTTGTCTTGGAGCCTTAGGTAGATCATTCCCCCAAATGATCCAAGAGAAACCTCAAACTTGTAGCAAGGTCAGAAGGTGATCTTGAGAGGTCTTTCAATCCTTCCCAATCTCTATTTTCAAAGTAGCCCTTTCCTTCTATGAACTTGATATCCCTTGAGAGATAGGTGCGGTTGTTGATTGGATCATAACATTTGTACCCCTTCTGAGTAGTTGAATATCCAAGGAACATGCACTTGATGCTCTTAGCCTCTAGCTTGTTTCTTTGATCACATGAGATATGGATAAAGCACACACACCCAAACACCTGTAAGTGTTCAATAAAGGGTTTGAGTTTTGTTTAATACCCCAAATGGTGAGATGTCTTTTAGAACTTTGGTTGGAGTCCTATTGATGAGGTAGCAAGCTACCAAGACTGTATCTCCCCAAAATCTTTTAGGCACATTTGCATGAAACATCATGGATCTTGAAACCTCCATGAGGTGTCTGTTCTTTCTCTCAGCCGCTCCATTTTGTTGGGGCGTATGTGGAATGCTTGTTTGATGTAGGATTCCATGTTTGTTCAGATTAGCTCTGAATCTTTGACATGTGTACTCTCCTCCATTATCTGATCTAAACACTTTGATCTTTGCATTAAACTGATTAGTAATGTAGTTTTGAAAGTGAATGAATGCTTCATAAACTCTATCTTTAGATGGAAGCAAGGTGACCTAAGTATATTTTGATTTTTCATCTATGAATGTCACAAAATACTTGTTCTCATCTCTAGACAGGCAAGGTGAAGTCCAAACATCAGAATGCACTAGATCAAAGCAGTTTTCATAGATGTTGGTAGATTTAGGAAAGACTGTTCTACAATATTTGCCAAGAATACAAGCTTCACAAGTCGAATGATCAAAGGTAACATTAGGCAACATCAAGTTAAGAGCTCTAGCATGAGGATGACCTATTCTAGCATGCCACAAGAAGTTTTGATTAACCGGAAAATAGGAATTGAACGCTACAGAATCCGAATTGCTTGGAGTGGTGTTTTCAACGAGATAAAGCTCATCTTGTGTCCCACCTCTGCCAAGTACCTTTCCATCCTTTTATATCCTGAAAGCACACCTCATTAGGCCCAAAAATAACATTGCAGTTCAAGTCTTTAGTAATCCTTTTAACAGATAGCAGATTGGATTTAAACTTAGGCACAAAGAGAGCATCACTGTCCATGTTAAACAATCTTAACTTTCCTGTTCCTTCAATAGGAATGCCTTGACCATCAGCAATAGTTACCCTGCCTAAGGCTGGTTAAATGTCTTTTAACAACTTAGCAACTCTAATCATATGGTGAGAAGCTCCTGAGTCCACTACCATCTTATGACCAAATTGTGTGAGTAACTTATGAGACAAGAGTGTGATATCAGAGAGTTTAGAGGCATAATCCTTGATGAGATACTCTAGATCACTCCTCACATACTCAGTTTTAGTGAACAAGGCAAGCTCTCCTCCTTCAGGAGATGACGTCGCTTGCTCAGTCACCTCTTCAGAGGTGTTGGCTTTTGAATCCCCGAACTTGGATGGCTTGAGATGTGGATGGAGGATCCAACACTTGTCCTTGGAGTGTCTCTTCTTTTTGCAATGCTCACAGAAAATGTACTTCCTGTCCTCATGCTTAAACACACTCTTGTTGGCAGTGACAAGCTCCCCATTTCCTCCAAACAGCTCAATGCTCCCTTGTTCCTTTTGGATCCTTGAGCACACTTCTTCAAAGTCAAGAAGAGTAGTCTCCCTTAGAATGAACTTGATAATATCATTGTAGACCAGATTCAGATTGAGGAGTAGTCCAAAGATCTTTTCTTACTCCTTCCTTTCATTAAGAACCTTTGGGTACATAGTGCTTGGCCTTAACATGTCAAGCTCAGACCAAGCAGATGAGAACTTCCCAAGATACTTGGTGAACTCACAATCCTCTTGGTGAAGGTCACTGATTGTCTTCTTCACTTCATACACACGGTTGAGGTTAGAGACATCACCATACATCTTCTTCAGAGTATCCCAAAGTGATTTAGCAGTTTCACAATGGGAGTAAGCTTCAAGGAAGGGAGGATCTAGTGAGTTTTGAAGAAAACCCAGAACTGATTGGTCTTCTTGAAACCACCTTGCCTCCTCCTTTTTTGTTGCCTGATCTTTCTTCCCTTTTGGATCTTCATCAGGCGGTGTCTTGTCCTCAAGAATGTGCTCGTCCTCTGCCACCGATTGCGGTCTTGGTTGTTCTCTACCATGTCCTGTAGTTTAAACCCTTGAGAACCACATGAATGACAGTAGGCTTGAGGCTTGAGTTTACTTGGACAGTGTCTTCCATTGATGAAGTCATATATCATGGTTTTTACCCATTTTATGCCATGATATAGTTGTGTTTTTAGTGTCTTTTGTGTTATTTTAGAGTCTTTTACAGGTTTAATCAGGTTTGGAGCTAATTGGAGATATTTGGAGTATTTTGGGACTTTTGGAGCATTTTGGCCGAGAGATGAACTTCACTGTCGAAATCTCAGACCTGTGTCGATCGACACAGAAGGTGCATCGATCGACACAAGGTCGACACAGACTTCTCGTGAGCGTTTAATGAAGATTTGAGGAAATTGCACTTTTGCCCAGAAGTTTCCCATAATTACAAAGAAGCCCCAGCCGACTTTAGACCATTATATAAGAGTTTTTAAGCCATTGTTTAGGCTACGCTTTTCTTACGCTTTATTTTATTCAGAGAGAGTTTTAGGGGCTGATCTTGTTCTCGAAAGAGACTTGATTTCGAACCCCAGTTCTTTATTTGATTTTATAATATTTGGTTTTCTATTCATGATGTTTTCTGTTTCGATGAACATGTTTGAGTAGATTACCTGTTAAGTTTAGGGATTCTCATTAGGGATTTCATGGAATTATAGGTTAATCAATCTATAGGGATTCATATCTGCTAGTTCTTCGCCTAGGATTGCTCTTAATGCTTAATCTGAAGTAGCTATCCAGATTTATGATGTTAGGTTGATTGATGCAACGACAGTTGGTTAATTAGCTAGAAAGAACCTAGATGAGCAATTAAATTACTCGCAAAGAGATTTGGTTTAGTTTAATTGTGAACATATCAAACTTTGAATTAAAGCTGGTTTAATCTGTTAGTAATTGCAAAGAGATTTGGATTGCTGCACTTAGACTTAGAGAATTCTCGCAACGAGAGTTGGTTAATTCTATATCTGTGTTTTGAGTTCTAGAACAGTTTCTGATTAGATCCCGATTGATTGATTGCTTGTGTTCCTGATTTTCTGAGAATTCCCTAGACTTAACGCTTCGCTTCCTTGCTTACAAAATCGCCTGATTTACTTTCTGCTTGCTTTTTAGTTTCTTATCATATTTGCTTTCTCCTAGTTTAATATTTTATGTTCTTAATCTATCGTTGACTGGAGTCCCTGTGGATTCGATACCCTAAGTTCTACAACTACATCACTGTGCACTTGCAGTTAGTATAGGGATTAATTCTTGACCTATCAAGTTTTTGGCGCCGTTGCCGGGGACTCTTTTGAGTCTTCGATAGATTTGAACTTAGGGTTTAGACTAGGTTTTTCGTTTTTATTTTTTGCTGCTAATTTTTTTTTCTTTTCTGTTCTTGCGTTTCAGGTACGCCTGTAATCGCCTTGCATCGATCGACACGGTCCTGTGTGTCGATCGTCACATCATCGCGCTTGCATCGATCGACGCTTCCCCTGCATCGATCGACACATATTCGTAAGAAAGATGTATGATTTCTTTAGTTCAGGGATTGATAATTCACAGATAGCTGGGTTAAAGAGTAAAGTTGACTATCTGCATAGTCTTCTACTTGGAAAGTATACGCAAGAAGCTATCAACTGCGTTGGAGGGAATGAATTCTACAGTCAGGAATCAGCTTTTCAGGGACCTTTCCAGCAATAGGGCAATGCCTTCTCGAGGAACTATGGTGTTTCTTCTTACCAAGCACCGCCTGCACCTACACATAAGAGCAGATTGGAAATCATGATGGAGCAGTGTCTTGAGGGACAACAACAGATGGCTGTGTCCTTTAACTCAAGGATAGATGCATTGTATGAAGATCTGAATGGAAAGTTTGAATCTTTGAGCACACATGCAAATGAGCTAGATATCCGGATTCAACAGACATCTCAAGCAATACAAAGGCAAAATGAAGCTAGAAGAGCTGAACAGTACAGATCCATCAAAGCTGTAACCATAAGAGATGAGATTGAGTTGCTAGGTGAAGAAGAGAGCATAATCTCGGATTTTCTGGGTGAATATTGTTTGTCTGAGACATGCATCGATCGACACCCCCTTAGTGTCGGTCGACATGCAGTTCTGACGGCAATTTCGAGTTCTTACGACGAACATAATCGCCTTGTGTCGATCGACACACCTACTGCATCGATCGACACAGATCGCAGATGAGACCAGAAGCCTGCAACAGTCCCAGAACGAGTCTACAAGCCTATTGTGCCATATCCTAAGGTTCCTAAGCCCTCTAAACAAGAGATAGAAGTGGCTAACTGTATGAAAGTGATGGATAAGAAGGTGAATGAAATACCACCAGTTGAAGCTTCGCGAGTTCATGCAAAGAAGATGATCTCCACTGATGGTCATCTGGAAGAAGAAGTTCAGATTGGTGGAACTACAGTATCTGATAGTGGAGAGAAGAAGATGGCGGTTCCTCTTGAACCTGCTCTAACATCTTCAGAGCCTGCAACTGCTCATAAGCTGAAAGCTCCAAACATCAGATCTCCACCAAAGGTAAGGTATAAATCACATAAGCTTAAACCTCCTGAACATATTGTTTTGAATGCAGGAAAACGCAGTGTACCACCCAAGCTTCGCTCCCGCTCTGGTTCTGTCTACTCTTTCCTTGGGAAACCTCATGATCCGACAGCATACACACCTCCTTGGATGAAGAGATATTCACAGAGACACTCAAAGTCTCTGTTGAAACCGCCATGAATCAAACCTCTATCCCATAGTCAAGCTACTGACTTTAAACAAGCGCTGAGTGGGAGGCAACCCACTATTAGGTTCGTTTTTATTTTCATTTTTCGTTTTGATTTTGGTGTTTTGATTTTTCTTTTGAGTGTGTTCAGAGGCGTGAGAAACAGGCAGAATCGCCTTGCATCGATCGACACACCTAGTGCATCGGTCGATGCAGTCGCGATTTACGGTTTACCGAATCAATTGCGGTTTAGACATCGGTTATTCACATAATCGCGAGCAAAATTTGCCTTGCATCGATCGACACCCTTGTGGCATCGATCGACACAGGGCGACGACAGGTACGTGTTCTGCAACTTTTCGGATTGTTTCGATTTGATTATTTATTCTCACCGACCCTAAGCTTGACACTACTGGAGACAGTGTGTCTTAAGTGTGGGGGAGGAGCTACTGACGCACGCTTTTGTTTTCTTAGAGTCAATCCGTTTTTCAAAAAAAAAAAAAAAAAAATTTGTTTTATTGAGTCAAAATAAGTTTAAGTAAGAAACAATGATTTTTTGAGAAGATTAACAGCACTTGCAGGAACTTAAGTAACCATTGGGATGAAGTTGCAGATCAATCTCTGACTATTAGAAAACCCAGACATGGATCAACCTACTGAGGACACCCACATCACTTCAGGTATCAGAGGATCCTTTTACTGACTTCACCCTAATACTGACTTAGATTTTCTCACCTAAGGGCTTGGTATACTTTGTGTCGGATTCCCTTGTTAGTTCTGACACAGACTGTAAACCTGTCCTATTTAGTTCTCTTCTCCCCTTCCAAATAATAAAAAAAGATAATAAACTGAGGATGAGTTAGTAACTCCGAAGTGGTCATGGGAATTGTAGCAAACACTATTATCTCTTATGCATCCATGGAATGTGTCCAAAGTACACCCCATAACGGGAAGAACACTGATAAAAAAAATAAAATGATACCCAATGGGGAAAAATCAGTTGTTAAGGAAGGGAAAGAGAAGAAAGGGACTAGAGAAAGATAGTATGGTGGTCTAGAGCTGATAAGGTAAGAATCCATGTGCCCTTTGATCGATACTCCTTAGGTAAGACCGCACTTAAATACTTGCAGAAGTCAGTAGGGAGAATTTGAATGCTTGAATGTGATTGTGGAGTTTACTTAGGACAGTTGCTAAGTGTGGGGGAAGTATATGTTGGTCTTGATGTCTGCAGGTTGATTCTTTCAGTGGTTTACTAAGGGGAATCTGAGTGTTGCTGCTTCTAGGATGAAAAGAGTTTCTGAAGAGTTTTCAAACCTCTTCACTGCATTTTAGTTCTCTGTTTTGCTTGAGGGCAAGCAAAGGCTAAGTGTGGGGGAGTTGATATATCATGGTTTTTACCCATTTTATGCCATGATATAGTTGTGTTTTTAGTGTCTTTTGTGTTATTTTTGAGTCTTTTACAGGTTTAATCAGGTTTGGAGCTAATTGGAGATATTTGGAGTATTTTGGGACTTTTGGAGCATTTTGGCCGAGAGATGAACTTCACTGTCGAAATCTCAGACCTGTGTCGATCGACACAGAAGGTGCATCGATCGACACAAGGTCGACACAGACTTCTCGTGAGCGTTTAATGAAGATTTGAGGAAATTGCACTTTTGCCCAGAAGTTTCCCATAATTACAAAGAAGCCCCAGCCGACTTTAGACCATTATATAAGAGTTTTTAAGCCATTGTTTAGGCTACGCTTTTCTTACACTTTATTTTATTCAGAGAGAGTTTTAGGGGCTGATCTTGTTCTCGAAAGAGACTTGATTTCGAACCCCAGTTCTTTATTTGATTTTATAATATTTGGTTTTCTATTCATGATATTTTATGTTTCGATGAACATGTTTGAGTAGATTACCTGTTAAGTTTAGGGATTCTCATTAGGGATTTCATGGAATTATAGGTTAATCAATCTGTAGGGATTCATATCTGCTAGTTCTTCGCCTAGGATTGCTCTTAATGCTTAATCTGAAGTAGCTATCCAGATTTATGATGTTAGGTTGATTGATGCAACGACAGTTGGTTAATTAGCTAGAAAGAACCTAGATGAGCAATTAAATTACTCGCAAAGAGATTTGGTTTAGTTTAATTGTGAACATATCAAACTTGGAATTAAAGCTGGTTTAATCTGTTAGTAATTGCAAAGAGATTTGGATTGCTGCACTTAGACTTAGAGAATTCTCGCAACGAGAGTTGGTTAATTCTATATCTGTGTTTTGAGTTCTAGAACAGTTTCTGATTAGATCCCGATTGATTGATTGCTTGTGTTCCTGATTTTCTGAGAATTCCCTAGACTTAACGCTTCGCTTCCTTGCTTACAAACTCGCCTGATTTACTTTCTGCTTGCTTTTTAGTTTCTTATCATATTTTCTTTCTCCTAGTTTAATCTTTTATATTCTTAATCTATCGTTGACCGGAGTCCCTGTGGATTCGATACCCTAAGTACTACAACTACATCACTGTGCACTTGCAGTTAGTATGGGGATTAATTCTTGACCTATCATGAAGCTTGAAGGTTCCAGAGAAGAGAAACGGTTTGAAGAGAAGAAATGAAGAGAAAATCACAGATTTAGAACCGAGAATGAGTAGAATCAGTAAGAGAATAGAGAGAATCAAAGAACAATAACTTTATTGCTCTGATACCATGTTATAATTTAAGAGAATAAGCAAGAGATTTGTAGATTCAAGTATAGGAACATAAGATAAGAAGATTAGAGAGAGTTTGAGAGAGTAAGAACAAGAGAGAGATAAGAGAGAGAATTAGTCTCCTTAACTTCAGATTTCGAAATCCACCTTACAATATAGAGAGAATAGCTCTTAGACTTATCCTAAAACATGTGGCTAATAATTGTCCACATATTTTAGCTTACAAGAGAAGCTAATCCAAAATATCTTAAAGTAACTAAACTGTTTTTACTGTTCATCAGCGGGTACTGTTCACAGATTCTTCTCTTCCATGTGCAAAGATAGTCTTTAAGTTATCCATCTCTGAATCAGTAGAGCTTCATCTGAATAGATATTTTATGATCAATATTGATTTCACCAGAGCCAGACTTAACTCCTTCGTCACCTTCTCTGACTGAATCACCTTCCTTTTCGCTTTGCTTGGGTGATTCAGGGTCTGAAATTTCCTCTATTTCAGAGTCAGAAGCAGGCTTGAACTGTTTACCATCGTTTCCCATTCCTGTATCAAAAGGATGATCGATTGAATTTCTTCATCCTCCTTGTCTTTTGTGTTACCATCAATCAATGGATATGTTCCTCCATCTTCCTTTGATGTGGCAAACGAGCTCGCGCTAGTTGCTAGATGGTCGCCGAGAATCTGATCAAAAATGAGGTTCGGATTGCTAGGCGGTGGAGCCTGTTCCTCGGTACTTGAGTCATCAATCAACTGAGGCGGTGGCAGATCTGTCAAGGGCAGAGACGATCGCTGAGCAGAACTGGTTCCACCTTTTCCTCTGCGAGTTGCATGCACCATAGTTGCAGAAAGGAGCTAGGGTTGAGCAGAGTTTCGTAAGAGCCTTTTATTTGCGGAAAAAGTTGTTTCTGATTTTTTCTTTACCCTCTTTCCTCTTTATTGAGCTGAAGCAGAATCTATGTCAGAGACTTTATTGCCTTTTTCCATACGATATAATTGGGATAACGATTCTCAAGGATTTTCGAATCTAAATTTCAAAAAGAAAAATTCCTTTATTTTGTCCAAAAATTCCGGATTTATGTTTCTTGTCAACCAAATTTAAACCATACAGAACCTACTCGCACCAATCCTTTATTCACTCCATCACTCAAAAAGAAAATCAGAAGCACACACAACAATTGACAAGTAAAGGCATCCACATTCATATCAGAAGTGATGGAAATTGTATCTATAGTGAGTCGAGTACATGTCATTAAAGCCCTGAATTTTTAGATAAAAATTGTACCTTTTTTCTTTGAACTCTCAAATCAGTGTTGTGTGTGTCAGGAACTGACACTTCACATGACTCAGCCCATACACCTTGCTTAGTTGATTCTTTTTATCTGGTCATCATTCTCCCATTGACTAGATTTCACACTCTCATGTCTTTATCCTGTCTCAAACAATTTTCAACCTTTACCCTTCGAGTGAGACCGCCCGTTGTTGTGTCAGTAGATAAGCTACTATATGAGTTGATTCCATCATGTGACTTATCAGGATTCAACTCAGTTTTTTTGCTTTTTTGGCTTTGTACCTCACTCGAGAAACATGTACAGTTCATAAGACAAACGACACAACAAGAAGCTCTTTTCCACTAGTTATCATGACTCCAAATTAAATCAGAACTTGATGTACTTCTTGAATCATTGCATGTATCAGTCATGTACACTCGACAACCCATTACATTTTACAGACACCAATTGAGTTTCTCAGAGTGATAAAACGATTAAAATTCAAGGGTTTTATAAAGAAATCAGCCAATTGCAAGTCATTAACAATGTATTCAACCACTACCTGTTTTTCCTCCACCAACTCACGAATGAAGTGGTGTCTTATTTCAATATTCTTGGTCTAAGAGTGTTGGACTGGATTCTTTGAGATGCCTTTGCACTCTTGTTATCACAGTAAACGAGAAGTGGTCCTGAGTCAATTCCATAGTCGGCTGACATTTGTTTCATCCAGAGCAATGGAGCACAACAACTTCCCATCGCAATGTATTCGGCTTCAGCCGTAGAGAGTGACACAAAGTTCTACTTATTGCTAATCTATGAGATAAAATTATTTCTGAGAATAAACATAATCCACTCGTGCTCTTCCTGTCGTCCATAACCAACAAAGTGTTTGTTTGAACCTTTTGAATACCAAATCCCCAGGTTGTCATATTTGATGATCCTTCCAGATGAGATTGTTTTGGCTTTACTTGGTACCTTACACAAATTCCTACGCTTAAGCACATATTTTGCATGTTGGCAGTTAGATACAGTAGGCTTCCAATCAGATCACGATACAGTTTGACATCCACATCAGTTCCATCATCATCTCTTGACAATTTGGTTGTAGTTTTCATTGGAGTCTTAACTTCTTTACATTGATCCAACTTGAATCAATTAAGCAGGTTTTTAGCATACATTCTTTGAGGGATGAACATTCCATCATCAGTTTGAATGATCTGAAACCCCGTAAAGTACTTCAATTCTCCTACCATACTAATTTCAAACTCTTGATTCATGCTCTATACGAATTCATCAGCCAGAGTCAGAGAGGTTCCCCAAAAAATGATGTCATCAATATAGATCTGCACAATGATGATCTCATTCGAGTGTTGAAGAACAAAGAGGTTCTTATCCACACTCCCCCTCACATATCCTTTTTCCATGAGAATGCTTGTGAGTCTTTCATACCATGCTATAGGCACATTCTTCAGTCCGTATAGAGCTTTCTTAAGCTTGTACACATACTTTAGATTGATTGAATCTTTGAATCCTTTAGGTTATTCTACATGAACTTCTTCATGTAGAAATCCATTCAAGAATGCACTTTTCACATCCATTTAATAGATTGTGAAATTCATTATGCATGGCATACCAAGAAACAACATGATTGACTCAAGACGTGCTACATGGGCGAAGGTTTCTTCAAAGTCAACCCCTTCAATCTGAGAGTACCCTTGAGCAACAAGATGAGCCTTATTCTGAACTACCACCCCATTCTCATCAATCTTGTTTTTTAAGATCCACTTGTTCCCACAATTTTCACTCCTTCAGGTCATGGCACAAGTTCCCATACATCATTTCGAACAAATTGCTTCAACTCTTGTTCCATTCCCTCAATCTAAAACTCTTCGTCCAAGTCATGAACATGTGTTTTTGGCTCAATGACTGAGACAAAACAAGCAAAGCGAACCATTTCTCAGAAGTTTAGATGAACCTTCCTAGTCAATCGTCCATCATTCACATCCCCTAGAACACTAGAGAGTGGATGATTCCGTTGTCTCATGTTGAGTTTTCCCCTTTCTTATGACTATGGTTCATCTGGTGAGCTTGCCTCATTGACTTCTTCTTGATCAACTTGTTAGATGTTGTACCAGCCCACTTCATAGGACAGTAGTCATCAAATACCACATTAACAGATTCTACAATTACATGATTTCTCATGTTGTACGCTCTGAAGGCTGTACTAGTCCCTGAGTAACCCAGAAAGATGCCTTCATCACATAGTGAACCAAACTTTCCTAAGTGATCTTTTTCATTCAGTATGTAGCACTTTCCTCCAAAGACATGGAAGTAGCTCAGGTTCAGAGTCTTCCCTTTCCACAATTCATATGGTGTTTTGGTTGTTCCTTTTCTTACATACACACGATTTATGATGTAGCATGTTGTATTCACTGCTTCAACCCTAAATCTTTCTGGTATATCATTCTCATGTATCATAGCTCATGCCATTTCTTGAAGAGTTCGATTCTTCCGTTTAACCACTCCATTCTGTTATGGTGTTATTGGTGCTGAGAAATGATGAGCAATGCCATGATTCTCACAAAATACCATCATGGCTTCATTCTGGAATTCACACCCTGATCACTTCTAATCCGTTTGATCCCTCCTTTCTCATTGATCAGTTGATGTGCCTAAATACGAAAACTGCCAGCTGTGTCAGACTTATCATGTATGAACCTTACCCATTTGTATCTTGTATAGTCATCCACCAATACAAACACATATCTCTTTCCTACAAGGCTTTCAACTTGCACTGGCCCCATCAAGTTCTTGTATACAAATCTAGCCTCTCTTTTGATTGAATGTCTGTTACTTTCTTGTGTTGGACTTTAACTTGCTTGCCTTTGTTACAAGCTCCACATACCATCTTCTCACCTCCTTTGAATTGAGGAATCCCTCACACAATCTCATTCTTGACTAGACTGGTCAGGTTTCTTTCATTCATGTGACCAAGACGCTGATGCCATATGTGCACATCATCTTTTGCACTGAGACATTTAGTGTCATTCTCTCACATGTAACAGTTGTTTCCAGATCTTTTTACCTTGCAATTCAGAGTCACCAGCCTCATTTATTTCCTTGCAATCATAACTAGTGAAGCAAACCATCAATCCTTCGTCACATAGCTAACTTACACTAATAAGATTTGCTTTAAGCCCTTTTACCAGATAGACGTTCATCAGTTTAGGTAGATCTGAATCACATGTCTTACATTTTCCTTGAATTGCCCTTTGTCCTCCATCACCAAATGTAACCTTTCCTGATTTGGTGGTTTTGATGTTCTCAAGATGACTCCTTGTACCTATCATATGTCGTGAGAAACAACTATCAAAATACCACAGAATGGTGTCGTCTTGTTCATCAGCCATGAATTCCATGCTACATCGCACATTCTTTACTGTAGTACTTCATATACCACTTAGTTTCACATGTTGATACATGTCTGCCTTTCTGATACAGATTTGATACTTATCCCTGTTCCAATTGAATTTTACCAGCTTACTGAGTTGCATTACTCTCTCCAGAAATTTGTTGCAGCGAGCCTTGTAGTGACCGGCCTTCCCACAATAGTAGTAGCCAATTTTTGTTGTGTCAATCACCTTCTGTGTCAACATTGTTGCACTTGCTGGAACGAACATGGTTTTTCCTGAGTTTTTTGAGGTTCTTCTAGTATATCCCATACTTGACTTTAAGTTTTCAGTTCTTCCATAACTCAGGATTATCCAGCTGCTTGATTCTAGCAAACATGTGAATTTTGCGATGATGTTGATCTAGCTCAAACTGGAGATGCGTAGTCACTCCTCTTGCTACTTTCAGCATGTTTTCCAACTCCTATGCTTTCATGGCTAGTGTTAACTTCTTCCTTGTTAATGTGACTCTTTCTTGGCTAAGTTTCTTTTCCACCCTTAGTTCTTCTTGGAGTGACTCAACTTGTGATTCAAGTTTTTGTTTCATTTGTATCAATGCCATATTCTCTAATCCGATTTTGATCAGTGCATCTCTTACTTCTTTGTAAATGTCAACTAAATCTGCTTCTGATTTTGATTCAGATCCTTCTTCTTCAACTTCAGTAATTCTCAGAAATGCCACAAAGTTGTTTACTTCTTCTTCATCACTTTCATTCTCGGATTCATCATCGTTCACTCCCACCATTGATTTTTCCTATCTCCTTTTTGATCATGAACACACTTTATATGAGTATGCCCAGTTCCTTTGCAGCCAAAGAATTTCATTTCACGCCTCTTAACTGTTGGACATTCAGTTTTGAAATGACCAAATCATTTGCATTCATGACACTGCATTTCTGCTTTCTTAGTTCCTTTGCCACCGTCTGGGAACTTCTTATTGAACTTACTAGAGCTTTGCCCTTGTTCTATTCTTCTCAGAGCACGATCAAATCTTCGAACAATAAGACTGACATGGTCATCATAATTCGGTTCCTGACTTGTCTTTGCTTGTGACACAAAGGTAATGCTCTTAGGTTTCTTAACTCCATCAAGTTCCAGCTCATAAACTTGTAGCATTCCAACAAGCTCGTCAAAGTTCATGCTCTTTGTATTGGCTGACAAACTTAGAGCTGCTTTGTAAGACATATACCTTGGAGGCAGACACCTTAGGAACTTCTTGACCAACTTTTTCTCCTTATACTTCTTTCCAAGAAGAGACGCCTCTTGAGCTAGTGAGCTGCTCTTAGAGCTAAAGTTAGCAATTGACTCATGCTCCTCCATTTTTAATTCTCAAACTTAGTAGCCAGAAGATCCTTTCTTGAGTTTTGAAACTTTTTTGTCCCTTCAAAGTGTGTTTGAAGAATATCCCATGCGTCTTTTGCCATCTCACAACCTTGAATCAGCTCGAACTGATTCTTTGCTACGTCATAGTGAATTGCAGTGAGTGCTCTGGAGTTATATTTGGACATATTGAGTTCTACTTCTGCCCAGAGCTCTTCTGGTTTGGGTACATCTAATCCAGCTTCATTCTTGGCAGAGGGAGTACTCCAACCGGTTTCGACTATTTTCCATGCAATTGCATATATGCCTTTGATTTGCGATCTTATACGTGCTTTCCAAAATCCATAGTTCTTTGAATCCAATATAACTATGTAGCTATTGATTAGATCAATGTAGTTCTCCCTTTCTTCCACATGATCTCATTTGTATATAAAGCAAACAAGTGTCCGCTCTGATACCAAAAGAAAAAGCGAGATCTACTTGATACGGATGTAACACAGGGTATTCTTTTCAAGACTTTATTGCAAAGCAAACTTACAAGTTTTACCTTAACAACCTTGTCTCTTACTTTTCGATATATACTTAATCTCAAAGCGACTCAGATTCACCCTTAGCAACCGTGTTTGATTCCCCTTACAAGAACACTCAAATCCTTGCTAATTGCAATCTCTCTCTCTCTCAAAAAGCGCAACGCTCACATAAGCCCTAGCCAACCTATTTATACAGAATATGATCTTTTACAGTTTCCTAACTACCCAAGGAATATTCCCATTTTGATCAATATCAATTATTTAGGAAAATATACATTTTCGTAAATCTTCTCTAAGCAATATATCTTCTAAATCTTTGTGTGTGTCTTCTCTAAGATACTTCTCCACCTCACCTACTCTCCTTTCGCCTTATCCTAGTCAGCTACACGCCTCCTAAGACTTTGGAAACTCCAATTCCAAGTCAGCTCCAAGACGATCTCCATCGTTGATACACATGATGATCTACACCTTGATTGAGTCAGATGATTTCGTAGCTCCTGACCTAGTTCGTTGCATCTTCAGAAGACAGACGTAATAAACAATATGGAATAAAAATGCACAAAATCAAACTACGGCTAATAAATTTTTTATGGAATCAAAGTGCAATTCTTACGAACAAATGCAAGACCTTTTGTGATTTTCGTTTTCAAAATGATGCAACAAAGCTGAACAAGGAAACCAAATTTCGACATCAAACAATTTATGGGTATTATGAAACTGAATCAAAACAAGAACAAAAATAAATTTTTATGATTTTTTTGGGATTAAAGAGGCCATGGACAATGAAAGTGTAATAATTTAAGTGGCACAATGAAATTTGGAAATTAGAAAAACGGAAAAGAGAAAAAAAAAAAATTAACCAAAAAAGTCCATTTCTTTTGAAGTATTTACAAAAATGTGATTATGGCATAAATCAGTTTCTGATGGATACTATTCATCTACCAGCCGTGAGTATTATTCATCCAACAATGTTATTTTGTTAACTAAATTATGTTATATGTGTTTATCATACAATCAATTGCTTGAATTATGTTATCTTTTAATCAGGTTAGCCAAACAATCAATTGCTTGAACTATGTTATCTTTTATCTTACAATCAAGTTAGCTAAACCCTAAATCCTAAACCTTAAACTCTTTTACCTAAACCCTAAAGTCTAAATCCTAAACCCTAAGCTATAAAGCCTAAAGCCTAAACTCAAAAGCCTAAACCCTAAAGCATAAACCCTAAAGCCTAAACCCTAAAACCTAAGCCCTAAAGCTTAAAGCTTAAAGTCTAAACCCTAAAGCTTAAAGCTTAAAGTCTAAACCCTAAACCATTAACCCGAAACAGAAACCCTAAAACCCTAAAGCCTAAACCCCAAATAAAATCATAAACATTTGAAATGATCAAGTTAACCCATTTATCATATAAAAAATATTGATATAACTGTGTTTATCATACAACAAGATTATTGTGTACACTCAAGTAACATATCATAAAAGAGATAAAAATGTAAATATATATACATTATCATGTTAACCAAATATCATATAAATAAAAGTGTGTTGTTGCTTAAGCAATTTTTTTATCATAGTAGATTTCGCAAAATTATATGGATAAATTATAAACTAACTCTGTTACTCCATTATCTCTTCTTCAGGAAAATTCATTGTTCATAGCGACATTGTTCATACCGTAAAAAACTGTTCACCACCTCACCATCCTCATTTGATGAGAAAAAATGAAAATCGTTTGTAAGAGTAAGAGTAAACTTGGTATTTTCTTTTGAATAGTAATATTGAATAGTAGATGATGTAAGAGAACTAATTATTAAGTTATTGGTTGCTATAGGTTCATATTTTCCTTTTCTAAGAACTCAAACAAGAACAAAAACACATAAACAAAACAAAGACATAAAGGATTTTTATTTATTTTTTTATTTGAAAAACAAAATGAAACAAAATAACAGAAACAAAAGATAAGGGTTGAATTGATACAACCTGAGAGGTATGAGCATCTGAAGCTCTGATACCATATGATATAGGCTTGGAAATGACTCCACAATCCCATAAACAGATGGTGATCAAGAAGTTTGGTGCGGAAGGATAAATGAAGGTAGCAGTGGTGGTGATGCTGAATGACTCTCTCAACCGGTGGACTTGACTGACTCTCTCTGTTTGTGCTGGAGCAAAGCACTTGAGTCTCACAAGTAATCTGGTCCAAGAATTCTATAATCACACACAATGATCAAAGAAAGAACTTTCTTCAAAAGACAGAACTTTGAAAGAAAATGAAAGATACTTGATTAATTTCTGAAAAAGGTTGAATGGTACTTTACAAAGGGGACGAAATTGAGTTTATATAGGTTCAGTATACACATCCTAGAATGATAAAAGAATATAAAAAAATGAAAAGATTAAGGAATATTTTTGTTAGAGCCATTAAGAAGAAATCTGTCATTTTAAGGAAACTTGAGGTGTGCTTGAGTCTTGAAAGCTTTGGTAATGTGGAGTTGTTAGGTACAATATGGTTGTTATGAGAGAGCTTCAATTCGTAGCCAAACTTCAGGAAGTATCAAGCAAGAGGATCTTCATGATCTTGTGGTTGATGGTGCATGGGAAGATATTATCCAAAACTACTGGATGGTTTAATGTCTCTCTTAAATGGTTTAATGTATCTCCTGGTCGCCAATGTATGGTTTGTAAGTGATTAAAACCATGAGATTCTAAATAATGCAAATTGAGGATCATTGATTTAAAAGTTGAATAATTTCTACATCAAAAATGGATTAGCCTGATTCCAACTCTTCTGGATTCCCTGATGAATCAAGATTCTAGAACAAATCACTTTGTTGCTTGATTCATCATGGTTGAATCGCAATACTTCAGTTTGTGGTTCTATGTCTTTATCGATTCGAGTTAAAATCTTCTTAGTTGTAAATAATATATAACTTCTTATTGAGAGATCGATAGGAATAGGAAATTCGCCATTATCTCTAATATATATTATTTCCATATTAGTTTAGGAAATTATGTTGATTAAATATATGTATAAGTCTATGCATCTTGTAACATATATCTCATAAGAGTCTATTAATACTTCTTCCTAAACACCTTTGTGTGCTTACTCTCACCAACTTATCATGGTATCCGAGTGGCTGATTTTTCGCGATCAAAGTTAATGCTTCCGCTTCTATTTTCTATTTTGTTTTCCAAAAAAAAAAACAAAAAAAAATCTTTTCAGTTTCTATTCACTCCTTCGTTTCACGATTTAAAAAAAAAATATTGATTCGCTTTCTTTAGTTTCAGCATTCGTCTCCTAAAATACAGAAAATAAGATTTTTGTTATGGAATTTCGATCTAGTCCAAAATAACTCGGGCTATGATCAAAGAGGTCCGAACTAACGAGGTGAGAATAAACTTTTAAGTGAGGTCGGAAACTGTTCTATTAATAATAAGGCCGAGGCCGAACACTGAACAGGATGGACGAGGTGGGAGTTCGTCAATTGACGTGCTCCCTAAATGTTGCTCGGGCTCGTAGCTTTATAAATGTAGCTCGGAGCCTTCGCCAATTACAAGATGCCTAAAAAATGAAGCGTGAAGGGTCTATTTATAGTGCAAAATGTCTGACTTCTTGTTGGGCCTTTTGACTCTTTAACGGGCTCGTCTGTTGGGCCGAAATGTTTTTGATGAGGTAGAAAGATTTCCAATGGGCTTATGGATGGGTGCAAAACCCATATCCAACAATTAGTCCCCCACCCCAGTTCGGCGAACTTCGGCTCGGGTCGGAGTCATGGCTTCTTTCATGGCTTTAGGGGAATGAAAGGACGAGAGCCACAGACGGCGCAATTTTTTCAAGTTTCCATAAAATCCCTTTTTCGAGTCTTCGTCTTTTCGATTTCCGTACTTTTCTCCGGTAATCGCTTTTTCCTGTAATCTTCACTTCGTATCTGCTTTCCTAGCTGTCTTATTCTGTCACTTGTCTTTAGGTTTGTTAGTTAGTATGCGAGCAAAGGCGAATTATTATTTTCCACTAGTAGTAGCGACTCAGATTCTTCCGATTCGTCAGGCGAAAGCCCTGTCCGGTCTAGGTTGTTTCGAGGAGACGATGAATTTTTCAAATCTCGCAGTGGGTGAAAGCCTAGTCCGTTTTAGGGTGCTCCGATGGTGGTGAAGCCTCTTGCTTGCCAGCCATTCACCGATGCTTATCTTCATCCATTTTCCGAGAGGGAGAATTCAGATTCGCCTGTCGGCAAGAATCGAGGTGGTGAAAGGGAGTGTAACCCGAGTGGTGGTGTTGGCGAGCTAGGTCGTCGGAGTGGTGGTGATGATTCGGCCGATTCGGAAAGCGGTCGTTCAAGACATAGTTCGGTTGTTTCTGGTAATCGTTCTCAAGCGAGGGCTTCAATAGGGAAGAGAAAGAAACACGAGAAGGTTGTGGCGGAAGAGGAGGCTGTATCGGAGAAGAAGGTTGTCGTTCCTCGTCCGATTCCTCTGTCTACCTGTAACATGCGTCTTTAAATTCCCTCTTGCGGGATCGTCCCCGTGTTCCTGGCCTCGAGCTTCGCTTGCCGATGAGCGACCTTGGGATGCTCCCCTTGGGTGGGTTTGTCTATATGATAGTTTGTTTTCCGAGTGTCATCTACTGTTTCCTCTTCCGAGACTTTTGATTGAGTACTGTGAAACAAGGAGGATGGCTATTTCCCAGATTTGCCTAGGGGCTATTCATAATATGGTGGGCGCTTTGATTATGGCGGCTGATGATGGTTTTGATGTGTCCGCTCGCTTTTTTGAGGATTTGACGTCGATCTAGACCAATCGGGGGACATCCGGGACTTTCTATGCGAAGCCTAGGCCCGGGCGATGTCTGAAAATCGTGTCCGATCATTCGGATAAGATGACTGACTAGCAGGATAGCTAATTTTTGCGTGGATTAATAGTGCGTTGGCGTTCGACACGAGCTTGGTTTTCTTATCGGATTGGAATCATGATCCTGGTAGTCTTCCCTTCTTCTTTCCTCCCTCTCTTATTTTCTCTCTTTTTTTGCTACTTTTCTTTTGTTGATGTTGGCCGTCTCGTATTTTTTTGTAGTTCGCTCTACTTCGGGTTGTTGGACCGCGGGCTTTTCCAGAGATTTGTAAAAGATGAGAGCTCATGGTGCGATATTTTGGCCTCCGAGGACAGATAAAGAGGGAAAGGCTCTTCTTATTGCTATGTGTACTCCTTCTCCCCATCCCTTCCTTTTTAGTCTGATGTGTTGGTAATTTTGTTAGCGTTCTTGGGATTGGCTTCTTCTTCTGACCCAGAGAGTGAGTCATCGTCTCCCCGATTGTGTAGGAAGAAACGTAAAGTTTCGAGAGGTGGGAGGGTCCGCGCAGATGTGAATGTGTATGGTCTGCCTGTTGGAGAACCTTCTTTGTTTAGAGAGGATCCACCAGTTATTAATCTTGAGGTGAATCCGGTTGGTGTTGAGCAGGTTGGTGTTGGATCGCCTGTTGGTGGTGTAGGCGAAGGCAGGGAATCAGCTGTCGAGGAGATGGAGATTGATTGTGAGCAAGAGGTTGAACGAGACCGAGAGGTCATTTCTGAACAAGTGGTCATTCCTGATTCGGAGGCCGCGGATCAAAATGTTATGCTTTCTGAGGGGGAGAATACTGGTTCCGTGGTTTTTGGCGGTTTGCGCTGCCAGGTGGGCGATTGCTGCTCTTGTTGACGAGCCAATGGTCAGCTCGGGTCATGTAGATCCGGTCGATGGTGTTTCTTCTGTTGTTGGTGATCGCGTACCTGAGGGGGACGGTAGCGGGTTAGGAGCAAGCCAAGAGCCCGACTTATAGGACTTCACTTGGTCGTACCATCACAAGGGGAAGGGTCCTTTGGTGAACGATAATCTGTCTTGTGCCAACCTTGTTCAGAAGATCACAGTGGGGGCGCCCCTGAAGCTGGTTCCTGTCGCCGAGATGCATAGGCATGACCTTCAGGAGGATCTCAGCCATTATCTTTTTATGGTATTTGTTTCTGGCTTTGCTCGGCTTGTTCGAAGCTATGTTCTCGGGTTGATTGTTGTTTCCTCTCTGCAGTCGATTGCTCTACTTAACCAGCTTAGGGACTCATATGAGTCCGAGACGAAGCAGGTCAAGTTGATAGAGGGTGTTCTCAGGGAGCAGGTTGATGCGCTGCGAGGCTCTGCTTGTGAGCTAGAGGCTGTTCGCAAGGAGCTTGAAGAGGCTGAGGGATTTGCCGTTGCTTTGGCTTTGGAGAGACAAAAGGTCGCAGAGCTTGAGAAGAGAGTGGTCGATCTTGAGGGCGAGAAATATGACCTTCAGCGCAAAATCGAATACGAGGCTGATTCCTTTAGGTCGGAAGTCGGTCGTCTGGCTTCTCAGTGTGGCGAACTTCAGGCTTCCTTTGACGAGCGTCTTTGTGTTGAGCGAGAAGCATTGCACAAGAAGGCCTCCGATCGTTTTGAGAGACTTAGGTCGGAGAGGGAGCAAGGGGATCGTTATTTTGAGAAGGTGATGTATCATGGCTTTTACCTGTTTTTAGCCATGATATAAGTGTGTTTTAGAGTCATTTACAGTGTTTATCGAGTCCTTTCAGGTACTTTACAGGTTTTACCACATTTGGAGTTTACTTGGACATTATGGCGCATTTTGGAGCATTTTGGAGTATTGACCCGAGAGATAGACTTCATTGTCGATTTCACAGACCTGTGTCGATCGACAAATCTTGTGCATCGATCGACACAAGGTCGACACAGACATTCTCGCGAGCGTTTAATGAAGAGTTTGGATTTTGCACAAACGCCCAGAAGTTTCTCATAATTACAAAGAAGCCCCAGCCGACTTTAGACCATTATATTAGGGTTTTTAAGCCATTGTTTAGGCTATGCTTTCATTATTAAGTTTTATCTTTATTTCAGAGAGAGTTAGGGGCTGATCTTGTTCTTGAAAGGGAGAGGATTTTGAACCCCAGTTCTTTATTCTGTTTTATGATATTTGGTTTTCTATTCATGATGTCTTCTGTTTCGATGATCATGTCTGAGTAGTTTACCTGTTAGGTTTAGGGATTCTCACGAAGGATTTCATGGAATTATAGGTTGATAAATCTGTAGGGATTCATATCTGTTAGTTCTTCATCTAGGGTTGTTCTTAATGCTTGATCTGAACTGGCCACTTAGATTATTGATTTTAGGTTAATTTCCACAACGACAGTTGGTTAATTAGCTAGAAAGAACCTAGATGAGCAATTTGATCTACTCGCAAAGAAATTTGGTTTAGAGGAATCGTGAGCGGAAGAACTTGAGATTAATGCTTGTGTAGAACTCTAGAATTCGCAACGAAAGTTGGTTTGATAGGTTGTTAGACATAGATAGGATTCGCAACGAAAGTTGGCTTCTTATACTTCCGTGATTCCAATTCTAGAACAGTTCTTAATTAGATCCCAATTGATTGATTAGCCCGTGTTTCTGATTTCCTGAGAACTCCCTTGACCTAACGCTTTCGCTTCTTGCTTACAAACCAATCTATTTACTTTTCTGCTGCTCTGATTTACTGCTTTCAACTGTTTCACCTAGCTTAATTCGACGTTCTATAATCTATCGCAAGAGTCTCTGTGGGATTCGATACCTTTTATTCTATAATTGAATTAACTGTGTACTTGCAGTAGAATAGGGATAAAACTAGACCTCTCAAGTTTTTGGCGCCATTGCCGGGGACTCTTTTGAGTCTTCGATAGATTTGAACTTAGGGTTTAGACTAGGTTTTTTGTTTTTATTTTACTGATTTATTTTTTTCTGTTTTTCTCTGTTTTGCAGGTCAGGTTCGACAGAATCGGCTTGCATCGATCGACACGGTCCTGTGTGTCGATCGTCACATCTTCGCGACTCGCATCGATCGACGCTTCTCTTGCATCGGTCGACGCACTTCGCGGAATCACCAAGAAGACTAAGAGATCCGTAAGGGCGATGTGTCGGAATGATATTTTCAGCTCAGGGATTGACAGTTCACGGATAGCTGGGTTGAAGAACAAAGTTGACTCTCTACATAGTCTTCTACTTGGAAAGTATGCACAAGAAGCTATCAGCTACGTTGGAGGGAATGGATTCTACAGTCAGGAATCTGCTTTTCAGAAACCCTTCCAGCAACAGAGTAACCCCTTCTCAAGGAACTATGGTGTTTCTTCTTACCAAGCACCGCCTGCACCCACATTTAAGAGCAGATTAGAAACCATGATGGAGCAGTTTCTTGAGGGACAACAACAGATCAATGTGTCCTACAACTCAAAGATAAATGCATTGTATGAAGATCTGAATGGGAAGTTTGAATCTTTGAGCACACATGTGAAGAAGCTAGATGTTGAAGTTCAACAGACAGCTGGAGCAATACAAAGGCAAAATGAAGCTGGGAAAGCTGAACAGAGGCAATACATCAATGATGTGATCACAGGAGATAAGATTGACTTGCTGGAAGAAGAAGAGAGCATAATCTCGGATTTTCTGGGTGAATTATGTCTGTCTGAAACAAGCATCGATCGACACAACTCTTGCATCGATCGACACAGTCCCGATAAGTCTGATGAAATTGCTCGAAATCGCCTTGTGTCGATCGATACACAACGTGCATCGGTCGACACAAATCCCAGACGGGACCAGAAACCTGCAACAGTCCTGGAACGAGTCTATAAGCCCTCTGTACCATATCCTAAGGTTCCTAAACTGTCTAAACAGGAGCTAGAAGTGGCTAACTGCATGAAAGTGATGGAAAAGAAGTTGATTCAGATTACAGAGAAGCTTTCAGATCCAGGAGCATTTGTGCTAGACTGTTATATCTAAGGACATATTCAAGCGTTCTCTGTGTGACTTAGGATCTTGTGTGAATCTAATGCCGTACTCAGTAGTTGTGAGATTGGGAAAGATGGGATTCCAGCCTACTAGGATCTCTCTTATCGTAGCTGATCGTTCAAAGCGATATCCGGAAGGAGTTCTTAAGGATATTCCTGTCAGAGTTGGAAACTACTTGATTCCAACAGACTTTGTGGTGCTGAATTATGAGATTGAGACTGATGATCCTCTGTTGCTTGGTAGATCTTTCTTAGCTACTGCTGAAGTTGTGATTAATGTGCAACATGGTCTAATTGATCTCCAACTGGGAGATGAGACATTGAGGTTCAAGATGGATAAGCTGCAGAAATCAACTATTGATGGACAAAGCTTCAGTGTTGAGGTGGAACCAGATGTTCCGATTGGAGAGAAGAAGATGGTGGTTCCTCTTGAACTTGTTCTAACATCTTCAATGCCTGTAACTGCTCATAAGCAGAAAGCTCCAGACATCTCATTTCCACCAAAGGTAAGGCACAAATCATATAAGCTTAAACCTCCTAATCGCATTGCTTTGAATGCAGGAAAACACAGTATCTCACCCAAGCTTCGCTCCCGCCCCGGTTCTGTTTACTCTTTCCTTGGGAGATATCATGATCCGAATGCTTATACGCCACCTTGGATGAAGAGACATTCACAGAGACACTCAAAGTCTCTGTTGAATCCCCCATAAGTCCGATCTCCTTTCCATAGTCAAGCTACTAACTTTAAACAAGCGCTGAGTGGGAGGCAACCCACTGTTAGGTTCGTTTTTCTTTTCACTTTTCGTTTTGATTTTGGTGTTTTGATTTTTTTTGTTTAAGTGTGTTCACAGGCGTGAGAAACAGTAGAATCGCACTGCATCGATCGACACACATAGTGCATCGGTCGATGCTTTAGCGATTTCTTGTTAGCCGATTCAATTGCGGTTCAGACATCGGTTATCTAAATAACCGCGAGCATATTCGCTTTGCATCGATCGACGCAGGCCGACGACAGTAAGTATTCTGCAACTTTTCGGATTGTTCTTCAATATAATTTTTCTCGCCAATCCTGAGCTTGACACCACTGGGGACAGTGTGTTTCAAGTGTGGGGGAGGTAGCTACTGACGCACGCTTTTGTTTTCTTAGAGTCAGTTCAAAATTGTTTTATTGAGTCAAAATTTGTATGAAACTATGATTTTTTGAGGAAATTCTTCGCTGGAACAGGAACTAAGTGACCATTGGACAGACTTGCAGGACCTCTATGACTATTAGAAAACCCCAAACAGATCAGCTTACCAAGGACACCCATATCTAACAAGGTATTCAGAGGATCCATCACTAGTCTCGCGCTTAATCTTGACTTTAATTTCTCACTTAGGGGCTTGGTAATCTTTAGGTCGGATTCCTTTGATGTGTTTGGCACAGCCTGTGATCCTGTTCTTAAGTATGATTTCTGATTTTCCCCTCCTTTGAAAGTAAAAAAAAAAGAGATAAAAACCGAGGATAAGCTAGTAGCTTCGAAGTGGTCACGGGTTTGGTAGAGACCCCTATTACCTCATGTGTATCCATGGAAAGATCTAAAGTTAAAACCCCAATAAAAAGGGAAGAGCACTGATAGAAAAAAAATAAAATGATACCCAGTGGGGAAAAATCAGTCCTAAGGGAGAAAGGGAAAAGAAAGAAACCAGAAACCGACAGTTTGGTGGTCAGATACTGAATAGGTTGAGTCCATGTGTCCTTTGATTCGATACTCCCTCTGTGAGACTGCACCTAATTGTATACAGAGACTGGTGTGGTGAACTTGAATGTCCTAACTTGATTGTGGAGTTTACTTGGGACAGTTGCTAAGTGTGGGGGAAGTATATTGCGGTCTTGAGTTCTGTAGGAAAGTTTTCAGTGGTTTACTAAGTGAATGTGAATGCGAAAGTTCCTAGGACGAAATGAGTTTCTGTGTTTTCAAACCTCTTTTCTTATACTTTGGTTCTTTACTTTCTTGAGGGCAAGCAAGAGCTAAGTGTGGGGGAGTTGATATATCATGGTTTTTACCTATTTTAAGCCATGATATAAGTGTGTTTTAGAGTTATTTACAGTGTTTATCGAGTCCTTTCAGGTACTTTACAGGTTTTACCACATTTCGAGTTTACTTGGACATTATGGCGCATTTTGGAGCATTTTGGAGTATTGACCCGAGAGATAGACTTCATTTTCGATTTCACAGACCTGTGTCGATCGACACATCTTGTGCATCGATCGACACAAGGTCGACACAGACATTCTCGCGAGCGTTTAATGAAGAGTTTGGATTTTGCACAAAAGCCCAGAAATTTTTCATAATTACAAAGAAGCCCCAGCCGACTTTAGACCATTATATTAGGGTTTTTAAGCCATTGTTTAAGCTACGCTTTCATTATTAAGTTTTATCTTTATTTCAGAGAGAGTTAGAAGCTGATCTTGTTCTTGAAAGGGAGAGGATTTTGAACCCCAGTTCTTTATTCTGTTTTATGATATTTGGTTTTCTATTCATGATGTCTTCTGTTTCGATGATCATGTCTGAGTAGTTTACCTTTAAGGTTTAGGGATTCTCACAGGGGATTTCATGGAATTATAGGTTGCTAAATCTGTAGGGATTCATATCTGTTAGTTCTTCATCTAGGGTTGTTCTTAATGCTTGATCTGAACTGGCCACTTAGATTATTGATGTTAGGTTAATTTCCACAACAACCGTTGGTTAATTAGCTAGAAAGAACCTAGATGAGCAATTTGATCTACTCGCAAAGAAATTTGGTTTAGAGGAATTGTGAACGAAAGAACTTGAGATTAATGCTTGTGTAGAACTCTAGAATTCGCAACGAAAGTTGGTTTGCTAGGTTGTTAGACATAGATATGATTCGCAACGAAAGGTGGCTTCTTATACTTCCGTGATTCCAGTTCTAGAACAATTCTTAATTAGATCACAATTGATTGATTAGCCTGTGTTTCTGATTTCCTGGGAACTCCCTTGACCTAACGCTTTCGCTTCTTGCTTACAAACCAATCTATTTACTTTTCTGATGCTCTTATTTACTGCTTTCAACTGTTTCACCTAGCTTAATTCGACGTTCTATAATCTATCGCAAGAGTCTAGAGTCTATGTGGGATTCGATACCTTTTATACTATAATTGCATTAACTGTGCACTTGCAGTAGAATAGGGATAAAACTAGACCTATCAGAAGCTTCTAGTGCTGAATCAGGTGGTTGCCATTCTCTGCCCCTATCAGCTGCTTGTGCGGGAAGGTGTCCCGGTTCCTCCCGCGCTGATTTCTCAGCTTGAAAAGGATAAACCCCTTTTGGAGCAAGAGGTTGCTGCGTTGAAGCCTGATGAACTCAGTACCGACGTTCTGCTCATGTCGCCGTTCCCAGCGTTGGCAAGTGTTGAAGCTGCCTTCGAAGGAGTAGAGGGCTAAAGGGAGACAAGCGCGGCGTTTATGCCCATTGAGGATCCGACAGTCCCTCGTGCGTCTAACCCCTTGGAATAGTTTTTCGTCTTGTAGCCTTTGTTTTGTATCCTGGTTTTGTTGTGAATAATTTCCCGGTTTTTTTTAACTTAATCATCGTGGGAGGTCCGAGTGTTTGTATTCTTTGAATGCTACATTTTCCGTACTTTTCTTTCCTCTTGTGATCGTTATGTCGGCTAGTGATCGGAGCTCGGTTGCTGCTCGTCGTTGCAACCATGTTGCCGACTTGAGATATTTTTTTTCCACGCGTGTTGCATAGTTATTGCTTCGACGGACGTGTCTTTCGATTTTCGAGACTTTGTCCGACGGTCATTATTATTATTTAATAACTGCTTTGCGTGTTTCTAGGGGAGTGGACCACCTTTTTTCATTAAGGGCTGCATTGGTAACCGTCGCATTGCATTGAATGTGGCTTCGGTAACCGCTGCTTTCCTTGGCTATAAGTATTTCCCTTCCTTCTCTGATTCTTTCATAACTCATATTTCTTTTCTTTCTTCCTCTTTTTGCGCCTTGTCTTCTCGAGTGGGTTCAACAAGGCCTCTCTGTCGATGAGCTTCTCGTTCCTCTTTTTTTTTGGTCACTGCCGACCTCCGGGGTTTTGGAGTTTGTCGTGCTAGAGCGAGCTCGTACATTTCCTGCGAAAGGGGAGCTTGCCGATATGTGAAAATATGCCGATGGCTGCCCCAGTTTGTCGCCTTTCCGAACTTAAGGGCGACGCATGGATCTTTTATTTGGGGAGATCTAATGCGTCATTGGTTTCAGTAACACGCTAGGGGTTGTTCCCTCCTGAACTAGTCGATCTCCGCGTAAGTGTTGGCTTTTTCTGCGTTGGCGTTCGTAGTTTGTTCTGACGTTTCTCTTTTTCTTTTTGTGTGCTTGCAGGGCGGCGGGGAGTGCACCAGGCTGGCTCTTCTCCTTTTGCATAGGAGAAGCTATTCCTTTGAAGAGAGCTGTCGACATCAGACTGTCCAACGGAACCATGGGGTTCAGTTCTGGGGGCTGGCTGACCTTTTTCGTGTATCGAGGTCGGCCTTTGCAGGCTTTTTTACCCCAGGTTGAAGCGCCTTGGCTTGGTTTCGTTGTTGTTTCCGTTCGGACCACTGCCTTTCGAGGATAGCCTTGCCGGGAACAAACATTGAAATCGTCTTTCAAGAAAGGAGCTCGGCTCCTTGCTGGATGAAATCGGGCTCGGTATACGAGCTTTGATCCGTACAAAATTGTCTTTCAAGAAATTAGATTTTTGTTTTCTTTCTTGTTGTATTTCTTCTTGTAATTTTTAACGAGAATGAATGCAAATGAGGGATTTCGTCTACATTTGATTTGTGTTATGCTCTTCTCCCTCCCCCCTCTTTTTTCTTGAGCCGAATATGTATGATGGCCTTTATTTCTTTCCTTTGTAAAAGAAAAAGAATTTTGAAGGAGTGTGCGTGGCGATTCTCGGCTATTTGGCAAGATCAAAGTTTAGGTGTGAGTACGTGCTCGGCTTATCCTGTTTTTGAATTTCTTCAATCGAAACTATGCTCGTCTTCTTACAAATGTTTTTAAGTGCGAGCTTGGGCTCGGCTTATCTTGTCATTTGTTAATTTTTCTAGGTGCGGGTACGTGCTCTGCTTATCCTGTGAAGTCCTTGAACATAGTTTTGCTAAGGAGGTTCGGCTTACAAAACTTTTTCTAAGGACTTATGCGGGTCTGTCCTCGGCTTACAGTCGTTGAGAACGACGATGTAACGTATTATGTCACTGTGCATGAGGCACATATTTGTTGGATCGATCATTGGGCCAGAATGTCGATTGTTGAGTGCTGAGAAGCGTAGTTATTTCCGTAAAAGAAATATTTTAGATTAGAACATAAGGGTAGCTGCATCTCGTAATAGGTTGCCTACGTACTCTTCAGGGAGAGATCAAGCCGGGTGTAGTTCTTTCTTTTACAATTTTGAGTCGGGGCCCGATTTCTTATATAGACATATTTTGATAGAGCTTTGTAGCTCGTTTTCAGTAGGAGCTGGAGCTCATGTTCATTTCATTTATTTTTCGTAGCGAGGCCGGAACTGGCTAAAATGCCTTTTTCACCGGGGGTCAGGTCATGTCCGCTTTCATCGGTTATGATTATCCGTTTGACGGTCCTGATAGTTCGACTGTTCCGGTTGTGCTGCCGGTGGAGTCGGTGAGAGGTCTTTCTGACCTGCCTCCGATTCATCCTCACACGCAAAAAACTACGCACATATAAGTATAAATTCGATGTTCAATGCTCTATCTTGACAATCACAGCCTCATCTCCATCCAAATAAAGTAAATCGATTTTGGAGACGATGGTGAAGACGAAATTTTACAAAAAAGGGTGTTGAGATTCAGAAACCGGCGAAGAAATTGAAGAAGTCTCTAAAGGCTAGAAAGCCTAGTGATGGTGAATCGAAGAAATCTATAAAGGCTGGAAAATATGGTGGTGGATCGAAGAAGGCTCGTAGTGATAGAGATTCGGCCAATCCTCCGAGCAATAGAGATAAGAACGACGGATGCGACCTGGGTCCTTCGATCGATATAGTTCAGCTGGTTTCTCCTGAAGACGAGGACGGTGACTTTGGCGGCGTAGCAGGTGAATAAGACGCACGAATCGACAATGATGTAGACGATGATGATGGTCATGGTGGCTTTCAGGAAGAAATATGTAGAAATTTAAGTATATTCTTTGGAGAGGATGTGAGGAATGATGATTGTGAGGCTGAGGAAGACGATGGGGATGAATATGTCTTGGATAATGAAAAAATCCCAGATCCTCTGTCATCGGACGAAGAGAATGAAGAGGAAATGAGACCTTTAAAAATTATGCTAGGATGAAGTCTAAGTTTGAAACAGACTCCAATACCAAATTAAGCCACACTCACAGAATTATGACTTGCTCAAATTGCAAAGAGAAGGACATAATAAGACAACCTGTTCGAATGAACCTGTTGACAATCCATCAAAGAAGCCAAAAGGAAGACCAAAGAAGAACCATCTTTTTATTCTTTACAAATTTTAATCTTTTTAAGTTAGCTATTTTAGTAGCACTACATCATTGTAGTTGGAAATGTTTGTTTTCTAAATCTTTCTGTAGTTGTGTCTGCGTTTTGAAATCTTCCTTTCAATTGGTTTTGTTTCTCTAATATATTATTGTTTAGTTAATGCTTTTTGTGGCTCAGTAAGTTATAAGTTGGATATGTATACGGGAAAAGATTTGTTTTATAACATACCCATACCAGTCCACCCAAAAATTTCTTATTAAAAGAAGGAAGGCCCAGCCCAAAAGCCCGAAAGCCTTATTTTTTTCTTCTGAAACTCTAGGGTTTTCCCCACCTTCTTCTATGAATACCAGAGCCACCCCATTATGATTCATCGTTCTAAAGTTCTTTCCGGTGAAGCCCTGTCGAGATCCTGAGCTGTCTGAAGCCCAAGAAAGTTATCCCCACATTTTTCTTCTCCCACTCTCACCAGGTAACAACCGGAACTCCAGATCTGAGCTTTTCAAACCGAAAACTTTTTGTTTTTATAATAACTTCTAAAATACCCTGAATCCCGAGAAACCGAGCCCACCATCGTGACCAGCTCGACGAGACGAAGCCGGAGCCACCAGCGGTTCGCCGAGGAGATGCCGCACGCGCCCCCACGAGCCGGAGAGAAGCCGGGTGCGTGAGATCCACGCGCCACCACGCGCCGCCGGAGAGTCGTCAGAGAACCGCCGGTTGACCGTTGACCGGTCGGGTCGGGTCGGTTCGGTTCGGTTCAGCCGGTTCAATCTAATTATGCCTGGTTCATTCCGGTTTGATTTCAAATCAATTTCAATTCCTAAATCCCAATTTCAATTCCGGTTTAGATCGGTTAATTGGTTTGAACTGGGTAAATTTATTCGATCATATCTAGCTCAACCTAAGTCTGAATTAAGTGAAACGAAAGCCTAATCCACTCATTTTTCCGTCCTCTTTCCAGATCCGATGTCCGTTCGGGATAATGGAGCTTATAAATTACGCTTTTACCCCTTATTTGGCCAAGGTGAGGACCGGTTGTGATCTCCCTTGCTCTATTTCAATTCCGGGCGTGAGTCCTTTGTTAATATCGTCATTCCTAGGTAGCATAGGGTAGTAAGACATCTGATGTGATTGATTGTGGAACGTAGAATTGCTATGATATCACTTAAACCGAAAACGTTGTTTGTGTGTGATGGCTATGTGTGGAATAAATGTGGTAGGGCCCCCGGAAAGGTGTTGAGTGGCAGGGCGCGTAGCGGAATTGTGAGCGTCCTAGAACTCGTCGGAAGGGGGTTTTGGCGAGCCCCCAAGAGGAAGTTCCGACTGGCCGAAGAAGTTTGGCCGTGGGCCGGTTGTGTGGGCCTTCGGGCTGTTGATCTGTTCATGAGTGTGAAAGCACAAGTGGGCGTTAGAATTGTGTGGTGAAGCCTTTGGGCATGCTTTTAAGGTGTTATTAGCTTAGAACTCTGATATATCATGGTTTTCTAGGTTTTCAACCATGATATAGTTGTATATATTGAGTCTTTAACCTGGTTTTTAGAGTCTATTGAGTTTTCTACAGGTAGACTTGCGTTTGGAGCAAAGGATGAGATTATAGGACGTTTCTGGTGATTTGTGCAATGAGCTGAAGTTGGTGTCTCGACCACGATTGAGTGTCGACCGACACTGACTTGGATGTCGGTCGACACTGAGCGCGACAGAACAATACCCGAGAGTTAAAGACAAGTTTTGAAGATTTGCAGAATTGCCCAAAAGTTTTTCTTAATTCTAAACTGACCCCAAAATGTGTTTAGAGAGTTTAATTAGGTTTTCAGACTCATTCTACCTTTTTATCTTGTTCTTAACTTTGTTCTTGCTAGAGAGATTTGGAAGGGTTGATTCTTGCTACTTGAAACATTGAGAGAGGAATTTCGAACCCTTTTTCTTTATCTATTCAGTCTTTTGGTTTTCTATTCATGATGTGTTGTTTGATTACTGATATGTCTGAGTAGTAACCTAGTTAGATTTAGGAATTCTCACAAAGGTTTTATGCTTGCTTGATAACTGATTGATTAGGATTCACTATCTGTTTGTTCATCACCTAAGTGTGCTTAATACTGAATTCTGGACTGATCACCTAGGGTTTAGATCTTAGACAATTAACAATAGCATGAGAGTGTGAGTTATAATCTGAACAAATTTAGAGTGAGCAATTTGACTAGATACAAAGAGATTTTGTTTAGTAAAATTGTGAACCGATAGAACCTGTTCTTAATGCTTATTTAGAACTCTAGAATCACAAAGAGATTTGGATCGCTAGGTTGCTAGATATAGAAATAATCTCAGCGAGAGTTGGATTATTTAGCATTGTGTTTCTAGTTCCTGAACATGTTTTAATCTGAATCTGGTTAGTTAAGTGTCTAGCATAGCATAATTCCCGAGAACTTCCTAAGTCTGACGCCTTTCTCTTATTCGAAACCACCTTCTAGTTTATTTGCTTTCATTTACTGTTTTCTCTGGATTTGATTTAGCTTAACTTGACGGCATATAATCTATCGTGTGACCGTGTATAACGCCCCTTTCCCGTTCTCCGCTGACCGTCGAGCTGACCGGTCAACAATCAAACAAGAACATGACCTATCAAACCCGAGCAAGTCAAACGGGAAAAGTTCGTCACACGACGAAGCCAAATATAGTTTGGTTTGAGACAAAGGCTCGCACCAATCTGTCTTTGACCTCGCTATCCTCATTTCCATAGTACAAGCAGTACTACTTGCACTACTTAAATGAGTTGTGTCGGTTCGGACTAAAACCTCATATCAGGGAAACAATTTCATTTTTAAGTAATCAAACGTTGAATACAACGTTTAATGGGTTTTACAACAAACATCGATATAAACACATAATCAATCAAAAACACGAAATAGCGCAGCTGCCGAACCGAAATAAAACACCCAAAACCCCGAATCAAATCCTGTCAGAAGCAACCCAAAACCACACCGAGGACCTCCCGCGTCCGTCGCTGCTAAACCTGAAAAACACAAAAAGAGTCTAATGAGCGATCTAAGATCACCCAGTGAATCGGCTCCCCACTAATGGCTTCTAGTCTATCTAGAACTACAGATTCCCGCCCCAAAACCCAAAATAACAATCAACAGAAAAAATGGTCGATCATGCACTACCACGTCGTGATAAACCCACAACACACAATCAATGCCAAGATAAAGAGAGTTAAGGGAAATCGAAGGCACTGCGGCACATGTTCTCGATTAGACTCGATCTATCTATCGCGCAATAAAAGGAATAACAAAACAACACTGGGCCCTATGATCTCGGTAACTTCCACGGGTTTACATCGTCACCTATATGGTAACTAACCCACGACTCCTAAACGTGTACACAAGGTCCCACGATTAGGACACCGTTCTCCGTCCATCGATACGCGGTGACTCGGACTACCCCTAGATAGCCAGAGTTTCCATGTGATTCGGCCCTAGGACATGACCCCGTATTCTCCGAATCACACACCTACCGGCGTCACCCGATAGGTTAACGCCATAACCGGAATCACCATGATCCGGTTAGGTAATAACCCGAGGATCCAATCAGGTCGGAAATACCGGAACGTAAACAAAACCTAGGCTTGCGGAATCTAACGCACCCTAGAGTCCTAGTGCAGAAATATAAACACGCAGACTCGCTGGGACTTCAGCGCAGATCACGTAGTCAACATCAGCAATAATAAATCCCCAACCATTCCGCAAGCCACTATACTACCAACACCACCGCTCAGACTAGGTAAGATACCTAGTCAGCACCACTAACTTACCCGGTCCCGTGATCGGAGTAAGTGTCCACAATAACTGCTCGGCCCAACACCGAGCAGTCTAACAAGCCTGCACACAAAACTCACAACAACAACACAATAATCACGAAATCACAATCATCACAACAATCACAACACAATCATGCTTATTAGGGTTTCTAAGTCTTTTAATCCATTCTCATCCGCTACCTTGGGTTAGCGGATTGCTAACCCGTATATGGCGTATAACTCACACCACTTCCTTATTTAACCCGTTATGGATATCTTTTATTAACTCCTCGATCCGTCGGTTTAGAGTTAGTAAACTTACTAAGTCCCCGACGTCTCATTATTAACTAACTTTATTCATTATCCAATCCCACTATTAAACCTAAACCCCAATCCCGATACAATATTCTATACGTTCGTTTAGGTATAACTCGTATTTTAGTGTCGTCTTAATTCCCGTAAATAGATTCATTAATTATCGTTCTTATACATATATAGATGCATATACGGTCCTAATCAAACTGGTCTATATGAATGCATCAACCAATCGTTACTAACAACCTAACGGCACACAATTGATTAACCTTTTTAATTCTCAAACCCTAACATGCGTATTCGATCCTAACCGGTTTATCATTAAATGTCCAGTTAACTATTAATTACTAATCAGGTTAATTACGGGTATGCAATCCTAGTACTACGGTTTCTCGATTCCCAGTCTAAATGAATCTAAAGGTTTGTGAGCCGACTCACAGTGAGATAGGCGCGGAATGACGGCTCGATGCGGATGTGAATCCCGAGATGCCCGACTCGAATCCTGAACTCCCGAATATCGAACTCTGAACCCTCAATACTCCTGAAATCTCAGAATGGCCGTGGACCAAGCGTTGACCGACGGTGGTCCGGCGTTGACCGACGGTTAACCGCGTTGACCAGCGATTGACCGTTGACCCGTGCGTTGATTGAAGCTTGACCGTTGACTCTGACTTGAACCGGTTGACCTTCCTTGAACCAGCTAAACCAACTGAATTGAATCCAACCAACTGAACCGGTCTAATTAGAACCGGTTTGGTCAAAGGTTAACCGGTTTGACCTAACCATTGACCAAGGCTAAACCAAGCCCAAACCAAACCCAATCTTGAACCAAACCAGACCATCCCACTCCTTGAATAACCGGCTTGAAGATGATGGCGGCGGTGGAGCTTCTCCGGCGACTTCTCCGGCGTTGACCGACGATGGTCCGGCGTTGACCGGCCGGTTCACCCCTTTTTCCGGCGACTCAGAAGATGATCCACCTATCAAACTGACCGCAAAGAGAAGATCTAGCCAATCATGGCTTCAAAACATTCAGATCTGATGAAGGAAGAGAGAGATTCCCCAAAACCCTAATCCGCGGATGCTTTCCGGCCAGATTCCGGCGAGCTCCGGCGACGGCAACGACGGTGGCTGGCTTGAGATTGTAGAGGAGGGAGAGAGGAAGCTATAGCACTTTGCAGAAGTTGATTTGGATTTATAATGAAGAAGTTATGGATTTTTTGGTGTTGGAAGGCATGAAGAACACTCAAGAACACTTTGAATGTTCTTGAGTTTCTTTGAAGATGCATAGGGAATTTCTGGGTTTTTCAGATGAATATGGAGAGGGGAGAGAGGGTAGTGGTCGTGGGTGTGTTTAGAGAGAGGTTGAGAGAGAGTGAATGAACCTTTCTCACATGCATGCACCCATTTTTGTGCATGCAAACCATTCTTTGTACCAAAAAGAGTGTGCTGGCACATCTGGGGTGATGACACATGTCCCTGGTGAAGCCTTTGAGTCCAAAAACCATTGCTAAACCGGCCCAAACCAATCTTAAACACATCTTGACCCGTTGCTTCGATTTTCTCGATTTCGCGTTTACTATTTTAAGAACCCCATAGATGATCCCATAAATCCTCAACCCTTACCATCAGATTATCCATGCTATTTGATGAATTTATCATTTTGAATCACTCCGTTCGGACTTACGTAGCTCCGGTTATGAATTTTTAAAGTTTCTTCTGGTTTGTCGGTTTCCATTCCCGACAAGCCGCAACACACGATTCTGCTCCATTTCTTCCAATTCTGGTCTTCTAAACATTCTTTATGTTGAAACATAAGAATATTTGGCCCGTCTCGGCTTCCGTCTCGAACTTTGGCAAATTACCATTTTGCCCTTCCCTTGGCAAAAATGACAAATTTGCCCTCGGTTGACTTTCTGCTGCCCGTTGACCGTATTTTGGATACGGGGTATCACACCGTGAGTCCTTGTGGATTCGATACCCTAAGTACTACATTGCATAACTGTGCACTTGCAGTAGAATAGGATTAAAACTCTGAGCCTATCAAGTTTTTGGCGCCGTTGCCGGGGACTCAACTGAGTTCGCCGATAGATTTTGTTTTAGAGTTGAGTCTAGATCTTTTTATTTTATTTGGTACTGATTTTTCTCTTGTTTGGCTTGTTTTTGTTGCTGCAGGATTCGACAGACGCATTCAGTGTCGATCGATTGCTTCTCCAGTGTCGCTCGACATCGACCTCGGAACAGTGTTTTGAGATCAGTGTATGCCAAGTAGACACACCCGAAGCAATCAGAGCAAAGAACTTCTAAACCTCAGAGTTGAGGAGCTTGCTAGACTAGAGAGAACGAACAGAAAGGGTCAAAGAACAAGAATGATGAACAATAGTTTGATTTTGAGACCTGATGCTGGAGGTATTCTGAGAGACCAACAGAACAACGCCTACAATGATGACGGGCAAAAGATTGATGCTGAGGGATGATATACCATGGATTTTAGTGTTTTTAACCATGGTATATGTCTTATTTATCGAGTCTTTTATTATGTTTTAGAGTCATTACAGGTGTTTATCAGGTCTAAGTACGTTTGGAGCGGATTTGGAGATTATGCCGCATTCTGGAGCATTTTGGAGATTTAACCCGAGAGATAGAGTTCACTGTCCAAAACAGAGGTTCGCATCGATCGACACATCTTGTGCATCGATCGACACATACGCGAATCAGACTTATTCTCAGCGGTTTAATAAATAGTTTGGAAATTGCACTTTGGCCCAGAAGTTTCTCATAATTACAAAGAATCCCCAGCCATGATTAGATCATTATATTAGAGTTTTTGAGCCATTGTTGAGGCTAAGTTTTACATACGCTTTCAGACTTTTGAGCATAGAGATTTTAGAGCTTTTGGGGCTGATCTGAACATGTAATGCTTCCTGCTTTTGGAGAAGATTTTGAACCCCTTTTATTCTTTACTCTCTATTTATGTAATTTATTCATTCATTGATTTGTGCTTCATTGATCATGTCTGCGTAGATTCATAATTAGGTTTAGGGATTCTCTTAAAGGTTTTCATGACTTGTTAGATTAATTTATCAGTTTAGGATTCATAACTTAATTGTTCTTCAACCTGAATTGTGCTTAATACTAGCTTCTAACCTGATCACTTAATATCTAGACTTTAGGTTATTAAATTGACACGAAAGTGTGGTTTAGAATCTGAACTATTTAGGTTGAGCAATTGAATTATCCGCAAAGAAATTTGGTTTAATTGAATTGTGAAAATATCGAACCTGCACTTAAGGCTAGTTTAATCTGTTAGGAATTGCAAAGAAATTTGGGTTTCTGCTATTAGACTTAGAGAATTCTCGCAACCAAAGTTGGTTAATTCTATATCTGTGTTTGAGTTCTAGAACCGAACTTAATTTGATCCTGACTGATAGTTAATCTGCTTGTCTGATTTCCTGAGAACTCCCAAGACTTGGTGTTTTTAGTTGATTGCTTACAAAACCACTTCTGCTACTGATTTACTTTTCTGCTTGCTATTTAGTTTCTAATTAATCTCTCCTAGCTTAACTTGACAATTCTACAATCTATCGTAAGATTTAGAGTCTCTGTGGATTTCGATACCCTATATACTACTGTCACGTCTGTGCACTTGCAGTGTAGATCTAGGGATTAAAACTCTGATCGTATCAAGGGACGAGTGATCCCTGAACCTGCGCCTGAACCGCCTCAAGGTTAGAGGCAGATGGTTGTTGCTGAGAAGACTATTGCTGACTACAACTGTCCGGATGAGTTTTATGCTAACCGATTAGCAATTGTTCCTCCTTCTTTTGAGAGGAATGAATTTGAGATCAAGACTGTCTACTACACTATGCTGAGACAGCACCCCTTCCATGGTCTCCCAAATGAGCAACCCATGGACCACATTGAGGATTTTGAAGCCTTCATCACTGGAATGAAGTACAATGGGGTGGATTATGGCTTCTTGTATCTGAAGCTTTTCCCATACTCTCTTGCTGGATAGGCTGTTGCTTGGCTGAAGGAACTTCCACCTGGGAAGTTGACTACTTGGGATGCTGTGAAGAGAGAGTTCCTACGACACTTCTATGATGATGCTCGCTCAGATCAGCTCAGATAGGACCTTCTCACATTTTCTCAAGGTCATACAGAGCCACTTAAGTCTGCTTGGATGAGGTTTAAGATGTACCAACGTGACTGTCCTCATCATGGATTCACTGAAGTAACGCTGCTTGGCATATTCTTCAGAGGAATTGATCTCTACTACCAGCCTGCATTGGATGCTGCCAGTAATAACAATTTCAACACCAAGACTCCTGAGCAGGCTAGATTGCTGATTGATAACTTGGTGAGTAGTAACAGCACCATGACTGCTGATAGAAGGAGGAAAGAGTCTGGTGGAAAGATTGATAATCTGGAGATTACTGATATCAGGAACAAGCTGAACACTGTTCATAGCTTGTTCACCGGTAAGAAAGCTGTTAACTTTGCTCAAGAAGTTGAAGTGGTTGAAGCTGAATAAGACTGCCAGGAAGAGGATGTGAACTACATCAGTGGGTCTGGATTTCAAGGAAACAGGTTTGGAAATCATCAAGGTAACAAGTTCTTTAATGGAGGACAGAAGAGTGCTTTCACAAGCAACCAAAACTCTTCTGGATATGGTCAGAATGCTGGTTATCAGAAACCTTTTCAGCAAGGTAATTCTTATCAGAGGACTTATGGATCATCTTCATATCAGACACCTCCTACTGCTATTTCTCATGAGAGCAAGATGGAAGTTATGATGGAGCGGTTTCTGGAAGGTCATACGAAGGTCACTGTGGACTTCAACAAGAAGTTGGATGCTGTGTGTGAAGATCTGAATGGGAAGTTTGTGTTGGGATAGTGTCCTGAAATCACACTTGTACTCACTCCTGTGATAGTTGTGTGTCGAGATCAGACATTCGTATAATACTGGGCGTTTGCAATGCTTTGCTAGAAGCCTCTTGCAATCTGTAGGTCGTGGACTTACTGCCAGTATTATATGATCCTATAGGGTCACACACCTAAGCGAACTGGAAGCTACGACATGGGAATGATCATTGTGGCAATGATCATATTATGTGTATTGAAATACACATAAGAATCGATATAATGGTGTTGTGTCGATCGACACAGCTTGTGTGTCGGTCGACACAGTTCGGATTTTCCGAACAGGCTTTTCGGGTTATGGCTTAATTGAGTCTGGCCCGTTAAGCAAGTTTAGGTCGAATAAAATCAGTTTAGTTCGACCTAAACGACAGAGCCGTCCAGTTTTCTTGACAGAAACACTAGACACACCAGAACCTTTCGATCCCCATTGATCCGGCACTAGCATCCCGTTTCCAGCGAGCGTGCGTGTGTATCTGGTAGAGGCAAAGCGTTGCGTTGCTCCACTGATCTCGTTCACCATCTTCTTCCGCTGCCAAAGGTAAGAACGAGGTTGGTTCTAAATTTCAATATAACAAACCCTAGATCCATCGGGATCCAACAGTGGTATCAGAGCCAGGTTTGGGGTTTAGCTATTGAAACTGGTGATATAAAATCGAAACTTGATGTTGTTGATCTGTATATTGCTTGTTGAAATCGTTTTTCATTGATTAAATCTCGGATTTTTGTCTCTGTTGAAAACGATGATATTGCTAAAATCGCACTGTGTCGATCGACACAAAGCGTGTGTCGGTCGACACGACGCGGCGCAAAACGTAAAATTTTAGGGTTTGTCGCAGGGTGTCGATCGACACAAAGCGTGTGTCGGTCGACACAGAGCGAAAACTCGCGAATAAAATTTAGGGTTTATCGCACAGTATCGATCGACACAAAGCGTGTGTCGGTCGATACAAAGCGAAAATCCGTAAATAATTCTAGGGTTTCGATCTGAGATCGAGTACCCGTAATCGTGTTGCGTCGATCGATACACTGGGTGTGTCGGTCGACACAGGCAATGCGATCAGATAGATCGGTTCAATTGGATTGGACCGGTTATCTAGCTCGGTTAATTTTATTAACCAAATTGATTCTGGTTTGGTCATATCGATCGACACACAGTGTGTGACGATCGACATGGACCATTAAATCGAACTGGTTCAATTGAATTGAATCGGTTAAGTAAATTCGATCCGGTTTGACCGGTTATCGAAGAACGGTTTAAATATAGTTGCATCGATCGATACCAATAGTTGGCGTCGATCGACACAACGTCCGCAGACTTGTTGGTTTGATCACAAATTTGCATGAACCAGAATAATCTAATCCTAAAAGTTTTAGATGAATCTAAACTTAATAAAACTGAATGTTTTAATTTATAATTTCTTAGAGATATATATTGGATATAAATCAAGATAATATTAGTTCTTTTCCTCAACTAAATATCAAGTGATCTTGATGTCTTGCCCGATCTTGTCTACTGTCAAGACTCGTGTCGTTTGTTGGATATCTTGGAGTCCTTGATATCCACTGCAACATGGGTAAGGTAGGTGGTCAATGACAGACTTGCAGTGCAACTGTCACTGATCACAAGACAGATAACAGATTGGTTATACTTGACTGGGCTGTCAGAAGTTCTGGGCCCAGAGACATCAGAGTGGATTGGACATAGTTTGTCTTATTCACGACCAAGAGTTGTATTGAGTACAATTAGCAATGATTTGCTTACCTAGATAACTAAAGCTTGAGTAACGGCGAGTCGCCCACTCGAATTTTAGTAATCTGAGGATCTTGGCGCATTGTATTCATATGAGGAAACATAGTTTGAATACAGTGCGAGTTTTCTTATTAGATAAGAATTCTCATTTCTTGTGCTTTATAACTAAAATCTACCTCTTTTTGAATTACAGCTATGTCTGTCTCAAATCACATCAACACTTTCTCACTAAGATCCGTCCTTGAGAAGGACAAGTTAAATGGATCTAATTTCTTGGAATGGTATCGGAACCTGAGAATAGTTCTCAGGCAAGAGAACAAGGAATATGTCCTTGAAAGAGTTCTCACCGAGAGGCCACGTTCCAATGCTCCGCAGACAGAAAAGAATGCTTGGGATAAGCATTCAGCGGATGTCAAAGATGTTACTTGTCTAATGCTGGTGACCATGAACTCTGAGCTGCAGAAGCAATATGAGAACGTATTGTCACCCATTGAGATGATTAACAGCCTGAAAGCTTTGTTTCAGGAGCAAGCTCGCACAGAGAGATACCAGACGGTTAAATCTCTCATGGATTGCAAGCTGGCTAAGGACAGTCCAGTAAGTCCTCATGTCCTTAAAATGATGGGTTACATTGATAACCTGGGGAAACTGGACTGTGCCATTAGCCAGGAGCTGGCCACTGACATGATTCTGCAGTCTTTGCCGTCGTGTTTTGATCAGTTCATTATGAACTACAACATGCAAAACATGACTAAGACATTGACTGAGTTGCACAGTATGCTGAAGACAGCAGAACCGAATCTCAAGAAGGCTACTCCCAGTGTCCTGATGGTACAAGGGGGTAAAAGGTTTAAGAAACCTAAGAAGGGCAAGGGTAAGGCCCAGGTTGTCCAGGCTGAAAGTCAGGACAAGCCCAAGCCGAAGCCCAAATCCGGGCCTTCTCCTGAGGATAAGTGCAACTACTGCAAGCAGTTGGGGCATTGGAAGAAAGACTGCAAGAAGTTCATGGAAGATTACAAGAAACTGAAGAAGACGTATGATGCGTCTGACTCAGGTATTTATGTCATCGAACTTGGTATTATGTCTTCTAGTTCTACTTCGTGGGTATTGGATACCGGCTGCGGTGCTCATATTTGTACTGATGTGCAGGCACTAAGAAACAGTAGGACGCTGAAGAAAGGACAAGTAGAGCTACGGGTCGGGAATGGAGCTAAGGTTGCTGCACTGGCCGTAGGCACCTACGAGTTGTCTTTACCTTCGGGCATGGTTTTAATTTTGAATAATTGCTACTATGTACATGCGATTAGCAGAAACATAATTTCAGTTTCCGTTTTGGATTTGGAAGGTTTTGATTTTGCTGTTAAGAATAAAGTTTGTTCTTTTAATCGTGATGGTAATTATTATGGTAGCGCCCCATTAGATAATGGGTTATATATATTAAACCAAGAAATGCCTGTCTTTAACATAAATACAAAGAGGTTTAAGTCCAATGACGAAAACCCGACTTTCTTATGGCATTGTCGTTTGGGCCATATCAATGAGAAACGCATCCAGAGGCTCCATCGAAATGGGCTTCTGGGCTCATTTGATTTTGAATCATGTGAGAAATGCGAGTCTTGTTTGGTGGGCAAAATGGCTAGAGCCCCTTTCAACAAACCAAATGAAAGGGCCAGTGATTTATTGGGCCTTGTTCATACTGATGTATGTGGGCCAATGAGTACTGCTGCCAGAGGAAATTTCAAATACTTCATTACCTTTACTGATGATTTCAGTAGGTATGGCTATGTCTATTTGATGACACACAAGTCAGAATCCTTTGATAGATTCAAGGAATTCAAGAATGAAGTACAGAATCAACTTGGCAAAAGTATCAAAGTTCTGCGATCGGATCGCGGAGGAGAATACTTAAGCCAAGAATTCAGCGACTATCTGAGCGAGTGTGGAATTGTTTCACAACTCACTCCTCCTGGAACACCCCAATGGAATGGAGTGTCAGAGAGGAGGAATCGAACCTTGTTGGACATGGTTCGGTCTATGATGAGTCATTCTAATCTTCCATTATCCTTTTGGGGATATGCTCTAGAAACGTCTGCGTTTACACTGAATAGAGTGCCATCTAAATCAGTAGAAAAGACACCACATGAACTGTGGACTGGGAACGTTCCTAGTCTGTCTTTCCTAAGGATTTGGGGTTGCGAGGCTTATGTCAAACGTTTAATCTCCGACAAGCTTGCACCCAAATCAGATAAATGCTATTTCGTTGGTTATCCTAGGGAAACCAAGGCATACTACTTTTACAACCAATCTGAGAACAAAGTATTTGTTGCTCGGGACTGTTCTTTTCTTGAGAGGGAGTTTCTCTCTAAGAAAAACAGTGGGAGTAAAGTACATCTCGAAGAAATTCAAGATGCACAGGAGACTGCCCAACCTATTGAGGAAGAGCAGCAGTTGGATCCACAAAGTTCTGTGGAACCGGCGCCTGTGGAGCCTGAAGTTCGCAGATCCGGAAGGATCCGTCACGAACCCGAGAGATACTATGGATTTCTCGTAACCAATTCAAATGATCTGATGGTCATTGAAGGTGACGAACCAGCGACCTTTGCGGAAGCAATGATGGGCCCGGACTCCGAAAAGTGGCTTGGAGCCTCTAAATCCGAAATGACATCCATGTCAGAAAACCAAGTATGGTCCTTGGTCGATTTACCTAGTGGTGTAAAAGCCATTGAGTGTAAATGGATCTTCAAGAAGAAGATTGACGTGGATGGCAATGTACAGATTTACAAAGCGAGATTGGTGGCTAAAGGTTTCAAACAAATTCATGGTATTGACTATGATGAAACCTATTCCCCAGTAGCTATGCTTAAATCTATTCGGATTCTTCTAGCGATTGCTGCTCATTATGATTATGAGATTTGGCAGATGGATGTCAAAACCGCATTCCTGAATGGTATTCTGGAAGAGGATGTGGACATGACACAGCCTGAAGGTTTTGTCGATCCTAAAAACGCTGGGAAGGTATGCAAGCTTCATAAATCCATTTATGGATTGAAGCAAGCATCACGGAGTTGGAATCTTCGTTTTGATGAAGCAGTAAAACAATTCGGTTTCATCAAGAACGAAGAGGAAGCATGTGTATACAAGAAGACTAGTGGGAGCAAAATTGCATTTCTTGTACTGTATGTCGATGACATACTCCTCCTCGGTAATGACGTTCCGTTGCTTCAGTCTGTTAAGACTTGGCTCGGAAGTTGTTTTTCCATGAAAGACATGGGAGAAGCAGCGTACATTCTTGGAATCAGAATCTACAGAGATAGAACTAACAAGCTGATTGGATTGTGCCAGGACACTTATATTGATAAGGTGTTGCACAGATTCAGGATGCAGGATTCCAAGAAGGGCTTCATACCAATGTCTCATGGTATGAGTCTCAGCAAGAAGCAGTGTCCGGCGACATTTGCTGAGCGAGAACGCATGAATAGAATTCCTTATGCTTCTGCAATAGGATCTATTATGTATGCCATGCTCTGCACTCGTCCAGATGTAGCTTACGCGTTAAGCATGACGAGTAGATACCAATTTGATCCAGGTGAAGCTCACTGGACAGCTGTCAAGAATATTCTCAAGTATTTGAGACATACTAAGGATAAGTTCCTTGTGTATGGAGAAAGTGATGAACTTGTGGTGAATGGATTCACCGATGCGAGCTTTCAGACGGACAGAGACGATTTCCGATCACAGTCTGGATATGTCTTCTGTCTAAATGGCGGTGCGGTGAGCTGGAAGAGCTCTAAGCAGAATACCGTAGCTGACTCCACAACGGAAGCTGAATATGTTGCTGCTTCAGAAGCGGCAAAGGAAGCTGTTTGGATCAAGAAGTTCATGACTGAACTTGGTGTGGTTCCTAGTATCTTGGAGCCAGTGGCTTTGTTCTGCGATAACAATGGAGCCATTGCTCAGGCGAAAGAACCCAGGTCACACCAGAAGTCCAAACACGTTGAGAGGAAATATCATCTGATTCGTGATATTGTCAATAGAGGTGATGTGAAGATCAGCCGAGTTCCGACAAACGAGAATGTCGCTGATCCTCTAACCAAGTCACTCCCAAGGCCTAAGCATGAGAGTCATACGACTGCTGTAGGCATTAGAGATCTTAAGATGTAATCTTGATTCTAGTGGGAGTTTTGGATTTTGTTTTAGTTATAATAAGACGCCCTTGTAAACATTCTTTTAGAAGTGTTTAATGAAATTTGATTTCAACATTATTTATTGTGATCTAAATAATGGTCCCAAAATAAGTTTATGACATATTATAGGTCATCAAGTTGAGAACTTGATCATGAAACCCTATAAGTTAATAAATTATTTTGTCCCTAGTCAAGGTTGTAGAATCGGGACACTGACAACCGTTAGAGACTAGATTGTGAGGTGACTGTTGGCTAAGTTTCATGGAGCCAATGATATGATTATCGCAGTCAGTCACATAGATATATGTCAGTGGACATATGATCGGACATGACCCGCTAATGAGAAGTCTACAAGATAGTAATATCTGTGTCATAAGAGGTTCTCATTACGACTATAGAGTATAGTCCTAAGACCTGAGTTCATCATGCTTTCTTGCATATGAATTGGTACATTTTGACTTTGTCAAACGTCGATCCGTAACTGGCGGTTATAACGACACTGTTCAAGTTTATCATGAAGTGTGCGTTGAAACAGGGATGGAACAAGATGGAATTTGTCCCTCCTGAAAAACGGGAGATAAATATCTCAGGGCCTATCGAAGATTGAATACTGAGAGAATGTGTGGCCGCACTCAAACGAACTGTAGTTCAGTTGTTTGTAATGTTCAGTATGAGATCAGGAGTTCGATAAACACGATGTTGGCTTAATAAGGATGACACCAATCTTGCCTTATGCCAAATCGAGATATAGAGACAAAAGGATTATAGGAATTGATGATTCCAGTACAAGTGGGAGATTGTTGGGATAGTGTCCTGAAATCACACTTGTACTCACTCCTGTGATAGTTGTGTGTCGAGATCAGACATTCGTATAATACTGGGCGTTTGCAATGCTTTGCTAGAAGCCTCTTGCAATCTGTAGGTCGTGGCTTACTGCCAGTATTATATGATCCTATAGGGTCACACACCTAAGCGAACTGGAAGCTACGACATGGGAATGATCATTGTGGCAATGATCATATTATGTGTATTGAAATGCACATAAGAATCGATATAATGGTGTTGTGTCGATCGACACAGCTTGTGTGTCGGTCGACACAGTTCGGATTTTCCGAACAGGCTTTTCGGGTTATGGCTTAATTGAGTCTGGCCCGTTAAGCAAGTTTAGGTCGAATAAAATCAGTTTAGTTCGACCTAAACGACAGAGCCGTCCAGTTTTCTTGACAGAAACACTAGACACACCAGAACCTTTCGATCCCCATTGATCCGGCACTAGCATCCCGTTTCCAGCGAGCGTGCGTGTGTATCTGGTAGAGGCAAAGCGTTGCGTTGCTCCACTGATCTCGTTCACCATCTTCTTCCGCTGCAAAAGGTAAGAACGAGGTTGGTTCTAAATTTCAATATAACAAACCCTAGATCCATCGGGATCCAACAGTTTGAGTCTTTGAGTACTCATATGAAGCAGTTGGACACACAAGTGAACCAAATTTCAAGCTCAGTCAAGGGAAAGAATGTCATGGACACCCACATCAAGGCCTGGTCAGTTCAGATTGATTATGGATCAAATCAAGGAGAGAAATTTGAGATTAAGACTGCTTAACTTGTTGAGGATGCTGAAAAACCCGAGACAGAAATCCCAGTCTCGATCGATTTCGACTTTGATGTCGGTCGACACCCACTTTCAAATGGGATTTCGAGTTCTCATGACGAATGGAAATCGAGCATGGTCGATTTTGGAGTCGACATCAGTGGTGAATTGGCTAATGTCGACCGACATCAGTTCAACGTCGGTCGACATCAAGAGCGTAAGGAGCAGGATTTGCCAACATCTTGTACTATTTCTGAAGAAACAGACCATGAGCCTCATGTACATTTCCCTAAGGTATCAATGAAGTCTCAACAAGAGATTGATGAAGCTAAACAGCTGGAAGTGATGGATAAGAAGTTGAAGGAGGATCAGCAAGTTGACACTTCACCCTATCATCCTTGTGTACAGAGGTACTTAGAGATGATGCTGCCTATAGATGAGGTACTGAAAGAATGGGTAGTGGTGTTCCTAAGTAAGTCAGTGACGTGCTGCTCAATCAGGTCCCCAAGAAGCTACCAAATCCTGGTATATTTGTGTTGAATTGTTCCATCTTTGAGAATGGATTCAAGCGCTCCTTTTGTGATTTAGGAGCTGCTGGAAATCTCATGCCATACTCTGTGGCAGAGAGACTAGGATGATAGAATTTTCACACGCTAAGATCTCTCTGGTCTTAGCTGATCAGTCAAGAAGGATTCCGGAAGGAGTTCTTGAGGATGTCCCAGTCAGAGTTGGAAACTATATAGTTCCAACAGACTTTGTGGTTCTGAAGTACGATAGTGAGCTGGATGAATCCCTAATACTGGGAAGACCTTTCTTAGCCACAGCTGGAGCGAAGATTGATGTAAGGCATAGTCTGATTGATCTCCACCTGGGAGATGAGCCTCTACACTTTGAGATGGATATGCTGCGAAGGCCAAAGATCGATGGTCAAACCTTTAGCATTGAGAATGAACAAGGAACTAAGACTAGAGAAGTTCCAGTTTCTGATCCTGGAGAAAAGAAGATAGTGATTTCTCAAGATTCCACTCTAACATCTTCAGAGCTTGCAGCTGCTTCTAAGCAGAAAGCTCCAAACATCAGAGCCTCACCAAAGAAAAGGTACGCGTCTTCCCAACTCCATTCTACTGATTTCACTGTTGTGAATGCAGGAGAACATCACATACATTCGTTCCTTGGATGAGGAGACTTTCGCAGAGGCACTCACAGCCTCTGTCGAAACCACCGGGAGTCTAAGCTCCCATCAAAGTCAAGCTAATGACTTAAAACAAGCGCTGAGTGGGAGGCAACCTACTGGTAAGTTGTAAATATTAGGATTTTGAGTTTTTCATTTTGATTTCTTTCGTTTTTGGAGTTTTTGTGTCCAGTTATGCAGAACCCGTAGCACTGCAGAATCATTGTCGGTCGATTTCCACTTGGATGTCGGTCGACATCGATTCGAGGGAGTTTCGAGCACGAACGATAATCGACCGAGGTTGATTTCAGAGGTCGATTTGGTTCATAACGGTAAGTGTTGACTGACATCCAACTTGATGTCGGTCGACATCGACGAAATTGAGGTAAGACTTTCTAAAAACCCGAGACCTCTCTTCATCTTCTTCATTTATCTCTCTCACTCTCTTTCCAGCCCAGTGTGGATCTTTGTAGAGCTGTCCCGCGCCGAGCTACTGTGCTTCGAAGCGCATCTTATGGAGCTGCTGCTCCCACTGCTGAGCATGAAGCTGTCCATGTTGATGATCCAGACGAGACCTATGGGTTTCCGGAGCTTACCGGACCAGCAGAAGACATGCCACCACCGCAGTTCTACAAGTGGGCAGCAGCTATACTTAAAGGAATCCGGAAGACGGTCAACAAGATGTCCTGCCAGAGATCTCAGCGTGTGCATCACCCACAGCCACGACGTCGCGCACCTGCGCCAGCTCCTACGCACATCAGCTCCGAGGAAGAGGAAGTAGAGGTAGCTGCTGACTCCGATGAGGATATGGATGATGAGGACTCCCAGGAGTTCTAGTCTTTCAGCTGCTACTGGTTCTGTTTTTCTTTTTCTTTTTCTTGAGTCAGTTTTGATGTTTCTTTTGAGTCAGTTTTTCAGTAGTGTTTGCTTGGACCTATGACTATTTGAGTTTATGCATCTTTATTGTTGTTTCTGATGTGATCTAACGCAGCTAACATGTGAGAAAATTGAGTGCTAACTCGTGATCTTAACCACTGACAGATTTATCATCCTGCGTATGCTCACACGAGCTCGGTGTCGGTCGACACTAAGCTTAGTGTCGGTCGACAAAGACCGTGTTCAGGTTCGGATTTTTAACTCAAAATCTCTATGGTTCCAATTTACTTTATACCGATCTCATGCTATAATTGCATTGGGGACAGTGCAGTTTAAGTGTGGGGGAGGTGGCTACTGACATTATGCTTTGTTTTCTTAGAGTCAGTCCCATGTTTTCACTAGCTTTCAAAATTGTTTTATTGAGTCAAAACTTGTATGAAACTATGATTTTTCGAGGAAATTTTTCGCTGGAACAGGAACTACGTGACCATTGGACAGACTTGCAGGACCTCTTTGACTACTAGAAAACCCCAAACAGATCAACTTACCAAGGACACCCATATCTAACCAGGTATTCAGAGGATCCATCACTAGTCTCACACTTAATCTTGACTTTAATTTCTCACCTAGGGGCTCGGTAATCTTTGGGTCGGATTCCTTTGATGTGTTTGACACAGCCTATGATCTTGTTCTAAACTATGGTTTCTGATTTTCCCCTCCCTTGAAAGTAAAAAAAAAAAGAGATAAAAACCGAGGATAAGCTAGTAGCTTCGAAGTGGTCACGGGAGTGGCAGAGACCCATATTACCTCCTCTGTATCCATGGAAAAATCCAAAGTTAAATCCCAATAAAAAGGGAAGAGCACTGATAAAAAAAAAATGATACCTAGTGGGGAAAATCAGTGCTAAGGGAGAAAGGGAAAAGAAAAAAACCAGAAACCGACAGTTTGGTGGTCAGATACTGAATAGGTTGAGTCCATGTGTCCTTTGATTCGATACTCCCTCTGTGAGACCGCACCTAATTGTATACAGAGGCTAGTGTGGTGAACTTGAATGTCCTAACTTGATTGTGAAGTTTACTTGGGATAGTTGCTAAGTGTGGGGGAAGTATATTGTGGTCTTGAGTTCTGTAGGAAAGTTTTCAGTGGTTTACTAAGTGAATGTGAATGCGAAAGTTCCTAAGACGAAATGAGTTTCTGTGTTTTCAAACCTCTTTTCTTATGCTTTGGTTCTTTACTTGCTTGAGGGCAAGCAAGAGCTAAGTGTGGGGGAGTTGATATATCATGGGTTTTCTAGGTTTTCAACCATGATATAGTTATATGTATTGAGTCTTTAACCTGGTTTTTAGAGTCTATTGAGTCTTCTACAGGTAGACTTGCGTTTGGAGCAAAGGATGAGATTATAGGACGTTTCTGGTGATTTGTGCAACGAGCTGAAGTTGGTGTCTCGACCACGATTCAGTGTCGACCGACACTGCCTTGGATGTCGGTCGACACAGAGCGCGACAGAACAATACCCGAGAGTTAAAGACAAGTTTTGAAGATTTGCAGAATTACGCAGAAGTTTTCCTTAATTCTAAACTGACCCCAAAACATGTTTAGAGAGTTTAATTAGGTTTTCAGACTCATTCTACCTTTTTATCTTGTTCTTAACTTTGTTCTTGCTGGAGAGATTTGGAAGGGCTGATTCTTGCTACTTGTAACATTGAGAGAAGAATTTCGAACTCTTTTTCTTTATCTTTCAGTCTTTTGGTTTTCTATTCATGATGTGTTGTTTGATTACTGATATGTCTGAGTAGTAACCTAGTTAGATTTAGGAATTCTCACAAAGGTTTTATTCTTGCTTGATAACTGATTGATTAGGATTCACTATATGTTTGTTCATCACCTAAGTGTGCTCAATACTGAATTATGGACTGATCACCTAGGGTTTAGATCTTAGACCATTAACAATAGCACGAGAGTGTGAGTTATAATCTGAACAAATTTAGAGTGAGCAATTTGACTAGATACAAAGAGATTTGGTTTAGTAAAATTGTGAACCGATAGAACCTGTTCTTAATGCTTATTAGAACTCTAGGATCACAAAGAGATTTGGATCTCTAGGTTGCTAGATATAGAAATAATCTCAGCGAGAGTTGGATTATTTAGCATTATGTTTCTAGTTCTTGAACCTGTTTTAATCTGAATCCGGTTAGTTAAGTGTCTACCATAGCATAATTCCCGAGAACTTCCTAAGTCTGACGCCTTTCTCTTATTCGAAACCACCTTCTAGTTTACTTTCTTTCATTTACTATTTTATCTTGATTTGATTTAGCTTAACTTGACGGCATATAATCTATCGTGTGACCGTGAGTCCTTGTAGATTTGATACCCTAAGTACTACATTGAATAAATGTGCACTTGCAGTAGAATAGGATTAAAAATCTGAGCCTATCAAACTCGTTCTCGTAATTGCATGGTGTAAGCCTAGATCGCGGGTTCCTTAAATCCGCCCTCGCTGGGTAATTGTGTTTGAAACAATTACTCAGTCCTCTTTTCCTTTCCATGTCCCCGTTTTCTTACAGGTCCAGACGTGGGATTAATTGATCGTGTGACGTCATTGGTGTATTTGAATACGAAGGAAGCACCGGGTTCCTGGGTTAAGTTGAGATGGCATCCCGGTTGGACCGAAATGGGTTCAACGGGTGCCCTAATGCCGCGTCTCCGGTTCGCCGGGAGACGAGTGTTACAATTTCGTATCAGAGCCTGGGTTAAGGTCCTTCGGTTCTATCCTGGGGGATTAGCTTTCGTTGTTTACCCCAAAAACCGTGTTTTCAAATCTTTTAAAAGCGTTTGCGAAATTTTTATAAAAATGGTTACTTTGCGAAAGGACTTTTCAAACACCTATATATCACTGATTATCTCCTATTGTGACCTCACCCACTCTCGTTTTATGCAGGATGTCGTCTGATTCTAGCTCGGATTTTGGGTCCGAGTACGCTCCCAGTCTTGTCAGTGTTCTACGCGTCCGTACCTTGTCACGAAGCTATAAGAGGAGACGTCTCGCGACGGATACGCAAGCTATAGCCCCAGGCGCAGTTCCGCCACCCACCCTGCACCCCGTAGGTAAACCAGTACTTCCATCAGTGATAGTTGGGACAGTTTTGAGACAAGTGAGAAGGAGAGGCTGACCCCAAAAGATGCCCGTAGGTGTTTCGTCGACATCTGCAGACCCGATGGATGCACCTAGTGTTAGGATACCTGGGAAGGAGCCAGCATTGGAGGCATACTACCCTGAGCCGCCAGCACATGTGTGTTTCATGACTGTGAGACCCCCAACCCCGTATGACTTACCTTACCCGAAGTTTGGACCAGAGTCGATTCCGCAGGAGGACGACACCCCAGAAGAATCGTCAGCGAGGCCCCAGGCGTGGGCGCCCCCACGGGATGTACCCCGGCCACTCCAGATGGTTGGGATGAGCATTGAGAAGTACTTGCACCAGTTCATTTGGGGCGCGGGACGTACTTATCCCCGACCACCGACGCACATGATGTCTATGTTCATGGATGGACTTTTGTCGGAGATCCGCCAAGGGATGACAGATGGTAGAGAGTTTGGGGAGTACAGCTTAGTGATGATGGTTGCTCGCTATGCAGAGTTTTTGGAGAGGAATCAGAGGGACTTGGTCTACAAACAGCGGGTGAGAGAGAGGAACCAGAGGGATGAGGCCATCAAACAGCAAGTGATGGCAGAGCAGCAGATTTCGTGGGACCGTGAGCAGAAGCTAAGACAGCAGCAAGAAGCCAAGGATTATGAGTGGCTGAGGGAGCAGCAGACTACTCGAGAGCGGGTACAGGAGAGGTTGAGCCAGTAGCAGGCTGAGTGGGAACGCGAGTAGCGGCTCAAGCAGTAGCTGGATGCCGTAGATCAGGATGGTTAGATCACCACCGGTTGTGCGTGAGAAGATGCAGGAGCAGGCTGCACAGTTGCAGGAGCAGGCAGCAGTACTGCCAGTGATCACCATTGCGGATTCAAAGGGATTCTGACCCATAGGAGTACCAGAGCGATGCAGATCAGTTGTATCGAGGTAACATGGATCTTGAGTACCGGACCACAGGATCATCGAGTGGCTATATTCAGGGGATTTGGGGATCGTTAGGAGTAGGGCATAGCTATTCTTTTAGTTGTTGGGATTTCTTTTCGTTTTGAGTTTTTCCGCGGTTTTTCGCGTAGCTGGTTTTTTCTCCTTTTTCATTTATTCAAACTTTGTAGCCCTACGCCTTTTATAATATTCATTCTTTTATCATCTCGTGCCTCTTCCGTTAGAACATCCCTTAGCACAAGTCCCCCACACCCTGAGCAGAACGGTACCCTTGAGTTTAGAAGTGATCAGGAAACCGCGAACTTCAGAATTCGGGACGAATTCTTATCAAGGGAGGGAGAATTGTAACATACCCATACCAGCCTACCCAAAAATTTCTTATTAAAAGAAGGAAGGCCCAGCCCAAAAGCCCGAAAGCCTTATTTTCTTTTCTGAAACCCTAGGGTTTTCCCCTCCTTCTTCTATAAATACCAGAGCCACCCCATTTTGATTCACCGTTCTAAAGTTCTTTCCGGCGAATCCTTGTCGAGATCCCGAGCTATCCGAAGCCATAACAAGCTATCCCCACGTTTTTCTTCTCCCACTCTCATTAGGTAACTCCCGGAACTCCAGATCTGAGCTTTTCAAACCGAAAAAGTTTTGTTTTTATAATAACTTCTAAAATACCCTGAATCCCGAGAAACCGAGCCCACCATCGTGACCAGCTCGAAGAGACGAAGCCAGAGCCACCACCAGTTCGCCGAGGAGACGCCTGACGCGCCTCCACGCGTCAGAGAGAATCTGGCCTCGTGAGATCCACGCGCCGCCGGAGCTTCCCACGCGCCTCCGGAGGCCCGCTGCCGCTGCCTGCACCCGCCGCCGTCGCCGGAGAGTCGCCGTTGACAGCCGCCGGTTGACCGTTGACCGGTCGGGTCGGATGTTAGAAAATTTGGGAATTGCAGGGAGTCTTTGGAGAGGTGGATTAGATGCGAGAAGTTTTAGATGTGAGAAGCAACTACCTTCTCATCCAAGAGTAGGAAAACAATTCCCAGAAGTTTCCCATCTTTCTTTAAAGTCCGAGCATCCCAGAACCGAAGGATGCGACCAACCACTTTCCGGGAGGATCTCCCAAGCTGCAAGTCGGAGATGTGACATAGTCAGAAGTAGCAGGGACAGCGACGACATCTACCAATACATTTTGCGATCGGTGAAATCGAGAGTTCAGGATTGGGTAATATGCGAGTGAGGGTTGGCAAGATTGTAGAGATGATTACCTGTTTCGGCAGTTACGGAATTTATAGGCGAGGCGAGCAGGGAAGACGGTACGTTTCGGAGCGCTCTGGCCGTTTCAGATTTAATGCGATTAATGAGAGATGGATTAATGAGATAGGGTGGAGGTAGTAATGATAGTGTGTGGAGGTTTTGGGGAAACGCATGTCGTTAGAGATTCACGATCTGCCAGAGGCAGCATAGGATTTCGATGGAACCGACGATACCACCGAAGGTTGGAGACGATTGCAGGGTGGGCTGCAAACAAATTAAGTTTCTGTAAATTTGTATTTGGATTGGGCTTTAGAGAGTTAAAAGTTATTTGGTTGAATAATTTAAAATGGGGTTCATTTATTTACATTAAGCGGCAGGAAGGTGGGGCCAATAACAAAACCTTATTCAACGTGGGGTACATGGAGCCCAAATAATAAGCCAATGTGATCAACAGATTTTACAAAAACTTTTTCGACATATTTTAAAAGCTGGAAGATGTTATGTCAGCAAAAGAAGCCTACTAATGTGGAGGGTTGTGGTAGGAGAGAATTTCTCTCTCTCTCTCCCGTTATATATATGACTAGGGGTTATCCTGCGCTACACGCAGGTTTTGTTTTCAAATTTGTAATATTATATTTTGTATTCTGTATTAGCAGTATTTTAATTTTATATCTTTTCATTTTAAAATCTGGTTAACATTATCAAATAGATCTAAAGTTTAGACATCATATTCTTAATTTTAATGTGTTAGTTGTTGTTTTTATCTAATATTTTTTTGGTAAAATTAAGTAATGTGAATTGTAATAATTAAATGAAATATATTTGATCCTGGTATAATTATGTCTATTATTTTTGCATGCAAATATTTTAATTCTAGGTTTTGTTTTTACTATAGATATTTTCAAATATTTTTTAAAAATTTACAATAAAATTCTGTCATAGGATAATGATATTTTTTTGTCAACAGATAATGATGTTATAGTACATAAATTAGAGATTGGTGTTGTAAAAATTGGTAAGAGTGATTTAATGGTATTTGTTGTTGTAGTTTTGCTTTCTATTAGAATAATAATACATTAGAGTAGAGTATATAATTGGCCGAATGTATTAGTATTTGTTGCATTAGACTTTTATATTTTAATCCTCATATTTTATGACTATCTATGTGCTATAAATAGAGTCACATATAAACATAAGTAGCAGACTCTAAGTAATCGTGAGGATAAGAATGTATAGTTACAGCTCCTAAAAAATTCAAACTACAGTAGAATCACCACAAGAACATGCATCGTCTAATGGGGTGGCATAATAGCAGCTTGGATACTTCATCAAACTTCTTTTCTTCAATCTTGTAAGCAACTGAACAGAAACAAACAATTATCAACTCTATTTCAGGTGATCAAAAAAATTAAGTACTTAGAGCATATGGTCATGGCAATCAACTTCAAATCCATGGTCATTCTTAAAGCGGCATGCCCAATAGCTAAACGCTGAAGTAAAACATATCGCAAAAAGGACACAAAGCCAAAAAACATAAATTTATACATAAAAATACCAAGCCTATACATTCTAAATCTTAATTAGAATCACAAAGGGTAATTATTAATAGGAAAGGACTATGTGCTCTAACAATATTCTTGAGATAAGCTAAAATTAGCTATTTGGATTAGGAACATACCATTGGGGATATCTTTGAGAGGTGTTCCTCTTTCCTGTAATATCGAGACATAACTCATAGACAGATCTAACAAATAATACACTATAGAGACCAAACGCATAAAATGATTGGCAAACCTTTTCAACAGATTTTTGCCAACAGACATAGCGATCAGAGTAAGGAGTCTTAGAGCTTGTACATCGCTAGGTTTTTAGTCAAGGCTCTTAAAAAAAATTAATATTTTATTGTGGGTCCCACGTAGACCCCACGTGAATATCCTTCTTTTCTTCCTCACTTTTTGTCTTCCCGCGAGACTTCTCATTCTTCCCTTTCCCTCGCTTGCTATTCTTGCTATATTCATTTTCATCTTCCCACTTTTCTTTCTCATCCATGTCTCATCTTTTTCATATTCCTTCTCGTCCTTTGGTTGTAATTGATTGTTTATTCTAATTGATTGTAGTTCTATTGTTCTTGATTATACATTAGTTACATTTTTGGCTAAAATTATATAAAACTTTATGTTATTGTTTATTTTCCAGTCATCTTATTTTTTTGTTATTTGTTTTTAAACCCTTTACTATTTGGTAAATATTTTATATTTTGATTGTTTTCCTCTTTTTGTAGCAAATATAATAGATATATTTGTAGACATTTGATGATGCCGAAGCAAATATAATTATTTATTATTTTAAAGTATATTAATCTATAAAAAGAGATATACAACATAATTAATAAATTAGAAATAAATCTAGAGTATAATTTATATGATATCTATTTTTTGTTACTGGAATATTGTCCGCTTATTTATTCTTTTTTTTTAAGTATGGTATTTAGTAGTGTGGTTATTCTTTTGTGAAGTTTTTGATAGCTATGAATTTGTTAAAATGTAACCTTGTCGCATCTATTCTATTAAAACAGGAAGGTTTGACATGGTATATAAATGTTGTTTCCGAAATTTGTCCTTGATTTTATTAGGATTTGTAACCTTCATTAAGGGTAAAACTGTAAAACAATTTATATTTGATTTATTCATAATATCTTATAATATCTTTTGTTTTTCTTTTTCTATCCTAATCATATCTGACAAAAATCTTTTTCAAAAATTTAATAAAATAATAATTAATTTCGAAATTAATATTAAAATAAATATTATAAATTATTCTTAACTAAAATTTAACTTAAAAAATAAAATCAAGCATAATTAAGTTACTAAATCAATTGGTACATATAATTATATAATTTAATACATAATTATTTTATAAATTATATAATCATTAAAATTAATAAATTATTATTAAAATAAAAAATAGAATATAATATTGAAATAATAGTTTAAACTCAATAATAGTATTGATAATCGATATATTTAACATAATCTATTATATTATATTTATTTTATTACAATAAATGTAACCATGTATTGTTAATATTCTTTTCTATATCTACATATATATATATATATTATAATTTAACTATAACTTTATATAAATTCGATATAGTAATATTATCTATATTTATTAAAACATGTGATCTTTTTTGAAACCACCCTTGGTTTTACGGGGGATATTACTTTTTGTGTTATTGGTTTTATCTTAATTATAAAAACACATCAAAATGAACTTAATCGATCCAAAATGTTAAATGAACGGGTTATTATATATTAGTTACATTTTGATTTATAAAATAAACATAAAAATCTTTATATTTAGACCATTATTAAACGGGTCAAAAAATAGATGAACCAAATTTAATTATCTATACTATTAAAAACAAAACCTGTCTACTAGAATACGTGATAGAAAACATAATCCGCGCTTCATTAGCGCGGATCATAATCTAGTATTATGTTAATTGTCTATAAATATGTCTTGTTTGGTGGAACTTAAAATGACCCATTTTGAATTATATTATGTTCATTTTCCATGGTTTTTAGTTTTAATGGTTAAAAAGAATAATTTGTTATATGGATAGATTTTTGCTATCCGATTTTGGTGGTTATTAAATATTAGTTTTGTTGTTTTTGGTCCTTTATATCAGAATATTGTGGTTGTTGAGTTGGTACAATGAGGAATGCAAGATGGTAAAGTGACGAATGCAGGATGGTGAAGATTATAATGATATATTCTATCATTTCGTAACATCTGAAACTGAATTTTTTTCTTCAAATCATGGAGATAAACTCCCGAAGTAGTTAAAATAAGACAGAAGTTTATATATTTTCATGATGCAAATTTAAAAAAATACTATTAATCACATATTTCAATGTTGGTATGTAATATCAAACTGAAATAGCTAAAAGTGATTTTTTAACTTTTGAGAAGCGTATACGTCGGTACAATTTAGTTATGCCTCTTAAAAAGCTCTACTTTTGTATCAGCATAATACCAGTTGCCCTTTTGTATATTAATTACACATACTACGTGGACTAAAGTTGAATAGCCGTATCTCCGCCTTTCACCGAGTCGATCCGAAGAGATTTGCCCATTTAGCGGCTAAAAGCCCGACGTATCTCCTTGTAACAGTGTTTCTTAAAACATCTGATCTGATTTTACTTTGTGGCAATTCGTCTCCTTTTCAGGGTATCCATAATAGCTTAGAGACACCGTTAACAATGATAAACATCTAGTGTATGCTTGTCAAACGACAAGACGAAGTCATCACCTGAAGTTAAAAGAGAAAGAAAGAGAAGATTATTCTAGAATACTCTAAACATTTAAAGAGACAGATGAGAGGATAGACATTCCATTCTACTGACCTAAATCAGAACCTGGATTTTTAGTAAAATGGCCCTTAGTTCATGTGGTGGAAAATTACAAATGTCTGAACCTTCTATAGCTACACCTTCTGCTGTAAGAATTCCACATTCCTTTGCAATAGCTTTGGCCATACTTGTGTTATCACCAGTGACCATACAAACAGTGATTCCAGTAGATGGCAATTTTGAACGGCTTCTTAACACTGGGATGAACTGGATCTTTGATTCCAACAAACGCACCAATGGATAACCTACGTTGCATGGAAGTAGAATCAAGTACGCGGAAGCAGTAGTCTACACAAATCGGAGAATAGATCAACATATCCCACTAAACTACAAGATAAATTCAAGTCTCTAGAACCACAAAAACTCCCGATTAAATTTGAAAGTGCCAACATAGATGAAAGGTGGTTGTGGCCTAAACAAAAAGTGGTTAAAGAAAGTGTACCGAGAGAGACGGAGATGAAGAACATCAAAGTTAGAGCACTTTCAAGGCCTCTCTTCTACATGTTTTGTGATCTCATTGGACTTCTCTTCCATGAATCATACGACAACATCACGTCCCGCTGCTACGAATAGCTTTGCTTCAAGCTTAGGTGTGACCTCAACAATGGATTTTCTCAGACTCCCAATGAAGATTCCTCCATCTCCAAACCGACAAACGTATGTTGCGAAAGTACATATCAAAACCAAAAACAGCTCTTTAAATATAGTCGTGCTCTTCCACCATGAACTCTTGCAGCTGTTCAGGTCCTGTGATATATAATGGTTTTTACTAGTTTTAGACCATGATATAAGTGTGTTTTAGTGTCTTTTTGTGTTATTTTAGAGTCTTTTACAGGTATAATCAGGTTTGGAGCTGAATTGGAGATGTTGGAGTATTTTGGAGATTTTTGGAGTGTTTGGCCGAGAGATAGAGTTCACTGTCCGAAACAGAGTACTGCGTCGATCGTTGCACACTAGCGACGATCGTGCACCAGCGAGATGGGCCCAAAACTCGGCGGTTTATGAAGAGTCAAGATATTGCACTTTGATCCAGAAGTTCCTGATATTTACAAAGAAGCCCCTGGCCGAGATTAGACCTATATTATTGAGTTTTTGGTGTTTTAATTAGATACGCTTTTACTTACGCTTTCATAATTAAGAGCAGAGGATTTTTAGAGCTTTTGGGGCTGATCTGAACCTTTACTTCATCTGTATTTGGAGAAGATTTCGAACCCCTTTAATTCTTTATCTTTTATGCAATTTATTCTTCATATGATTATGTTTTCATTATCCATGTCTGAGTAGATTCCTAGTTAGGTTTAGGGTTTCTCACATAGGATTTCATGACTTGCTAGACTTGTTTAATTCAGTTAAGGATTCATAACTATATATGTTCTTCAATCTAATTGTGCTTAAAGCTAGTTCTAACCTGATCAATTAGAATCTAGATCTTAGGTTGCTAAATACGACACAGAAGTGTGGTTTAGGAATTTGAACTATTTAGGTTGAGCAATTAAACTTCTCGCAAACGAAAGTTTGGTTTAGGTTAATTGTGAACATATCAAACTTGGAATTAATGCTAGTTTAATCTGTTAGTTCTCGCAAACGAAAGTTTGGTTTGCTGCACTTAGACTTAGAGAACTATCGCAAAGGAATTTGGTTAGTTCTATATCCGTGTTTTGAGTTCTAGAACTGTGCTTAATTAGATCCTTGCTGAATGAACTGTCTGCTTGTCTGATTTCCTGAGAACGCCCTAGACTTAGCGCTTTTAATAACTTGTTTTCACAACCAACAATCTCTGCTTTCTGTTTACTTTCTCGCATTGCTTTTATTTACATCACATTGCTATCTTCCTAGTTTAATTCCTTGTTCCTTAGCTATCGAAACCAGAGTCTCTGTGGATTCGATACCCTATATACTACAATCACTGAACTGTGCACTTGCAGTAGAATAGGATTAAAACTACAACCCCTATCAAGTTTTTGGCGCCGTTGCCGGGGACTCTTAGAGTCTTCGATAGCTTCGAACCTAGGGTTTTACTAGGATTTTTCGTTTTCTTTTCTTTTTTGTTTTTTTTTTTTTTTTTTTAGTTACTAATTTTCTCTGTTTTCTCTCTGTCACAGGTACCGATATCGCACTGCGTCGATCGTTGCACCCTTGCATCGATCGTCACTAGGCGATTCTGAGATTGAACCGATCGTTGCACTGATAGCATCGATCGTTGCTGGACGATTACAGACAGTTTATGCAGACGCAGAAAACTAGAAGTAATCCAAACTTAGACTTAGTTAATCTCGAACTTGAAGAACTTGGACGTTTGGAGAGGACTAACAGAAGAGAAAGAATAGAAAGGATGGTACGTGAGCGTTTGATCCTGATACCAGATGCTGATGGTACCCTGAGAGATCCGCAAAACAATCCTTACAATGCTGCTGGGCAGAGGATTGATGCTGAGGGACGAGTGATCCCTGATGTTGAGGAAGCTGAACCACCACCGCAGGCGCAAGGTCAAGGACAGAACCGAGCTAGACAGATGGTTGTCCATGAGAGGACTTTAGCTGACTACAACAGACCAGATGAGTTTCATGCAAACCGGTCAGCTCTAGTGCTTCCTAATTTTGAGAGAAATGATTTTGAGATCAAAACCATCTACTACTCGCTGATGAGACAGAATGCATTTCATGTTTACCCAACGGAGCAGCCTATGGATCACATTGATCAGTTTGAGGACATAATCACTGGCATGAAGTATGATGGAGTCTGCCCGGATTATCTGTTCCTTAAGCTCTTTCCGCACAGTCTTGCTGGAGACGCTAGTGCATGGCTAAAGCAGCTGGCACCTGGTCAGTATACTACTTGGGCAGCCTTGAAGAGTGAGTTCCTGCGTCATTTCTATGATGATGCGCGCTCAGATCAACCCAGACAGGACATACTCACCTTTTCCCAAGGAGCTGTGGAGCCTTTGAAAACTGCCTGGATGAGATTTAAGCAGTACCAGCGTGACTGCCCACACCATGGATTTACTGAAGTTCAATTGATTGGTATCTTCTTCAGAGGCATAGATCTTCCATATCAGTCTGCACTGGATAACTCCAGTAATGCTAACTTCAACACCAGGACTCCTGCACAAGCAAAGCAGTTGATTGAGAACCTAGTAGGCAGCAACAGTTGCAAGACTATGGATGAGAGGAGGAAGAAATCTGGTGGAAGTGTAGAGAATTCTGACATAGCTGATATTAGATCTAGGCTGGACACAGTTTGCAATCTCCTAGCAGGTAAGAAAGCTGTCCACTTTGCCCAAGATGTAGAGGTAATTCAAACTGAGGAGGACACTCAGGAGGAAGATGTGAATTACATAGGAGGATCTGGATTCCAAGGTAATAGATTTGGTAATCAAAAGGGAAACAGATTCTTCAATGGAGGACAGAAAAGTGCTTTCAACAGCAACTCATCTAATTCTGGACAGACTAGCGGTTTTCAGAAGACCTTTGGACAAGGTACTCAGAGAACCTATGGATCTTCATCCTATCAGACTCCTCCTGCACCTACAGCTCATGAGAGTAGAATGGAGGCTATGATGGAACAACTAATGGAGAGTCATACCAAGAGTAATGTGGACTGCAACAAGAAGTTGGATGCTGTCTATGAAGACCTCAATGGGAAGTTTGAGTCCCTGAACACTCACATGAAGCAGTTGGATACTCAGGTGAATCAGATTTCCAGTTCAATAAAGGGAAAAGGAGTAGCAGACACTCATATTAAGGCCTGGTCTGTGTACATTAATGATGGATCTCACCTGGGTGAAAAATTTGAGCTAAGTACAGCTGAATTGGTGAAGGAAGAAGAAATCTCCGATTTTGGTGAAAAACTCTCGGGTGAAAACTGCAGTGTTGCAACGATCGACGCACACCGAGTGTCTATCGATGCAGGTCGTGAACAGACAGACTTGCCGAATGATAATGGTATTGATGCAGAGTTGGAGCTTGATGGCTTAATTTCTGGAGTCTCTGAGATTTCTCAACAAGAGATCTATGCGCAGATCGTTAGACAACACTCCTCAGTGTCTGAAGTGATTAAGCAGGAAATTGAAGAGCTTAAAAAGCTAGAGGAGATTGGTGAAGACTTGGAAGAAATTCCATCTTCTGATGATCCACCTTATCATCCATGTGTGCAGAGGTACTTGAATAAGATGCTGCCTTTAGATGAAGAGCTGAGAGACTGGGTGATTATAGTTCCTCAGCATATTAGTGATGTCCTACTGACCAAGATCCCGAAGAAGCTGCCAGACCCTTGGGTCTTTGTGCTTAATTGTTCAATCTTTGAGGACAGTTTTAGGCGCTCTCTGTGTGACTTAGGAGCTGCTGGAAGTTTGATGCCATACTCTGTGGCAGAGAAGCTGGGTATGCTAGATTTTACTCCTACTAGGACCTCTCTTGTCCTAGCTGATCAGTCCACACGAGTTCCAGAAGGACTCCTTATGGACATCCCAGTGAGAGTTGGAAACTATTTAGTTCCAACAGACTTCCTAGTGCTGAAATATGACTGTGATCCGGATGAAGCATTACTACTTGGAAGACCATTTTTTGCTACAGCAGGAGCTGTAATCGATGTTAGAAACAGCTTGATAGACCTCCATCTGGGATATGAAACGCTGCGTTATGAGATGGATAAGCTGCGAAGACCACTGATAGATGGGCAGACATTCACCATCATGGATGCAGATGATGAGCGGCCGGATGACACTGTGATTGTAGATCCTGGAGCATATTTTACTCCATCTTTTCTTGGACATGAGCATTCTGCAACAGCCTACTCACCACCTTGGATGAGGAGACTAGAACAGAGACAGAAAAAGTCTCTGTCGGGATCTCCTGGTGCCTGAAAAATCTTGTTCGTCCGGTCAAGCTATTGACCTTAAACAAGCACTGGGTGGGAGGCAACCCACCATTAGGTACTGGTGTTTTTCTACTTAATTTTTGGTGTTTTTGTTAGGATTTTACGTTTGTTTTTGTTTTTGGTGAGTTTATGATTGCAGGTCTCGGACAAATTCGCAGTGCGTCGATCGTCACAACACGATCGGAATCGCATTGCAGCGATCGTTGCGGTCCTGAGCAACGATCGACCATACACGAATATCGCCTAGCAACGGTCGATGCACTTAGTGCAACGATCGATTGCCTGAGCGACAGAGGTAAACCCGACAGAACTCAACAAAGCCTTAACAATTTTTATTTTCTTTTTACCGATCCTTCGCTTGACACTACTGGGGACAGTGTGTCTTAAGTGTGGGGGAGGTGCTACTGACGTTTATCTTTCTGTTTTCTTAAGAGTCAGTCCATTTTTCAAATTTTTTTTTTATTGAGTCAAAATTGTTTAAGTAAGAAACTATGAATTTTTGAGAAGATTTACAAGACTTGTAGGAACTTAAGTAACCATTGGGATGAAGTTGCAGGATCTATCTCTGACTATTAGAAAACTCAGACACAGATCAACCTACTGGGAACACCCACATCACTTCAGGTATCAGAGGATCCTTTTACTGACTTCAACCTTAACACTGACTTAGATTTCTCACCTAAGGGCTTGGTATACTTTGTGTCGGATTCCCTTGTTAGTTCTGACACAGCCTGTAAACCTATCCTATTTAGTTCCCTTCTCCCCTTCCAAATTAAAAAAAAAAAGATAATAAATTGAGGATGAGTTAGTAACTCCAAAGTGGTCACAGGAGTGGTAGAGACCCCTATTATCTCATGTGCGATCCATGGAATGTGTCCAAAGTACACCCCATAACGGGAAGAACACTGATAAAAAAAAAAAATGATACCCAAAGTGGGAAAAATCAGTTGTTAAGGAAGGAAAAAAGAAGAAAGGGACTAGAGAAAGATAGTATGGTGGTCTAGAGCTGATAAGGTAAGAATCCATGTGCCCTTTGATCGATACTCCTTAGGTGAGACCGCACTTAAATACTTGCAGAAGTCAGTAGGGAGAATTTGAATGCTTGAATGTGATTGTGGAGTTTACTTAGGACAGTTGCTAAGTGTGGGGGAAGTACATGTTGGTCTTGATATCCTGTGATTGATTCTTTCAGTGGTTTACTAAGGGGAATCTGAGTGTTGTAGCTTCTAGGATGAAATGAGTTTCTGAAGAGTTTTCAAACCTCTTCACCATGCTTTAGTTCTCTGTTTTGCTTGAGGGCAAGCAAAGGCTAAGTGTGGGGGAGTTGATATATCATGGTTTTTACTAGTTTTAGACCATGATATAAGTGTGTTTTAGTGTCTTTTTGTGTTATTTTAGAGTCTTTTACAGGTATAATCAGGTTTGAGGCTGAATTGGAGATGTTGGAGTATTTTGGAGATTTTTGGAGTGTTTGGCCGAGAGATAGTGTTCACTGTCCGAAACAGAGTACTGCGTCGATCGTTGCACACCAGCGACGATCGTTGCACCAGCGAGATGGGCCCAAAACTCGGCGGTTTATGAAGAGTCAAGATATTGCACTCTGATCCAGAAGTTCCTGATATTTACAAAGAAGCCCCTGGCCGAGATTAGACCTATATTATTGAGTTTTTGGTGTTTTAATTAGATACGCTTTTACTTACGCTTTCATAATTAAGAGCAGAGGATTTTTAGAGCTTTTGGGGCTGATCTGAACCTTTACTTCATCTGTATTTGGAGAAGATTTCGAACCCCTTTAATTCTTTATCTTTTATGCAATTTATTCTTCATATGATTATGTTTTCATTATCCATGTCTGAGTAGATTCCTAGTTAGGTTTAGGGTTTCTCACATAGGATTTCATGACTTGCTAGACTTGTTTAATTCAGTTAAGGATTCATAGCTATATTTGTTCTTCAATCTAATTGTGCTTAAAGCTAGTTCTAACCTGATCAATTAGAATCTAGATCTTAGGTTGCTAAATACGACACGGAAGTGTGGTTTAGGAATTTGAACTATTTAGGTTGAGCAATTAAACTTCTCGCAAACGAAAGTTTGGTTTAGGTTAATTGTGAATATATCAAACTTGGAATTAATGCTAGTTTAATCTGTTAGTTCTCGCAAACGAAAGTTTGGTTTGCTGCACTTAGACTTAGAGAACTATCGCAAAGGAATTTGGTTAGTTCTATATCTGTGTTTTGAGTTCTAGAACTGTGCTTAATTAGATCCTTGCTGAATGAACTGTCTGCTTGTCTGATTTCCTGAGAACGCCCTAGACTTAGCGCTTTTAATAACTTGTTTTCACAACCAACAATCTCTGCTTTCTGTTTACTTTCTCGCATTGCTTTTATTTACATCACATTGCTTTCTTCCTAGTTTAATTCCTTGTTCCTTAGCTATCGAAACCAGAGTCTATGTGGATTCGATACCCTTTATACTACAATCACAGAACTGTGCACTTGCAGTAGAATAGGATTAAAACTACAACCCCTATCATCCTGCATTGACATCATTTAAACAAAATGAGCAGAGACCCCATAAGCAACAGATCGAGAAGCAATCTCAGGACAACAACAAAATCATAGTCATTCTCTAAAGCAAACTTCCGCTATAAATAAACCAAATTTCCATTTCAGGTCACTTGGATCTAGTTTGAGACAAAATAAAAACCTATACACTATAAGATCACATGCATCGACACGCAGACATGAAACAAAGGAGGTAAATACCATGTCGGTTGAGGTATGCATCTGAATCCATCAGATCACAAGTCGATTAGCATTAAATAGATCGACCAAAGGAATACAAACCCTAAATTTTAAGCGAAACTTCAGTTCGATATAAATAAAACTACTCACGAAGCGAGACTTCAGCCTCGTAAAGGCCGATACGCAACGGGAAAACAACATTCTCCAAAACTCAAAACCTGTGACAGTATCCACCTAAAACAAATATTAATTTCAAAACAAAGAATATCTCTGTTTCGTCCGTAGTTTCTTTCGTTCTTTGACAGTAAAATCAACTGCAATCAATCAATGAGAACTCAGGTGAGCGAATATATCTATTTCAAATAAACCCACTTGAAGATTTAGTAGGCGCAAACGAAAGACTCTAAATTTTGATTAGGATACGGTACTGTGCTGAAAACTACCCATTGGCATGCACCAACTCAGGTACAAAAACAAAATAGGATTCGTTGGGGAAAGCCAGTGATGTTGAAACCTTGGACCTCATATGTCTTTTTACGATCAGCAAAATCCTTGTGACGCACAATGTCAGTTGTTAGGTCAAGGTTAACATTATGCAAACAGATAAGCACACCATCTTTGGATGATAAGATATATGTTTCTATGAAGTCAGTACCTTCATCAATTGCTTTCTGTCAAAATACAAAATATTTGCTTAAACAAAATGCTCCAAGGAAGAAGATTCACTTCAACAAACAAATTGCATCACGATTTCTGTGAGCCAAGCTCTCTAGACATGCTATTTAAAAATAATCAAATAACCAAAAAGGAGAATGTATTAGATATAGAAAGGAATATATCATCCAACGTTCATATAATCTCCTTAATTACTGTATATTCCTATTTCCTATTCCCTTGTACCTACGCTCTGTATAAAGTTATCCATCCTTATGTTAATAGAATTCATTCAAACCCAATATTCAATATGGTATCAGAGCATTGAAGGGATTATTCCAAATAAAATTTTCTTTCTTTTTTCTTTCTTCTTCCCCAACGCTTCTTCTTTTTCTCTGCCTCTCTCTATCTCTCGTGTCTGTCATTAAATTTTTTCCAGCCATGTCGAATGATACTTCATCGGCTGAGATCACCACCTTCTACAATCCGGCTAATCCTGAAAGTACTCTGATTGCAGTGAACATGTCAAATATTACAAAGCTCTCCAACCTTAACTACTTCATGTGGAGCCGTCAGATCCGTGCCTTGCTTGAAGGTCACGAACTTCATGGTTTCTTGGAAGGGACTGGTGGTGCTCCTGAAGCTATGGTCGTGACTGATGGTGTGTCAACACCAAATCCAGATTTTGCGCCATGGCGTCATCAAGACAGGCTGCTCTACAGTGCTCTAATCGGAGCTATTTCTCAACCAGTGCAGTCAGTTGTCTCCACGGCAACAACAACGGCAGAGATCTGGAGCCTTCTGGAAACAACAGTCGGAAAACTAACTCGGGGCCATGTCCGTCAACTGAAACAACAGATCAAGAACTGTGTCAAAGGTACTAAAACGATTAGTGAATACATGAGGCTAATCAAAGGGAAAGCTGATGATTTAGCACTGCTGGGAAAGCCCTACGATCATGAGGACTTGACGGAACAGATTCTTGCTGGTCTGAGCGATGAGTATAAACCGGAGATAGATACTGTCAACGGTCGAGACACTCCGATAACATTCCAGGAGCTTCATGAAAGACTTCTCAACAGAGAAGCAATGCTGTTGTGCAAAGAAGATTTGGCTCCAGCCGGTCCGATCACGGTGAATGCTGCTGATGCTCGTTTGAAGCCCTCAAATCAAAACAACAACTGCCGACAAAACAACAACAGAAAAAATAATAATCAGACGAGTTATCACGCCAACAGCAACAGTCAATCAAGCTACCAAGGTAACAACAACAGTCGCGGGTCTCGTCCGTATTTAGGAAGATGTCAAGCTTGCTGTACCCAAGGACATAGTGCCAAATATTGTCCGGAATACCGTATCATACGAGGCTTCGGACCACAGTGGCAACAACCACATAGAACACAGCCATGGTTAAACATCAACACTCATCAATCGTGGCAGCCAAGAGCAAATGTTTCTCTAACAAACGGATCCGATGCTTCCACATGGCTCTTTGATAGCGGCGCTTCTCATCACATGACTTCGGACCTCGCAAATCTCTCTCTGCATTCTCCATATAATGGTGGTGAGGAGGTCATTCTTGGAGATGGATCAAGCCAAACCATTTCTCACACTGGTTCCTTATCTATTCCTTCTCTAACTCAACCTTTCTTTCTTAATGAAGTGTTATGTGTGCCATCTTTAGATAAGAACTTAATATCTGTTTTTCAATTGTGTTCTTCTAATGGCGTTGCAGTAACCTTTACTCCGAAATATTTTCAGGTCAGGGATCTGAATACGGGGGCGCTTCGTTTGGAAGGCCAACCTAAAAATGGCACTTATGAGTGGCCTACCACACGATCTAAGACTACTCCATCTTTAGCTTTTGCTTCGGCTATAAAGACTTCTATTACCGATTGGCATTCTCGGTTATGACATCCTGCATTACCTTTTCTTAAAGCTACTATTTCTACTTTCAAATTTCCTTTGTCTTCTACTGTTTTGTTAAACAAGCCATGTACTGCTTGTTCGATTAATAAAATGCATAAGCTTTCTTTTTCAAAATCTACTCTTATTTCTACAAAACCTCTTGAAATAGTTTTCTCAGATGTATGGACTTCTCCGATAATCTCAATTGATGGCTTCAAATACTATGTACTTTTCGTTGATCATTTCACTAGATATACTTGGCTATATCCGTTGAAACGAAAGTCACAAGTTTTAGAAGTCTTCACAAAGTTCAAAATGTTGGTTGAAAATCGATTTCAATCAAAATTAACAACTTTATATACTGATAATGGTGGAGAATATATCACTTTGGCAAATTTTCTCTCCACCAATGGCATTTCTCACTTTACAACGCCGCCTCACACTCCGGAGCATAATGGCATAGCCGAGCGTCAACATCGTCATATTGTCGAAACCGGTCTTGCCTTCTTATCTCACACTTCAATGCCTAATTCATATTGGACATATGCATTAGCTACAGCGGTATACTTAATTAATCGTATGCCAACACAAAATATTTCACTTACAAACACCTTTTCAAAGTCTTTTTGGTCATACAAAAATTATACAAAACTAAGAATCTTTGGTTGCTTATGTTTTCCTTGGCTAAGACCGTATGGATCTCATAAGTTGGATTCAAGATCATCACCATGTGTGTTTTTAGGATACAGTACAACTCAAAGTGCATATTTTTGTTTGGATCGAACGACGTCACGGATATATACGTCGAGACATGTAGTCTTCCATGAATATGTTTTCCCATTTTCTATGACTAATAACATAACCACTGAATCTTCTTATGAGATTTCTGCTTCAGGTACACTTCCAGACAATGAAAGAGCAGACAATCCGGTCATTCAACGCATCTCATCACGCTCACATTAACGACCAGTGGCTGCTTTGTCTGATCACACCAACACTTCTGAAATTATTAAACCAGCGACAGCTCCTCCACAAATTGTCCTTGATACACCAGTGGTAGAGCAACAAGCATGGCCATCACAACAATCCTCTGATGCGCTAACAACTACAAAACCACCTACGACGATCACTGTTGTACCGACTTCAGCAACACGACCAGACCAACCTCATGTCTTACACCCACCAATGCGAGTGTCAACTAGACCAAAGAAGACGGTTCAAAGATTAAATCTCAGTGCCTCAATCACTCATGTATCAGAAACAGAACCGCAAACGGTGGCTCAGGCACTAAAAGATCCTCGTTGGCGTAAAGCAATATGTGCAGAAATTGATGCTCAAACAAGTGAACACACTTGGGACTTAGTATCACCCAAACCATCCACCAACATTGTCGGCTGTAAGTGGATATTTACAATAAAAAGACATGCTGGCGGTTCTATTGACAGGTTTATGGCAAGACTAGTCGCTAAAGGATACATTCAACGCCCGGGCATCGACTTTCATGAAACCTTCAGCCATGTGATTAAACCGGCAACGATCAGACTCGTCCTCAGTATCTCGGTGTCGCTCAACTGTAAAGTTCGACAATTTGACGTCAACCATGCCTTCTTACAAGGAAAACTCCATGACGAAGTATATATGGCGCAGCCACAAGGCTTTATTGACAAGGACAAACCGCACGCAATATGCAAACTCAACAAGGCGATTTATGGGCTTAAACAAGCACCGAGAGCATGGTACAACGAGTTACGATCATTCCTACTTCAATCGGGGTTTGTCAACTCAGTTGCCGATGCAAGCCTATTCATATACAACAAACAGGGAGTAATTCTATACATGCTCGTTTATGTTGATGATATTATTCTAACGGGAAATGATACGAAACACTTAAATCTCTTTATTATTTCACTATCCAACAGATTTTCGCTTAAAGATTTAGGCACTCTCTCTTATTTTTTAGGAATTGAAGCAAAATATTCCTCAAAAGGATTATTACTAACTCAACGTCGTTATGTTGCAGATCTTCTTCATAAGACAAACATGTCGAATTGAAAACCGGCGACTACACCTATGTGTCCGCATACAACTATCACGCTTGACACTGGACATCAATTAGAGGAAGCCACACAATACCGAGCTGTGGTAGGAAGCCTCCAGTACCTCTCACTCACGCGTCCAGACATCTCATTTGCTGTTAACAAGATGAGCCAGTACATGCACAAGCTGACAGACATGCATTGGATTGCAGTCAAACGCATTCTATGCTATCTCTCGAGCACATCTTCACACGGAGTCTTCTTCGACAAACACAACATTCCCTCACTTCATGCATATACAGATGCGGATTGGGCTGGTAACAAAGATGATTATACATCCAAAATTGCCTACATTGTCTACTATGGTCGTCACCCCATTTCTTGGTCATCGGAGAAACAAACCGGTGTAGCTCGATCATCCACAGAATCTGAGTACCGAGCCATAACATCAACAGCTGCAGAAATTTGTTGGGTCATGTCTCTGCTCTCCGAACTAGGTGCCTCATCTACAAAAACTCCAGCAATCTATTGTGACAACATCGGTGCAACGTACCTTGCCGCGAATCCGGTGTTTCACTCTAGAATGAAGCACCTAGCCTTAGACTACCACTTCGTTCGCAACCTCGTTCAATCTGGCTAGGTCCGTGTCTCCCACGTCACATCTTCCGATCAACTCGCAGATGCGCTGACAAAACCCCATCTCTCGGCCACGCTTACAAAAACTACTGATCAAGATCGGAATCCTCTCCGACGATCCGTCTTGAGGGGGCGTATTAGATATAGAAAGGAATATATCATCCAACGTTCATATAATCTCCTTAATTACTGTATATTCCTATTTCCTATTCCCTTGTACCTACGCTCTGTATAAAGCTCTCCATCCTTATGTTAATATAATTCATTCAAACCCAATACTCAATAGACTGATCACGAAAAGATCAATGGTATACCAAGTATGCAGCTGCAGTTTCTTTCTGGAATCTCTCCGTTGGAACCTCTGTGTGCGATGTTATAAGGATGCGATGTCGGAATCAGCAGCTTACCGCGTTTGGATTCTTTACCAGGGAGTGGGTACAGTGTCCTCGCAGCACATACATTAAGTAGAGAGAGCCATATCAATGGCAAGAATTCTTAAAGATGAACAATAACCACTCTTTATCAGACTTCACTGCTATTTATGCTATTTATTCTTATGGCTGAACAAGAGAAAGTCAAAGGGCAATGATCAAGTTTTCCAAACTCCATCCGCAAGCTAATGCAATAGAAGCAATCAATCAATCTCAGATGGAGGATAATAGAACAATGAAAAACCCATAAAAACTTAAGCTCGTTGACCCAGAACATGAAAAGGCTGAAATTGAGGAGCTTACTTGTAAGAATCATGACGCACTCTTAGATCAATCGGATTGCTTCTTTTCCATTATCTCTTCTGCGACCAACAATTGGATTCTGTCCATTTACTTTAATAGAAGCCGAAAGGTTTTGGGATCATCCCATTGAACTGCTTTGGCGAATCTTTCATCATGCATGTGTTCAGACTCGCGAATATTCCAATTTAGGTGGTGCGTGAGTCAAATAAACATTAGCTTGAAGTGTTTGTATAAGAAGAGAAAGAGGGGCGAGGGTCTTACCTCGTGGATATGGATTTGCAAGGATATTTGCGGTGATGGATGGAATTCAATATGCATTTCTTTCTACACTTCCTTTCAAGCATCAAGAAGAGGATGAATTAGCTGGAGAGGAGGAAGGAGAGAGGCACGATTTTTTGAGTCGAGATTATGAGGGAGTCGATGAGTTGCTAGATTTTTAGGGAGTCGATGGGTTGATTGTAGTCTAGATGTTATAATCTTGTTAAGAGATGCCACGTGGCTAAAGCATAGAGTTTTCAAAATAGCTGATGTGGCCTATCTCTGTAGCCTCAATCACCTACTTTTATATAGTATAATTTTCTCCTCTGCGACCAACAATTGGTTTATGTCCGTTTACTTTAATAGAAGACGAAAGGTTTTGGGATCATCCCATTGAACTGCTTTGGCGAATCTTTCATCATGCTTCGCGAATATTCCAATTTAGGTGGTGTGTGAGTCAAAGAAATATTAGCCTGAAGTGTTTGTATAAGAAAAGAAAGAGGGGTGAGGGTCATACCTCCTGGATCTGGATTTGCAAGGATATTTACAGTGATGGATGGAATTCAATATGCATTTCTTTCTACACTTGCTTTCAAGCATCAATAAGAGGATGAATTAGCTGGCGAGGAGGAAGGAGAGAGGCACGATTTTTTGAGTCGAGATTATGAGGGAGTCGATGGGTTTCTAGATTTTGAGGGAGTCGATGGGTTGATTGTAGTCTAGATGTTGTAATCTTGTTAAGAGATGCCACGTGGCTAAAGCATAGAATTTTCAAAATAGCTGATGTGGCCTATCTCTGGAGCCTCAATCACCTACTTTTATATAGTATAATTCGGCAGGCTGTGTTAGAATTATCGATGTTTGACCATGTATAAATATATATACCTGAAAGTGTTAATCTTTTGCTGGAGACACAATAATTATTTTTATCGCTTTCTAGGATGAAAATAAACTTATGCTCATGATGAAAATTTGGTTTTATGAAGTGATTTCTTGACTCAGATATAGTGTTCTTAAGTTCATATTTGTAGCTTCTCCTTGTATATAATCAATTAGAAAGCCATTGATATTTTCGGTACTGATCATGGGTCATTTTGCTTTCGGGTTTTGTAACAGGGGTTTTGTTTGATGAGTCATAATTCTCCTTCACACAATTCTCACATGAAAAACCCACAATTCTCGCATGGGCAGTCTTCACAAGCGCAATTTTCAGATGCACAATCATCAAGATGGGAACAAAGTTCACAACACCAAGCTTCGCAAGACCAAGCCTCACAAAAACACAGATGGGATCGTTGTTTCCTTAGATGTCATAAGTTTTATGTTGTCTGTTGTTTAGTCGTTTGGAACCAATCCTCTTTTAGGTTTTTCTATTCTCTAGTCCTTTTGGAACTAATCGGACTATTTCGTGGCAATACTTATGCTTATGTGTTTTGTAACGGTGGTATGTGTTAAGTTCTATGACAATGGTGTTTTATGCTTATGTGTTAAGTTTTATGACAATGATGGAAGTAATCTTGTTTTAATTTAGTTTTTTGAGAAATTAGGGCTTTTAGTTTATTTTCTCTTTCATTATTTGCATTTTTTTTATAGGAGCTTACATTTATTTTATTAAAGTGTTCAGATTTGTATACAATATAGGAAAGTCTGCTCCATTAACAATAGAAAGTGTCACTAGATCAGTGGCAAAAACCCCTTCTTTTTATCCCAAGTATACGAGTTCGAGTCCCATTGACCACATTTTTTTGAAAAGAAAATCTTCAAAATGATGTCGTATCCGTTCTCGTATTCAACAATATTTAGAAAATAAACTTTAGTAAACGTGGAGTTAATGGCGTCTAAATTATTGGTTAAATTTGCTAACAGCGTGCTAATTTGGCAAGTCAATCGAAACTTTGTTATTTTATATGAAAATCAAAAAAGTCTAGAGTTTTTTTGGTCATTCCTGCAAAGTTGAGGTTTTATTTGGCCGAATTCCCTATTTCAAACACATACACACTCGCACATGGATAAACACATACACAATAGGATAATCTCCTAACAATAATGCAACACACAAGCGCACAACAATTCCCTAACCTATGAACACAACCCCTAATAGGTTAACAATAAACTTTTGAAACTTGGTTAAGAAACCTTTAAACTTATAAACTTCTTGTTTAGAATCTTGTCCATCATAAACGTTTACCCATGGTAAACATCTTGTTAACTATTGTCAATCATAAGCGTTTCCCATGGTAAGCATCTTGTTTAGAATCTTGTCCATCATATGTTAAACCATCTTGTTAAGCATGAGATGTGATCGCAATAATGGTGTTAGTATCCACGTGAATGGATGTTGTGGGCATCTATTATAAACTATCCATTCGCAATTCCGTATTAAGTCCGAATTTTTTTTTTTAATTCCGGTACATCGACCTATTTTATCTTCATTCTGGTGGTCTATATTGTCGGAATCATCACATCCTCTATCCTATCTACCCTAAAAAAATGAGGGGTGAAAATAAATCATAAAGTAAGAAAGAGAATGTCTTGAAAATAAAAAGATAAAATAATAATAATAATAATTGGATGGATAGAAGCCTTAGAATGGATAGACTTTGACATTAACTATCTATAACTAAAAGACAAAAACTAAGGTTAAAATGGACTTTTTACAGCACTAGAAGACAAAAAAAGATATATAATTGCAAAAAGTTCGACTCCACCTTCCTTCCTCCTAGAAGGAATGGGTCAATGGACCGGCCCGTTGTGGTCCATACAGCATTAAAAAAAAAAAAAAAAAAAAAAAAAAAGTTGTAAAAAGTTTTGGGAAGATACAAAATTGCTATTACTTTGTAGTAAAGATATATTGGGTGCAATTATTCCCATAGAACAGACTCTGGAAATTAAGTTTTTTATTTACTAAGAACAATAGTGATGCACAACAATTCAAACTCCATATTACTATTACATCAAATAAAGTAAACTCCAATTGAAACTCTTAAATAAGGATAGACTAACATGTCCAATTAACTGAGTATTAGACTAAAGAGTACACTAGTAGAATTTTACCATATAGCCACGGCCGAACCGTGGCTAAAGAGAAAAAAAGCAACGACCGGATAGAAAAAGTGGCTATATCGTCGTGGCTTATTTAATCTGTGGTTACTCGTGGCTAACTAGCCACGGCCTAGCCACCTGCAATTCTGTGGCTAGTTAGCCACGGTTTAGCCACTTTATAATCGTGGCTATGTAAACCAAAAGTGGCTAATTTGTGGTTAACTTGTGGCTTCTAGCCACAAAATGGTAGTGGTTGTGTCTTGGCTACTAATCACAGACAAAAGTGTCTATTTCGTGACTAGAAGCCACAAACATTGTCATGGTTAAACCGTGGTCTTTTAGCCACAAAATAGTAGTGGTTGTACTATGGCTATCTAGCCACGAAAAAATGTGGTTTTGTAGTGGAAGTTTAGCCACAAAATGTTTGCACCAAATGTGGCTAGAAGCCATGAACTTACCGTGGTAATAATGTGGCTACATATCCACAAAATGACAGAAGAAAATAATTTCCAATTCGATTTTAAATGTGATTAGTGGGTAATCTAAACATATTAATAATTAATTACATATTTAATTCGCTTATAAAGCTAAAATGAATAAAATCGTAAGATACTAATTTCAATGTTAATTGGTTACATAACAAAATGTGAAATTTAAACACACTTAGAAAGTGTTTACAAGTCAATAGACTTTGAAAAAACCAACCACCTTCATAATAAACAAAACCTAAGTATCCAAAAAACATAGTTCCTAAAACACCTACATTCTACAAATCATCACAGTACCTATCAATAGACCTACACTATTCATCAAGGTTGATATTGTTTGGTGCATGCTAGTTTGTAGCCAGTGTTGGAGTTGGAACATTGGCTGCTGGGGTTGAATTATGGATAGTAGGTGCAGCAGCATGAGGTGGGACTTGAAGGTTAGCAGAAGTAGGACGATGAGCTCATAGGGACCGAATAAGCTTAGTTATTGCTGCTTTTGTTACAGCCATGTCTTTGAATCTCTAATTTTCCAATTCGATTTTAATGTGATTAGTGGTTAATCTAAACATATTAATAATTAATTAGATATTTAATTCGCTTATAAAGCTAAAATGAATAAAATCGTAAGATACTAATTTCAATGTTAATTGGTTACATTACAAAATGTGAAATTTAAACACACTTAGAAAGTGTTTACAAGTCAATAGACTTAGATAAAACCAACCACCTTCCTAGTAAACAAAAACTAATTGTCCAAAAAACCTAGTTTCTAAAACACCTACATTCTACAAATCATCACAGTACCCATCAATAGACCTACACTATTCACCAAGGTTGATGTTGTTTAGTGCATGCTGGTTTGTAGCCGGTGTTGCAGTTGGAACATTGGTAGCTGGGATTGAATTATGGATAGTAGGAGCAGCAGCGTGAGGTGGGACTTGAAGGTTAGCAGAAGTAGGACGCTGAGCTCATAGGAATTGAATAAGCTTAGTTATTGCTGCTTTTGTTGCAGCCATGTCTTTCTTAACAGATTCCACATTTGCCTTTATACCAGCCATAAGAATCTCCATGTCTATATTATGGGAAATAGCATATGGGAGTTTGGAGTTAGGATTGACTGGCTTTTATTGAGCACTGCCAAAGCCATAAATATGGCCTTTCTTAGGCTGGGCCATCTGTAAAAGCAGATCATCAAATACATTCTAATCTTAAAAACCAATTACGTCCTAAACAGAAACATCAACATATAATAAACTATCAAATCCTAAAAAAAGTAGCAAAGTACATTGATAAAAATTGCATGACATGTAACAATGTCAATATAAGAACCAGTAGCAGTAACAAGAGTAGAAGCTAAACTATCAAATCTTAAACACATCTAACAAAATCGTACAGCAACTAACCGCAACTCAAAGGAAAATCCTAACAGTCAACAAAGACATTCATAACATTCGCTTAAGAAAACAAATCTCATTAACAAAACCAGTAGCATTAACAAAACAAAAGCTAAACTACCAAATCAAATCCTACAACAAGTAAACTTAAACACAAGCAAAGCAAATCCTACAACAAGTAACAAGGACATTGATAACAATCGCTTGAGAGAATACTAACCTTGTTCGGAAGTGCGCGCGGAGGAGCTGATGAGGCAGTTTGGCCGTTTGGAGATTCCTCAGAGTTGGAAAGTTAGGTGGTTTCTAACTCAACTTCAGTGACAAGAGATTCAGCCTGGTAATCGACATAAGTTCTATCTTGCGGTGTGAGTCTTCCGCACCAGCTCAGTGTATGCTGGTGGTTCAGCTTCACCAAACTCAAGTATTTAACACTGTATGGATTAGATTATCGAGAAATTTTTTTTGATGTGCATGAAATTTAGGTTGTGACGAAGAAGGAAATTTTCCCATTACGGTAACTCCTAGAAAATACTGTTGCACCCAATTATGGGTAACTACGTACCCCTATATTGTTCGGGCATGCTTATCATTCCATTCCCTCCACAACCAAGGGTTTTTTGATAATCATGGGATGTTGTTTATTCTTTCATACAAAATATCCTCTCGAATCAACCACGGTGGTGGATGATCAGTGATAGATTTGCTCCGTCGAAAGGCTTATACGTTTCGCCTATATGGATATTAGATACCTTCGGTGACAATCAAACCAACTATGTTTCCTTCCATTTGGAAACCAAAATGACTGTGTCTCGTTTACATAATACGGACAAGCCAGACGACAATTCGTCATCTAACCAGACAACATGGCATACGTTGGAATTTCAATGATTCTCCACATCAATGCTGCTTGCATTCTTAATCTTTCTTTCTTTGACACATCAAATGCATCCACACCATCCTTCCACAAGATTTGCAATTCTTCGATCAACGGTTGAAGGTAAATATCTAGGCTTTTCTAGGCCTTTTTGGATGCTTTTGCCCAGGTACTAGTACCGAAAGAAAAAAAAATTCCTTTTTCATACACATACCGGGCCGTAAATTATAAGGAGTTACTATCTCAGGCCAAACGGAGTGTGCTTCACCGTTCATACCAATATTGTTAAATCCATATGTTGATAACCCTAAGTAAATATTGCGACTATCAATATCAAAATCAGGATATACCTCATTAAAATGCTTAAATGTTGTTCCATCGGATGGGTGATGCATCTCGCCTTCTGGAGACATATGTTCAGTATGCCAACGCATATGGGAAGCAGTCACCTCTAATTGGTATAGACGTTTTAATGATCAGTTATCGGCATCTAAAACATTCTCGTTGCTTCACATTTTTGCACCGTGCACACAGACATAATAAAGTGTTTCGCTCTTGGTAAGACGGTTGATTACAAGTTAATTGAATAAAAGCATTAATTCCTTCTATAAACTCAATTGAAACAAAATTTCTCTCTGGATCAATTCGTTGATACATCCATTCTCTTGATTCAAAGAAACGAGACATTCTCTCACCACCCAAGAAAAAAAATTTTAAACAAATTAGAAAAAAATTTGTATCGTTCGTGACATTTTGAATATAAGATCGTGTTTAGAAGAATGGGAATCGAATGTTGGTTATTTATATAAAAACATAGACAAGGTAACGCCATGGAAAAACTGTGGCTATGTGGATAAAGCGAATATATTATTTGGCCACCCCAAGTAATAAGACGTCGAGTTTGTCTCCTTGGCCACAGTTTAGCCACAAAAATATCGTGGCTATGTCATTTTCGATGCAAAACTATCGTCTTCTTATTATTTGATTGGACATCATACAAAGCTACATAATTTCATTTGCCATTATGTGGCAAATTTTCACGGTTTTTGCCACGGATATGGTCGTGGCTATATTATCTACGGTTATGTCGTGGCTTTTCGTGTCTACATCTTCCACGCTTTTTTCATGGCTGTGTTGTGGCAATTTAGCCACGATATTTCAACGGATTCTATCGTGACTAGGTTAGCCACGGTTTTATAGTGTCAAATTCGTGACTTTTTTTTACGCCTTCATTTTCGTGTCTTAAATTAGGCTTATTTGCCACGATTTAGCCACATTTTTTGGGGTTTCGTGGCTGATTCCTTCTCGTGGTTTTTGTGTGACTAAACCGTGGCTCTTTTACGCTAGACACGATTTTTTGGTGGCAACGTTGTGGCTATACGGAAAAATTCTACTAGTGGTAGACTGTAGTCAATCGGGTTTAGGATCAAAACAACTCAACACAACACAGTCACACAATCGTATAACTCATAACACAAACACAATTGTAGAGAAACAATATCAAAATGCACTTAGCTCAAGAAAAATCAAAACAAAGAACTAAACCCAAAACACCAATTCAAAACCAAATTAAAAAAAAATTCAAACTAAACCCTAAATCAAAATCAATATCCCTAAGCTATGAAGGAAAAAGTAAAATCAAATTCATATACCCAGGATGTTAAATATGGGTAATTACCCGTAGGGTATCCTAAACCCTAAGCAAAATTGAAGCTCAAAACCTACCCTTTTAGTGAAAAAAGAAGAGGGTTCAAAATGGAAGGGTACCCTTTTTGTAAGCATTTAAAAAGGGTTTATTCTATAGGGTTTAGGGTACCTATGAGTTTTTGTCAATTACATCAATATTCACAAAATAATTTTATAATAAACTATTTATAATTTTTAATAATTTAAAACTACGAAATAATATTTTATTATTTAAAATTTGCAATAATAATAGATAAATTGAAAATTATATTTTCACACAAAAAAACTAAAATACCATTTTTCGCAAAATTCTGTTTCCCACCAAAAACGTAAAATTCTGTTTTTTCGCCAAGAACGTAAGATACTGTTTTCCCGCCAAAAACGTAAAATTCTGTTTTCCCGCGAAAAAACGTAAAATAAAATTCTGTTTTCCCGCCAAAAACTTAAAATTTTATTTTCCCGACAAAAAACGTAAAATTCCGTTTTCCCGACAAAAACGTAAAATTTCGTTTTCCCGCCAAAAACTTAAGATTCTGTTTTCCCGCCAAAAACTTGAAATTTTCTTTTCCCGCTAGAAACTTAAAATTATGTTTTCCCACCAAAAATGTAAAACTATGTTTTTCCGCCAAAACGTAAAATTATGTTTTCCCGCCAAAAACTTAAAATTTTGTTTTCCCGCCAAAATTATAAAATTCTGTTTTCCCGCCAAAAACGTATGTTTCCGTTTTTCAGCCAAAAACGTAAAATTATGTTTCCCGCCAAAAATGTAAAAATTCGTTTTCCCGCCAAAAACTTAAAATTCCGTTTTCCCGCCAAAAAATATAAAATTATGTTTTCCTGCCAAAAACGTAAAATTATGTTTTTCCGCCAAAAACATAAGATCCTGTTTTTCCGCCAAAACGTAAAATTCGGTTTTCCCGCAAAAAAAAAACTTAAAAAAAAAATTTCCCGCCAAAAACGTAATATTTCGTTTTCCCGCCAAAACGCAAAATTCCATTTTGCAAAATTAATTCTTATATAATTGTAAATTAGTCTAGAAAAATAATAGTTATAAATTATTAATCTTGTATAAATAAAAGTTAGGGTACCCGTGGATAACCCTAAAGCTATAGGATTTTGTTTGGATTACCCTACATGGTATAGGGTATATATAGAATTTTCAAAATATGGTTTTTTTATGGGTAGGGTATCTATAAAACTAAGGTATGGTAGAATGTTTTTACCCACCACAATATTCCTAGGCCTTAAGCTATGGATGCCAAATCAAAATCAAACCATTAACTAAGTACCTAAAATCGAAACACTATAGTGAGAACACAAATAAAAACCCTAAACTAAGATTGCAAGTCAAAAAAAAAAAACTGAATTCAATACATGTACAGTTTCTTTCTGTCTCTATCTTCTCTCCTTTCTTTTTCGAGGTTCGCCCTAGTTAAAATAAAAATTCTCTCAACTTCTCAGCCGCCGACCCCTTTTACCCTTCGTCGGTAGTGAGCTGTCTTCCGCGTTCGGCGTCACCGCCGGCGCGTGTCGATGGCCTGCCACCCCTTTAGTTGTTTCTCTTGTTTGTACAGCTTTTCTACCTCTGTTTCGGTTTAGATCTCCGTTTGTTTCATTCCTCTTTCTCCGGCGTGCGTGCGTGCGGTGAGCTTGGAGTGTCGATTCGTCTTCTTCTCCGGCGCTCTATCCCTGCTGGTCACGTTCGTCCTTTGGAGCTCAGCGATGTCAGCTACGGTTAGGGATCTTGGCGTCTCCTCCAGTCCTCGGATTTGGGTGGTTCGACGGCGTAACTCGGCGGTGTCTGTGATTTGAGTCCTCTTGCGTTGGTTCTGTGACGCGGTGTCGGAGATCTGTGGCCGTTCGTCTTCTTCATGTCGTCTTACAGCATAAATCTGAAGCTCCGGTTTGCTTTCTCATTTACTTAATCGCTTCCGCTTGGTGTTCTCCGTATGGTATATCCTTCGGTTTATGTGGTCTGTTTGTGTATAAGTTGGGTCCATGTGTATTTGGTATGCCGGTTGTAGGTTTTGGTCCCTCTTCTTTGGGCCATGGTTTTGAGATCGGTGGTTTATGTACTGATGGGTCGTAGTGAGACATTACCAGTATTGGTTTTCTGGTTTGCTGGTGGTGTTGGTTTCGAGCGGCTCTGCTTATCCTTTCTTCAGCTTTGTTCCCATGTATCGCATTTTCGGACCAGTGGTTTATTGTTGAAGGATCTCTGGCTTCGCTTCCTTGTCGAGCCTCTTCGATCCTAGTGGCCGGTTTTTCTTCCTTCGTTGTTTCCTGTAACTTGTGTCTCGTTCTTCTCGCTCTATGTTGACCCGGATCTGGTGTGTGTTGGTTTGGTTCTAGCTGCCTTCTGTCGTTTTCAGCTACGGTTTGCCAAACTATAGGTTTTGAACCCTGCCTTGTTGCTTGTTTCGACGGAGAAGATTCTTTTTCAAGCATGTTAAGAGGTTGCGTATTTTCTCTTTGCCTAGGATAGGAGATCCTTGGCTCCGGTTGTCGCGACAAAAGATAGTTAGGTCCTTTCCCTCTTCATACAGTCTTTAGCCTTTAGTATTTGTTAAACTTTTCGATTGTGGCCTTAAGTTTTTTCATCTTGTTGTCTCTGGGAATGTTTGTACTCGCTGGTTTGTCTTCGTCTTTGTATTTGTCCTTGTTTTTTCGACTTGTATCTTGTAAACTTATCGGCTTTGGCCTTAGTTTTTAATATATTTCATCAGATGACAAAAAAAAAAAGATTGCAAGTCAAAAACCTAAAACTCAAAATCAAACACTATTAACCGAAGAAACCCCTATCAAGGGAAGAAAGAATTTTAATTAGACATGCAAATAAAAATAAAACCCTAAATCGGAAAGTCAAAACCCTGAATCTGAAAAATCAAAGTTTTAAATCGGAAAAATCAGAAGCAAGTTAACCAAAAGCAATTCAATTCGACCAAAATCAAAGAAAAAATCAACACAATCACAAGAAAACTTGACATGCAAACAAAAGAAGTCAGGGAGGAGAGAGTGGAGAAGGAGATAGTAGAGTAGAACAACGACGATGAAATGAGGTGGCGTCAAGCGGAGGGGCGATGAGAATGGATGAGTCGACAAGGGTTTCTCTGAGAGAGAGAAGAAATTTTTGTTAAGGTCTTATTTTTGGTTAAATATTATAGAGTAAAAACGATTAATGTTCTCAGATGCTTAACCACAGAAACAAATGTGGATAATAAGTGGCTATGCAGTATTATAATGTCAAACAAAATAAATTCCAGCTAAAAACTTTAGAAATTTTGTTATAATTTTGTATTTTACTGGCCACAATTCGTGGCTAAATTCTGCCCATATTTAATATATTGGTACAAAAATATTTCACCCCACCCACATAACAATAAACATGATGCGAAATGATAAATTTCATTAAATTTTAGTGTAAAGCAATGGCAAAGCAGTTGATGTTTTAGCCACATAAATTTTCGTGACTAAGCGGTGTTAACTTAATCACATATTAACTACATAATTTTTTATTTTAGAGCTAATATTATTTTGTGACTGTTTTGTTGCTATTATGTGGCTTTTAAATTGTAGCCACAAAATTTTAGTGGCTAGACCGTTGCTATATTTTTTTTTGTCGACAAAAATTAAAAAACCTATATAACCAGTCATCCAAGTCGGTGGTTCTGGACCAATATAAAAATAATGTGACAGCTTTTTCCAAGCACTTTATACCAGCTTGTCCGCAATTAAATTTCTCGTGCATGGTATATGCTTGAGAGGAAATGTCGTGAAATACTCCTTCCGGCTTTCAATTCCTCCAGGTAGGTCGAAAAAAGCTGGTTATTCCATTGGTTCAGACAACATCTTAACCAATTCTGAACAGTCTGTTGCAAAGGTGATATGAGATTTTTGATAGAATTGCATGCATTCCATGGCGCAAATTAGAGTTTCAAATTTTGCGTGAAGTGGGGATAGGTTGTGCCTAATATTCATGGACCTCATCATAACGTACGTATCACCTTCGAAACTAATGTACAACCCTGACATGAATATGTTTCACCTTCTTTCAATGAACCATCTAAAAAAAACCATTGTCCCCTCTGAGACGTACTGTTCTCCGAATGATTTGTCATTTCAAGTTGATTTAGTGATTCCTTAACCGTAGACTCTTGTGCATCCTCCCAAATTAAAGTCGTTTCCGCCATCTATAGTGTTTCTTGACGACTCTTGTTTACATGATTATAAACCATATCATTCATGCTTTTCCATATACCATAGCTGTCAGAAGGTAGCCTCCAAAAGAGATAATCCAAATTTGTGTAAATCAATTTTGTAGGAAAATTCCTTGGGTTTGTTGGAATTTGTGAGAGTGCACAAGTCTGTGTGGCGGGTGGACATTCAAATAAGACATGATTTCCCGTTTCCTCTGTACAACATCATGCACAACATACGTCGCATACAATCCCTCTCGACCTTAGATTCTCTGATACCGATAAATATACCAAGATAGCCTGCCAAACAAATAGCTTTAGTTTAGGAGGGAATTTAATCCTCCAAGCGTATGCTAGTAGTTGTCTAACATCTGGTCCAAAAGTAGTCAATCCTCTGCCTTTATCCGGGTAATATTGTTTAGTGTGATATCCTGATTTTACTGTATACTTCCCTTATTTTTTAAAATGTCATCCATTTTATCAGGATGCAAAAATTGGCTTATTCGAATGCCCTAAATCAAAGCAGCATCTCCAATATCAATAATCATTTTAATCAATTGTGTATTCCACCTCTGATTATGATGATCAATCAATTGGTTTACCGTAAATAGGTTATTTTAAGTTTTATAGATTTCTGGTATCGGGCATAAGGCTGGGATCCAGAGATCGTTACATATTAAAATCGATTCTCCAGTTCCCACCCTTTTAATTAGTCCTTTTATAACCAGAGACCTAGTGGATGATATACTCCTCCATCCATTTGATGGCGAGTATGATCTTATTGGATAAAGAGGATCCAATTTCTGAAAATACCTTCCTTTAAATACCTTAGAGAATATGTTATCTGGTTTATCATTTAATCTTCACAATTGTTTAGCTAACATAGCCGTATTTATATCTGTGAATGTCCAGAATCCAATTCCACCATTTCATTTATCCTTGCATAGTTTATCCCATGACATTCAGTGCATCCCTTTGTTCGATCCATTTGAACTCCACCTGAAATGAGACACTTGTCAGCTTTGTAGTCATTGTTTTGGGGAGCCGGTAACAAGACATTACATGATTAGGCATCGCGGTGACCACCGACTTGAATAGTACCTCCTAGCCTCTTTTTGTAAGGAGTTTTGTAGTCCATCAATTAACCTTGTTATGTAACATATCCTAAAGAAAAATAAATATCTGATTTTTTGGCCCTCCTAAGCTCTCTGGTATACCCAAATATGAGCCCATACCTCCCATGGTGGAGATGCCCAGTATCGATTTCATTTCTTCACGATTTCCCTCGTTAACCTTGTGACCAAATTGTAATGATGACATCGTGAAATTTATTTGTTTCTCAGAAACAGTTTCATACTCCTTGAGAATCTGTAATATTGTTTGGCATTCCTCCTTTTTAGCTTTCCAGAAAAAGAGACGATCATCTGCAAAACAATAGATGTGATATTAGACGGGATGTTTGTGCAACCTTTAGCCCTGTTAGTAATTTATCACATTCCGCTTTCTGAATGTTCGCTATTAGTGCCTTTGTGCACATGATGAATATGTATGGAGATAAAGGGTCTCCTTGTCTAGTCCACGTTTTGGTATAATGAGCCACCGTGGTTGCCCATTAATAAGAACTTTATATTGAATCGTGGTAATACAGTGCATCGTTAAATGAATCCAATCCGATCCAAACCCCGTTTTCTGAAAAGATTTTCTATAAAATCTCATTCTACCTGATCATAAGCTTTACTCATGTCCGTTTTTATCGCCATAAACTTATCTTTACATGACGGATTGGTTCTCAATCCATGAAACATTTCATGTGCGATAGGAATATTATCCAAAATCAATCTCCTTGCTACAAATGTCGATTGTGTTTCCGATATAATGTTCGGAGGAATATACTTAAGTCGTTGGCAAAGAGCCTTTGAAATTATTTTATATCCAACGTTACACAAGCTAATAGGTCGTAATTATGTCATCCTGCTTGGTTTTTCCGTTTTAGGAATCAGACAATATTTGTCATATTTATCTCGGAGTCCGTAAGAATTCATTGACCAGTTTGAGAATGTCATATTTGATTATCGGCCAAGATTTTTGAAAGAACAATGTTGACATACCATCTGGACCTGGTGCTTTCTCTAAATGCATAATAAATAATGCACATTTGATCTCCTACTTAGTTTCTGCCCTTATAAGTATGTCGTTCATCTGGTCTGTAATTGTAGTTGAAACATCTTGTAAAAAATCCTCAAAATCGTCTGGATTGGTCGATGCGAATAAATCCTTAAAATACCATATTGCCACCTTTTCTAGCTCAGAATCCTTCCTAACCCAAACATCTTCTGAATTATGCAAACCAATAATTCGGTTCCTTGCTCGCATTTGTTTGGTCAGAGCAAAGAAGAATTTTGTGTAACGATCTCCCGAAGTGTACCACATATTTCTACTTTTTTGCTGCCTCTGTTGTCGTCCTAAAGTGTCTATGAATGTCGAGTCTTTTGGTTTCAGAGACGTATTGTACTTCTTGGAAAGGGAAAACCATATTTCCTGAGACGAGTGCAATCCATAGACATTCTTCAGAGCATCTTCATATAAATATCCAATGAGCCAAGACATGATGAGCTAGTCCGTGTGAACCCATTTGAGGAAAGCTGGATTGTTTGTTTCCGTGAAAATAAAATATCACCATATCTCACAGATATCATTGGAGCAGGTCGAGCAATCACACCAGGGACATAGGCAAGCATAAACGGACTGTGTAGAAATTGCTCGAATTGCTACTTCTATGATAGATAGTTTGAATCACTCAACTTTGGAGAGATGACTTGAGTTATTGATAAAATAGCTGGAGTAAAAACGTCAGAGGGTGTCTCCATAGCTCTAATACTATGAAAGCGAAACTAGAACTTTGATAATAAAGAAGCAAAGACCAAAGTTTTGATCATGAGTGATAAATATTTCTTTGATACAACTCAGTTACATAGGGAAGCTTATATAAGCTTTTACATAAATATCTAGATAGCTATTAGGGATCAGATAACAGCGGTATAATCCGACCTTTGATCCTTATCTTCAAGGGTAGATAATATGTTCTTAGTCATAATCTTGGCTTGAGACGAACTCGTACACACGCTCTCATTTGCTCTACTTTTAGTCAATGTTACCATTGCAGGATTTGACCACTCTTGAGTTGGACTTGCTTGAATTGTGCTGGCCTATCACTTCAACTCGTTTTACTTATGTGGGCTGTTATTGATCTGGTGGTGTTAGTAAGAACGAATTCTTATTCTTCCTTCTTTCAGTCATACAATATGATTCTTTTTGTCATCAGTTCTGTAACTTTTCAATTGATTATTTTTCTTCGTATTGTTTTACTTTGTTCTCTTCCTCATCGTTTTTGTTGAAATCGCTTAGATACTAAACCTAGGCAGATCTCTAAACTGAACCACACAAAATATATTTTAAAATTGGTAGAACAAAAACTTGAAGCCATAAAACAAAAACCAGCTCATTTTACTCTGCCTTCTTGAATTCTGGACCCAATCTAATGAAGATGCATTCAATGTACCAGTCGCAGAGTAATACACGGAGTAGTACACAGCGTAGTATAAGGGGTAGTATAAGACGTGACTCAAGACGTGGATATGTTTGATTGATGAGATGTGAACGAATCTTTATGATGTGATTCGGTTCATGAGTTGTTTGATGAGCTGGATGAAAGTATTGGAAAGAAGATAACAGCTTTGTAGTGTTTACATATTCCTATGAGAAGAAAAAGGAAAAAGAGAATATTTCCTAAAAAGAATTAGAATGTTCTAACAAAAAGGAAATCTTCTATTTGAGAGATTGAAGAGGCTTGGAGGTCAAGATTCAAGCTGGTATATATGTAGGGCGTGGCCTTAGGAGAAAGGTGTCCTTGTGACCACAAAAGACCCCAAAGAAAAAGTGGTTTATGTGGGTGATCGTTGTGCAACATAGTTTCGCGGTGTGTGTTTGTGTTATCATTGTGACAAAGGAATCTACAGTGTTGAAAGACATTGTTACTGTGACGCCAGTGGTATCTGTTGCATGTGTGCTTGATACCGTTTCCTTAGTTATGTTGGTGAACATATGGGAGTGCTTTGGGGCGTCGGAAAAGAACGTGGTCCAAAGATCGTGAAGTAGATGCAAGAGCTGAGAGAATAAAAACTCAAGAGGGTTTTGTATTTTGGGAAAAGTCTAGGCTCTAGGGGGAGTTTAGCTCAGGTGTTTGATCCTGAAGAATTCTTGTATTGGGTAGAGCGATAGATCAATAGGGTTTGTTCTATTCGTCTGTAATTGGTGGGATTACTTTCTATTCAAGTGAATTCGAAGTCTGGACGAGGTCCCGGGGAGTAGAAAAAATTGAACCCCGTTAACAAACTTTGTGTGTCTTACTTTCTGCTTTTTATACTACCTCACCTGCGTTTTCATCTAAAACATCCCAAATAATCAACAAACAAAGGCCAGCATGTTCTTTTGAATCTATTGAACAACAAGTTATATCCTTCGTTCATTTTCTATCATTTTCTGTCTTGGATGAAAGGAACATATACAATACAGTTGATTGAGAGATGGTACATTGTGTATAGTTGTCTTTGGCAAGTTATTGTTACCGCTTTTGCGACCTTCTCTTATATATATTAGCAATCTTTACCCTTGGACGCTGAGTATGAATTTGTTTCTTTCTGAACCAGATTTGAATCTGGAACTTTATTTTTTTTCGAGGTAGCTAGAGCAGTTTCTGACTTAGACATGACAGTCTTCAAAATTGGAATGAGATAAGCTTGGATGAGTAAGCGGAAGCTAATAGAGAATGAGAGTAACTCTCATGAGCCGTTCTGTCCTTATACCATGTAAGTAGTGATAGACTGCATTTTGACCACAATTTAAGCCTTATTCCCAATATGTTTTCAAGTCTTCTTTTGTCTTTTTTAGTCATTTCAAGTCAAATGACGGTTTAATATGAATATTGAAGCACTTGGAGCGGAAGTACTTAATTTGGTGCATAATGGTGTTTTTGGTGGAAAGAGGTCCACACCGCCCGATCCAGACAAAGGAGTGTCCGCACCCAAAGTCAAATCGGCCGATCCAGGAGAGATAGACCAATCCCATATTACCAGAAAACCTGAGATTTAGGATCGAGATATCCAGGAGGGATTAATCGATCCCATATGCCCAAGAATCAGTCGTGAGATTCGGGATCGACTGATCAAGGAGGGATCAATCGATCCCCAATTCTTCAGCCAGAGCGACCGATCTGTGAGAAAATTAAGACAAATCGTTTGTTGCCCTAAAATATGCCTAGGTTGTATCAAAAACACATCCCAGCCGCCAGAAGACTATTCATTGGTTATTCTATCTATTTTCTACCTTTCGAGAGAGATAACTCTTGCAATTTCATTGTGAGAGAGAGATTTAACTATTTTAGAGGATTTGGGAGAAGAATTCATACTCTACAAATTAGAGAAGATTTCTAAACCCTTGCTTTATTCTTTCAGTATGATTATGCATTTCTCATCTCTTCTTTGTGTTCTTTTCTCTATGTTTAAGTAGTCTTCTAGTTGGGTCTTGATAGATCAAAAAATATCCACAAGGACTCAAGTTTCACGCAATAGATTATATGCTTTCGGACTTAGCTAAATCAATCAAGAGAGAACAGAAGACAGTGCAAGTAAATTAAAGGTTTGTTTCGATGGGAGAAAAGCGCTAGACTCAGGGTGTTCTCAGGAAATCATGCAATGTAGAAACTTAGGAAATCAGGATTCCGGTTAAGCACAGGTTCAAGAACTAGAATCACAATCTATAATAATTCAACTCTCGCTGCAATTACTATCTATGTCAAGCAACCTAATGATTCAAATCTCTTTGCAATCTTAGAGTTCTAGACAAGCATTAATAGCAAGTTCATAAGTTCACAATTCTCCTAAACCAAATCTCTTTGCATCTAGTCAAATTGCTCACACTAAGTTCTTTCAGATTATAACTCACACTCTCGTGCCAAATTAACAATCTAAGATCTAAACCCCAGGTGATCAGTCCAGAATTCAGTTTTAATCTCAACTTAGGTGATGAACAGATAGATTTAGAATCTTAATCATTCAGTGATCTAAGAAGGTACAAAATCCCTATGAGAATCCCTAAATCTAACTAAGGTTACTACTCAGACATGATATCAAATGAACAAAACATGTTTGAATAGAAAAAAAGACTGGATAGATAAATAAGAGGGGTTCAAAATCCTTCTCTCAAAGGTTACAACTTACAAGTAGCAAGAACAGCCCCAAGCCAAAATCTCTCAATCTCCAGAACAAAGCAAGAACAAAGAACAAGATATGAGATAAAACTCTCGAAAAACCTAATTAAAGGCTGCTAAACACGTTCTGGGGCCAAATTAGAATTAGGGAAAACTTCTGGACAACTTTGAAATTCTTCAAAATTGTCTTCAACCGGCGCATAAATATATGTCGTCCTCAGTGTCGACCGACACTAAGGTGAGTGTCGGTCGACATCACCTCGTGGTCGAGACTCTCACTTCATCTTGTTGCACAAATCACCAGAAACGTCTCAAAACTCCGCTCTTCGCTCCAAACGCAAGCTTACCTGTAAAGGACTCGATAGACTCGAAAAACCATGTTAAAGACTCAAAATATACAGTTATATCAATGTTGAAAACCTAGGAAAACCATGATATATCAACTCCCCCATGTTGGTACTGGATTTTCCTCTAGGAAATCCGGCCCATTAACAGATAAAACAAAGGCCCGTAATTACGAGCCCGTTCCAGAATCAGAGACAAAGAGACGAGCCGATTCCTTTGTTGGACCCGAACGAATAACGCCTTGACAAGGCCCGGACGATGCCGAAGCAAGAGACGATCAAGCTCGAGCTCGACAGAAGATGACGTGGAGATAGAGCAACTCGGTCTTCGTCAGTTCAACTGATCCGCGCAAATCTCGGAGATCGTTATGACGGCGAGGCCGAAATATCGGAACAAGAAGATCAAAGTCGAGACTATTTAAGGAAGAAGTGGCGATTCATTCAAGACATTCCAACCCTAGCTTAGAACACTTCGACTAGATAGCTCGGTCATCATACTTTGTACTCTCTTTTCGATTGTGTTTGTTCTATCTCGACGATCAATCTCAATAAAGTCTTTGATTCATAGGAAACTATACCATTTCTGTACCTACAAGTCCAAATCCACGATTACAAATTCTTGGTGTGAATCTCAGATCTCACATTTGGCACCGACTGTGGGGACTATCTATAGCTTTTCCTATCTTAAGAATCAGATCCTAGATCTGATAGATCGAGATGAATCCCGACCAAACTAGCTCTCCCAGCGCCACACCACCAGTCGACCTCCTTCAAAAGGTCGACAACGTTCCTCAGAACACCACCGGGGTAAGGAACATGGGTCAGACCGACGGCGCGTTGACGAGCTCGCCTCAGTCTCCACGACCTCGGCACCAGCCGGCTCTGTCGCTCAAACGATCGCGATGAGCCAGACTTTGACAAATGTTTTGTCAGGAACTAATGATCCGAGCAGGAACTGGGTGTGGATGAGAAACGATTCGATATCCACCCCAGGAGGTGGATCTGGAATAACCAGACCTAATTCGCCACTGCCTTCTGCTCCACAGAGAAAAGGGCCAAATGATCTTGCTGAAATCCATTCGATGTTAATCCTATTGGTAGATCGAACGAGAAATAACGAGGTAAGCGCAAGGGCCCAAGAGATCGCAAACCGTTCTCTGGCCGCACAGCTTGATGAACAAGAGTGGCACCTTAACGCCCGTCTTGAAGAGCTCGCCAGCCAAAACCAAGGGGGTATACCAACACGAACTCCCATAAGTGCTCCACCGCATACTCGCTTGGACTTCTCCCAGGTAGTAACTCCTCCGGGAGCGTCGGGAAATTTCGATAATACGTCAAATAGTGGCCTCCGCCCTACAATGACCCCTATCGCGATACCGACCCCATTCAATTCAAGTTCAATGGTCGCAGATCCAACCGGATCAGGAAACCGACCATTACCCGGGCCACCACCTTTCCCGAATAACTCTAATATCCGACCGAGGCAACTAGGAGGCTCTGCCTTCGCCTCGAGTTCGGGACTCCTTAACGGGTCAAATACGGTACAGTTCCGAATGCCGCAGGTCGACCATACGAGGTCGGTTCCAACAATCGATCTCCTCGACCCCGTTTTCCCGGAACAAACGTCAAATCAGGCACAAGCCCAGTTCACGTCCGCAGCAGGCGATGAACATGATATGCTTAGACAATACATCGAGCAGGCTAAGGCCCAGTTCAATAGTCTAAGCTCGAAAGTTCACATGGTAACGAGCGTGGCTCCTGACATCGATCGAGTGATCAAAGAAACGCGACAAACGCCGTTCACAGATCGGATCGCATTCGCGAGGATCCGAGAAATCAAGAAAACTAAGTTTCCAGAATTCTCTGGGAAATCGGACCCGAAAGCCCACATCAGGGCATTCCGACTAGCAATGGCAAGGGTATACCTTACCGATGAGGAGAGAGAGCCGGCCTTCTGCAGGCTCTTCGCGGAAAACCTATTGGGCTCTGCCCTAGAATGGTTTGCCGGACTGGAAGAAAGGTCCATTGACAACTTCACCCAGTTCATGACGGCTTTCCTCAAACAATACTCCGTCTTTATCGAGGAAAAGACTACTGAGGCAGCCCTATTTGGCGTCTCTCAGAAACCTGACGAAATACTTCGCTCGTACATCGACCGATTTAAGGAAATAAAATCCAAAATCGCGAACCCACGAGACGAAGTAGCTATAGAAGCACTGAGACGAGGACTATGGTATTCAACCAGATTCCGCGAGGAAATAACAGTCCGCGAACCTCAAACACTCGATGACGCCCTCCATCGCGCATCGGCCTTTGCTCGCCTCGAGGACGAAACTACGGCCCTCAGAGAAAAGCATCGAAAAGAAAAGAACTTGTCGGGCTCGCAGAACTCGAACTCGAAAAAGGATTCCCGTAAATCAGGGAACGTCAACGCGGTCGAGAGCCCGAAGAGCTCGAAGAAATTCAAGTTCGACAAGGAAAAATTATGTGATTTTCACAACAAAAGAGGACACTCGACCGAAGATTGCTATACTCGAGCTAAAGCCGAGGCTCAAAAGCGAGAGTCCGAAAGCAAACAAGACTCCGAAGTCGAGGAGGAAACTCTGCCCGACAAAAAGGAAAACAAACAGGCCAAGGAGTCGAACGCCAAAAAACCTTCTCAGAACAAACGAGAACGGTCAAAGGAGCCAGAATTTCCCGAAACACTCCCTCAAGGGTCGCGAAAGCGAGTCGAGTTTATCCTCGGCGAGCTCAGCCTGAGTGGCACTCCGGAAGGTTCGGCGTTATCCCCACCTCCGGCTCCCGTTAAGAGTTTACGCTCACGAATCAATCTCCCTCGTCTCTGCGGGGGGGGGGGGGGGGGGGGGGGGGGGGGGGGGGTGTACGGGCTATACCCCCTAAACGAATCGACTTCATCTTCGGTGGCTCCAATCTTTTCCGAGACTCAGTCAATTCAATCAAAGCTCTTCAAAGAAGAGTCGAGACCGACAAAGGGGGGAAAATCCCAATATTAGGTCAAGACCACGAAATCACTTTCCACGAGAGCAAGACAAGTAATCTCGACAACCAACACGACGACGCTCTCCTCGTTTTTCTAGTAGTGGGAGATGTCGAACTCTCAAGGATAATGATTGACACAGGAAGTTCGGTAGATGTCCTCTTTTACGATGCATTCAAAAAGATGGACTTCAACGACTCTGAGATCGTGGAAGAAAAGACACCACTGGTAGGGTTCGCTAGCGAAACAACGTACTCGATGGGCTCTGTCTTCGCCCCAGTAATCGCTGGAGGAGTTCGAAGAATGACGGAGTTCGTCATAGTAGATCGGCCAGCTCCCTATAACCCAATTCTAGGTCGAACATGGATATACGACATGAAAGTGGTACCATCGACCTACCATCAATGCGTAAAGTTCCCAACTCCCAAAGGAGTCAAAACCATTTACGGAAGTCAAAAGATTTCCCGTCATTGCTACATGAATGGATACAAGCAGATCGAGAAATCCCCTGCGTAGCAATTACAGAAAGAGGAGGAGCTCGCCACCATGCAAACCAAAAGGTCGAACGACCCAAGTCAGAAACGCAGGAGCAACTTACCAACGCCTCGTCAACAAGATGTTTTCAGGACTCCTGGGCAAAACCATGGAAGTCTACATAGACGATATGCTGGTCAAATCTTCCAGGTATGAGGATCACATCCCCCAACTAAAAGAATGTTTTATCATTCTCAATGAATACGGGATGAAACTCAACCCAGCAAAGTGTACCTTCAGGGTCCCCTCAGGAGAATTACTTGGTTACCTAGTGACTGAAAGAGGGATCAAAGCGAACCCCAAACAGATCGCGACGTTCATAGAGATGAAATCTCCCAGAACAACGCGAGTAGTCCAGCGCCTAACTGGTAAAATAGCTGCTCTGAATCGCTTCATCTCGAGGTCGACTGATAAATGTCAACCCTTCTATCACTTGCTCAAAGCGAACAAAAAGTTCATCTGAGTGCGAAGAAGCATTCACTCAGCTCAAAGCTTACTTAAGCGAACCACCCATACTGGCGAAACCAGTAGAAGAGGAACCCCTCTACCTCTACCTAGCTGTCTCGACGGCAGCAGTAAGTGGAGTCCTGGTTCGCGAAGAACAAAACGAGCAACGGCCGATGTATTACATCAGTAAGACCTTGATCGACGCTGAAACCAGGTACCCCGCCATGGAAAAACTCGCCTTAGCACCAGTGACATCAGCTCGGAAACTCCGACCATACTTTCAATCGTACTCGATCATAGTGATGACCTCTCAGCCGCTGAGAACCATCCTTCACAGTCCAAGCCAGTCAGGTCGATTGGTCAAATGGGCTATCGAACTTAGCGAGTACGACATAGAATACAAAGCTCGAACGTGCCTAAAAGCACAAGTACTGGCAGATTTCATAATCGAGCTCCCTCCGACCATCGAACTCAACCCGACCTCGGCCCAAAGATGGAAACTCTACGTCGATGGAGCTTCCTCGAAGCAAGGATCCGGAGTCGGAGTAAAACTGGTCTCCCCAACGGGCGAAGTACTGGAACAATCGTTCAGACTGGGCTTCGCCGCATCAAATAACGAAGCAGAATACGAAGCGTTAATAGTCGGGCTCAGACTAGCGATAGCAATAGGAGCCCGGGAAGTAGACGCCTTCAGCGATTCCCAATTGGTCACGAGCCAATATCATGGCGACTACGAGGCCAAAGACGAACGGATGGAAGCATACCTACGGGTAGTCCACACGCTCGCCGAACAAATCGAATTCTTTGATCTAACGCGAATCCCACGAGGGGAAAACACCGAAGCCGATGCCCTAGCCGCATTAGCGTCGACATCAGATCCTAACCTCAAAAGGATCATACCGGTCGAGGGGATCGAAAAACCGAGCATCGACATAGCCCTGAAAGCTCTGTCCCTGAAAGGGGACGTGCCCGCCATAAAGGACGATGTCGAGCACAAAGAATGTCCCAAGGACACCAGTCGCGACATCATCGAGATTGATGATGACCTCGATCCAAGAAACGCCGTGTACATCGCGAACGTCCCCGACGGACCAATCCAAGCCGCATCCACTAGTCAAGGACCCGAGCCTAACAATGACGAAGATTGGAGAACTCCGATCATTCGATACATTACAAATGGCGAAGTTCCCGACGACAAATGGGAGGCACGGAAACTCAAAACACAAAGTGCAAGGTACTGCGTCACACAAGGAGAGCTCTTTAAAAGGATTCTCTCCGGACCTTACCTTAAATGCCTCAACAAAAAGCAAGCCCTAGCCGTGATTACACAAGCACACGACAGATCCTGCGGAAGCCATTCTGGAGGACGAACATTGGCCGTGCGAATCAAAAGGCAAGGCTATTTTTGGCCGACAACGGCCATTGAATGCGAGTCCTTCTCCAACAAGTGCGATAAATGCCAAAAGCATGCCCCGATTATCCACCAAGCGTCGGAGAAGCTCTCCTCTATCTCATCGCCATACCCATTCATGCGATGGGGAATGGACATCGTGGGACCACTAGTCACATCCGGAAAAAAGAAAGCCACGCACCTATTGTGATGACGGACTACTTCACCAAATGGATTGAAGCAGAGTCGTACCAAAAAGTTAAGGACGTTCACGTTAAGGAGTTCGTCTGGCGAAACATCGTTTGCCGACATGGACTACCCCACGAGATCGTCACCGATAACGGACCTCAGTTCATATCAAACACGTTCAAAGAGTTCTGCAGAACTTGGAACATAAAGCTCACTTACTCGACGCCACGCTATCCCCAAGGGAACGGGCTGGCAGAAGAAGCTAACAAAGAAATTATGAACAGTCTCAAGAAAAGACTCAATGAGTGCAAAACAACCTGGAGCGACGAGCTCCCAGCCGTACTCTGGGCCTATCGGACTACCCCCCGCAAATCCACCGGTGAGACTCCTTTCTCGCTGGCTTATGGAATCGAGGCGGTAGTACCAGCCGAAATCCTCGTGTCAATAATCTGCAAGGAAGAATGCCCACGACAAGAGGAACTTAACAACAAGATGATAACTGACGAGCTCGACCTCGTCGACGAAAGAAGGAACCTCGCATTAGCTCGACTCCAGAATTACCAACAAGCCGCAGCTCGCTACTATGATTCCCGAATCAGAACTCGAAGGTTTCAAGTAGGAGAGCTCGTCTTACGGAAAGTATTCAACCATAAAAAGGAAGAACACGCCGGAAAGTTAGGAGCAAAGTGGGAAGGTCCTTACCGGGTCACCGACTTTGTGAAGGACGGGGTCTACCGACTCTAGTCGGTAGAAACCCAGAAGCCCGAACTACGACCTTGGAACATCATCAACCTAAAAAAGTACTTCCACTAAGAGTACATCAACATAATCGAACTACGAAATGGCTTGATCCCCTTAAAAGGGTACGTAGGCAGCTCGACTTCGAGCGCAGCCGCCCCCCCCCCCCCCCCCCCCCCAACACAAAGCTCTTACCGAGCTCAACAACTTCAAACGAAGTCATACTAGCTTATATTTGTGAAATCAAAATAAGTCTCTCAATCAAACGTCTCTTTCTGTCATAAAAGTTAGAGTCGGTACGTTTACATTGTGCAAAGTGATATGAAATTATCTCTTCGAAAGCTAAAGTGATATGAAATTATCTCTTCAAAAACAAATGATATTGATTTCCGAGCGACCTGAAATGGCCTCCCCCAAAATCAAGTGATACGAAATTATCTCTTGTAAATAAAGTGATATGAAATCATCTCTTCGAAAGCCAAAGTGATACGAAAATATCTCTTCAGAAACAAACGATATTAAGTTATCCTTTCCGAGCGACCTGAAATGGCCTCCCCAGAGACCAAGCGATATGAAATTATCCCTTCAAACAAGCGACCTAAAATGGTCCTCCCAAACCAAGCGATATGAAATTATCCCTTCAAACAAGCGACCTAAAATGGTCCTCCCAAACCGAACGAGCTGAAATGATCGTCCCAAAAACAAGCGATCTAAAATGGTCCTCCTAAATCGAACGAACTGAAATGTTCGTCCCAAAGAAAGAGATCCAGAATGATCTTTCCAAAACCTATAATTCTTCTAAACCTTATACGAATTAAAAGAATCAGGGGGCTACCCCCTCCCCACAAGCAAAATAGCGAGGTCAAACACAGCTATTCAAACAAACAACCTCTACACACTCCAAATCGGATCTTTGTAAGTCTACTTCGATTCGTTCTCACACTTAATATTTCTCTTTTCAATTCAGCAATTGAGCCTGAATCTTACATTACGAAGTAGTCGCGCCTCAAACTGTTCTTGGCAAAGAGCTCGAGCTCAAATGCAATTGACCTAAAAGTTTGACGGTAAGGCAACTCGAGATAAGCTATCTGCTCGATCTCTCTGGAGAGGCTCGAACTGCCACAACGGCCCAAATTTTATGTTGGGGGATAAAAACAGTGAAATCTATGCTAAGGCATGAAAGATTCGAAAGCAATCCTTAATATAAAAAAAAATGGAAAAAAGAGGACACGATGTCCTCGAGTTCGAACAAAAAGCCCACTAAGGGCAACACCGAAACGAAATAAAAAAACCCTGTGGGCAACAGAAGTCTTAAAAGGAAATTGAAAGCCCTCTCGGGCAACGACAACAAGGAGTCACTCAAAACGCAGCAAAAGAGGAGCCTCCGGTCTGGACCTCCGCCTCGTCTCCTGCCTCACTTCTCGGCCAAGATTCGACCTCGTCAGTCATTCTCGGATCGGTCCCAGTCGGAGGAACGAGCGAAGTATCGGTCATGGCCACGGAGTCCTCCGAAACTACCGGCAAAGCGAGCTTGCCAATGCTGAAATCGGAGACCGCTGCGGCCTCCATCTCCGCCGTAGTGAGTCGCTTCTTCTCGGCTAACTTGAGCACCTCTTGGGGTCAGATCCACCTCCCCAGCCGTGATTTCAGCAATAAGCTCGATGTTGGCCAAAGTCTCCCGAAGACGAATCTCAGCACTGGTTTCGATCTTCCTCTTCTCGCCCTTCTCCTTAACTCCGGCCAGGATCACCAGATACTGATCGTTGAGCTCTCTTCGAGCCTTACGAAGCTCGACCCGGCTCGACTCTTCCACAGTCCGAATTCGCCTCTCGGCGGCGCTAAGCTGATAAGATAGCTCCTCCTCCCTCCTCTCGAGGAGCGCAATCCTTGCCTCCGCATCAGCATGGTCCGCGACCCTCCTCTTCAGTCTCTCCTCTCTAGCTAAATCTTCCTGAAGTTCGGCATTCATTTGGGTAGCAGCCTCCCGAGCAGACTCGAGCTCGTAGGTCTGAGCGTCCAGCACCTCGTTCTCAGATCGAACCGCATATGTATTCACAGCCTCTACAGCCTGCGAAAGGCGTTGGGTTAGCAAAAAGGAAGAAGAAAAAACTAAAGAGAAAAGGAGACAAAAGCAAAAACGTCTCACCTTCCCGATAACCGCCATCATCTCGGAATACGCACTACCGAGGATCATTTCCCGGTAGCCGAGAGCTGAGAATCAACAGACCTAACGCGCCTCAGCAGACGAACCACACCTTCTGGATCGTCCACAGTCGAGCACTCTTCTTGGTCCGACCCTTCCGGAACGTCTACTTTACGACGCTTTGGCGAAGGAGGAAGAGAGCTCCCTCGACTCCGGCGACCTTCCTCCCCGGATAAATCCGGTTGCAGCACCTCTAGACTGAGGCAAAACCACCTCTCATTTGGCAGAGGGGAGAGTCGCGTCGATGACCCCCGTAACCGTCCCCTCCGGACCCGTCGGCAGAAGGGACGAGGTCTGAGCAGGAGGAGGAGGAGAAGCTGGAGGAGGAGGAGGGGCCTGACCGAGGGCGAAGAGGATAGCACTGCTCAAACAAGGCGCCTCTATCCTATCAACCAGATCGACCAGATCTTTCCCGTTCCTGCGACTGCTCACTGTACGAGACACCCTCCCGCGAGGAGGCGTGCGAGCAGTCGAGCCACCATCTAGGAGAGGTCGAGCTACATAAAAAAAAGAAGAAAAGCAAGCAAGTCAGACGGATTGCGATAGCAAAAACCAGACTTCGCAACCAGACGACTCACCTTCTCCCGTTTGCTCGGAAATACGGAGCGGAGGATGAATAACTGGAGCCCGAGGGGCCTGAGAAGGAACGGGAGGACGTGGCAGGTTTAGATGAACTTGTGGACGATCCAGCGGAGCCCGCCCAGGATCGATCCGTAGAGCAGCTTGTACGCGTTCTACCGCAAAACTGCCCCAATTAACAGCACCCTCTCTCTCAGCTGGGTTATCAGAGTCTCCGTAATCGGGTTCATAGCGAGCGATTCCGGAGCTTCTATTAAAAAAAAAAAAATATATATATATATATATATATATATATATATATATATATAATAAGGGATAGCCCGACGGTCAACAAGAATCAAGTGTTAAAACTTGGCTCTTACCAACGCTAGACGTCCACCGAGACGGAATGACCGAATAGTCGAAATCCCCGACCGAATGATGAGTTACCCTGAAAAAGAAGTATCGATCCTTCCATACATCCTTCGTCGGGACATCTTCGAGGATCCGCCGAAGCGAGGCGAGAGATAGTACGTCCCCGGGAAGTGATAGGTGTCAGGTTTTATCCTATATCTAACTGCAAGTGCACAGTTCAGTAGTCGTAGTATATAGGTATCGAATCCACAGGGACTCCGTATTCAATAGCTCAAGAACAGGAAATTAAACTAGAAGGAAAGCAATGTGATTGAATTAAAAGCAATGCGAGAAAGTAAACAGAAAGCAGAGATTATTGGTTGTGAAAGCAAGTTATTAAGAGCGCTAAGTCTAGGGCGTTCTCAGGAAATCAGACAAGCAGACAGTTCATTCAGCAAGGATCTAATTAAGCACAGTTCTAGAACTCAAAACACAAATATAGAATTAACCAAATTCCTTTGCGATAATTCTCTAAGTCTAAGTGCAGCAAACCAAACTTTCGTTTGCGAGAACTAACAGATTAAACTAGCATTAATTTCAAGTTTGATATGTTCACAATTATCCTAAACCAAACTTTCGTTTGCGAGAAGTTTAATTGCTCAACCTAATTAGTTCAGATTCCTAAACCCCACTTCCGTGACGTATTTAGCAACCTAAGATCTAGATTCTAATTGATCAGGTTAGAACTAGCTTTAAGCACAATTATATTGAAGAACAGATATAGTTATGAATCCTTAACTGAATTAAACAAGTCTAGCAAGTCATGAAATCCTATGTGAGAAACCCTAAACCTAACTAGGAATCTACTCAGATATAGATAATGAAAACATAATCATATGATGAATAAATTGCATAGAAGATAAAGAATAAAAGGGGTTTGAAATCTTCTCCAAATACAGATGAAGTAAAGGTTCAGATCAGCCCCAAAAGCTCTAAAAATCCCCTGCTCTTAATTATCAAAGCGTCAGTAAATAAAACACCAAAAACTTAATTATATAGGTCTAATCTCGGCCAGGGGCTTCTTTGTAAATATCAGGAACTTCTGGATCAGAGTGCAATATCTTGACTCTTCATAAACCGCCGAGTTTTGGCCCATCTCGCTGGTGCAACGATCGATGCTAGAGTGCAACGATCGACGCATTTCTCTGTTTCGGACAGTGAACTCTATCTCTCGGCCAAACACTCCAAAAATCTCCAAAAAGTGCCATAATCACCAAATATGCTCCAAACTTGATTATACCTGTAAAAGACTCTAAAAGAACACAAAAAGACACTAAAACACACTTATATCATGGTCTAAAACTAGTAAAAACCATGATATATCAGGAAGCGAGTATTGTTCTTCACAGAGCAGACCCGCATAAGTTCCTCAGGTCCGAACTCTATTCCCGCTTCTGCGGCTCTGACCCCAAGTCCAATGACATACCGGACAAAGTTCGGCGTCATCTGATGGAACGCCAATTGAAGCTGGGCTAGAACCAGAGAAATCAAGCGAGGAATGGGGAAGAAAAGCCTGCACTTCTCGAAATATGTGTACGAAGCACAGCAATAACCCTCCACCGCAGTCTCCGGTGACATCGCCGGTGAAGGAATCACTATTTCCACCTCCGGCGGAATCCGGTTAGTCCTCCGCAACCGTTTGATAGGATTTGCGGTTAGGGAAGACGGCGGATGTGGGCTGAACGAACCCGCCGCCGTGCTTGTACTGGCACCCGTCGCGTCTCTTAAAGCCATAGAGAACGATGTTAAAAAAAGCTAGATTTTTTGCCCAGAAGGAGAATTTTTCCGATGACAGAAGAAAAACCAGAGCAAAAGTGGAAGAAGAAGCGAAAGTGGGAAGAGAAGAAATTATCCTCGGTAAATATGAGAAAGCTATAGTGGGAATCGTGCAAAATCTTAACCGCACGATTCCGAACTCGTAATAATTACGAGAAAATCGAGGTGATTTGGACTCCTCGCTTTCCTTCTACTCTAACCGTTGATCTCAGATCACATCAGCAAAGGAACGAGCCTGAAAAGACTCTTCGCGACCCTTAAATCTTAGCCGTTGATGATCGACCAGATCCACGGTAAGAGATAAAATTCTCGAAACCAATACACGCCACGGCTGCATACGCGCTAAAAAGCAGTTCGGCTTGTCCCACGCGCTCGCCCTTGATCGTTGGATCAAAACAAGTTCTACGGATGGGGCGAGAGTAATCAATAGGTTTTCGACGCCCGAGACACGCGCGGGTCTTCCCGAGAACGTCCACCGCCCATTAACTAGAAGATTAATGGGCTGGGGGGCTATTGTTGGTATTGGATTTCCCTCTAGGAAATCTGGCCCATTAACAGACAAAACAAAGGCCCGTAATTACGAGCCCGTTCCAGAATCAGAGACAAAGAGACGAGCCGATTCCTTTGTTGGACCCGAACGAATAACGTCTTGACAAGGCCCGGATGATGCCAAAGCAAGAGACGATCGAGCTCGAGCTCGACAGAAGATGACGTGGAGATAGAGCAACTCGGTCTTCGTCAGTTCAACTGATCCGCGCAAATCTCGGAGATCGTTATGACGGCAAGGCCGAAATATCGGAACAAGAAGATCAAAGTCGAGACTATTTAAGGAAGAAGTGGCGATTCATTCAAGACATTCCAACCCTAGCTTAGAACACTTCGACTAGATAGCTCGGTCATCATACTTTGTACTCTCTTTTCGATTGTGTTTGTTCTATCTCGACGATCAATCTCAATAAAGTCTTTGATTCATAGGAAACTATACCATTTCTGTACCTAAAAGTCCAAATCCACGATTACAAATTCTTGGTGTGAATCTTAGATCTCACACCCCACACTTAGCTCTTGCTTGCCCTCAAGCAAATAAAAAACCAAAGTATAAGAAAGAGGTTTGCAAACTCAGAAACTCATTTCGTCCTAGGAACATTCCCATTCACATTCATTTAGTAAGCCACTGAAAACATTCCTACAGAGATCAAGACCACAATGTACTTCCCCCACACTTGGCAAATGTCCCGAGTAAACTCCACAATCTAGACAGAGCATCCAAATTCACCACAATAACCTCTGTATACAATTAGGTGCTGTCTCACAGAGGGAGTATCGATCAGAGGACACATGGACTCAACCCAGTCAGTACCTGACCACCAAACTGTCGGTTTCTGGTTCCTTTCTTTTCCCTTTCTCCCTTAACATTGATTTTTCCCCACTGGGTATCATTTTATTTTTTCTATTAGTGCTCTTCCCTTTTTATTCGGGGTGTAACTTTGGACATGTTTCCATGGATGCACAAGAGGTAATAGGGGTCTCTACCACTCCCGTGACCACTTCGAAGCTACTAGCTTATCTGCAGTTTTAATCTCTTTTTTTTTTACTTTCAAGGGAGGGGAAAATCGGAAACCATACTTAGACAGGATCATAGGCTGTGTCAAGCACATCAGAGGAATCCGATCCAGAGATACCAAGCCCCTAAGTGAGAAAATTCAGTCAGGATTAGAGGTGAAGTTAGTGATGGATCCTCTGAATACCTGAGAAGATATGGGTGTCCTTGGTAGGTTGATATGTGTGGAGTTTTCTAACAGTCATAAAGATACTGAAGGTCTGTCCAATGGTCACTTAGTTCATGTTCCAGCGAAACATTTCCTCGAAAAATCACAGTTTCATACCAATTTTAACTCAATAAAACAATTTGAAAACCAAAGAAAACAGAACACATTGTCAGTAACCACCTCCCCCACACTTAAATTGCACTGTCCACAGTGCAATCGCAGCTTGGGTTCGGGAGAACAAGGTATAAGTCAACCGAAAACATGGAAGGTCATAAACCGTACCTACAGGCGTGTTGAGTATCGACCGACACCCAGCCAGTTTCGAACAACACATGGCTTTGGTCAACACTCATATGCTCTGAATCGAGTGTGCTCGATTTATATCCGCATTTTCGAGTTTGGTGTTAACCGACACTATGGAACGTCGATCGACACTAGTTGTCTGCAACCTGTTCTTCACGTTTCTAAAACACAAAAACCAGAAAAATCAAAAGACTCAAGACTAAAGAACAAAAAGAAAAGAAAACTGACCCTACAGTGGGTTGCCTCCCACTCAGCGCTCGTTTAATGTCAATAGCTTGACTGTACTGCGACTAAGCAGTGGGTGGATCATCCAGATGGACAATGTCGCCTTCTGGGATCTTGGCATTCGCCCAATAGTGTTTCACCCTTTGCCCATTGACTGTGAACTCTTCTCCTTTGGAATTCACCAAGATAACAGCTCCATGTGGTCTAGCTTCCTTGATGGTGAAAGGACCTGACCAACGAGAACGCAACTTGCCAGGAAACAGTTGTAAGCGAGAGTTATAGAGGAGTACCTGGTCATTGGATTCGAAGTTGCGTGAGATGATCTTCCTATCATGATACGCCTTTGTACGCTCCTTGTACATCTTTGAGTTCTCATAGGCATGGTGGCGAATTTCATCTAACTCATTAAGTTGTATCAAACGCCTCTCAGCCATAGGCTTGAGATCGAAGTTCATATGTTTGACAGTCCATCTAGCCTTGTGCTCGAGCTCAACTGGAAGGTGGCAAGCTTTCCCATAGAGCAGGTGAAACGGTGTAGTCCCAAGTGGCGTCTTGAACGCAGTCCTATAGGCCCACAACGCATCATCCAGCTTAGTAGACCAGTCCTTCCTAGTCTTTCCCACTGTCGTCTCCAAAATCTCATTGATCTATCGGTTTGAAACCTCAACCTGCTCACTAGTCTGAGGGTGATATGGAGTATCCACACGATGGTTAACACCATGCTTCTTAAGAAACTTCTCGAAGACCTTGTTGATGATGTGAGAACCGCCATCACTTATCACAATCCTAGGCACTCCAAATATGGGGAAGATGATAGTCTTAAACAGCTTAAGAACCACCGAAGAGTCATTGGTTGGACTAGCAAGCGCTTCAACCCACTTAGATACATAGTCCACAGCAACCAAGATATACTTGTTCCCATAAGAAGATGGAAACGGTCCCATGCAGTCGACGCCCCAGCAGTCAAATACTTCAACCTCAAGGATGAAGTTTTGTGGCATCTCATGTCTCTTGCTTATCTTCCCCCCTCCTCTGACACACATCACACTGCGAGACAAACAACTGAGCATCCTTGAACATCGTAGGCCACCAGAAGCCTGCTTGAAGAATCTTGGACACTGTCTTGAATGTAGCAAAGTGCCCTGCATACTCAGAACCATGGCAGTGGTACAACACATTATCAACTTCAGACTATGCAATGCAACGTCTGTAGATACCGTCAGAACAGTGCTTGTACAAGTAAGGCTCATCCCAATAGTAACGCCTGATTTCCCTAAGGAATTTCTTCTTAGCATACCCTTTAAACACTTCAGGCTCATCCTCTGCAGCGAGGTAGTTGGCTATATCGGCGTACCAAGGTCGAGTAGAGAGAGCCATCGATCCCAATCGGCCAATCGATGTCGGTCCTGATCGATTATCGTTCGTGTTTTTGAGTCCAGTGTCGATCGACGTCGACGGAGTGTCGACCGACATCTGAGCTGTAACCCGTGCAGAATGCAGAGAATTCTCGTCTGAAAACCTGTCTCAACCTTATAGATGTTCTCTTCTGGTAAAGAATCATCTTTTGGAACGTCCTCATCGATCTTAATCCGGGACAGATGATCAGCAACACCGTTCTCCACTCCCTTCTTGTCCCTCACCTCACTACAAGAAATATGGGTATTGATAGCACCACGAAAACACTATCATATGTCTATGATAACGTTTCCATAAACGCTATGTTTGCCACTACCATCTTAGGTCTGTCATCTACTATAGCACTAATTTGAGATGTTATCATATATATGTCTACGATAACGCTAATTTTGATGTGATTATATAGTTTTCAGTAGCATTGGTTTATCGCCATTTTATAAATTAATGCAGCGTATTATTCGTGTAATATTACATATTTTGGTGGCAATATTTTCGGGTTGTATTATACTTTATACTAGCGTTTTATAGTTGTTGTGTTATTATTTATAATGGTCAATCTTTATGGCTATTATATCCTATTAACACTTTTATATTTTTGCTATATTTAATGTTAATTGGAATTATAGAAAATTATTATATAATATGATTTTGAATTATTATTTGAAAATCAATTAGAATTGCATAAATATATTAAAATTTCATAAAATTAGAATTGCAAACATAATATCAAAGTATCAAACTTAAATTTTGTTTGAGCTTTATTCCTAACAAAACATCTATATTACAAAAAAGTACATGGGGCTTTAGATTCTGGTTTACATCAGATGATTAGTAAAAACAGATTGTTACCGGTATAGCAGGCTTCTTCAACGTCTTTCTCCATCCTCTTGATCTGTTTAACTGCAAACTTGCATTTACTCATCTCAGCTTCTTCATTTGAGTTTTCTACAACAACCAAATGATATGCTGATGCTATCTTCTCAGCCACACCTCCACTTGATAGTTTCTAGTTACAAAAGCCATATAACACAAACAAAGAACTCTAATGAGTTTTGACCGATATATAAAGGAGAAAAGGAGATCTCGGTGTTAAGTGTTTTACCGTTCTGGATTTTGATTCCCGTTTTGACGATTTGGATCCACGGGGGCGCTTTTTGCTGACATCGAGTGGCAGAGGGCAGTCTTCTCCAAGCATCACATCTCTAAGGTTCTTCGAACGAGATTCAAACACTCTTCTTTCTTCCCATATCTTCACCTGCAATATCATGTAAACAGAATAGCTCAATTCATGTTTTAACTTCACAAAATTCAATGGTTTTTCTCCATATAGCATCACACACCTATGCAAAATACCAAACCGACGCAGAAGACTATTCTCAAGAACCTTAGACAAATTCATCCTAATAACAACACAGAGAAAATAGAGTTTTACCAAACGCGAGACAACGCCTTTCCCACAATCATCTCCTTGGGAAACAATGTCTTTGACAGCCTTAGGAAGAACATTCCAGAACTCTTGCACAAACTCATTACCCTGACGCTTACTGTTCTGAAGAATATCATTAGCCAGATACAAAAGAGGCACTTTCTGAGCCATCTCTGTACTGTGAAACTGTTTCTCCCATGTCGTCACGATTAATTCAGCTTTGACCCGATTGAATGTACACCAATGTGATAAAGCTTAGAAATGCATATTTGAGGCCTGCAGGAAGCTGCTTCAGCTCAATCTTTGGAGCTTTTTCCTCGCTCCAGTCTCCAAGTGTGGCAGCTTTCTGCGTAGCGCCAACCAGCTCCTCTTGAGCTACCACTTGCAACACATGCTCAGTAGCATCCATCAGTCTCGAATACCCAGCAGCAGCAGCATCCTCCAGCTTCAAATCCTGCTCGGAGCCCATCAAAGCTCTCTCCAAAGGATCAGCTGGATGCATCTGATTAAAGAACTCAACAGCTAGATTCTCCAATGTGTCCACATAGAAGGTATGTCCATCAATGGTGGGGTGCCTCATCAGCTTGTCCATGTCGAAGTTCATCACCAAATCACCCACATTGAGTCCAATCTTCCCTCTCTTCACGTCAATGATAGCACCAGCTGTAGCCAAGAATAGCCTGCCCAAGATAAGAGGATCTTTGGGCTTATCATTGTACTGCAAGACTACAAAGTCTGTTGGGATAACACATTCACCAATCTTTACCAGTACATCCTCCAAGAGTCCTTCAGGAATCCTTATGGAGCGATCAGCTAGAATCAAAGAGATCCTAGTAGGTGTGAAATCTGTCATCCCCATCTGCTTAGCAACTGAATACGGCATCAGATTAACACTTGATCCTAAATCACACAGTGATCTCTCAATTCTGTCTCTGAAGATGGTACAGTCCAGGACAAAGCTTCTTGGATCCTTCTGCTTCTCCGGAACACTGTTCAGGATGACAGCGCTATAGACTTGAGTGATCATCATCACACACTCCTCATCTCCCATGTCAGAAGTCAACATCTGCTTCAAACACTTCTTCATCACTGGGTTGTTGTTGATAGCATCCATCAATGGCATTGGAAGAGTGAGATAGCTCAGCATAGCCATGTATTTAGCTTTGAACCGTTCAAATTTGGACTGTTTTGGGTTTCTTGGGAAAGGTACCTTGGGTTTATACACCTTCCCAGCAGCAATAGGAGCCTTTTTCACAACCTCAAATTCTGTCCGCGATTGGTGTCGATCGACACTATGTTGGTGTCGGTCAACATCGATCGATTTTCCATTTCTGTCGACTCCATAATCGACCTCGGTCGATTTCCGTTCGTCACGAGCACTCGAAGAATTGGGTGTCGGTCGACTCTGGGTATCAGCGTCGGTCGACACTCGTCTTTCGGCTTCAATTTCTTTATCCAATTCTTCTAACTCCTCGAGTTCCTGAGCACTCACCTGCCTGTTGGGGATAGTTTGCAGCTCTTTCCCACTCCTTAGTGATATTGCATTGCAGTGATGCTTAGGATTGGTATATATACTTCCAAGAAGGAATCCAGCTTGCCTCTTAATAGCTCCAGCAGTTTGGGCAACTTGAGTATCCAACTGCTTCATATGTGTGCTCAAAGACTCAAACTTCCCATTAAGATCTTCATACATAACATCAAGCTTCTTGTTGAAGTCTACATTGGTCTTTGTCTGCCCCTCAAGTATCTGCTCCATCATAGCTTCCAGCTTACTCTCATTAGCATTAGTAACAGGAGGTGTCTGATAAGATGACGATCCATAGGTCCTTTTGTAGGAGTTGTTCTATTGAAAAGGTTTCTGGAAAGCAGAATTCTGACCATATCCAGAAGAGTTTTGATTGCTTGTGAAAGCACTCTTCAGACCATAGCCAGTGTTAGCATTGTGGAACTTGTGACCTTGCTGATTTCCAAACCTGTTTCCCTGAAATCCAGATCCACCAATGTAGTTCACATCCTCTTCTTCACAGCTTTCACCATCCTCAATCACCTCAGTCTCTTGAGCAAAATGGACAGCCTTCTTCCCAACCAGCAAGCTGTGAACAATGTCTATCTTCTTGTTCATCTTAGCTATCTGGGAATTGTCACCTTTACCACCAGACTTCATCCTCTCCATATCAGCATTCTTGACACTATTGCTAGTAACCAAGTTATCAATAAGCTCCTTGGCTTCTTCTGGAGACTTAGTGTAGAAGTTCCCATTACTCGCTGCGTCCATAGCCATCTGATACCACAAATCCACACCTCTGAAAAAGATGCTCAGCAGCTGAACCTCAGAGAAACCATGGTGTGGACAATCTCTTTGGTACCTCTTGAATCTCACCCATGCTGCCTTAAAAGGCTATGTGGATCGTTGCTTGAAGGTCAAGAGATCCTGTCTAAGCTGATTAGATCGAGCATCATCATAGAAGTTTCGCTGAAACTTCTCCTTCACTGCATTTCATGTAGTCAGAGTCCCAGGTGGAATCTGTTTCAGCCAGTTAGAAGCTTCTCTTCCAGGAGAGTGAGGAAACAGCTTGTCGTACAGGTAGTCATAGCTTACTCCATTGTGCTTCATTCCAATCACTAGAGATTCAAATTGCTATATGTGGTCCATAGGATGCTCATGTGGATGTCCATGAAACAAGTGTGTCCAACAAGAGTGTAGTAGGAAGTCTTCAACTCAAATTCATTCCTCTCAAAAGCAGGAGGCACAATTGCAGACCTGTTGGCAAAGAACTCGTCAGGCCTGTTGTAGTCAGCTAGTGTCCTCCTAACCGGAGGTGCCTCAGCTTGTGGATTAACAATCTATTGCTCAGGTTCAGGGATCACATTTCCTTGAGCATCAATTATTTGTCCCTGAGCATTGTAGGGATTGTTCTCTGGGTCTCTCAGAACAACTTCAGCATCTCTAATCAAGATCAAACTATTCATCATCCTTGAAAATTCCTGAACTTTTCTGTTTGTCCTCTCAAGTCTAGCAAGCTCCTCAAGTCTGAGGTTCAAAATATTATCGTCTGGGTTGCTTCTGGTGTGACGACTTGGCATAAACTGAATTCAAAAACTGGTCCCGAGCTCGATGTCGATCGACACTGATGGATGTCGGTCGACACTAAATGCTTCTGTCGATTCCTGCAGCAACAAAACAAGCAAGACAAAGAAGAATCAGTAACCAAAACAAAAGAAAAACAACCTAGTCTAAATTCTAGAACAAAATCTGTTGTCGAACTCAAATGAGTCCCCGGCAGTGGTGCCAAAAACTTGATAGGTAAAGAAATATCCCTATTCTACTGCAAGTGCACAGTTATGTGATTGTAGTACAAAGAGTATCGTATCCACAAGGACTCAAGTTTCACGCAATAAATTATATGATTTCAAACCTAGCTAAATCAATCAAGAGAGAACAGAAGACAGTGCAAGTAAATTAAAGGTTTGTTTCGATGGGAGAAAAAGCGCTAGACTCAGGGTGTTCTCAAGAAATCATGCAATGTAGACACTTAGCAAATCAGGATTCCGGTTAAGCACAGGTTCAAGAACTATAATCACAATCTATAATAATTCAACTCTCGCTGCAATTAGTATCTATGTCTAGCAACCTAATGATTCAAATCTCTTTGCAATCTTAGAGTTCTAGACAAGCATTAATAGCAAGTTCATAAGTTCACAATTCTCCTAAACCAAATCTCTTTGCATCTAGTCAAATTGCTCACACTAAGTTCTTTCAGATTATAACTTTCACTCTCGTGCCAAATTAAGAACCTAAGATCTAAACCCTAGGTGATCAGTCTAGAATTTAGTTTTAATCTCAACTTAGGTGATGAACAGATAGATTTAGAATCCTAATCATTCAATGAACTAACAAGGAATGAAATCCCTATGAGAATCCCTAAATCTAACTAAGGTTACTACTCAGACATGATATCAAATGAACAACACATGTTTGAATAGAAAACAAGACTGAATAGATAAATAACAGGGGTTCGAAATCCTTCTCTCAAAGGTTACAAGTAGCAAGAACAGCCCCAAGCCAAAATCTCTCAATCTCCAGAACAAAGCAAGAACAAATAACAAGATATGAGATAAAACTCTCAAAAACCTAATTAAAGGCTGCTAAACACGTTCTGGGGCCAAATTAGAATTAGAGAAAACTTCTGGACAACTTTGCAATTCTTCAAAAGATGTCTTCAACCGGCGCATAAATCTCTGTCACCCTCAGTGTTGACCGACACTAAGGTGAGTGTCGGTCGACATCACCTCGTGGTCGGGACTCTCACTTCAGCTCGTTTCACAAGTCACCAGAAACGTCCCAAAACTCCACCCTTCGCTCCAAACGCAAGCTTACTTGTAAAGGACTCGATAGACTCGAAAAACCAGGTTAAAAACTCAATATATACAGTTATATCATAGTTGAAAACCTAGAAAACCATGATATATCAGGTCTACGGTTTTCAAAGGAATCAATGAATTTGTGGATTAGTTATAGATAGGGATTTTAAATTGAATATCTTTCATTTATGGTTGTGTGCATTGCTGAAGGAAATTAGCTACTCTGTTTCAGATCTTAGGTAATTCAACACAACAAAAGTTAGTTATATGTTAGAAAGAACATGAATGAGCATATCGTCTTTAGCCTGCGAAAGTAGATGTTATCGCAACTTGTGAACTGATCAAACCTGTACATGAATTATTGTCTGACTATAACGCTGGTGAAAGTTAGGTTGATACAGAAAGTAGGTTCCGCAGCGAAAGTTGGTAATCTAAATTATTAAGTTTGAGTTTAAGATTGTGCTTGACTTGTACCCTGAATATGATTGAATCACGATTCTAGATTCCTACGAAACACTTTCGACCCCAATGCCTTCTTATAACTGTTATCTTTATCAATTTGTTTTTATTTCGTTACAATTACAATCAAAACCAATTTCAATTGTCTAGCTTTGCTTTTGTCTACAAGAATCTTAGTGCAACTTTGGTCTATGTGGATTCGACCCCTTCTATGCTACAGTGAACTGTTATACACTTGTAGTATCCTATTTAGGGTTTAAAACATGTGTATCAAGTTTTTGGCGCCGTTTGTGGAGAGCAATTGGTCGCCTTTAGATCTAAGATCAAGAATTTATTCTAAGAATACTAACTTGTTCCTTTTGCTACATGTGTTGTTTCAGGTGTGCACGCACGAGTTTTTGGAGCGAGAAAATTCTAAAAAGCGAAAAGTCAGTCAAAATTCGTCACCACGGGTGACAACATTGACACCAAAGCTGAGAAAGATTCTTATCATACCGAGTTGCAAGAATTGCGCCAGCAAGTGCATCAACTACAACATGCAGAGCTGCAGAGAAATCGGAGCACTGCAATTAAAGATGCAAATGCTTCTCATCCTTTCTACCAATACAAAGCTGAAATATGCCCGCCTTCAAAAGAGAAGAACTGCAAAATTAAACCCCACATGTCCGATCTTGTGCGCTCAAATCGATTTCATGGTCTGCTTACCGAAAATCCGACATAACACATTGGAGAGTTCAAGCAATTATGTGGTTTGGGAAGTGCAGTTGGGAGAACTCTCGAGTACGTTGAATGCAAGCTATTATATTTCTCTCTAGCTGATGAAGGTTTGAGATAGCTGAAATCACTTCCACCAGGATCACTCACCACATGGGGTGAATGTAGAGCAGCTTTCTTGGATCGATTTTATTACAAATAGAAAATGTCCTCTCTGAGAGTAAAAATCATCTCGTTTAAACAAACTCCAGGAGAACTGTTTCACGACGCTTGGAATATGTATATGGAGTATTGTAGAGACTGCCCACATTACAGATTTTCCGACGAGCTGGTCTTGAGTATATTCAATGATGGGGTGGATAAGGAACATCAACTTTTTCTAGATACTGCAATCAATGGGGATTTATTGACCAAAGCTAAAGAAGGAGCCTATCAGTTGATTGAAAACCTAGCTACAAGCTCCAGGAACAGACAACTTAAAATTGAAGCATCAAAGAAAAATGGCAAAATATTGATAGCCAAGATAAACAAACTTGAAGCATCAATTGTTACATATGTGGAAACAAGGAAACCTGATATCCTTCCTCTAACCCCCCCCCCCCCCCCCAGAGAGTCATCAATATGTCTCTCTTGTAGCAAGATAAGAGGAGCTATCAATCATACCGTTAGAGTTGTCTTATCAATATCCTCCAATGGAGCTACCACCTCCAATCCAATCTCATAACAGTTCAATCACCACTCAAGAGGAAATGGATGATTTAGTGAAAAGAACCTTTCATATGTTGTGTTCATGTCTCGCAAAAAAAACCCTCAGTTGTATGGGACGCCAATGAAGATGGCGGAAAACACCAAGGAGACTGAGCAGGTCAATGCTATTACATTTAGAAGTGGAAAGTAATTGAAATCCATTCCAATGAAGAAAAGCGCAACAGAAACGGTGATTGATTTGGAGGAGGAAGAAAATAACCAAGAGAGTGAAAAAGGCAAGGCACCTGAAGTATTACTGATAGGTCAACAAATATCCCTATTCTACTACAAGTGCACACTTATGCGAATGTAGTATTTCAGGGTATCGTATCCACAAGGACTCAAGTTTCACACGATAGACTATATGTCTTTAAGTTAAGCTAGGCCAACCAAGAGAAAGCAGTAAACGAATGCAAGTAAATTAAAGAGTGTTTTCAATGGGAGAAAGGCGTAAGACTTAGGAAGTTCTCAGGAATTATACAATGTCAGATACTTAACTAACCGGATTCAGATTAAGCACAAGTTTAAGAACTAGAAACACAATGATAAACAATTCAACTCTCGCTGAGATTATTTCTATATCTAGCAACCTAGCGATCCAAATCTCTTTGTGATCCTAGAGTTCTAAACAAGCATTAGGAACAGGTTCTTCGGTTCACAATTCTCCTAAACCAAATCTCTTTGTATTTAGTCAAATTTCTCACACTAAGTTAATTCAGATTATAACTCACACTCTCGTGCTAAGTTAATTGTCTCAGATTTACATCCTAGGTGATCAGTCCAGAATTCAGTATTAAGTGCAACTTAGGCGATGAACGAATACATTTAGAATCCTAGGAAATCAGTTATCTAAACATGCATAAAAACCCTATGAGAATTCCTAAATCTAACTAGGTTACTACTCAGACATATTATCAGATAAACAACACATCATTGAATAGAAAACCAAAGACTGAATAGATAGATAAAAAGGGGTTCGAAATCCTTCTCTCAAAGGTTACAAGTAGCAAGAACAGCCCCTTGGCACCAAATCTCTCAATCTCCAAAGCAAGAACAAAGTAAGAACAAGATAATGATACAGAGTCTGAAAAACCTAATTGAACTCCTAAAGACGTTTTAGGGCTAGATTAGAATTAGGAAAACTTCTGGGGTAACTTTGCAATTCTTCAAAATGTGTCTTCAACTCAGCGTATAAGTCATGTCGCCCTCAGTGTCGACCGACACCAAGGTCAGTGTCGGTCGACATCCAGCCGTGGTCGAGACACCAACATCAGCTCATTGCACAAGTCACCAGAAACGTCCTACAATCCCACTATTTGCTCCAACCGCATGCCTTCCTGTAGAAGACTCAATAGACTCGAAAATCCAGGTTAAAGACTTAATATATAAAGCTATATCATTGTTGAAAACCTAGAAAAACCGTGACTTCTCCTTTCTTAGGAACCACGTGAACTGGGCTGACCAATCACTGTCTGAGATAGGGTATATGATCCCAACTTGCAACAGCTTCATGATCTCCTTCTTCACAACCTCTTTCAGGTTAGGATTCAAGCGCCTCTGGTTCTCAATTGGTGACATGCTCTCATCCTCAAGGTGTATCCTATGCATGCATAAGTCCGGATAAATACCTAAGAATGCATATTTGAGGCCTGCAGGCAGCTGCTTCAGCTCAATCTTTGGAGCTTTCTCCTCGCTCCAGTCACTCGCGACTGGTGTCGACTGATTCACGTGTAGTGTCGGTCGGCACAGTGTGTCATCAGTCACTTCCAAGTTCATCACCTGCTCAGTAAAATCCAGTAGTCTCGAGTACCCAGCTGCAGCATCATCCTCCAGCTCCAAATCATGCTCAGAGCTCATCAAAGCTCTCTCCAAAGGATCATCAGGATGCATCTGGTTGAAGAATTCTGCAGCCAGATTCTCAATCGTATCAACATAGAAGGTCTGCCCTTCAATGGTGGGGTGTCTCATCAGCTTATCCATGTCAAAATTCATCAACAGATCACCCACATTGAGTTCAATCTTCCCTCTTTTCACATCAATGATGGCACCACCTGTAGCCAAGAATGGTCTGCCCAGGATAAGAGGGTCCTTAGGCTCATCATTGTACTGCAAGACTACGAAGTCAGTTGGAATAACGCATTACCAATCTTTACCGGTACATCCTCCAAGAGACCTTCAGGAATCCTTATGGAGCGATCAGCTAGAATCAATGAGATCCTAGTAGGCGTGAAATCTGTCATTCCCATCTCCTTAGCATCTGAATATGGCATCAGATTGACACTTGAAACTAATCACATAGTGACCTCGCAAATATGTCGCTGAAGATGGTACAGTCCAAGACAAAACTCCCTGGATCCTTTTGCTTCTCAGGAACTCTGTTTAAAATGACAGCACTACAGACCTCAGTGATCATCATCACACACTCTTCATCTCCCATGTTAGAAGTCAACATCTGCTTCAAACACCTCTTCAACACTGGGTTGTTTTTGGTAGCATCCATCAATGGCATTGGAAGAGTGAGCTTGCTCAGCATAGCCATGTATTTAGCCTTGAACCGTTCAAACTTGGACTGCTTCGGGTTTCTCGGCAAAGGTACCTTGGGTTTATACACCTTCCCAGCAGCTACAGGAGTTTTCTTCGCAGCATCAGAATTTGTACATTGTTGGTGTCGAGCGACACCTGGTTGGTGTCGGTCGACATCGCTCGATTTCGTTCTGTCATCGACCTCACAATCGACCTCGATAGATTTCCATTCGTCACGAGAATTCAAAGAAGTGGGTGTCGCCCGACATTCAGTAGTAGTGTCGGCCGACACTCGTCTTTCGGCTTCGAACTCTTCATCAAATTCCTCTATCTCCTCGATTTCCTTATCACTGATCTGCCTAATGGGAATAGTTTGTAGCTCTTTCCCACTCCTCATTAATATTGCATTGCAGTGATGCTTGGGATTGGTATATGTGCTTCCAAGAAGGAATCCGACTTGCCTCTTAAAAGCTCCAGCAGTTTGAGCAACTTGAGAGTCCAATTGGTTCATATGTGTACTCTAAGATTCAAACTTCCCATTTAGATCAGTGTAGACAGCATCTATCTTCTTGTTGAAATCCACATCAGTCTTCGTCTGACCCTCTAGCTAGCAACTGATCCATCATAGCTTCCAACTTACTCTCATGAGCACTAGTAGCAGGAGGTGTCTGATAGGAAGATGATCCATAGGTCTTCTGATAAGAGTATTTCTGCTGAAAAGGCTTCTGGTAACCAGTATTCTGACCATATCCATAAAAATTTTGATTGCTTGTGAAAGCACTCTTCTATCCACCAGCGAAGAACTTGTTGCTTTGCTGATTCCCAAACCCGTTTCCTTGAAATCCAGAACCACCAATGTAGTTCACATCTTCTTCTGTGTAGCCTTCTTCAGGTTCAAACTCTTCAACATCTTGAGCAAAATGGACATGCTTCTTGCCAGTCAACAAGTTGTGAACAGTATCCAACTTGTTCTTCATCTCAGCAATCTGAAGATTATCAAACTTTCCACCAGACTCTTTCCTCCTCTGATCTGCAGTCTTAGTACTGTTGCTGCTCACCAAGTTCTCAATCAATATCCTGGCTTGCTCATGAGTCTTTGTGTTGAAGTTACCATTGCTGGTAGCATCTAACGCAGACTGGTACCAGAGAGCCACACCTCGGAAAAAAATGCCCAGCAGCTGAACTTCAGAGAATCAATGATGAGAACAGTCTCGTTGGTACATCTTAAACCTTACCCAAGAAAACTTAACTGGCTTTGTTGGTCCCTGAGTGAATGTCAGAAGGTCCTGTCTGAGCTGATCGGAGCGAGCATCACAGGAACTCTATCTTCACTGCATCCCAAGTGTTTAACTTCCCAGGTGGAAGTTGCTTAAGCCAAGCTGGAGCCTCTCAACAAGAGAATATGGGAAAAGCTTGAGGAACATGAAGTCATAACATACTCCATTGTGCTTTATTCCAGTGATGAAGGCTTCAAAATCCTCAATGTGGTCCATGGGTTGCTCATGCGGAAGCCCATGGAAAGGATGCTGCCTCAAAAGTACATAGTAGGCAGTCTTGAGCTCAAACTCATTCCTCTCGAAAGGAGGAGGTACAATTGCTGATCTATTAGCATAAAACTCATCCGGTCTGTTGTAGTCAGCAAGAGTCCTTTCAGCTGGAGGATTAGGTGGCGGATTAGGCTGTCCATTAGCTCCAGGATTAGCCACTTACCTCTCACCTTGAGGAATTATACAATGTCAGATACTTAACTAACCGGATTCAGATTAAGCACAAGTTCAAGAACTAGAAACACAATGATAAACAATTCAACTCTCGCTGAGATTATTTCTATATCTAGCAACCTAGCGATCCAAATCTCTTTGTGATCCTAGAGTTCTAAACAAGCATTAGGAACAGGTTCTTCGGTTCACAATTCTCCTAAACCAAATCTCTTTGTATTTAGTCAAATTGCTCACACTAAGTTAATTCAGATTATAACTCACACTCTCGTGCTAAGTTAATTGTCTCAGATTTACATCCTAGGTGATCAGTCCAGAATTCAGTATTAAGTGCAACTTAGGCGATGAACGAATACATTTAGAATCCTAGGAAATCAGTTATCTAAACATGCATAAAAACCCTATGAGAATTCCTAAATCTAACTAGGTTACTACTCAGACATATTATCAGATAAACAACACATCATTGAATAGAAAACCAAAGACTGAATAGATAGATAAAAAGGGGTTCGAAATCCTTCTCTCAAAGGTTACAAGTAGCAAGAACAGCCCCTTGGCACCAAATCTCTCAATCTCCAAAGCAAGAACAAAGTAAGAACAAGATAATGATACAGAGTCTGAAAAACCTAATTGAACTCCTAAAGACGTTTTAGGGCTAGATTAGAATTAGGGAAACTTCTGGGGTAACTTTGCAATTCTTCAAAATGTGTCTTCAACTCAGCGTATAAGTCATGTCGCCCTCAGTGTCGACCGACACCAAGGTCAGTGTCGGTTGACATCCAGCCGTGGTCGAGACACCAACATCAGCTCATTGCACAAGTCACCAGAAACGTCCTACAATCCCACTATTTGCTCCAACCGCATGCCTTCCTGTAGAAGACTCAATAGACTCGAAAATCCAGGTTAAAGACTCAATATATAAAGCTATATCATTGTTGAAAACCTAGAAAAACCGTGACTTCTCCTTTCTTAGGAACCACGTGAACTGGGCTGACCCAATCACTGTCTGAGATAGGGTAGATGATCCCAACTTGCAACAGCTTCATGATCTCCTTCTTCACAACCTCTTTCAGGTTAGGATTCAAGCGCCTCTGGTTCTCAATTGGTGACATGCTCTCATCCTCAAGGTGTATCCTATGCATGCATAAGTCCGGATAAATACCTAAGAATGCATATTTGAGGCCTCCAGGCAGCTGCTTCAGCTCAATCTTTGGAGCTTTCTCCTTGCTCCAGTCACTCGCGACTGGTGTCGACTGATTCACGTGTAGTGTCGGTCGGCACAGTGTGTCATCGGTCACTTCCAAGTTCATCACCTGCTCAGTAAAATCCAGTAGTCTCGAGTACCCAGCTGCAGCATCATCCTCCAGCTCCAAATCATGCTCAGAGCTCATCAAAGCTCTCTCCAAAGGATCATCAGGATGCATCTGGTTGAAGAATTCTGCAGCCAGATTCTCAATCGTATCAACATAGAAGGTCTGCCCATCAATGGTGGGGTGTCTCATCAGCTTATCCATGTCAAAATTCATCAACATATCACCCACATTGAGTCCAATCTTCCCTCTTTTCACATCAATGATGGCACCAGCTGTAGCCAAGAATGGTCTGCCCAGGATAAGAGGGTCCTTAGGCTCATCATTGTACTGCAAGACTACGAAGTCAGTTGGAATAACGCATTACCAATCTTTACCGGTACATCCTCCAAGAGACCTTCAGGAATCCTTATGGAGCGATCAGCTAGAATCAATGAGATCCTAGTAGGCGTGAAATCTGTCATTCCCATCTCCTTAGCATCTGAATATGGCATCAGATTGACACTTGAAACTAATCACATAGTGAACTCGCAAATATGTCGCTGGAGATGGTACAGTCCAAGACAAAACTCCCTGGATCCTTTTGCTTCTCAGGAACTCTGTTTAAAATGACAGCACTACAGACCTCAGTGATCATCATCACACACTCTTCATCTCCCATGTTAGAAGTCAACATCTGCTTCAAACACCTCTTCAACACTGGGTTGTTTTTGGTAGCATCCATCAATGGCATTGGAAGAGTGAGCTTGCTCAGCATAGCCATGTATTTAGCCTTGAACCGTTCAAACTTGGACTGCTTCGGGTTTCTCGGCAAAGGTACCTTGGGTTTATACACCTTCCCATCAGCTACAGGAGTTTTCTTCGCAGCATCAGAATTTGTACATTGTTGGTGTCGAGCGACACCTGGTTGGTGTCGGTCGACATCGCTCGATTTCGTTCTGTCATCGACCTCACAATCGACCTCGATAGATTTCCATTCGTCACGAGAATTCAAAGAAGTGGGTGTCTCCCGACATTCAGTAGTAGTGTCTGAAGGATTGTTTAGTTGATCCTGATTCAATTCTTAGATTCATATCAACCTAAACATGCGGATATAGGTTCTTCTTGATTAGAAACAATGATTAGATCTCACCTTTTACCTGTTAATTGCAGCGGAAGGAGATAGAACAGGTCAGAGATCAGAGAAACACCGAGAGATGAATCCTCCAAAGGCTCACACACGCGATCACAGAAAACGGCTGCTAGACCGAGCTAAAAGGCGTCGCAGTAGAGAGAGAGTTGGCGGCTCAGTTAGGGTTTTTGAAGAAAACAGACTCGAGTTTTATTTATAAAACTCGTCCGGTTCCTCTTGGGCCATTTGGCCATTCGCGCACTGTGTCGATCGACACATCATGTGCATCGATCGACACACAGTGGCTAAAACCTTTTATTCTCTCTAAGTACAGTAAATGCCTGGCACTTTTACCGTACTTCTGCTAAGCCATTCCTACACATTTTCCTGTTAGCTTAGGCGTGTGACCCATATGGGATCATATAATAGAGGCAATAAGTCCAAGACTTATAGATCATGAGCGGACTCTAGCAAGCCATCATGACCCCCAGTATTATATGACTTATGTCTGATCATTGACATACTCTTACTTTCTAGAGACAGTACCGAGATTACTGGACACAATTCCAACAATCTCCCACTTGTACTAGAATCTCTGTATTCATAATCCTTTTGTCACAATATCTCGATTAGTCATAAGGCAAGATTAGTGTCATCCTTATAAAGCCTAATCTTGTTCATCGGACTCTGATTTGATACTGACAATCCAAACGACTCGGGACAGTCCGTTTGAGCATGGCCATGCATTTTCCAGTATTCAAATCTCCGATTGGCCTAGAGATATTCACTCCATTTATATTGGAGGGACAAATCCCGTCTTGTTCCATCACTGTAAACTACTCATTTCATAATACACCCAAACAAGGTCCTTATAACTATCGCAGAACGATAGCGTTAGACAATGATCAAAGTGCATCAGTCCATGTGCAGTCACATGCATGCGAACTCAGGTCTAAGGACTATACTCTATAGTCGTAGTAAGAATCTCTTATGACACAGATATAAATATCCTGAAGAGTTCTTATAAGCGGGTTTTGTCCGGTCGTATGTTCCCCAACATACACCTATGTACTGACTTTGATGCCGAGCATCTATGACACACTGAGACTTTGTCATAAGTCACGTACCAATCCAGTCTCACACGGTTGTTGGTGTTCCAATTTCAACAACCTTCGACTAGGGACAGGATGATATAAGCCATCTATCAAATATAGGGTCTCATGATCAAGCTAAATGACTTTGATGACTCAAGATCAAGTCACTTACTTCGATGACCTATAAAATGGTTTTTATCACTTTGGAACGATTATTTCATCACAGTTAAAATAATCTTGAAATCATAATTTCATTAAACATTTTAAATGTTTTACAAGAACAAATCAATAACTAAATAAAGCCCTTTACTATCTCCCACTGAAATCAAGACTACATCTTAATTTCACTTATCCTACAGCAACAGTCCGCGACTCGTGCTTAGGCCTAAGGAGTGGCTTCGTTAATAGATTAGCAACGTTCTCATTTGATGAAACTTGCTGATCTACTTAACATCTCTTTCATTTATCTCACGGAATAGGTTATACCTATCCACAAGGTGTTTAGACCTCTGATGTGCAGCTAGTCTCATCTATGCTGGGAATCACATCAAGTTCAGTGACGAACTCTTCTTTCTAAACAACCTCTTTCGCCGCTTCCCAAGTTGCGAAATGTTCAGCTTAAGTCATGGAGTCAGCAACAGTGCCTTGCACCGCCAGACAGACACAAGATATAACCGGACTGTGACCGGAAATCATCTTTGTCCGTTGGAAACTTGCCTTTCAGACTCTGTCGACTAGTAGCACTTCACTTTCTCCTTTACCTAAAGAACTTATCCTTAGTATTCCTCAAATACTTTAGGATATTCTTTACGGCAATCCAGTGATTCTTTGCTGGATTTGACTGGTCTTTACTTGTCTTGCTTAACATTAAAGCAATATCAAAACAAGTACGTGTCATGGCATACATGATAGATCCAATTGCCGTCGCATATGGAATCCTATCCATGCTTTCAAGCTCAGCAGTTATCGTAGGACACTGCTTCTTGCTTGACGTATTGCCATGTGACATTGGCATAAAACCCTTCTTGGAATGCTGAAAACGTGTAGGACTTTGTCGGGATAAGAATCCTGACTTTGTCCTACCAGCTCTTTCGGATCTCTATCTTTAGATCCAAAATCCAAAAACATACGTGGCTTTACCCATGTCAATCATTAGAACCAACTCCCAAGCCAGTCCTTAACCGACTGCAGCATTGGGACGTCTTTTCCGAGAATCAGTATGTTATCGACATACAATATGAGAAATGCAATATCGCTCCCACTAATCTATTTGTAAACACATAGTTCCGCTTCGTTCCTGTTCAAGTCAAAACCTTGACTACTTCAACAGAACGAAGATTCCAACTATTAGTAAACACACAGTTCTGCTTCGTTCCTGTTCAAGTCAAAACCTTGACTACTTCAACAGAACGAAGATTCCAACTCCGATATTTTTGCTTCCATCCATGAATGGATCAATGAAGCTAATCTTACACATAGTGTAATTTTCGGAGTCCGGGCTCACTTTCGCTTCTTTGAATTTCGCAGATTCGTCGCTCTCAATGATCATCAGATCATGCGAACTTTCAATGATTATCAGGTTCAACTAATGACGAGAAATCACTCTCTGATTAGTAACTGATTCATTCATATCTGCGAACTTCAGGCTCCACAGGTGTAGATTCTACAGAAATCTGTAAATCCATCCGTTGCTCTCCCTCAACAGGTTGAGCAGCCTCCTGTATTTCTCGAATTTCTTCGAGTTATACTTTTACTCCCACTGTTCTTCTTGGAAAATAACTTCCCTTCTTAGAAAACAGAATGGACGTAAAAGTAACAAGCCTTGGTTTCCCTAGGACAACCAGCGAAGTAGCACAACTACAAATACTCAGTAAAGACGAATTTGGATCGATTCCAATCCACATTTACGTGGTGTCTTTCAACTGATATTGGTGGAACCTTTTCAGCGTAAACTTAGATATTTCTAGAGCGTTATTCTTAAATAATATCATGGAAGATTCGTGTGACTCATCTTTAATCATTTCTAATAAGATCTGATTCTTTCTCACAGAAACACCTTAAGGTTTTCAGGAGAAATGAGCTGTGAAACGATTTCACACTCATTTAGATGATCACATAATCAATGACTTAAGCATTCTCACTCGTGATCTAATCCAGAGTCTTAATACTTCTGTCATTCAGATCCTATACTTCATTCTGGAACTCTTTCGACCATGTCAAAGAATTCCGACTTGTGTCTCATCAAATGAACACAGTCACACTCACTGAAGTAATCAGTAGAGACAATGAAGTACAGGAAATTTTCTCTGGCATTACTGCTCATTGGGCCACATACATCAGTATGTTCCAGGTCCAATAAGCCTTTGGGCCTTTCTCTAGCTCGGCTAAGATAGGCCCTTTTTTCCTTTTGGTCCAGTAAACAGAATTCAAGTCTCATAAGATATCTTATCAAATAAGCCCAACAGTCCATAACTATGGGATTTCTGAATCCGACTTACTCTATGTGACCAAGACTTTTATGCCAAGAAAAATCAGGTTTAATTCATTAGATTTAAACCAATTCGGTATTTATGTTACATTTAGGCACTCTTTGGTTTAAGATATAAAACCCATTCCTTGAATGGGGTGCTACAATTAATATTTCATTAAGATCAAAAGAACAAAACTTGTCTTTTATCAAAATGAAAAACATTCAAATTCTTACAAGAAAATGAAAGACAACTCTGCTTAAAGCAGGTACATTGTAGCAATTACTTAATACAAAACCAAGCCTAAAAGGGATCTATAAGTGAAAACCCTACGGCTGAGGCAGCATCCCAAGCTCCTTCCAGACATGTAGTTTCACTTGCCCTTCCTTCAAAGTTCTACTGTTGCCCAGGCTCTGCATATTATAACAAATATCAGTGCCACAACCAGTATCCAATACCTATAAGGTAGAACTTGAAGTAATAACATGAATACCTGAGGAAGTAGTCGCATACATCAACTTCAACTCCTCATCATCTTCCATGAATTTAATGCAATCTCTCTTCCAATGCCCTGTCTCCTTACAGTAGCAGCACTTACCAACGTAAGAGGTATCTGACTCGGGCTCAGAAGACACACGCTTGCCATGATTCAAAATCTGGACAACTTTGTCTTCACCCTTGTCAGCATTAGGTTTAGTAAACCTACCCTTCTCATTCATGAGATTGTACAGGGTACTCTTCACGTTTAGCTCAACTGTCTTGAGCATATCATGCAGTTCAGTCAGCGTCTTCGTTAAGCCTTTCTTGATATAGTTCTTTCTGAACTTATCATAGCTTGACGGCAGTGACTGCAGAATGATTTCAGTTGCCAACTCTTGGCTAACTGGATAATCCAGTTTCCTCAGGTTATCAATGTAACCCATCATTTTACTGACATGAGGACTCACTGGATTATCATTTGGTAGCTTGCAGCTAGTGAGAGACTTAACCAACCGGTATCTCTCCACTCTTATCTGCTCCTGAAATTTCAATTTCAGGCTGCTGATCATCTCTATTGGCGACTCCATGTTCTCATATTGCTTCCGCAAGTCTGAGTCCATGGTAGCCAATATCAGACCACGCACATCTACCGCATCATTATAATGCTTATTCCAAGCATCATATACTGCATGAGAAGCATTGGACCCGATCCTCACGGGGAGAGTTCTCTCAAGGACATAGTCCTTTCTCTCCTGTCTGAGAACTAGCCTCAGGTTCCGCGACCAAGTCAAGAAATTTGATCCATTCAGCTTGTCCATCTTAAGGACAGACCGGATCGAGAAAGTGTTTTGACTGTTTGTGCTAGTCATAACTGAAAATTAAGATAAAAGGATTTTAGTTAATATGTTCAATATGATTAATCTTGTATTATACTTAATATGATTAATCACGCATTATATTCAATAACATCAGTTACCCTCAATAGAATATAATGATTCCAAGATCCACATATAACTAAGATTAAAGTGGGCCACTGGCCGTCACCCAACCTTAGCTTATATCGGTAAGCCCTATATCGGCTAATTATATCCGTGATATAACTCTTGGTTGTGAATCTGGGCCCGAGGCCCAATTCACTCTGATGTCTCAAGGCCCGGGACTCCCGATGGCCTAGTCAAGAAAACCAGACTATACAGTCATGTAATCATTAATGTCTGGGACTCCCAATGACATTTATGAATCACAAACCGTCTTATCCACGCAAAAGCAGACACCCTCACACTGTAAGGCCATGAATACAATTGAATGGGCTTCGACAGCTGACATAGAATGGACAAGACATCCAACGCTTGATATTATTTGAGGTTCGTAGGTTTATTTAAAAAATTCATTCCCAAAATAGAAGATTACTATTTCGGGAAACTTTCCATTTTTGGAAACCTACTATTTTAGGAAACTTTCTAAAATTGGAAACTTTCTAAAACCGGAAACTTTCTAACTTTAGAAATTTCTTTAAAATCCAAAACCCGCAAATCTAGAAACTTCTATTTTAAGAAACTTTCTAATTTCAAAATTTCGGAAACTTTAATTTAAAATCGACTTTATAATTTTATAAAATAAATTTTAAATTAATCTGAAGAAAGACTCAAATAATTGGCCCAATTGTTTTAACTTCTTGGCCCGACGCCCAAGAATTGGTCCATGTCCAAGACATGACCCAATTGTCCAATTAAATGACATAACCGGTCTGGTTTATTAAAATTGGTCTAACCAAATTTTAATTACTACGATGACCACAATTGTCAACCGGTTATTTACTAAACCGGATTTTCTCAATTTATTTGGTCCAACCAAATCAAATTAGAAAATCCTGGTTTAGGCACAAAATCCAATTTACGACTTTGGATTTCTTATCCCGGTTTAACCAGAACTTAATAAATTTATTAAGTCTGTTTATTAAACCGTGACGTTTATAATTTTAATAAAATCATTAAACCGAGCCTTAAACCAACCATATCGGTCGATGAACCAACCGCATCGATCGATCCATCAACCGCATCGGTCGATGCTCTAAGCATCAATCCTGCATCGATCGTGCATCGATCCTGTATCGATCGATGCTCTCACGCATGCACGGACGGTTATCAGGTTTGGCCGAGATATTCTCGGATTGTGTCGACCGATCCATGCGATCGTATCGATCGATCCATGCGATCACAGGCGATTCTCTCGCGGTTGTATCGACCGATCCATGCGATCGTATCGATCGATCCATGCGATCACAGCCGATACTACTTTATAAAAATCGCATTCCAAATCAATATAGCTTGGATTTGCGATTTCAAGTGTGTTTAGGGTTCAATTCCTTGTTGCTTAAGTGATTTCTCTTATCAGTAGTTGATTCAAAACACTTCTTAAACAAGAAAACAATCCTAAACTTGAATCTAAACAAGAAAAAACCAGAACCTGGCTCTGATACCACTGAAGGATTGTTTAGTTGATCCTGATTCAATTCTTAGATTCATATCAACCTAAACATGCGGATCTAGGTTCTTCTTGATTAGAAACAATGATTAGATCTCACCTTTTACCTGTTAATTGCAGCGGAAGGAGATAGAACAGGTCAGAGATCAGAGAAACACCGAGAGATGAATCCTCCAAAGGCTCACACACGCGATCACAGAAAACGGCTGCTAGACCGAGCTAGGAGGCGTCGCAGTAGAGAGAGAGTTGGCGGCTCAGTTAGGGTTTTTGAAGAAAACAGACTCGAGTTTTATTTATAAAACTCGTCCGGTTCCTCTTGGGCCATTTGGCCATTCGCGCACTGTGTCGATCGACACATCATGTGCATCGATCGACACACAGTGGCTAAAACCTTTTATTCTCTCTAAGTACAGTAAATGCCTGGCACTTTTACCGTACTTCTTCTAAGCCATTCCTACACATTTTCCTGTTAGCTTAGGCGTGTGACCCATATGGGATCATATAATAGAGGCAATAAGTCCAAGACTTATAGATCATGAGCGGACTCTAGCAAGCCATCATGACCCCCAGTATTATATGACTTATGTCTGATCATTGACATACTCTTACTTTCTAGAGACAGTACCGAGATTACTGGACACAATTCCAACAGTGTCGGCCGACACTCGTCTTTCGGCTTCGAACTCTTCATCAAATTCCTCTATCTCCTCGATTTCCTTATCACTGATCTGCCTAATGGGAATAGTTTGTAGCTCTTTCCCACTCCTCAGTGATATTGCATTGCAGTGATGCTTGGGATTGGTATATGTGCTTCCAAGAAGGAATCCGACTTGCCTCTTAAAAGCTCCAGCAGTTTGAGCAACTTGAGAGTCCAATTGGTTCATATGTGTACTCTAAGATTCAAACTTCCCATTTAAATCAGTGTAGACAGCATCTATCTTCTTGTTGAAATCCACATCAGTCTTCGTCTGACCCTCTAGCTAGCAACTGATCCATCATAGCTTCCAACTTACTCTCATGAGCACTAGTAGCAGGAGGTGTCTGATAGGAAGATGATCCATAGGTCTTCTGATAAGAGTATTTCTGCTGAAAAGGCTTCTGGTAACCAGTATTCTGACCATATCCATAAAATTTTTGATTGCTTGTGAAAGCACTCTTCTATCCACCAGCGAAGAACTTGTTGCTTTGCTGATTCCCAAACCCGTTTCCTTGAAATCTAGAACCACCAATGTAGTTCACATCTTATTCTGTGTAGCCTTCTTCAGGTTCAAACTCTTCAACATCTTGAGCAAAATGGACATGCTTATTGCCAGTCAACAAGTTGTGAACAGTATCCAACTTGTTCTTCATCTCAGCAATCTGAAGATTATCAAACTTTCCACCAGACTCTTTCCTCCTCTGATCTGCAGTCTTAGTACTGTTGCTGCTCACCAAGTTCTCAATCAATATCCTGGCTTGCTCATGAGTCTTTGTGTTGAAGTTACCATTGCTGGTAGCATCTAACGCAGACTGGTACCAGAGAGCCACACCTCAGAAAAAAAATGCCCAGCAGCTGAACTTCATAGAATCAATGATGAGAACAGTCTCGTTGGTACATCTTAAACCTTACCCAAGCAAACTTAACTGGCTCTGTTGGTCCCTGAGTGAATGTCAGAAGGTCCTGTCTGAGCTGATCGGAGCGAGCATCATCATAGAAATACCACAGGAACTCTATCTTCACTGCATCCCAAGTGGTTAACTTCCCAGGTGGAAGTTGCTTAAGCCAAGCTGGAGCCTCTCAACAAGAGAATATGGGAAAAGCTTGAGGAACATGAAGTCATAACATACTCCATTGTGCTTTATTCCAGTGATGAAGGCTTCAAAATCCTCAATGTGGTCCATGGGTTGCTCATGAGGAAACCCATGGAAAGGATGCTGCCTCAAAAGTACATAGTAGGCAGTCTTGAGCTCAAACTCATTCCTCTCGAAAGGAGGAGGTACAATTGCTGATCTATTAGCATAAAACTCATCCGGTATGTTGTAGTCAGCAAGAGTCCTTTCAGCTGGAGGATTAGGTGGCGGATTAGGCTGTCCATTAGCTCCAGGATTAGCCACTTACCTCTCACCTTGAGGCTGCTCAGGTTCAGGGATCATATTCCCTTGGGCATCAGTCCTTTGTCCCTGAGCATTGTAGGGGTTGTTCTGTTGGTCTCTCCTTCAGCATCTGGTATCATAATCAAACGTTTATTCACCATCCTTGAAGTTCTCTGAGCCTTTCTGTTTATTCTCTCAAGTCTAGCAAGCTCCTCAAGTCTGAGGTTCAAAAGTTCTTCGTTCGGGTTGCTTCGGGTGTGTCGACTTGGCATACACTAATTTCAGAGGTGAAATCCGCACTTGGTGTCGGGCGATACTAGAGTGATGTCGGTCGACACTGAGTGCTTCAGTCGATTCCTGCAGCAACAAAAACAAGCCAAACAAGAGAATGTGAGTAACAAAAGAAATAAAAACGACCTAGACTAAACCTTAAAACAAAATCTATCAGCGAACTCAGTTGAGTCCCCGGCAACGGCGCCAAAAACTTTATAGGTCAAGAAATATCCATATTCTACTGCAAGTGCACAGTTATGCGAATGTAGTATTTCAGGGTATCATATCCACAAGGACTCAAGTTTCATACGATAGACTATATGTCATTCAGTTAAGCTAAGCCAACCAAGAGAAAGCAGTAAACGAATGCAAGTAAATTAAAGAGTGTTTTCAATGGGAGAAAGGCTTCAGACTTAGGAAGTTCTCAGGAATTATACAATGTCAGATACTTAACTAACCGGATTCAAATTAAGCACAAGTTCAAGAACTAGAAACACAATGATAAACAATCCAACTCGCGCTGAGATTATTTCTATATCTAGCAACCTAGCGATCCAAATCTCTTTGTGATCCTAGAGTTCTTAACAAGCATTAGGAACAGGTTCTTCGGTTCACAATTCTCCTAAACCAAATCTCTTTGTATCTAGTCAAATTGCTCACACTAAGTTAATTCAGATTATAACTCACACTCTCGTGCTAAGTTAATTGTCTTAAATCTAAATCCTAGGTGATCAGTCCAGAATTCAGTATTAAGTGCAACTTAGGCGATGAACGAATAGATTTAGAATCCTAGTAAATCAGTTATCTAAACATGCATAAAAACCCTATGAGAATTCCTAAATCTAACTAGGTTACTACTTAGACATATTATCAGATAAACAACACATCATTGAATAGAAAACCAAAGACTGAATAGATAGATAAAAAGGGGTTCGAAATCCTTCTCTCAAATGTTACAAGTAGCAAGAACAGCCCCTTGGCACCAAATCTCTCAATCTCCAAAGCAAGAACAAAGTAAGAACAAGATAATGACACTGAGTCTGAAAAACCTAATTAAACTCCTAAACACATTTGGGGCTAGATTAGAATTAGGGAAACTTCTGGGGTAACTTTGAAATTCTTCAAAATGTGTCTTCAACTCAGCGTATAAGTCCTGCCGCCCTCAGTGTCGACCGACACCAAGGTCAATTTTGGTCGACATCTAGTCGTGGTCGAGATACCAACTTCAGCTCGTTGCACAAGTCACCAGAAACGTCCTATAATCCCCTCCAAATGCAAGCCTACCTGTAGAAGACTCAATAGACTCGAAAACCCAGGTTAAAGACTCAATATATACAACTATATCATGGTTAAAAACCTAGAAAAACCATGATATATCAATTACCTTCAGAGATTCCACATGAGAGTGTGTACGTACCAAAGGTACCTTATCCTACCCGACCCAAGAAAATGAGGAAAGACTTGGAAGAAGCAAAATGCATGGAAATTTTGAAGGAGCTAACAGTGAAACTTCCCCTTCGTAGCTGTGATTCATATGATCTCAACATTGAGGAAGTATATGAAGGGGCTGTAAACAAACAACTGTGCCACATAGGAAAAGGTGACGATGGTCTCGAAGGAGTGCATTGATGTTTTTCAAAACAAAGTTGTCAAGAAGTTGGGTGACCCAGGGAGTTTATCTGTGCAGATTGGAGAGATGACTTTCGCATTCTCTCTGTTTAACTTTGGTTCAAGCGTAAATCATATACCATAATTTGTGGTCCTGAAGCTTGGTTTCACAAATTTCAAACCAACTAGAATCTCTTTGGTTTTTGTTGATCGATCTGCTAAGCTGGCAATTGGAGTACCCGAAGATATATATGTGAGGACTGGGCAGTCATTTGTTCATGCTGACTTTGTAGTTATGAAACCGGAAGATGAACCAAAATACCCTCTTATCTTAGGGAGGCCACTTCTAAGGGTCGTTAGAGCTATGATAGATGTGAGAAAAGGCAGAATAGACCTCAACTTGGGAGACATTGTCATAAAGTTGGAGATGGACAAAATTCTTAGGAAACCCACATTGGATGGACATACCTTTATGATTGACAATCTTTATGAAACCACTGAGGATTGGGTTGATGATATTTTGACTAAGGATCCATTTGAGATCGCTCTGACTAAGGCGGAAGGCGAGTTCAGATACATGGATGAAGACACAACAGAATATGCAAGGATGTTGGATGCAAGCCGAACAGTGGAGAGGTTGGTAGCCTACAAAAATTTGAATGAAACCGCGGCGAAAGCTCCAACAGCTGCTCACCCTGATCCGACTGAGAACCCATAGAGCAAACTGAAATCTCCTAAGATCTACCTTAAGCCACTTATTGCAAGGCTAAAGTACATGTTTCTTGGTTTAAACTCTACTTATCCTATAATTATCAATGCTAATCTGAACAATGTAGAGACTTCTTTCCTGCTCTGTGAACTTAGGAAATATCGAAAGCCCATAGGGTATTCTTTAGATGATATCATAAGAATCTTGCCAGATCTTTGCATGCATAGGATACACCTAGAAGAAGAGTCAATGACTCTTGTAGAACATCATAGGAGGTTAAACCCAAATCTAAAGGATATTTTTAAGAAATAGATTATGAAACTTCTAGAGGCAGGCATCATCGATGCAATATCGGATAGTGCTTGGGTCAGTACAGTCCATGTAGTACCTAAGGGTGGAGTAACGGTATTTAAGAATGACAAAATTGAGTTTAACCGTACTAGAACTGTCACAACACATAAGATGTGCATAGACTAATGCAAACTTAATGCCGCCACTAGGAAAGATCAGTTTTCCTTATCATTTATCGATCAAATTCTTTAAACATTGGTTAATCATTCTTATTAATGTTTCTTAGATGTTTATTCAGGTTTCTTCCACATCCCCATCCACCCAGAGGACCAGTAGAAAACAACATTCACATGTCCTTATGGCACTTTTTTTTATCTCCGAATGTCATGGCTTGTGCAATGCCCCATCACCCTTCCAACCCTGCATGATGTCGATTTTCACTGACTTAATTGAGGGCATAATGGAAGTTTTCCTAGATGATTTCTCTGTCTATATTGATCTTCCTTTATTGTTTGTCTTGTTAATCTATGCAGGGTACTTCAGCGATGCGAGGAGAAGCATTTGGTACTGAATTGAGAGAAATGTCACTTAATGGTTACTGATGGGATCAATTTGGGGCATAATATTTCAGAAAAAGGACCGAGGTCGACAAGGCAAAGATAGAAGTGATGACGAGTCTTCAACCATCATAATCTGTAAAGGGAATTAGAAATTTCTTGGGACATGCAGGGTTTTACCGGATGTTTATCAAGGACTTCTCCAAAATTGCTAGACCCTTGACCTCATTGTTGTGCAAAGAAGTGAAGTTCGACTTCAATGATGAATGTCTTGATGATTTTCATAAGATAAAAGGAGCTCTTGTGAGCGCCCCAATAGTCCAACTACCAGATTGGAAGCTTCTTTTTAAGGTTGTGACTGATGCAAGTGATTATTTAGTGGGAGTTGTTCTAGGACAACGGAAAGACAAAAAGCTGCATGTCATTTACTACATCAGCCGTACTCTGGATGAGGCTCATTGCAAATACGCAACTACATAAAAGGAACTCCTAGCCATTGTGTTTACCTTTGAGAAGTTCAGATCCTATATGGTGGGATCCAAGGTTATTGTCCACACTGGCCATGCTGCTCTAAATTATTTTTTTACCAAGAAGGATGTAAAACCCAGACTGCTACGCTATATACTCTTGTTTCAAGAGTTCGATCTGGAAATTAGGGACAATAAAGGCACTGAACATGGAGTGGTTGACCATCTCTCCAAGATGCGTGTAGAAGAGGATATCCCTCTCGATGACAGACTGCCTAAAGAAAATGACTATGTAGTCAGCATAGTCGACCACAACCATCACGCCTTCGCAGTCAATCAAGAGTCTCATGAGATGCCTTGGTTCAGACATATAGCTAATTATTTAGCTGCATAGGAGGCACCTAGGTCTCAAGCCGCATGAGAAGAATAAATTCTTCATAGACATCAAGTATTACTTCTAGGATGAATCGTATCTTTACAAACATTTCATGGATGATACTTACAAAAGGTATGTTTTAGAAGAGGAAATCCTTGGCATTCTCCATCATTGCCACGCCTCAAGCTATGCTGGACATTTTGCCACATACAAGACGGTTTCGAAAGTTCTCTGAGATGGATTCTGGTGGCCAACAATATTCAAAGATGCCCATTATTTCATCTCAAATTGTCCTTCCTATCAGAAACAAGGGAACATTAGCAGAAAGAACGAAATGCCCAATACTTTTTGTCGTGCCTTCGTTCGGCCCCCTATTTTGATCGTCCCGCCCTCTCTTGCTTGTGCCTTCATTCGCCCCACCACTCCATTGTGGTCGTTATGATATGGGTGCCTTTGTAGCTGTCTTATTCCTTGTTGCATAGCTTGAGAGTCGGCCCTCCCTTTGGTTGGTTGATGATATGTATTGCTTCTAGGGTTTGCATTTCTCGTTTGACCTGATTTTGGATCCTTAATCTCTCCTCTTCTGAAGCGTAAGAGCAAGAAATCACGTAAGTGTCGACAATCTTCGGTTGCATGGCTGGTTCTTTTGTGGTACTTCCAGAATGAATTGGGATTTTTGGACTCCTCGCTCTGAGGGTATTTTTTCCATTCATGTGAAGGTGGGGGAGTGTCTCTAACATGGCAAGCGATTGCCTTACTACCTTTATTTCTTTTGTATTATTTGTTGTAATGCTGTCTTGGCTCGTTATATTCTTGTCGCGGTTTTTCTCTAGTTGAGCTCATTTTCGGGACGAGATTCTTTTTGGCCTTGATCACCTTTTCCTCCTCCATTTCGATGAACACTGTCGACCGATGCAAAGCTTCTTCCAATGTTCTAGGCTTGTTGAGTTTCAGGTCGTCACGATATGTTGATTCATACCATAATGAATTTCTTAGTGCGGTGAGTGCTATTTTATCTGGTATTGTTACTTTTGAAATGGTGGCTTTAAATTGATAGATAAATGATCGCAGGGACTCCCACTGGCTTTGGGAAAGGGAGTATATATCGGTTTCGGTGTCTCCTTCTTCGATATACATCGAATAGTATTTAAGGAAAGAGGTGGAGAGATGATGATAGTTGTTGATCGAGTTGGCCTCGAGGCCTGAGAAATAGCTTAGTGTCGAAACGCTCAGGTTTTGGACGAAGAGCTAGCAATAACTGGCATCTTGTTCCTCAGGTGAGAAATGGGCTCGTCCCATGGCTATACTGAACGCTGTCATATATTGGTGCGGATCTGAGTTTTCTTTGTATGTCGAGAATTTTGCTTTTCTAGGGTGTCGGATCAGAATATTGGTTATCCATGGTGCGAATGGAGTGTTCTGGTGGACTTTAGAAGTCATATCACGTTTTGTGTTCTGTAGTTCCCTGTAGCAATGTCTTGGTCATTTTCCCCGATGTTGAGTTGCGAGAAATTTACTTGATTACCGACGGGGGAAAATGTGCTCGGCAGCTCTGGTGAACAGCTTGTGATTGGTCGGGTATTATTGTCAGGTTGGCGAACAGATTCATTTGAGTTTATGAGCTGATTTGATGTACGTGTAACACGGAAGTCGCGTCCCTGCGATTTGTAGATTTTCGATTCGCTCGTTGTAGGTCGCATGTTCGGTGCCTAGCATGTTGATCCTTTCGCTAGTTTCATTTCATTTCCTCCACTCATCCGATCAGTGTGTGAAGAAGTGTTGGGATGTCGGACTCTAAAGGAGCGGAGTTATCGTGGACCATAGGGGTATGTATGTTATTGCCGATGTTGCTTTCATGGTTCTCCAGGGTTGGACTGGCGATTCCATCTTTGGTCGGTATCATAGAGATGGTCGAGAGCGAGGAATGCTTGGATTTTTATGTTGATCCTTTGGATGAGGCTGGGGTTTCTTTGGTTGATGGCTTTGACGCGGGGCATACCTTTGTTGGGGTTAGTTTGATTGGGACATGCTACGGCGAAGCAGGTTTTGTTGCGTCGGTTCACACTTTAAGAGTGATTTGCATTGGTAGTCACTTTGAGTTTTGAAACTCACATATTAGGCACTTTAGAGTTGGGAAAGGCTTTTTCACTATTTAAAAAAATTAATGGCCAACATGTCCTTGAAAAGTTTGTGGTTAGGTTATGGTGTAACTATTTAATAAGCTAGTTGAAATGGGATTGGAGGAAAATTAATTGAGAGATTTAATCCTAGCCATGTATTTGATAAAAGCATAAATTTTGTGGTTTTGAATTTTCTACAAAATTCATTTTTCTTTTATTTATCTCTCTCCCTTTTCTTTCTCTCTCTCTCTCTCTCAACATATAGTCTTTTTAGACTAATTAAATTATTTTAATTGGTACTATAAATTATAAATTGTTTTTCTCTATATTATGACATCCATTTTGATATATTTTTGTAATTGTTTATCAAAATATGTAGATGTTGAAAAGTTTCAGGCAGAATGACATGGACAACAATTTTTTGGGCAAATCGACATAGACACTATTTTGATAAATTATCGCATTTTACGATCTCTTTCATTTCATTTTGTGTACATGTGGGTGTGGATGGTTTGATTTGAAACTTGTTGTAACTTCACGGATATTTTCTTATTTGGGTTCTTAAATTAAGGTCGTCACACTTTTTGGTAAGTGGTGTCATCAATCAAACACAATTGTGGATATGTCAATGTGGATGACATAGTTATGCGTTTGTTGTTGGACTCATTTGGTAAACTATCACATTTTATGATCTTTGTCGTTCATTTTGTGTACATGTCCATATGGATGGTTTGGTTTGGAACTTGTTGTTTTTCACTATCTCCAGGGTTATTTTTCTTATTTGGGGTTCTTACATTAAGTTTGTCACACTTTTTGGTGAGTAGTGTCATCAGTTAAACATGCTTCTGGATATGTCTATGTTGATGACTTAGTTGTAATTTTTATTAGACTCAATTGGTGAACTATCTCTTATTACGATATATGTCAGTTATTTGTATACATGTCCATGTGGATGGTAGGGTTTGCAACTTATTGTATGTTCACTCACTTTCACGGATATTATCTCTTATGTGAGTTCTTACATTAATGTTGTCATACTTTTTGATAAGTTATGTTATCCGTAAAACAAGCTCGTGGATATGTCCATGTAGACTACATAGTTGTAAGTTTGTTGTCGGACTCATTTGGTAAACTACCGCATATTATGATCTTTGTCAGTCATTTTGTGTACATGTCCATGTGGATGGTTTGGTTTGGAACTTGTTTAATGTTCATTAACTTCACAAATAATAATTGGTGTCCGTTAAAACATGTCAACATTGACGTAATTTAAAAGGGGTAAGACCAGATGTACAATATATGTCCACTCTATAATGTCCATGAAACATATAGCAACAATGTTTCTAAAAGGCGTATAAGAAAACAAATGGGTGTCCATTAAAATATGGCCACACAAAATGTAAACAAAATGGTAAACTCAGATGTAAATATATGTTCATCTTACAATGTCCGTGAGACCTTATGTACTACTACGAAAACTTGGTACTGTAAAGTTCTAATAAACTATGATGTTTCTCGTAACGTGTCAATGGAAAATCGTATTAATAATATACAATGTGAAAAAATATTATTCTCGCAGAAGTAATCAACATAATAAACTTGATAAAAATATATGTTCATTTAAAACTGTCCACACAGACGTAATCAACCGGATAAATAGATGGAACTAGATGTCCATTTAAACGTGTCCATACAAACGTAATCAAAATGGGAAAAATATGAAAATATATGTCCATTTTACATTGTCTATTATGACGTTAACAAGTCCAGGTTCAAGTAGACATTCAATCTCTTGCTAGATATCTATCAGTCGTGAATAGACATATGTGAAGAACATAAGGAACATTAGAAGACATAGAGATGTCATATTGAAAGTTGTGCAGATATAAAGTTTAAATAAATGGATGTCCATATTGAAATGTATGTAAGCTTATTTAAAGTGTCAATGCGAATAATATTGTCCACCAAGTGACGTATACAATTGTTCATATCCTACTATGTATCATTTATGATGTTCGAATGTATACAAACACCATACTATGAACAAATCCGGAACTAGATGTACGAATGTGTGTCCAAGAACTAATGTTCATAAGCTTATTTACAATATTAATGTGAAAATATTGTCTATAAAGTCATGTACACAATTATATATATATATCATATATATATATATTACTGTACAATAATTATGATGTCACAATGTTTTGATGTCAACTATATTTGATTTAAAATTTTAAAAATATATCAAAAATAGATGTTATAATGTAAAGAAAAAATAATTATAATTAATATTATCAAAAAAATATGTTTAGCAAAAAAAGACTAATAGAAAAAATGAAAAGAGAGAGCGGGGATAGAGAAATGAAAGAAATATAATAAAGAGAAAATAGAAAATGGAAAGAGAAATGTTTGGTGGTGAAAGAGAGGTTAGAAGGAGAATAGATTTTAGAAGAAATTATGGGTAATATAGGATTTGATTAGCAAGTGCTGTAGAATTTTTTACAGCCATAATATTTTATACAGTCTATTTTTTCTCCAATCATGTTTTACATACACTTTTTAAAGCTACATATTTTCTTTTTTTATTTGTTGTTTTTGACTGTAGAAAGCAAAAAAAAACTTAAAACACTTATATATTGACTTTGGAAAATTTATAAATTCACAGCTCAAAACATACCGCTTAAAAATTTAAAGTCAAAGCAAAAAATTTACAACATGATTTATACAACAATAAATCTAAAACCACAGCTCTTGCCAATCTGACCCATAGTATTGTCCATAAGCCAAAGTGTCCAATAATAACAAAATGACTTATTATGTAAATATCTCACACTTTTATTATATGTTGTTAATCTGTTTTTTTTTTTTTTTTAGTTTTGACATTAATACAACTAAGGTGTTGTTCGTTTGTCCATTCAGATGATCCATCTGGATGGAGATGAAAATTGATGTTCGTTTAGTAACAAAAACGACATCCATCCAGATGAATCTCATCTCCATCCAGATGGATCATCTGAATGAGTTTTAAAAATTTAGGCAAAATTTTTAAACTCATCTAGATGAACCAAATTGGATCATTTGGATGGAGATGATTCATCCAAAAATAACAAATTACTAATATACCCTAATTATTTAAATGGATCATTTGAATGCCAATTCTAAATGAGTAAATGAACATAAAGTAAATAAAATCGTGTTTTTCCGTCAAAACCGTAAAATCGTGTTTTTCCGCCAAAACCGTAAAATTGCGTTTTCCCGCCAAAACCGCAAAATCGCGTTTTTCCAGCCAAAACCGCAAAATCGCTTTTTCTCTCCAAAACCGCAAAATCGTTTTTTCTCTCCAAAACCGTAAAATCGCGTTTTTCCGCCAAAAACCTGAAATCGTGTTTTCCCGCCAAAACCGCAAATCGCGTTTTCCGCTAAAACCGCAAAATCGTGTTTTCCCGCCAAAACCGCAAAATCGCTTTTTCTCCAAAACCGCAAAATCGTTTTTTCTCTCCAAACCCGTAAAATCGCGTTTTCCGCCAAAAACCTGAAATCGTGTTTTCCCGCCAAAACCGCAAAATCGCTTTTTCCCGCCAAAACCGCAAAATCGCTTTTTCCCGCCAAAACCGCAAAATCGCTTTTTCCGCCAAAACCGCAAAATCGCGTTTTCCTGCCAAAACCGTAAAATCGCATTTTTCAGCCAAAACCGTAAAATTGTGTTTTCTCGCCAAAACCGAAAATTGTGATTTTCCGCCAAAACTGAAAATCGTGTTTTTCGTCACAACCAAAAAATCGTGTTTTCTCGCCAAAACCGTAAAATCGCGTTTTCCGCCAAAATCATAAAATAGTGTTTTCCTGCTAAAACCGTAAAAATCATATTTTTTTCTTAAAAACGCAAAATTACATTTTCCCGCCAAATCTATAATATTGTGTTTTCATGTCAATATAATAATAGTTTAAAAATTAATTAGTTGTAAATATATTTTAGATTAGTATTTAAAATATTATAGTAAAGATTAAAACTAAAAATATAATTAGTTTAAAGTAGAGTAGTTTAGTCATTTTCTTATTAAACTCATCTAGATGAAATTGAAGTTTACAAAAAAAATAAGCAAACAAACACATGTTCATCTAAATGATCCATTCAAATGAACATCGAAAAAAACATTAAAAAAAAACAACGAACAACATTCAGATGGATCATTTAGATGAATCATTTAAATGAACCATCTGGATGGATATGTCAAATGATCCAACGAACAGCCCCTAAGTTAAAAATAAAATGATAAGAATATTTGAGTAAACTCATGTAGAGCTGCCTTTTTCCAAGAAAATAAAAATACAGAGAAGGTTTTTTTGTCAATCCCCTATATAACCTAAACCCACGATTGAATCTTATCATTCCGTTTCATCTTCTCAGACGCTAATTCATCGAATCCCACACCCACATTCTTTCGATCCATTTTTCCATTGGATCTCTCTGCAATTTTTTGTCTCTAACCATGAGCGCAATTTATCTACTCCGCAAATTCTCCACGAAGCCTCCTTCTCGGTTTCATAGAAACCTCTTGTTTTCCAGCTTTTCCATCGATTTACCTCTAGATTTAGCGCCAAGTCCCTTATTTCGTCCCTTCTCAAGCACCATCCCGAACCGTCCTACGATATTCAACAACACACAGAGGTTGATTTCGTGTTTTGGCCAATCGAAGGTCTTACCAATTTGGGTTTCTGAGAAAACGAAGAGTATCGGCGTTTCATTGAGAGAATATTCAACATCAGTGGAGACCAATACAAGCGACAAGAGTTTTGAGAGAATTCATGTTCAGACTGGTCTAAACCCGAATCCATCGGTCATCGAAAGGATACACAAAGACGGAGAAACCATAGGCGAATCGGTTTCTGGAGCAGAGATCAACGAGATTGAGATATCTGAAGGTGAAAACGTAGAAATTCTTGGTGGGAAAGTTAGAGAAGAGAGTGAGGCTGAGAAAGAAGCGTGGAGGATTTTGAAAGACGCCGTCGTTAGATATTGTGGTTCGCCGGTGGGGACGGTGGCGGCAAACGATCCCGGAGATAAGTTGCCTTTGAATTATGATCAAGTGTTTATAAGAGACTTTGTGCCTTCTGCTTTGGCTTTTTTGCTGAAAGGAGAAGGAGAGATTGTCAGGAACTTTCTCCTCCATACATTACAGCTTCAGGTATGTGTAAACGTCTTCATAATCGAAGCATGTTCTAAAAGAGACATACTCTGAACATTTTGAATGTAAAGTAGTGATTATGGTTTCTGTGATTTGTGTTAACTAATTTCTGGTTTAGCAAGAGAACTTTTAGTAGATTGTAATGAATACTTTAGCTGTTAAAAGTTACAGGTATGCATATATGAGATCATAATCAGTGAATTTTGAATGTCTCATTGATGTTCTAAAAGAGACAGAATCTGAACATTTAGAATGTACTGTGGTTATGGTTTCTTTAGTTTGAAAGAACTGATTCAAAGTGTCATTGTGTTTAGTTATATCTTTATTATTTGTGTTAGAAAATGTGAAGCCGAATTTCAGTAGCATGTAATTAATCAGTTGATGCTTTATGGTTTGTTGCTGATAGAACCTATGTTTGTTTTTAAGAGCTGGGAGAAAACCGTAGACTGTTACAGTCCAGGACAAGGCTTGATGCCTGCAAGTTTCAAAGTCAGAACCGTGGCACTTGATGAGAACACCTCGGAAGAGGTTCTCGATCCAGATTTTGGTGAATCAGCTATTGGTCGTGTTGCTCCTGTGGATTCTGGTTAGTAGATTTTCTCTTTGGTCATAAATATTTATTATATATACTACAAGCAAATGCGATTGACAGAGTGTCGCTATGTTGATTTTCTTTCATCCTTTATAGGTTTGTGGTGGATTATTCTATTAAGGGCATATGGGAAACTAACAGGAGATTTCTCATTACAAGAGAGGATAGATGTTCAGACAGGCATAAAGCTCATCATGAACTTGTGTTTAGCAGATGGATTTGATATGTTTCCAACACTTCTTGTGACCGATGGTTCTTGTATGATTGATCGTCGAATGGGTATCCATGGACATCCCCTCGAAATCCAAGTAACTAATTATTTGTCTTATTGTCTCTATAACTTGTTGTTTGTGAGACCTAACCATGATTGTCCCTCTGATGCATTGCAGTCGTTATTCTACTCAGCACTCAGATGCTCCCGTGAGATGCTTTCTGTTAACGACAGCTCCAACAATCTTGTAAGAGCCATTAACAACAGATTAAGTGCTTTGTCCTTTCATATCAGAGAATACTACTGGGTAGACATTAAAAAGATCAATGAGATATACCGTTACAAGACGGAAGAGTATTCCACGGATGCTACTAACAAATTCAACATCTACCCTGAGCAAATTCCTCCATGGCTCATGGACTGGATTCCCGAGCAAGGCGGGTATCTCCTCGGGAACCTACAACCCGCGCACATGGATTTCAGATTCTTCACGCTTGGGAACTTTTGGTCTGTTGTTTCCTCCTTGAGTACACCGAAGCAGAATGAAGCTATATTGAACTTAATTGAAGCTAAATGGGATGACATTATTGGCAACATGCCTCTTAAGATTTGTTATCCTGCGTTAGAGTATGATGATTGGCGTATAATCACTGGAAGCGACCCCAAGAACACGTGACTTTCGCTTACTCTTTACTTTCTCCTCCCTTTGTTCAAGGCTTGTGGACAATATTTCCTGAAAACACTTGTTAAACTTTGCAGGCCTTGGTCGTATCACAACAGTGGATCCTGGCCAACACTTCTTTGGCAGGTAAACAGTTATATGTTTGGAATAGAGATTGGATCAAAAGTATTTTACTATCAATTGGTTACAGTTTCAGAGGTTTTATTGGTAACAACTGAGGATCCTGTGTTTGATTTTGACAACAGTTCACATTATCATGTATGAAGATGGGTAGACCAGAGCTAGCTGAAAAAGCTCTTGCATTGGCTGAGAAGAGGCTTATGGCAGATCGTTGGCCAGAGTATTACGACACCAGATCTGGGAAATTCATTGGAAAGCAGTCTCGGCTTTACCAGACATGGACAGTCGCCGGATTCTTGACTTCTAAACTCCTCTTGGCCAACCCTGAGATGGCGTCGAAGTTATTTTGGGAAGAAGATTACGAACTTCTGGATATATGTGTTTGTGGTCTCAGCAAATCTGGTCGGAAAAAATGCTCTCGAGTCGCTGCCAAGACTCAGATTCTTGTCCGATGAGTGCAAAACAGTCTCTATTTGCTTCTCTGAAAGTTTCAATCGCAATAAGCTTTTTTAGGCTAAGATTTTACAGGAATATAAAATTTACAGAAACATGACTGTCACATAATATTGATTATCTATCTGTTTGTATATATATACATATACTAGTATTAATCCCCATACTACGTAAGTGACATTTTTTAAAGATCGATTTTATATAAAAAAAAATTGTGGAGGATCGTGAGTGAGTAGTAGAAAAAAAAACATTTAAAACAAACAAATATTTAAGTAAATCTGTATATATATAATTTAAAATTAAATTATGTATTTATTGTGAAAAAAGCCAAAATTTGTAGGAAGGACCCATGGACAAAAGCTGAGGTGTCAGATATGGAAAAGTCTCCCTCTTTCTCTTTTATGACTTTCTAATTATATATACTAGGATTGGAACCCGCGCGAAATCGCGCGGAAACTCATTTTAAATAAAGTAATCTAGAATATTAGCCACTAAATTTTATTTAAAAAAATTAATTACTAAATATAAATATTAAACTAAAATTTAAAGTACCAAATATAAAACATATTCAAATATTTTTTTTAAGTTAACTATAAATGTTAACTAAAAAGATAATTTAAAACGACAACATGGACATCTGTGACTTGTTTTAAGTCATCTAAGAATACATTCAACATTGAAGACATGAATACAAGGTATCGTCAGAAGAGTTTCGTCGATAGCAAATTCTTCTTGACAAATCACACACATTTTATATTTCTCATTTTCATTATTTTTATCATCCATAAATATTTTCTCTATAAATAATTAATTGCATGTTGAGTAGGAGGTCTCGGGATCACATTCCATGAGTAAAGAGAATCTTCAATTGCTTGTTGCTCCGACATATCTTCGTATGTGACATCATGATAAAGATTTAAGGTTAATGATAGTGTCATGATCTTTGCATGTGTGTAGGCATTAGATTCAATGACATTACATGCAATAAACATAAGATTCGGTAAAATTATATTTGCCTCTCCAGCCTCAATCTCTTATTCCACCATAGAATGATACAAATCTTGTTTATCAGTGGATTCCTCTTCCGAGATAAAATTGGCACCATTAAAAATAAATGACTTTAATATTAGTATTGTAGCCAAGTAGAACTTTACAAATACGATAATCATGCCACCACATCGATTATCAAAAGGGTCATCAAGACTTACACTATATGAAGAAGTAGTTTCATTGACCATAATAACTTTATTATCCTAACATGTAAGCACAAAATGATCTTAGACTCGTATAGAGTTTTGGGAGTCAATATTTTTTTAACAGACAAGATATCAACACCTACTATTAAATATACTAAATCAACTATATTTAAAATTACAAGTAATTGGTATAGAAATAAAAACAGAAATTTATTAATCATGCGTTAAAGTACACTAGTGGACTCCAGCCTCCGTGCACGCGCGGGGTTCATGTGTTATGGTTGTTTAAGGATTAATTGCCTTGGCTGTTTTTCTTTACGTGGTTTCATGTTCGCAATAGTTAACATACTGTTGCTATTAAACAATTTGGTTGTTTATAATAGTGTAATATTGATAGTTGACGTATAACATTTTACAATATTCGTCATAGCTGCTCTCATCCTTTCATGCGTTCTGACATCACCAATTCAAATGATGACGGTGGTTCAAGTGTTTGGTTTTATTATTTATGTAGATGGTACGAAGAAATACTTGTGGGACAACTGGTGCATTTTGTAGGTCAGTCATTTTGGTTATTTTGACAGTGCGATGTTTGGGTGTTAGACTGCAGAGAGTGACCTTCATCTCGAAGACAAAATGTTTGCCGGAAAGTTCTTTAAGACAGTTGGGACAATTCGTCGTCCAAAAATTCTGCAGCCTGTTACATAAAGATTTTTTTTCTTAGCCACAAGACAGCGGAAATAAGCTGTGTAACTGTTGGATCATTGTTTTCTTAGATTACCTATTGAAGTAGCGAGGAGGCATTTTTTATGTTAGCTTGGTCATTTCTGTACCGAAGAGTCGAAGACAACAAAAGTCGAGTTGTCTATCCCATCACTTACATCTAGCTCCACCGTGTACCAGTTAAAAAATGATATATCCACTCAGTATTTGGTGTAATTTGTTGGTTTCAAGCGTGTAGTTTAATTTGATACCTTGTTATCCATGTTAATTTAGGAACAACACATTTGCTGCATCGTAGAGCAGGGCATTTTTGTCTAGTTTTCTGCTTCAGTGGCACATGACACATAGGACCGTACATTTCGTTGGAAGAGACAAACAATGGTGGCGTTGCAAATGACGTCAGCCTCCTGCAACTTAATTTTAAAGCGGTTATATCGTATATGGTTGATTTTAGTTGTATGATGTAGTTGTGTAGTAAAGATATAATAGTTACCCGTTTGCTTGACTGGGATATGTAAACGTAAAGTTTCCTTATCGAAATTGTCTCCATCTTTTTATGATGTCGCTTATGTACTACACACGAGAAAGGTATGGGTTCAGCAAATGCCCTAAGTGCATGTGGTCACAGTGGTTACTTTTATAAAAGCGTGGATGGGTTTCAAAGGACGTTGTTGTAAGTATCATAGTGTGATTATCATGTGTATGTAAAACGAATATAAGGTTGGCACATTAAATAGACGACTGAACTCTTGGTAAATTCTTCGATAGCATGGCTTTTAGCATTGAAGAACCTTGTAGCCGCAATGGAGTTTAAATACAGGTTTCCTGTATGGGGCAACATCGCAACGACATGCATGTGTTGTTTCTTTTTTGTTATGTACAAAAGCTTACCGCCAATTACATAAGTTATGTACAGAGGCTAGTTAAAAGGAAGTTAAGAATATTGTTTCATGTCATATCTTTCAAGCAATTTTATAATACTGAGAACACAAAATCCTACTAATATTGTATATCTGTTTTTTTCAGCAAAGGATTGTGTAAAGCAGACATTATCAAGCAGAGACATATATGTGTCAGTAAATATTGGCACTATTAGAGTTGTCTCTAGCGAACAGGTTTCTCCTCTTCCCTCTTTCTCTCTCAGATACACATATATACACATATGCAAAGCAATATGAGCAAACATGAACCAGAAGCATAGAGATATTCAAACCCAAATTGACAGAGAAGACCACATCGTGCCTCCAGCTTCTGGCTAGTGGAGACCACATCGTGCCTCCTCTTCATGTTGACTTTCCTCTCCGGCTCTGTTGGAAAACCCTCAATGAATACTCCAATCTTTCGTACTTAGCCATCATGTGCTTCAGCAGGTCCTCACCACTCTTTTTCCAAATACCCAATAAAAACCCAAAACAAAAGAAAGAAAATTTTATGAAGCAGATTCAGCGTTGAGGGAAGTAACTATGTGTACATTCATGTTTTCACTGATAGCAATCATTATCTATTGCGACGACCATGAAGGATAAGCACGGGCGCCACCAAGAGGTTCATGTACAACATGTAAGAGAGGAACTCACTGATTCAAAACAAAAGAGGTGCAAAAGCTAAAACAAATAGATTAGAGGTAGGATCAATTACATGTATGATTCTATCGGCTACGTACATTATGCTTGACCTTCTCCTTGGAGGCAATTCTAAGCTTTTCAGCAGCCCGCGTGCATGAGTTTCATTCAATTTTCACATCAGATATTACGTTATCACTTAAAAAGTAGCAGAACAGCATGTACACCTCAGGATCAGCTTTGGACGTCTTCCACAAGATCGTTGCACAGGCCTCTGGACTGAGAAAGGCAGAACAACATACAGAATAAATCAACATGTAAAAATACCATATCATCGTATCTACATTAGTGGATACTACGGTATTGTACAATAGAGTTAGCCTCAAATTTTAAGATACATACAATTTAGTCTTTACTCTAAGAGAGTCATCGGGGATACAAACCCCTTCAACAACTTAAGACGAATAGTACCTTCCAAATGCCACTATAGCCTCAGAGCTTCATCCCCGCCTCCAAATCTTGCAATCTATGCAAAAAATAATGTTAGATTACTCTAAGAAGATGCATTATGTATACAATTAAAAGAAGAAATAAAGAAATTTTGGTCTTCTTAGTCTTACATATATAAACAAAGATATAGCTGAAAGTAAAACTTGGAGGCATATTATATCTGCAGACCATAAGCAAAGCTCGAACATAATTAAGCTTGTACACACATGATCTTCGAATGGCAGAAACGTAAGCCTGAAACATAGGAAAAAATTGAATCCGAATTTGGTAAGGAGGAAATCGCAAACGAAAATCAAACATGAATAGATTACATAACACAGAAAACCAAATTAAACTTAAAAGTTAATAGTGAAGCCTTTTTACAGAGTATCAGGAAACTGTTCACTTTCTTTGGAAGATGGAGAGGCTAAAAGAGATAGAGAGAGTAACTTTTTTTAATATATTGGGTTTAAAATAGTAATAAAGATCTAGCGTGAGGAAAATCAGTTGATGACTTTAAGAGGAAAAGAAAATAATAGGGACCCACAATAAAAAAGAATGAGGTGGACACTCTCAATGGAGAGTAAAAAAATGTCTAATTATATATATTTTTTTAATGAGTATTTACTCTTTCCAAATTTAGATTGTACAAAAAAATTTATGATGATACAACCAAAGTTTTCACTTATTGTAACAAACATAGTTTTGTAATTGTTATTATCTTCTCTTTTACATTAGATTGTTTGCTTTCACATACTTATATTTACATGCCAAATGTTGTAATATATGATCAAAAAAATTAATCAAAAGTTGCAATCTTTAACATGAATGGTTGCAAAAAATACATGAATGGTTGTACCTATTCAACTGAAATGGTACAACTTTTTACATAAAACTTAATATTTTATTAATTTTAAAATTTTAAAATTATATAATTTAATTTATATTTTATAAAAATATAATTAAATTAATTAGGCCACATTTTTATTATGTTACATTATAATTTATCAATAAGAGGAAAAATTGAATTATTAATATTTTGGTATACAATACTGAAATAGAGTAGAATGTATATACAAAAAGACATTAAAAACTTGTTATTATGTCTTTAAACATTTCTTAAGAATATATTTTTATTATAAATTTAACATGGTATTTCTCCAAAATTTGGTTGTTTCCGTCAAATTTATTTAACTGTATAAAACATTTTTTTTTAAAGAACCAATAAAATAACAAATTATATTAAAATGAAATATCAAACTCATAAAAAAATTATTAGGAATTTGGTTAACATCTAAAAATCAACCAAAATAAAAATTCATCAACATCTTATAAAATCATATTGAGTATTAGCTATTCATTATTTTAAAATTACAGAGTTATATACTTTGTGTCAACATTATTCATTTAAAAATTAATTTTTGTTTTTATTAGACTATGTTTCAGCAACTAAAAACACACTATATATATACGACCCATAGAAAAATAATGTAAACGGCTAAATGTTCAGTATTAAAATATTTGTTTAGTTATTTATTTTTTATGAAGTATATAATTAGATTAATTAACACAAACTTAAATAAACATGCAAAAGGTTATAATATATGATCAAATAAACAATTAATTCAAGAATTGAAATGGTTAATATGAATGTTTGCAGCCATTTAATTGAAATGATGCAAATTTTCACATAAAACTTAACATTTTATTGCTTTTAAAATTTGTTTGTTATACATATATATTGGTATTTTAGAAAAACGTATAATTAAATTAGTTATTCCCAATAATTATTATTTTGTATATTATAATTTAAAAATAGAAGTTAAAAATAGATTTATTAATATTTATGTTTACTAAACTTAAATATAGTAGATTATATGTACAAAACGACACTAAAAACTTGCTATTGTTTCTTGATATATCACATAAGAATATAATTTTTATAATAAATTATCATGGTCTTTTTCGGAATTTGTAATATTTACAAATTGCTATGATGCTACCAAAATTTGGTGGACTATATTGAACTAACAACATAGTTATATTAAATCTATATGTTCAACATACATATTTCTCCGTTTTAATTTATTTTAACTCAAAATATTATATTCAAGCAAGATTTAGTTATTTTCGTCAAATTTATTTATCTGTATAATTAAAACAATGTTAGTATTTTAATTAAAAAATGTATCAATAATAAAATATTAAGTATTAAAAATCATAAAGTATGAAACTCATAAAAAATGCTTAAGAATTTGGTAAACATCTAAAAACCAACCAAAAATCAAACAACATATTATTATAGAAAAACACAAATTATTATATTATTATAAATATGTAATTATATTAGATATTAATACACAAATAAAAGAAAACTAAAATGTATTTTATGCACATATTATATATTAAATGTGTTGTTAAACATACAATATAATACATATACAATACCACAATCATGTTTATATAATAAGATTATATCCAAGAATAAGAGTCATCGATTTTCTTTTTCATGTTCCTTATTGATCGTTTAGATGATATATTATTTTATAGTTTGGAGACTTCAAAGAATTATTTTCATACGATTTAGACTCTATCTTTTTTTCCTCCAAATTTCTAGATTTATTTCTTTTGACCTCTTCAACTGAAATTATTCCTTTTTAGGTCTTCTAGATCCTCTTTTTTGTCATTGACCTATAGATAATTTAATTTGTCACATTTATAAAATGTATTAAAAAAATTACTAAAGTAGTATTTGAAATTATATTATTGATGTTAGAAAGTTACCTCAAAGGAGGAAAAAATGAAAATGAAAAACCTAAAATTTTGTTACAAAAAAATGAAGGATGTTTGCAACTATATATATGATTTGAAAGGTTGTGATTAAAAGATACATTTGAAAGACAGGTATTTTAAACTAAATTGAAGTTATAAACAAAAGTGTACAAATAAATAAATCCTAAAGACACGACCGTTCCTATGATGCTACCAAAACTTGGTGACTATATTGAACTAACAACATAGTTATATTAAATATATATTCTCAACATACATATTTCTCAAGTTTAATTGATTTTAACACAAAATTATATTCGAGCAAGATTTACTTGTTTTCGTAAAACTTATTTATTTGTATAAAACAATGTTAATATTTTGATTAAAAATGTACCAATAATAAAATATTAAATAATATTAAAAATCATAAAGTATCAAACTCATAAAAATTGCTTAAGAATTTGCTAAACATCTAAAAATGAACCAAAAATTTAACCACATATTATTATAGAAAAACACAAATTATTATATTATTATACATTATGTAATGAGATTAGTTATTAATACACAAATGAAAGAAAAGTAAAATGTATTTTATACACAAATCACATATTAAATGTGTTGTTAAACATACAATATAATAAATACACAATACCACAATCATGTTTATATAATAAAATTACATCGAAGAATAAGAATCATCGATTTTCTTTTTCATGTTCCTTGCTTATCGTTTAGACGATATATTATTTTATGTTTTGTAGACTTCAAAGAATTATTTTCACACGATTTAGACTCTATATTTTTCTCCAATTTTCTAGATTTATTTCTTCCAACATCTTCATACAAATTTTTTTCCTTTTTAGGTGTTATCCTCTTATTTTGTTGTTGTCATTGACTTAAAGATAATTTAAAATTTGTCACATTCATATAAAATGTATTACAAAAATTATTAAAGTAATATTTGAAATTATATTATTGGTGTTAGAAAGTTACCTCTAAGGAGGAACAAATGGAAATGGAAGACCTAAAAATTTGTGTTACAAAAACTGAAAGATGTTTGCAACTATATATAGGATTTGAAAGATTGCGATTAAAAGATACATTTGAAAAAACACATTTTTAAAAACTAAATAGAAGTTATAAACAATAAGGTACATAGAAAAAAAAATTCATGACCATTCATTTGTATTTTTTTTAAATTATGGAAAAAGCAAATTAAAGAAAAACCGGTAAGATGAATAAAATGTTGTGAATGAAGTACAAAACTAAAGTGTGTGAAAGTACAGTAAAAACATACCTTTTAAAGAAAATAGAAGTTATATGTGAAATTATCAAAAGATTAATCCGAAAAGACACTAAAACTATATAATTGAGAATAATGTTGTGGTAAAGTTATTTAAGGTTTTGTAGGTGTGAAATGTGATTTTAAGTAAGAATATGCTTGCTAAAAGGAAAACAAAAGTAGAGTGTGCACAAGAAAAAAGAAGAAAAAAAAATAATGTGGTTAGATGATGAATGTTATAGAACTTAAATGTTTTTTTCTAAAAAAATAATAATTTCAAAGGAGGAAAAAATAGAAATGGAAGACTTAAAATTTTGTGTTAAAAATGAATGATGTTTGCAATTACATATAGGATTTGAAATGTTGCGATTAAAACACACATTTGAAAGACGCGACCATAGAATGAAAAGACGCATTTTTAACTAAATGGAAGTTATAAACGAAAGGGTACGAACAAATAAATACGAAAAGACACGACCGTTCATTGGTATTTGGAGGAACAAATGGAAATGAAATACCTAAAATTTTGTGTTAAAAATGAATGATGTTTGCAACTACATATAAGATTTGAAAGGTTGCGATTAAAATACACATTTAAAAGACGCGACCGTAGAATGAAAAGACTTTTGACTAAGTGGAAGTTATATACGAAAGAGTGAAAATAAATAAATAAGAAAAGTCACAACCCTTCACTGGTATTTGGAGGAACAAATGGAAATGAAAAATCTAAATTATTTGTGTAAAAAATGAATGATGTTTGTAACTATATATAGGATTTGAAAGATAGCGATTAAAAGACACATCTAAAAGACGCGACCGTAAAATTTAAAACTTTTTACTAAATGGAAGTTATATACGAAAAGGTACGAATACATAACTATGAAAAGACACGACCCTTCATTGGTATTTGGAGGAACAAGTGGAAATGAAATACCTAAAATTTTGTGTTAAAAATGAATGATGTTTGCAACTACATATAAGATTTGAAAGGTTGTGATTAAAATACACATTTAAAAGACGCGACCGTAGAATGAAAAGACTTTTGACTAAGTGGAAGTTATATACGAAAGAGTGAAAATAAATAAATAAGAAAAGTCACAACCCTTCACTGGTATTTGGAGGAACAAATGGAAATGAAAAATCTAATTTTTTGTGTAAAAATGAATGATGTTTGTAACTATATATAGGATTTGAAAGGTAGCGATTAAAAGACACATTTAAAAGACGCGACCGTAAAATTAAAAACTTTTTACTAAATGGAAGTTATATATGAAAAGGTACGAATAAATAAATATGAAAAGACACGACCCTTCATTGGTATTTGGAGGAACAAATGGAATTTGGAAGACCTAAATTTTTTTGTTAAAAATGAATGATGTTTGCAACTAAATATAGGATTTGAAACGTTACGATTAAAATACACATTTAAAAGACGCGACCGTAGAATGAAAAGACACATTTTTAACTAAATGTAAGTTATATATGAAAGAATGCGAAGAAATAAATACGAAAAATCATGACTGTTCATTGGTATTTTTTTGATTGTTATTATTAATAGATTAGATATATACACATATACACATAAGATTGCAACAGTTTTATACAGTTGCAGCTTTGTGTAGAAGGTGAAAGAAATGTTGCTTCTTTTCCTTCTCCACATCAACCTTCATTCACCAATTAAAACATTACAACCTCAGTTTTTCATCTTTTAATAAAATATTTTTTTCAATTTGGTATGGCATTATAGAATACAACTTAGAAATATTATTTTCAATATTTTCCTTTGCTATTCTATTTGAACCACCCTATTACATTCTTTAGCTTAAAAACTACCTTTTATATATCAAAATGATAAAGTAATTGGAATATATATTTTGTTGTAGCAAGTAGAGTCGGCCATGAGTTTTCTTCCAAAATGACTTGAATCTCAATTTGCGAATCATACTCAAATATTATTCGACTAAAACAAAAGTTCTTCATAATTTTAGTGGCCCACCTCATTGCTTCTGCTTATGTTTCAAGTGGTGATCTTAATTTGGATAGCTTCCTTCCTCCCATCCTTATGGCATGACTAGTACTATCTCGTAGAATCCAACCAATCCCACAATGATCTTTTTCTCAAATCATGCTCCATCAACATTTCACTTGAACCAGTTCGGTGGTGGCGGAATCCATCTTTCTACTCTGCTTTGATCTGGTTAACCTTACTCATATTCTCCTCAATTTCTACACTAATACTTCATTCATCCATGTCCTCCTTTACTTTCAAGAAGGTTTCCATAGCATCATATTCCACACCCTTAATCACAAAATCATTTAGATTTTTTCATAACCTCGATATAATCCATGGTCTGATCTTCACCACATCTTTTTCAAATGGATACTTTGGGATACTATTCATTACTCCATGTTTTCATAGAAGTTGGACATTTCACCAATATAAGATGTTTGATTGGGTATATTTCCCAAACTAATCATGAAAATGGGCATTGGAATAGTAGTTAATTCACCGGCTCATCTCCACTTTGACACCTATTTCAAGCAACTTCTTTCAACATATGTATATTCTTGAGACTCTGCAAAATGTAGACAATTACTTACACTTTTCCATAAGAAATGTCGGATTTTGGACTTATCTATGCTTTCCAACTCATCTAAAATAAGGGTTGCAAGCTTGGATGATCTCACTCAACTTGTTCATTCTCCATCTTCATTGCATTTATCTAGATACAATAGTCGGACTAGTATAATAATAATTATTATTCTGACATTTCAATCCTCAAGGCAAATTTCCTTTCTCCTAAGTCTATCCTCTTCCGAGAAAAAATTTATCAGCATTTCTCTATTTCATTCTCTTACTTCTTGAATTATAAATTCACTTACTTTAGTTTTACTGAGGTAGAGGCATATGAGTGAGAGGAGATCTATTGAGTGCTTCTAAGTGGTCTCGCTAGTTTACTTCCCATCCATTGGTGTTCCCATATTTGGGTGTCTTTCTCCATTACCAATTACCACTCGAACACCTTTCCTAATCAGATTTTTGAGCTTCAAATATGATTCCACATGCATAAGATGGTTGTGATCCCAAGGTGGCCTTAAGGGGATTTTAGTTTTGAAAGTATCTTCATTTAAAAATCTGCGCCACACTTGTTTCCCTAGAAGTGTTATATTAATAGATTTGATGTCTCTAAATCCAAGACCTTCATCTCTTTTCGGCTTGCTCAAATTATCCCATGATTTCCCATACAATCCTCTTCTTTCCTTGTTATTTTTTAACCATAAGTCAGCCATCAGTGAAGCAATCTGCTTGCATACTGTTTTGGGAAGAAAGAAACAAAAAATTGTATAACTTGGAAGAGCCATTGCTACAGTTTTAAGAAGACCTTCTTTTCTTCCAAGGGATAGAAATTTATTTTGCCATCCTCATAATTTTTGTTGCATCTTTTATTTTAAGTATTATAGCACATAAACCTTGGCTCCTCCAAACGGTTCAGGTAATCCAAGATAAAACCCTTCTCCTCATTCCTCTATTTTTCCCAGATTTCCTCCTTCCTCTGTTATTCCAATATTTTACTTTATCTCCTCTCTTCTCTTGGTTGGTATTTTCTTCATGAAATAGATATTTGACTTTTGGTAGTTTATTCTTTGCCTTGATGCAAGTTAGTACTTCTCCATGAGCTCTAATATCTGACAAAACTCTTCATCATTCTCCTTGCAGTAAAACATATTGTCATCCGCAAACAGAAGATGAGGGGCTTTCCTTGCAACCTTAAGACCAGTGATCCTCTTTTCAGTTTATGTCTTCATCATCATTCTTATCAGCATTTTAGTACATATCATGAATAGATAAGGGGGCAGAGGGACCCCTTGTCTGATTCCACGAGTATGGTTTATGTTTCCATGCGACTGGACATTAATGAGTACTTGATAGGATATTGAAGTCACATACTCCATAATCATTTTAATCCATCCTTCAACAAATCTCAGAATTCCAAGAGATATTTCCAAGAATCTCCATTCCACTCGGTCAAATGCTTTTGATATGTCTATTTTCATGGCAATAAAATCCTCGGCATATTTGTTTTTTTCTTCAGGTCATTGAGAAGCTCATGAGCCACTAGGATGGTGTCTGATATAAGTATGAATTTCGTGACACCGCTTGTGATACCCCGTATCCAAAATACGGTCAACGGGCAGCAGAAAGTCAACCGAGGGTAAAATCGTCATTTTACCTAAGCCAGGGGTAAAATGGTAATTTTACCAAAAGTCGAGACGGAACCCGAGGCGGGCTAAATATTCTTATATTTTAATATAAAGAATGTTTACAAGACCAGTATTGGAAGAATCGGAGCAGAAACGAGTTTTTCGGCTTATCGGGATGGAAACCGACTAAACCGAAGAAACTTCGGAAATTCATAACTAGAGCTCCGTAAGCCCGAACGGAGTGATTCAAATTGCTAAATTCATCTTAAAGCATGAAGAATCTTATTTTGAAGGTTTTGGAATTTATGAGATTCCCCGGAACCGTTCTAAAATATTAAACCGAGAAATCCGTAAAAACCGAGCAAAGAGTGAGTGGGATTATTGGTTGGTGTAATGATGATTAAGGTGGGATTTGGCAACAAATGATGCCCAGAGGGACACTTGTCCTCACCCCCTTGTCGCCACCTCTCTCTTTGCATGCATGCATGGAGAATTCAATGAATTCTTCCTCATGCAAGTAACCATCATTTCATCATTCAATTCACCTAAACCTCTCTCTAATCTCTCTCAACTCTCTCTCGATCTCTCTCTCTTTTTGTCCAGAAAACATCAAGTTCTTGTTGTGTTCTTGATTGTTCTTGGAAGTTCTTGGGAATCCACCAAAAATCATTGCATGTTCTTTTGTATTCTTGAGTGATTCAAGCTCAAATCCTTGATTCTCTTCACCAAATCTTCTCCTCTCACTCTCGGTCTCTCTGCTCTCTTTCCCTCTCAAGATCAGGCAAGTCTTTGTTCAAAAATCTCTTGCATGTTCTTGAATTTCCAAGAAAGCTCAAGAACCCTAAATTTGTCATTAAATCTTGTTTTGCAAGAAACTCCATAACTTTCTTATTTTAAACTCAAATCCAGATCTACAAAGCCCCATGGCTTCACCGTGATCTCCTCTACCATTTCCAGTTGGTCGCCGCCGTGGGATGTCGCCGGAATCAGCCGCCGGAGCTCCTCCACCTTCTTTTGCTTCGTAGGCAAGAAAGCTTGTAACTTTCTTATTTCAAGCCCAAATCTGGATCTATTAAATGCTATAGCTTTGTCTTGATCTTCTCTATCTTTTACCAGTGAACCGCCGCCGTGGGAACCACCGGAGATCGCCGGAAACAGGCTAAGAAGAAAGCGCTCCTTTAGGGTTTGTGAAACCTTATTTTCCTCATCAGATCTAAATGTTTTGAGGTTGGGAATGATTAGATCTAGTGTTTCTGAGCAGTTTGGTAGGTGGTTTGCAGTGAGAAGCCGCCGGAAAACCTAGCTCCGCCGCGGTCAACCCTTCTCTCGCCGGAGTCAACGCCGGAGAGCCGCCGCCGGGAAGCTCCACCACCGCCAAACCAAAGCCGGTTCTTCAAGGAGTCTTGTGGTATGAATTGTGTTGCAATTGGAGTTGGTTTGAGGTTTGGTTGAACCGGGTCAAAGGCGGTTAAACCGGTCAACGGTTTAACCCGAAACCGGTTTAGTCAAACCGGTTTTATGGGTGATTGAACCGGTTTGGTTAGTTCCGTAATTTGACTGGTTTTATGGTTCTGTGTTTCAGGAGTGTTCATTAGTCCAGGAATCCGCATCCGCGCCAAAATCCGTATTTCAGTGAGTCGGCTCGAAAACGCATACCTTAACTAAACCGGGAAAACAGTAAACCATAATCACTAAGACATTGACCCGAGACTAACTAAGTAGTAAATATGAGATTAACTGGACTATTAATAAATAACCGGAGGATAACCAAGTAAACCTGATTAGGGTTAGAATTAAAAAGGTAAACCGATTCCGTGCCGCTAGGATTGTTAGTTAAGCATATTCGATGTTTATATATATATTTATAAGTATTAAGAACGAGTAATAATGAATCTATATACGGGAATTAAGACGACCTTAAAATATGGTTAAACCTAAACGAATGTATAGAATATCATAACGGGAATGGGTAGTAGACGAAATGGCGGGTTTGGGTATTGAACTAAGTAAATGATAATGATATGTCGGGGAGTTAGTAAGTTTACGAACTCTAAACCGACAGATCGAGAATGTGATTAAAAGATACTTAGGATGGATTAATAAAGAAGTGTCGTGAGTTGGGAGCCGTCTACGGGTTAACAATCCGTTAACCCAAAGTAGCGGACGAGAAATAAAGTAAAAGTCTTAGAAACCTTAATAGGCCTGCTTGTGTTGATTGTGTGATTGATTGTGTGATTGTGTGTTGGTTGTGTTGTGGTTATTGTATATTTCTGTGCAGGTTTATTAGACTGCTCGGTGTTGGGCCGAGCAGTCATTGCGGACACTTACTCCGGTCATGGGACCGGGTAAGTTAGTGGTGCTGACTAGGTATCTTACCTAGTCAGAGCGGTGAGTTGGGTAGTGTAGAGGCTTGCGGAATGGTCGGGATTATTATTATTATTATTGTTATTATTGATTGCGTAATCTGTGTTAGCGTCCCAGCGAGTCTGCGTGGTTATATTTCTGCACTAGGACGCTAGGGTGCGTTAGATTCCGCAAGCCTAGGTGTTTTGTTTACGTTCCGGTACTTCCGACCCGATTGGATCCTCGGGTGTGACCTAACTGGGCCATGGTGGTTCTGGTTATGGTGTTAACCTATCGGGTGACGCCGGTAGGTGTGCGGTCCGGAGAATACGGGGTCATGTCCTAGGGCCGGACTGCATGGAAACTCGGGCTATCTAGGGGTAGTCAGAGTCACCGCGTATCGATGGACAGAGAACGGTGTCCTATGCGTGAGTCTTCATGAGCACGTATAGGAGTCGAGGGTTAGTTGCCATATAGGCGACGATATGCACCCGTGGAAGTTACCGAGTTCGTAGGGCCCAGTGTTGTTTTATCTTTCTTTCGTTGCGCATAGATAGATCGAGTCCAATCGAGGACATGTGCCGCAGTGCCTTCGATTTCTTTAACTCTCTCACTTATCTTGGCTATTGCTTGTGTGTGGGTTTATTACGCCGTGGTAGCGCGTGATTGACCGTTTATTTCTTGTTGATTGTTATTTTGGGTTTCGGGGCGGGGATTGTAGGGTTAGATAGATTAGAAGCCGTTAGTGGGGAGCCGATTCACTGGGTAATCTTAGATTGCTCATTAGACTCTTTTTGTGCTTTTCAGGTTATCAGTGACGGACGCGGGAGGTCCTCGGTGTAGCTTCGGGTTGCTTGTGTTGTGTTTGGATTGTGCTTTTTGATTGTTTGATTTTCGATTCGGCAGCTGCGCTATGTTTATGTTTTTATTGATTTGTATATGATTGGACTTATTTGTTTATGTATTGTTATTAACGATTGTTTGTAAAACCGTTAAACGTTGTATTCAATGTTTAATTACTTAGAAATGGAATCGTTTCCCCTGATATGAGGTTTGGTCCGAACCGACACAACTCGTTGAAGTAGTGCAAGTAGTACTGCTTGTACTATGGATACGAGGATAGCGGGGTCGGAGATAGGTTGGTGCGAGCCTTTTGTCTCAACCCGATCTGTCTTTGGCTTCGTCCTGTGGCGAACTTTTCCTGTTCGACTTGCTCGGGTTCGATCGGTCATGTTCTTGTTTGATTGTTGACCGGTCAGCTCGACGGTCAGCGGAGAATGGGAAAGGGGCGTTACAGAAAGGTGGTATCAGAGCATGGTTCTGCATGGGTTTCGAAACGTTTCATTTTTAAGTGTTTTCCGTGTTTTATCGAGTCAAATGTGTCACACAAGCAATCATTAGGAAACCGAGCCGCGTCCGTTAAACCCGGGGTTGGTATGGGAAGTAGAAATTTTCGTATTATTCGTACTAACTCATTTGTGTTTTGATTGCAGTCTTACAGCAGCGTGTCCCGGGCAGAGTAGTTGGTGTGTGTGTGTGTGCACGTGTGCAGAGTATTTTCAGTGGAGCAGGATGAGTCAGCATGGATCAGTTGGGTCACAGCAGGGTCAGGTAGAGCAGTTCCAGGGGTATCCAGCATCACCAGGATATACCCGAGGGTCGCATGTGTCTGCGCATCCGCCAGTTCCAGTACCACAGTTGCAGGGCGCCAGAGCAGCACAGATAGACTGGTCGCCCCTTCCAGACCCTTTACCTCCAGCTCTAGTAGACGATGCAGGCAGCCGAGACCCTTACGCAGGCGTGATGGGATTTTTGGGCGCAGCAGAGCCCGAGTTTCAGTTACCTCCGCAGTGGCTAGAGCCAGACGTGCCACAGATTCTTCCAGCGACAGATGCGCCACCGATGTACCAGGTGCCACCCCTTGAGGCACCCGAGTTTCCACCGCCGCTTGGTATTGAGGATTATCTGATGGACCCATTGCCATTTGGGTTCGATCTAGAGATGGAGCCAGTGGACCCCGAGCAGCACCAGCAGTGGGAGCAGCAGGTAGCAGAGCAGATAGCGATGTTGGAGGACGTTTTGGCACAGCAGGTTGGACCGGGATCTCCCCGTACCCCGTTGGATGTCGAGATGTCTTCAGGATCTTCCGAGTCAGAGTTTGAGGCGGTTACGCCACCAGCCGAGCCGATAGAGATGCCAGTGGTACCCGAGAGCCGAGCTTGTAGTGGATGTGGAGTACGAGGGTTCCATCTGCGGTGGTGTCCGCGATCAGTTGACCCACGCCTCCGGGAGCCCTACCAGCTATTACCCATACCAGGCCACTGTCCGTTGTGTGGTCAGGACGATCATGGTGAGATGACGTGTCCAGTAGCCAGAGCAGGACTGTACATGCCAGATGGAGAGCCGTATCCTACCTTAGCACCTGGAGATTGGGGAGCCGGACCTAGCCGCCGAGACCCCGAGCCGAGTTCGCCACCCGCGGCCCAGTTGCCGATGATCCAGATGCCGGTTGTTCCGTCACCATATCCTGAGTCGGGGAGGAGATGCCAGTTATGCAGAGGTCAGGGTCATCTTGCCTCAGACTGTTTCATGGATCCCCCGACCGCGCCGACTTCGCCCTGCCAGTTGTGTGGAGGGTATGGACACCCAGCTTCTGCATGTTACCGAGGACCGTATCCAGCAGTCTGTTCAGTGTGTGGCCGTACATGTCATGATGCTTACCTTTGTCCGATAGCCGGGACCCAGCACGTTGGAGCACCGTCTCGAGATGCACACACACCACACCCTCCCGGTGCGCCTGCCAGCGGGTACTCCAGTGAGCCGTACTGCCAGTGGTGTTGGGCATTTCGGTCTTGCTGGAGGCGTTAGGTTAGGGTAGGGGTAGTTAGGCCAGGTAAGTTGGGGGCACTAACTTTATTTTGACTTGTAGATAGATCGGCAGGATAGGCGACTTACGTGTCGTCTCGATTTTTGTTGTGCAGCGGCGTCATATGGGTTTTTGGTTTATGATGATGGCATTATGTAGAAACTCTGATCTTAACCGTGTACTAAAAACCTTATTATGTATGAAATATCGTTTTATGTATATGGTGGATGCAGAGTGTTCGGCTAATCGTTTATAGTAGCATAGTAACTATTTGCATGATTGAGATGGTCCGAAAAGCAAATGGTTTACTGTGTGAAACTAAATGATGGGCGGAACTGACGACCGTTCATCATGACCTGAACCCGGAATGACGACGCATTCGGCCGATCTTTAGATTGCGTGATTTATTATAGTAGCTTGCTTGTTTATCTTCTGCTTGACTGATTGATTGTTTTGTTGTGTGCGGTAGATCGTGTAGTGTTAGCAAGCGTGGGTTTGCTAGATTGACTGTTTGAGTATGGCTAACTGAAGGAATGCTTAGATGAATCCTGATTCAATTCTCTGATTCAGATTATCCTAAACATGCGGATCTAGGTTCTATTGAATAGAAACAATTGATGATCTCACTGTTGGAATTGTGTCCAGTAATCTCGGTACTGTCTCTAGAAAGTAAGAGTATGTCAATGATCAGACATAAGTCATATAATACTGGGGGTCATGATGGCTTGCTAGAGTCCGCTCATGATCTATAAGTCTTGGACTTATTGCCTCTATTATATGATCCCATATGGGTCACACGCCTAAGCTTACAGGAAAATGTGTAGGAACGGTGTAGCAGAAGTACGGTAAAAGTGCTAGGCATTTACTGTACTTAGAGAGAATAATTGGGTTTGGCCACTGTGTGTCGATCGATACACAAGGAGTGTCGATCGACACAGTGCGCGAACGCCTCGGAGTTAATTGGCTTTTGGGCCAAATGGCCCAAAACGAACTGAACGAGTTATATAAACTTAAGACGAGTTCAGGTCGAAACAAGCCCTAGCCGCGAGCCTCCTCTCTCTCTCTGCGCCGATTCCTTACTGGTCTAGCAGCCTCTTCCTGCTCGGTGTGCGTGTGTGAACCTCTGGAGGAGTTATCTCTCGGTGGCTCTCTGATCTCTGACATACCATCCCTTTCCGCTGCAATAAACAGGTATAAGGTGAGATCATCAATTGTTTCTATTCAAGAGAACCTAGATCCGCATGTTTAGGATAATCTGAATCAGAGAATTGAATCAGGATTCATCTAAACATTCCTTCAGTGGTATCAGAGCTTTAGGTTCTGGTTTTTCTTGTTTAGATTCATGTTTAGGATTATTTTCTTGTTTAAGAAGTGTTTTGAATCAACTATTGATAAGAGAAATCACTTAAGCAACAAGGAATTGAACCTTAAACACACTTGAAATCGCAAATCCAAGCTATATTGATTTGGAATTTGCGATTTTCATAAAAAAGTATCGACTGTGATCGCATTGCATCGATCGATGCAATGGATGGATCGGTCGATACAACCGAATGAGAATCGGCTGCGATCGCATGGATCGATCGATACGATCGCATGGATCGGTCGATACAGTCTATCGGCTAACCCTGTTAAACGCGTGAAAGCATCGATCGATGCAGGATCGCTGCAGGTTCGATGTTGGTGCATCGACCGATGCGGTTGGTGCATCGATCGACACGGTTAGGGTTTTGGCTCGGTTCAGTGCATGCGTGAGAGCATCGATCGATACAGGATCGATGCACGATCGATGCAGGATCGATGCTAAGAGCATCGACCGATGCGGTTGATGGATCGATCGACACGGTTGGTTCATCGATCGACATGGTTGGTTTAAGGCTCGGTTTAATATTTTGATTAAACTTTAAATCGTTCTGGTTTAATAAACAGATTTAATAAATTTATTAAGTCTGGTTAAACCGGGATAAGAAATCCAATGTCGAAAGAATTATTGGATTTAGTGCCTAAACCAGGATTTTCTAATTTGATTTGGTTGGACCAAATAAATTGAGAAAATCCGGTTTAGTAAATAACCGGTTGACAATTGTGGTCATCGTAGTAATTAAAATTTGGTTAGACCAATTTTAATGAACCAGACCGGTTATGTCATTTAATTGGACAATTGGGTCATGTCTTGGACATGGACCAATTCTTGGGCCTCGGGCCAAGAAGTTAAAACAATTGGGCCAATTATTTGAGTCTTTCTTCAGATTAATTTAAAATTTATTTTATAAAGGATATAAATCGATTTTAAATTAAAGTTTCCGATATTTTGAAATTAGAAAGTTTCTTAAATTAGAATTTTCTAGATTTGCATGATTCGGATTTTAAGAAATTTCTAAAGTTAGAAAGTTTCCGATTTTAGAAAGTTTCCAATTTTAGAAAGTTTCCAAAAATAGTAGGTTTCCAAAATGGAAAGTTTCCCGAAATAGTAATCTTCTATTTTGGGAATGGATTTTTTAAATAAACCTACGAACCTCAAATAATATCAAGCGTTGGATGTCTTGTCCATTCTATGTCAGCTGTCGAAGCCCATTCAATTGCATTCATGGCCTTACAGTGTGAGGGTGTCTGCTTTTGCGTGGATAAGACGGTTTGTGATTCATAAATGTCATTGGGAGTCCCAGACATTAATGATTACATGACTGTATAGTCTGGTTTTCTTGACTGGGCCATCGGGAGTCCCGGGCCTTGAGACATCAGAGTGGATTGGGCCTCGGGCCCAGATTCACAACCAAGAGTTATATCACGGATATAATTAGCCGATATAGGGCTTACCGATATAAGCTAAGGTTGGGTGACGGCCAGTGGCCCACTTTGATCTTAGTTATATGTGGATCTTGGAATCATTATATTCTATTGAGGGTAACTTATGTTATTGAATATAATGCGTGATTAATCATATTAAATTTAATACGAGATTAATCATATTGAACATATTAACTAAAATCCTTTTATCTTAATTTTCAGTTATGACTAGCACAAACAATCAAAATACTTTCTCGATCCGGTCTGTCCTTAAGATGGACAGGCTGAACGGATCAAATTTCTTGACTTGGTCGCGGAACCTGAGGCTAGTCCTCAGACAGGAGAGAAAGGACTATGTCCTTGAGAGAGCTCTCCCCGTGAGGATCGGGTCCAATGCTTCTCATGCAGTATATGATGCTTGGAATAAGCATTATAATGATGCGGTAGATGTGCGTGGTCTGATATTGGCTACCATGGACTCAGACTTGCAAAAGCAATATGAGAACATGGAGTCGCCAATAGAGATGATCAGTAGCCTGAAATTGAAATTTCAGGAGCAGATAAGAGTGGAGAGATACCGGTTGGTTAAGTCTCTCACTAGCTGCAAGCTACCAAATGATAATCCAGTGAGTCCTCATGTCAGTAAAATGATGGGTTACATTGATAACCTGAGGAAACTGGATTATCCAGTTAGCCAAGAATTGGCAACTGAGATCATTCTGCAGTCACTGCCGTCAAGCTATGATAAGTTCAGAAGGAACTATATTAAGAAAGGCTTAACGAAGACGCTGACTGAACTGCATGATATGCTCAAGACAGTTGAGCCAAACGTGAAGAGTACCCTGTACAATCTCATAAATGAGAAGGGTAGGTTTACTAAACCTAATGCTGACAAGGGTGAAGACAAAGTTGTCCAGATTTTGAATCATGGCAAGCGTGTGTCTTCTGAGCCCGAGTCAGATACCTCTTACGTTGGTAAGTGCTGCTACTGTAAGGAGACAGGGCATTGGAAGAGAGATTGCATTAAATTCATGGAAGATGATGAGGAGTTAAAGTCGATGTATGAGACTACTTCCTCAGGTATTCATGTTATTACTTCAAGTTCTACCTTAAAGGTATTGGATACTGGTTGTGGCACTGATATTAGTGATAATATGCAGAGCCTAAGCAACAGTAGAACGTCCTTAAAGGTATTGGATACTGGTTGTGGCACTGATATTTGTGACAATATGCAGAGCCTAAGCAACAGTAGAACGTTGAAGGAAGGGCAAGTGAAACTACATGTCTGGAAGGAGCTTGGGATGCTGCCTCAGCCGTAGGGTTTTCACTTATAGATCCCTTTTAGGCTTGGTTTTGTATTAAGTAATTGCTACAATGTACCTGCTTTAAGCAGAGTTGTCTTTCATTTTCTTGTAAGAATTTGAATGTTTTTCATTTTGATAAAAGACAAGTTTTGTTCTTTTGATCTTAATGGAATATTAATTGTAGCACCCTATTCATGGAATGGGTTTTATATCTTAAACCAAAGAGTGCCTAAATGTAACATAAATACCGAATTGGTTTAAATCTGATGAATTAAACCTGATTTTTCTTGGCATAAAGTCTTGGTCACATAGAGTAAGTCGGAATCAGAAATCCCATAGTCATGGACTGTTGGGCTCATTTGATAAAATATCTTATGAGACTTGAATTCTGTTTACTAGACCGAAAGGTAAAGGGCCTATCTTAGCCGAGCTAGAGAAAAGCCCAAAGGCTTATTGGACCTGGAACATACTCATGTATGTGGCCCAATGAGCAGTAATGCCAGAGAAAATCTCCTGTACCTCATTGTCTCTACTGATTACTTCAGTGAGTGTGACTGTGTTCATTTGATGAGACACAAGTCGGAATTCTTTGACATGGTCGAAAGAGTTCCAGAATGAAGTATAGGATCTGAATGACAAAAGTATTAAGACTCTGGATTAAAATCACGAGTGAGAATACTTAAGTCATTGATTATGTGATCATCTGAATGAGTGTGAAATCGTTTCACAGCTCATTTCTCCTGAAAACCTGAAGGTTTTTCTGTGAGAAAGAATCAGATCTTATTAGAAATGATTAAAGATGAATCACACGAATCTTCCATGATATTTTAAGAATAACGCTCTAGAAATATATAAGTTTACGCTAAAATAGTTCCACCAATATCAGTTGAAAGACACCACGTAAATGTGGATTGGAATCGATCCAAATTTGTCTTTACTGAGTATTTGTAGTTGTGCTACTTCGCTGGTTGTCCTAGAGAAACTAAGGCTTGTTACTTTTACGTCCAATCTGTTTTCTAAGAAGGGAAGTTATTTTCCAAGAAGAACAGTGGGAGTAAAAGTATAACTCGAAGAAATTCGAGACATACAGGAGGCTGCTCAACCTATTGAGGGAGAGCAGCGGGAGGATTTACAGATTTCTGTAGAATCTACACCTGTGGAGCCTTGTCCGAAGGAAACCAAGGCCTGTTACTTTTACGTCCATTCTGTTTTCTAAGAAGGAAGTTATTTTCCAAGAAGAACAGTGGGAGTAAAAGTATAACTCGAAGAAATTCGAGACATACAGGAGGCTGCTCAACCTGTTGAGGGAGAGCAGCGGAAGGATTTACAGATTTCTGTAGAATCTACACCTGTGGAGCCTGAAGTTCGCAGATATGAATGAATCAGTTACTAATCCGAGAGTGATTTCTCGTCATTAGTTGAACCTGATAATCATTGAAAGTTCGCATGATCTGATGATCATTGAAAGCGACGAATCTGTGAAATTCAAAGAAGCGAAAGTGAGCCCAGACTCCGAAAAATTACATTTTATGTAAGTTAGCTTCATCGATCCATTCATGGATGGAAGCAAACATATCGGAGTTGGAATCTTCATTCTGTTGATGTAGTCAAGGTTTTGACTTGAACAGGAACGAAGCGGAACTGTGTGTTTACTAATAGATTAATGGGAGCGATATTGCATTTCTCATATTGTATGTCGATGACATACTGATTCTCGAAAATGACGTCCCAAAGCTGCAGTCAGTAAAGGACTGGCTTGGGAGTTGGTTCTAATGATTGACATGGGTAAAACCACGTATGTTTTGGATTTTGGATCTAAAGATAGAGATCCGAAAGAGCTGGTAGGACAAAGTCAGGATTCTTATCCCGACAAAGTCCTACACGTTTTCAGCATTCCAAGAAGCGTTTTATGCCAATGTCACATGGCATTACGTTAAGCAAGACACAGTGTCCTACGATAACTGCTGAGCTTAAATGCATGGATAAGATTCCATATGCGTCGGCAATTGGATCTATCATGTATGCCATGAAACGTACTTGTTTGATGTTGCTTTAATGTTAAGCAAGACAAGTAAAGACCAGTCAAATCCAGCAAAGAATCACTGGATTGCCGTAAAGAATGTCATAAAGTATTTGAGAAATACTTAGGATAAGTTCTTGATTTACGGAGAAAGTGAGGTGCTACAAGTCGGTAGAGTCTGAAAGGCAAGTTTCCAATAGACAAAGATGATTTCCGATCACAGTCCGGTTATATCTTGTGTCTATCTGGCGGTGCAAGGCACTGTTGCTGACTCCATGACTTAAGCTGAACATTTCGCAGCTTGGGAAGTGGCGAAAGAGGTTGTTTGGAAAGAAGAGTTCGTCACTGAACTTGATGTGATTTCCAGCATAGATGAGACTAGCTGCACATCAGAGGTCCAAACACCTTGAGGATAGGTATAACCTATTCCGTGAGATAAATGACAGAGATGTTAAGTAGATCAGCAAGTTTCAACGAATGAGAACGTTGCTAATCTATTAACGAAGCCACTCCTTAGGCCTAAGCACGAGTCGCGGACTGTTGCTGTAGGATAAGTGAAATTAAGATGTAGTCTTAATTTCAGTGGGAGTTATTAAAGGGCTTTATTTAGTTATTGGATATGTTCTTGAAATAACATTTAAGATGTTTAATGAAATTATTATTTCAAGATTATTTTAGCTGTGATGAAATAATCGTTCCAAAATGATATGAATCATTTTATAGGTCATCGAAGTAAATGACTTGATCTTGAGTCATCGAAGTCATTTAGCTTGATCATGAGACCCTATATTTGATAGATGTTTTATATCATCCTGTCCCTAGTCGAAGGTTGTTGAAATTGGAACACCAACAACCGTGTGAGACTGGATTGGTACGTGACTTATGACAAAGTCTCAGTGTGTCATAGATGCGCGGCATCAAAGTCAGTACATAGGTGTATGTTTGGGAACATACGACCGGACAAGACCCGCTTATAAGAACTCTTCAGGATATTTATATCTGTGTCATAAGAGATTCTTACTACGACTATAGAGTATAGTCCTTAGACCTGAGTTCGCATGCATGTGACTGCACATGGACTGATGCACTTTGATCATTGTCTAACGCTATCGTTCTGCGATAGTTATAAGGACCTTGTTTGGGTACATTATGAAATGAGTAGTTTACAGTGATGGAACAAGACGGGATTTGTCCCTCCAATATAAATGGAGTGAATATCTCTAGGCCAATCGGAGATTTGAATACTGGAAAATGCATGGCCATGCTCAAACGGACTGTCCCGAGTCGTTTGGATTGTCAGTATCGAATCAGAGTCCGATGAACAAGATTAGGCTTTATAAGGATGACACCAATCTTGCCTTATGACTAATCGAGATATTGTGACAAAAGGATTATGAATACAGAGATTCCAGTACAAGTGGGAGATTGTTGGAATTGTGTCCAGTAATCTCGGTACTGTCTCTAGAAAGTAAGAGTATGTCAATGATCAGACATAAGTCATATAATACTGGGGGTCATGATGGCTTGCTAGAGTCCGCTCATGATCTATAAGTCTTGGACTTATTGCCTCTATTATATGATCCCATATGGGTCACACGCCTAAGCTTACAGGAAAATGTGTAGGAACGGTGTAGCAGAAGTACGGTAAAAGTGCTAGGCATTTACTGTACTTAGAGAGAATAATTGGGTTTGGCCACTGTGTGTCGATCGATACACAAGGAGTGTCGATCGACACAGTGCGCGAACGCCTCGGAGTTAATTGGCTTTTGGGCCAAATGGCCCAAAACGAACTGAACGAGTTATATAAACTTAAGACGAGTTCAGGTCGAAACAAGCCCTAGCCGCGAGCCTCCTCTCTCTCTCTGCGCCGATTCCTTACTGGTCTAGCAGCCTCTTCCTGCTCGGTGTGCGTGTGTGAACCTCTGGAGGAGTTATCTCTCGGTGGCTCTCTGATCTCTGACATACCATCCCTTTCCGCTGCAATAAACAGGTATAAGGTGAGATCATCAATTGTTTCTATTCAAGAGAACCTAGATCCGCATGTTTAGGATAATCTGAATCAGAGAATTGAATCAGGATTCATCTAAACATTCCTTCACTCACCTTATACCTGTTTATGCAGCGGAAAGGGATGGTATGGTCAGAGATCAGAGAGCCACCGAGAGATAACTCCTCCAGAGGTTCACACACGCACACCGAGCAGGAAGAGGCTGCTAGACCAGGAGGAAATCGGCGCAGAGAGAGAGAGGAGACTCACGGCTAGGGCTTATTTTCGACCTGAACTCGTCTTAAGTTTATATAACTCGTTCAGTTCGTTTTGGGCCATTTGGCCCAAAGGCCAATTAACTCCGAGGCGTTCGCGCACTGTGTCGATCGATACTCCTTGTGTATCGATCGACACACAGTGGCCAAACCCAATTATTCTCTCTAAGTACAGTAAATGCCTAGCACTTTTACCGTACTTCTGCTACACCGTTCCTACACATTTTCCTGTTAGCTTAGGCGTGTGACCCATATGGGATCATATAATAAAGGCAATAAGTCCAAGACTTATAGATCATGAGCGGACTCTAGCAAGCCATCATGACCCCCAGTATTATATGACTTATGTCTGATCATTGACATACTCTTACTTTCTAGAGACAGTACCGAGATTACTGGACACAATTCCAACACTAACCCTTAGAGTGCTAACAGTTCGAATGTGTGAGTGGTAGTCGATCGTTTTTCTTTGACCTTGATAAAGAGTTGAGTCGTGAATTTGCTTTGGTTGTATTTTAAATTCGAGCTGACTTGCGGACGGTTGAGTTCAACCGTCGATTCACGAGAGAACAGACTCATAGGGTATTGTTATTTAATCACGAGAGACCGGAGGGTACGTGATTAAGTAACCATGTTTCTATGGGAAAGTGATATCGGTGATAGAGCGAGAAAGCGATGTGAATCCGAAACCGAACCCGAACCCGAAACCGAGTGAAAGTGTCGAGATGATGCCAATCGAGAGTGCCGGACCGCGAAGTAATGGAAGTGTCATCAGTAGGAGCGACGTCAGTGGGAGTGCAGCCGCCATCACGAGAGACGGAAAGGAGCCGGGACGCATGAGGAGTTAGCGAAAAGATTTGGAAGAAGGAACGCCAATGTTGGAGTCATGGAGAAGAAGCCGATGATCAGATTCTTGAAGAGTGTCCCAGGAAAAGGAGGGAGGGACGTCGTCCGAGAAATGTGGAAGTCGAAGCAAAGTGGGGAAGCGTACGAGTTGGTAAGCAGCCCATCGGAATCGGAACCGATTCGACATCCGTAAGTGATGAAGAATTCGGGGACCGAATTCCTGTAAGTGGGGAAGAATGTGATACCCCGTATCCAAAATACGGTCAACGGGCAGCAGAAAGTCAACCGAGGGTAAAATCGTCATTTTACCTAAGCCAGGGGTAAAATGGTAATTTTACCAAAAGTCGAGACGGAACCCGAGGCGGCTAAATATTATTATATTTTAATATAAAGAATGTTTACAAGACTAGGATTGGAAGAATCGGAGCAGAAACGAGTTTTTCGGCTTATCGGGATGGAAACCGACTAAACCGAAGAAACTTCGGAAATTCATAACTAGAGCTCCGTAAGCCCGAACGGAGTGATTCAAATTGCTAAATTCATCTTAAAGCATGAAGAATCTTATTTTGAAGGTTTTGGAATTTATGAGATTCCCCGGAACCGTTCTAAAATATTAAACCGAGAAATCCGTAAAAACCGAGCAAAGAGTGAGTGGGATTATTGGTTGGTGTAATGATGATTAAGGTGGGATTTGGCAACAAATGATGCCCAGAGGGACACTTGTCCTCACCCCCTTGTCGCCACCTCTCTCTTTGCATGCATGCATGGAGAATTCAATGAATTCTTCCTCATGCAAGTAACCATCATTTCATCATTCAATTCACCTAAACCTCTCTCTAATCTCTCTCAACTCTCTCTCGATCTCTCTCTCTCTTTTTGTCCAGAAAACATCAAGTTCTTGTTGTGTTCTTGATTGTTCTTGGAAGTTCTTGGGAATCCACCAAAAATCATTGCATGTTCTTTTGTATTCTTGAGTGATTCAAGCTCAAATCCTTGATTCTCTTCACCAAATCTTCTCCTCTCACTCTCGGTCTCTCTGCTCTCTTTCCCTCTCAAGATCAGGCAAGTCTTTGTTCAAAAATCTCTTGCATGTTCTTGAATTTCCAAGAAAGCTCAAGAACCCTAAATTTGTCATTAAATCTTGTTTTGCAAGAAACTCCATAACTTTCTTATTTTAAACTCAAATCCAGATCTACAAAGCCCCATGGCTTCACCGTGATCTCCTCTACCATTTCCAGTTGGTCGCCGCCGTGGGAGGTCGCCGGAATCAGCCGCCGGAGCTCCTCCACCTTCTTTTGCTTCCTAGGCAAGAAAGCTTGTAACTTTCTTATTTCAAGCCCAAATCTGGATCTATTAAATGCTATAGCTTTGTCTTGATCTTCTCTATCTTTTACCAGTGAACCGCCGCCGTGGGAACCACCGGAGATCGCCGGAAACCGGCTAAGAAGAAAGCGCTCCTTTAGGGTTTGTGAAACCTTATTTTCCTCATCAGATCTAAATGTTTTGAGGTTGGGAATGATTAGATCTAGTGTTTCTGAGCAGTTTGGTAGGTGGTTTGCAGTGAGAAGCCGCCGGAAAACCTAGCTCCGCCGCGGTCAACCCTTCTCTCGCCGGAGTCAACGCCGGAGAGCCGCCGCCGGGAAGCTCCACCACCACCAAACCAAAGCCGGTTCTTCAAGGAGTCTTGTGGTATGAATTGTGTTGCAATTGGAGTTGGTTTGAGGTTTGGTTGAACCGGGTCAAAGGCGGTTAAACCGGTCAACGGTTTAACCCGAAACCGGTTTAGTCAAACCGGTTTTATGGGTGATTGAACCGGTTTGGTTAGTTCCGTAATTTGACTGGTTTTATGGTTCTGTGTTTCAGGAGTGTTCATTAGTCCGGGAATCCGCATCCGCGCCAAAATCCGTATTTCAGTGAGTCGGCTCGAAAACGCATACCTTAATTAAACCGGGAAAACAGTAAACCATAATCACTAAGACATTGACCCGAGACTAACTAAGTAGTAAATATGAGATTAACTGGACTATTAATAAATAACCGGAGGATAACCAAGTAAACCTGATTAGGGTTAGAATTAAAAAGGTAAACCGATTCCGTGCTGCTAGGATTGTTAGTTAAGCATATTCGATGTTTATATATATATATATTTATAAGTATTAAGAACGAGTAATAATGAATCTATATACGGGAATTAAGACGACCTTAAAATATGGTTAAACCTAAACGAATGTATAGAATATCATAACGGGAATGGGTAGTAGACGAAATGGCGGGTTTGGGTATTGAACTAAGTAAATGATAATGATATGTCGGGGAGTTAGTAAGTTTACGAACTCTAAACCGACAGATCGAGAATGTGATTAAAAGATACTTAGGATGGATTAATAAAGAAGTGTCGTGAGTTGGGAGCCGTCTACGGGTTAACAATCCGTTAACCCAAAGTAGCGGACGAGAAATAAAGTAAAAGTCTTAGAAACCTTAATAGGCCTGCTTGTGTTGATTGTGTGATTGATTGTGTGATTGTGTGTTGGTTGTGTTGTGGTTATTGTATATTTCTGTGCAGGTTTATTAGACTGCTCGGTGTTGGGCCGAGCAGTCATTGCGGACACTTACTCCGGTCATGGGACCGGGTAAGTTAGTGGTGCTGACTAGGTATCTTACCTAGTCAGAGCGGTGAGTTGGGTAGTGTAGAGGCTTGCGGAATGGTCGGGATTATTATTATTATTATTGTTATTATTGATTGCGTAATCTGTGTTAGCGTCCCAGCGAGTCTGCGTGGTTATATTTCTGCACTAGGACGCTAGGGTGCGTTAGATTCCGCAAGCCTAGGTGTTTTGTTTACGTTCCGGTACTTCCGACCCGATTGGATCCTCGGGTGTGACCTAACTGGGCCATGGTGGTTCTGGTTATGGTGTTAACCTATCGGGTGACGCCGGTAGGTGTGCGGTCCGGAGAATACGGGGTCATGTCCTAGGGCCGGACTGCATGGAAACTCGGGCTATCTAGGGGTAGTCAGAGTCACCGCGTATCGATGGACAGAGAACGGTGTCCTATGCGTGAGTCTTCATGAGCACGTATAGGAGTCGAGGGTTAGTTGCCATATAGGCGACGATATGCACCCGTGGAAGTTACCGAGTTCGTAGGGCCCAGTGTTGTTTTATCTTTCTTTCGTTGCGCATAGATAGATCGAGTCCAATCGAGGACATGTGCCGCAGTGCCTTCGATTTCTTTAACTCTCTCACTTATCTTGGCTATTGCTTGTGTGTGGGTTTATTACGCCGTGGTAGCGCGTGATTGACCGTTTATTTCTTGTTGATTGTTATTTTGGGTTTCGGGGCGGGGATTGTAGGGTTAGATAGATTAGAAGCCGTTAGTGGGGAGCCGATTCACTGGGTAATCTTAGATTGCTCATTAGACTCTTTTTGTGCTTTTCAGGTTATCAGTGACGGACGCGGGAGGTCCTCGGTGTAGCTTTGGGTTGCTTGTGTTGTGTTTGGATTGTGCTTTTTGATTGTTTGATTTTCGATTCGGCAGCTGCGCTATGTTTATTTTTTTATTGATTTGTATATGATTGGACTTATTTGTTTATGTATTGTTATTAACGATTGTTTGTAAAACCGTTAAACGTTGTATTCAATGTTTAATTACTTAGAAATGGAATCGTTTCCCCTGATATGAGGTTTGGTCCGAACCGACACAACTCGTTGAAGTAGTGCAAGTAGTACTGCTTGTACTATGGATACGAGGATAGCGGGGTCGGAGATAGGTTGGTGCGAGCCTTTTGTCTCAACCCGATCTGTCTTTGGCTTCGTCCTGTGGCGAACTTTTCCTGTTCGACTTGCTCGGGTTCGATCGGTCATGTTCTTGTTTGATTGTTGACCGGTCAGCTCGACGGTCAGCGGAGAATGGGAAAGGGGCGTTACACCGCTTGTGTTTCTGAGATCACAATTGTAATGGCTTTTCTTATTCGTCATTATCTTAGACGTGATCTTGTACGTTACATTACCAAGACTGATTTGACCTTAATTATAACATCTTAATTGCTTTTTTTTTGGAATAAGGCATATTCTTTATGTTTATATCTTCCTCAAGATGACTTGAATTCATTAACTCTTGGATCATACCAAAGACATCTTCTCTAATTGCATCCCAAATTAATGGTACTAGAAACCGTTCATACCATCCGGTTATGGGCATTTATGAGGGTTAATATCAAATTTTTCTTGCTTAACCTCTTTTCTTATTATTGGGGCTAACAACATCTCATTTTGCTTATGTGTTACTGTCATCTCCAACCCTATCATTGTCCTCTAACTGAATCCATAGAGGAGAAGCGAACCATTCTTTGCCATTATCATCTGTAAGACTGTGGAAGTGGTTCTGAGCTCTTATATTCTTAATGGCAGCATAGTAAAATTTAGTACTTCTATCATCATATCTCATCCACAGAACCATACTCTTCATTTTCTAGAATGTTTCCTCATTCCTATACTTATCATCGAGTACTTTTTCACCGTTTGGTGTTCTTAAGGATTACCTAGATAACATCTTGAGAGTATATCTATTTGGTGATTAATTTCATGAATTCTTAATCGGGATAATTCCTCCTCTTCCATCAAGAAATAGCGTTCCTAAATCCCAGATTCTTCCCATCACTTGTCTCCTTCATCTGAATCACCTTCTTCCATGCTTTGGCTATCTCCTCTTTGAAGCCTTCTTTTGGTCTCCTAACATACAATTTATTAAAAGGCTATAGTCTAAGCAGATCTTTTGAAGATAAACAACATTTCCTGAGAAAACATCTCCATCCACTATTGATTGGCAACCGTCTTATCAAGCCTACACTACACTAATTCCTCCTTTTTTTTTCCCAGACCACAATTATTTGTTGCTAGTGTGCTTGACTTTCCACATTCCACAAGTGTTTAGTATTTATCTGAACTCATGATAGTCTTTTCTTTCAACTCCACCCAATTTCTCGTTTGGATCAAGTAGTTCACTGAACTCCCACATCATCACCCCAACCATGTCCTATCTAGGCCGATGTGAGTTAGACGCTACCATACATTCCCTTTGAACTTCTTAAAATGGTCCCCATAAACACAAGTAAGAATAAATTCTTTGTCTTCCCCTTTGACTAGTGTATCTATCATTCTTCTATATGAGCGAGGATCTTGTCTGAGCAAGAATATTTCAGCATAAAAGCAAGTCCTCCACTTTTCATGATAACCTAATTGATCAACCACATTTTCTAACCACTTCTCCTATTCTTGGTTTCACAGAGGAATGTGATCGCTGGGAAGTATTGACCATGTATTTTTCTTAGATGTCGAACTGTAAGGGTATTCTCCACCCTTGACAGTGTCAACTCTATATTCTCATTGAGACTTTGTAAGGTTGGTATTAACCATAAACCTTTCTTTCATTTTGTTTCCACTATCACCAGCCTTTTCGCGTGCTAAATGATTCGGGGCTGGAGTTGCCAAAGTGGCAGAATGTGATTTTTGACCTAACACTCTTTTAAGAAATTATCCTTATTTACTTCTTTTATCCTTAAATCTTATTGTTGTAATCAAATAGGATGGAAATCTTCCTCTTTCTATTGTATTTTTGAAATTTAATATTATGAAATGAAATTTTGTCAAAAAAGAACATGTTATTTGTCGAAAAACAATAAAGAAATAAAATGTGTAGTAAAAACTAGTGATAATAATAAAAATACTAACATAAATTTTCTTCTGATTTTTTCTATATACTATAAAGTTTTTTTCTATAACAAAAAATAAGAATATCAATGACAAATTTATTTTGAATTTGGAAACGAAGAACAAAAAGTATTTGCGTGGGGAAATACATCTCCGATGACTTACGATGATTATTTATAATATGTACATATTGCGAACAAAGTGATTATAGTTTAGTGGTAAAAATTCTATGTTGTGGTCATGAAGACTTGGGTTCGAATCCCAGCAGCCACACTTCAATTTTGTTTTCCTTTAAGACAAGGGGTTTTATGTTTTTTAAATCCATTCATACTATATTTTAAAATTTTGGTTTTTATTTTCATTAAAGTTTTTAATATTTTTGTTATATAATTTTATTTATGTGTTGATTTTATATTTTACTGTTTCTATTTTTTTATAAAATAGATGCCCTGTTCGAAAATACGGCCGGAGTGGCCGATTCCGCGGCGGTTAAACGTTAGGCGGCGCGATTTTGCTCAAATCGGGTTAAAAATCAGATCTTAAAAAAAATCTTGGTTTTTTATGTTTAAAATCGTTTATTGAATCATAGATTTGTGATTTGTGTTTACTAGAAACAAAGAAATAGGGCTACAACCGAAAAAAATCACCAAAAGATAGATGACAAATGCTGAGAAAAGTTCTGAAAATCAGCTGTAAATTAGGGCTTTTGAGGAAGACGAATGGTAAATTACCAATTTACCTTAAAAGTGATAAAAAGAAAAAAATGCAGATTTGGGGTCCAACCCGGTATAAGATGGATTAATGACACTCCTTTAACCGCTCCACTACGAAAATTATGTTTGTCTTTGTCGTATACCTTTAGTATATATACAATGTATACAATTTATATATACAATTCTGAAAATATCCTAGTAATATGTACATAAGAACTTAAAAAATATTGATAGTTGAGAGAAGCACAAGTGGCTCAGTTGGTTGGTTCCACCTCTGTAGCTTCCTCATCTGGAGTTCAACTCCATTCAATAGCAAATCCTTAAAAAAAAAAAAAAATATTGATAGTATACATAAAATGTATAAATTTTGTGGTATTATGTTTAAAATGTCTAAAAATTGTGCCCCGCTTATTTTCCGAGTTTACCTCGATTTTCCGATAACTCGTTAGGTCCAGACCGACCGTGCGTACAACACCTAACGAGCTTTTGAACACTGGATGGATGTTATGTCATATTAGATATACTAGATTTATAACTCCTAGCGTTGCGCGGAATTTTAATTTAAAATATTAACAATATGAGAAATTAAACTTTTTTAGTTGTTGAAATATTTATAATTTACAATATTAACAATATGTTGAAATATTTGTATTTGTTTTGGTTGTTTTTATTTGTTGAAATATTTATATTAACAATTTTTATTTAAAATATTAACAATATGTTGAAATATTTTTATTTGTTTCGGTTGTTTTTTTCTCGGTAGCAGTGATGCTATGTTTATCTCGGAAGGATAACGAGTTTACATACAAGCTTTGCCCGTTCTGACAATGGTGAAATTACGGCTAAGAAGTCCCGAACAAATTATGATCAGACACTGCTGAGTGCTGAGTGCTGAGGTCTGAAGGGAAAGACATGAGCATAACGAAACTTGTAAGCTCCAATGCGTTTAAACCAATCCCAAACTTTGTCAGAAGCTCTCTACGTAACGCCTGCGTTGAGTCGAATCAAAACACAGAGTCTCCATATAGACCTAAGAAGCATCACATATTAGCCACAAATCTCATCCTTTCGTATTTTGAAAAAGGCTTAGTCGAAGAAGCACGCTCACTGTTCGACGAAATGCCTGAGAGAGACGTAGTCGCTTGGACCGCAATGATCAAAGGTTACGCTTCTTCCGATCACAACGTACGCGCTTGGGAGTGTTTCCGAGGGATGCTTAGGCAAGGAACGGACCCGAATGAGTTTACACTCTCGAGCATCCTCACGTCTTGTAGAAATCTGAGGGTTTTGGCTTATGGTAGTTTGGTTCATGGGGTTGTGGTTAAACTCGGTATGCAAGGTTTTCCCTACGTTGACAATGCACTTATGAATATGTACTCTAGTTGTTCGGCGACAATGGACGCTGCTTGTTCGATATTTCGTGATATCAAGGTGAAAAACGACGTCACTTGGACTAGTCTAATCACCGGGTTTACACACTTAGGTGATGGCATTGGCGGTTTAAAGATGTATAAGCAAATGATGCTGGTGAGTTGCTTACGTTCCTCACATTTTTGTTGAATTGCTTATGTGTTTTGGGATTGAGATTTCAACATTTTGATATGTTCAGGAGAATGAAGATGTGACTCCTCATTGTATAACAATAGCGGTTAGAGCTTCCGCTTCAATTGATTCTGTTACAACTGGAAAACAGATTCACACGTCAGTGGTTAAACTCGGTTTTCACTCTAACCTTCCGGTGATGAACTCTATATTAGACTTGTATTGCAGATGTGGGTATTTAACAGAGGCCAAACGCTATTTCCATGAGATGGGAGAAAGAGATCTAATCACATGGAACACTTTGATATCCCAACTTGAGCGATCAGACAGCAGCGAAGCACTGTTTATGTTTCAGCGGTTTGAATCGCAAGGCTTTGTGCCAAACTGTTACACTTTCACATGCTTAGTAGCCGCCTGCGCCAATATTGCGGCGTTAAACTGTGGCCAGCAGCTTCACGGAAGGATTTATAGAAGAGGGTTTAACAAGAACGTTGAGTTAGCTAATGCTTTGATTGATATGTATGCCAAATGCGGCGACATACCAGACTCTGAAAGAGTGTTTGGTGAGATCGCAGAGAGGAGGAATCTTGTATCTTGGACTTCGATGATGATTGGTTATGGATCACATGGTTATGGAACAGAAGCTGTTGAGCTCTTTGATGAAATGGTTAGTTTCGGTATTAGACCTGACCGGATTGTGTTCATGGCGGTTCTAAGCGCGTGCCGCCATGCCGGTCTAGTGGAGAAAGGATTGAAGTACTTTCAAGCGATGGAGAGTGAGTATGGGATAAAGCCAGATCAAGATATCTACAACTGCGTGGTGGATTTGCTTGGAAGAGCTGGGAAAATAGGAGAGGCTTATGAGTTGGTTGAGAGGATGCCGTTTAAGGCGGACGAGTCCACGTGGGGAGCGATTTTGGGAGCTTGTAAAGCGCATAAACACACGGGGTTGATTAGTAGAATAGCTGCAAGGAGAGTTATGGAGTTGAAACCGAGAATGGTTGGGACTTATGTGATGCTTTCATATATATATGCAGCAGAAGGGAAATGGAGAGATTTTGCGAGAGTGAGGAAGATGATGAGGATGATGGGGAACAAAAAAGAAGCTGGGATGAGTTGGATCCTGGTGGAAAATCAGGTTTTTAGCTTTGCTGTGAGTGATAAAGCATGCCCTAATGCAGATTCTGTGTATTCAGTCTTGGAGTTACTGATAGAGGAGACCAGAGAAGCTGGCTATGTTTCTGACATAGACTCCCTAGTTCATGATCATAATACACACAGATAAAAAAGGTTGTTTATGGTTAACTTTATCCGCTCTTTTCGCCCATTCAAGATGGTGATTAAGACTATCATCACGCAAACGAGGATCGAGAAAGTTTAGATGAATGATTGCTGAGGAGGGTAGAATCTGAAAATGGGTGAGAATCTTTCTTGCTTTAACTACCATTACTGGACAAATCTCTTTATGCATAGATACAGAAATAGAGAATGGTCCTACTTTTTAAAGAACAAACATCGCCATACCTCGTTATAGATCAGGTATGGCTAACTTTGGTATCAGGATAACCTCTCTTTATTGTATTGACTATTCACGTTTAAATTGTTATAGCTTGCAAGAAATGGTTGGTTATGAAGTAACCTCTGAATTTCTTTTATTGAAAGCAGAAGATGTACACATGGATCTCATCATTCATTTTAAAAGTAGCTTTCTGTTGAAATGTTAACATCAGATGCTTCAGATCTAGACAAGTAGAACCAAAAGCTTTGCTTGTTCTGTTATTCATAGATTTTTAAAGGATATTTCGGTTTATTGTGGTTTATTCTGGGAAATGGGATCTTAAATCTTATTAATGTAGAAATTCAAGCAGCAGAAGCAGAAAGTATTGCATGATTAAGATAATTGAAAAGAGAGAGAGAGAGACATAAGTAACTAAGCAACAGCTTCTTTAACCTCGGTGGTTCCATTGTTCTTCTCCATTGCAGGCTTCTCAACCTCAGGAACCACAAAAGCAGAAACTGGGAAAGTCCTGGACAGACCGGTCGGTGTCCTGAAATTGATCTTCCCCGAACTTGTTGGCTGTTCCAAGACAAGCTCATTCAGAGTCACCCAAATAAGAAGCTCCTTGGCCTTAACACCGGTCAGCTTCTTGATCTTTCCGACTTCCACCACAGCTGTGACCTCAGTGCCGTAAGAGACAAGTTTCCCAATGGCTTCAAACTTGTGAGTGATGCTCTTCTTCTGCTTCAGCCACACAACACCTGTTTCTCTGTCGTAACCAACCTCTTCTATGTCCTTCAATGGCAATAAGCCATTAGGCATATTTACTTCCTTGAGGAACTCCTTCGACTTCTCGCGGCATAACTCATCTCCTGTGTATTTCTCTGCCCTAGCTCTCACTTCATCTGTAACCAAACCCATCGCTCTGTTTTTTTGTTTTTGTCTTTTCGGTTTCTACTTGTCTTTGTTTGCCTGTTCATTTATAGGTGGTTTGGCATGGAATTACCCTTGCATTCTATATTTAATTACGGAAAATGCCACTCAAATTTATTACAAGAGTCAATGCATGAATATGATATGTTTCTACATACGGTTCTAAAGTCAAAGACTAAAAGACATTGGGATGTGAAAAAAATTAACTCGATCTGAGTAAAGAAGGTAGTTGATCCAATGCCTTAACTGGGTTTCTATTTTAGTTTCTAACTTAAATCTGCAAAAATTAAAACATCAAATTACTCCAAATGGACATATATATATATATGTATATATATATATATATATATATCATTTGAACCTATTCACGGTTAGATTAATATCATCCCATTTCATTTAATATAATAGGTGGGTTAAATAGCTAGGTGATATTAAAATTTTGGGGTTATTGGATTGAAAACAAACAAAAAATTTGGTCTTTCATGGTTACAGTGGGACAGATCTATGGCTTTAAATTAAAGTGGCTTGGTGAGGAGACAAACGTCACAATATATTACCAATAAGGTATCGACAGGTGTAGACGTTTTTTTTCTTCATTTGTAGGTAGGACGGTCACCTTATTTAATCGCATACTGTGGTTACAACTTGCATATAAGAGGAAAAATACAATAACAAAAAAAAACGTACATGAATCAATAGTTTCGTATGCAAAGATATTCTCGACACTGCAAAAATAAATAACAGAACATTTACATTTACTTGGCTAAAAAGTGAAACACATAAAGTTATGTATGAATTTTAAAATGTCAAAATGGATGATACAAATTATTTAATGAAAATTTGATTATTTTAGTAGTCGTATCTAGCCCTGGGATATAAAACTGAACCGAAATGAACCGAACCGAACCGAAGTTTTAATGAACCGAACCGAACTAATTGGAAGAACAAAAACCGATCAGTAGTTTTTTTTAAAAATAAAAAACCGAAAAAACTGAGTAACCGAACCGTAACCGAACCGAAGAATCGAAGTCCCAGGCCTAGTAGTGTCTACTCTAGTCGCTGAATGCTGTAGTATAATTTTTAACAATAAATCTGTGTTAAAAACAACAAATCTTTAAATTACCTGTTTCTTTTTTATTAATATGGGGTATCCCGAGTTTATAAAAAGGTTTAGACTAATCCCCAAAGGGAAGTACAGTCAATGGATATACCACCTCTCCGAGTATACAAATGGGCTCATAAAGTAAGGTCCATATCCATGTGGGTGTCCAAAACAATTGTGACGTAGTTTCGCATAACAGGAGAATCGAACCCGGAACGTGGTAGCGTCCAAGGCCCGTCCCCTATCACTTGACCACAAGCGTCCGGACATTAATTGTTTCTTTAGGACATCTCCAATACAGAACTCCATTTTTTACTTTAAAATAAAGTGACTCCTAAATAGAGTTAAGTTTTAATTTAATTCTACTTCATTTTGGAATAAAAAAATAGAGTGATAACTAAAAAATAAAAAAAAAACATATTTGTTACTTTATATTTAGAGTAAACATATTTTGAAATAAGATATGAAGTAGGATTGAAGAGAATATTGCTTTTACTCCATTTTAGAGTGTGATTTGGAGTGAGGTCGAAGATGATCTTAAATCCATATTCTTGTGCCATATATTCATACATATATATTTCTATTTATTCGGTTATTAAAAAAATCTATTATGAAAAAATTAACACAATCTAAGTAAAGAAGGTAGTTGATCCAATGCCTTAACTGTGTTTATATATTAGTTTTTAACTTCACTCTGCAAAAAAATTAAAAAAATCAAATTACTCCAAATGGCCATATACATTTGAACCTATTCACGGTTAAATTAATATCAATATATTATTTAATAACATTTAATATAAATTGATGAAATAAACATACCAAAGAATTGTAGTTCAAGTATTTTTAACTACACATCTTAAAATGAACTATTTTCCTTAAATCCAAATTATAACCCATATCCATAATTCATCACATTTCTATTTATACAATTATTAATAACTAAGTATTATGAATAAATTTTAGGTTCATGCTCTTGTAAAAATTGATGAAATAACATACCATATAAGTATATATGTTGTCGGTCAAGTTTTTTTAACTATACATCTTAGAATGAATTATTTTTCTTAAACTCAGATTATAAGGCCTTGTTCATTCATCAGACATATTTCTATTTATTTAATTACTAAGTGATCGAAATGCACGTATGTGCAGATATTGTATTATTTATTATGTTATTTGAAAGTTTATATAAATTATTTTTTTCATTTTGTGTATCAAATTTAATACGTAGTAAAAAGTTTGTCAGGAAAAAATATCGTGTTTAAATGAAGAAAAAATATTGTTCTTTTTATTCGACAAAAATATTTATAAAATAGGTGTTTTTTTTTTAGGTTCATTTTTATTATTTAAAAATTTAGTATATCTTGTGTAATCTTAGTAAATATGCTTTAGATCACATAGATCATATATTATTATTGAAAGATCCTAAAAATCTTGAAGATTTATCTAATTCTTAAATTTGAAAAGATAATCATCAATAATTAATTAAATTATTCCATATAAAATTACGAATGTCAATATTTGAATCTCTAACATATGATATTGTATATTTATTTATTAGTAATAAAATGATAAACATCTTATTTCGTAACATATGACAAAACAACTAATAAATTATATTTTGAATAAAATACTAACAATTTTTTTTGATAATATTGCAATAAACTAGCTAACATGCTTTAAAAATACTTCGAACAAAAGCTAAGAATATTCTAATCAAAATATAAAATTCGGAAGATTAAATCTTCTTTCTAATCATTATTCTTTTCATTCCTTGAACAACGACATCTTGAAGATCAAAAAAAATCTTAAAACAATGAGTTTGCTCACATGTGTACTTACATGTGCAAAAAATTGGAATATATAAATCGAGTTATGGAGGTTATTATAATTTGTAATTTAATAATAATTATTATACCAATGAATTGATTAATTAACTTTATGCAAATCAAGAAGTCCAAATTGTATAACACAAATTATTCGAACATCATGCTTGCAGTTTAGCCACGTGATTGAAAAGTTCGTAGCAAAATCACATGCATACGTATCAGTCAGCTTGCATGGTAAAATATCACATATGAGATTAAAGTCATGATATTAACATTAATATATAATATATCAATGAACTAATAAACATGTAGAATATTCATCAACATATAAAATAGAGCACTTATATATCTAACATGATATCCATCAAATCAAAATGAATTATTTTCCAACTATATTTTGTTGAGTCAATGTACCATCTTTGCAAAATACCAGCATTAATAACTGTTCAGAGGACGTCTAACAAAAGATATATAAATATAATTTTATAATTCATTACAAATTAATAAATGAATGTTAATTTGTAACTATAAACATTGAAACAACCTTACCAAGATATATATTAATTTGTGTATTTTATCAAATGTGACAAAATTGAAGTAAAAATTATCAACCCGACCGACAACCCTCCAAAGGGATGTTTACTCGATAAACAAAATTTCTAGAGAATGAGTTGTTTCGCGAACATAACTCGTACATAAACGAATCATAAACGTTTCTATGATTATTTTATAATCTTCAATAATCATACTCGTCCCAGATGATTGCCATAATCTCTGAAAAATTATTGCATGAATTTTAGAACCCTGCAAAAAAAAATAACAATAAAGAGAAGCAAAATAAATATAGTCTACATTGAATCTTAACAAAAGAATATAGATTAATTGATGAAAGTTTAACACTAACTCGTTCATCAACCAATATGAGATCGATCGTTGAAACTAATGGGAAATAAATTTGTTCCACTTTCTAAGAATTCGAGCTTTCATTCGCCATGTATCAAATATACACTATAAATATCAGAAATATTTGTTAATTTTCTGTTATTAAAACATTCTGACTTTTTTTGAATCCATGATATCATAGTTATGATTTGCAGCTTATGCAATTTTTTTTTTTTTTTTGATATGTTAGATCTAGATTAGTAATTTAAAATCTTAATGTATTATATATTATTTCCGGATCTATAAAATTATATTTCTTTGTTTATCAATGAATATATAACTAAATATTTGCCATTGGAAAGTAAGTTGAGAACTTTCCGGAGATAAATATTTTGAATAAATATTAGTGTATCTGAATCAACATTTAGATCCCTATAATATGAAACATTATTCGCCACGTTAATAATTAACCGAGTTTGAAATTTATATTTAAAGTGATTCAGGTTATCTAAAAATGTATATGTTATTCCGTTACATATATTTTGATATATTTTACCAAATGATAATGAGAAGGACATTGTAATATATAACGGAATACAATGATCGTTATTTTTTTACTAAAACAATATTAAGGACATAAAATATATACGGTTTATTTCTTCTATGCACTTGATGTCGAATGTGGAGCCATATCGATATTTTGTTATAATGTTTTTATGGTAGTAAATTGTTCATTATTGCAAGACAATTATACAACCACTTAATTATAACAATCAAATCCAATAGTTATGACAACCAAATAAAATATTAAACGAAAAGACCAACATATATATATATTTTTAAAGTAAACTAAATTTTCTTAAGATTATTCCCTTCTCCTCTAATCTAATTATTATTATTATTTTAATTCTTTATAGATGCCATTATACTTCAATTAATCGAAAAATCATTAGACAAAACTTTATACTCTAATGATTAATATTTGGAGGAATGATATAATTAAAACTTACATATGATATTCTCTCTTTTTAATGTCTAGAATATCATTGTCAATTAACACTTCAGTAACCTCATCCACATATGTGACAAATTTTTTCCTATTATTAATGAGTATATTTTAATATAATTATTATTTATTGCCCAATAAATAAAACATACAATATCTATTAATGATAGAGATTAGAGTAAAAGAACCTGGAATTTCGTCAATTTTACAGAAACACATAATGCAACATTGAATAGAATCAGGTACAAGTTTGATTGCCCTATACAATCTCTTTGCATGGCTGCCAAACAAAAGACATGGAATGATATTGCCACTACAAAAAAGAATGTAAATATAGAGTAATATATGATTAGTTATTAATAAATACCTTTCATCAATAAGTTAAAATCTAATCTTGAATGGATTTGGACCAAATTTATGAATAACTTCCAAATCCTCAACCCCTCAGATTAAACGGATTACATCTATGTAATATTAAAGAAGAATTTTAATAGTGTATCAAATATGTACTCGAAATAACGAAAAGAATGACTCACTGATCATGTCGGTGTTATCTTTTGATTGAATGTCTTCAGATTTTGTGAATTCACAAAATAACCTGTTGGTGAAATTGTCACTCAGGGGTGATCATAGTTTCATGTTTGAAAACAACCTTTAGTGGATATTTAGTTGTTCAATTAATACCCATTTGAGGATGAATGAAAAACTTGGAAAAGTAGAATGATTCAATATTTTTGGTGAACAAAAGATCATACTGTAGTTTCGTTGGGTATTCAACTTTAGCTTCAATCTTACAGCCTTGAAAAAACGACAATTGAATCGAGAGTTAAAACATTATTTATATAAAAACAATTAAATTTGTATGAATTTAAATGACGACTAATATATTATGTATCAAAACTTTCTTCATTACTATTCTAAAATATTACTATCAAGCTGAAAATTACTTACAGATTCATCAACAAAAATCAATAAATAGGTTTGTTTGACATACCCATATGTAATCCATTTACGCACAATAGTGAGGCAAATAGTATGATTAACCTTTTGAAATGATAGTTCTTTTAATGGAACGGAATTTGACTTTAAGGACATGCTTCAAAATTCAAGACGAAATAGTTTTAGGGTTTTACTTTTTTTTATGAGAGATGGTGATATGCACATTTCGGTATTCTACACTGTATATATAAAATGTTATATGTATTCCTAGGGGTTTCAGCCAAATGTGCGGTATTGAATTCACCTAAATTGGTAACTGAAAACATGTTAATATATTAATTACTTGTTTGAATTTCCTAAATTTTGATTTTAACATAAATTGTGTAACAGTTTGGTTAGTTATAGATATAATATATAATTGTTGTGATTCGAAATGTACATGATTCAATTCTTAATAGATTTTAGTGTATCCATTTACGAAATTTTCGTTGATTTTGTAGATTCTATACGATATTTGTTATATTTAAGTACACAACTCTGAATAATTATCAAAAAGTTATTCCAACCATGTTACAAATAAACTAATGTATATGAGTTCACTAAATTTATCAGATTATAAATATATATTTATGTATGTGCAATTACAGACGTAATACATCATCGGAGATGGCGGCTATGAATGTGGGTCATGTTTAAGTTTATTAAAAACATCGATGAAAAAAGTAATTTCGAATATTAAACGAAATTATTTGTCGCATAAATAAAATAGTAGACCACTTAATAACTAACTTGGAAACATGAGATTATTGTACACATTATCAAAAAAAAAAAACAAGAATAAAAAGCAAGATAAACGAAAATATTCATAAAAACATAAACAAAGTTCCTCAGTTCCAAAGTGAAAATTCATTATGTTAATAAGTTTAAGGCTATTCTGAAATGAAAGAAAATACATAAATACGTGTTGAATCGTTTAGTGTTTCCTGATTCAATTCTCAGATTGATTCATCCTACTAAACATGCAGATCTAGGTTCTCTTGATTAGAAACATAATAGATCTCACCTGTTACCTTGTTTATGCAGCGGAATGGAAGGTACGAGTCAGAGATCAGCAGAACCACCAAGAGATGGATCCTCCAAAGGCTCACACACGCACACTCGGGAAATTGGCTGCTAGACCAGCTGAGAGAGGAGGCGCAGATAGAGAGGAGGGAGGCGCAGATGTGCTGAGAAATTAGAGAGCTAGGTCTGATTTTACTCATTAAAATCCCTTCTAGTTCTCATTGGGCTTTTGGGCCCAATTCTCAGTTCTGATTAAATCCCTTGGATTTAATCAGGCCCTTTAGTCTCTCTAAGTACAGTAAATGCCTAGCACTTTTACCGTACTTCTGCTAAACCGTTCCTTCGTATTTTCCCGTTAGCTTAGGCGTGTGACCCATATGGGATCATATAATAAAGGCAATAAGTCCAAGACTTATAGATCATGAGCGGACTCTAGCAAGCCATCATGACCCCCAGTATTATATGACTTATGTCTGATCATTGACATACTCTTACTTTCTAGAGACAGTACCGAGATTACTGGACACAGTTCCAACAATCTCCCACTTGTACTGGAATCTCTGTATTCATAATCCTTTTGTCTCAATATCTCGATTAGTCATAAGGCAAGATTAGTGTCATCCTTATAAAGCCTAATCTTGTTCATCGGACTCTGATTCGATACTGACAATCCAAACGACTTGGGAAAGTCCGTTTGAGCATGGCCATGCATTTTCCAGTATTCAAATCTCCGATTGGCCTAGAGATATTCACTCCATTTATATTGGAGGGACAAATCCCGTCTTGTTCCATCACTGTAAACTACTCATTTCATAATACACCCAAACAAGGTCCTTATAACTATCGCTTAACGACAGCATTAGACAATGATCAAAGCGCATTAGTTCATGTGCAGTCACATGCATGCGAACTCAGGTCTAAGGACTATACTCTATAGTCGTAGTAAGAATCTCTTATGACACAGATATAAATATCCTGAAGAGTTCTTATAATCGGGTCTTGTCCGGTCGTATGTACCCTACATACACCTATGTACTGACTTTGATGCCGCGCATCTATGACACACTGAGACTTTGTCATAAGTCACATACCAATCTAGTCTCACACGGTTGTTGGTGTTCCAATTTCAACAACCTTTGACTAGGGACATGATGATATAAGCCATCTATCAAATATAGGGTCTCATGATCAAGCTAAATGACTTTGATAACTCAAGATCAAGTCACTTACTTCGATGACCTATAAAATGGTTCATATCATTTTGGAACGATTATTTCATCACAGTTAAAATAATCTTGAAATAATAATTTCATTAAACATAAGAAAATGTTTTACAAGAACATATCAATAACTAAATAAAGCCCTCAAACTCCCACTCAAATTTAGATTACATTTCAATGTCTCTAATGCCTACAGCTTCAGTCAGGAACTCGAGCTTAGGCCTTGGGAGTGGATTTGTCAATGGATCAGCGACGTTATCATCTGTCTGAACTCGGCTGATCTTGACTTCCTTTCTATTAATGATGTCACGTATCAAGTGAAATCTTCTTAGAACATGCTTGGATTTCTGGTGTGATCTTGGTTCCTTTGCCTGAGCAATAGCACCATTGTTATCACAAAACAGTGCTAGAGGCTCAGCCGCATTTGGTATCACACCTAGTTCAATAATGAACTTTCGTATCCAAACAGCTTCCTTCGCAGCTTCTGAAGCGGCGATATATTCAGCTTCTGTAGTGGAATCAGCAACGGTGTCTTGCTTGGAGCTTCTCCAACTGATTGCACCGCCATTCAGACAAAAGATATAACCGGACTGTGACCGGAAATCATCTTGGTCTGTCTGGAAACTTGCGTCCGTGAATCCACTGACTTTAAGCACATCACTTCCACCGTACACCAAGAACTTATCCTTAGTATGTCTTAGATACTTCAGGATATTCTTGACGGCAATCCAATGGTTTTCACCTGGATTTGACTGGTATCTACTCGTCATGCTCAATGCATAAGCAACATCAGGACGAGTACAGATCATGGCATACATGACAGATCCTATTGCAGATGCATAAGGAATATTCTTCATGCGCTCAAGCTCAGCAGCCGTCGTAGGGCTCTGCTTCTTGCTTAGCGTTGTGCCATGTACCATTGGCGTGAAGCCCTTCTTGGAATCTTTCATGCTGAATCTTTGTAGGACTTTGTCAATGTATGAATCTTGACACAAGCCTATCAGCCTTCTAGATCTATCCCGGTAGATCCTGATTCCAAGAACGTATGCTGCTTCACCCATGTCTTTCATGGAAAAACAACTTCCAAGCCAGTCCTTTACCGACTTTAGCATTGGAACGTCGTTTCCGAGAAGCAGTATGTCATCGACATACAGAATAAGAAATACTATCTTGCTCCCACTAGTTTTCTTATACACGCATTGTTCTTCTTCGTTTCTGATGAAGTCAAATTGCTTGATCGCTTCATCAAAACGAAGATTCCAGCTCCTCGATGCTTGCTTCAATCCATAAATGGATTTATGAAGCTTGCATACTTTCCCAGCATTCTTTGGATCTATGTAACCGTCAGGTTGTGTCATATACACATCCTCTTCCAGAATGCCATTCAGGAAGGCGGTTTTCACGTCCATCTGCCAAATTTCATAATCATGAAAAGCTGCAGTTGCTAGTAGAATCCGAATAGATTTCATCATAGCCACTGGTGAATAGGTTTCATCGTAATCCACACCGTGAACTTGTCTGAAACCTTTTGCCACCAACCTGGCTTTATAAATCTGGACATTTCCATCCACGTCAATCTTCTTCTTGAAGATCCATTTGCACTCGATGGCTTTTACACCAGCGGGTAAGTCAACCAACGAAAACACTTGGTTGACCGACATGGAGTCCATTTCGGAATCAGTGGCTTTACGCCACTTAGAGGAATCTGGGCCCATCATGGCTTGATTGAAGTTCGATGGTTCATCACCATCAATGATCAGAAGATCATGACAGTTAGTCACGAGGAATCCTTGATATCTCTCGGGTTCGTGACGGATCCTCCCGGATCTTCGAACTTCAGGTACTACAGGTTCAGGCTCTACAATTTCTTGTAGGTCCTCCTGCTGCTCTTCCTCATTAGGTTGAGCAGTATCCTGTTCATCTTGAATTTCTTCAAGCAGTACCTTACTCCCACTGTCTTTCTTAGAGAGAAACTCCCTCTCAAGAAAGTTACAATCCCGGGCAACAAAGATCTTGTTCTCGGAACGTAGATAGAAGTAATAAGCCTTGGTTTCCTTCGGATAACCAATGAAGTAGCATTTATCAGACTTTGGTGTAAGCTTGTCTGAGATTAATCTCTTGACATAGGCTTCACAACCCCAAATTCTAAGATAAGACAGCACTGGAGCCACTCCAGTCCATAATTCATATGGTGTCTTTGCTACTGCTTTCGATGGCGCTCTATTTAGAGTGAACACTGCTGTTAGCAGAGCATATCCCCAAAGGGATATTGGAAGGTCTGTGTGACTCATCATAGACCAAACCATATCTAATAAGGTCCGATTTCTCCTCTCAGACACTCCATTCCATTGAGGTGTTCCAGGAGGAGTGAGTTGGGACACGATCCCACACTCTCTTAGATGATCACTGAATTCTTGGCTTAAGTATTCTCCTCCTCGGTCGGACCGAAGAGCCTTAATGCTTTTGCCAAGTTGGTTCTGTACTTCATTTTGGAATTCTCTGAACTTCTCAAAAGTTTCAGACTTATGTTTCATTAAATAAACATATCCATACCTACTGAAATCATCAGTGAAGGTAATGAAGTACTGATAGTTTCCTCTTGCATTTGTGGACATTGGGCCACACACATCAGTGTGTATCAGGCTCAATAAGTCACTGGCCCTCTCGTTAGGTTTATTAAAGGGGGCCCGTGTCATTTTGCCCATCATGCAGGATTCGCATTTCTCACATGACTCAAAGTCAAATGAGCCAAGAAGTCCATTCGAATGGAGCCTCTTGATGCATTTCTCGCTGATGTGCCCTAAACGACAATGCCATAGAAACGTTCGGTTCTCCTCATTAGGTTTGAACCGTTTGGTATCAATGTTATAAATTGGCGCGGATTGATCAAGTATGTAAAGCCCATTCGTAAGAGGGGCACAACCATAGAACAAATTGTTGCGATTGAAGGAACATAATTTATTCTTAACTGAAAAATCATAACCTTCCAAATCCAACAAAGAAATTGAAATAATATTTCTTCTTATCGCAGGTACAAAATAACAATTATTGAGTTCTAAAACCAATCCCGAAGGTAAAGACAACAAGTATGTGCCTACAGCTAGTGCAGGAACTTTCGCTCCATTCCCAACTCGTAGCTCCACTTGTCCTTGCTTCAGCCTTCTACTGTTGCTGAGTGCCTGCATATTAGTACAAATATGAGCCCCACAACCAGTATCCATAACCCATGAGGTATTATCAGAAGTAGTTGTATTAACTTCTATAACAAAAATACCTGATGAAGAAGTCTCGAGAGTCTTCTTCTTCAATTCCTTTAGACCTTCTTGGAATTTCTTACATTCTCTCCTCCAATGCCCTGGTTCTTTACAAAACCTGCAGATGTCAGTAGGCCCAGCCTTAGACTTGGGCTTGGGCTTTGGCGTGTCCTTGTCCGAGACTTGGACAGCCTTAGCCTTTCCCTTATCCTTAGCAGAGGATTTCTTAAAACCCTTGCCCTTCTGTACCATAAGCACATTGGGGTCCTTGGCGGTTTTCCTCAAGTTGGGCTCTGCAGTCTTGAGCATTCCCTGAAGCTCAGGCAATGTCTTACTCAAGCCATGCATATTAAAGTTCAGAATGAACTGATCATAGCTTGCAGGTAAAGACTGCAGAACGATGTCGCAGGCAAGTTCCTGGCTGATAGGGCAGTCGAGTTTCTGAAGATGATCGAGATAACCCATCATCTTCAAGACATGAGGACTCACTGCCGCATTTGCAGCCAACTTACAGTCTAAGAGGTTCTTAACTGTCTGAAACCTCTCAGTCCTTGCTTGCTCCTGAAAAAGCGATTTCAGGCTTGCCATTATCTCGATGGGTGACAACACACTCTCGAACTGCATTTGCAGCTCAGCAGTCATTGTCGCCAACATCAGGCAATAGACATCATTTTCATCTGACGAATGCTTTTCCCAAGAATTCTGCAGAGTCCTGGCGGCATTGTTAGGAGGCCTCTCGGGGAGGGGATCACGAAGGACATAATCCTTCTTCTCCTGCTTGAGGACCAGCCTCAAGTTCCTTGACCACGTCAGGAAGTTCGTTCCAGTCAGCTTCTCCTTCTCGAGAACAGACCGGATTGAGAATGTGTTTTGAGTGCTTGTAGTAGTCATAGCTGAAATATAAGATAAAAAGGTTATTAGTTAATATGTTCAATATGATTAATCTTGTATTAAATTTAATATGATTAATCACGCATTATATTCAATAACATAAGTTACCCTCAATAGAATATAATGATTCCAAGATCCACATATAACTAAGATCAAAGTGGGCCACTGGCCATCACCCAACCTTAGCTTATATCGGTAAGCCCTATCTCGGCTAATTATATCCGTGATATAACTCTTGGTTGTGAATCTGGGCCCGAGGCCCAATCCACTCTGATGTCTCAAGGCCCGGGACTCCCGATGGCCTAGTCAAGAAAACCAGACTATACAGTCATGTAATCATTAATGTCTGGGACTCCCAATGACATTTATGAATCACAAACCGTCTTATCCACGCAAAAGTAGACCCCCTCACACTGTAAGGCCATGAATACAATTGAATGGGCTTCGACAGCTGACATAGACTGGACAAGACATCCAACGCTTGATATTATTTGAGGTTTGTAGGTTTATTAAAATTTCATCCCAAAATAGAAGATTACTATTTTGGGAAACTTTCCTTTTTGGGAAACCTACTAAATTTGGAAACTTTCTAAAATTAGAAACTTTTAATTATAGAAATTTCCTAAAATCCAAAACATGCAAATCTAGAAACTTCTATTTTAAGAAACTTTCTAATTTCAAAATTTTGGAAACTTATTAATTTAAAATCGATTTTATAATTTTATAAAAATAAATTTTAAATTAATTCTGAAGAAAAGACTCAAATAATTGGCCCAATTGTTTTAACTTCTTGGCCCGAGGCCCAAGAATTGGTTCATGTCCAAGACATAACCCAATTGTCCAATTAAATGACATAACCGGTTTGGTTCATTAAAATTGGTCTTAACCAAAATTAATTACTACGATGACCACAATTGTCAACCGGTTATTTACTAAACCGGATTTTCTCAATTTATTTGGTCCAACCAAATCAAATTAGAAAATCACTGGTTTATGCACAAAATCCAATTTTTTGACTTTGGATTTCTAATCCCGGTTTAACCAGAACTTAATAAATTTATTAAGTCTGTTTATTAAACCGTGACGCTTTGATTTTAATCAAGTTTTATAAACCGAACCATTAACCGAACCGAACCGATTTTACAATCGAACCGACCACGATCATCAGCCGAAGCTTCACGCACGGACGAGAGCGGGACGGGACGGGCCTGGGCCGAGAGACGCGGGATCCATGCGATCGTTCGATCCATGCGATCACGGTCGATCTCTCGCAACCAAGCCGATCGGGACGGGACGATGGTCGGGTCGATCGTTCGGGACGTCCGCGAGCAAGACACGATCCGGACGGCCGAGAGCCTCACGCGATCGGGACGGCAGCTGGACGATAGCGGGACGGTCGGGACGATACGCGAGACAGGCGGTCCACTCGGCCGATCGATCCATGTCTCGCGATCGCATGACCACGCGACTCGATCCATCGATCGGTCCGTGCGTCTCACGATCCGGACGTGCGGCTCGACCACACTCCGACGCAAACCAATTCATATAGATTGGATCATGCGATTTCTTGTTTGTTTAGGTTTTAATTCTCTGTTTCTTAAGTGTTTTTCCTTATCAGTAGGTTGATTCAAAAAACACTTCTTAAACAATCCTAAACATGATTCTAAACAAGAAAAACCACAGAATCAATAGCTCTGATACCACTGTTGAATCGTTTAGTGTTTCCTGATTCAATTCTCAGATTGATTCATCCTACTAAACATGCAGATCTAGGTTCTCTTGATTAGAAACATAATAGATCTCACCTGTTACCTTGTTTATGCAGCGGAATGGAAGGTACGAGTCAGAGATCAGCAGAACCACCAAGAGATGGATCCTCCAAAGGCTCACACACGCACACTCGGGAAATTGGCTGCTAGACCAGCTGAGAGAGGAGGCGCAGATAGAGAGGAGGGAGGCGCAGATGTGCTGAGAAATTAGAGAGCTAGGTCTGATTTTACTCATTAAAATCCCTTCTAGTTCTCATTGGGCTTTTGGGCCCAATTCTCAGTTCTGATTAAATCCCTTGGATTTAATCAGGCCCTTTAGTCTCTCTAAGTACAGTAAATGCCTAGCACTTTTACCGTACTTCTGCTAAACCGTTCCTTCGTATTTTCCCGTTAGCTTAGGCGTGTGACCCATATGGGATCATATAATAAAGGCAATAAGTCCAAGACTTATAGATCATGAGCGGACTCTAGCAAGCCATCATGACCCCCAGTATTATATGACTTATGTCTGATCATTGACATACTCTTACTTTCTAGAGACAGTACCGAGATTACTGGACACAATTCCAACAATACGTTGGTCCAGATTATTCTTTAACATAAAAGAGGCTTAGGGTATCTGGAAAAAAAAATCATATTTAAACAATAACACATAAGACCCCCCAAAAAACATAAACATCTATACTATAAAAATGATGAAGTGTTAGATAATTACCTCTGGACCAAATCACATAACTCTTCAACTTCATACGCATCAAATCATATGTTAGAAACTCGTTGAATAGTCTCCACTCTCACCAACCTTAATCGATAACAAATCTTAATTATTGGTCATTTTACACTAACTGGAACAAATTTACAAACGATTGAAAAGTTCATCATACAACCACTGTTTTGACGATATTAAAGCATTGGAATAAGCAGAACAATATTGCATTACTACTTTTGGCCTACGCCTTCACCATAACAACAAGATCCCCATTGACCACACAATCCAATGCATTGTGTCTGCGAATATTAAATACAAATAAGCTTTCAGACATTTTAAAAATATTCCACATGAAATAAATGGAAGATGTACTTACTTCAAATCTCTAATTTAGAATTTTAATTGAACAATCCTACAATAATTTGTGTCTCGATCCTTTGTAGAATCCACATGATCTCTTCCGAAGCCACCAATTCCTAGCACAATACCAACCAAATCTATATCTAAAAAAAACACCAAGTAAATACTAATAAATAATGAAGTCACATAAAACTATTATGCGCTTAAAAGATATTATTCCGATTGGATAACAACAAGTTAGAGTGCTGTTTGAAACGTTTAGGATATGCTTCAAGTCAAAGTAGTGCTGGCCATTAAGGAATGTGAATCTCCAGATTACACTTGAACTGATTTGACACAAAGAGAATACTATTTGTCATGTAGCCTAATGTTGGCCTATCAAGGATAAGAACGTTATCCCATTGAAACCATTGCCCCTCAGATTACACCAGCCACTCGAAGATTCCCACATAATAACCCCATACTTCTCCTTCTATCATTTGGCCATATTGTTATAAAGTGCAAGATGAATTACTTAATACAGCGTAAGAACAAAGATTCTCTTACTATTAATAACATCAAATATTTAAACTTATCCTTATACTATAAAGATAACCTGTTCGTCCACCAAAAGTAGTTTGGTGGTTTTGCCATTGAAGACTTCTTGACACATCCATAATCGAAGAACCTTCAATCTCAAACTCCATTTCATCGTCAACTTATTGATCTCGGAAAGGAATACCATTGCCTTTGTGGCATTTTTTTTTCAATAAATTTTCTGTAGAGAAAAAAATGCAATACGAAGAGGAAGTTAAAGTCAGAAACGTTTCGTGTCTGCTTAGGGTTTGAAATAAATACTCACCCACAATCATAGGAAATCCCGCTAGGGTTTTTATCATGTTTTCTTTTAACAAAAAATTAAAATTTTATGTAATACTATATAATTTGAAATTAAAATATATTAATGGAGGATATCAGTATGTGTAATTCATATTTATTATGCGTCAGTCACCGAATAAATATTGAAACCGTATCATTAAAATTTATTAATATGTATTAAAAATTAATTTGCTATTCGGTAATTAAGAAAACAATTTCACACCAATAAATTTGGTAGGTACATGTCAATCTAATGCCCTATTTATATAACAAATAAAAAAATGTAGGTTGATGTCAATCACATTTCATTTATATATAAAATGATATTTATACTAATGTGAAAATACTAAATTATGATTCTATCCTAATGTGATTCAGATCTTATTTTTTATTAGTGTTAAAAACAATTTAAACAAATTTTTATCTAACACATGATAAATAAATATATAAGCAAAAAAAAAAAGAAATTTGTATGATAATTCATGAAATTTTTTTATTAAATAAAACAAATAATGCAATGGAAACCATAAAATTAAAGCATATTTCGATTAGGTTTATAGTTGAGTTAATGAAATCTAATTGGTAATAAGAATAAAATATAATTTTGTATTAAAAACACCAATTAAATTACTCCAACCAAACCCTCTGCTCAAAACCTTGTATAAAAGACAATTGTTGAAGAACAATCGACTCTTTTACAAATATCTAATTGGAGATTTTATTTTCACTAAACAAACCAAAAATTGTATTTTTCACAAATGTTAGCGCCTTGAACCACCTCATACCGACGACTAGGTATTCAATTAAATATACGGTAGTTTATATTACCACATATCTCATAATTATCAATACGAAGCACCAAAATTCAAGAAACAATAAGGGGTCGAGAACTGACTAATAAATTTAGAGGCCAAGTTCACAAAAGCCAATGGATTGTTATCAAGTCTTTTAACCTAGTTGCTCAAACACAACCGTACCGGGCAATTAAACACACTTACACAATGGAGTTTAATAACTCAACATAGATAAGAGAAACATGTTCTATAAATGATGATTTTTTTTTTTTGGAGATCCATCCTATCTTGAAAAGGGAAACCCCTGATCAGTATTACGTTGGTAAGATTTCTCTATATAATCGAATAAATAAAACAATTTTTGACAACATCACTATTTAGACCTTCTAGGCACATATCACAAATTTGCCATCTTCACATGCCGGACCCATCCCGAGTTACATATGATCACTCCTATTTTACATTTGATCTTACAGATGAAAAGTAAGATCTCCCCGCATTTATTTTTCACAATAATATGTAATTATTGTTTATAGATAGGGAGTTATAATTTAATACATTTTTCAGAGGAAACGTGGTAGAATGCTTTGTTTTGGGCGACATTGCAACCAAACTCTATAGTGACTAGAATATTTTCTGTGGAAACCTAGTCGAATGTGTACTAAAGTCTTGGGTGTATTGTATTGGATGTATCTTTTTATCTTTTTTATTGCATTCTTATACCTTTCAAAAAGTCTTTGCAATTTTTTATCTTTTTGCTTAAATTTCAATGTTAAAAAGACAAAATACCCCATCAATCCCATCATTTCCTTTTCTATTTTGTTTTTTTCTTTTCTTTATTTTCCTCTTTTTCTCTTTCTTACTTTATCTTTTTTTACCCTTCATTTTTTTGACGGTGGATAGCATTGTGGAGGTGAGATTTTCGGCAATATAAACCGCCAGAATGAAGATATAATAGGTCGATGTACTGAATTCAAAAAAAACCGGAGTTAATACAGAAGTTTCGAGTGGATAGTCTAGACTAGCGGTCCACAATATCCATCAACGTGGACAATGCGACGATCATATTACATGCTAGGCGCTTCCCGTGGATAAAAAGCGGACAAGGGAAATATTTTTTTTGGGTGGATAGTGGGCGCAACAAACCCTTGTGGCCACGGATTCACAATCATGTGAACTACTGAACCAAGTACGTTATCCACTAGAAACAAAGTTTTTTTATGATTCCTAACCACACAAATAAACACCACATGTTAAATGCTTTCTATGGATATGGCGGACAATATCGACTATTCGTAGACACTACCACGATCTCCTCACATACTAGACGAGTCCTATGGACAGAAGGTGACCAAAAGTTTATATGATCGTTAAATGTAACTGGTAAACACAATTTTAAAATCTCAGGCGGACGATGTCGATTATTCGTGGACACTACCACGATTATATCACATAATAAACGCTTACGGACAATAGGTGGTCAAGAGCTCACATTTTGATTCCTAGCCACATAAATGAACATCACGTGTTAAATGCTTTCTTTGGATATGGCGGACAATATCGACTATTCGTAGACACTGCCATGATCTCCTCACATAGTAGACGGGTCTGATGGACAGAAGGTGACCAAGAGTTTACATGATCGTGAAATGTACCCGGTAAACACATTTTCAAAGCTTAGGTGCACGATATCGATTATTCGTGCACACTACCACGATTATATCACATAATAAACGCTTCTGATGGACAAATAGGTGGTCAAGAGTTCACATTATTATGATCCGTGGACACAAAAAGTATGTTGGTTCCACTGTCCATCCAAAAAGCAACATTTTATGGACACTTTTTATCCAAAAAGTTCACATTATTGTGATCCGTGGACACAAAAAGTATGTTGGTTCCACTGTACATCGAAAAAGCAACATTTTATGGACACTGTTTATCCAAAAAGTTCACATTATTGTGATCCATGGACACAAAAAGTATGTTGGTTAAACTGTCCATCGAAAAAGCAACATTTTATGGACACTGTTAATCCACAAGTTCACATTATTGTGATTTGTGGACACAAAAAGTTTGTTGTTTCCACTATCCATCCAAAAAACAACATGTTATGGACACTGTTCATCCGCGTGCACTGTTCATGCGTGGGATTTAAAAATAATAATAATATATAGAAGTCATAGTGGGACCTGCCATCAATCAAGAGAGTACTTTTGTCATAAGGGCATTTTAGTCTTTTTAACATTGAAATTGAACCAAAAAGATATATAAATGCACAAACTTTCCTAAAGATATAACTTTGCTATTAATATTTTAAAAAGATATACTGAGTGTAATTAATCATAAAGTCTTGGAAAATGGTACACAGACAGAAAAGTTGTAGATATATCATTACATATATGGAAATAATATTAATAACAAAATATATGTTGCTAAATCAATTTTTATAGTTTTCATTTGTTGTCAGAGTTTACAACGAAGAGGGGTGCGGTGAGATACTGACCAACGGATGCAGCAATGGATTTGAGTGAGCTCGCTACTAAAGCAAGACACTAAATTTTTTTTATGCATCGTCTCTTTTCCCTTCTTTTAAATTTAAATTTGGTACTCTTTTAAATATAATTTATCAGTTTTTTCTGGAATTATAAATCGGACACACAAATAAATTAAAAGTTAAACGAATAAAAAAACTCACGAATTTATTAAAACATATAACTAAAGAATTAATCCAAATATGTTTTAAAACTAATAACGTGATCAGTATATGGTCTACATTAAAAATCCAACAAATACAAAACTTAATGAATCCAACACAGCCTTTTAAAAAAGTCTGGAAAAAGAACTATCATAAAAAAAAAATTAAAAAGAAGAAATGCATGAAATCATAAAGCTAATATAATCATTGACTCTCCTCATCATCATCACACCCTTTGAATTTTTTTGAACTGGAAGACTTGTCATCTTTTTCCTATAACAAATCCTTTTTCTTATATACCGGAGTAATCGACATAGAAAGTGAATCCTCGGAACTTTTAGCCGAATTCGTGAGCATAAGCGAATGAGATCCAAAATTCTCAGATGAGTTTGCAAGCATGATTAAAGGCTGATCATTAAAAAGAAGAACATGACTAATAATTATCAATTCAACCATATGAATAGACAATTAGTAATACCTGATCAGTTTCGGACAAAAACTGATTAAGCTTGTCTTGATCAGCCCAAATTAGTGTAACAACAAACGGTTGGTTCTTATTCTTTCTATTATCGTCAGAAAGTGTGATTTTTAATAAAACTGTTTTACCGAACAAATTGGTAAGGCATTGTGGTAGAGCCGATGAATCGCAAAACATTGTTAGTTTACCTCACAATATTAACAAACCTCGAGATTACCAAGTTTCTTATTTATGCGACTACGAATAAAATTCACGAACAAAGCAAACATAAAATATATTATGGATCAAAAAGAAGAAAGTAATCAAAATGATAACGAATCATCTGATTAAACTCTTAATCGTCCGAAAATTATACTGCCAACGAGTAGGAAAAAAGCTAGATGAAAATTCTTAAAAGATAGATGCAAACGATTAGGTTTCTAGGCCACCAAATGAAGCTTATATACGATTTCAGTTAAAACTAACAATCTTCTCTTGAAAGATTGAAATATTCTATAGTATATTTTAAGCAATCGAACTAACTAAGATATTCAATAAGATACTGTGATATATTTTTGGAAACATAATAAATGTTACGGAATTTTAAATTAATAATGATATTCACCGTAATTAAATCTAAGATTAAATCCATTTGTATATTTTTGAGCTTGTCATGTCATCATTCCAAGTTTCTATTTTTCTCTCCAAACTCACTCTTGTATTGACACATTAGCTTTCGGCTCAAAATCACTTCTCATTTATAAGTATAGATTACTAAAAAGGAATCTTAGTGGGGGTTATTAGTTACTATATTTTAATGGATTTAGAAATCTAAGCGTTGACCAAAAACAAAAAAAAAATCTAAGCAAAATCATATGTTATTGGATTAATAGTTTTAATTTTTTTTTGTCAACATCACCAGTTATTCATTTAGTGATTTATAAATACTTTTAGATATGTACCCGCGCTACGCTGCAGATTTTTTTGTAAATATTTTTTTTTAATTGTGTATTTTTAAACAATCTTTTGCTTTTATTTTTTTAAAATAGTTATTGTTGCATGATTTTAATTTTCACAAAAGAGAAAGGAAAATAGTTAAAGATTTGACGAAAAAACATTTTGGCTGAGTATAAACATTGAGAAGAAAAGATTAAACGAAGATTGACTACAATGTTTTATTTATGATATATATATTAAGATAAAGTTGTTATTAATTTTATTTTTTTATTTATTCTTTTGATGTCTTAAAATATAATCGTAAAAGTAATGATTTCTAATGTGGTATTTAATTTATGAGCATAACTATTCAACATAGATAAAACAAAGCGTAAATAAAAGTAATTATGTGCTTTAATTACACGACAAAGTACATGTTTTGTTATTTTTCATATCGTCTCTATTTTCATGATTATTCTAATTTTTTATAACTATTATCTTTCAAAATAAAAGAATGTTAGAGTTTTTCTTTCAAGTTTTACAATTTATATATGTCACTTTAATTTTTAAATCATCTCTTATTTGTTGCTATTTTCTAAAATTTCATCAGACCAATGAATAAATATTATTTTTGTTAAAAACATTTTAAACCAATAATATGAAATCAGATTTAAACATATGTTAATGATTCAAGTTGTGATAGAGCAAATACAATTCCCCCTTCACAAACAAAATGGGCATTTCAAACAAAACCCTCCCACACTTGTTCTTCCCTACGTCATCTGTGCATTGATATATGTTTCAGACATGGAAGAGACGAAGGAAAGATTCACAAAATTACTGCTTGGAGAGGACATGTCATGCAGTAGTGAAGGCGTGAGCTCTGCGTTAGTTTTGTCAAATGTCATCACCAACCTCGCTGGTATATATTTGACATTATACCATAATTACTAAAAAAATTATGTCTAATTATGTATTTGAATTGTTAAATAATTCACACACTATGTGGCTTTGGTATTGGCAGATTCGATGTTTGGGGAGCACATGAAATTGCATCCTATGTATCCGGAGACCAAACAGATTTGGAGGAAAGAAATGGATTGTTTATTATCTGTGGTTGACCACATTGTTCAGTTTGTTGAGGATACAGAGAAGAATGGAAACAAATGGGGAGATCAAGGTTCTGCATTGGGTTCTCAGGGGTGTTAGCTGAAAACACATTTCTTGTGCTGTTTTTTTTTTCATTGTGTAGAGATAAACCAAAATAATAACTTCCCCTAAAAACCTTTTTTCAACTTAATTTGTTGGAATCAGAATCTCCTTAAAAGGTAAAATTTACACAAAAATAAAGGTTAAAACATCTAAAACTTGGGTCTTTGGTGATGGAAGAACCCGAGTAGAAGCTGACTTCTTCCTTCTTCATCAATTGACTACAATCACAAACTCTCATGATGCTGCAAATCACAAGCACAAAACACCATATGAAAGCCCAACAACTTAAAACATGACTATGAGATTTACATAAGGCTCTGTAGACAATACCAAAATAATGTTGGCTGTAGATAGAAATAAAAGGAGCCTACCCTTAGAAGTAACTTGGGAAATCCATCATCCCATATTCAAGAGCTGCAAAAACAGACAAGTTTCAATTATTATTACAAAAAGGTATGTTGTGTAAAGCCATACCAAGTTGCAGGCAAGATTTGATGATAACAAAAAGCAAACATTTATAAATTTCATGCCAGTTTGTTTGTTTTCACAATGTCATCCTTTAGCAGTTTGTAAAGCACTCTCAAACGCATTCTTTTGCAGGATCAAAATTAGTATGTAAACTCACAGTCAACAAAATCCCAGAAGTGTATTGAAGGATTACAGCTACTCTTTTTCATGCTAATAGAGTTTGAACAAACTTCTTAACCATTACACTTAAAATAGAATAGAAATTGACAAAACCATCCTCGTGCCACAATATACATGCAACACTCAATGCTTAAGCTACATCAGTAAACAGAAACAAATTCAGGCTTTCTAGCTCATGGACAGCCACCCAACTAAACTTGTGCCAGTCAGTCGTTGTAAGAATGCTTCCAGTCTTAAATGGGATGTCGGAAACTGGATCATTCCGGTTGTTGAATATTTACTTGTTGGAATCATAACCAATCATATGCTATAGGGATTGCAATACGAAGAAACCATGATTGAGAAGCAATGGACAATGGGAAAAGAACGGCGAGTAAAGGGTTTCAGGTCTCACCGGCAGAGGTGGAAGACGTCGGACCTTTGGATTCAGAGGTACACCTGAGTTTGTGAAGATGAACATGCATCTCCGTAAACAGCTTGATTCTATGGCATTCCAATTCTTTAGAGAATCGCATTCTCTGTGTTACAGGAAATAGTTATTCGATCTCAATCTCACTTTGGTTTAAGATTATTTCAATTTATGTTAACCGGTTGGTTGGTTCGTTGGTTTGTACGAACGCTATTTGTAAGGTTTTTGCCATTTTAGGAAAATCAATCAAAAAGAATATTCAGATTCTCTTTCTCCTTTCTCTCTCAATCGTCATCATCATTCATCATCATCATCGAACCTGGAATCTTCGGAGTGATCCATCACCCTCTAGATCCTGATTCACCTCATCTTCGATCCTCGGTGGATTCTAGATAGGGATTTATCCTCCTCACAGAAATACTGTTTCATTGGTATCAGAGCTCAATCGATTCTCGGATTTTGGGTTATGGATACAAGACATACTACGGTGATCGACTTCCATACACAGCTTGAGGAGATGCGAAATCAACAGTTCAAGCGAAAGGACGATCAGAAGTCAGTGGTATCAGATTTTCAGTCACAAATGGAATCGATGATGGCCAGGTACTCCTCTCAAAGGGATCTCCAGGAATCCAACCCACTACGATCGATTATTCCGATCACTTCTCCACTGTTACCACAGCCAACTAAGCCACCCGATCCTCCGGATTTTCCGAAATTTGAGGGTACAAAGCTTCGTGAATGGATCGATCGATGTGAACAATACTTCTATCTCCACAAAACACCTTTAGAGCAGAAGACCTGTATAGCTTCTCTCCATATGCAAGGTAAAGCTCTTCAGTGGCACATTGATTTCATTCGGAATCGCTATGGTATGCTCCCATCTTGGACAGATTATGTTATTGCTGTATCTGCTAAGTTTAGTGGTCTACATGATGATCCTATATCTGAGCTTGTGAATTTAAGACAGTCCAGTGATTCTGTGGAAGTGTATTTGGGTAAATTTGAATGTGCTTTATCGAAGTTGTCATTACCAATGCATCACGCACTCAGCATCTTTTTGAAGAATATGAGCCCTCCTTTGGCTTTATATGCTAGTCGTTCTGGTGTCACTACAGTTGTTGAGGCTGCTAGGATAGCCAAGTTACATGAATCATCCCTACAACACACACCTATTAGACAACATCAAGCTCCCTTCAATCATTTCCATGAACCAAATACTCATCAACGCCACAAAACCCCAAACGCTCAATTAAAGACAACGATTGTAGAGGAAGAAATCTCAGATAAACTGAAGGAAGAAGATGTTCAGCAGATCCATGCACCTGTCATGACAAAGTATGATTCATATTTGGCCAAACAACAAGGTATAGCTGCGAGTAATGGTGTGCAGACAATTATGCCTGAAATTATGAGCAAAAATGGTGAAAGTCATGAGAGTTCTGGACAAGAAGAGATTGTACCTCTTAATGTTGAAGAATTTGCCGATGTTTTGGAAACTATGCCTATGAATCAGTTTGAAGATCAGATGACAGAAGAGAGTGATGGTGAAACTGAAGATAATGAGTTTTTGCAGAACTCCACACGCTTTGAGAATAATGTTGTGAATTTGGGATCTAAAACCCAAGAAGAACCAGCTGTAGATAGGAAACTATTGTCTGAAGCTTCTGACAGCTTAACTACACAAGTTCTGGATCATGTTGTTGGTAAAGCTGTTGTTGATACTGCTGATTATGATAATACTGTTTTCTGGGAGGACAACAACGAGGTCTCTGACCACCGTGATGACTCACATATTGGAGGGGGAAATCAAGCAAAATTTCTCTTTGATACTGATTCAAGGGAAACTCTTGGAGATCACACAGTTGGGACCATGAAGGCAATTCAAACATACCCTCAATCTTGGTATGATCATGATAGTCCACAACGTGTTGGTGGTGGCATATTGGCTGTTCTGTTCATCTATGAAGTGGCTGAATTTTTTGAAAAAATAGCAAAAACATGGCGATTCAAGTTTAAAGCTAGCTCGGAGAAAATAAGATTGGTGGATGCCATTTTCTCTTCCATGGAGGAACCAAGTGGAGATGTTAACACAGAATTGGATGCAAAGAGTATGTTAAAGAGGAGTTTAAGTTCAAGAGGATCAGATTATAATGGTTGTGTTCTATTGGAAATGATTCTTTTAGGGATTGTGAGATGCAAAGGACTGGGTAAGAAATTGATAGTTGGAGGCCAAAAGATGGAGACAAAAGACAAAACGCCTCCCGTCAAGCTACATGTACCAACAACCACTGTTCTTTATGTATGTTCTGAAGCAGGAATTCATTTTGATTATGGGTTTGAAGAAAGGAATTCCAGGGAAATATTAATGAATGAGGCTGCAAATCAAATGGTAGAAGATAGTGGTGATGCTCACATGGAGGTTAAAACAATGGTTCAAGCCACTATTGTCCAAGAGAAACCTATGAAATTGATATCTCAGAACTTGTGTGCTATCATGGAGATGGATTGCACGGATAAGATAGTTGACATGCCTCGCCGAGAAGAATTGCTAAGAATATCAGGGAGGAAGCAGAAATGGTCAAAGTCTTTTATGGTCTGGTTTGTTCATAGGTTAGCTGTTGTTGTGAGGTATGGTGAATCTGACTGGCTCGTAACGTACGTATGCGACGAGACAGTGAAAACAAGGAACGCTTGTGATGGTAACAAGATGGATAAGCTGATAAAGAACCTGAAGGTGGATGAACAGTTGTGGTTGAAGGAGCAGGAGATAGGACTAAAAACGTGGATAGGAAAACAGATTTCAAATTTCTCTCTTGCAAGTAAAGTATGGGAGTCTGGTGGGTTAACAGTTGGCTATGCAAGGTATGAGGTATCTGCGAGTGATCTGAAGATGGTGAAAGAGAAGGGATCACTAACTTTTCCATGGGAGCCACTAGTTCAAGCGACTTCACGGTTCAAAATGATGAGTATTGGACCAAGGATGAGTGATGAGCAAATGGAAGAAAAGGAGATACTATTAGACAAACACTTAGAGAAGCTTGAGGAGCAGAGTAAAAGTGTGTTGTCATATATGCAAGACTCGAGTACACTGAAGATTACTGAGAACTCTTATGCAGAATTTCATAACCATGAGGTGTTTCACTTGCAAAGGCCACCGGAAAAGTATCTTCTTGTTATCCTTGAGGACAAGGATTTTTCGAAGGGGGAAGTATTGTTACAGGAAATAGTTATTCGATCTCAATCTCACTTTGGTTTAAGATTATTTCAATTTATGTTAACCGGTTGGTTGGTTCGTTGGTTTGTACGAACGCTATTTGTAAGGTTTTTGCCATTTTAGGAAAATCAATCAAAAAAAATATTCAGATTCTCTTTCTCCTTTCTCTCTCAATCGTCATCATCATTCATCATCATCATCGAACTTGGAATCTTCGGAGTGATCCATCACCCTCTAGATCCTGATTCACCTCATCTTCGATCCTCGGTGGATTCTAGATAGGGATTTATCCTCCTCACAGAAATACTGTTTCACTCTGCTTCTCCAACTCAACCATCTCCTTCCGCTTCCTCTCCTCTACCCTCTCGTATATCTGCCCAAGCCTCTCGATTGCTTCAGCGACTTCCTTGTACCCTTGCTTCTCCTCAATTTCCCTCTCCCGCTTCATGTTACCTCCGCTCAATCTGGACCTTGATCCTTCTGAACCATCCTCATACGCCGGCCCCGACGGTAAAGAAATACTGATCGATTCGAAGTAAAATGGCGTGCTCAAAGGGTTACAGAAAAGAATCTTTTTAGACAAAGATGAATCTGAGGTGGATTGATTGTGTCAAACCTGGATGAATGTTATATTCTCATTGGTTATCACAATTTTTTCATTAATTAAGTTGTCAGCTTCACATGCTTTAAAAAGGCTGATATGTCAACACCAGGAGAGGCACAAACTCTAGTATTGTGTTGATTTTAAATTCGGTGTTATTCAATCCTACAGATTTACTTATGGATTTGACTTCAGAATGGATTTTAATATATTTGGAAGGATTTCTATGTTAAACATACAATATATATATATATATATCTTGGGATGGAACGAAATTTGCTTTAAAAATTCGGAATGATTTTGGGATATTAGGTTTAAAAATTTGTGTGACATAACCAAAATAGTTCCACCACGGCATGAACCAATAAGAATATTTGGAAAGGTCACAAGTGGTGTCGAAAAAGATCAACCACGTGTGTTTGTGTTTCGGAGATTGGATTAAAAACGAATTGTACCAGGCTTGGCAATAATCCCAGTAATTGAATGGGACTATGTAACAAGGGAGATTTTTCAAATTTTCTGGAAAATTTAGATTATCATTAAGATCATATTCCCAATCACTTGGTGCAATGATCTTATGAATTTTGAAAGTGGAATAAGCAGCATCAATGTGGTTTTCGTTGAGATAAAAATGTTTAAAGGACACTGATTCTGCGAATTCCAAAATGGTTTGAAAAAATAACACATTTTTATCCGTATTATGTGGTTTGAAAAAAATATTTTCCCAAAATATTTTTCAATTGTTAAAAACAGATCATTGTTGACAAGAAATCCTTTTTCGACATTTATAATGTTTTGATAAATAGATTTTTCAAAATTCTCCGAGGGAGTTTTTTGTGAAAAGTCCTTCAAAATAATTTGTGAATTATTTGAAGGTTTAGAAATAACTTTTGAGGTCTGGTTTTCTTTTAAAATCAGTTTTGAAGAGACCTCTTTAAATTTTGAAATAGCTTGAGAGGGGATTTTCTTAGAAGATTCCCCCGTCTCTTGTTTAGACATACTTCGCTCGAAAGCTTTCTGCAATTGCAAGATTTGATCCATAATTTGCTCTGGAGATTGAGAAGGTTTTGGCATATCTTCTTTTTTGACACTCTTTTTTGTGATTGAGATCCAAGGTTCTGTTTGTGGGATTGTATTTATAGGTTCGGGTTTTTCTGAGATTGTTTCCAGGGTTATGCCTTTTCCTTTATCAATCTTCTTCGGAAGCATTGTACCTGTTTTGAAGAAATTCTCGTGTCATGAAGTCTGGGACAAAGTTTGAATCTCCTTTAATAATTTCAATCTCGAAATCAAAAATACTTAATATTGCTTTCCATCGCGCGAAAATTTGTTTTGAAGCAAGATTTTTTACATCTTTTTGTAAAACATCCTTAGCACTTTTGCAATCAATTCGTAAAATAATTTTTTTTATTTAAGAGAGCACTTTGAAAATTTTGAATACATAATACAATACTTAAAATTTCTTTTTTAATTGTAGAATAATTCTTTTGGGTATCATTCCAATGTGATGACGTAAATTGTACAATGCTCTCACGACCATCTAAATTATTTTGTTTAAGGATACCCCCATATCCTAAATCTGGCGCATCTGTTTCTACGATTTTATCTAAATCTGGATCTGCTTGTGCAAACATGAAATTTCTAGGACTTGTTTTTTAATTTTTTGAACTAATGCAGTATGCTCTTTAGTCCACGGAGTATGATTTTTCTTAAGATGATTATGCAATGGTTTAGCAATTCTATTTATATTAGGACAAAAATCTAGCACATAATTGAGACTTCCAAGGAACCTTTGTAATTGGGTTTTTTTCTAAGATTTTGTCTGGAAATTTATTTGCAAACTCCAAAGATCTTTCTATAGGATTTATCAAACCTTGCGATATGTAATATCCTAGAAATCTGATCTTAGTTTGAAATAAGGACATTTTTGTTTTGAAAACAACAAGCCTATTTTTTCTTGCTACATAGTAAAATGTCTTTAAATTTTGAAAATGTTCATCAATAGAGTGTGAAAATATTAGTATATCATCAATATAGACAATGCAAAATTTTGAATATTCAGAAAATATGTCGTTCATGATTCTTTGAAATTCTGAAGGTGAATTTTTCAAACCAAAAGGCATTACGTTCCATTGATATTGACCAAAAGGTACCGTAAACAAAGTTTTATAACGATCGGCTTCGGATATTTGAATTTGCCAAAATTCTGATTTTAAATCAAATTTTGAAAATATGTGAGCCGAGTAAAGATTTTGAAGCAAATCTTTTTTATTTGGTATTGGATATCTAATTCATTTTAATGCAGTGTTTCCCCTCTTTTGGTAAGCATCCAGTATCTCAGCAAATGAACATTTCTCTAAGCTTATCCTGTAGCTTATACGTCGTTTAAAAGCTGCTTCAAAGATCCAACGAATACCTAAGGTTTGTTGACGATCCCTGGCTACAATCCCAGGGCTGTAATTAATTACCAACCTAGGAGTGTCCCTTTCGATTTCAGAATTTTTATTTACATAAAAAGAAGCACAAGACCAAGGTGATCTTGATTTTGAAATTAATCATTTATCAAGAAGATCATAATTTTTTTTTCTACAATGTTTTCTAATTCTGAATTCATTTGAATTGGACGACCCTTTGTAGGAATTTCTTTTTCAATAACATTTTCATCATAAGGTAAGTCAACAATATGTTGTTTTTGATTCCAAAAAGTAGTTGGTAAATCCGAACAAATTTCTTTTTCAAAAAGTTTATTTAGATTAGAAATTTTCTCTTGTATTTCTTTCGAATTTAGAGCTTCTATGGTTTTTTGAATTAAAACTTCTGATTTTAAGCTTTCTAAATGAAATGTTTTGCTTTGAATCAAAGAGTTTATAAAATTTTCTTGTATTGGCCAAGCTTTTATTAAATTCAGGCTTCGCCTTTTTGGTGTTTCAAGAAAATTAAAAGATAATTTTATATTTTGGTTTTTAAAAGAAATAGAATCATTCATCACTTTGTATGGTGTAATTAGACTTATAAATGGAGTATCTAAAATACCGTTTTGATATATATCATCCGTGAGGACAAATGCAGTTTTGATGAGGATATTATCTTTTAAAATCAAAGCTTCTGCTTTAGATGTTATACGAAGTTTGGAATTGTTTGCAGCAGATAATTTTTTTTGGGTTTCTAAATGAAAGCATTTTGGGACAAGCCCGGACTTGATGCAATTAAGATCAGCACCCGTATCAAATAGAGCAATTGTATCAATTTGTAATTTTCAGAAAAAACAATTGTGACTCGTATCTTATATTTTTGGGAGGTAATTTCTCTGAGGACACATAGGAAATCATTAGGGGCCATGTCTAGATATTGTATCTGTTCATTTAGATCTTCTTTTTTATTATCTAAGCGATCATTTTATTGTTCATCAGAACTAGAATCATGATTTCCTTTGACAGAAGATAGAACCGAGTGAAAATATTCGAAATCACGTTTCTGGTTTTCTTTGAGGATTTTAAGATCGTTTTTACCTCTTTAATTTCAATCATAAGATCTTGTATTGATGTTTTGGAATTATCTTTCTTTCTTTTATTAAGAATGGTAGTAAGATCAAAAGAGGATTTAGAAGAATTATGATCATGAGATTTTGAAGAATTTTCTGAGGTTTTGTTTAAAGAAAGAATAATCGTTTCTAGAAATTTTTGTTTTAGGCTTGGATCTGATATGGAATTTAGGATTTCAAGCTGAAGTTCTTGATCTTTTGTAAGGACATGGATATTCTTTCTATCAGATTCCGAGCTTGATGATGAACTATTTAGTTCATCAACTTGCATGGCATCTTCAGAAGAAATTGATGAATCAGAATCATAAGATGATGAAGAATGGTCTAGTAAAAGATTTGATATTTGACTTGAAAGTTCTTCTCCAAGGTCGAGTTCTTGTATTTTTATATTAAAACAACAAAATTTAGATGTGTGGCCTTTCTTTTTCATTTGAAGCATGTAAGATTTTTATAGAAAGGTTTCTTTGGTAGATTTTCTTTTGGAAGAAATTTGTTACGAGGTTTTTCCCATGAATTTTCTCGAGATTTACGGTTTCTATAGTTTTTAAGGTATTTTCTAGGCTTATTTTGGAGTAGTAGGTTTTGCTACAATCCCTACACAAGATTTGCTACCTCGATTGGGGTCTATTTCAATTGTTTACAAAAGGAACCTAATTCAATTTTTGTCCTTTTGAGTTCCCATTTAAGATGTTTATGGAGTTTCAGATCTTGACAGATCTTAAGACCTTTTTGTTGAACAATACTGATCAACTCTCCATATGTGAAATCATCGTAATCTATAATGTGTGTTCCCATGGAATCTCTAATTTTGTTTCTGACTTTATCTCCTAGTAGGGTAGGAAGTCCTGCTAGAATTTTTTCTTTCCAAAAGGGTTGGTTTGAATCTTGTCGGAGTAAAACCCTAGTAAGGAATGTGTTTTTGTACCATTGAAAATTACTTAATTTTTTGCATTTAAGATTTGAAAGAAGTTCAGCGTTCTTATCTCTAAGTACTGAAGGATCTCCTATAAAGTGCAAAGTTATGCCTATGACTTATGTAGCGACAGCATCTTGTTGAGGGTTTCCAAGATTATCTAAAACTGGTATGTTATCTTCATCCATTTTAACCGCATCTAGGATTTCGGTTCGTTGCTGATTGGTTAGATAATTATCCCACCATCCTTTATGCTGTCCCGAAAAACGAGCTATAAGGAGTTCAGCTACGGTCTTATCCTCATTTCCTATTTGGGTTCTATAGGCATTTGCGGCCATGGTCATTTTTGGAGGAAACTTAAGATGTTATACTCAGATATACCGTCAATATTCAAGTCATATACTGAGGAGGAATTGAACCTAGATTGCTCTATTGGCTGGATTTATACTAAATCAGGAGCGGAGACTAATTGACGTTCTTTATGGTTATGCCAATCAAGGCGTTTTATCTTTGAGACAGAAGCTTGGAATTGTTTAGAGTTTTCACTAATATTTGAATCATGATCCAGGGTATTTATCCCCATTTATAAGTAGGAGTATCCGGGATATCATAATTATGGGGTACACTACTTTCTCCTATTTCAACTTTGCTTAATTGACTCTGAAGAGCACGAATGAATTCTAAATTTGTGTCCTGATAAGTTTTGACACTGGAATTGGAAATTTGGAAAGGTTTGAACATGAGAATTTTGCTTTTGTTTTCAGAAGAAGATTCTGTTGGAATAGTTGTTTGATTTAGAATTGATTTCTCAATTCTATCAAGTTGTTTGATGATCGTACCTAGATTCGTATTTGAAAAATTGTTTTGGGCGTTGATATTTTTGACATTAGCCTTATCATCTTCTTGGGGACGTTTGAAAGGAATGGCTTCAATTGGTGTGCCTAACCATTCAAGCCTTATTCCTCGGGGAGGAGGATGGTTTGAGCGAATAATTTTACCATTAGCAAGTGTTTCCCATTCGGGGGTTTTGTTATAATTTTTAATAGGATTAGCTGTTTTAGAAAATGGATAATAGATTTTATTTTCGGATGCATAATCTTCAAACCAGTTGAAAAATAGGATTTGTACTTTATGTTTTTGAAGATAATGGTAAAACTCTTCTTGAATATGAGTTCTATTTTCAAATTTTTTTTTAAAAAACCAAAGTTTTTTAGGACTATTATTTTTAGAGTAAAAATCTTCTCTTAAATTTTTTTATCAATGTAAAAATCTTTCTCTAAGACATTTAACTCATTTAGCATGTTATCTGTAATGGCTGAAAAAGTTGGACTTGTCGGCTCCGGTTTTGTTGTAAAATCATTTTGTAAAAAACTATTTTCCGCTGAGTAAACAGGTTTTGGAATTTGTGTTCGAAAATCAACATTTCTTAAAACAGAATTTGGAATATCAGATGTTGAAAATCAAGGTTAGAATTTTGAGCATTTATCTTCTCTAGAAAAATCTTGTGCAAGTTGAGATACTCTTCCTAAATCAATAGTTTCAGGAATGGAAGAAGATTCACATAAATATTCATCTATACGATCTTGCTTATTTCTAATAAAAGAAAGTTTTACCTTTCCGTCATGAAATTGTTCAATGTTTTTTAAACGTGTATTTGGTTCTAAGGGTTCTTGAGGTTTTGGAGGTTTTGGTTTGGTAGCTCCCTCGAGGACCCATTCATCGGGAAGAGTTATATCTTTCCATTGGATAGATCTCGGGATAACGGAATTGGATCTCAAGAGATCAGTTTGAAGCAAGAGAGTTTCTCCTTTTTTTACTTGAAATATTTACTTTTGAAGAAAAAGCACTTGTCATTGCTTTGTAATGAACTCTAAATATTAAAGCAATTGGAATTGATCCTTCGATCATTTCATATTTATGTGTTTTAACTTGTAAAACTAGAAATTTTAAAATATTTTTGTCATTTAAAGAGAGTGAAATTTGGATAACAATCAAAATAAATTGGTCCAGCACACAAACTTGATTCTACAGAGCTTAGCAAAGATCTTCAAAGATTTTAAATCGTGTATCTCTTAAAATTGCTAATATTGAAGTATTTAACCCTTCTTTTGAAAGTGGTTTAATACTAACTTGTACTAAACCAATATGAATATATTTAAAGCACTTTCGGAAAACAAATGTATTGTTTGAAAAGGTTTTGTAAGTTGAATATCTCGTTCTTCGGTTTTGATCGAAAAATTTGTTCTTAAGAAATTCATTTTTGAAATTTGATAAATTTCATCTTTATAAATTTGAGACTGATGATTGTTTTTATATAAAGTCTAGAGTTTTAATATTCAATACATGCATCAACATGGCTCTGATACTATATATATATATATATATATATATATATATATATATATCTGATGGATAGATTTGTAAATACTAATTAAAATACAATTATTATATTTGGAAATCATTAAACTTTATAAAGATTTGCAAATTCAACATAGATTTCCAAATCAACTAAAAAGCGTAAAATTTATAACTATATATTCTTGGTGACAAAAAAAACTAGATATTCTTCAATTAAATAAAGCCCAATAGGCTCACTGCACAACCTAACTCAGCCATAGACGTCTAGCTATTATGTACAAAGACCCGCAAAAGGCTCACTGCACAACCTAACTCAGCTCCTAATCCTACAAAAATAACGATATGCAAGAAATATAATTAGACAAACAACAGTTACTATTTAGTATTTACAAAAGGCGACCACAATTCAAATATAGCTATTATGACTTTAAGAGTAACTAGGCAGTTGACAAAAAAAAAAAAAGAGTAACCAGGCTTTCTACAGCCCGGCCCGTAAAAATGTGTAGTCTAAAAGCAAAAATAAATAAATTATGCCCCATTGTAATTTCTAACTGGGCACATGTAAGCTAATGTTATTAGAATTACTAGGGATAGGTCGGGTCGGTCCCGGTCGAGGTATAAAAATCCGTTGGATACGATGGTTGAAGATCCATGGGTAAAGGTTTGGATCCGAACCTTATCCGCGGATTTTCCAGATACCTATATAAATCTATAAATAATATACTAAATAAATGTAAGAACCTACTAAAACCTATTAGTAACCTGTTAAGGAATCTGTTAGTAACTTACCCGAAAAGATCCGATAGAACTTGATTTGACCCATACAATCTGATAGAACCTGGTAGCTTTTAGATATTTTTACATATTTTCGGATAGTATCTGTAAAAATCCGGATCTTTGCAAATATGCCACAAGTGAACCCGAACCGATCCAGACCTGAGAAGACCCGACACGAAAATAGACAGGTCCTTAAATGGGTCATATATTTGTATATCCGTTAGACTTGGAACCTGTGAAGACCGACCCGAACCTGACCTAAACCCAACCGTAAATAGACGGGCCCTTAAATAGGTTATATATTTATATATCGATTAGACCCGGAACCTGTGAAAACCCGACCCAAACCCGATGCGAAGACCCGAATGCTCATTCCTAAGAATTACCCACTAGAGTAGATTAAAAATTTAGAACCTATTGTCCTCTAAAGTGTTAATAAAGTTTTGTGACTAAAGCACCAACTTAATGAGCTTTAGTCCATAACCGACCTTGCTTGTTTATATAGATTAATGGGGTGAACCAAACATACACTTCCTTGCAGTAGCTTTGGCCACTTTGTTGGCCGAGAGATGACATATACAAAGACGATTTTGCTGAAGAAATCTTTCCAAATTTGGTTCTTCAATAATATGATTTGAGAATTGAGACCAAGAGCTGTTGAGAGGGTTCTTTGATTGCTTCCAGAACTCCTTTCGAATTTATCTCCAGCTCATAATTTGTGAATTCCACGATTTTCCCATCCCTTAGAACCTTTTTTGTTATGCTTCTTTAATTGGCTCACTGATGTTTTTGCTTTTCTTTTAGTGAAAATTATTCCTGGTAGCACAAATTTTAAGGTTAATTACTAGAGTAGCATTAGAGTGTGTTTTTTACTAGAGTAGCATTCTATATTGGTTTAAAATACTATATTGTCATTTCCTTAACTTATCTTTAAAAAAAAAATATATATAATCATTAAAATAAAATAAATAATTAATATAATTTTTAGAAAAATAAATAATATAAAATTCGTTTAAAAAAAATAATTAATATAAATTCGTTTTAAAACAATAAACAATTAATATAAATTCGTTAAAAAATAAATAGTAAGAAACTAATAAAAATAATTTTGTAAAAAAATAATTTAAATACAAAATACAAATATATTTTTTATGGTTAATTTTTGTTTTTCCAAAAAAATACAAAATATATTTTAAAAATAAATCATTTAAATAATAAATTAACATAAATTATTTTTATGGCTAATTTGTTTTAATTTTTTTTCAAAAATAAGAAATAAATACAACATAATGTTTTAATAAATCCAAAATTTAAATAAAAAATTGATAAAAAATATTTTGTTGCTTATTTTTATTATTTTAATTTTGAAAAAATAATTTAATATAAAATAATAAATAAATCATTTAAATGAGAAATTAATAGAAACAAATTTTGTTGGTTATTTTTATTATTATATTTATTTTGTAAAAAATTTAAAACAAAAATAATAAATAAATTATTTAAATAAGAAATTAATTGAAATTTTTTTTATTGATTATCTTTTTCTTTTGCCAAATATTGAATTTATTAAAGGGCTTTATTAAATGAATATTTAGTTGCCATAAACGGTTCCTAAAAATCAGGAGAAGATCATGCAACAATTATTCGAATTATGTACATCCTCAATAAATTCACAACACTATATCGAAGAGGTTATTAAAGCTTTCAAAAATCCGCAACACTATATTGTAACCTAAATTTAAAACAAATCCGCAACAAAAGGAACAAATCTGCAACATTAAGCATAACTCTGTAACAAAGGGTGCTAACATAATAATTTTCAAAATCAATTTTATGTGTTGTAGATTTATTTAAATCCGCAACACATAAAACAAATCTAGAGTACTAATATCCCGATTTATAAAAAATCTGGAAAACAAATCCGGAGTGACTCAAAAATCTGTAACAAATGAAATGACACGTCAGCAAAATAGCGAAAAATCTGGAATATTAAGGAATAAATCTACAACAAATATGAAAATCTGCAACACTATATGCTAATATAGTAATTTTTGAAGCGTTTTTTGCGTGTTACAGATTTATTAAATCTGTAACGAAGAAAATAAATCCACAACAAGATGATGCGGATTTGTTTAAAGTAGATATAAATCTGGAAAAAAAAAAATCCTAAACAAGGAATGCGGATTTGTTCAAAAAATACTTGCGGATTTATTTTTAAAAATGCGGTGGCATTTTTGTAAATAAGTGAATTTCGGTCTGACGTGGAAAAAAGAATAATGTCAATTCTGTAATATGTTTTTCCTAACAAAGACTAATAAGGGTATTATTGTCCAAAAATTAAATATTTTCCTAACAAAAAAACAGATACTACTATAGTAATTTCCCTATGTTTTTGTGCTAATATAGTTAATTTCCCTTTCTTTTATATATCATTTATGTTGTTTCCTTGTAATATTATAATTTCTGAAATAACCAATGATGATCTCGCTCTAGTTTTTTTTCTTCCACTCATGAGAAAAGGGCATCCCTATGTAGAAAATGAAAGCTCCTAATGTGTGGGAAGCTTGTCCAAGATGGACATGACAGGTCTGAATGCAAATTCAGCCTTAACCTAACATGTGACTTCTGATCAAATGACCCCCAACATCTCTTAAGGTAAGCAGCATCTTCCTTGTCCTCCTTATCAGCCTTTAATCATTTTTGCTTTTCTTTTATTCATGGGCCTCAGCCTTTATACCAACTTGTTGTATGGACAAGCTTCTTATTATAGATTTGATCAATATTCCCCATCAACCTTAAACATTGATACATCTAAGGCTAAGTTTGGAAACCCATGAAGCATCATCTTATTAAAAATCTTAACATAGAAAAATCATTTGAGAGAAAAGTATGTTAAGACAAAAAGAGTGTGATGTCCATGGATTAGAGGACATGAGATCAAGGATGTGAAAGGTCTACCAGTCCAAATTTGCAATGAATGTGAGTGCAAACTTTGAGACTAGCAGCCTTAGTAAAGATGTCAGTCAGCTGATCTTCACTCCTAGTAGAGCATGGAATGATCACTCCTTCAATCTTCTCTCGTACTTTGTGGCAATCCACATCAATGTGTTTAGTTCTCTCATGGAAGACTGAATTGGATGCAATGTGTATGGCAGCTTGGTTGTCACAGTGCATGGTGATATGACTAGAGGACTCAATGCTGAGATCTTTGAGTAGAGCCTTCAGATAAGTAAGCTCATTTGTAAGCTTCCTCATTGCTTGATATTCAACTTCTACACTTGAACAAGACACCGCCTTCTGCTTCTTTGTATTCCAAGTCACCAAGTTCCCTCCAATGAAGGTGCAATATCCAGTGGTATCATTCCTATCTCTATCCCAATAAACATCACAATATCCCATAATTTCAATTCTCTCGTTTATGCCCATCCAAATTCCTTGGCACGAGATGCTCTTGAGATATCTAAGGATCCTCTCCACCATACTCCAATAATAGACATTAGGTGCTTGCATGTGTTGACTAACCTGGTTCACAGTAAAACAAATGTCATGTGTAATGGTTTAGTAGATTAACTTACCCACAAGTCGACAGTATTGGCCAAAGTCTTCAAATGGCTCATCTTCTTTTTCCCCCTTTCGATTGACCTTGTAGCTATATTTAAGTGGAATATTAACTGGTTTTGCTCCAAGTTTCCCTGTCTCACTCAAAAGATCAAGAGTGTACTTCCTTTGAGAGAGAAAGAGGCCCTTTTGTGAGCGGCACACTGGGCCTCTTGTGAGCGGCACACTTCAACCCCTAGAAGTACTTAAGCTCACCAAAGTCTTTGATATCAAATACAGATTTGAGAAAGGAATTATTTGAATGGATACCTTCCTTGTTGTCCCCTCAGATGATGAGATCATCCACATAGATGAGGACAACAACTATACCTTGAGAACTTTGCAAAGTGAATAAGGTGTAGTGATGAGGTCATAGAACCAGAAGCAGAAGACCCAATGCCCATCATAAGGAAAGGTCCATTGACAAGATCAACAACAAAGGCTTTGAGGAACCAAGTCAATGAAGCTATGCAAAGTCTACTGAATCAAGCTACTGACCAAGATCAAGAACAAGTCATCATTAGTATGGACAGCCCAACACTATTCAACTCAGCTCAAAAAGGGCTAACCATATGTAGCATCACAACTAGGTCAGGAAGTAGCATCGACACTAGCTCAGGAAGTAGCATCGACACTAGCTCAGGAAGTAGCATCGACACTAGCTCAAGCTGACAAGGCCAGAATGCTACGAGTGAAGAAGGCTTATGATCAACGACCAATGACATACCAAACATAAGCTAAGGTATGAGTTTCATTTATACACATTATATGACCGTTGTTTCTTTGTTTTGCAGGATTAATTCTTTGTTTCCCTTAGTAGTTTCAATCATAAAAGTAGCCGTTGTAATCTTTATTTCATTAGGTCCAAATCGAGTCAGTACTTTCCTTTTATGTTTTATTTGCTTCAACTCCCCTAGAAGGGCATAGCTGTTTGGACTGTTTATAAAGTCCCCTCTCACAGCCGTGTATCATTTACCCTAGATCAATAAAGTACACCGGGTGTTTTCTTCAAGCAAAGAAACTGCAACCTTGTTTTTCTCTTGTTTTGTGTGATTCAAACAAAGAGAAGGCTTATGTCTTATCAAGATTCAGACTCATAGGATCTTGTGGCGACTTCAATCCATTCCATCCACTGATTGTTTCTGAGAGAGCTCTTAAGCCAGCAGGAACAATCCCATCTCTATTCACAACCCATCCAACTCGATCCAACCAAGAGAGCTCTTAAGCCAGTGGTTAGATCTCCATCAACCCATCAACCAAGCTTCTGCCCAGGGGCTACATCATCTGGTATCAGAGCCGAAAGGCTCCTAAACAGGTGTTTTCTATCCATAAACCCTTTTTACTTTCATTAGTTTTCATTTGCATTAAAAAAAAGAGCATATAAGAAAGTTCATCATCTTTTCCTTTTTGATTCTTTGTTTGATTCGATTTCTCTGCATAAAACCCAAAACAATCTGTTTGTTTTTACTATTTACCTTATTAGTTTTGATAGTTTTCAAAATCCCCACTTAAAAAAAAAAAAAAAAAAATATATATATATATATATATATATATATATATATATTTCCATTTCTCTCTTCACCGGTTTCTCAAGAAAAGGAAAACTCTATATTGTCTCATTAATCTTGCATCCTTAGTTTTAAACTTCGAAATTTTCCCTTTCTTTATAAAAAAATAAAATAAAAATATTTCATTGTTACCATTGAGCTTTACCATTCACTTTCTTTTAAACTTCGTTGTTAGACCTTGATACTCTCTCGTATCATTTTCAGGTACAAGGACTCATGGAAGAAGAGGCTGGAAGAGATCAAATCACCATGAATCAACTTCTTGAAACCATGAGAGACATCAGTGGCAGGCTCACTCAGCTGGAGCAGAGGCCTATTCCTCGAGCACCAAGAGAAACAATCCGCAAATTTGAATAGAAATCATAGGCAGCAAGAAGAGGAAACAACTGATGAAGAGATGCCTGAGTTAGAGGAAGATGAGCTATCTCCTGATCCAAATCAAGGAGGGAGAGGATTTAACATCAATGGCAGAGGCAGAGGAAGGAGAAACAATCACCAGCCTAGGCGTGGAGTTAGAGGCAGAGGCAATGAGGATGATGATCAGAGGCGTGGAGGCAAAGATCTGAAACTCACAGCACCTACTTTTATTGGAAAGGTGAATCCAGAAGCTTATATGGATTTGGAAAGAAGAATGGAGTACATATATGAGTACTACCAATACTCTGAAGCAAGAAAAGTCTCCTTAGCTGCAGCTCAACTCACTGACAATGCATTAGCATGGTGGGACAGAGAAGTATCTGAGAGAAGGAGATTAAGACATGGTCAGATAAGCAGATGGGACGACATGAAGTATGCTCTAAGGAAGAGATATGTACCAGCTTACTACCATAGGGATCTTCAGAAGAGGTTCAGAAAACTCTCTCAAGGAAACAAATCAGTTGAAGATTATTTTGAGTTTGAAACCATGAAGAACAGGCTGGAGATAGATGACTCAGAAGAGACTTTGATGGCTCAGTTTCTAGATGGTCTTCAGGACAGGATTGCACGCAAGGTAGAGCGACAGCCTTATGAGGATCTTGAAGGCTTGTTACATATAGCTGTCCAAGCTGAGCAACACATCAAGAGGAAGGTTGCTACAACCAGTAGAAGTAGGAAAACTTGGAATCAGCCTCAAAGGAACCAAGACAAGGGCAAGACAGTAGAAGCGGATTCAAAGATCAAGAAATCCAACCCTGAGCAACCCAAGGGTAACAAACCAGACACTAGCAGTAGCAAGGCTCCACCTCAAAGGTCCAAAGACATTACATGTTTCAAATGCCAAAGGAAAGGTCATTATGCTAGGGACTGCCCAAACCAGAGAGTGATGGTTTTAAGGGACAATGGCGACATTGAGTCACAAGATGAGTCACAACTTGTGCCGTCTTAGTCAGAAGAAGAGGTTACTGATTATCCAGACGTGAGAGAGATACTTGTGACCAGGAGAGCTCTCAGTACATTGTTTGAGCCAGAAACAATCCAAAGAGAGAACATATTTCATTCCAGATGCACCGTTGACGCCAAGGTATGTAGCTTGATCATAGATGGAGGATCTTGTACTAATGTTGCTAGTGCTTACCTTGTAGATAAGCTGAAGCTGCAAAATACCAAGCATCCAAGACCATACCGATTAAGGTGGCTCAATGATGAGACTGAGATGAGGATAGCTGAGCAGGTCATGGTACCATTCAGCATAGGTAAGTACCATGATCAAGTGAAATGTGATGTTGTGCCAATGCAAGCAGGTCATCTACTCTTAGGGAGGCCTTGGCAATTTGATAAAGAAACTGTGCACAATGGAAGGACCAACATCTATAGCTTCACACACCAGAACAAGAAGCACAACCTAGCTCCATTAACACCACAAGAGGTGTATGAAATGCAGAAAGCAATGGACAAAGATTCCAAGGTAAGTAAGACCAATCTTTTTGTTTCGCCTTCTAATGTTCTGAAATCTTTGGAGCATAAAGAGCATGTACTACTCATGATCTTTAGAGAAGGGTATCTTTCAGGTTCAGAAGAGCAGGTGCATCCCTTAGCCGTGACTGAGCTATTGGACAGATTCAAGGATATCTTTCCAGAGGACATACCAGCTGGACTTCCACCTTTGAGAGGCTTTGAACACCAAATTGATTTAGTACCAGGAGCTCCATTGCCCAACAGACCAGCTTATAGAGTAAATCCGGAAGAATCTAAGGAGCTAGAAAAGCAAGTTCAAGAGCTGATGTCAAAGGGATATATCAGGGAAAGTTTGAGTTCATGTGCTGTACTAGTTCTACTCGTCCCAAAGAAGGATGGTACATGGAGAATGTGTGTTGATTGCAGGGCTATCAACAACATTACCATCAAGTACAGACATCCTATCCCAAGACTTGATGACATGCTTGATGAGCTAAGTGGAGCAACCATCTTCTCAAAAATAGACTTGAAGAGTGGGTATCACCAAGTCAAAATGAAAGAAGGAGATGAGTGGAAGACAGCCTTCAAAACCAAGCAAGGGCTGTATGAATAGATTGTCATGCCATTTGGTCTCACCAATGCTCCAAGAACATTCATGAGACTAATGAACCATGTTCTAAAATCTTTTATTTGTAAGTTTGTGGTATTATATTTTGATGACATACTGATTTATAGCCACTGCTTAGATGATCATGTTAAGCATCCAGAACAGGTTATGAAAACACTTAGATCAAAAGGTCTTTATGCAAACTTAAAGAAATGCAGCTTTTGCACTGATCAAATGGTTTTCCTAGGATTTGTTGTAAGTTCACAGGGGCTTAAGGTGGATGATGAGAAGATCAAGGCAATACAAGATTGGCTAACACCTACAACAATAGGACATGTCCGGAGCTTCCTTGGTCTAGCAAGCTTCTACAGAAGATTTTTCAAAGACTTCAGTACCATAGCCTCACCTCTTACTTCAGTGATCAAGAAGGACAAAGCCTTTAAATGGGGAGAGGCTCAGGAACAAGCATTCACACGGCTCAAAACCAGTCTCACCAATGCACCAGTATTGGTACTTCCTAACTTTGATAAAATGTTTTGAGATTGAGTGTGATGCTTTTGGTACAGGGATATGTGCAGTACTGATACAAGGAGGCAGACCAGTAGCTTACTTTAGTGAGAAATTGAGTGGTGCAACACTCAACTACCCAACATATGACAAAGAGTTGTATGCTCTGGTAAGATCACTGGAAACTTGGCAACATTACTTGCTTTCTAAAGAGTTTGTGATACATACAGATCATGAGACTCTAAAGCACCTAAGAGGACATACTACTCTTAAGAAAAGGCATTCAAAGTGGTTGGAGTTCATAGAGACTTTTCCCTACGTGATCAAGTACAAGAAGGGGAAAGAAAACATTGTGGCAGATGCACTATCAAGGCGCCATGCTCTCATAACAACAATGGAGTCTAAGATAATGGGGTTTGAGCATATCAAGGACATGTATGCTGATGATCCAGACTTCAAGGACGTGTACCAGGAGACATCTAAGGCAGCATTTGGAGTGTTCTATCAGCAAAATGGTTTTCTGTTTAAGGAAAAGAGACTGTGCATTCCACAAGGTTCCATGAGGGAGTTGATCACTAGAGAAGCTCATGGATGAGGTTTGATGGGGCATTTCGGCAGAGACAAGACTTATAGTATCTTGAAGAAGCATTTATTTTGGCCCCACTTGAAGAGAGATGTGGAGAGGTTCTGTGCCAAATGCATCACATGCCTAAAAGCCAAGTCCAGGTTACATCCACATGGTTTATATATACCTTTACCAATTCCTAACACACCATGGATGGACATTTCAATGGAATTTGTTTTAGGATTGCCCAAGATCAACAACAAGGACTCCATCTTTGTAGTTGTTGATAGGTTTTCTAAAATGGCTCATTTCATTGCTTGCAACAAGACTAATGATGCTGTGCAGATAGCTGATCTATTCTTTAAGTGGTCAAGTTGCATGGAATTCCAAGAACTATTGTTTCAGACAAGGACATAAAGTTCTTGAGCCACTTTTGGAGGGTACTTTGGAGGAGTTTGGGCACCAATCTGCTCTATTCCACCACTTGTCATTCCCAAACAGATGGAAAAACTGAGGTAGTAAACCGGACTCTCTCAACACTCCTAAGAGCCACGGTTGGTAAGAATATAAAGAACTGGTTATCTTGCTTGCCATTCATTGAATTTGCCTATAATCATGCTAAGCACTCAATTACTAGCCACTCTCCTTTTGAAGTTGTGTATGTGTTTAATCCTTTAGCTCCATTAGACCTTACCCCTTTGCCTCAAGCTATCTATACAAGTACAGAAGGAGAAGCAAAAGCAGACTTTTTCAAGAAGCTTCACCAAAGAGTTAAGGAGAATGTATAGAAGAAAACCGAGAAGCATAGGCAGAAAGCTAACCAGGGAAGAAAGGAGGTGATATTTGAACCAGGAGACTGGGTCTGGCTACACATGAGGCAAGAACGGTTTCTCAATCAGAGGAAGTCAAAGCTAACACCAAGGGAGGATGAACCATTCTGAGTCTTGGAGAAGATCAACAACAACGCATACAAGCTGGAGCTGCCAGGTGAGTTAAAACATTTCTACAACATTCAATGTTTTTGATTTAGCCCCTTATGATGCAGGTCAATCAGTTCTGAGATCAGAACCTCCTCAAGAGGGAGGGAATGATGAGGTCATCGAACCAGAAGCAGAAGATCCAATGCCCATCATAAGGAAAGGTCCATTGACAAGATCAACAACAAAAGATTTGAGGAACCAAGTCAGTGAAGCTGTGAAAAGTCTACTGAATCAAGCTACTGACCAAGAGCAATAACAAGTCATCATCAGGATGGACAGCCCAACACTATTCAACTCAGCTCAAAAAGGGCTAACCATATGTAGCATCACAACTAGCTCAGGAAGTAGCATCGACACTATCTCAGGAAGTAGCATCGACACTAGCTCAAGCTGTCGAGACCAGAATGCTACGAGTGGAGAAGGCTTCTGATCAACGGCCAAGGACATACCAAACATAAGCTAAGGTATGAGTTTCATTTATACGCATTATATGACCATTGTTTCTTTGTTTTGCATGATTAATTCTTTGTTTCCCTTAGTAGTTTCAATCATAAAAGTAGCCATTGTAGTCTTTATTTCATTAGGTCCAAATCGAGTCAGTACTTTCCTTTTATGTTTTATTTGCTTCAATTCTCCTAGAAGGGCATAGCTGTTTGGACTGTTTATAAAGTCCCCTCTCACAGCCGTGTATCATTTACCCTAGATCAATAAAGTACGCCGAGTGTTTTCTTCAAGCAAAGAAACCAAAACCTTGTTTTCTCTCTTGTTTTGTGTGATTCAAATAAAGAGAAGGCTTCTGTCTTATCAAGATTCAGACTCATAGGATCTTGTGGCGACTTCAATCCTTTCCATCCACTGATTGTTTCTGAGAGAGATATTAAGCCAGCAGGAACAATCCCATCTCTATTCACAACCTATCCAACTCGATCCAACCAAGAGAGCTCTTAAGCCAGTTGTTAGATCTCCATCAACCCATCAACCAAGCTTACGCCCAGGGGCTACATCATGTAGTCTGGCTCAGATTTCTTGAAGCCACGATCCTTGAGTGTTGATCTCAACTTGAAATATCATTCCATTGGTGATTGCTTGAGACCATAATGGCCTTTCTAAGCCTTAGCATCTTCCTTAGAGCAATGGTGTCTTCAAGTCTCGGTAGAGGAGTCATGTAGACTTCATCTTCAAGCTCTCCTTGGAGGAATGCATTTTTAACATCCATCTGCCAGAACTCAAAAGATAATTTAGTAGCTAAAGAAAGCACAACTCTTACCGTGGGTAGCTTAGCTACTGGTGCAAAGATGTCTCTATAATCATCTCCATAGGTTTGAGCCTCTAGCCTCAACCGAGACTTGTATGTGTTAATGTCTCCATTGCTATTATACTTAATGTTGAAGACCCACTTGGAGCTCACTGCCCTCTTTCCTTTTGGAAGATCAACTTCATCTTAAGTGTGGTTGCGCTCCATAGCTTGTACTTCATCACCAACTGCATTTGTCCATTCCTTCCTTTCCATAGCTTCTGCATAGCTTAGGGGTATGTGATCTTGCTCAACGTTTCCAAAAAATGCTTGATGATCATGTGACAAAAGGGCAAGAGAACACACTGCTTGAATTGGATGAGCCACTGCTTGATTGTTGTAAGAGGCCCTTGTTTTCAACCGTTGTAAAGGGGTCTTTCATGATCCTTGTGCTTCTTCAAGTGGTGGGTTAACTATCTCACTGTCCACTTCTTTCACATCACGAGGAATAGCTTATACTCTTTCTGTTTCATGGTTCTGAACCATGAGATGGTGCAGTATTTTGATGTTGAGAAGGTTCAACTTCTTGATCATAATCTGCCACAGCTGGTCCATTCACATCCGTGGGACTACTTGGTGTAATAATTCCTTCTATAGCTCATGTGGTGTCATGTGGTTCATGCTCTTGTCTAGGTGCATGATTTCCATGATGACTGAGAAGGAATCTTAAGTTGGAGGCTTGGTCAGATGGAGAGTGGGACATATCCTTTAAGTTTTCCCAATCCTTCTTGTCATAATATCCTTGACCTTTAATGAACTTCACATCACGAGACACAAAAGTCCTGTTTTTGGAAGGATCATAACACTTACACCCCTTTTGAGTAGTTGAATAACCAAGGAACAAGCATCTTGTACTCTTTGGATCCAGCTTGTTTCTTTGTTCTCATGGTACTAAGAGAAAACACACACATCCAAATACTGTTAAGTGTTCAATTGATGACCTGGTTTTGTTCAGTACCTCATATGGAGATGAATAATCTAGGACTTTTGTGGGGATCCTATTGATAAGGTAACAAGCTATCATGATTGCATATCCCCAAAATATTCTTGGAACATTGATATGAAACATCATTGATCTAGCAACTTTCATTAGATGTATATTCTTCCTCTCAGCCACTTCATTTTGATGTGGTGTATAAGGACAACTTGTTTGATTCAAAATGTCATGCTTAGCTAGATGATATTTGAATATATGGTTTGTTTATTCTCCTCCATTATCTGTTCTCAAAACCTTAATCTTAGCATGGTAGTGGTTAGTAACATAGTTTTAGAAGTTAATGAATGCATCAAACACACGACCTTAGATGGTAACATTGTAATCCAAGTATATTTTAATTTCTGATCTATGAATGTCACAAAGTACTTGTTGTTATCTCTAGATAAGCATGGTGATCTCCAAACATCAAAATGAACTAAATTAAAGCAACATAAATTCTAGAAAATTTTGGAAAAGTTATAATTCTTACCAAAAATACATGCCTTAAAACTAGAGTGATCAAATGACACATTAGGAATCAATAATTCAAGAGCTCTAGAATGAGGATGTCTTAGTCTAGCATGCCTCATAGCAGTCCAATCAACATGAAAATATGAACTAAAAGAGAAAGAACTAAAAGTGCTTGGTGAAGTTTCTTCAAGAACATAGAGATCATCCTTAGTTCCTCATTCCCCAAGTAAATTCCCTTTCTTAATATTCTGAATTTGAACATTGTTAGTTCCAAATATAGCATAACAATCCAAATCATTAGTTGCCCTCTTAATGGACAGAAGGTTAGAAGTGAAATTAGGCATAAAGAATGCTTTAGAGTCCTTATTGAATAACCTCAAATTACCAATTCCTTTCATTGGTACTTTATCACCATTAGCTATTACTACATTTCCTAAGGCATATTATATGTTGTTAAGCAGATTTGGGTTGCTAATCATATGGTGAGAAGCACCTAAATCAACAACTAGAGAAGTGTTAGGTTTATGAGTGTAGAAGGTGATACCAGATTCCTTTAAGGATCCAATAGCTTTGATAAGAGCCTCCAAATCAGTCTTCCTCACATAGTCACCGGATGCAGCCATAACCATGCCTTCTCTTGTGATGATGAGCTAGCTTGCTTCTGCCTATCCATAGCTTTACAAGAGAGGTTAGCCTTATGGTCCTTGAACTTGCTCGGTTTAAGATGGGGATGGAGGAGTCAACACTTGTCTTCGAGGCCTTTTCTCTTACAGTGGTCACACACCCAAGGCTTCCTTTATTCTACCTTGTGCAACCCTTGTTTTATTTTGGGAGCTCTCCTCTTCCACTGAACAGACCAAGAGATCTTTGTTCCTTTTTCACTTGAGAACACACTTCATTTGGGCTTGGCAACTTGTCAGACCTTAGCAGATGCTTGATAATGTCATTAAATACTGGATTCAAAGTGAGCAATATACCAAACACCTTGTCTTGGTCACTCATCTCATTCATCACCTTAGGATCCATTGTGCTTGGTCTGAGCTCAACCCATAAGCTTATGAACTTCCCAAATGTTTGGTAAAATCCATATCTTCTTGATTCATATTGTTGATATATTTTTTTCACCTCAAACACTCTGGTCAGATTAGAGACATTTACATAAACATTTTTCAGTGTCTCCCAAAGCTCATTGGCGCTTTCACAGTAGGAGTATACTTCAATGATGGAAGCTTCAATAGAGTTTTGTATAATGGCAAAGACAAATTTATCTTCTTGAAACCACTTGTCTTCTTTAGAAGTGGCAACTTCAACCTCCTTGTCCTATTCCATTGTGACTTCCTTTGGAGCTTGATATGTCAAGACATGGCTCCAAAGACATATGCCTCAAAAAGCAGTTCTTGTGGTTCTAGACCATAGCAAATAGTTGTTTCCCTTAAGAACAACTGAGATTATCACTGGTTTTGAGCTTTCCATTGTATAAACAAGCTATTAACACTGGATAAAAGACTAAGAATGACAGAATAAAAACAGAGAAAAACCAGAGAATGAAGATGATGAGGACATCCAACCTCTAGGAGAACCCAAGGGAGCTGCTCGATCCTTTTGTGCCAAACCGACCAATTACGAGGTCCTGGAGCAAGGCCACTCAACACCAATTTAACCTTTACGTGGGGAAGCTAATGGAGCAGCTGGAGCATGTGGACAAATCACAAGAATCATTTCTAAAAGAATTGGCCCCAAGATCCTCTCAAATGGAGCTTATTGGCGATAAGAGCTCAAATTTTACCAAACTGAAGAAGATGACCAAAACAACCAATTGGACAGACAAGAAGACTTCCAGGAGAACCTAGGCCACCTGGAAACCAGTTTAAAATCCCTGAAGATCACCGAGTTCCAAACCTTCCAAATTGGACCCGGTTTAGCCGATAAACCGACTTTGGCAACCACACAAGGCCAAACCAGTTTAGACCACGACCCAGGAGACACCAATCAATCCAAGATTCTTAGTAAGGCCAAAGCTGCTAGAGAAATTAAGGAGGATGGGTCCATTCAAGCCCATGAAGACCCTTGGCCATTTTTAGCCCAAAAGAACCAGTTTGGCCACAACTTGCTCTCGTCTTCTTTTGGTGATTGAGGACGACCTTTGAAGACTCCAAATGAACCAGGGTCCCTCAATATGTCTTGTGGTTGGATTGGATTACTTAGGAGATCATTCACTTGAAGACTTTCCTTAAGAAGACCTAAAATTAAGCCATTACTTCTAACAACTAGTTTTATTATTTTATGGCTGATTTTTATTTTCTTTCATGCTTTCTAGACATTGAGGCTTCACCTATAAAAGCTCAACTTAGTTCTTTGTATTATTCACCTTATCTTTTGAATTAATCTAAGCATTTTGTTTCTACACAAAATTGTCTTGTCTTTTGTTTTTGTTGAGGAATCCAAAAACCAAAATCACCCTTGTTCTATATTACAAGATAATCACCTCTTGTGTGGGCTAGAACCTCCCTCTCCGCCATCACTCCGCCTTAGAGCTTAATAATACCAGAACCATAGTTCCTCTTGTCAAGTTCACCCTCTTCTTGGTTGGTTTGATCTTCATCTCCACTGAGGCGTTCCTAGTAACCATCTCTATGATAGAGGAAGAAGAAACTCCAAGTCTTGATACCATCCCGGTACCTGCGGAGTATGATGACGTATTGGCGCCATTGCAAGGACCGCCACCAGAAAGTAATGATGCGTTGACGATAGAACTACAATCCGTAACGACACCCATGTAAAAGGCACCCTATCGTTTGTAACGAGCAGAGATGGCCGAGTTGAAGAAGAAACTGGAAAATTTGGTAAAGAAAGGATTCATCCAACCGAGAAATTCCCCGTGGGGACAACCTGTGATATATCATGGTTTTTAGGACTTTCAACCATGGTATATGTCTTTGTTATCGAGTCTTTTAGAGTCCTTTTATGTGTGTTTACAGGTCTAGGTACGTTTGGAGCGGATTTGGATATTATGGCGCATTCTAGAGCTATTTGGAGCATTTGCCCGAGAAGAAGAAGTCATTGTCGATATAAGATGTTTGTGTCGATCGACACACTGGTGGCATCGATCGACACACATCGTGATCAGGCAATTCTCGCGAGTTTAATGAAGAGTTTGGATATTTATACTTTGGCCCAAACGTTTTTCATAATTACAAAAGAAGCCCCATACGAGTTTAGATCAATATATTAGGGTTTTAAGCCATTGTTTAGGCTACGCTTTACTTACGCATTCTTTTATTCAGAGAGAAAGATTTGGAACTCATATTCCTTGTTTCTATTTTATGATATTTGGTTTTCTATTCATCATGTCTTTTGTTTCATTTGCCATGTCTGAGTAGTTTTCCTGTTAGGTTTAGAGATTCTCACAGGGATTTCATGGAATTATAGGTTGATCAATCTGTAGGAATTCACATATGCTAGTTCTTTATCTAGGGTCGTTCTTAATGCTTAATCTGAATTAGCTACCCAGATTTATGATGTTAGGTTAATTTCCGCAACGACAGTTGGTTAATTAACTAGAAAGAACCTAGATGAGTAATTTGACTATTCACAAAGAAATTTGGTTTAGAAGAATTGTGAACGAAAGAACTTGAGTTTAATGCATGTTTAGGATCTCTAGAACTCGCAACGAAAGTTGGTTTGCTAGGATTGTTAGACATAGATAATATTCGCAATGAAAGTTGGTTACTTATGCTTTTGTGATTCTAGTTCTAGAACAGTTCTTAATTAGATCATGATTGATTGATTAGCATGTGTTCCTGATTTCCTGAGAATTCCCTTGACCTGACGCTTCGTTTGATTGATACACACCGCTTTATTCACTTTACTGCTTTGATTTACTGCTTACTCTCTGTTTCACCTAGCTTAATTCAACGTTCTATAATCTATCGCAAGAGTCTTGAGTCTCTGTGGTTTCGATACCCTATATACTACTAGTTCACGTCTGTGCACTTGCAGTGTAGATCTATGGATTAAAGCCTAATCGTATCAAGTTTTTGGCGCCGTTGTCGGGGACTCTTTTGAGTCTTTGATAGATTTGGAATTAGAATTTAAACTAGGATTTTCGTTTTTTGTTTTTAGTTACTAATTTTTCGTTTTTCTTGCGTTTCAGGTACGCTTAGAATCGCACCGCATCGATCGACACGGTCCTAAGTTTCGATCTACAAAACTTCTCGATTAGCATCGATCGACGCTCTCCATGCATCGATCGACACACTTGTGTTAACAGAACAGTTTATGCCTGATCGCGACTTGAGGAGTAATCCGGACAAGAAACTCGTGAATCTTGAACTTAAGGAGATTGGAAAGCTAGAGAGAGTGAACAGAAGAGCTCAGAAGCTAGTTAAGATGGCTAATCCCAATCGTGTAATCCTAATTCGGGATATTGAAGGTGTTCTGAGAAATGCGGAGAACCATGTATGCAATGAGCTTGGTCAGAGACTCGATGGCAAAGGTAATGTCATTCATGAGCCTCAGAGGCAGATTGTTCAGCCTGATGGAGAAGCTTAAGGTGGACAGGTGAATCCACGAGTTGAGGTCCCACCTAGAGCACCAGAGCCTCCTGTTAGGAGGACACTAGCTGATTACAATCGACCCGATGAGTTCTACGCCAATAGGTCTGAGATTGTACCTCCTGCTTTCCCGTGAAATGAGTTTGAGCTTAAGACTTCCTATTACACACTTATGGGACAGCACCTCTTTCATGGACTCCCACATGAGCATCCTATGGATCACATAGAGGATTTTTGAGTCTTTAGTCACTTGGATGAAGCACAATGGAGTGACCTATGACTACTTACACTGCAAGCTTTTTCCTCACTCTCTTGGAGGAGAAGCTGCTAATTGGCTGAAGCAAATTCCAGCTGGGACTCGGACTACTTGGGATGCAGTGAAGAAGAAGTTTATGAGGCACTTCTATGATGATGCTAGATCTGATCAGCCTATACATGATCTCTTGACCTTTAAGAAGGGATCTACAGAGCCTTTGAAGGCAACTTGAGTAAGATTCATGATGTACTAGAGAGATTGCCAACATCATGGTTTCACTGAGGTACAACTGCTGGGCATCTTCTTCAGAGGAGTTGATTTGTGGTATCAGATGGCTTTAGATGCTGCAAGTAATGGGAACTTCAATACCAAGTCTCCAGAAGAAGCTAAGGAGCTTATTGAGAACTTGATAACTAGCAATAGTGTAAAAGAATGCTTATTTAGAGAGACAGAAATCTGGTGGCAAAGCTGATAGCTCACAAATAGCTGAGATGAGAAGCACGATTGATTATGTTCATAGCATCTTACTTGGGAAGAAGGTGGATGTTCAGGAGACTGAGGACGTCAATTACATAGCTGGAGCTGGTTATCAAGGTCAGAGGTATGGAAATCAGCAAGGACAGATTTCTGTCTTCACACCAAAGTCTGCATTTCAGAGACCTTTCCAGCAGAACAGCTCATTCTCTAGGGATTATGGTTCCTCATCATATCAGCATGTTCCTCCTCAAAATGAGCAGAATGATAAGATGATGGATCTGTTGGAACAGCTTTTAGAAGGACAGCAGAAGAGTACGGTGGATTTCAATGGAAAGATGGATGCCATGTACTTGGATTTGAATGGGAAGATAGATGCCATTAGCACTCATGTGAAGAAGCTAGATGTTCAGGTTCAACAGACTGCTGGAGCAGAGCAAAGGCAAAATGGATCAAGAAGAGCTGAACAGAAGCAATTCGTCAATGTTGTGATCATAAGAGATGAGATTGATGTGCTGGAAGAAGAAGAGAGCATCATCACGGATTTTCTAGACGAATTCTGTCTGTCTGAGACGAGCATCGATCGATACACACTTGGTGTCGGTCGATGCATGCCCGATACGTCTAATGGAAGTGCTCATCATCGCCTTGTGTCGATTGACACATCTCATGCATCGATCGACACATATCGCAGACGAGACCAAAAACCTACAACAGTCCCAGAACGAGTCTACAAGACTTCTGTGCCATATCCTAAGGCTCCTAAGTTGTCTAAACAGAAGCTAGACGAGGCTAATTGCATGAAAGGGATGGAAAAGAAGCTGATTCAGATTTCAGAGAAGCCTCCAGACCCATGAGTCTTTGTGCTAGACTGTTCCATCTTAAAGGACAGATTCAAGCGTTCTTTGTGTGATTTAGGATCTGGTGTGAATCTCATGTCATACTCTGTGGCTGTGATGGATTTCCAGCCTACTAGGATCTCTCTTATCCTAGCTGATCGATCAAAGAGGTATCCAGAAGGAGTTCTTGAGGACATTTCTGTCAGAGTTTGAGACTACTTGATTCCAACGGAATTTGTAGTGCTGAAGTATAATGTTAAGCCAGATCATCCTTTGCTACTTGGTAGACCTTTCTAAGCTACTGTTGGAGCGGTGATTGATGTGAGACATGGTATGATTGATCTCCACCTGGGAGACAAGCCTTTGTGGTTCAAGATGGATAAGCTGCAGAAGTCCACCATTGATGGACAGAGCTTTAGTGTGGAAGTGGAACCAGAGATCCCTATTGGAGAAGAGAAGATGGCGGTTCATTCTGAACTTGCTCTAACATCTTCAGAGCCTGCAACTTCTCTTAAGCAGAAAGCTCCAGATCTCTCTCATCCACCCAAGCAAAGGTATGATCATTCTAAACTTAAACCTCCTAATCCATCAGCTATGAATGCAGGAAAACGCAGTATCCCACCCTCGCTTCGCTCCCACCATGGTTCCATTTGCTCTTTTCTTGGGAGATCTCATGATCCGACTGCTTATACGCCACCTTGGATGAAGAGACATTCACAGAGGTACTCTAAACCTTTGTTGAATCCCCCATAAGTCCGAGCTCCTTCCTTTAGTCAAGCTACTGACTTTAAACAAGCGCTGAGTGACAGGGTCAGGTTTTAATCCTATTTTAACTACAAGTGCACAGATATGAAATCGTAGTATATAGGGTATCGAAATCCACAGAGACTCTGGTCTCGATAGATCAAGAACTGTCAAGATTTAAACTAGGAGAAAGCAATATGAATAGAAACTAAAAACAATGCGAGAAAGTAAACAAGTAGCAGGTTCGGTTTGTAAGCAATAAACTAAGGGCGCTAAGTCTAGGGCGTTCTCAGGAAATCAGACAAGCAGATAAATCATTCAGTCAGGATCTAACTAAGCTCAGTTCTAGAACTCAAACACAAATATAGAATTAACCAACTGTCGTTGCGAGAATTCTCTAAGTCTAAGTGCAGCAATCCAAATTCCTTTGTAATTACTAACAGATTAAACCAGCTTTAATTCCAAGTTCGATATGTTCACAATCTAATTAAACCAAATTCCTTTGCGAGTAATTAAATTGCTTAACCTAAATAGTTCAGATTTTAAACCACACTGTCGTGTCAATTTAACAACCTAAGATCTAGATTCTAAGTGATCAGGTTAGAACTAGCATTAAACACAATTTAGTTTGAAGAACATCTATTGATATGAATCCTTAACTGAATTAATTATATCTAACAAGTCATGAAATCCCTATGAGAAACCCTAAACCTAACTATGAATCTACTCAGACATGGAATATGAAGACATAATCAATGAAATAATAGATATCATAAAAGAGATTAGAATAAGAAAAGGGTTTCGAAATCTTCTCCAAGTACAAAGTGTAGTACAGGATCAGATCAGCCCCAAAAGCTCTAAAAACTCTCTGCTCTAAGTTATGATAGCGTATATAAAACAAAACTCAAAAACCTAATTAAATAGCTAAATCACGTCTTGGGGTTTCTGTGTAAATATCTGAAACTTCTGGGAACTTTGCAATATCATCATTCTTCATTAAACCGCCGAGATCTGGCCCAACTCGCTGTGCATCGATCGATGCTGATGTGCGTCGATCGACACACTCCTCTGTTTCGGACAGTGAGCATAAACTCTCGGGTCAAAACTCCAAAATGCTCCAAATAGCTCCATAATCTCCAAATCCGCTCCAAACATGTGTGTACCTAATAACACCTGTAAAATACTCTAAAAGAACACCAAAAGACTCTAAAGCATACTTATATCATGGCATAAAACCGGTAAAAACCATGATATATCAACTCCCCCACACTTAGCCTTTGCTTGCCCTCAAGCAAAACAGAGAACTAAAACATGGTGAAGAGGTTTGAAAACTTTCAGAAACTCTTTTTGTCCTAGAATCAACAACACTCAGATTCCCCTTAGTAAACCACTGAAAGAATCAACTGCAAGTTATCAAGACCAACATGTACTTCCCCCCACACTTAGCAACTGTCCTAAGTAAACTCCACAATCAATCCAAGCAATTCAAATTCACCCTACTGACTTCTTAAGCATATTAAGTGCGGTCTCACCTAAGGATTATCGATCAAAGGGCAAATGAATTCTTACTTTGCCAGCTCTAGAACACCATACTATCTTTTTCTGGTTCCCTTTATTCTCTTTTCCCTTCCTTAGCATTCTGATTTTTCCCCATTGGGTATCATTTTATTTTTTTATCAGTGCTCTTCCCGTTAAGGGGTGTACTTTGGATACATTCCATGGATGCACAGGAGATGATAGTTGTAGCTACCACTCCCAGAGACCACTTCGGAGTTACTAACTCATCCTCAGTTTATTACTTTTTATATTTATTTTATGGAAGGGGAGAAGGGAACCATACTCGGACAAGTTTACAAGCTGTGTCAGAACTAACAAAGGAGTCCGACTCAAGGTATACCAAGCCCTTAGGTGAGAAAATTAAAGTCAGGTTAAGGGTGAAGCCAGTAAAAGGATTCTCTGAATACCTGAATTGATATGGGTGTCCTCAGTAGGTTGATCCGTGTTGGGTTTTCTAATAGTCGTAGATTGATCTTTCAGCTTCATCCCAATGGTTACTTAAGTTCCTGGAAGATATTGTTAAATTCTCCAAAATTCACTATTTCTTACTTAAACTGGTTTTGACTCAATAAAACGATTTTTTTTTTGAAAACTGGACTGACTCTTAAGAAAACAGAAAGATAAAGTCAGTAGCTACCTCCCCCACACTTGAAACACACTGTCCCCAATAGTGTTAAGCTAAGGGTTGGTAAAAGAAAGCAAAAATGTTAATGGATGTGTTGAGTTCTGTCTGATTTTTACCTCTGTCGCACATGCATCGATCGTTACATAAATGTAACGACCGTTGCTAGGAGATATTTCGTCGTATGTCGATCGTTGCTCAGGACCGCAACGATCGCTGCAATGCGATTACTCGTGCTGTGACGATCGACACAAAGTTGTGTCGATCGACGCATTGCGAAATCCGAGACCTGCAGACAAAAACTCACCAAAACCAAAAACAAAACGTAAAATCCTACAAAAACACCAAAAATAAGAAAGAAAATCACTAAAACCTATCAGTGGGTTGCCTCACACTCAGCGCTTGTTTAAGGTCATTAGCTTGACCGGACGAACAAGATCAGTTTGCTGGAGATCCTGACAGAGACTGTGATTGCCTCTGTGCAAGTCTCCTCATCCAAGACGGAGAGTAAGCTTCATCAGTATGAGCTTGTCCGAGAAAAGAAGGAGTAAACTGATATGGTGGATCTGAAACCAAAGTCTCGCTTATCTGCTCTCCATATCCATCCTTAATGGTGAAGGTCTTCCCATCTATCAGCGGCTTACGCAGCATGTCCATCTCAAAGTGCAGTGGCTCATCTCCCAGATGCAGATCAATCAAATTGTGCCTCACATCTATTACTGCTCCAGCTGTGGCTAAAAATGGTCTACCCAGTATCAAAGAATCATCCTGCTCACTGTTATACTTAAGCACCAAGAAGTCTGTTGGAACCAAGTAGTTTCCAACTCTCACTGGGACGTCCTCAAGAACTTCAGGAATCCTTATTGACTGATCAACTAGGACAAGAGAGGTCCTAGTGGGTGAAAAATCCATCATACCCAGCTTCTCTGCCACAGAGTATGGCATGAGACTTCCAACAGCTCCTAAATCACACAGAGAGCGCTTAAAACCATCCTAAAAAATGGAACAACTCAGCACAAAAATCCCAGGATCAGGTAGATTCTTAGGAATCTTAGTCAATAGCACATCACTTATATGCTGAGGAACCACTATTACCCAATCTTTCAGCTCTTCATCCAAAGGCAACATCTTACCCAAGTATCTCTGCACACAAGGGTGATAAGGTGGATCATCAGATGGTGGAATTTCTTCCAACTCTTCACCAACCTTTTCCAACTATTTATGCTCATCAATCTCTTGTTGAATCACCTCAAACACTTTAGGATATAATCGAATATATTGTGCATAAATCTCCTGTTGAGTTATCTCAGACACTCCAGGGAATAAATGATTAAGCTCTGAATCTGCATCTGCATCAATGCCATAAGAATCCTGTGAATCTGTCTGTCCACGCCATGCAACGATCGACTCTAAGGGTGCATCGATCGATGCAGTTGAATTTTCACAGATTCCACCCGAGAGATTTTCCTCAAAATCAGAAATTTCAGCCTCTTCTATCAGTTCGGCTGTATTTAGCTCAAATCCTTCACCTAGGTACGATCCATCATCAATGTACACTGACCAGGCCTTAATATGGGTGTCTACAACACTCTTTCCCTTGACAGAGTTCGAAATTTGGCTCACCTGAGTGTCCAACTGCTTCACATGAATACTTAGAGATTCAAACTTCCCTTTGAGATCCTCATAAACAGCATCCAACTTCTTGTTGCAGTCCACAGCAATCTTAGTATGTCCTTCCAGCATCTGTTCCATCATTGCCTCCATCTTACTCTCATGACTACTAGCAACATGAAGTGTTTGGTAAGAGGAAGATCCATAAGTCCTCTGATTACCTTGTTGATAAGGTTTCTGAAAACCAGCATTCTGTCCAAAGCCAGAAGAGTTTTGATTGCTTGTGAAAGCACTCTTCTGACCACTGAAGAATCTATTACCTTGCTGATTACCAAACCTATTACCTTGGAATCCAGATCCTCCGATATAGTTCACATCCTCTTCCTGACCATCTTCTTCAGCATTGATCACCTCAACATCTTGAGCAAAGTGGACAGCTTTCTTCCCAGCTAGAAGATTGCAAACAATGTCCAACTTAGATCTAATATCAGCTATCTCCGAATTCTCCATCTTCCCACCGGACTTCTTCCTTCTCTCATCAGTAGTCTTGCAGCTATTACTGCTTACTAAATTATCTATCAACTGCTTAGCTTGAGCAGGAGTCCTAGTGTTAAAGTTGGCATTGCTGGAATTGTCTAATGCAGTCTGATATGGAAGATCTATAACTCTAAAGAAGATACCTAATAGTGTTACCTCAGTGAATCCATGATGCGGGCAGTCACGTTGGTACTTCTTAAACCTCATCCAGGCTGTCTTAAGAGGCTCTGTCGGACCTTGGGTGAAGGTGAGAATATCCTGTCTGGACTGATCGGAGCGAGCATCATCATATAAATGTCGCAAAAACTCACTCTTCAGAGCGGCCCAAGTATCAAACGTTCCAGGTGGAAGTTGTTTCAGCCAGGCTGCAGCATCTCCAGCGAGAGAGTAGGGGAAAAGCTTGAGGAACAGATAGTCCTGGCACACTCCATCATACTTTATTCCGGTGACTATGTCCTCAAACTCATCTATGTGATCCATCGGCTGCTCACTTGGAGAGCCATGGAAGGCTTTCTGCCTTAGGAGAGAGTAGTAGATGGTCTTGATATCAAAATCATTCCTCTCAAAATCAGGAGGTACAAGAGCTGACCGGTTAGCATGAAACTCATCCGGACGGTTATAGTCAGCTAAAGTCCTCTCATGAACAACCATCTATCTACCTTGGGCCTGTCCTTGGCCTTGGTTCTGCTCCTGTTGCGGTTGCTCAGGAGGATCAGGGATAACATTCCCTTCAGCATCAATCGGTTCTCCAGCAGCATTGTACGGATTGTTGTGTCGGTCCCTCAGGGTACCTTGAGCATCAGGCCTTATGATCATACGTTCAACAACAATCCTTGCTCTTTGAACTCTTTTGTTAGTCCTCTCTAGTCTAGCAAGCTCTTCAAGTTGGAGGTTTACGAGATTAGTGTTCGAATTACTTCTGGTATCACGCGTCTGCATAAACCGTCTGTAATCGCCAAGCAACGATCGATGCTAACAGTGCAACGATCGATTCAACTCCAATCGCCTAGTAACGATCGACACAGAAGGTGCAACGGTCGTTGCTATGCGATTATGAAACCGGCGACAGAGAGAAAACAGAGAAAAATCAGTAACCAAAAATAAAAATAAAAATCCTAGTAAAAACCCTAAGTTCGGATCTATCGAAGACTCCAAAGAGTTCCCCGGCAACGGCGCCAAAAACTTGATAGGGTCAGGTTTTAATCCTATTTTAACTGCAAGTGCACATATATGCAATCGTAGTATATAGGGTATCGAAATCCACAGAGACTCTGGTCTCGATAGATCAAGAACTGTCAAGATTTAAACTAGGAGAAAGCAATGTGAATAGAAACTAAAAACAATGCGAGAAAGTAAACAAGTAGCAGGTTCGGTTTGTAAGCAATAAACTAAGGGCGCTAAGTCTAGGGCGTTCTCAGGAAATCAGACAAGCAGATAAATCATTCAGTCAGGATCTAACTAAGCTCAGTTCTAGAACTCAAACACAAATATAGAATTAACCAACTATCGTTGCGGGAATTCTCTAAGTCTAAGTGCAGCAATCCAAATTCCTTTGTACTTACTAACAGATTAAACCAGCTTTAATTCCAAGTTCGATATGTTCACAATCTAATTAAACCAATTTCCTTTGCGAGTAATTAAATTGCTCAACCTAAATAGTTCAGATTTTAAACCACACTGTGGTGTCAATTTAACAACCTAAGATCTAGATTCTAAGTGATGAGGTTAGAACTAGCATTAAACACAATTTAGTTTGAAGAACATCTATTGATATGAATCCTTAACTGAATTAATTATATCTAGAAAGTCATGAAATCCCTATGAGAAACCCTAAACCTAACTATGAATCTACTCAGACATGGAATATGAAGACATAATCAATGAAATAATAGATATCATAAAAGAGATTAGAATAAGAAAAGGGTTTCGAAATCTTCTCCAAGTACAAAGTGTAGTACATGATCTGATCAGCCCCAAAAGCTCTAAAAACTCTCTGCTCTAAGTTATGATAGCGTATCTAAAACAAAACTCAAAAACCTAATTAAATAGCTAAATCACGTCTTGAGGCTTCTGTGTAAATATCTGGAACTTCTGGGCAACTTTGCAATATCATCATTCTTCATTAAACCGCCGAGATCTGGCCCAACTCGCTGTGCATCGATCGATGCTGATGTGCGTCGATCGACACACTCCTCTGTTTCGGACAGTGAGCATAAACTCTCGGGTCAAAACTCCAAAATGCTCCAAATAGCTCCATAATCTCCAAATCCGCTCCAAACATGTGTGTACCTAATAACACCTGTAAAAGACTCTAAAAGAACACCAAAAGACTCTAAACCATACTTATATCATGGCATAAAACCGGTAAAAACCATGATATATCACTGAGTGGGAGGCAACCCACTAGTAGGTTCGTTTTTCTTTTCATTTTTCGTTTTGATTTTGTGTGCTTTGATGTTTCTGTTTGGTGTATTCAAGGCGTGAGAACAGGCATGATCACTCAGCATCGATCGGCACATCCTTTGTATCGGTCGACACTGATGCGATTTATGGTTTGCCGATTTAATTGCGGTACAGACACCAGTTATCTTCATAACTGCGAGCAGATTCGCCTAGCATCGATCGACACCACTTGTGGCATCGATCGACACAGGCCGACGATAGGTAAGTGTTCTGACCCTTTTCGGATTATCTTCATTCCGATTTTTCTTCTCAACGTGCCTAAGGTTGACACCATTGGGGACAGTGTGTTTCAAGTGTGGGGGAGGTAGCTACTGATGCACCGCTTTTTGTTTTCTTAGAGTCAGTCACAAACTATTTTATTGAGTCAAATTGAGTAGGAAACAAGGACTTTTTGAGGAGATTACCACACTTTCAGAAACTTAAGTGACCATTGGATGAGTTTGCAGATGATCTATGACTGTTAGAAAACCCAACATAGACCAGCCTACTGAGGACACCCATATCACTTCAGGTATTCGGAGAATCCATTACTTGACTTCACCATTAACTTGAATTTATTCTCTCACCTTAGGGCTTGGTATACTTTGGATCGGATTCCTCTGTTGGTTCTGACACAGCTTGTAAAACTGTTCAAGTATGGTTCCCTTCTCCCCTTCCTTAAAAGTCAAAAAGAGATAAACTGTGGATGAGCTAGTAGCTCCGAAGTGGTCGCGGGAGTGGTAGAGACCCCTATTACCTCCTTTGCATCCATGGAAACATGTCCATAGTAATACCCCGAATAAAAAGGGAAGAGCACTGATAGAAAAAAAATAAAATGATACCCAGTGGGGAAAAATCAGTGCTAAGGAAGGAAAAGGAGAAGAAAGGAACCAGAAAATGATAGTTGAGTGGTCATGAGCTAACAAAGTAAGAGTCCATGTGTTCTTTGATCGATACTCCCTTGGTGAGACCGCACTTATTAGCTTACAAAAGTCAGTATGGTGAATTTGAATGCTCTGAATGTGATTGTGGAGTTTACTCAGGATAGTTGCTAAGTGTGGGGGAAGTATATGTTGGTATTGATGTCTGCAGGTTCATTTTCATGTGGCTTACTAAAGGGAATCTGAGTGTGGTGCTCTTACGATGAAATGAGTTTCTGAAGTTTTCAAACTTCTTCTCCTGATCTTGGTTTTTTTCTTGAGGGCAACCAAAAGCTAAGTGTGGGGGAGTTGATATATCATGGTTTTTAGGACTTTCAGCCATGGTATATGCCTTTTTATCGAGTCTTTTAGAGTCTTTTGGAGTCCTTTTATGTGTGTTTACAGGTCTAGGTACGTTTGGAGTAGATTTGGATATTATGGCGCATTCTGGAGCTATTTGGAGTATTTGCCCGAGAAGAAGAAGTCATTGTCGATATCAGATGTTTGTTTCGATCGATACACTTGTGGCATCGATCGACACACATCGTGATCAGGCAATTCTCGCGAGTTTAATGAAGAGTTTGGATATTTACACTTTGGCCCAGAAGATTCTCATAATTACAAAGAAGCCCCATACGAGTTTAGATCAATATATTAGGGTTTTAAGCCATTGTTTGGACTACGCTTTTCATACGCTTTACTTACGCATTCTTTTATTTAGAGAGAGAGAGAGATTTGGAACTCATATTCCTTGTTTCTGTTTTATGATATTTAGTTTTCTATTCATCATGTCTGAGTAGTTTACCTGTTATGTTTAGGGATTCTCACAGAGGATTTCATGGAATTATAGGTTGATCAATCTGTAGGGATTCACATCTGCTAGTTCTTTATCTAGGGTCGTTCTTAGTTCTTAATCTGAATTAGCTACCAAGATTTATGATGTTAGGTTGATTTCCGCAACGACAGTTGGTTAATTAACTAGAAAAAACCTAGATGAGCAATTTGACTATTCACAAATAAATTTGGCTTAGAAGAATTGTGAACGAAAGAACCTGAGTTTAATGCATGTTTAGGATCTCTAGAACTCACAACGAAAGTTGGTTTGCTAGGATTGTTAGATGATAGGTTGTAAGTTTTCCCTATACTAAACTGCAAGTGAACAGCAATGTCAAAGTAGTATATAGGGTTATCGAATCCACATGGACACTTGGTCTCAAGAGAATCAAACTATAGGAATAAATACTAGAAATAAGCAAATAGTGAATGGAATAAATTGCGGTGCGAGAAAGTAAATCAGTAGCAGAGATTAACGGTTGTGAAGCAAGTAATTAAAAGCGTCAAGCCTAGGGTATTCTCAGGAAATCAGACAAGCAGACAGTTCATTCAGCAAGGATCTAATTAAGCACAGTTCTAGAACTCAAAACACAGATATAGAATTAACCAAATTCCTTTGCGATAATTCTCTAAGTCTAAGTGCAGCAAACCAAACTTTCGTTTGCGAGAACTAACAGATTAAACTAGCAATAAGTCCAAGTTTGATATGTTCACAATTATCCTAAACCAAACTTTCGTTTGCGCAAAGTTTAATTGCCCAATTTAATTAGTTCAGATTCCTAAACCCCACTTCCGTGACGTATTTAGCAACCTAAGATCTAGATTCTAATTGATCAGGTTAGAACTAGCTTTAAGCACAATTAAATTGAAGAACAGATATAGTTATGAATCCTTAACTGAATTTGAACAAGTCTAGCAAGTCATGAAATCCTATGTGAGAAACCCTAAACCTAACTAGGAATCTACTCAGACATAGATAATGAAAACATAATCATAGAATGAATAAATTGCATAAAAGAATAAGAGTAAAAGGGGTTCGAAATCTTCTCCAAATACAGATGATGTAACAGGTTCAGATCAGCCCCAAAAAGCTCTAAAATCCTCTGCTCTTAATTATCAAAGTGTATTGTAAAAAGTATAAAGCGTATCTAATAAAAACACTAAAAACTCTAATATATAGGCATAATCTCGGCTAGGGGCTTCTTTGTAAATATCAGGAACTTCTGGATCAAAGTGCAATAACTTGATTCTTCTAAACCGCCGAGTTTCTGGCCCATCTTGCTGGTGCATCGATCGATGCTAGAGTGCAACGATCGACACCCTTCTCTGTTTCGGACAGTGAACTCTATCTCTCGGCCAATCACTCCAAAAATCTCCAAAATGCTCCATTATCTCCAATTCAGCTCCAAACCTGATTATACCTGTAAAAGACTCTAAAAGAACACAAAAGACACTAAAAACACACTTATATCATGGTCTAAAATGGGTAAAAACCATGATATATCAACTCCCCCACACTTAGCCTTTGCTTGCCCTCAAGCAAAACAGAGAACTAAAACATGGTGAAGAGGTTTGAAAACTCTTCAGAAACTCATTTCATCCTCGAAGCTACAATACTCAGATTCCCCTTAGTAAACCACTGAAAGAATCAATCACAGGATATCAAGACCAACATGTACTTCCCCCACACTTAGCAACTGTCCTAGGTAAACTCCACAATCACATTCAAGCATTCAAATTCTCCCTACTGACTTCTGCAAGTATTTAAGTGCGGTCTCACCTAAGGAGTATCGATCTAAAGGCACATGGATTCTTACCTTATTAGCTCTAGACCACCATACTATCTTTCTCTAGTCCCTTTCTTCTCTTTCCCTTCTTTAACAACTGATTTTTCCCCACTGGGTATCATTTTATTTTTTTTATCAGTGTTCTTCCCGTTATGGGGTGTACTTTGGACACATTCCATGGATCACATGAGATATAATAGTGTTTGCTACTATTCCCATGACCACTTCGGAGTTACTAACTCATCCTCAGTTTATTATATTTTTTTTTACTTTACAGAAGGGGAGAAGGGGACTAAATAGGACAGGTTTACAGGCTGTGTCAGAACTAACAGGGAATCCGACATAAAGCATACCAAGCCCTTAGGTGAGAAATCTAAGTCAGTATTAAGGTTGAAGTCAGTAAAGGATCCCCTGATACCTGAAGTGATGTGGGTGTTCCCAGTAGGTTGATCTGTGATGGAGTTTTCTAATAGTCATAGATAGATCCTGCAACTTCATCCCAATGGTTACTTAAGTTCCTGCAAGTCTTGTAAATCTTCTCAGAAAATCATAGTTTCTTACTTAAAAAATTTTGACTCAATAAAACAAAATTTTTTGAAAAACGGACTGACTCTTAAGAAAACAGAAAGATATAAGTCAGTAGCACCTCCCCCACACTTAAGACACACTGTCCCCAGTAGTGTCCAGCGAAGGATTGGTAAAAAGAAAATAAAAATTGAAAAGGTGGAATTATGTCTGTCGGGTTACCTCTGTCGCTCAGCATCGACCGTTGCACTAAGTGCATCGACCGTTACTTGGCGATTTTCGTGTATAGTCGATCGTTGCTCAGGACCGCAACGATCGCTGCAATGCGATTCCTTTCGTGTTGTGACGATCGACACAGAAGTGCGTCGATCGCTGCACTGCGATTTACTCGAGACCTGCAAACATAAACTCACCAGAAACAAAAACAAACGTAAAATCCTAACAAAAACACCAAAAATGAAAAAAGAAAAACACTAATACCTAATGGTGGGTTGCCTCCCACCCAGCGCTTGTTTAAGGTCAATAGCTTGACCGGACGGATGAGATCTTTCAAGTACCAGGAGGTCCTGACAGAGACTTTTTCTGTCTCTGTTCAAGTATTCTCATCCAAGGTGGTGAGTAAGCTGTTGCAGAATGCTCATGTCCAAGAAAAGATGGAGTGAAATGTGCTCCAGGATCTATAACCATGGTATGATCAGGCTGCTCAAAATCTGCGTCCCTTATGGTGAATGTCTGCCCATCTATCAGTGGCTTTCGCAGCTTATCCATCTCATAGTGCAGCGGTTCATCTCCCAGGTGGAGGTCTATTAGACTCTGTCTAACATCAATCACAGCTCCTGCTGTAGCCAAGAATGGTCTTCCAAGCAATAAAGCTTCATCCGGATCACAATCATATTTCAGCACAAGGAAGTCCGTTGGAACTAAGTAGTTCCCAACTCTCACCGGAATGTCCATAAGAAGTCCTTCAGGAACTCGTATGGACTGATCAGCTAGGATAAGAGAAGTCCTAGTAGGAGTAAAATCCAACATTCCCAGCTTCTCTGCCACAGAGTAAGGCATTATGCTTCCAGCAGCTCCTAAATCACATAGAGAGCGCCTAAAACTATCCTCAAAGATAGAACAATCTAGCACAAAAACTCCAGGATCAGGTAGTTTCTTCGGGACCTTAGTTAGAAGAACATCACTGATATGCTGAGGAACTATTATCACCCATTCTCTCAGCTCCTCATCTAAAGGCAACATCTTGTTCAAATATCTCTGAACACATGGATGATAAGGTGGATCATCAGAAGGTGGAATTTCTTCCAAGTCTTCACCACTCTCTTCTAGCCTTTTCAGCTCCTCAATCTCTTGTTTAATCACTTCAGACACCTTGGGATATTGCCTAATGGCTTGTGCATAAACATCCTCTTGAGTGATCTCAGATACATCAGGGAATAGGCGGGCTAGTTCTGCATCAATCTCACTTTCATCCCACGGATCTTCTGCTCGTTCACGACCTGCATCGATCGATGCCAGTTGTGTGTCGATCGTTGCATCACTGCAGTTTCTACCCGAGAGTTTTTCACAGAAATCCGAAAATTCTGCCTCAGTCACCAACTCAGCTGTACTTAGCTCAAATTTCTCCCCTAGATAAGATCCATCATTAATGAGTACAGACCAGGCCTTAATATGAGTCTCTGCAACTCCTTTTCCCTTCAGTGAGCTGGACATCTGGTTCACCTGAGTGTCCAACTGCTTCATGTGAGTGCTCAGTGACTCAAACTTCCCATTGAGGTCTTGATAGACAGCGTCCAGCTTCTTATTGTTGTCCACAGAAAGCTTGGTTTGACTCTCCATCAGTTGTTCCATCATAGCCTCCATTTTGCTCTCATGGGCTGTAGGTGCAGGAGGAGTCTGATAGGATGTAGACCCATAGGTTCTCTGATTACCTTGTCCATATGTCTTCTGAAAACCACCAGCCTGTCCACCATTGGAGAATCTGTTCCCCTGTTGATTACCAAATCTATTACCTTGGAAACCAGAACCTCCTATGAAATTCACATCTTCTTCCTGAGTTTCCTCCTCAGCCTGAATCACCTCTACATCTTGGGCAAAGTGGACAGATTTCTTACTTGTCAGGAGATTGTAGACTGTGTCCAATCTGGATCTTATATTAGCTATATCAGAATTCTCTACAGTTCCACCAGATCTCTTCCTCCTTTCATCCATTGTTTTGCAACTGTTGCTGCCAATCAGATTCTCTATCAACTGCTTAGCTTGCGTAGGAGTCCTGGTGTTGAAATTAGCATTACTGGAATTATCCAGCGCAGTCTGATAAGGGAGATCTATGCCTCTGAAGAAGATACCAATCAGCTGTACTTCTGTGAATCCATGGTGTGGACAGTCACGCTGATACTGCTTAAATCTCATCCAGGCAGTCTTCAAGGGCTCCACAGCTCCTTGGGAAAATGTGAGTATGTCCTGTCTGGACTGATCCGAGCGTGCATCATCATAAAAGTGACGCAGGAACTCACTCTTTAAGGCTGTCCAAGTAGTATACTGACCAGGTGCCAGTTGTCTCAGCCATGCACTAGCGTCTCCAGCAAGACTGTGCGGAAATAGCTTAAGGAACAGATAGTCCGGGCATACTCTTTCATACTTCATGCCAGTGACTATGTCTTCAAACTTGTCAATGTGATCCATAGGCTGCTCTGTTTGAAGACCATGAAAAGCAATCTGTCTCATCAGATGGTAGTAGATGGTCTTTACCTCAAAATCATTCCTCTCGAAAGTAGGAAGCACTAGAGCTACTCGGTTTGCATGAAACTCATCAGGTCTGTTGTAATCAGCTAGTGTCCTCTCATGAACCACCATCTCTCTACCTTGGGCCTGTCCTTGACCCTGGTTTCGGTTCAGCTCCTGTTGCTCAGGAGGATCAGGGATGACATTCCCTTCAGCATCAACCCGATGCCCAGCAGCATTGTACGGGTTGTCATCTTGGTCCCTTAGGGTACCTTCAGCATCTGGTATCAAGATCAAACGTTCTCGTACCATTCTCTCTCTCTTTTCTCTTCTGTTAGCTCTTTCTAGACGTCCAAGTTCCTCAAGATCGAGATTAAGCAAGCTCGAGTTCGGATTACTTCGAGTTTTCTGCGTTGGCATAAACTGTCTGTAATCGTCCAGCAACGATCGATGCTATCAGTGCAACGATCGATTCAATTCTCAGAATCGCCTAGTGACGATCGACGCAAGGGATGCAACGATCGACGCAAGGCAAAATCCGTACCTGCGACAGAAAGAAACAGAGAAAAGTTAGCAAAATCAAAATAAAACAAAAAACGAAAAAGAACAAAAACAAAAAGAAAAATTTCTAGCAAAAACCCTAAGTTCGGTCCTATCGAAGACTCAAAGAGTCCCCGGCAACGGCGCCAAAAACTTGATAGGTTGTAAGTTTTCCCTATACTAAACTGCAAGTGAACAGCAATGTCAAAGTAGTATATAGGGTTATCGAATCCACAGGGACACTTGGTCTCAAGAGAATCAAACTATAGGAATAAATACTAGAAATAAGCAAATAGTGAATGGAATAAATTGCGGTGCGAGAAAGTAAATCAGTAGCAGAGATTAACGGTTGTGAAGCAAGTAATTAAAAGCGTCAAGCCTAGGGTATTCTCAGGAAATCAGACAAGCAGACAGTTCATTCAGCAAGGATCTAATTAAGCACAGTTCTAGAACTCAAAACACAGATATAGAATTAACCAAATTCCTTTGCGATAATTCTCTAAGTCTAAGTGCAGCAAACCAAACTTTCGTTTGCGAGAACTAACAGATTAAACTAGCACTAAGTCCAAGTTTGATATGTTCACAATTATCCTAAACCAAACTTCCGTTTGCGCAAAATTTAATTGCCCAATTTAATTAGTTCAGATTCCTAAACCCCACTTCCGTGACGTATTTAGCAACCTAAGATCTAGATTCTAATTGATCAGGTTAGAACTAGCTTTAAGCACAATTAAATTGAAGAACAGATATAGTTATGAATCCTTAACTGAATTTGAACAAGTCTAGCAAGTCATGAAATCCTATGTGAGAAACCCTAAACCTAACTAGGAATCTACTCAGACATAGATAATGAAAACATAATCTTAGAATGAATAAATTGCATAAAAGAATAAGAGTAAAAGGGGTTCGAAATCTTCTCCAAATACAGATGATGTAACAGGTTCAGATCAGCCCCAAAAAGCTCTAAAATCCTCTGCTCTTAATTATCAAAGTGTATTGTAAAAAGTATAAAGCGTATCTAATAAAAACACTAAAAACTCTAATATATAGGCATAATCTCGGCCAGGGGCTTCTTTGTAAATATCAGGAACTTCTGGATCAAAGTGCAATAACTTGATTCTTCTAAACCGCCGAGTTTCTGGCCCATCTTGCTGGTGCATCGATCGATGCTAGAGTGCAACGATCGACACCCTTCTCTGTTTCGGAGAGTGAACTCTATCTCTCGGCCAATCACTCCAAAAATCTCCAAAATGCTCCATTATCTCCAATTCAGCTCCAAACCTGATTATACCTGTAAAAGACTCTAAAAGAACACAAAAGACACTAAAAACACACTTATATCATGGTCTAAAATGGGTAAAAACCATGATATATCATTAGACATAGATAATATTCGCAATGAAAGTTGGTTTCTTATGCTTCTGTGATTCTAGTTCTAGAACAGTTCTTAATTAGATCTCGATTGATTGATTAGCATGTGTTCCTGATTTCCTGAGAACTCCCTTGACTTGACGCTTCGTTTGATTGCTTACAAACCGCTTGATTTACTTTACTGCTTTGATTTACTGCGTACTCTCTGTTTCATCTAGCTTAATTCAATGTTCTATAATCTATCGTAAGAATCTTGAGTCTCTGTGGATTCGATACCCTATATACTACTAGTTCACGTCTGTGCACTTGCAGTGTATATCTAGGGATTAAAACCTGATCGTATCAACCTGTCATTTTTGTTAAGATGAAAGACGGAAGTTTTAGACTCTGTATTTACTACCGAGGCATAAACAAAGTGAGAATCAAGAATAAGTACCTGCTGCCAAGGATCGATGAGTTATTGGACCAACTTCAAGGAGCATCGTGCTTCTCCAAGATCAATCTTGCTTCAGGGTATCATTAGATTCCGATTGCAGAGGAAGATATTTGGAAAACGACCTTTCGGACCCGTTGTGGATAATACGAGTTCGTGGTAATACCATTCGGACAAACCAATGCACCGGCAGCATTCATGAAGATGATAAACAATATCTTCAGTGAGTACTTGGATAAGTGCATCATCATTTTCATCGACGATATCCTGTTAAGAGGAGCACGAGTAGCATCTTCGGATTGTTTTGGACAAGCTCATGGAACATAAGTTATTCGCCAAGCTTGTAGTTAGTGGTAGAGGAAGATTTAATTTTTAGGTCATGTGATCTCGGAAGCCGGAGTAGCAGTGGACCCAGAAAAGATTGCTTCCATCACCAGTTGGTCGGTACCTAAGAGCGCAACCAGGGTTTGTACTTTTCTAGGGCTGACAGGATACTACCGGAAGTTTGTGAAGGGATTCACCAGTATGGCCAAGCCATTAACGACCTTGAAAGGGAAGGGCGTTAATTTCGTAAGGTTGGGAAAATGTGCTAAAAGTTTTGAGAGACTAAAGGAACAGTTGCCTCAAACTCCGGTGTTAGTACTACAATGGCCGGGAATACCGTTTGTAGTCTACACCGACGCTTCATGAGTTGGGATGGGATGTGTCATGATTCAATAGGGGAAGTTTGTAGCATATGCATCAAGATATTTTAATAAGCATGATGTTAATTACCCCACCCACGATATGGAGTTCACAGCAGTAGTCTTCGCCTTGAAGATATGGCCTGCTTATTTGTATGGAGAGAAGGTGCATATATTCACGGACAATAAGAGTTTGAAGTACATCTTCACTCAACGAGAAAGCTAACCAGGTGGTTGATGCCTTAAGAAGGAGTAAGACCGTCGCGTCCAAAAATAAAAAGTGCAGGAGCTAGCGGCGACACTAGCAAGCTTGGGCTTGTGTTCCACGACCGTTGAAGAAGTTGTCACTGGGCTAGAAGCTTTGGACCAAGCTGGCCTGTTATGGAAGATTAGGGAAGCCCAACAGTAGGATGGAGCCTTGCAAGACTTGGTCGACAAGGAAGTGGTTGGATACCGCACGACGACCAACGACACCATTCTATTCAAGAACCGGGTGTTTGTTTACCGAACAATAAGGAGCTGAGGGATGAGGTTATGAGTCAGGCTCATCAGTCGCAGTTTTTGATTCATCCGGGGGGCACAAAAATGTATCAGGATCTAATGCAGGACTACCATTGGGACTGTCTATCTTCGTCTCTCTCACTTGCCATATCTACCGCATATATTCGTCGATCTAAGTCTAAGGTGAGGACCGGTCGTGAACTTTGTCTTTAATATTCCCAAATAGCAGGACATAAGTCCATTCATAGTATTAGCTTAGCTAGATAGAACGTTAGAACTAGTTGTTGACTTGTGGTGATGCGATTGAATGCACCTAGAATAATAAGTTATCACTAAACCAAAAAAGTTGCTTGATAGTATGAATGGTGTTTGCGTATCATTGTTGTTGTGTAGAGATTATAGTAGAGATCACTCTTGCTTGCAGGGCACGTGGGCCGAAGTACATGTTGGTGATGTGTCCTGTTGGAACTTAGTGCAGATTCTACCAAATTCAGAATTCTCGCGAATTCCAGATGGCCTAAGATCTAGGGTCTAGTTAAATGAATCATGGATTAGATCTCGTGTTTACCTGAAGATTGGCAGCGGAAATTGGAGCAGGTAAATGAGATTTAGAGCGCCTCAATCTCTGCGCCTCTATCGTAGTCCACACGCACACAAGCTGGAATCCGCCGGGATGCTAGTACCGGTGATCGGATCTCCTGGGATTCTCTACGTGTTTCTCGAGGAAGAGGGTCTGTTTTTCTATCAAGAAAAACTGTCTGCGACGACTCTATTTTAGGTCGTGTAACCTGGCCCCTATAAATAGGCCCACGGTTTACAAACCGTAACATCAGTTACGGTATCGACCTTGTGTCGATCGTTGCACCCAATGGCAACGATCACCACACCTCTTGTATCGATCGACGCACCAATGGCATCGATCGACACACCTCTTAAAACACGAAATCAATGTGTATCCAATACATATTGATCGGACCATTTGCCAATGATCAATTCCCTACAGAAGCGTATCCAACTTGCTTAGGTGTGTGACCCTTTAGGTTCACACGATACCAGAAATGAGTTACAACTCATTTGTCATAAGCGGTTTCTAGCAAAACATTATGACTACCCAGTATCACATGAATTGTCCGATCTCGACAATACAACTATATTTAGAGAAACTACAATGTGATTTCAGGACACAATCCCAACAATCTCCCACTTGTACTGGAATCATCTATTCCCATAATCCCTTTGTCGCTATATCTCGATATGGCATAAGGCAAGAAACTGTGTCATCCTTATTATAGCCAACATCATGTTCATCGAACTCCTGATCTATACTGATAAAACAAACGACTGACAATCACCTCGTTTGAGCATGGCCATGCATTTTCTCAGTATCAAATCTTCGATGGGCCCTGAGATATTTATCCCCTGTTATATAGGAGGGACAAATCCCTTCTTGTTCCATCCCTGTTTCTACACATACTTCATGATACACCTAAGCAATGCCTTTATAGCCGCCATTTACGGATCGACGTTTGACAAGGTCAAAGTGCACCAATTCATATGCTAGAAAGCATGATGAACTCAGGTCTAAGGACTATACTCTATAGTCGTAATGAGAAACTCTCATGACACAAATATAACTATCCTGTAGAGTTCTCATTAGTGGGTCATGTCCGATCATATGTTCACCAACATATATCTATGTGACTGACTGTGATACTCATATCATTGACTCCATGAAACTTAGTCAACAGTCACCTCACAAGCTAGTCTCTCGCGATTATCAGTGTCCCACTTTGACAATCTCGACTAGGGACAATCATAATTTATGTCATCCTTTTACTTATAGGGTTTCATGATCAAGTCCTCAACTTGATGTCCTATAACATGAACATAAAATACTCGGGACCATTATTTAATCATCCAATGATCAAATAATGCTGATGTCAGTTTTTCATAATCATGACTACATCATGTCTGTCTGAACATCATAACTAACATAACTCCCACTAGAATCTAGACCACGTCTTCAGATATCTAGTACCTACAGCTACAACATGAAACTCATGCTTAGTTTGTGAGAGATGCTGCGGTGTTCTTGCTTGGAGCCATTCCAACAAACCACACTGCTGTTCTTTAATAAGCACTATTCTGCGGTCCACTGCTTGGAAACCTTTCCAACAGATAGCCCTGCTACACGGACAAAGAGACATAAACAGGTGGGAACCGTGAATCATCTTTGTCTGTCTAACTACTCTTAACAGATTCGTCATTTCCTCAGTTGTACAAGAACCTATCCTTAGTGTTTCTCAAACACTTGGGGATATTCCTTACAACTGTCCAGTGACTCTCACCAGAACATATTGGTATCTTCTCGTCATGCTATATGCGTAAAATGCATCTATACGAGTGTTAAATATGGCATTTATTATGGATTCTATTGCTAAAGCATAAGGAATCACACTCATAGATACTAGCTCAGCCAGTGTCCAAAACACTTCATCTTGCTAAGATTATTGCCATAAGACCTTTGGTATGAAGCTGTTCTTGGAGTCATGCATATTTGAACTGTCCAGTACCTTATAATCATAAGGATTCTGACACGATCCAATTAGCTCTTATGATCCATCTCAATGGATCCATATTCCCAGAACTTTCGCGGTTTCTCCCACGTCTATTATTGAATTTGACTTCCGACCCAAACCTTGACTAGACTTCAGCGTCGGAACGTCGTTTATGAGATTAAGTGTGTTATAAACATACAGTTTTGAGAATTGCAACTACGCTCCCACTTGTTTACTTGTAAACGCACGGTTTCTATTTGTTCCTGATCAAGTCAAAACCTTTGACCGCTTTAACAGAACATAGATTCCAACTCCAAGATGTTTGCTTCAATCTATAAATAGATCGGTGAAGCTAACATGCATACCTAGCAAATTTTTGGAGTTGGGGCTCACCATCTCTTCTTTGAATTTCGCATGCTCGTCACTTTTCAATGATCATCAGATCACGGCAATCGGTCATGAGGAATCACCCTCGGTTTAGTGACGGATCCATCCGGATCGGCGAAATTCTGGCTCCACAGGTTCAGATCCTACAACACTTTGTAGATCCAACCGCTGCTCTTCCTCAACATGTTTAACAGCCTCCTGTGTTTCTCGAATTTCTTCGAGCTGTACTTTTACTCCCACTGTTTTCTTGGAAAAACATGGTTCCGAACAACAAAACTTTGTTCTCGGATTGGTTGCAAAAGTACTAAGCCTCGGTTTCCTTAGGACAACCGGCGAAGCAGCCCTTATCAGATTTGGATTCAAGTTTGTTTGTTGACAACTGCCTTACACAAACCTTGCAATCCCAATTAATCAGTAAAACATACTTGGAAATCACCCAGTCCACATCCAATGTGGTGTCTTTCAACTGATTCTGATAGAAACATAATTTGCGTAAACTTATTCATTTTAGAGCGTATTTTAAAAGGATAATGGAAGATTCATGTGACTCATCATTAATCGGAGCATATCCAATAAGATCCGATTCATTCTCTCAGAAACACCAATTAGGATTTCCATGAGAAAAGAGCTGTGGTATGACTTCACACTCACTCAGATGATCACCCAATTCTTGACTTAAGTATTTTCCTCCGCGATTTAATCGAGGATCTCAACACTTCTGTCAAATCGGTTCTATACTTCATTTTGGAACTCCTCAAAAGATTCCTACTCGTGTCTCATCATAAGAACACATCCATACTTACTGACGCCATCAATAAGTTAATGAAGTACTGAAGATTTCCTTTGGCATTAATGCTCATCGGGCCACATACATCAGTACGTGTAAGGCTCAATAAGCCTCTGGCCCTTTTCTTTAGTTCTGCTAAAGAAGCCTCAGTCATTTGGCCCATCAAGCAGAATTCATGTCTCAAATGATTTACAATTAAATGAGCCTGAAGCCCATAACCATGGAACTTCTGAATCCGCTTCACTCTATGTGGTCAAAACGACTGTGCTAAGGAAAAATCGAGTTCAAGTCATCAGACTTAAACCGTTTGGTATTTATGTTATATTCAAGAGTATATTGGTTTAAGACATAAAACCCATTTATCAAAAAGGGGTGCTACCATATAATATTTCATTAAGATCAAAAGAGAAAAACTTGTCTTTTATCAGAATGAAAAACATTCAAATTCTTACAAGAAATTGAAAGACATCTCTGCATAAAGCAGGTACATAGTAGCAATTACTTAATTTAAAACCAAGCTTGAAAGGCTCCTACAAGTGGAGAATCTCTACGGCTTATGTAGCAACCATTGCTTCATACCAGACACGCAGTTCCACTTATCCTTTCCTCAACGTTCTACTGTTGCTTAGGCCCTGCGTATTTCCAAAATGTCAGTACCACAACCAGTATCCAATACATATGTAGAACTTGAAGTAATAACACAATACCTGAGAAGAAGTACCATACATCTCCTTCATCTCTTGTGAATCTTCCAAGAATTTAATGCAATCTCTCTTCCAATGTGTAGGATTATATGTGTGTTCATGGTTCAATTAACAGATTGCAACCTAGCACATATAACTCAGATCTAGGTTCTTGCAGAACGAATCACAAAACCAAACCTGATCATTACCTTTCAGATTGCAGCGGATTGATGGATGGTAATGATGAGATCAGCTAGAACAGATCAGATGCCTGTTCCTCCTTCAGTATCCACACTCTTACAAGCCGGGATGGTTGCTAGACCAAAGCAATGGATTGATCAGAGAGAGAAGAGAGACGGCTCAGGTTTTAGGTCGCAGACTGTTAGAGTCGAAATTATAAGACGACTCATATAAATATCGACTCTGTCATAAACCTAAACCGATGTCTCGGTTTCGCAATTGTGTCGACCGACACATACACTTGTGTCGATCGACACAAGTCATTTGTCTCGATATGGGCCCAAGTGATTAAACTAACGGCCCAACTCTCTGCACAAATACAGTAAATGCCTTGCATCTTACCGTATTCATTCCATGTTAACTTTCCCGTTAGCTATGGTGTGTGACCCTTTGGGATCATACAATACTGGTAATAAGTCCTAAACTTATAGATCAAGAGCGGACTCTAGCAAGTCATCATGATCACCCAGTATTTATGACTTATGTCTGATCTCGACATTTATCATACTTTCTAGAGATAGTACAGTAGATTTCAGGACATTCCCAACAATCTCCCACTTGTACTGGAATCCTACAAAGGACATTCCCAACAATCTTCCGATTGTACTGGAATCCTACATTCCTTAGTCCTTTTGTCTTAATATCTCGATCTGGCATAAGGCAAGATGCGTGTCATCCTTATATAGCCAGACCATGTTTATCGGACCAGATTTGATACGGACAATGCAAACGACTTGGGCAAGTCCGTTTGGGAATGGCCATTCTCTTACCAGCTATCAAATCTCCGATTGGCCTAGAGATATTACCTCCGTTAAACGGCAGGGACAAATCCCATCTTGTTCCATCACTATGAACTACATACTTCATAATACACCCAACCAAGGTCCTTATAGCTCCCAGTTACGAAACAGCGTTAGACAATGATCAAAGCGCATTACTCCATGTGCAGCCACATGCATGCGAACTCAGGTCTAAGGACTATACTCTATAGTCGTATATGAGAACCTCTCATGACACAGATATTAATATCTTGTAGAGTTCTCATCAGCGGGCCATGTCCGGTCATATGCTCCCCTACATATACCTATGTGTCGACTTTGATGCCGCGCATCTATGACCCCTCGAAACTTGGTCATAAGTCTCAACACAATCTAGTCTCAAGTGGTTGTTGGTGTTCCAATTTCAACAACCATCGACTATGGACACTATGATTTATGTCATTTCGTTAAATATGGGGTTTCAGGATCAAGTCTACTCATGTACTTCGATGGCCCATATATAATGACATGAATCATTTTGGAACGATTATTTATATCACAGTTAAAATAATCCAGAAATCATTAGATTTCATAAACATAAAATATTATGTTTACATGAACCTTTCAAAACAACTAAGTAAAGCCCTTTACAAACTCCCACTGAAATTAAGACTACATCTTAATTTCACTCATCCTACAGCTACAGTCCGCGACTCGTGCTTAGGCATAAGGAGTGGCTTCGTTAATAGATTAGCAACGTTCTCATTCGATGAAACTTGCTTATCTACTTAACACCTCTGTCATTTATCTCAAGGAATAGTTTATACCTATCCTCAAGGTGTTTGGACCTCTGATGTGCAGCTAGCCTCATCTATGCTGTGAATCACATCAAGTTCAGTGATGAACTCTTCTATCCAAACAACCTCTTTCGCCGCTTCTCAAGCTGCGAAATGTTCAGCTTAAGTCATGGAGTCAGCAACAGTGCCTTGCACCGCCAGTTAGACACAAGATATAGCCGGACTGTGACCAGGAATTATCTTTGTCTATTGGAAACTTGCCTTTCAGACTCTATCGACTTGTAGCACCTCACTTTCTCCGTAAATCAAGAACTTATCCTAAGTATTCCTCAAATACTTCAGAATATTCTTTACGGCAATCCAGTGATTCTTTGCTGGATTTGACTGGTCTTTACTTGTCTTGCTTAGCATTAAAGCAACATCAAAACAAGTATGTATCATGGCATACATGATAGATCCAATTGCCGTCGCATATGGAATCCTATCCATGCATTCAAGCTCAGCAGATATCGCAGGACACTGTATCTTGCTTAATGAATTGCCATGTGACATTGGCATAAAACCCTTCTTGGATTGCTGATTACGTGTAGGACTTTGTCAATTTAAGAATCCTGACTTTGTCCTACCAGCTCTTTTGGATCTCTATCTTTAGATCCAAAATCCAAGAACTACGTGGCTTTACCCATGTCAACCATAAAACCAACTCCCAAACCAGTCCTTTACCGACTGCAGCATTGGGACGTTATATTCGAGAATCAGTATGTCATCGACATACACTATGAGAAATGCAATATTGCTCCCACATATCTTTTAGTAAACGCATAGTTCCACTTCGTTCCTGTTCAAGTCAAAACCTTGACTACTTTAACAGAACGAAGATTCCAACTCCGATATGTTTGCTTCCATCCATGAATGGATCGATGAAGCTAACTTACACACTGTGTAATTTTTCGGAGTCCGGGCTTACTTTCGCTTCTTTGAATTTCGCAGGTTCGTCGCTTTCAATGATCATCAGATCATGCGAACTTACAATGATCATCAGGTTCAACTAATGACGAGAAATCACTCTCGGATTAGTGACTGATTCATTTTTATCTGCGAACTTCAGGCTCTACAGGTGTAGATTCTACAGAAATCTGTAAATCCATCCGTTGCTCTCCCTCAACAGGTTGAGCAGTCTCCTGTATTTCTCGAATTTCTTCGAGTTATACTTTTACTCCCACTGTTCTTCTTGGAAAGTAACTTCCCTTCTTAGAAAACAGAATGGACGTAAAAGTAACAAGCCTTGGTTTCCCTAGGACAACCAGCGAAGTAGCACAACTACAAATACTCAGTAAAGACGAATTTGGATCGATTCCAATCCACATTTACGTGGTGTCTTTCAACTGATATTGGTGGAACTATTTCAGCGTAAACTTAGATATTTCTTGAGCGCTATTTTAGAGAATATCATGGAAGATTCGTGTGACTCATCTTTAATCATTTCTTATAAGATCTGATTCATTCTCACAGAAACACCTCTAGGTTTTCAGGAGAAATGAGCTGTGAAACGACTTCACACTCATTCAGATGATCACACAATCAATGACTTAAGTATTCTCACTCGTGATCTAATCCAGAGTCTTAATACTTCTGTCATTCAGATTCTATACTTCATTCTGGAACTCTTTCGACCATGTCAAAGAATTCCGACTTGTGTCTCATCAAATGAACACAGTCACACTCACTGAAGTAATCAGTAGAGACAATGAAGTACAGGAAATTTTCTCTGGCATTACTGCTCATCGGACCACATACATGAGTATGTTCAATCTCCAATAAGCCTTTGGGCCTTTCTCTAGCTCGGCTAAGATGGGCCCTTTGTCTTTTGGTCCAGTAAGCAGAATTCAAGTCTCATAAGATATCCATTCAAATGAGCCCAAAAGTCCATAACTATGGGGTTTCTGAATCCGACTTACTCTTTGACCAAAACATTTATGCCAAGAAAAATCAGGTTTAATTCATCAGATTTAAACCAATTCGGTATTTATGTTACATTTAGGCACTCTTTGGTTTAATATATAAAACCCATTCCTTGAATAGGGTGCTACAATTATCATTTCATTAAGATCAAAAGAACAAAACTTGTCTTTTATCAAAACGAAAAACATTCAAATTCTTACAAGAAAATGAAAGACAACTCTGCTTAAAGCAGGTACATTGTAGCAATTACTTAATAAAACCAAGCCTCAAAGGCATCTACAAGTGAAAACCCTACGGCTGAGGCAGCATCCCAAGCTCCTTCCAGACACGCAGTTTCACTTGCCCTTCCTTCAACGTTCTACTGTTGCTCAGGCTCTGCATATTATAACAAATATCAGTGCCACAACCAGTATCCAATACCTTTAAGGTATAACTTGAAGTAATAACATGAATACCTGAGGAAGTAGTCTCATACATCGACTTCAACTCCTCATAATCTTCCATGAATTTAATGCAATCTCTTTTCCAATGCCCAGTCTCATTACAGTAGCAACACTTACCAACGTAAGAGGTATCTGACTCGGGCTCAGAAGACACACGCTTGCCATGATTCAAAATCTGGACAACTTTGTCTTCACCCTTGTCAGCATTAGGTTTAGTAAACCTACCCTTCTCATTCATGAGATTGTACAGGGTACTCTTCACGTTTGGCTCAACTGTCTTGAGCATATTATGCAGTTCAGTCAACGTCTTCGTTAAGCCTTTCTTGATATAGTCCCTTACGAACTTATCATAGCTTGACGGCAGTGACTGCAGAATGATATCAGTTGCCAATTCTTGGCTAACTGGATAATCCAGTTTCCTCAGGTTATCAATGTAACCCATCATTTTACTGATATGAGGACTTACTGGATGATCCATCGGTAGCTTGCAGCTAGTGAGAGATTTAGCCAACTGGTATCTCTCCACTCTTACCTGCTCCTGAAATTTCAATTTCAGGCTGCTGATCATCTCTATTGGCGACTCCATGTTCTCATATTGCTTCCGCAAATCTGAGTCCATGGTAGCCAATATCAGACCACGCACATCTACCGCATCATCATAATGCTTATTCCAAGCATTATATACTGCATGAGAGGCATTGGACCCGATCCTCACGGGGAGAGCTTTCTCAAGGACATAGTCCTTTCTCTCATGCCTGAGGACTAGCCTCAGGTTCCGTGACCAAGTCAAGAAATTTGATCCGTTCAGTTTGTCCATCTCAAGGACAGACCGGATCGAGAAAGTGTTTTGATTGTTTGTGCTTGTCATAGCTGAAATTTAGAGATAAATAGAGTTTTAGTTATTAAGTTCATAAAAGAGTAATCTTAACAACTTATAAGAAAACTCGCATTGCATTCAAAATTTCTTTGTTTAACCTCATAAGAATGCAATGATTCCGAGACCCATGTTCAGCTAAATCTAAAGTGGGCCACTGGCCGTCACCCGGAATTAGCTTTACTTGGTGAGCATACACACAGCTAGTTATAACCAATAACTCTCGGTTGTGAATTGGACCCGAGGCCCAAATTCACCAGATGTCTCAAGGCCCGGGACTCCCGATAGCCCAGTCAAGGAAACCAATCTCTTACAGCCAAATAATCACTGAAATCTGGGACTCCCAATGAAATCAGTGACTATATACTACTTTACTTACGCGAAAACAGACACCTCACACTGTAAGCCATATCTGTAATCAAGTAAGCGTTAAGTAGCTGACAAGACTGGAAAGACATCCAAGCTTGATATTGTTTTTGAGGATTTTTAAGTTTTATTTCCAAAAATAGAAGATTACTATTTTGGGAAACTTTCTTATTTTAGAAACTTTCTAAATTTAGTAACTTACTAAAAATAGAAATTTCTAATTTAATATTTCATTAAATATTTTGGGTTGGGTCACAAATTATAGGCCCAATTCTTTGGCCCAAGACCATAGAATTCCAGTTGGCCCAATAATTTGACATAACCGATCCGGTTTATTAATTCTGGTCCAAGACCAAATTAACTATCAAAACCATCGGTTATTTACTAAACCAGACCAGCTCTAAATTATTTGGTCCAACCAAATCAAACTTAGACCAGCCTTCGGTTTAGGTTAAAATTCAATTTTATGAATTTAAATCCGGTTTAACCAGAAATAAAATTATTTCCAGCAAACCGCGATTTGGGTTAACCGCTTCAACCACCAATTAAATTGGATCGGTTCAGTTAAGTCCAAAACCGGGAAGAAACACCTTGTGTTTTAGCCAATTTTGACCTAACTTGCGGTTCTGGCTAAAGTAGACAATGAACCACAATCGGATTGATCGGTTCATTGTCTCGGTTTAGGGAAAGATGAACCACGAAGCTCGGCTGAACCGATTGGCTACTCGCGGATCATCTGCATCGCCTTCGTATCGATCGATATGAGTCTTTCATGTCGATCGATACTAGCGAGTATCAGCTCGGGTCAATCGGGTCATCAGGACCGCGAGATGTCAATCGGATCGATCGATATCGACCGATACCTCGCTCCCTCGTCGATCGACACGGGCGACCAGATCGCACACCAATGGCTTTCAATCGGATTGATGCGATCTAATTCTTAGGTTTTCATGTTTTCTGATCAAATTTCTTAACCAAATTCGATTTCAAACAGTAAGAACAACCTAAATCAGATTCATAAAGCAAAAACCAATAACCTGGCTCTGATACCACTGTAGGATTATATGTGTGTTCATGGTTCAATTAACAGATTGCAACCTAGCACATATAACTCAGATCTAGGTTCTTGCAGAACGAATCACAAAACCAAACCTGATCATTACCTTTCAGATTGCAGCGGATTGATGGATGGTAATGATGAGATCAGCTAGAACAGATCAGATGCCTGTTCCTCCTTCAGTATCCACACTCTTACAAGCCGGGATGGTTGCTAGACCAAAGCAATGGATTGATCAGAGAGAGAAGAGAGACGGCTCAGGTTTTAGGTCGCAGACTGTTAGAGTCGAAATTATAAGACGACTCATATAAATATCGACTCTGTCATAAACCTAAACCGATGTCTCGGTTTCGCAACTGTGTCGACCGACACATACACTTGTGTCGATCGACACAAGTCATTTGTCTCGATATGGGCCCAAGTGATTAAACTAACGGCCCAACTCTCTGCACAAATACAGTAAATGCCTTGCATCTTACCGTATTCATTCCATGTTAACTTTCCCGTTAGCTATGGTGTGTGACCCTTTGGGATCATACAATACTGGTAATAAGTCCTAAACTTATAGATCAAGAGCGGACTCTAGCAAGTCATCATGATCACCCAGTATTTATGACTTATGTCTGATCTCGACATTTATCATACTTTCTAGAGATAGTACAGTAGATTTCAGGACATTCCCAACACAATGCCCTGACTCATCACAGTAGAAGCACTTTTTAACACCAGATGGGCCGGACTTGGGCTTATAAGATGACACTGGCTTATCCTGATTCCAAATCTGGACGGCCCTGCCTCTACCCTTGTCAACACAAGATTTGTCAAATCTTTTACCTCTTTTGATGTCTTGCTCTGCTGTTTTGAGCATGCCATGCAGCTCTGTCAACGTCTTCGTCAAGTTATACTTGATATAGCTTTTGATAAACTTATCATAACTAGACGGCAGTGACTGCAGAATGATGTCAGTGGCCAACTCTAAGCTGACAGGACATTCCAGTTTCCCCAGGCTATCAATGTAACCCATCATTTTAATGACATGAGGACTCACTGGAGCATCCTCTGGTAGCTTGCACCCAGTGAGAGACTTCACCATCTGAAATCTCTCAACTCGTGCCAGATCCTGAAACTTCAGTTTCAGGCTGGTGATCATCTCTATTGGCGACTCCATGTTCTCGTATTGACTCTTCAAGTCCGATACCATGGTAGCCAACATCAGACCACGCACATCTACCACATCAATATAATGCTTATTCCAAGCATCATATACTGCATTCGAGCTATTGGTCCCAAGCCTTTCTGGAAGAGCTTTCTCAAGGACATAGTCCTTACTCTCCTGCTTGAGGATTAATCTCAAATTGCGATACCAATCCAGGAAATTTGATCCATTTAACTTGTCCTTCTCAAGGACGGATCGTAACGAGAAAGTAGTTTTAGACATAGGCTGAAAATTTAATAAAATAAAATTTTAGTTATGAAGTTCAGGGAATGAGAAATCTTATCTAATAAGAAAACTCGCATTATATTAAAACAATGTTTCCTCTATGAATATAATGATCCAAGACCCATACATCACTAAAATCTGAGTGGACGACTCGTCATCACCCAAAGTTTAGTTATCTAGGTAAGCAAATCATTGCTAATTGTACCCAGTACAACTCTTGGTCGCAGATAAGACAATCCATGTCTCATCCACTCTGATATCTCTAGGCCCAGAACTTCTGATAGCCCAGTCAAGTGAACCAATCTCTTCAGTCTTGTGATCATTGACAGTCGCACTGCAAGTCTATCAATGATCACCTGCCTTACTCATATAATTGTGGATACCAAGGACTCCAAGACTATCCAACAACGAAATGAGTCTTGACAGTAGACAAGATTGGGCAAGACATCAAGGTCACTTGATATTTAGTTGAGGAAATGGAACTCTAAAAGTTTAGTAATTCAATCTCTTAGGTCATGTAATAGTTGATGTCAGGCACTGCAAGACCATCAACACTACTACCTGCCTTACTCATGTAATTGTGGACACCAAGCTCTTGGCAAGACTATCCAACAACGAAACGAGTCTTGACAGTTGACCATATTGAATAACCAAGCTTCGATCTAACACACATCCAATGTGTATTAGACATGTTTAGAACATTTTACTTCTAATTTTAATTAAGTTTTGCTTCTTCTAATCGAAGTGGGCTAGGTCATTTGGTTCGGTTTCTTAATCATTTGGTTCAAAACCAAACGATTACGTTTAACCAACCAGATAACCGGTCAATCCAATTGAGCCGGTAAATGACCAAATGAACCGGTTATAGACCAATTGAGATACCGGTCAAATCAAATTCAACCGGTCCATCCAACTGAACCAATTCAACCAGTTTTAACCAATAGCGATAACCGGTCCAATTCAATTGAACCGACTTATCCAATCAAACTGATCTTAACTAATCAAATCGGTTTATACCAATTGAGATAACCAATTCAATCCAATTGAATCAATTCATCCAATTAAACCGATCTGATCTACCTTAACCAAGCATGATAACCAGTTCAATCCAATTGAACCGATTAACCAATCGCAAGGACTGTGTCGACCGACACTAAACCTGTGTCGATCGATACAGTAGGGTATCATGGAATTTTAATCGAATTAAACCGCCATAACCATGCGAGATAACCGGTTCAATCCAATTGAACCGATCTATCCTGTCGCACAGCCTGTATCGATCGATGCACCAAGTATGTCGATCGACACAGTGCGATTTCTAAATCGAAATCCATTGTTTTAATAGGCGAATTCGCCGTGCATCGATCGACACAAGTTTGTGTCGATCGACGCTATGCGAAAACACAAATTCTTTTGCATTTTCGCGATGTGTCGATCGTTGCACCCAGTGCGTCGATCGTCACAGTGCGAAAACCCTAAAATAGTTCTGTCGTTTTCGCGTTGCAACGATCGACACACCCAGTGCATCGATCGATGCTGTGCGAAAACACAGTTCTTCGTTTTCGATAATTAACAAATCCGAGATTGAGATTATCAAAACGAAAACTACAAAGCATTAACTAATTCAAATACAACTTAATTCGAATTCTATGCTTTGGATTCAATGGTTAAACCCTATGGCTCTGATACCACTGTTGGAACTTAGTGCAGATTCTACCAAATTCAGAATTCTCGCGAGTTCCAGATGGCCTAAGATCTAGGGTCTAGTTAAATGAATCATGGATTAGATCTCGTGTTTACCTGAAGATTGGCAGCGGAAATTAGAGCAGGTAAACGAGATTTAGAGCGCCTCAATCGCTGCGCCTCTATCGTAGTCCACACGCACACAAGCTGGAATCCGCCGGGATGCTAGTGAAGGAATTTCTAGCAGTTCCTAATCCAATTAGGCAACCCTGGTCTGAATTCCAAGCCTAGGATCTAGGGTTCATGTAATTGAATCATTGGGATCTCAGAATTACCTGGTGATTAGCAGCGGAAGATTTGCAGATAATCGAGATCTAAAGCGCCTCAAGTGCTGCGCCTCTACTGGTATCCACACACACACAAACTGAACAGCAGGGATGCTAGTGCCTATAGAGATCCAATCTCTTCAGAGGTTTCTATTCAAGTTCTGGTGGCTGTGAATTAGGTTGGAAATCAGTTTAGGTCAACCATATATCTTATATATGTCGACTTAAACCATAACGGAATTAACCAACGATTAAACCGAATTAATCTGATTAATCCGCGAGTTGCATCGATCGATGCACTATCTGCATCGATCGACACTGCCCCAGAATATTGATATCGAATGCATATCAAATATGCATTCACCAGATCATTACATTAATGATCAACCTCGTCTTTAACGTCCAGTTTGCTTAGGTGTGTGACCCTGTAGGATCATATAACACTAGCAATGAGTTCTAAACTCATTGATCATAAGTGGCTTCTAGCAAATCATTATGACTACCTAGTGTCATATGATTGTCTCATCTCGACAATACGACTTTCACTTGGAGTAAGTACAATAGATTTCAGGACATTCCCAACAATCTCCCACTTGTACTGGAATCATCTATTCCTTCAATCCCTTCGTCACTATATCTCGATCTAGCATAAGGCAAGAACCGTGTCATCCTTATTGAGCCAAGATCATGTTCATCGAAATCCGATTTATACTGACAAGACAAACGACTGACAATCACCTCGTTTGAGTGTGGCCACACATTTCTTAGTATCAAATCTTCGATGGGTGTTATATAGGAGGGACAAATCCCATCTTGTTTCATCCCTGTTTCTTCACAAGCTTCATGATACGCCCAATCAATGCCTTTATAGTCACCAGTTACGGCTGACGTTTGACAAGGTTAAAGCGGACCAATTCACATGTAAGAAAACATGATGAACTCAGGTCTAAGGACTATACTCTATAGTCGTAATGAAAACTTTCATGACACTTATATAACTATCCCGTAGAGTTCTCATCAGTGGGTCATGTCCGATCCTGTGTTCTCCAACACATATCTATGTGATTGACTTTAATACTCTTATTAATGACTCCATGAAACTTAGTCATCAGTCACCTCACATACTAGTCTCACGCGGTTGTTAAGGTCCCACTTTAACAACCTCGACCAGGGACCAACATAATTTATGTCATTTATTATCTATAGGGTTTCATGATCAAGTCACATACTTGATGACCTATAAAATGTCATAAATTACTTTGGGACTATTATTTAATAACCATTATTAAATAATACAGATGTCAGATTTCAATAACATAATCAAATTATGTTTATACGAACATCATATCATAACTAAAATTAACAACAACAACTCCCACCAAAATTAAGATCACATCTTAAGACATCTAATGCCTTTAGCAGTAGTCTGACCCTCATTCGCCCTTGCTCAGCGTGTGTCGAAAGACACTGCGTCTTGCTAAGAGTAATACCAAGAGTCATTTGCACGAAGCCCTTCTTGGAATCCTGCATATTGGACATGTGCAAGGCCTTATCACTATAAGTACCTTGACACAATCCAATTAGCTTATCCAATCTATCTCTATAGATTCTTATTACAAGAATGTATACGGTTTCTCCCATAATTTTATCGAAAAACAACTTTCGAATCAAGTCTTAACAGACTGAAACAATGGAACTTCATTTCCGAGAAGTGGTATGTTATCAATATACAATACTAGAAATGCAACTGCGCTCCCACTAGTCCTCTTGTAAACACACGGTTCCTCTTCATTCATGACGAAGTCAAACCTTTTGACTGTTTTATCAAAACGAAGATTCCAACTCCGAGATGCTTACTTCAATCCATAAATGGATCGGCGAAGCTTGCATATCTTCCTAGCTTCATTAGGATCAATGAAAATTTCAGGTTGTGTCATGTACACATCCTTTTCGGAATTCCATTAAGGAAAACTGTTTTCATATCCATCTGCCAGATCTCATAACCATTATGACTGGCGGTTGCTAGGAGAATCCGAATGGACTTTAAGCATGTTGACTGGGGAATAGGTTTCTTCATATTCAACACCATGATTTTTCTTGAAACCTTTTCCACCAATCCAGCTTTGGATATCACCATTTACATCAATTTCCTTTTGAAAATCTATTTACACTCAATGGTTTTTGCACCATCGGGTAAATCGACCCAAGTCATACTTGGTTCTGTGACATGGATCCCATTTCGGATTCAGCGGCTTTCAGCCTTTTTCGGAGTCAAGGCCCATCATTGCTTCTTCAAAATTCGCAGGCCCGTCACTTTCAATGATCAGTAGATCACGGCAATTAGTTACGAGAAATTCATATTTCTCGGGTTTGTGACGGATCCTTTCGGATCTGCGAGCTTCAGTTTTCTGTAAAAGTCACGCACACATATCTCATATGTATACTTTTACCACGACCTAATTAACCAAGATTTAAACCGTACTTAATTAAGTCATAAACCAAAATCAGTATTTGGTTCGCGATCTGTGTCGATCGATGCAACTTTTGTGTCGATCGACACTTCTTCAAAAACTCGCCATTTAAATGTATATCGAATATACATTCACCAGATCCTTTATAAACTCTAGGCACCATAGGTGCAGGTTCTACAACTCTTTGTAGATCCAACTGCTGCTCTTCCTCATCAGGTTGAGCAGTCTCCTGTGATTTTCGAATTTCTTCGAGTTGTACTTTTACTCCCACTGTTCTTCTTGGAAAGAAAGTCTTTCTCAAGAAAACATAGTTCCGAGCAACAAACAATTTGTTCTCGAACTGGTTGTAAAAGTAACATGCCTTGGTTTTTGTTAGGACAACCAATGAAGTAGCACTTATCAGATTTGGGTGTGAGCTTATCAGAGATTAAACGTTTTATATAAGTTTCGCAACTCCAAATCTCCATGATGGATAAATCAGAAACATTTACATTCCACATCTCATGTGGTATCTCTGTAACTGATTTTGATGGAACTCTATTTAAAGTAAACTCAGACATTTCTAGAGCGTATTCTTAGAAGGATAATGGAAGATCTAAGTGACTCATCATTGATCGAACCATATCTAATAAAGTCCGATACAGGAGGAGTGAATTGTGAAACAATTTCACAATCTCTCAGATGATCACTAAATTCTTGACCTAAGTATTCACCTCCATGATCTCATCGTAGAGGTTTAATACCTTTGCCAAATTGATTCTGTACTTCATTTTTGGAACTCTTTGAACTTTTCAAAGATTCTGACTTATGCCTTATAAATAAGGCATAACCGTACCTTCTGAAAATATCAGCAAAGGCAATGAAGTACTGAAATTTTCCTCTAGCACTAGTGCTCATCGGTCCATATACATCCGTATGTATAAAGCCCAATAAGCTTCTGGCCCTTTCATTTTGATCGCTCGCAACCTGTATCGACCGACACATCGTTTGTGTCGATCGATACTACCTTTGCTGAAAGGGGCCTTCGTCATTTTACCCAATAAACAAGATTCACCTTACTCATTGTGATTCATAATCAGATGAGCCCAAAAGCCCATCACTATGGAGCTTCTGAATCTTTTCTCATTTACGTGGCCCAAAACGACAATGCCAGAGAGAAATTTGATTCGTATCATTTGACTTGAATCTCTTGGTATTAATGTTATAGTTAGGCACATTCTGGTTTAGAACATAAAGTCCATTCTCCAATGGATTGCTACTATAAAATATATCACTGTTATCAAATGAATAACACTTATTCTTAATTTGAAAACTGATATCCTTCCATATCTAAACAAAGAATAAAAATAATCTTTCTGCTCATAGCAGGTACATAGTAGCAGTTTTAAGTTCAAAACATGCCATAAAAGAAAGCAAATGAAATACTCCTACGGCTAATGCAGCAACTCTTGCTCCATTTCCCACGCATAGATCCACTTGTCCTTTCTCCATAATCCTACTTTTGCTCAGGCCCTGCACATTTTCACAAAATATGAGTACTACAGCTGGTATCAAATACCCAATAAGTAGGACTATTAGAAGTAACATTTACTTCTATAACATAATACCTGAATAAGAAGTCTCGTACGTCTTCTTCAGCTTCTCATAATCTTCCAAGAATTTATTGCAGTTTCTTTTCAAATGCCCATAACCATTACAATAACGGCACTTAACATCTTCAGAAGGACTGGTTTTAACCTTAGGAGCATGGCCAGACTCGCTTGGATTAACAATCGAGATCGTCTTTCCATCACCTTTGTTCTTACCAAGTTTCTTAAACTTTTTACCCTTTTGTACCATAAGGACATTTGGGGTGTCCTTCTTGATGTTAGGTTCAGCAGTCTTAAGCATCCCATGCAATTCAGTCAACGTCTTCGTCAAGTTGTTCATGTTATAGTTCATAACAAATTGATCATAGCTTGACGGCAGTGACTGTAGAATGATGTCAGTAGCCAACTCTTGGCTAATGGGACAATCCAGTTTCCCCAGGTTATCAATATAACCCATCATCTTAATGACATGAGGACTAACTGGTTCGCCCTTTGGTAGCTTGCACTCAATCAGAGATCTAACCGTCTGGTATCTATGAGTCCGTGCCTGCTCCTGAAACATACTTTTCAGGCCAGTGATCATCTGTATTGGCGACTCCACGTACTCATATTGCTTCTGCAATTCCGAATTCATGGTAGCCAACATGAGACAACTCACATCCACCGCATCATTAGAATGCTTATCCCAAGCATCCTTATCTGACTGCCAGGCATTGGCTCGGTACTTCTTGGGGAGAACTTTCTCAAGGACATAGTCCTTTTTCTCCTGTTTGAGAACAATTCTCAAGTTCCGATACCATTCAAGAAAGTTGGATCCATTTAACTTGTCCTTCTCAAGGACGGATCGCAGGGAGAAATTGTTACGATGGTTTGTGCTAGACATAGCTGAAAAACAAGGGAGGTTTTAGTTATGATGTTCAAGAAATGAGAAGTCTTAACTATTAAGAAAACTCGCATTATATTCAAACAATGTTTCCTCAGATGAATATAATGATCCAAGACCCATACTTCACTAAACTTGAGTAAGCCACTGGCTATCACCCAAATTTAGCTATCTAGGTAAGCAACAACTTTGCTAGTTATATCCAATATAACTCTTGGTTGTGGATTGACATCTCATGCCCAATCCACCTGATGTCTCTAGGCCCAAAACGATTTTGATAGCCCAGTCAAGTAAAACAATCTCTTAAGTCATGTAATTGTTGACGCCTTGCACTGCAAGCCCATCAACACGATTACTTCCTGCCTTACTCATGTAATTGTGGATACCTTGCACTGCAAGCCTATCACTCAATGAAACGAGTCTTGACAGTTGACAAGATTGGAAAGACATCAAGTGTCACTTGATATTTGATTGAGGAACAGAATCATTTAAAACGTTCAGTTTTATTATGTTTTAATTCTTCTAATTAATTGATTTATCTTGCTTTTGGTTATGTGGTTTCAGGTTCCATAACCTAAACCATCGAATCTGATGTCGACCGACACTACTTTAGTGTCGATTGATGCTGATTAACCAAAACCAATCTGCGATAACCGATCAATCCAATTGATCCGGTTTTGAGTACCGGTCAGTGTCGATCGATGCTACATTAGCATCGGTCGATACCAACCTAATCGCAATAAACCATTCTTAGCGTTTAACCATCATTAACCAAGCTCGATAACCGGTCCAATCCAATTGAACCGATTCATCAATCTCGCGAGGTCTGTGTCGACCGACACAACTCTTGCGTCGATCGACACTAGGAAAAACATAAGTTTTATTCGGGTTTTCGCCCTGTGTTGATCGATGCCGGATTGGCATCGATCGACACCATGCGAAAAACCCTAAATTTTATTCGAGTTTTCGCCCTGTGTCGATCGATGCCGGATTGGCAACGATCGACACCATGCGAAAAACCCTAAAACATTTTTTGAACAAAACCCTAAACTAGGTTACTTTGATCAAAAACGAGTTTTAGCATGCTTGTATCAATTATACAGAGATCCAGATTCAACCAATCTAATCAACATGCTACAGATTCAATGGAACCCTAAAGCTCTGATACCACTGAAGGAATTTCTAGCAGTTCCTAATCCAATTAGGCAACCCTGGTCTGAATTCCAAGCCTAGGATCTAGGGTTCATGTAATTGAATCATTGGGATCTCAGAATTACCTGGTGATTAGCAGCGGAAGATTTGCAGATAATCAAGATCTAAAGCGCCTCAAGTGCTGCACCTCTACTGGTATCCACACGCACACAAACTGAACAGCAGGGATGCTAGTGCCTATAGAGATCCAATCTCTTCAGAGGTTTCTATTCAAGTTCTGGTGGCTGTGAATTAGGTTGGAAATCAGTTTAGGTCGACCATATATCTTATATATGTCGACTTAAACCATAACGGAATTAACCAACGATTAAACCGAATTAATCTGATTAATCCGCGAGTTGCATCGATCGATGCACTATCTGCATCGATCGACACTGCCCCAGAATATTGATATCGAATGCATATCAAATATGCATTCACCAGATTATTACATTAATGATCAACCTCGTCTTTAACGTCCAGTTTGCTTAGGTGTGTGACCCTGTAGGATCATATAACACTAGCAATGAGTTCTAAAATCATTGATCATAAGTGGCTTCTAGCAAAGCATTATGACTACCTAGTGTCATATGATTGTCTCATCTCGACAATACGACTTTCACTTGGAGTAAGTACAATAGATTTCAGGACATTCCCAACAGCTAGTACCGGTGATCGGATCTCCTGGGATTCTCTACGTGTTTCTCGAGGAAGAGGGTCTGTTTTTCTATCAAGAAAAACTGTATGCGACGGCTCTATTTTAGGTCGTGTAACCTGGCCCCTATAAATAGGCCCACGGTTTACAAACCGTAACATCAGTTACGGTATCGACCTTGTGTCGATCGTTGCACCCAATGGCAACGATCGCCACACCTCTTGTATCGATCGACGCACCAATGGCATCGATCGACACACCTCTTGAAACACGAAATCAATATGTATCCAATACATATTGATCGGACCATTTGCCAATGATCAATTCCCTACAGAAGCGTATCCAACTTGCTTAGGTGTGTGACCCTTTAGGTTCACACGATACCAGAAATGAGTTACAACTCATTTGTCATAAGCGGTTTCTAGCAAAATATTATGACTACCCAGTATCACATGAATTGTCCGATCTCGACAATACAACTATATTTAGAGCAAGTACAATGTGATTTCAGGACACAATCCCAACATGTCCTTCCTCAGGGGGCGTGACGGGCCCTCGTGGGAATGCCGGTAAAGGCAAAGATGTTGATGAATACCATGCGATGTACGGGGCTGTGATCTTGCGGTACATACATGGGGGTCCATTGGGTGTTTAGGGTGTTAACTTTGGACATCAGCACGACTAGGGACTACGTGTATCGAGAGAGTGCTCGAGTGGTTGGTTGAACGATCGTTAGGGTTTCTCGAGTATGGTTGCTTCTTGAGGGCGGTTGCAGGTGCACAAAAGAAGGGTCTAGCGGCGACGGTTATCAGTAGTGGTTCTTCTGGACCGGTTTGGTGAAGTTGCCTTTCCCCGTTTGTCTTATGTTCTTTGGCCATCCTTTCTTGCCAGTCGTAGTACTCCTTCTGCACTTCGATTTCGCTCTTGCGAGTGGCGGTGGTCTCTGTGGGGTTTCGACTCTGGTTTTATAGGTTCTGATCTTGACTTTCGGAAGTGGCTTTGTCGGTTTATCGGTGGTGTCTCTAAGGAGGCGACTCCGTTTAGTTAGGGTTAGGGTTAGCTTAGTGAACTTGTTTTAGGCTTAGATGTTTTGGTTTCTATTGTGTTCGGGCCCATTTGGGTTTCTTAGGCTTTATTTTCTTTTAGTGTTGTAACTCATTTAATTAATATTAGAAAACCATTTGACAAAAAATTCTCCAACCGTTACTTGTAAGGATGTCAAAATGGATAAAATATGATGGGTTCGTTAATCCAATCCAATCCAATCCAAACCATTAATTCAAATGGATAAAAAATTTGGGTACAAATGGATTAATGGGTAAATAAGATTAATAGGTTGGGCTGGATAATGAATTTTCCATAACCAAACCAACATAAATTTAATTAAATGTATGAACAAAAAATAATCAAAAAAATATATAAACCGTTTCACTAAACCAAATCTAACATACTTTTCTTATCTCACATTTTGTTTTTCTCATCAATCTAATTGTCCCCATCAAAACCACACAATCATATTTTTCCACAAAAATCACAAAATCATTTTTTATTATCAAAAGTCAAAACCACAAAATCGTAAAAAACTATTTCTCACCAAAATCGCAAAATCGTGTTTTTCGTCAAGATTTTTAAAATCGTTTCTTTCCGCCAAAACACTAAAGTGTTTTCTCGTCAAAATGAAAAATTATGTTTTCCCGGAAATTCACGTTTACCCACCAAAACTGTGAACCCGTATTTCCCGCTAAAACCGCAAAATTATGTTTTCCCACCAAAATTGTGTTTTTGCCAGTACCGTAAAATCGTATTTTCCGCCAAAACCGCAAATCCATATTTTCCCATCAAAACCGTAAAATCGTGTTTTCCTGCCAAAACCGTAAATAGTTTTTTCTTGCCAAAACCATAAAATTGTGTTTTCCCGCCCAAACCATAAAACCGTGTTTTCACCAATACCGCAAATTCAGATTTTTCCGCCAAAATCGCAAATCCGTATTTTCCCGCCAAAATAAAAAGGTGTTTTCCGCCTAATCCATAAATCCGTATTTTCTCGCCAAAACCGTGTTTTCCGCCATAACCTCAAAATCAAATTCCTGCCACTCGTATTTTCTCGCAAGAACCATAAAAACGAGTTTTTCCACCAAAACCGCAAACTCGTATTTTCTGCCAAAATCGTGTATTTTTATCATGTTTTCCCGCCAAAACATAAAATAATGTTTTCCATCAAAATCGTAAAATCGTGTTTTTCCGCCATAATCGCAAAATCGATTTCTTTTAAAAACCGTTAAATCACGTTTTCCTGCCAAAACCGTTAGATTTTGTTTTTCCGCCAAAACATAGAATTGTGTTTCTCTCCCCCAAAACGGATTTTCTACTAAAATTATAATATGAGATTAGTGTTAAAACAAAAAAAAAACTTATATTATTAAATGGTTTAACCCTTAAATCATTAATCCATTAAAATAAATAGGTTATGAGTTGACTCAATCCATTTATCAAATGAACTGGATTAACTCATAATCCGTATAAGCTTAAAACCATTTGAATATGAGTTTATTTGGATTAATTTATTCATTTTGACACCCCTACCATATATGACTAGATTTAACCCAAAGAAGTAATCATTAATTTATTTTTTGATCATGTCTATAGATTTTGATACCGAAATTTCTTGTTTATTAAACTTCACAAACAACCCATATCTCACTCTTATCATAATAAGAATATCTTTATTTCAATGGGAATTCCCCAGAGCTTCGCTGAAGATTTTATTTTTGTCTCTTCTAATGGATTGCCATCTTTTTAAATAAGAAAACAGAGGAGAAAACCATGATTTAGTGAACGATGAGCTTTCGGCTCAGTTCTCTTTTTTATTTTCTTTTTTATTTATTTTAATTTAGGCTAGATTTGGTGATGTGACACCGTATTCAAATAATTATTCAACGGCTAAAGTTATATTTTTTAAAAAGTTGATGAAATAAACATACCATATACTAATAATTAATTCAGATAAAAAGTTTATCGTAAATTTTTGTGTTTGCATGAAAAATTGCGTTATGGAATGATTGTTCGTGAAAAAGTTTATAATTATGTGTTGCATGTAAGGATCCAGTTGATCGTTATTTTTGTAATGATATTTTTTTGATACATTAGAAAAATATAAATTTCCACATCCAAAACCTAACAAACAAAAAATGTCATAGCCAATGAAACCCGAGACATACGTCTTTTTTTGTCGTCATATATTACTTGTAGGAGGGTATAGCGGCGACGTTTATTGGTAATGGTCCTTCTGGATCATTTCGGTGAAGTCGATTTTTCTCCGTATGTCTTCTGTTTTTTGGCCATCCTTTCTCGCCGGTCGTAGTACTCCTTCGGTACTTCGATTCGACTCTTGCGAGTGGTGGTGGTCTCGATGGAGTTCCGACTCTGATTTACTAAGTTCCGATCTTGACTTTCGATGGTGGCTTCGTCGGTTTCTCGTTTGTTTCTCTGAGGCGATGACTCCATTTAGTTAGGGTTAGCTTAGTGAACTTGTTTTGGGTTTAGATGTTTTGCTTTCAATTGTGTCTGGGCCCATTAGGGTTTTTTGGGCTTTATTTTCTTTTATTGTTATAACCCATCTCATTAACATTAAAAATCATTTGACAACAAAAATCTCCAACCGTTTCTTGTAAATCTATCAAAATGGATAAATTTGATGGATTATTCCAATCTAATCCAAATCACAAATTCAAATGGATAAAAAATTAGGTATAAATGAATTAATGGATAAAAAATTAGGTATAAATGAATTAATGGATAAAATGGATAAATAAGTTTAACAGGTTGGGTTAAAACGGTTTGGATTCAGATGGATATTAAATTTTTCAATAACAAAACCAATATAAATTTATAACCAACATAAATTTAAATTCAATGTATAAACCAAAAGTAACCAAAACAAAATCTAAACCAAATCTAACATATTTTTCTTATATGTCGACAAAAAAACATACTTTTCTTATCTCACATTTTGATTTTCTCATCAATCTAATTGTTCCCATCAAAACCACACAATCATTTTTCCCACAAAAAAATCACAAAATCATTTTTAAATCAAAACCATAAACCCGTAAAAAAGTATTTTTTCCCACCAAAATCGCAAAATCGTGTTTTTGTCATAACCGTATAATTGTGTCTTCACGACAAAACCGTAAATAGTATTTTCTCGCCAAAACGCAAAATTTTGTTTTCCCGCAAAAATCATGTTTGCCTGCAAAACAACAAATTATGTTTCCCGCCAAAGTCGTGTTTCCGCCAGTGCCACAAATTCATGTTTTCCCACGAAACCGCAAACCCGTATTTTCCCACCAAAACCACAAAAATGTGTTTTTCCGCCAAAACCGCAAAATTGTGTCTTCCCACCAAAATTGTGCTTCGGCCTGTACCACAAAATCATGTTTACCACCAAAACCGCAAACCCATATTTTTTGACCAAAACCGTAAAATCATGTTTTCTCGCCAAAACCAAAAAGTGTTTTTCGCTTAACCGTAAAATCGTTTTTCGCCAATACCGCGAAATCATGTTTTTCCGCCAAAATCTCAAATCCGTATTTTACGCCAAAATTGTAAAATCGTTTTTCCCGCTAAAACAACAAAATTGTGTTTTCAACAAAATCGCAAACTCGTATTTCCCGCCAAAATCGTAAATTGTGTTTTCCGCCCAATCGGAATTTTCTATTCCCCCCCCCCCCCCCCCCAAATCATGTTTTCTGCCATAACCCCAAAATTATGTTTTTGCCACCTATATTTTCTCACTAGAACCACAAGATCGTATTTTCCCACCAAAACCACAAACCCATATTTTTGCCAAAATCATGTTTATGGTAACCATGTTTTCGCGCCAAAATATAAAATAATGTTTTCACTAAAATCGTAAAATCGTGTTTTTCTTCCAAAACCGCAAACCCGATTTTTTCTTCAAAACCGTTAAATCATGTTTTCCTACCAAAACTGTTAGATTGTATTTTCCTGCCAAAACATCAAACCGTGTTCCCCTCCCCTAAACCTTATTTTCTTCCAAACTTGTAATATGAGATTAGTGTTAAAACCAAAAACTTTATTTTATTTATGAATTACCCATTAATTAATTTAATTATTAAATATATAAAAAAAACTAATTTCATAATTATTTATATATTAAAAGTATTATTAAATGGGTTAACCATTAAAACCATTAACCCATTAAATAAGTGGGTTATGGGTTGACACAATCCATTTATCAAACGAATTGGATTAACCCATAATCCATATAAGCTTTAAACTATTTGAATATGGGTTGACTTGGATTGGTTTATCCATTTTGACACCCTTAGATTAAATGAATATCATTGCATCCATCTAGCCTTCGCTTCATTAGTTGATATCAGACCTGCGTTCTTTGAGTTATCAACCGAAGATCAATTCTAGATATCATATTGATTGGCAGTACTTACACTTTTGAGGACGAAAGTCCTTTTGTGGAGAGAAGAAGACCATGAGATCTAGAGTGATCTATGGTGATCCCACCACAAGAAAACAATGTTTTGTGACTGCACTATTAGTCACAAAATAGTCGCTAAACGAGGCTTTACGACTAAACAACGACTAAATATAGTAGTTGTAAATCCTAAGTCGCTAAATTGCATATACGTGAAAAATAGTCGGCAAGTTACGAATACTTTTACGACTAACAAAAATAGTCGTAACCGAGACATAGCGTAGTTTCCAAATCATATAAAAAAATGTTAGTTCGGTAGGGACAATGCCAAATATCCTACAAAGCAGATGGAGTTGAAGTTATACCTGTTGTGGGACGAGGCTCTTTGTTTGCTGCAGCCTATTGAGTCTCCAAGAAGTCCATAAACTGCGGATCATTTTGTCGCAGATACTTTTCCACTAAGGAAAAGTGCTCGATCTCTCCCTTCTGCTCAGTCGCAACTCGGGCGTGATATGTGTCACGGTCAGCATGATCTTTGATTTTACGTTGAGCTTCCTTCAGTTGCTCTTGCAGGGCCACAAATGCTAAAGAGTCTTCCGAATGCTTGCGCTTGCCCTTTAAAAGGTTCTCTTTGAAGCTTCCAACTCCATAAGGATTTCCTCGTCCATCATTCTCAGTGATCTATTATACTTAAAGACAGAGAAAAATAATTAAATAAAGAACATGACATAACTTTATAAATGTGGATTGTCAAAAATATTACTTTACCTGAAGAAATATGTAGTTATATTCATTTGTTGAGAGCTCCCGCGGTCGCGAAGCAGCACCGTCCGAAAATTCTGAAGTCTCTGCAACGAGCTCTGTCAACTTCTCTTCCACTTTCTTTGCAAGCGTTTTAGCAATTTTCTCCACCTTCCGATCAAAATACGTACCATCTGGATTTGTATGTGTCTTAATGCATACCTCACCAATATTCTGTTGGGAATGTCCTGAAATCTATTGTACTCACTCTAAGTGAAAGTTGTATTGTCGAGATGAGACAGTCATATAACACTGGGCAATCATAATGCTTTGCTAGAAGCCACTTATGATCAATGAGTTTAGAACTCATTGCTAGTGTTATATGATCCTACAGGGTCACACACCTAATCAAACTGGACATAGTATATGAGGTTCATCATTAATGTAATGATCTGGTAAATGCATATTTGATATGCATTCAATATCGAGTTTCTGAGGCAGTGTCGATTGACACAACAAGTGTATCGATCGACACAGATCGCGGATGACTTAATTAACATCGGTTTAATCCTTGGTTAATCAGGTCGTGGTATAAGTCAACATATATAAGATATATGGTCTACTTTTACATACATCAGACCTAATTCACAGCCACCAAAAAGAAACTGAAAACCTCTTGAGAGATCTGATCTCTAACGGCACTAGCATCCCGTCCGTTCCAGTTTGTGTGCGTGTGGATACCAGTAGAGGCGCAGCATTTGAGGCGCTCCTGATCTCGTGTTCCAGACCATATTTCCGCTGCCTGTACTCGAGGTAAACACGAGATACTCTTTAGATTCAAGCACAATTGTAAACCCGAGATCCGGGCTATGAACTTGCTAGGTTGTTTAATAGAGATTAATCAGCACCAAGTCCTAACAGTAGTATCAGAGAAGTAGGGTTTCCGTTCTTGAATCTAGATGCATGTTTTAAGTATTTTAATGGTTAAAATCGGATTCATAAGATGAATTGAAAGGCATGCTAGAATCGATTTTTAGGAAAAACAATTCAAGGGTTTCGCCGATCGACACCAATCCGGTGTCAATCGACACGCCGTGAAAATCCTAATTAAAATTTTAGGTTTCGATCTTAAAGGTCGAAGTTCTTGATGCCCTAACGCGTCGATCGACACAAAAGTTGTGTCGGTCGACACAGACCTTGCGCATGGTTTAATCGGTTCAATTGGATTGGACCGGTTATCGCGCTTGGTTAAAATGGCTAAATCGGTTCAATTGGATAATTCGGTTCAATTGGATTGGACCGGTTATCACAATTTGTTTAAATCGTTTTGACGGGTTAATTGCGGTTTGATTGAATTGGGTTGACGTCGATCGACACAAGTGTTGTGTCGATCGATGCTAACCGGTTATCAAACCGGTTCAATTTGATTGACCGGTTATCGCAATGGTGTCGGTTTGGTAGTGTCGATCGACACACGGAGTTGCATTGATCGACACACCACTCGGGATTTTGGTTATTGAACCAGAAATCGCATAAACCGAACCAAAGACTTAACCCATTTCTTAGAATAATTAAAACTTAATAAAATTAATTGTTTTAATAAATTTCTAAGATACATATATGATGTGTATATTGGATTAAAAGTTCCGTTCCTCGAACTAAATATCAAGTAATCCTTGATGTCTTCCCGATCTTGTCAACTGTCAAGACTCGTTTCATTGTGCGATAGATTTGCAGTGCAAGGTGTCCACAATTACATGAGTAAGGCAAGAGGTAATCGTGTTGATAGGCTTGCAGTGCAAGGTATCAACAATTACATGACTTAAGAGATTGGTTCACTTGACTGGGCTATCAAAATCATTTTGGGCCCAGAGACATCAGGTGGATTTGACATGAGATGTCAATCCACTGTTGGAATTGTGTCCAGTAATCTCGGTATTGTCTCTAGAAAGTAAGAGTATGTCAATGATCAGACATAAGTCATATAATACTGGGGGTCATGATGGCTTGCTAGAGTCCGCTCATGATCTATAAGTCTTGGACTTATTGCCTTTATTATATGATCCCATATGGGTCACACGCCTAAGCTAACAGGAAAATGTGTAGGAACGGCTTAGCAGAAGTACGGTAAAAGTGCCAGGCATTTGTCGTACTTAGAGAGAGATTAATGGGTCTGATTAAATCCAAGGGATTTAATCAGATTGGTATTTGGGCCCAAAAGCCCAAAAGGGAAAGAGAAGGGTTTTATAAACTAAAACCCAAATCTCTTTCTCTCTAACCCTAGCCTCCCTGCGCCAACTCTCTCTCTTCCTGCGCCTCCTCTCCCTTGGTCTAGCAGCCTCTCTTCCTGCTTGGTGTGCGTGTGTGAACCTCTGGAGGAGTTATCACTCGGTGGCTCTCTGATCTCTGATATACCTTCTCTTTCCGCTGCATAAACAGGTATAAGGTGAGATCTGATATTGTTTCTATTCAAGAGAACCTAGATCCGTATGTTTAGGATGATCTGAATCTGAGAATTGAATCAGGATCAACTAAACATTCCTTCATCCACAACCAAGAGTTATATTGGATATAACTGGCAAAGTTGTTGCTTACCTAGATAACTAAAATTTGGGCGATAGCCAGTGGCTCACTCAAGTTTCAGTGAAGTATGGGTCTTGGATCATTATATTCATTTGAGGAAACATTGTTTTGAATATAATGCGAGTCTTCTTAATAGTTAAGGTTTCTCATTTCTTGAACATCATAACTAAACCTCTCTTGTTTTCAGCTATGTCTAGCACAAACCATCATAACAATTTCTCCCTGCGATCCGTCCTTGAGAAGGAAAAGTTAAATGGATCCAACTTTCTTGAATGGTATCGGAACTTGAGAATTGTTCTCAAACAGGAGAAGAAGGACTATGTCCTTGAGAAAGTTCTTCCCAAGAAGTACCGAGCCAATGCCTGGCAGTCAGATAAGGATACTTGGGATAAGCATTCTAATGATGTGGTCGATGTGTGTTGTCTCATGTTGGCTACCATGAACTCGGACTTGCAAAAGCAATATGAGTACGTGGAGTCGCCAATAGAGATGATCAATGGCCTGAAAAGTATGTTTCAGGAGCAGGCACGAACTCAGAGATACCAGACGGTTAAGTCTCTAATTGTGTGCAAGCTACCAAAGGAAGAACCAGTTAGTCCCCATGTCATTAAGATGATGGGTTATATTGATACCTGGGGAAACTGGATTGTCCCATTAGCCAAGAGTTGGCTACTGACATCATTCTGCAGTCACTGCCGTCAAGCTATGATCAGTTTGTTATGAACTACAACATGAAAAACTTGACAAAGACTTTGACTGAGTTGCATGGGATGCTCAAAACTGTTGAACCTAACATCAAGAAGGACACCCCAAATGTCCTTATGGTACAAAAGGGTAAAAGGTTTAAGAAACTTGGTAAGAACAAAGGTGATGGCAAGACGAGCTCGATTGTGAATCCAAGCGAGTCTAATCATGCTCCTAAGGTTAAACCTTGTCCTTCTAAAGATGATAACTGCCATTATTGTAATGGTTATGGGCATTTGAAAAGAAACTGCAATAAATTCTCGGAAGATTATGAGAAGCTAAAGAAGTCGTACGAGACTTTTCCTTCAGGTATTCATGTTATAGAAGTAAATGTTACTTCTTGTGGTTCTACTTATTAGGTATTGAATACCGGCTGTGGTGCTCATATTTTATGAAAATGTGCAGGGCTTAAGCAACAGTAGGACTATGAAGAAAGGACAAGTGGACCTGCGCGTGGAAATGGAACAAGAGTTGCTGCATTAACCGTAGAAACATTTATTTGTCTTTACCTTCTGGCATGGTTTTAGAACTTAATAATTTCTACTATGTACTTGCTATAAGCAGAAATATTATTTCTATTCCTTGTTTGGATATGGAAGGATATCAGTTTTCAAATTAAGAATAAGTGTTATTCATTTGATTACAATGATATATTTTATAGTAGCAGTCCATTAGAGAATGGACTTTATGTTCTAAACAAAAACGTGCCTAACTATAACATTAGTACCAAGAGATTCAAGTCAAATGATACGAATCAAACTTTTTCTCTGGCATTATCGTTTGGACCACATAAATGAGAAACAGATTCAGAAACTCCATAGTGATGGACTTTGGGCTCATTTGATTATGAATCATGTGAGAAATGCGAATCTTGTTTATTGGATAAAATGACGAAGGCCCCTTTCTACAAAAGGTAGTGTTGATCGACACAAAATGTGCAACGATCGACACAGGTCGCGAACGAACAAAATGAAAGGGCCAGTGAATTATTGGGCTTTGTACATACGGATATGTGTGGCCCGATAAACACAGGTGCTAGAGGAAACTTTCAGTACTTCATTACCTTTACTAATATTTTCAGTAGGTATGGTTATGTCTATTTAATGAGACATAAATCAGAATCTTTTGAAAAGTTCAAAAAGTTCCAAAATGAAGTACAGAATCAACCTGACAAAAGTATTAAAGCTCTACGATAAGATCGTGGAGGTGGATACTTAAGCTAAGAATTCAGTGATCATCCGAGAGATTGTGGAATTGTTTCACAACTCACTCCTCCTGAATGGGACTTTATTGGATATAGTTCGATCAATAATGAGTCACTCAGATCTTCCAATATCCTTCTAGGAATACACTCTAGAAACGTCTGTGTTTACACTAAATAGGGTTCCATTAAAATCAGTTACAAAGACACCACATGAGATGTGGACTGGAAATGTTCCTAATTTGTTTTTCATGAAGATTTGGGTTGTGAGGCTTATATTAAACATTTAATCTCTGATAAGCTCACACCCAAATCCGATAAGTGCTACTTCGTTGGTTGTCTTAACGAGACCAAGGCATGTTACTTTTACAACCGGTCCGAGAACAAATTGTTTGTTGCTCGGAACTATGTTTTCTTGAGAAAGATTTTCTTTCCAAGAAGAACAGTGGGAGTAAAGTACAACTCGAAGAAATTCGAGAATCACAGGAGGCTGCTCAACCTGATGAGGAAGAGCAGCAGTTGGATCTACAAAGAGTTGTAGAACCTGCACATGTGGTGCCTAAAGTTTGCAAAGGATCTGGTGAATGTATATTCGATATACATTCAAATGGCGAGTTTCTGAGGAAGTGTCGATCGACACAAAGGTGTATCGATCGACACAGATCGCGAACTAAAATATTGATTTTGGTTTATGACTTAATCAACTATGGTTTAAATCTTGGTTAATTAGGTCGTGGTAAAAGTCTATATATGAGATATGTGCGCGACTTTTACACAAAACTGAAGCTCGCATATCCGAAAGGATCCGTCACGAACCCGAGAAATGTGGATTTCTCGTGACCAATTGCCATGATCTGTTGATCATTGAAAGTGACGGGCCTGCGAATTTTGAAGAAGCAATGATGAGCCCTGACTCCGAAAATGGTAATATTCTGATATACAAAGCTAGGTTGGTGGCAAAAGGTTTCAAATTAATTCATGGCATTGACTATGAAGAAACATATTCCCCAGTCACTATGCTTAAGTCAATTCAGATTCTCCTAGCAACCGCCGCTCATTATGATTATGAGGACGGGCAGATGGATGTGAAAACAGTTTTCCTTAATGGAATTCTGGAAGAGGATGTGTACATGACACAACTTGAAATGTTTTCATTGATCCTAATGCTGCTAGGAGGTATGCAAGCTTCATCGATCCATTTATGGATTGAAGCAAGCATCTCGGAGTTGGAATCTTCGTTTTGATGAAGCAGTCAAAAGGTTTGACCTCATCAGGAACGAAGAGGAACCGTGTGTTTACAAGATAAATAGTGGGAGCGCAGTTGTATTTCTAGTATTGTATGTTGATAACATACTGCTTCTCGGAAATGAAGTTCCACTATTTCAGTCTGTTAAGACTTGACTTGAAAGTTGTTTTTCGATGAAAAATATGGGAGAAGTCGTATACATTCCTGAAATAAGAATCTATAGAGATAGATTGGACAAGCTAATTGGATTGTGTCAAGATACTTATAGTGATAAGGACTTACACAGGACCAGTATGCATGATTCCAAGAAGGGCTTCATGCCAATGACCCTTGGCTTTACGTTTAGCAAGACGCAGTATCTTTCAATACACGTTGAGCGAGAGCAAATGAGGGTCATACTACTGCTAAAAGACATTAGATGTCTTAAGATGTGATCTTAATTTTAGTGGGAGTTGCTGTAGATTTTAGTTATGATATGATGTTCATGTAAACATAATTTGATTATGTTAATGAAATCTGACATCATTATTATTTAATTATATTATTAAATAATAGTCCCAAAGTAATTTATGATATTTTATAGGTCATCAAGTATGTGACTTGATCATGAAACCCTATATATGATAAATGACATAAATTATGTTGGTCCCTGGTCAAGGTTGTTAAAGTGGGACATTAACAACCGCGTGAGACTAGTATGTGAGGTGACTGATGACTAAGTTTCATGGAGTCATTAATAAGAGTATTAAAGTCGATCACATAGATATGTGTTGGAGAACACAGGATCGGACATGTCCCACTAATGAGAACTCTACTGGATAGTTATATAAGTGTCATGGGAGTTTTCATTATGACTATAGAGTATAGTCCTTAGACCTGAGTTCATCATGTTTTCTTACATGTGAATTGGTCCGCTTTAACCCTGTCAAACATCAGCCGTAACTTGTGACTATAAAGGCATTGATTGGGCGTATCATGAAGTGTGTGAAGGAATAGGGATGGAACAAGATGAGATTTGTCCCTCCTATATAACAGGAGATAAATATCTCAGGGCCCATCGAAGATTTGATACTGAGAAATGTGTGGCCGCACTCAAACGAGGTGATTGTCAGTCGTTTGTCTTGTCAGTATAAATCGGAGTTCGATGAACATGATATTGGCTTAATAAGGATGACACAGATCTTGCCTTATGCCAGATCGAGATATAGAGACAAAGGGATTATAGGAATAGATGATTCCAGTACAAGTGGGAGATTGTTGGTAATGTCCTGAAATCTATTGTACTCACTCTAAGTGAAAGTTGTATTGTCGAGATGAGACAGTCATATAACACTGGGCAATCATAATGCTTTGCTAGAAGCCACTTATGATCAATGAGTTTAGAACTTATTGCTAGTGTTATATGATCCTACAGGGTCACACACCTAAGCAAACTGGACATAGTATATGAGGTTGATCATTAATGTAATGATCTGGTAAATGCATATTTGATATGCATTCAATATCGAGTTTCTGAGGCAGTGTCGATCAACACAACAAATGTATCGATCGACACAGATCACGGTTGACTTAATTAACATCGGTTTAATCTTTGGTTAATCAGGTCGTGGTATAAGTCAACATATATAAGATATATGGTCGACTTTTACATACATCAGACCTAATTCACAGCCACCAAAAAGAAACTGAAAACCTCTTAAGAGATCTGATCTCTAACGGCACTAGCATCCCGTCCGCTCCTGATCTCGTGTTCCTGACCATATTTCCGCTGCCTGTACTCGAGGTAAACACGAGATACTCTTTAGATTCAAGCACAATTGTAAACCCGAGATCCGGGCTATGAACTTGCTAGGTTGTTTAATAGAGATTAATCAGCACCAAGTCCTTGTTGGGATTATGTCCTGAAATCACGTTGTACTCACTCTAGAGATAGTTGTATTGTCGAGATCGGACAATTCATATGATACTGGGTAGTCATAATGTTTTGCTAGACACCGCTTATGACAAATGAGTTGTAACTCATTTCCAGTATCGTGTGAACCTACAAGGTCACACACCCTAAGCAATTTGGACATAGTTTGTATGAGATTGATCATTGGCATATGGTCTGGTCGATGTGTATTGGATACACATCGAATATGAGTTTTAATGAGGTGTGTCGATCGACACCATTGGGTGCGTCGGTCGACACAAGACGTGTGTCGATCGACACCACTAAGTGTGTCGGTCGACACAAGGCCGAAACCGAAACATCAGTTTCGGTTTATGTCGAGGTCTGTATATAAGTAATCTTATACATTCGACCTAGAAGATGAGCGCCGCCCAGACAGTGTTTTCTTGATAGAAAACACAGAAACCTTGAAAAACTCAGATCCCAGGAGATCCGATTCCCGGCACTAGCATCCCGGTGGATTCCAGCTTGTGTGCGTGTGGACTACATTAGAGGCGCAGCATCTGAGGCGCTCCAGAGATCTCGTTTATCTGACCATCTTCCGCTACCAATCTCCAGGTAAACACGAGATCTGATCCATGATTCAATTAACTAGACCCTAGATCCTAGGCTTCGGGAACCTGACAGCAATTCTGAATCTGGTAGAATTGGCTCGAAGTTCCATCAGTGGTATCAGAGCCTTAGGGTTTAATCATTGAATCTTAAGCATATAATTCGAAAACAGATGTATTTGAATAGATCTATGCTTGATGTTTCATGTTTTAATTAAGAAAAACTCGGTTTTGTCTGGGAATTGAAACGATGAACTGCTGTTTTCACATGGTGTCGACCGACACACCCAGAATCGCGAATTCGACAGAGTCGGCGGCTAGGGTTTTTCGCGAAGAAAAACCGAAAGCCTTCTGTGTCGATCGACACAGGTTGAGTGTCGGTCGACACAGAGCAGACTCGGTCGAGTGTCGATCGACACAGTTTGAGTGTCGGTCAACACAGAACAAAATTCGGCGGCTAGGGTTTTCTCGTAGAAAACCTAAAAGCCTACTGCGTCGATCGACACAGACCTAGCGAATGGTTAATCGGTTCAATTGGACTGGACCGGTTATCATGCTTGGTTAAGTCCGAATAGATCGGTTTAAATTGGATGAATTGGTTCAATTGGATTGAACTGATTATCTCAATTAGCATGAACCGATGGGTTAAATCAGTTTGATTGGATAAAACGGTTCAATTAAATTGGACCGGTTATCGCAATCAGTTGAAACTGGCTAAAACGGTTTAAATTGGATGAATTGATTCAATTGGATTGAACCAGTTATCGCAATTAGTATAAACCGATTTGAATGGTTAAGATCAGTTTGATCTGATAAGTCGGTTCAATTGGATTGGACCGGTTATCAAAACTGTCTTCGGTTTGGGTCTATGTCGACCGTCACACATGGGTTGTGTCGATCGACATGACTGGTTAAATAAACCGGGTTAATTGGATTAACCGATTATTGAAGTCCGGTTAAGTTTGATGTTGTCGATCGACAGACATAGTCTGCGTCGATCGACACAGAATTCGAAATTCTGGTTATTGAGCCTTGAATTTGCAGAAACCAAACTAGACTTAAACCTTGATCAAAGTTTAGCTTCAATATGGTCAACTGTCAAGACTAATTTCGTTGTGTGATGGTCTAGCCAAGAGCTTGGTGTCCACAATTAGGTGAGTAAGGCATGTAATTATGTTGATGGACTTGCGGTGCCTGACATCAACAATTACATGACCTAATAGATTGATTTGCTAACCTTTCAGAGTTTAGTTTCCTCAACTAAACATCAAGTGACCTTGATGTCTTGCCCAATCTCGTCTACTGTCAAGACTCGGTTCATTTTTGGGTAGTCTTGGAGTCCTTGGTATCCACAGTGACTTGAGCAAGGCAGGTGTTCATTGATAGACTCGCAGTGCGACTGTCAATGATCACAAGACAGAAAAGATTGTTCTACTTGACTGGGCTATCAGAAGTTCTGGGCCCAGAGACGTCAGAGTAGATGAGACATGGATTGTCTTATCTGCGACCAAGAGTTATACTGGGTACAATTAGCAATGATTTGCTTACCTAGATAACTAAATTTTGAGTGATGACGAGTCGTCCACTCAAATTTTGGTGAAGTATGGGTCTTGGATCATTATATTCATTGAGGAAACATTGTTTGAATATAATGCGAGTTTTCTTATTATATAAGATTTCTCATGGAATGCATAACTAAATCTTTGTTTTTCTTGGATTTTAGCTTATGTCTGAGACTACTTTCTCATTGCGATCCGTCCTTGAGAAGGACAAGTTAAATGGATCGAATTTCCTGGATTGGTATCGGAATTTGAGATTAATCCTCAAGCAGGAGAGCAAGGACTATGTCCTTGAGAAAGCTCTTCCAGAAAAGCTTGGGGCCAATCACTCGAATGCATTATATAATGCTTGGAATAAGCATTATACTGATGTGGTAGATGTGCGTGGTCTGATGTTGGCTACCATGAACTCAGACTTGAAAAGTCAATACGAGAACATGGAGTCGCCAATAGAGATGATCACCAGCCTGAAACTGAAGTTTCAGAATCTGGCACGAGTTGAGAGATTCCAGATGGTGAAGTCGCTCACTGGGTGCAAGCTACCAGAGGATGCTCCAGTAAGTCCTCATGTCATTAAAATGATGGGTTACATTGATAACCTGGGGAAACTGGAATGTCCTGTTAGCTTAGAGTTGGCCACTGTCATCATTCTGCAGTCACTGCCGTCTAGTTATGATAAGTTTGTCAAAAGCTATATCAAGAATAACTTGACGAAGACGTTGACTGAGCTGCATGGTATGATCAAAACAGCAGAGCAAGACATCGAAAAGGGTAAAAGATTTGAAAAATCTTGTGTTGACAAGGGTAGAGGCAGGGCCGTCCAGATTTGGAATCAGGATAAGCTTGTGTCATCTTATAAGCCCAAGTCTAGCCCATCTGGTGTTAAAAAGTGCTTCTACTGTGATGAGTCAGGGCATTGGAAGAGAGATTGCATTAAATTCTTGGAAGATTCACAAGAGATGAAGGAGATGTACGGTACTTCTTCTTCAGGTATTGTGTTATTATTTCAAGTTCTACGTGAGTATTGGATACTAGTTGTGGTACTGATATTTTTTGAAATATGCAGGGCCTAAACAAAAGTAGAACGTTGAAGAAAGGACAAGTGGAACTGCGTGTCTGGTATAGAGCAATGGTTGCTGCATGAGCCGTAGAGATTCTTCACTTGTAGGAACCTTTCATACTTGGTTTTAGAAATTAAGTAATTGCTACTATGTATCTTCCTTGTGCAGAGATGTCTTTCATTTTCTTGTAAGAATTTGGATGTTTTTCATTTTGATAAAAGACAAGTTTTGTTCTTTAGATCTTAATGAAATATCATATGGTAGCACCCCGTTTGGAATGGGTTTTATATCTTAAACCAGCGTGAGTTTGAATATAACACAAATACTAAAGGTTTAAGTCTGATGACTCGAACTCGACTTTTCTTTGGCATAGTCGTTTAACCATATAGAGTGAAGCAGATTCAAAAGTTCCATAGTTTTGGACTCATTTGATTATTAATCATTTGAAATATGAATTCTGTTCACTGGGCCAAATGACTAAGGCCCTTTTAGCAGAGCTAAAGGAAACGGGCCAGAGGCTTATTGGGCCTTACACATACTGATGTATGCGGCCCGATGAGCATTAGTGCCAGAGGAAACCTTCTGTACTTCATCACCTCATTGATGGCATCAATAAGTAAGGTTGTGTTCATTTGATGAGACACGAGCAGGAATCCCTTGAGGATTTCCAAGATGAAGTGTAGAACCAATTTGACAGAAGTATTGAGATCCTCGATTGAATCGCAGAGGAAAATACTTGAGTCAAGAATTGGGTGATCATCTGAGAGAATGAATCGGATCTTATTAGATATGCTCCGATTAATGATGAGTCACATGAATCTTCCATAATCATTTAAGAATACGTTCTAAAATGTATGTCTTTGCGCATAAAAGGGTTTCAATCAGAATCAATTGAAAGACACCACATTGGATGTGGACTGGAAGTTTTTCAAGTAAGTTGTTTCTGATGATTTGGGGATGATAGCTGATAAGCTTGAACCCAAATCTGATAAGTGCTACCTCGCTGGTTGTCCCAAGGAAACCGAGGCTTACTACTTTCATAACCAATCCGAGAACAAAGATTTGTTGTTCGGAACTGTGTCTTTGAGAAAGATCGTACTTTCAAAAGGAACAGTGGGAGTAAAAGTACATATCGAAGAAATTCGATAAACACAGGAGGCTGCTCAACCTGTTGAGGGAGACTAGCAGTGAGATCTACAAAGTGCTGTAGGATCTACACCTGTGAAGCCTGGAATTTGCAGATCCAAAAGGATCCGTCACTAACTCGAGAGTGATTTCTCGTAGCCGATTGTCGTGATCTGTTGATCATTGAAAAGTGACGAGCATGCGAAATTCAAAGAAGCGATGGTGAGCCCCAACTCCGAAAAATTAGCTGGGTATGCATGTTAGCTTCACCGATCCATTTCTGGATTGAAGCAAACATCTTGGAGTTGGAATCAACATTCTGATAATATGGTCAAAAGTTTTGACTTGATCAGAAAGAAAAGAAACCATGCGTTTACAAGAAGACTAGTAGGAGCGTAGCTACATTTCTCACATTGTATGTAGATAACATACTTAATCTCATAAACGACGTTCCGACGCTAAAGTCGTGTCAAGATTTGGGTCGGAAGTCAAATATAACAATAGACATGGGAGAAGGCCTTGAAAGTTCTTGGAATAAGGATCCATTGGAATGGATCAGAAAGGCTAATTGGATCATGTCAAAATCCTTATGTTGATAAGGTATTGGACAGTTCTAATGTGCTTGATTCCAAGAATGGCTTCATACCAAAGGTCTTATGGCAATAATCTAAGCAAGAAGAAGTGTCTTGGACACTGGCTGAGCTAGTAACAATATTAGCAAGATGAAGTGTTTTTTGAACACTGGCTGAACTAGTATTAATGAGTGTGATTACTAATGCTGCTGCAATAGAATCCATCATGAATGCCATATTTTGCACTCGTCTAGATGCAGCTTACGCATAGAGCATGACGAGAAAATACCAATAAGTTCCGGTAATAGTCACTGAACAGTTACCAGAAATATCCCAAGTGTTTGAGGAACTCTAAGGATATGTTCGTGGTGAACTGATAAGGTGACGAACCAGTTGAAAGTAGTTAGACGGACAAAGACGATTCCCGGTTCCCACCTGGTTATGTCTCTTTGTCTGAATAGCGGTGCTATCTGTTGGAAAGGCTCCAAGCAGTGGACCGTAGAATAGTGCTTTTATCTGAATGGCGGTGTGGTTTGTTGGAATTGTTTCAAGCAATGACACCGCAGTCTCTCCCACAACCTAAGCACGAAATTTATTCTGTTGTTGTAGGTATAAGATATCTGAAGAGATGATCTTGATTCTAGTGGGAGTTATTTTAGTTATGTTATAATCTTTACATAGACATGCTATGGTAGTGTTTATGTAAGTTAAACTGACATCAGTATTATTTAATTATTGGATAATTAAGTAATGATCCCAAAGTACTTTATGGTCATCATATAGGTCATCAAGTTGAGGACTTGATCATGAAACCCTATAAGTAAAAGAGGACATAAATTATGATTGTCCCTAGTCGAGGTTATTGAAGTGGGGCACCAATAACCGCGGGAGACTAGTTTGTGAGGTGACTGTTGGACTAAGTTTCATGGAGTCAATGATACGATTATCACAGTCAATCACATAGATATATGTTGGTGAACATATGATCGGACATGACCCGCTAATGAGAACTCCATGGGATAGTTATATCAGTGTCATGGGAGGTTCTCATTACGACTATAGAGTATAGTCCTTAGACCTGAGTTCATCATGCTTTCTAGCATATGAATTGGTGCGTTTTGACCTTGTCAAACGTCGTTCCGTAACTGGCGGCTATAACGGCATTGCTTATGCGTATCATGAAGTATGTGTAGAAACAGGGATGGAACAAGATGGGATTTGTCCCTCCTGTATAACGGGAGATAAATATCTCAGGGCCCATCGAAGATTTGATACTGAGAAAATGCATGGCCGTGCTCAAACGAGGTGATTGTCAGTCGTTTGTTTTATCAGTATAGATCAGGAGTTCGATGAACATGATGTTGGCTATAATAAGGATGACACAGTCTCTTGCCTTATGCCATATCGAGATATAGAGACGAAGGGATTATAGGAATTGGTGATTCCAGTACAAGTGGGAGATTGTTGGGATTATGTCCTGAAATCACGTTGTACTCACTCTAGAGATAGTTGTATTGTCGAGATCGGACAATTCATATGATACTGGGTAGTCATAATGTTTTGCTAGAAACCGCTTATGACAAATGAGTTGTAACTCATTTCCAGTATCGTGTGAACCTACAGGGTCACACACCTAAGCAAGTTGGACATAGTTCGTATGGGATTGATCATTGGCATATGGTCTGGTCGATGTGTATTGGATACACATCGAATATGAGTTTTAGTGAGGTGTGTCGATCGACACCATTGGGTGCGTCGGTCGACACAAGACGTGTGTCGATCGACACCACTAAGTGTGTCGGTCGACACCACTAAGTGTGTCGGTCGACACAAGGCCGAAACCAAAACTGATGTTTCGGTTTATGTCGAGGTCTGTATATAAGTAATCTTATACATTCGACCTAGAAGATGAGCGCCGCCCAGACAGTGTTTTCTTGATAGAAAACACAGAAACCTCGAAAAACTCAGATCGCAGGAGATCCGATTCCCGGCACTAGCATCCCGGCGGATTCAGCTTGTGTGCGTGTGGACTGCAGTAGAGGCGCAGCATCTGAGGCGCTCCAGAGATCTCGTTTATCTGACCATCTTCCGCTGCCAATCTCCAGGTAAACACGAGATCTGATCCATGATTCAATTAACTAGACCCTAGATCCTAGGCTTCGGGAACCTGACAACAATTCTGAATCTGATAGAATTGGCTCGAAGTTCCATCAGTCCTAACTTATTCACCATTCTTCCCAATTCCTCTTCATGTAGTGATATAAAACAAACAAGGATTATAACAGAATTTCAAGATGCAATGATGTAACAAATAGAAGTAACAAATATATAATAAAAGTTACTTGCCATTTCTTGCTGGATTTATTGGTACGACTTGGGCTCTGATAAGTGGATGTGATGACCGCGATTTTCACAGTCAGACATACAACAACTGGAATAGGTCGCACTCCTTTTAAGTGCTTCTGCAGTATCCCAGTAGTCGGTCTTCGTTTTCCAGAGAGTCTCGCTGATCCTATTCCTCGTGTTGCTAACCATGTCTTTTAACCGTCAATGACAGATCTCCTGGAAAAACTGTTGAATTGTCCATGTTATCAAGGGAACCCGGGTGTGGGTTTTCTAGAATACAAAGAGAATAAACATAACATTAGTGAAAACAACACAAGCAAACTTATATGTGAAGGGTACATGAGAGAAAATTGTACCGCAAACTAGAGGAAGTATCTTTCTGCTTTATAACGAGGCACATGTGACCAGCTATTGTAGGGTTAATCGAATTTGTTTGTAAAATTGTTAGTAATCTTCCGAACCAATTTCTATCCTTTGTCACGAGTAAACCTGAAAAAAATGCTTTAACAGAAGAAAGCTATTAATGGTTTGGTCATATCTCGAATGATACAAACACTATCTTGTAAACGCTACACCACATGAACTTAACAAAACACAGAGAGTTGTTAAACTGAGACATCAAAGCTCAATTGCTTTATAAATATAATATTGACATCATAACCATCAGAGACTCAAACTCATCAAACCATCATAACTCATAAGCAAACCAACAATCAGATTCAGAATCAAACTAGCCGGTTTAAAATCAGACCATTACAATACGCATAAGACTAACAAAAAACCATATAGAGAATAACAAGTCCTAACAAAATTTATATCAACAGCTGAAGAAACATTAAATAACAAAATCCATACCAAGTCGAGTTTGGCGTCGGTGTGGGAGAGAGGACGGTGGTAAACATTTCCCTGTCTGGCACACGAAACAGAGCATTCAGAGCCTGCATCGTGTGCTCTTGGAGATCCGACAAAACTGGAAGATATTCGTCGAGGAAGTGTTGACCTTCATAACATGGATGACTCTGAGCCTGAGAGTGGTTAATTGGCGATATAGGGGCGTCCTGAACACGATTCTGGTTATTCTGGACTTCTTCTGACACCGGAGACGCATCGACTTCACTTGATTAATAGTCGAGTTCTGGAAAAGTTGTTGTGGTGGTGGATAGTTCCAGACATGGGATGTTGACGGTTTGGCGATAACCGGGTCTTTGTCTTTACGTTGAGTCGACTGAGTGGGAGGAACTACGGCCGCCGTCATGAAGTTGTATTGTACCGGTAGAGGGCTTGGTGTTTTTTTCAAAGTAGAGGGGTGGATGGTCCCAATGCCTCTCCAAGAAGCATTTGGAATGGTTTGTCTCTTACGTCCTCTCTTAGCTGCAGCTATATGCATCGTATCATAAAGAGTTTCGTGATTAAGACATTCTAAGAAGAGATTGATAAGGTCGATATGGTTTCTATAAAAGTTAGCGATGAAATTGAGAGCCTCGAATAAGAGATTCAAAGAAGAGATATCACTTAGAGATGGGTGGGCATATAGGAGGATTTGGAGAAAAATTAGTGAGATGATTCGAAGGAGATTTCGGATAAGAGAAAGAACAAAGAAAAATCAGGGTTTATGTTTGTGGTAAATGAGGATATCTAGACACTTAGTCGAAAATTGTTGGGTTTAGGCGGGTATTTGAAATGTTTTAGGCTATAAAATTGAATTTGGTTTCCCAGATTAATTACGCAAATTTCTAGAAATTTTCCCACGTGTAATTGTAACTTAGTCATCAAATTGCAAATAACTATGATTTTAAATATTAATCGTAATAAATATAAAGTCTTAGTAAGGAAATCCACAATAACTTTGATTCCAATATAAAGTAGGATTGAAGACAAATTCATGGCTTGAAATGAGATCCATTACCTTTTTCAAAGCAACTCCTAAACATAAAATTTAAAATGATGTTAGTAAGAAACTATTTATGTTTTTTACAGCAAAAACTATATATGTTTTATATACCAAATTTGTAAAAGTTCAATAATTTACAATTTTTCATTAGATGAACGTCTTCAATAGCTGTATCAAAGTAAATATAGGGAATAATATATGAATCTTGGACAAACGGAGTACCTAAATACAATGACAATAACAAAAGAATTAGTAATGGACAAATTAAATACTTATTAAATTGTAATAATTAAAATTGATTTAAATATGTTTTTACTTATTTAGATTATTATTCACACGCCAAAACCTCAATACTACAATTGATTCATAGTTCCCAGTAGAGTGTCAGAATTCATAAAACTTAATTGCATGTTGTCCCCTAGCCAAATATTTGATGTATTCCCCACTTTAAAAAAAATGAGAATAATTTAATTTAGGTAAAATTTAGATAGAAATAAGTACTTTAAATTTTCCTAAATGAAATTGTAAAAATGGAGATCTTACTTAATTTCCTTTAGATGGAACCAAACTTGTTAACAAGATCAGAAGAACTACTTCTCTTGTCGATCATATCATGTTCATATGATTCCATTTCACCCACGAACTTGATGCATCCAATAACATTTACAATATATATATAAGACCAGTATAACAATTAAATAAGGTTAATATAAATATATATGTCCAACAAAAATAATAATTTTCTTATAAGAAAATTATAAATGCATAATATAAGAGAAAAATTACCAATAGTGTATTTAGGTAAGATTTGGCTCTCTAGTATGACGTGGATGCCAACAAAATCATAAAATTCATCATCAACAATCGTAAAATAATTTGATATCTGGATTTTCTCGTCCATAAGAATCTTTTTCGGAGTAATTGTGTTTCTCGGTTCAACTAGATTATAAATCACAACGAAATTTTGGATATACATCCAAGATCCTTCATCCAAAATGTTATTAATTTGATGAAAGGAGTTGCATGGTATTGTGGCCTCTGTTTTGTAACCCTAAAAATAAAATAAAATAGTAAACAAAAAGAATATAAAATAAAGGAAAACATAAATAAATTTATAATTGTGCTTCATATTTTACGTTTTTTAATCAAGTATACATGTTCATCACCAAAGATAACATGACATTGAAGACCATGTGGAGAAACATTGGTAATCCATTTCCGAATTATATTAACCCTACATACCCATTCTCTTTTAGAATTATCCACATACCACAGCAAAGATAAATTTTCCATATACTGTGTTTGGATTTTTAGATTTTTTTTTTGTTTTTATTTTTGCTTAGGAATGAGTTGAACGATACAAGTAGAACAAAACATGACATGAAGTGGGTGGTGTGAAATATTATTACCGATGTTATGATGGTATAAACAAATTAAATTATGATTTACCTAATTTATTTATTGCGTATATATGTACTTACCATGTTAAAGAAATTTAATAATATTTGTCGAGAGAAACATCAGATATTCTTCCTGATTTTTCGTTAATGTGTCAATATTTATTACTTGCCAATCGGTTTTCTTTTTGTCAATCTTTGCAAGTTAGTAGATGAGTTTGTTTGTAGGTTTACGTCAAATCGTAACTCCACTAAAATAATAGCAAAAAAATTGAGTTTAGGTGGTGTAATTGGAATGTTTTGGGTTTAAAATTGGGTTTGGTTTCCCGGATAACTAGGAGAGATATGCGTGTATGGCCAGAAAGACCGCCTGCTATGTTCTTTGAGAAGCAAGCGAGTGTAGATATCAACGGGCTTTATAGTTGTATGTGTGTTCTGATAACAACTTGGATGGCTTGGTGGGACTTTGGTTTCAAGGGTTCAAACATGTGTGATAGATGATTTTGGACCATCGAGTCACTATTTTACTTCAGACTCATCAAGAATAATTTCGGACTTTGGCCCGTTTAGGTTCTTGAAGATCCTTAATATGTATACATGATCCTTCAGTACATTGCGACTACTTTGCTACTATTTCTGAAGGAATGTTTAGGTGTTAATCCTGATTCAGTTCTTCAGATTAATTCATCCTAAACATGCAGATCTAGGTTCTCTTGATTAGAAACATATAAGATCTCACCTTTTACCTGTTTATGCAGCGGAATGAAGAAGGTATAGTCAGAGATCAGAGAGCCACCAAGTGATAACTCCTCCAGAGGTTCACACACGCACACCAAGCAGGAAGAAGGCTGCTAGACCGAGCTGAGGAGGCCGCAGACAGAGAGAAAAGAGGCGCAGGAGGCTAGGGTTTGTTTGAGGAAAGATTTGGCTTTTAGTTTATAAAAGCCTTCTCTTTCCCTTTTGGGCTTTTGGGCCCAAAATACCAATCTGATTAAATCCCATTTAATCAGACCCATTAATCTTTCTCTCTTAGTACGACAAATGCCTAGCACTTTTACCGTACTTCTGCTAAGCCGTTCCAACATATTTTCCTGTTAGCTTAGGCGTGTGACCCATATGGGATCATATAATAAAGGCAATAAGTCCAAGACTTATAGATCATGAGCGGACTCTAGCAAGCCATCATGATCCCCAGTATTATATGACTTATGTCTGATCTTTGACATACTCTTACTTTCTAGAGACAGTACCGAGATTACTGGACACAATTCCAACAATCTCCCACTTGTACTGGAATCTCTGTATTCATAATCCTTTTGTCTCAATATCTCGATTAGTCATAAGGCAAAATTGGTGTCATCCTTATAAAGCCTAATCTTGTTCATCGGACTCTGATTTGATACTGACAATCCAAACGACTCGGGAAAGTCCGTTTGAGCATGGCCATGCATTTTCCAGTATTCAAATCTCCGATTGGCCTAGAGATATCCACTCCATTTATATTGGAGGGACAAATCCCGTCTTGTTCCATCACTGTAAACTACGCATTTCATAATACACCCAAACAAGGTCCTTATAACTATCGCAGAACGATAGCGTTAGACAATGATCAAAGTGCATCAGTCCATGTGCAGTCACATGCATGCGAACTCAGGTCTAAGGACTATACTCTATAGTCGTAGTAAGAATCTCTTATGACACAGATATAAATATCCTGAAGAGTTCTTATAAGCGGGTCTTGTCCGGTCGTATGTTCCCAAACATACACCTATGTACTGACTTTGATGCCGCGCATCTATGACACACTGAGACTTTGTCATAAGTCACGTACCAATCCAGTCTCACACGGTTGTTGGTGTTCCAATTTCAACAACCTTCGACTAGGGACAGGATGATATAAGCCATCTATCAAATATAGGGTCTCATGATCAAGCTAAATGACTTCGATGACTCAAGATCAAGTCATTTACTTCGATGACCTATAAAATGGTTCATATCATTTTGGAACGATTATTTCATCACAGTTAAAATAATCTTAAAATAATAATTTCATTATTAAACATCTCAAATGTTTTACAAGAACATATTAATAACTAAATAAAGCCCTTTAATAACTCCCACTGAAATTAAGACTACATCTTAATTTCACTTATCCTACAGCAACAGTCCGCGACTCGTGCTTAGGCCTAAGGAGTGGCTTCGTTAATAGATTAGCAACGTTCTCATTCGTTGAAACTTGCTGATCTACTTAACATCTCTGTCATTTATCTCACGGAATAGGTTATACCTATCCTCAAGGTGTTTGGACCTCTGATGTGCAGCTAGTTTCATCTATGCTGGAATCACATCAAGTTCAGTGATGAACTCTTCTTTCCAAACAACCTCTTTCGCCGCTTCCCAAGCTGCGAAAGATTCAGCTTAAGTCATGGAGTCAGCAACAGTGCCGTGCACCGCCAAACAAACACAAGATATAACCGGACTGTGACCGGAAATCATCTTTGTCTGTTGGAAACTTGCCTTTCAGACTCTATCGACTTATAGCACCTTACTTTCTCCGTAAATCAAGAACTTATCCTTAGTATTCCTCAAATACTTTAGGACATACTTTAGGAAACTTGATTCTTTGCTGGATTTGACTGGTCTTTATTTGTCTTGCTTAACATTAAAGCAACATCAACCAAGTATGTTTCATGGCATACATGATAGATCCAATTGCCGACGCATATGGAATCTCATCCATGCATTTAAGCTCAGCAGTTATCGTAGGATACTGTATCTTGCTTAACTTAATGCCATGTGACATTGGCATAAAACCCTTCTTGGATTGCTCAAAACGTGTAGGACTTTGTCAATTTAAGAATCCTGACTTTGTCCTACCAGCTCTTTTGGATCTCTATCTTTAGATCCAAAATCCAAGAACTACGTGGCTTTACCCATGTCAATCATAAAACCAACTCCCAAGCTAGTCCTTTACCGACTACAGCGTTGGGACGTTATATCCGAGAATCAGTATGTCATCGACATACACTTTGAGAAATGCAATATTGCTCACATTTATCTATTAGTAAACGCACAGTTCCATTTCGTTCCTGCTTAAGTCAAAACCTTGACTACTTCAACAGAACGAAGATTCCAACTCCGATATGTTTGCTTCCATCCATGAATGGATCGATGAAGCCAACTTACACAAAATGTAATTCTTCGGAGTCTGGGCTCACTTTCGCTTCCTTGAATTTCGCAGATTCGTCGCTTTCAATGATCATCAGATCATGCGAACATTCAATGATCATCAGGCTGAACTAATGACGAGAATTCACTCTCGGATTAGTGACTGATTCTTTCATATCTGCGAACTTCAGGCTCCACAGGTGTAGATTCTACAGAAATCTGTAAATCCTTCCGCTGCTCTCCCTCAATAGGTTAAGCAGCCTCCTGTATTTCTCGAATTTCTTCGAGTTGTACTTTTACTCCCACTGTTCTTCTTGGAAAGTAACTTCCTTATTTTTTAGAAAACAGAATGGTCGTAAAAGTACCGAGCCTTGGTTTCCCTAAGAAAACTTCGAGTTATACTTTTACTCCCACTGTTCTTCTTGGAAAATAACTTCCCTTCTTAGAAAACAGAATGGACGTAAAAGTAATAAGTGACTGATTTCCCTGGGACAACCAGCGAAGTAGCTCAACTACTAATACTCAGTAAAGACGAATTTGGATCGATTCCAATCCACATTTACGTGGTGTCTTTCAACTGATATTGGTGGAACTATTTTAGCGTAAACTTAGATATTTCTAGAGCGTTATTCTTAAAATATCATGGAAGATTCGTGTGATTCATCTTTAATCATTTCTAATAAGATCTGATTCTTTCTCACAGAAACACCTTCAGGTTTTCAGGAGAAATGAGCTGTGAAACGATTTCACACTCATTCAGATGATCACATAATCAATGACTTAAGTATTCTCACTCATGATTTTAATCCAGAGTCTTAATACTTTTGTCATTCAGATCCTATACTTCATTCTGGAACTCTTTCGACCATGTCAAAGAATTCCGACTTGTGTATCATCAAATGAACACAGTCACACTCACTGAAGTAATCAGTAGAGACAATGAAGTACAGGAGATTTTTCTCTGGCATTACTGCTCATTGGGCCACATACATGAGTATGTTCCAGGTCCAATAAGCCTTTGGGCTTTTCTCTAGCTCGGCTAAGATAGGCCCTTTACTTTTTGGTCTAGTAAACAGAATTCAAGTCTCATAAGATATTTTATCAAATGAGCCCAACAGTCCATGACTATGGGATTTCTGAATCCGACTTACTCTATGTGACCAAGACTTTTGCCAAGAAAAATCAGGTTTAATTCATCAGATTTAAACCAAATCGGTATTTATGTTACATTTAGGCACTCTTTGGTTTAAGATATAAAACCCATTCCATGAATAGGGTGCTACAATTAATATTTCATTAAGATCAAAAGAACAAAACTTGTCTTTTATCAAAATGAAAAACATTCAAATTCTTACAAGAAAATGAAAGACAACTCTGCTTAAAGCAGGTACATTGTAGCAATTACTTAATACAAAACCAAGCCTCAAAGGGATCTATAAGTGAAAAACCCTACGGCTGAGGCAGCATCCCAAGCTCCTTCCAGACATGTAGTTTCACTTGCCCTTCCTTCAACGTTCTACTGTTGCTTAAGCTCTGCATATTATCACAAATATCAGTGTCACAACCAGTATCCAATACCTTTAAGGTAGAACTTGAAGTAATAACATGAATACCTGAGGAAGTAGTCTCATACATCAACTTCAACTCCTCATCATCTTCCATGAATTTAATGCAATTTCTCTTCCAATGCCCTGTCTCCTTACAGTAGCAGCACTTACCAACGTAAGAGGCATCTGACTCGGGCTCAGAAGACACACGCTTGCCATGATTCAAAATCTGGACAACTTTGTCTTCACCCTTGTCAGCATTAGGTTTAGTAAACCTACCCTTCTCATTCACGAGATTGTACAGGGTACTCTTCACGTTTGGCTCAACTGTCTTCAGCATATCATGCAGTTCAGTCAACGTCTTCGTTAAGCCTTTCTTGATATAGTTCCTTACGAACTTATCATAGCTTGACGGCAGTGACTGCAGAATGATCTCAGTTGCCAATTCCTGGCTAACTGGATAATCCAGTTTCCTCAGGTTATCAATGTAACCCATCATTTTACTGACATGAGGACTTACTGGATGATCATTTGGTAGCTTGCAGCTAGTGAGAGATTTAACCAACTGGTATCTCTCCACTCTTACCTGCTCCTGAAATTTCAATTTCAGGCTGCTGATCATCTCTATTGGCGACTCCATGTTCTCATATTGCTTCCGCAAGTCTGAGTCCATGGTAGCCAATATCAGACCACGCACATCTACCGCATCATTATAATGCTTATTCCAAGCATCATATACTGCATGGGAGGCATTGGACCCGATCCTCACGGGGAGAGCTCTCTCAAGGACATAGTCCTTTCTCTCCTGTCTGAGAACTAGCCTCAGGTTCCGCGACCAAGTCAAGAAATTTGATCCGTTCAGCTTGTCCATCTTAAGGACAGACCGGATCGAGAAAGTGTTTGTGCTAGTCATAACTGAAAATTAAGATAAAAGGATTTTAGTTAATATGTTCAATATGATTAATCTCGTATTAAATTTAATATGATTAATCATGCATTATATTCAATAACATCAGTTACCCTCAATAGAATATAATGATTCCAAGATCCACATATAACTAAGATTAAAGTGGGCCACTGGCCGTCACCCAACCTTAGCTTATATCGGTAAGCCCTATATCGGCTAATTATATCCGTGATATAACTCTTGGTTGTGAATCTGGGCCCGAGGCCCAATCCACTCTGATGTCTCAAGGCCCGGGACTCCCGATGGCCCAGTCCAGAAAACCAGACTATACAGTCATGTAATCATTAATGTCTGGGACTCCCAATGACATTTATGAATCACAAACCGTCTTATTCACGCAAAAGTAGACACCCTCACACTGTAAGGCCATGAATACAATTGAATGGGCTTCGACAGCTGACATAGCCTGGACAAGACATCCAACGCTTGATATTATTTGAGGTTCGTAGGTTTATTAAAATTTCATCCCAAAATAGAAGATTACTATTTTGGGAAACTTTCCATTTTTGGAAACCTACTATTTTTGGAAACTTTCTAAAATTGGAAACTTTCTAAAACCGGAAACTTTCTAACTTTAGAAATTTCTTAAAATCCGAATCATGCAAATCTAGAAACTTCTATTTTAAGAAACTTTCTAATTTCAAAATTTCGGAAAATTTAATTTAAAATCGACTTTATAATTTTATAAAATAAATTTTAAATTAATCTGAAGAAAGACTCAAATAATTGGCCCAATTGTTTTAACTTCTTGGCCCGAGGCCCAAGAATTGGTCCATGTCCAAGACATGACCCAATTGTCCAATTAAATGACATAACCGGTCTGGTTCATTAAAATTGGTCTAACCAAATTTTAATTACTACGATGACCACAATTGTCAACCGGTTATTTACTAAACCGGATTTTCTCAATTTATTTGGTCCAACCAAATCAAATTAGAAAATCCTGGTTTAGGCACAAAATCCAATAATTCTTTCGACATTGGATTTCTTATCCCGGTTTAACCAGACTTAATAAAATTATCAAATCTGTTTATTAAACCAGGACGAATTAATTTTAATCTTAAACCGAACCTTAAACCGAACCATCTCGAACCGACCATCTAGGTCACGGCCGCAAGCATCACCGCGAGTGGATGATCGAGACAGCCGCGATCCTTAGCAAGCGATCGATCCATGATCGGCTTGGCTGCGGACGGGACGATCGTTCGGTACGCTCGGGACAAGGACGGTCGCGGGTCGATGGCAGGACGATCGCAGCTTCAGCTCGATCCATCCACACGACCGGGACGTCGCTCATGACATGATCCACACGATCGCTTGCTTATCCTCTCACGCAAGCGATCGGCCATCATCACGCTTACGGTCGATCGGCTGATCATGCGATCGATCCGTGATCGATCCATGCATCCAAGCCATCGGCCGATCACAAAACCGAGTCATATAGCTCGTTTTGCGATTTCATTAGTGTGTTTAGGGTTCAAATCTTGTTTCTTAAGGATTTATCTTATCAGTAATTGATTCAAAAACACTTCTAAACAGATTAAACAACCTAAACATGAATCTAAACAAGAAAAACCAGAACCTAAAGCTCTGATACCACTGAAGGAATGTTTAGGTGTTAATCCTGATTCAGTTCTTCAGATTAATTCATCCTAAACATGCAGATCTAGGTTCTCTTGATTAGAAACATATAAGATCTCACCTTTTACCTGTTTATGCAGCGGAATGAAGAAGGTATAGTCAGAGATCAGAGAGCCACCAAGTGATAACTCCTCCAGAGGTTCACACACGCACACCAAGCAGGAAGAAGGCTGCTAGACCGAGCTGAGGAGGCCGCAGACAGAGAGAAAAGAGGCGCAGGAGGCTAGGGTTTGTTTGAGGAAAGATTTGGCTTTTAGTTTATAAAAGCCTTCTCTTTCCCTTTTGGGCTTTTGGGCCCAAAATACCAATCTGATTAAATCCCATTTAATCAGACCCATTAATCTTTCTCTCTTAGTACGACAAATGCCTAGCACTTTTACCGTACTTCTGCTAAGCCGTTCCAACATATTTTCCTGTTAGCTTAGGCGTGTGACCCATATGGGATCATATAATAAAGGCAATAAGTCCAAGACTTATAGATCATGAGCGGACTCTAGCAAGCCATCATGATCCCCAGTATTATATGACTTATGTCTGATCTTTGACATACTCTTACTTTCTAGAGACAGTACCGAGATTACTGGACACAATTCCAACAATTTCATGACTGAGTTAACGACTATTTAGAGACTAATATGAACATCAAGATGCGCTTATAATCAGTTTGGCCATCTTAATACTTCTTTTCAATTAGTGCTTGTATTTTGAAAACAGGCGAGATGATTAAATTTATAGGACATACACCTAAATTATTTTTCAACAATTGATGCAAGTAACTACGAGTTTATTTTTATAAATTCTGAACTGCAATAAATAATGAGTCGACATTATATATAATTACCTAGCGAAATATATTCATCATGTACATATACTTACTCCAGCCGAAGATACACGCGAACAAATGTATATTAATTAATAAATAAAAATAACATAAATATTATTTAATTTAAGGAAACCCAAAGATTGCATCCTGTCTATAAATAAACTTCTTCGGTTGCATGAAACAATATAAATCTCAAATATTCTACAATATTATTTGTTAAAATTCTCTTTTGCCCATTTCCATCTTTTCTTTACCAAAATTGTAATGGATTACCTTCCCAGTGATGTCCTACAAAAAAAATATTTCTTGACGTCATTGACGATGACGAAGGTATACGCTATTTTTCTCGGGCGAAGGCAACATGCAAGGCACTACAAAACGTCGGAAAAAGCTCAGATTTCTATAAGTCGATCGATCTCTACTTCAGGAACATTTAACTTAAATATCAGGTGCCCACCTATGGTTATAAAGGAATTCATCAAAAGATTTATGGAATCCGAAAACCCTTCTGCTCTTCTCCTCCGAGGTATGTTTCTTTTGTATATTGGGACTATTTGTTCGACAGATCGTCCTCCAGTGACTGGATTTTTAAAGTAGAGGCTATGATCAAGATATCGGCAGATATTCGATGAGATACGGGGAATACGAGTACCCCATGTTCATCGAGCCCGAATTTGCCACTCGAATATGTGTTAAGATAACTAGGAGACATAGGCTTGGAATGTTAGACAGACGGTATGCACTGTTCTTTGAGAAACGAGCAAGTGTAGATATCAACAGTCTTTATAGATGTTTGTGTTCTTTGGAAGAAAACTTTATTGGCTTAGTGGGACTATGGTTTCAAAGGTACAAACATGTGCGATAGACTTTTGTACCATTGATTCACTATTCTACTTCACAATCATAAGAGATAATTTCAGAATTTGGCATGTTATCTTCATGAAGATCCTTAATTAATATGTGGTTTGTTATATGTAGTAGATTATGATTCGACTTTTCAAGTATTGTATACATTATCGTTTTCAAGTAATTAATACAATTTGGTATATTTACAAATCTAAAAACAGATTTGTCTCTCGCAGTTATTGATATAAGTTAAGGTAATAATTTTGATTAAAGAAAATTACATAGTTTAAGCCATTAACAACATAGATAAATCTCAAATACCAAAAAAAAAACAATTACGCTAAAGTACTTAGAGACAGTGTGATAGTTAATCTCAACAAATTGGCCAAACACGCACAATCAAGTAAACGTAATCGACGAAGTTACACGCTTCAGATTTCCAGTAGCACGAATTGAAAAACGGTTGTAGTGGTGATCCTCTCTCCCAATGTCATTGAACCCACGTAATGGTACTCTTGCAGCACCATGATCATGGATGCTGTTAGTTGTGACTTTTGAGAGAATCAGATGAAGCATTGATGGTGGAATGGAACTCAAGTTGGTAAATTATGGCAATCTTTAATGAAAAACATAATAAGTTAACCAAGCATCGCAATTCTTCATTTGCATGATATTTAACCTTGATTAGTGTTGATTTGATGGAAGTGTCGAAGAGAACACTCCGTAAGTGCCAGCAGTTTGTGTACTATTTTGGTTCTGTTTATATTACAAAGACATGTGGCGTGTAACAGCTCCTCTCTCTCTCTCTCTCTCTCTCTCTCTCTCTCTCTCTCTCTCTCTCTCTCTCTCTCTCTCTCTCTCTCTCTCTCTCTCTCTCTCTCTCTGTTTTGATGCGGAACTCGAGACTACTTATTAGAAAATGCATGTATGATGACATAAATATATTTATTGAGGCCCAAACATATTCATTTTATATAAAAAAAAAATTGTGAACTTTTAGTCTCTTTTTCTAAACGGTATGTTTTCCCTATTAGGTCTTTGCGGGTATAATTAAGCTTGTACTTCTCTAGATTTACGATCAAGAAAGCGAGATTCTCTCAAACGACCATGGATGTGCAGATTTTCCGGCAAGTATCTCAGATTAATGATTGTCTTTCATATCTTTGGGATTTAAGGGTGTTGCTCAATCGTGTGTGGATGTGTGCTTCTTTAAATGGCGATCTTAATATATCCATGATCTTGTGCGATGAAGAGGTAATTGCGTTTCTTATTCCAGAATTTTAGACGGTTTGGTTTTTGATTCTGACATGTTTTTTAACTCGGATAATAACTATTTCGATTTAAGGTATCCGGATCGAGGCAACTGTGCACACTCATGATTTCGAACTATTCCACTATTCACTTTGGTTCGAGAGTCGTTGGTTGCGCCTGAAAGATGCTCAAGTCGTGGTTGCGCCAGATTTAATTTATTTGATTCTTCACAAAATTTAAGCTCATCTTTGAATCAAATACATCGTTCTGTCTTACTTACAATAATCTCCCGCGAGGTCATTTTCATGGTGTTTCCATCGATTCCGGATATATTGGATGGGTTGGTTACTGATCCTTATCCTAGAGGTATTTTGCACTAAATATTTTATTTGTGCTTAGGATTATAATGAAATGCATGTTATTTGGATATGGTGTACACTAAATGATAATATTTCCTTTATAGATATCCTTGGTGTTGTTACTTGGAAAGCTCGAGTATTGTTGGGCAGGACCTAAGTTAAAGTTTACCATTCGTGATACAAGTTGAGATATTATTTTTCTTTTATTTTGAAGATTTTTTGTTATATTAGAATCTGATAATAGCTTTAATAAATTATATCATATATCGCCTCCAAAGTATCCAATGTGTGTTAGTTGGGAGAGATGTAAAATAATTGGCCAAAAGGTTTAGGTACGATGCAGATAAACATGTCTTCGTAATTCTCATATGCTTATTCGTCAAACGACAGTCATGTAAGATGTACAAAGTCTTATTATATATAGATGAGAATGATTGCATTGGGTAGTAATTAAGTTTGTTCATGATTGTTTATATATTAGGCTATACTTAACTAAAAGGACAAGAAAAGCTTTCAACGATCATGTATGACCAATATCAGAATTCTGACTATGTTGAATTCGTCAACAGATTGTGTTAATATTCTTTGATCAATTTATTAATTTATTATATTTATCTGTATACATATATATTGCGTATAATTAATACAATTCTTTTTCTTTCTTTTTAGGTTTCTCAAACCAGTATCAGAGGATTACGATCCAGAAGAAAATCTGATGTGGTGGTTATATTAACTAATTCGTCTATCTCAAGTTGTTGGTTAATGAAAACTTTATCTTCTGTTTATTGTGGATCAAGTGATCCTCTATATGAACTTGTAGACGTTGGTCTTTTAATTTGATACTTTTACTTTCGGATTTTTAAGCAATTAATGTATGTTTGTTTTTCTGATCTCAATGCAAGTTATATTTGGTATGTTAGTGTAGCTTCTATCTAGATATTCGATCAAGTAATTAAAAACGTTTATAATTATATTAATAGTACATGTATATATATAGATATGTACAATACTTTAGAAAGAATTTTGGTAAAGGATAATTAATTATATCAAAGATTTTAGAAATTTACATTTAGTTTAATAAAATATTAGCTTTGATATTCATTTAAGATTAGCAAACATAACCAAAATATCTTATATTATTATTATTACTAAATTAAAAATATACTATATGATACAACTTATACCCGACTACTTTGCGACCCAACTAACGAGTCCCACATTAGTCGTAAAACTAGCGACAAATTAGTGACTTTGTTACGACTAGACATGGAGTCGTAAATTAGTTGCCAAACTAGCGACTACTTTGCGACTAATGTTTCTGGTCTCGATTACAGTGGTTAATTTGTCGTAAATTTACGACTAAATTGGTGACTACCATTTTTGGTCATAAAATAGCGACTAATAGATGATCATATTTGTTGTCGCACACCAGTAGCAATATTGTCCCTAAATAGTCGCAAAATGTTACTACTACAAATTTAGTAGCAATATGCAATCGAAAAATGTTGTTTTCTTGTAGTGTCCTATTTCTGATATCTATGAACATGATATCATAGTGGTCGAGTTCATCTTCAATAAATATTCTTTTGAAAATCTGAAATGTGCAAAATCCGGAATCAATTAGATTGATTCAGAGTTTGAGTTCGTGCATAATCAGGTTTCTAATGAATTTGTGAAGAATCAAGTTTCTAGAAAACCCGTGCAAAATCCGGTTCACGAAGACCAAGCACAAGAATCGATTCGTGGAAAGATTGTGATGGATTTTGAAGAGCTTATCCGATGAACCCCTACTAAAAATTTGAGGACGAATATTTCTTGGCTGGTGAGACATGATGACGGATATTTTTTGGAATATCTTCTAATATCTTTATTATTTATTTGTATATATAGATAATTAACATTTATTTGTATTTTAATATTTATCTTTTAGGGTTTTCTAGAGTTTTTAGGTTCTCCTATAAATATCCTCTTACCCTTAATGTATTATCAGTTTTGATTTGATTAATTAAAAAGAAATGTCATATGATAGCATCAAAAACAGTTGATGTGAAAAAAGTAGCAACAATGAGAAAAATTGACATATTTAGCATTATTTTAGATTGTAAAGACTTTTATACTTTTATATAATTTATAACAAATATATATTAAAAATATTAGGGTTTATGGTTTAAGGTTTAGAGTTTATTGTTTAGGGTTTAGGGTTTAATCTTTATAGTTTAGGGTTTAGAATTTTTTATTTTTTTTAAATAAAATGTTATTTTATATTAAATAGATTTGTTATTAATTAAGGTTAATTTAGTCTTTATGACTTTTACTGAATGTTATTTTGATCAATTTTATTCTTTCTTACTATTTTAGTCACTTGAATTGCCCTTAATTAAAAGGCTTTTGCTATTGAGAGAAGAATACTCTCAATTCTTGTTTCCGACTAGATTTTTAAAGATGTGGGCCGTCATGCTCTCTAGGGTTTCCGTACTAGCAATTTTCCCCAAAGAGTGATTCGCAAAATTGTAGATCTGAATCTCCTCTCAGTTGACGGTGACATTGATTCTCGGGTAGATAGAACATTCAGCGATTTTCTCCTTCTATTTCTGCTCATTAAGCTCTTAGTGGCTTCACTTGTTTCGAACATCTCTTCGCTTTGGTCAGGTTTCGACCGAAGAAAAAGAAGGAACTGTCGATCTTGGAGAATTTAAAGGAACGCAACCTTCTCAAAGACGATGACCATGTGGACATCCCATACTTTGTGAATGAAGATCTGATAGAACAGAACTCGATAGTATCATCGTCAGAGGTCTAAATACGGCGGCTAACAAATTTAACTGGTTAGTGAAAGCTTTACCTCCTATTTGTGGATTTGAGGATCGGGTAAAAGGAAAAGGTGTAGGCGAGAATAGAGCTCTATTCATGTTTGAGAGTGAAAGAGACATGAACCACGTGCTCACAAAAGGCCCATGGTTTGTCAATGGCTGGATAATATCTCTAGATAGGTGGTCCCCGAACCCAGGACCAAAATTCTTAAACCGAGTTCCCTTCTGGATCAGAATCAGAGGTCTACCCATCCACCTCTTGAAAAAGCAAGCAGTTGAAAGTCTGATCTCACCTATTGGGAATGTAGATGGAGTAGAACTTCATTCGAAGAATTCTGAATATCTGGAATATGTGAGAGCTCACGCTTGGGTGAAGGCAGATAACCCCTTGCAATTCGGGAAGCTAGCTCAGTTTAGATCAGGAGAGGAAGTATATATAGACCTGGAATAAAAGAAATGTTTAAGGTTTGCATCCTCTGTAAAATGCTGACTCATGTAAAGTCCTCCTGCCCGCTTCAGATCAAGAAGAAGGAGAGATAGGTAGGAAAAGTGGCACTAGGTACAACAAGCCTGCATAAATCTCAAGATTTAAGGAGTTGGAAAAGGGAAAAAGAAGCTTGTTTGAAACTGTGAGTCCAAACAGAGGACGGGAATCTGATTCCTTTATTCCACTTCAATCCCATGACTCTCAGGCTGCGGGTCTAAAACCAAGAGGAGTTAAATCAAGGTTGAAGAGGCAAATAACTCGAGCGAGAGAGAAGGGTGAAGAATCTAACCTGGTTTGGAGGAAGAAGGCGAGCAGTGAATCAAGTAAAAGAAGAGTTGGAGGAAGCTCAAACAGTGGAGGAGAATCAGTACACTCTTCTTGTAGAAGGTCAGGATCAAACGAGAAAGATAGTAGAAATCACCTGGATCCGTAGAATAATAAAAACTTGGAGGTTGGCCCGATTTCTGTCTTTGAACGATTAGGCTCCCCAAAATCTGGATCCGATAAGAAAAAAAAAAAAGGAGCAATGAAAACCCCTATGAGTGGAAATGGAGGAATATTTAAAAGATTGGAAAATATCGCTCAGACTCAAGTGGCTCAGGAAATTCAGGAGAGTAACCCCAACAAGAAAAGAAGGCTCAGTACTAGTGAAGAAAGAAGACCAAAAAAGGCAAATCAAGTTGCGAGGGAGGATCCAGGAAACTCTCCATCAGTATTCTTATGATTGGGAGGAAAAAATTCTGAATCAGGATTCAAACATCATTCAGCCACTATGGAAGCAAAGGTCTTGAATCACTATGCCCCTAACAAGGCTGGTGATAGTGGAATAATTGAAAGAAGGGTTGATGGTTAATACCAACCCTTCAAAGTCTCTATGAGAATATTGAGTTGGAACTGTCAGGGGTTGGGGAATACCCCTACAGTTCGACATCTACAGGAAATACGTGGTCGGTATTTTTCTGAGATAATATTTCTCTGTGAGACCAAAAATAGAAGGAGGTATTTGGAAGGGATTGTTGAGAAGCTTGGATTTAAGGATATTCACACCGTGGAACCTGTAGAGAAGAGTGGAGGTCTGTCCATTTTATGGAACGGCTCATGTTCTGTGAAAATCCTTAAATCGGATAGGCGTATGATTGACACTCTTGTTAAATGTGATGACAAGGAGTGTTACCTAACCTGCGTGTATGGTGATCATGTAAGAAAGTACAGAGGAATGGTTTGGGAAAGAATTTCAAGGTTAGGACTTGAGAGAAGAGGAGCCTGGATGATGACTGGAAATTTTAACGAATTGATCGATCCCAATGAGAAGATGGGAGGTGCATATAAGAAAGAGGTGGACTGTGCGGAATTCAAACAAATGCTAAATGTCTGCGGAATATGGGAGATCAATAACGTTGGCTTTCAATACTCTTGGTATGGGAAAAGGAACAATGAATTTGTGCAGTGCAGGTTAGATAGAACCGTAGCAAATCAGGAATGGGTTGAAATGTTTCCACAAGCAAAAGCTGTCTATCTTCCAAATTTCAGCTTTGATCATAGCCCAATACTAAACTTCTTGTTGGGAGATCAAAGGAAGAAATGGGCAGGTTTTAAGTATGATCATAGGTTGATCCATAGAGAAGGATTTAAAGAGGAAGTTTCTCGAGCATGGGCATTGGAGGAAGATGAGGTAATGAGATCTGTGATCGGGAAAATCAGTGGCTGTAGAAAAGCAATCTCGACGTGGAAGAGAAGGAACAAATCTAATTCTGTAATCAGGATTCAGGAATTACACCATCAGATCAACCTAGCAACTCAAAAATCCCATTGTGATATCCTCTAGAATGGAAGAATCTGAAGCAAGAACTGAATATTGAGTATAAGAGGAAGAGTTCTGAAAATTAAAAAGCAGAGTGGATTGGGTCAAAAAAGGAGATAGGAGCACAAAATTCTTTTATGCTACAACCAAGAACATAAGAGCTCAGAATCGCATCCACAACTTGATTGATGACCAGAACCAAGAATGGCACGCTGAATCGCATATGGGAAGAGTTGCCAGAGAGTACTTCAGGAAGCTATTTGCCTTAGAGGATATTGGTATCCAACTAGATGAGGTTTATGTCTGGAAGGACGAAGATACTTCAGTTTCCACATCTCAAAACGACTTACTCATGGATATAGTAACCATTGAAGAGGTCAAGGCAGTGGTCTTTGAAAATAATCCACATGAATGTCCCGGTCCATATGGGATGAATGGTTATTTCTACCAACACTTTTGGGACTGTATCGGGAATGATCTAGTGGATATGGTTAGAGAGTTCATGAGCACATGAGAGCTTGATGAGGAGACGAACAAGACAAACATCTGCCTCATTCCGAAGAAAACCAAGGCGGTCAAGATGACCGAATTCAGACCCATAAGCCTCAGTAATGTAGTGTATAAGATTATTGCGAAGATCATGGCTAATAGATTGAGGAGGCTGCTGCTGAAGATCATCTCATAATCCCAAGCGGAATTTGTGAAAGGAAGACTTATCTCTGACAATATTTTGATGGCGCATGAACTTCTCCACGCCCTTAAGTCCAAAAGAAAATGTGCTGAAGAATTTATTGTCATTAAGACTGACCTATCTAAAGCTTTTGATAAAGTCGAATGGAGTTTTTTGGAAAGAGCAATGAGATATTTGGTGTTCTTTGTAAGAGAGTTATGAAGTGTGTATCTACTGTTACATATCAGGTTCTAATTAATGGGCAAGGTTTCTGGACACATCAAGCCAACAAGAGGCATCAGACAAAGGGATCCTCTTTTCATTATCTCTTTGTGATATGTATTGAGATAATCGACGGGAGATAGAATGCTGAATTGGAATGTGGGCGCACACACATCATGTGTTCTCTGCTCGGAGCCATTGGAGACACGTAATCACTTATTCTTTTCTTGTGATTATTCGGCGAGATTTTGGTGAAGCTTAGTGCAAGTAATATTAAACGATAGATTCACAGAGAACTGGGACGAAATCATTCCAATTCTCTCTCACGGTATGGATCGATTATCAGCTTTCACCATTCGTTATGCATTTAAACTCTTTATTCACTCGATATGGAGAGAACGCAATGGAATGAAGCATGGAGAGCAGCAGGTTCCAGCTGAAATTCTCAGAAATTGGCTGGACAAAACGGTTAGGAACCGTCTAAGTACGATGCTGGATTTGGGAGATAGGAAGTATGAGAATGCTCTAATATTTTGGTTCTCTACAAGAATCTGATCAAAGTGTAAAATTTAGATTCCCTCCTTTGTTACGTTCAAAACTCTTATGTAAAATTTTGAATATATTTTAACATATTTCAAAAAGATATGTCCTGAGATGCTGGTTAGGATGTTGGCAAAAGCTGAGAAGGATAAGAAGATCACTGGCCTGAAGGTTGCAAGGAAAGCTCCTCCAATCTCCCACCTGCTATTTGTTGTTGACAGTATGTTTTACTATAAAGAAAATGATGTGGAGTTAGATCAAATACTTAGTATCCTCTAGAAGTATAGCCTTGCTTCAGGACAAAGAATCAATTACCAAAAGTCCAATATTTACTTTGGTAAAAGAATTCATGTGGACATAAGAGAGATAATTAAGATGAGGTTGGGACTTGAGAAAGAAGGAGGTAATAGACTCTATCTTGGATTACCTGAAGCCTTTGGTGGCCCGAAAGTTTCAGTACTAAACTATGTGAAGGAAAGGCTGCAACAAAGAGTATCAGGTTAGCAAAACAAGTTCCTATCTCCAGGTGGTAAAGAAGTTTTGATCAAAGCGATTGTGATATAATCCGATTACTATGTCGTGTTTCCTGTAGCCTAAGTCGATATGTAAGAAACTTGCTGCAATAATCCGATTTCTGGTGGAAAAACTCTAAGGAGAAGAAAGGTTTGCACTGGAAATATTGGGATAATCTTAGTAAACCAAAGAAGGATGGCAGCTTAGGCTTCAAGGATATATAGGCTTTCAACATAGCCTTGTTGGGTAAACAGTTCCGGAAAATGCTCTCTAATCTAGATTCCCTAATATCGTGAGTGTTCAAAGCTAGATACTTCAAGGACTCCGATTCACTCCACGCCATTCTTGAAGCTCAAAACTTAATCCAAAAAGGAGCCAGAAAGGTTATTGGAGATGGAAGAGATACAAATATGTGGACCGAGAAATGGCTTGGGAGCAAACCGGCGAAACTTCTACAAGTTTGCCGCTGGAACTTGTCCAACCCGAGTATTATCTCCCCTTCTCTTCCCCATGTAAGTGAATGGAATATGGACTTAGTGAGGCAGCTAGCTAGATATGAGGATCGAGAGCTGATAAAGGAGTTGAGGCCTGGTGGCGCCAACAGTAGGGACTATTGTTGCTGGGATTTTAATAAATCAGGCATATATACCGTTAAATCTGGTTATTGGGAGCTAACTAATGTTAAAGATGACATGGTCATGGAGATGGAGTATCATCAGTGTAGTTTGGAACCTCTCTATCGTTTAGTGTGGAGAGCTAAAACCAGCCCAAAAGTCCAGCATTTTCTATGGTGATGCCTTGAAAATTGTCTTCCGGTAGCAGCTGCTTTAAAGCATAGACATGTCTCTAAAAATGCTAGCTGCAATAGATGTCATGAAAGGATGAATCTGTGAACCACTTGTTATTCTAATGTCCGTTTGCTAGGCTCGTTTGGGCATTATCTCTTATACCAGCGCCTTCTAATGGTGAAATGTCAAATAACTTATATAGGGTTATGACTTGCTCTCCCAAGTACCCTTTGGAAAATGAGATTGGGAAGTTAAGCCCGTGGATAATGTGGAGGCTGTGGAAAACCAGAAATGATTATGCTATCAAGGGTAAAGAGTATGGAGCCACGGAAACTGTGTTAAAGGCGGCTGAGGACATGGAAGAGAGGATTCGATGTTTTGAGGAGGAAGCTAATAATGTGAAGGCAGTATCAAAAAGTTCTAGAGAGGAAAAATGGACACCACCACCAAAGAATTGGGTCAAGTGCAATGTGGATGCAGCTTGGAACTTTTAGAAAAATCAGTGTGGTATTGGGTGGATCTTAAGAGACACTATAGGAAATGCCTTGTGGATTGGAGCAATGCTAAAATTATCTCTTGATGCTGACTTAGAGGCACTTAAATGGGCGGTCAGGGTGATCAAAAATTTCAGGTACACAGCATGTGATTTTTGAAACAGATTCACTTGATGTAATGAAAGCCTTTGCAGATGTCAATGCTTGGACAAGATACAGTGCAACAATCCATGATTTAATCCAAATGCTCAGCTCCTTCTGCAATTACAAGGTAGTCTTTCATGCAAGAGAAGGGAATCAAGTGGCGGACAGAATAGCTAAGGAATCTATCTCTTTTGAGAATAATGATCCAAAGTTGTATTTATTGATGCCTGAGTGGTTAAAATCTGTTTGTGAGTTTGATAAACAGAGTTTGTAAGATTTTTATTGGTTAATTTAAGTTGATATTTGAGCAAAAAAAATAAAGACTAGGTATTTAGAAATCTCAATGAGTTCAAGAAGGCTTGGTTTATTCGGGGATTCTTACACTAAATGAATATCCTTGAATCTATCTAGCTTCCGCTTCATTATGTCTGCAGTCTGATAATTAGTATGGATATGTTTAGTAACAGTAATACCATCTCAAACTGCATCATGAACACATAGCTTTGATGTCACAAAAAAAAATGTGTCGCAGCATTTTGATCAACTCTAAGTTCGGCCAATAAACAACAAATCCACTTAGTTTCACGGAGAGCAGCAGCCAAGCGGAAGATTGTGAATCTTTTCAATGCTTTTTGGTTTTCCATGAGATTACTGAACCACCAAGCATAACAACAAATGAACTAAGAGAAGGACGTTGCAGCTGGTATGAGACCAAGATTCTCTATTTCAGCAATGATACATAACGTATACTTGCGTTAGGATAAGAATTCACTTCTGGTCCTCAACTAACTTCAATACCAAGAAAGTCTTTCAGCTTTTTCCCAAATTCTTCATGAGAAACAACGGCTCAAGTAATTTTTAAACTTCAAAAACATGTATGAGTCCATGCCACAAATCAAAACATCATCAACATAAATCATGACGGTAAAACAACTAAAACCTGCCTGAAGTATTATCATATGTTTAGTTTATACATGACATATACTATCGTGCAAATAAATATCTTAAATTTCAAAAATTCAGATAATAACAGTAACAAATTCATAAATATTTTATTATAAAATGAAGACATTTGATTGTAACAATTATCTAATTTGAACAACAAAAATAATAAGAATAATAATAATATTATTAATAATAATAACAAATATAAAATAATAAAATTACACATTATATTTATATGCAATTACGTTGTTGATATATAGTTTTGAAAAAGAAACCATTACTTTTATAAAAAAAATGAAAATAAAACAGGAAATTTCGTATAGCATCCAATTATATATGGAAATTTAAGGAACAATAACTAAATAATGCATGTGTGAATTGAATTATAACAAATTAATAAATCAATTTTTTATTCCAATATATATTAATTTATTACTATACATTTATTTAATAATTAATATAGAGTTAGCTCAAAATAATTCAAACATATGCAAACGATCAAAAACATATCTAATAAAATCTTTTCTCCATTTTTTTTTGTCAACAATGTCCATTTCACGGGCCAAGGCCGTAATACAACAAGTGGGCCGAAGCCTTACAGAGAATTAAAACGCGAACGCAAACAACGAGCCCATCCAAAACCCATAGCAAGAGATAAGACTGCCACGCGGCGAGTGCAGGGACGAACACGCAGCAACACGCGTCAGGATGAGGAAGTACCGCCGGAGAACAGTCGGAAGGCGGAGAGGAAACCGCCGCCGAGCTACACCGAACCAAAACTCTGCAAGCACAAGGGACCATTTGCCGGTCAAAAGCCTCCGGAACCGCCGAGCAAATCACCTGCATACAAATAAAACGGAAACAAACAACATCGCCGGGAATAGTCAAGCCCTAGGAGACGCCGACGCCGACGCCGACGTGGTTAAAAACCACAACAGAATCCACCATGCGCTTTCCTCAAAGCGGTGACACATCAACGATATTAATCCTGGTGAATTGACAACCGGAGATGGAGCAGAACCATAACAGAGATGACCCGACGAGAGAGAGAAAAGGAAGCGATACCGTTAGCGCCAAACAGCGAGGAGAACCGGAACAACCGGTAAAGTCCGATGAATCGGAAAGGTCAGCCAGCCATAGAAGGGACACCGGATTTATTGGAGAGGGGATCGAAGGAGCACCCAAGACCAAAGACAAGGTCGAGCGAGACCGGAAAAGAATCCGATCAAGAAATCGGCACGATAAAACGAACCCGATGGGAAAAAAGATTTCTCTCAAACAGATAGAGAAGTAAAATCAGAGAAGAAATCAGAAAAAACCTCAGCTATATACAATCAAAAGAGAACCGCATGATCAAATCTCACCGCCTTGTGAAAGATTTACTCGGAGAACAAGGGAGAGAAAAGACTCTCTCATCGAAGAGAGAGAAAGCGGTTCTCACGCTAGACAATTTAATCTTTTCTCCATTTGATAAATATGACAAAACACTTTACATTAAGTACATAATAATATATGAATATACTATGTAATTTTATTATTTATATTGCTTCTTTTAATTATTATTTATATTGCTCAAATCAGATGCTTGTTAAAATTATATATTTTATCAAAATTTTGGTTAATTGTTTATTTTTAGTTATGGCTAAAACGGTCAAACATACCCAAACTATAAATAATTTTTTAATTTATACACGAAGTTTACTAAAAAAAATTATTTCGCTTAATTTGTGACATCCACGTCATAAAATGTTAACATACAGTTAGCCACATGTCGAAAATGTATACACTTGCCAAAAAAAACATAATATATGTAATTTGAATTTTAAAACTTGAGGTATTTATTTGTACAGTAGTACAGTTCATATATAAGTTGAACATACCGTTATATTTTGGTTTATTTAGGGATATAAAATATAACGGTATAAAAATCATATTGTAAATAAGGGATAATATTGTAAATATGTTATTGAAAATTGAAGAGGAAGAGGAAGAGATAGCATATAAAAATCATAATACTCAAATAAGGGATAATATTGTAAATATGTTATTGAAAATTGAAATTAAATATTTATGTTTCGTATATTATTTTTTGGGATTTAACGTTTTATTTAATTTAGAAATAAAACATTTTTTATATGACTTTAAAAGTATATTTTAAACATATTTGATTTAAGATCAATAAATAGTATATAAAACTATAAAACTATTAAAAAAAACTGGTTCAATAATTATAATATTTGTAATTGATTTTAATTTGAAAAATACTAATCTAAATATGTATACCACACTACTTACCTTTTTTTACCATTCAAATATTTGTTACGCATTGAACATTTTTTTACCATCTAATCATTGTGTTGAACCAGTTATTCTACACAAACCGTATTTGTCTCGCATATTTTGTTCTTCTCCATAAACAACACTTTAAATGATAATGTTCCACTCAATTTGTTTATTATGCACCACTGAATCCGCTGTTATCATTCGAAACAATAGTGTGATTTGATCTCTGGCCTTTGATCCACCGGATGAATATGCACCAAGATTTAACATCATGTAACTGCTGCCGCAGCCTTTCTCATCGCACACTTCCCCCACTTCAATCATACATTTCATTTTCGAAATTTCTTTTCACAAATAGGCCTTGAATGTAAGACAAATAAGTGGTACGCTTCTTAATATAAAGTATGAGTCAATCTTTTTTGTCAACTTGTTAGCCCTGCATTAAGCCCAAAATGGAAAAGTATACAGCATGGATATTACAAAGAGTCATCCAAAACAGAGAAATTAAAAGGAAATGCTCAAAACTTAGCCCAATCGAAAGAGATAAGAATGAGGGAGCCCACGTGTCCACTGGAAATATACGCCGACATGCAACCACCGAAAAAATATTTTACGGAAAAAACACTGTGAAAAACATGGCGACGCCATCGCTCTGCATCAAAGGTTACCTAAGCTGGTGATATTGCCTTTCCACCGAAGATACCGCCGGAGAAAAACCGCTTAAGGGATGAACACAACTTCAGTTATCGAATCGGAAAACTCCACGCCAAGGAAGCTCCACCGCCGGCCAAATGCATATCAATTTGGCCATTTAACTCTCAGAGCCAAAGGTGGGACATAACTGCAAAGATATGACTCCAAAATCATGAGGTCACCGAGAAAGATAACGAAGAAAACAGACTTCACGACGGGAAGAAAAGCTGGGAAAGGAGATCGTCAAAGCTCTGATAGTAATCGGAAATATGCTCAGATGGGATCAATCCGGAAATCAAAGCCGGAACCTTATTCAAACACAAAAAAATACTGATCGGAGATCAAGAAGTATAAACAATAAAAATCCAGTGAAAACATAAAGAAAAACAGTCCCATAGTCTGGGATTTCATCATTCATTCTGAAAGAAAGATAGAGGTGGGTAAAGAAAGAAAAAGAAAGTCCCAGAGAGACAATCCTCTCTCTAACATATGTATGAGTCTTACTTAATTGCTTTCATTCAGCTAATTTATTATAGTGTGGGGCATTTCGTAATAATATATTTGAAGATTATTTTTACAAAAAAAAACACTGATCTAAACACTTTTAAGAAAAAAAAAAAATATATATATTTTTAATATTAATATATTAAAATTACTCAACCCGATTTCGAAATCGGGGATCGGAACATTACAATCGGAATCGACATCGGTAAAATCGGCCGTTATCAGCAGGACAGAATCAGACTAGCGCTAATATAGGCTAAAAATACAGCGAAATCGGAAAATCAAGATGGGAAGTAGACTCGAGGTTGAACCCCTATATCTCCGGCGGACCGAGTATTCTCTCGCCGCTCGAACACGGCCAGATCTCTTGTTTGCCAGTTGGTCTGGAACCGGTTTCCCGAATCACTGAACCGCGCCTTACGAGCAAGATCCAACTCCCAGAAAGTTCTGCGGCCATGTAGATCGACCGCCAAAGAAGGAGCCGACCTCAATCCCCTCTTTTGCCGCTTCCGCCGCAACCTCGCCATCTTCTAGAATGCCCGCAGCCATGCACACCAAATCGACTTCAATCCGTTCAAGATCCGCCGCCGCAACAAACGAAGGACGGCCTTCTGGAGAACAGCCATCTCCTTCCGATCTCTCGTCGTCGCCTTGGCTTTCTTTGACTAAAGATGTGAATCCCTCCAACCGACATAAAGAGTCGCCTCTTGAAGCTTCGAGGAGAGAGCTTTGTTAAGATGGTGAGATCACCCCGCCTCATCTTGAAGCCATGGAGCTTCCGCAGTGACTCCAACTCTGGACTCCACGCCGCTGCATCTCGGAGAGGAAGTGGTTGCTTCCTTCGCCGACTCCTTAGATCTGATCTGTCAATGAAGCTCGACTAGATTATCCAGAACTGGGAGGCCTTCCAGATCGACGACGAAATCTACCGCCGTCTAGAAAGCCTCTTCGCACTAAAACTCTTTTAAAACCATAAAGAGAAAATAGATGAGAGCGTGTGTGTCTCAAACGCATACCGACAATATTAATCTTCTTAAGAAAAATATGGTCGACACATTGTACATGATGTATTATTAAGTTATTAGGTGGGATTTTAATTTTTTTTTTTTTTTTTGACAAAAAATACTTAGAAATCCAGAAAATAGAAGAGTTAATTATATAGATAAATTTATGTTAACTAAAAGAAAGTAAATATTAGTTGATATAAATATACAATATAATCTCTGATAAATTAATACTTATGTTAATAGAAGTTTATGGTCCAGATTAATTCTTTTATTTAATCAGACTCGAGTAAATTAATATCTTTTTAACCAAATAAAATATTATAATTCTGATGTTTGTTCGGTACTCTATGCTATTTTAAGAGACATTTAAACTTCTATATCGTTTGTTCTATACCAACTACACTTATTCTGCATACTGTTATTTTCTATGAACCGTGCTTAAAACATACTGCAATGCCCCGAACTTCTATTCCACGTTACCGAATCTGTTGTCACCATTGGAAGCTATATATGTAAACTAATCACAAAAACCCATGTATCGATTTTGCCGTTTTTTGTTTTAAACAAAGAAAAAAAATTGCCACAAACGAATTAATTATGAGAAGGCCAAAAGCCTCAACAGTTTAACCGGAAAACAACCTTAGCAGAAAACTACAATCTGACGTCAAACTCTCCGGCGCGTGTCTGAGCACGAAACCCTTTGTACAAACGAGGGAGAGTTTGAAGATCAAGTTTCTCGATTCTTAGGCCAGAAAGAGCAATGCCCATTATCTTAAACCCGAGTTTGAATGTTGGATACACATGAAGCCGTTCGAACCCAGTTTCAAGCGCTAGCGTACCCGACAAACATGGAGTCTTGTCCTTTGGGATTCTCCCAATTGTCCATGTGCATGTCTGCAAACGTTGTCCACGATCAGAAAAGAAAGTTTCTCAAAACAGGAAACTGAAAGGCAGATTAACATACTACCTTGTTAGAGAGGATGGTTACAGTTCCATGATTTGATGAGAGATCTGCAGATGAAACACAATGCGGAAGCTGGAAACTCAAGGATATCGACTCAATCGTCTTTCCCGGATCGCTTCTTATCCCCACTAACACGCTAACTCGACATGTACCAGAATCTGATGTTATCTGAGGCTTCACATATACAGGTGTGTTCTTCAGCTTCTTCACCCTGAATCGCTCAACAGAGAAACCAAGACATCAAGTTATTAAGGTATAAGAATAAATCTTGTCTGTAAGACAACTAACCTGTAACTCATGAGCTTGAACTGTCCATCTGGAGGGACAAAGGAGAGAACTTGATGAGATTCCCAAGGTCTGAAGCGGACACACGGGTGAAACCTAATGTCTTCTAGGATGGACGGATTTGCAAACGACAATGTCAAATCTGGAAAACCAGTGAGCTGGGAACTCATTTGGACTTCGCCAAAAATCTCGCATTTTACCAATTCTCCATCCCTGAATCAGTGTTCTCAAAAGTAAGATTCAGACGCGATGAGACTTGAAGGTGAAGTGAAGATTTTGTTAATCTTCTTCAGGTACAAACCTGTTTACAGTTGCATCCATTTCTTCAACGAGGTCGACATAGACTTCATTGCTAGAATACTTTGGATCTGTCGGTCTCCATGGAACACAAGAGCCAGTCCCACTCGGGAGGGTGTCACTAACGTTGGAAGCATTTCCCGTTACGACACTCAACATTTTGCTTACTATATTTGGTGGAGCTATCATTTCCCTCAGGATACTCGGTTCTGTTGTGAGAGGGAAACCATTATCGATCATCTCATCCAAAAGCTGCAAGGCACATAATTGTGCAATTTGTCAATTTAAGAAAATCCAAGAAAGATTGAGACCATATTAACATAGAATACTAGAACAATTAAAGCTACAAATAATGGGAGTAACAAATGAGCCACAAGAGAAACAAAGAGGCGACGTGCCTCAAAATTTTCAAATAAGATACCTCATAGACAATGATGAAATTATCCTTAATGAGATCTTCGTTTAGCCCACCAAGGTAATCAGATAGCACATCAGCGACCCTGCAAAGGAACTAAACTTCACAAGGTTAGAAACACGCCCGCAAATTGCATTCCACTATAAAGAGAAAAAGAGTCACAAGAGATTCACCTCGATTGCCATCAATGGTGGCATTTCAACTTGACTGCAAGCTAAGAACGTGATGCCATCACGGACGATTTGAAAAAGATAATGCGTTGGTGAAGCAATCACTGGAAGTGACTATCCATAAAACAAAAGAATAAAACAAATACTAAGACACAGGGTGGATCACGAGCAAAATATTGAAACTTGACAAAACAAAACACAAGTATAGGAAAGAAGCCAACAAAAAGCTGTGAAAAATAACCTTAAAGGAATCTCCTTGAGAGATAGACTGATCCCAGAACCAAGCACATATGGATCGATCGACGCGGTGACCAGTAAGCTGCTTCTCCAGCATTACCTCTCTGCAAACACAAAGATGAATAAAGTCGTTATTTCTCAGATTGATCAAATGTTGATTTTGAATTTCAGAAAGATTACGCTATTAATCTGGAAAAGAAAGGGTTGAAAGATCACTCACCCGGAATCGGAGAGGAGAAATATACACTGAAGCATCTCTGACCTACCCCGATGCGAACGAATCTGTCCTCTCTTCTTTCTCCGGCTCAAAATCTCAAATGACCCTATTTGTCAAATGAAAAACCTTTTATTAAATTTATATCGTTTTTATTTATTTTTAACCTTCAAATAAAACAATTATCAAAAATCTAAGCAAAACTCACAAAATTACGGGCTATATCCCACCATAAACCAACCCATATCATATATAATATATTAATATACCAATCGAATCTAACCCGAAATTAATTCAAATTTCAAATTAATTCTTTTTTTCAATTTCAAACTTTCTCAACATTTTGTGTTCTTTGTGAAACTAGATAAAACTATTCTAATTGTACTCAATTTCGAATTTGATTTTCACAGAAAATGGTGGAGACAAGACATTTAAAGAGACGATTTTTTATATAAAAAGCAGAGAACTACAGAGATGTTCCAATTAAGACGAGAAATTAAGACGAGCAAGGCGATTAAAGTAGCAAACATTCCAATTACAACAAGGTAAAGAAGGTCCTCAATACACGTGGAAGAACTTCACCATCCGTTTGTAATGAAAGCAGTCTGGACAGGCGGTTTGCAGATCGCATATGTGGCAAGAGTCATGGGCACCATGTTCATCAAAGAATTGGACGTACATCCCGCTTCTTCCAAACATTGATGACATGCAGTGACATCCTCAAATTCTTTCAAATTTCATCAACGTTCTTCATATCACCACGCCAGTTAATCAAGGTCATGAACACTTGGCCTTCTAGGGTATCGCCATGGAGGAGGCGTAGCACACCGTAGATGTAAGCATCCTCCTTATGATCGGCATCCGCCCCAAGCTCTAAATATGCTAAGCCGTTAAGGGGCCGTCCTCAACGAAATAAGCACTAATACTGCGAATGAAGTAAGGGCCAAGTTCTCGTTTTCTACACACATGTTCGGCATCTCAATGTGTGCAAGCGCAAGGAGAAGTTTCTTGACCAGTGGTGAGAGGCATAGAGTGTGCAAGACTCTAGGATTGTTGGAGGCTGCTTTCATTTTGGTGCATGTTGAGATAGCGTTAGAATAATCGGCGGAGGAAGTTTTGCCGAGTATTCCGACAATCATGGCTAGGATTTCAGTCGGGAGTTGTTGTAAACTTACGATAGACCTCCTGTTGTCAATTATGTGGTACTTTATTTCTCTCTGTTTTTGCGGTACTTAATTTCCTATGTTTTTGGAGATGTTTTGTTAACTCTCTGTGTTTGATGGTTTTATGCCTGAATCGAGGATTAAAAGAAAAAGAATTTAGGATTTCGTCTTTAAAGAGGTGTCGATTAGCTGAGAAAGAGGTGTTGATTCGCCGAGAAAGAGGTGTAATGATTTAGGTGAAGTGGCGTGGGGGTTATTTTTTGGGGTTTAGAGATGGCAACGAAATCGAGGATCGAAGGTGACTATATCTCATTCATTTAAAGTTGGTGATTTGACAAGATTTCAAAACAGAAACGTTTCATCGGTTACATGTGAGACAAATACGGAGAACCGGAAAATAAAATCATTAGAAATGAATCAGAGTGAAGAAAGAGACAATGATACAAATTTCATTTTGGCGCCAAAAATTAACACACAATATTACCTAAGATAGTAGTTTTATAGAAGTTGCAAATAGTTGTAATTTAGTTGTTTTTCAATTTATTTAGTATTACCTAATCTAAAATTGTGTTTGTGTTTTTATAGTTTCACAATTGATATAAATCTGTAATTATGATTGTTTGATACATTTTTTTTTAAATGTATATTTCTATAATTTTTTTTTACTTATTTGTTATTAGTTACAAAGTGATCTTAAAAGTATAAGAAATATATTGAGTAGTTTCTTCCATTATATGTCCATTAAGTCGATTAACATATAATTCGATTAACCTATTTTGGTAGTTTTATTCACTAATATGTTCACTAATTTAGATTTTGTTAAAATGATACTTGTTAATATGATTTTACAAATTTTATAATTCTCTTAGTAATACTATAGTATTACCAGTATTACCCAGCATCAACATATACGACAAATAGTTATACAAGCTATATCAAAATAAATCGTACATACATGTCTTACAAATTAGAGACAAAGTCTTATAAAAACAAAATGTGAAGATACAATCAAACTCTATCAAAACTTCCAAATAGAACCATTGAATTCCTTATCTTGATTGTTTTTTGTTTCACGTCCTTGGATGAGTTATCGCTGATTCTATACTGCAGAAACAATAACAAAAACTCATTCAATAACACTAGTTTTTCACCATATTTTAATCAATAACTCATGATTTTCAGTAATACCAGTTTTACTAGTTATACAACATTTAACCGTAATACTAGTTTTAAATAGTTCTCCTATCACATGAACTCAACTCAAATTGGATCCGTTTTGAGTTTTAATTTACTTACAATGCACTACGATTCAACCACTGAAATGTAGACCAAATGAATTTGTAACCAATTTAATGTCATAATCGACCCAAAAAATGGTAAAACACGAACACCATACAAATTTAATCAAATCCAGTGCATGCAATGGAGAACGACGTAGTCGAACATGGCAGTGAAGTGGTTGACGGCGGTGGCGGAGCTCCCCAAACCAATCTCGCGAGTGGGTAGCTGCTTTGGTCATTTTTTAATTTGTTTTAATAATTATTTTTTCTAAAATCATGGGCAATTTATTCTTTCAATATTTTATTAAACCAAGAGAGGTATGTGAGATTAGAAGGTCATAATCATGATTTTGGTTTGAGAAATAAGTTCATTTGAGATGATTTCTCCTTCTTAATTTGTCGATTTTGTTAGTCATTTTGTGACAGAAATAGAATACTCTGGGCGAGTCAGAGGCTTCAAGTACTTTGCAATTTCAGTGTTATCAACTTCCATTGACGAGAAACAAAACGAACACTTCATCAGATTGGGCTTTCACCTACTACCATTTTATGAGCTTTTGTGTTTAATCTAATGCTAAGGTTCTCTAATTATCTGTTGGGCTATTTATCAGGAAATCCTGGTCATACATGAGCTTTTACCAATGTTTTGAAAACCGGATTGGATGACAAACCAGTACAACAAATGAATCATGGTTCAATCGGTTTAACCAGGTTTTTGATATATGAGATTATTATTTATATGATAATATCACCTAAGCATATATAGTTATAGATATACTTTACTTTTTCTACTTTTATCACAATAAATACTCAAAAATATATATTCATATTAAATTATTATTTTTCCTTTTGTAAACGGCACCACGCTGTCGTACGGTGACCTAAAATGCTCTAAGAAACCAGCCGCATCGGCCACCACTCTATAGCTAGTCTTCGCTCTATCGGAGACCTCACTACAAGAAAAATACACATTGTTAGCGTCGTGGAAACGCTATTATATGCCTATCATGGCGTTTTAGTGTTAGCCATGACATGAGGAGCTATCTTAGACCCCCCTGATATAATAGCATTATTTGTGTCTGCTATTAAATATTGATATACAATAGCACTAAATCCTTTGCTATTATAAATTTAATAATAGCAACTTATTATTGCCATTTTATATTTTATAGTAGCTCTAATACTTTGCTATTTCAATGTGTAATGTGGCACTAGAACCTCGCCATTTTATTGTTTCTAGTGGCTCTATATTTTTGCCATGTTGGATCTTGTCCTAGCTTAAAATTTGAGCCGTAGCATTGTTCTTGAAGCAAATGGTTTTAAATTGGCAGCTGGCCTGGTTTATGCAATATTTTGGATTCTATTTGATACCTGAATTGCGAATGACAATACCAAAAGTCGATAAACCAAATACATTACAAACGAAATCCACAAGTACAATAGCCGTATCCAAATAGAAACACAAGTCTTGAAGTCAGAAATACCATTTCTAAACATAACCATGCCGTGAAATTAAAGAAAACATGTACTAATTAAAAACCAACACGTTCAACTGACCATTCCCACTTTGTCCTCTGGCCACGCAATAGATGTACCAAGAGCATCTTCCATTGTCTCGATCTCAGAAGATGACCTCCACACTGCTGCACTCTTGATCTTCACCACATCCACCCACACTCGAACTGCATTTGGTCCCAAGGTAACAAAATGGACAACTTGTTCTGGATTGTTTGAAGCCCAGCGGCCCTCCGCAATAACTCTTTTTTTACCGGCGATATCCATCAGCTTGCACTTCTGATTCTCCTTGATGTTGGCTACATTACGCTGCGATGTTGACAATGAAAAGCCAAGTTCCAGAATAACCATCCAATACCACAACACTACAGATATCATTATTTGTCAAGTTATAAAAGAGTTCCAAGGAAAATACCAATGATTTTCGTATAGGAGAAGCTGGAGCTGCTTTAGCTTTTTTTCACAGGAGTTTTTTTTGGTGGTGGAGTAAGCTCAGGAGAAGTAATTTGATCTGCTGTTGCAATTTTTACTGGAGAAGATGGAACTGGTGTCGGATTCGCTGGAGACTTCTCTGGAGACTTCTCTGGTGGAGATTGCTTATGTGCAGACCTTGGAGTTGATCGAGATTGATCAGGAGACCCTGTATTTGCTGGAGAATGTAGGGAGGAAGAACTTTTATGAACTGATGCTTCCTTCTCTATATCAAACTCAACTCTATTCGCAGGCCATGCCACAAAAGACTTGAAAGATTCCTCCACGGTTGTCACTTCAATAGTAGGTCTCTAGAGAAAAGCATGGGGTGCAAGCACAACATCCACATATACCTTAACTGCGTTTGGTCCAAGTGGTAAACCATTAACCAGAGTTTTCGGGTCTCGAGACTGCCAACGACCAATAGCAACAACTACATCATTCCTAGCCCAATCCATCAGCTTGCATTTGTTCACCAAACTTGCACATGGACTCTGTCAAACAGTCATTAACAATAGTGAACCAAAAACTGAGAAAAGAGGGAGAATACTACAGTAATGAAGAGGACATGTAATCTAACACAAACAAAATCATTACCTTAGGTACATTACCATTACTTGAAGCAACACAACAATCTGCAGGCCAAGCAACAAATTGTCTAACAACTTCATCCATGTTAAACATGCTTGGCGCAGGTCTCCATAGAAATGCTTCTAGGTTGGTGGCGGATTCAACCAAAACTTTCATTGCGTTAGGGCCTAAGGGAATATCATTGACAAATTCCTGACTTGGTAGCAAGCTAGTTTGGACATATTCATCCCTCGACCCATTGCCCTCAATCGACCTGGATTATCGGGTCCTAATATTTGTGTGAGTACATCTTCCTTGGGATTGGTCGTTGTAGACGATGCAGGACATGTCTGTTCTTCTATCTCCTTTGATTTTCTCTGACAAAAACACAAACCATTGTAGTGATTTGTATTCAAAACCAAAAAGTAACCAAGCATATTTTATCTAACAGAAGATGCTAAACTCACAATTTTTTCAGCAGCATTTGTATTGACAGGTGTCCCATCCTTTCTGGTACGAGACTTGACCCACACTTTCATCCTTGTGACCTTCGAAGGTTCATCACTACTTTGTTTCTGTAAAAAATCAAAATCAGATCCTCTTCCAGTTTGATAACTCAATATATTGGCTTGTAATCGGCTTACCATTTCTTCTGCCAGCCTAGTGATTCCTTTACGGCTACAAGTGTGAGGAATCAGGTTATTTCTTTTCTCCTTGTACGTATCACTCACAACCTATAGTTGAGGAACACATTTAAAACCAGTGGACAATCTAAAATCCTATAATATAATATCAGGTATTCATACCTTAAATGCTGAGCTAGTTTTCTGGGTGATAAACTTGCGCCAGTCCAAAGGAGCAATATTCTTGGGTCTCAGATCCATCCTCTGCTTCATGGTCTTAGCATTCCTGATATTTGTGACTACGCGAGATTTAGAAGACCTCCAGATGCAGCCCATCTGCTTAAACACAGCCGTTTTTTGGTACTCCTCATCCAGATCAAATCTTGCCTACATTGAATGGACACATGAGTCAAAGTTAGCAGAGAAAGAATATGGATATATGCCTTACAAAAACATAAGATTTGACATTACCTGAATAGACTTCCACAACACGGTTTTCAATTCATCGCCAATCTTTCTCCAGTCATCAATATTAAAAGGAACATGTTCCCTCACCAAGGGACCAAGGTATGACGACAGCTTAACTGATCCTGGACCAAACGGTTCACCATATTCATTGAAGTCTACTTTCTCACGTACAGTTGGATCTTTGGCTATGTGTTTCATCCTTGTTGGTCCTCGCTTTCTCTTACGTGTAGGCTGAACTGGCTCATTTTCTTGCTGAGTGAGATTCTCATTTTCTTGCTCAGTGACATTCTCCTTTTCTTGCTGAGTGAGATTCTCTCTGCCATCATCATCCACTCCCTGTTCATTCCTGGTGTATTGTTCAGTAACATCTTCCACATCTTCATTAACATCAGCCACATCATCACCAGCAGCTTCATCGTCAGTAGCTGGTTGCTCGTGTTGTACAATTTCAGAGTTCTTTCCTTTTCGTCTCTTGACAAAGTGCTTGATACGAGCCATCTGTATTCACCTGAAACTATAAACAAAGGAGAGTTAGAAGACTTGTACAACAAAACAAAGAAACAACAAACATTTACACAGAAAGATTAAAAACACACAGGAAAATTATAAAACACAGAATCAGCAAGCATCACTCAAACGCAACTAAAAAGGACACGTTCAGCAAAACATAGTTAAACATGGAGCTTGATAGTTCCATTCCCCCAAAACAATGATACTACACTACTCATTCAGACAAATATTCCTTCACAATCAACTCTGGCATTCCGAGCTGCCTCGTCCAAGTCATCAATATCCATGTCTACTTGTGTAGGCAGTGGCCCAACATCTGCGTTTGCATCTTCATCATCTTCCCCACAATATCTTCTTGAAGGTCCTTTCATGACGACATACCAACACGAAGATTCATCTTCCCTTGAATAGAAAACCTGCTTAGCCTGAGATGCTAAAATGTAAGGATCTCTTGCAAATGATACTTGGCTTTGGTGACGGTTTACTAGTGTGAAGCCATCATGCACCTTGACTCCATTGCCTTTGACTGCCCACTGACACCGGAAAAGAGGAATGTAAAAAACATTGTAGTCCAGCAGAATTATGTCAACCACTCTTCCATAGTAAGAAACCAGATCAATTGTCTGCGAAGTGTCTTTAGCACTAGCTCTACACATTGCTGTCGCCTCATAGAGAACACCACTGTTTTGACTCTGCCTTGCAACTGAACTGGTGTGAAACCGTTGCCCATTCACTATGTAGCCAGTATATGAACGTGCGCTACTGTGTGGACCATAAGCTAACCACTTCAGTCTATCCTCATGTACTTCAGAATCAAGAGGTATCTAAGAAATACAAAGAAATCAGTGTGTAAGCCAACATGATGCAACTAAGTTCTGGCAACTAAGTCTGTGTCTTGAAGGAGTTGTAGGTGCATACTACAAAAGATGAAGACAATTATACATCAACGCTATTGTTTAGGCAACTAAGTTCTGGAAACACAAATAAAACAGACTCACTTACTCGACATACTGATCAACCATAGCCATGTTCTGTATGAAAGCTAGGTGAGCTATTTGCTTTTCCATTTCAGTTAGCGTAATTGGTTTGGATGCAGATATTGGACGACCCTCTAGGATAGAGCTGTTCCCATCCTCTGTATTTCTCTCAGCTTTTTCCACCACACTTGTAGCCTTTCTCAAGAATTCACTGCAAAATTGCATGCATTCTTCACCGAGATAAGCCTCAGCAATGCAACCTTCGGGTCTTGCAGGGTTTCTAACATAGTCTTTCAAAACTTTCATGTACCTACACACAATTACCAACTAGTTATTATAAGCTCTCAATGGTTTATAAGAGATCAAAGATTTGAAAAGTGAAGACAGTAGAAGTTACCTCTCGAATGGGTACATCCATCGGAAATGTACATGCCCACAAAGACGTGCTTCCCTCTCTAAGTGCATGGTCAAGTGCACCATAATATCAAAGAAGCTTGGTGGGAAAAATCTTTCAAACATGCACAGAGTTTCTACTATCTCAGATTCCATTACTAAGATCTGCTCCCTATCAAGAACCCTTTGACATAACTTGTTGTAGAATGCGCATAAGCGTGTAATCGCTATCCTCGGACCAGTAGGCAATAAGCCTCTAAGCGCAACCGGGAGTAGTTGTTGCAACAACACATGGTAATCATGTGATTTCCATCCTGATACCTTGCAATCCTCCATAGACACGCCTCTAGATATGTTTGAACAATACCCATCCGGTCCCCTGAAGTCAACAAGTCTTTTACAAAACATTTTCTTCTCTGCTTTCGTCAATGACCAAGGAACAGCAGGAAGGTAAGTCCTCTTTCCTATGAGTTGAGGATGCAGATCCTTCCGAATTCCAAGAACTTGCAGATCTTTCCAAGCGTTGAGACCATCCTTCGATTTCCCACAGTGCAACAATGTAGAGACTATGCTTGAAGCCACATTCTTCTCCACATGCATAACGTCTAAGTTATGCCTAACTGGAAGTTCCTGAAAAAAATACAAATACATAAGAATAAACTCAGTTATAGAAAGCCAAAATTGAAAAACTGTGAAAGAGTGTAGACATTAAAAATATATGCATACCTCCCAATATGGCAGTTTGAAAAATATGGATCGTTTCTTCCATCTGGATAACTCTTCCTCGTCTATTTCGAGTTCTTCTTCCTCCTCTTCCGATTCACTATCTTCACTCCCCCCATCTGAGTTTGTTGCAGCTTCATGCATTTTCCTTTTCTTTCCACTTCTCTTAACATTCCCGAAATCATTCTTGTAGCTCTTAAGGATCTGAGAGATATTGTGTCCAGTAAGAATTCGACCCTTGCTCCCATGTTCTGGTTTTCCATCAAACCATGATTTCTTAGTCCGATAACTATGTCCCGGTGGCAGACCCTTGCGGTGACACATATAGACATGCTTCCTGCTGTTTTTCAACCACAAACTATCGGTATGTTTCCCACATATAGGACATGCCATCTTTCCTTTTACTTTGCAGCCTGCGAGATTACCGTAAGCAGGAAAATCACTTATTGTCCAGAGAAGGACTGCCTTAAGTGTGAAAGTACTTCTGGTGTATGCGTCATATGTTACCTCTCCCATCTTCCACAGCTTGTCTAGATCCTCTATAAGCGGTTCTAGGTAGACATCTATACTGTTTCCCGGTTGGTGCGGTCCAAGAATCAACAAGGTGAGGATGATGTTCTCCTTCTTCATACATAAGTCAGGAGGCATGTTGTAGTTAACCAACTAAACCGGCCAACAACTTTAGTTAGAACTCCTCATGTCAAATGGATTGAACCCGTCAGTTGAAAGTCCTAGCCGCATGTTCCTTTCTTCACTGGCAAACGAAGGATACTTGTTGTCTATGTGCTCCCAAACAACAAAATCAACCGGGTGACGGATCTTTCCATCAGTGCTCTTGTTGTTAGAATGCCACCGTAAGTCTTTTGTCATTTCCTCTGATCTGAACATCCTTTTAAGGCGTGGTATTATGGGAAAGTACTGTAATACTTTCTGTGGAACACCCTTCTTCACCTCACCAGTGTTGATGTTTGACTTCCATCTCGAAGCTTTGCACTTTGGACAAGCCTCAAGCTTCTTATACTTATTCCTAAATAAGCATCAGTCGTTTACACACGCGTGAATCTTCTGGTATCTTATATCAAACGACTTCGGAAATTTCTTCACTTCATACAATGATGTGTGAAGAACATTATCTGCAGGTAACATTTCCGGCAACGTCACAAGCAGCTCATTGAAGCTTTTGTCTGACCAACCATTCTGAGTCTTGAGCCTAAACAAAGAGACAATAGCTGATAGCTTGCTATGTGTTGCACAATTTGGAAACAAAGGTGTCTCTGCGTCTGCTAGCTTTGCTAGAAACTCGTCTTCTCTCTGGTCCTCAACCTCAGCAACATCGCATAAGTCACCCTTGTCCAGCATCTCTTCATCTAAACCTTCAGCAGCCTTGAACAACCGAGCAATCTCATCTCCCCACAGATTTATCTGTCTTCGGCCTTGACCATCTGACTTCACTTCCCCATGATGATACCATTCCTTTCCCATCTTGTATGCCTCATCCATTCCCCTTCTTACAAGATGATCAACTACGACACTCGCTGCATGACGATCAACATTACGACAGTCGATACATGGGCATACTACCATGTCACTATCTCCTAACCAAGAGGAAACAAAACTGATGGCACCTATCTCATATGCAGGATCTGCTCTGTAATATGAAATGCAAAAAGAAAAGAATAACAAAAGTTAGATGATTTTTCATCAATGACTTAATGTTATGCTCTAAACAAATATATAAATTGCATACCTGCATAGATGCACCCATGCCTTGTTCACCATTACGTTTGTCACCTTATTACACCCATAACCAAATTAAGTAAAAGCATACAAACAACAGCTCAACTGGTGAAGAACAGACCACAACCACATCCAAAAAACTTTACAGAATTCAAACCCATAACAAACTAAAGTAAAAGCATACAAACAACAACTCAACTGGTGAAGAACATAACACAACCATATCCAAAAAACTTCACAGAATTCAAACCGCAATTACCACAACAAATCAGATAGATTCAACTCAAAAAACAAGCATAAAGATTCAACTCACAAACTACCATAAACAATCAAGTCACGGTTCACACAATAACAAGAAAAGTTTGTATGACAAACCTTTTCAAGTTAAGGTAGACAAAGTTGTTATTTCACCAAGTTAGCAACCTGAAAAACCCATGAATGAAAGTTATTCTGATTGTAAAATTTAATCTCATACACAAACTTCAATAGATCCGACGCATGCATAAACCAAAATCGGAAACTTCAATAGATCTTATATTACCTCTACAACACATGGCTTCTTGACAACGAATCTGTATCTTCTCTTCCTTTTAGCTCTGCTTCGTTATCATCACTTTCAAACCAGTTACAAAGAGTGTTAACCAACAAAAGAATGATATCAAAAATGGTACAAATTAGTGAAATTAGGCACCTTTTGTGTTTCTTCGTGATGCAGAGAACAGAGAACGACACCGGAGGAGGTAAGACGAAGGCGAAGAGTGATAATCACGAACTCCTGACTCGCCACTGAAGCACACAGATCTGTAATTGGGAAACATGTGAAGTTAAATAGAAAAATTGAGGACGACTGAGAGAGTGTTTATTACCGGCGAAAAGCTTCGTGGTGGCGGTAGACGTCGTCGGAGGAGAGAGCTAATGGTGGACGAGAGAGAGACTTCAACGGAGAGAACGAGAGAGCTGAGAGAAAGAGAGAATTTTTTTTTTTAGCTGAGAGTTTTTTGGTTCAGACACTTAATTAATTAGGCACAAAAATTTTTGGGCTCCAAAATTTTATTAAGTGTTGGCGCTCACTTTTCGCAGCATAAATTTAGGCTCCAGAAACCGAATTGGTTTCGCGCTAAATGAAAAAACGGCACATCGTTGATAAAATGCTGTAATACAGTACCCAGTCTCAGCCAAAACAATACAACAGCACTTACATACTTAGTGCTATCCTGATGTGCTGTTAATACCAATATTTCTTGTAGTGCCTCCTCCTCTCAACCTTAGTCCCCTCCGCCGGTCTTTCCTTGATTCTCTCATGCGTTGTCTTCTTCCCTTGTTTATATCGTCGTTTGCAGCGCATGAAGCTCGTCAGTAATGGGTCCTTGGTCTGGTGGCGCTTTGACAAAAAAATCATCTAAAAATATAAAGATATATTTCCTCTATTTTTTTCCGCTACCTCATCATCCACCTAAGCATATTCATTACCATAATTTAGATATATAAGTTTTTATAAAAAAATATGATATTTTTATTAATAAAAAATATACTTTTATTGAATAAATAATATATTTAATAATTTTTATTAACATCCATTTCTATATTATAGTTTCAATATTAATGTTTTCAATCAAAATATATGTTTTGTAAATACATTTATTTGATTCAAACCAATAATATATAATAATTTATTTTACACGCTGTCGAAGTCAAAGCAAAACACATAATGGGAAAAATGTAACCAGTTGTTTTTCATGAGAATTTTACATATATAGGGATAAAATTTATAATCTCTAACAAGAATACCAAAAAATATAGTTAATATTTTAACCAATAAGATAACTAAATAATTTAATTATTATATTATAATTTAATATGTATTTTCTTTGGTTTGTCTATAGATTACCTCCTAGGATGGATTAATTTCTAGTATTATATAAATCAGAAGGATAGTTCAATGTTAAATGACATCAAGTGTGCCTCATTTCATCACGAGCATTCATGATTCCCACTCAATGTTCGGTCCCTATTTTCCACTCACCTTTTCCTCCCTCTTTTTTTTTGCTTGGTTTCAATCTTCGTTGACGAAGAATTTAATTTCTCAACAGTAGAGTTTCCTTCTGGCGGCACTGTCACCACAGTATCAGCCGACTTTCATGTAGAAATTTACGCTTCTGATTCTATAAGTTGCATATTTGCAGAATCTCAACGTCTTTGCCTTTTTGATCAGTTTTGCATTTGTTTTATGAGTTGATTAGCACATAATGGTGGTGGGAAGATGGCAGACCAGAGACAAACAATTGTGTTTTCATATTTGTTCACTATATGGATTCAATGAATTTGTGGTGATTTCAGATGTGCTTATAGAAGATAAATTACATGAAGGAAATAATCAAACGGAAAAAACCACGTTATAGATTGGGATGGAGACTTCATGATAGATGAGGAAGATAACAAGGATTTGATTACTTCAAACAGTAATGGTAAACAATGTCAAAAGTTTTCTTCAAAGAGGACAAAGTCAAAACTAAGACCTGATAGAAATACTTGGATACAAAAGCATTGTTATCTCTAGAAACATAATTTCAATCAACGGAAGCATTGAGTTTTATTATGCGTTGTGCAATTACTATCTTTAGCCAAGAATTGCAAGCCAAGCAAAAAATTCATAGCAACAGAATATCATACTTGGAGAAAAAAACAACAGAGTTAAATATATGTTAGTGGATAAGTCTTTACTTTGGAAAGCATCGCTAAATTCATTTCTCATGTTGTACCATTCTCAATATATTGTGTATATAACTTCTTATGGTGCGCATATTGCCCTTGTTTCGGTTTTCTTCCGTTTTCGGTGATTTCCTTTTGGCTTCGTCTAGAAAGTTTTAGTACTTTTGCATATTGTTCTCTTTTCTGCTTTCCCGCTTACTAGAGAGTTATATCGATGGTCTCGTTTTAAAGGAATTTTCCTCCGAAGAGATTTAACAATCTGGCTTCAGATTCCCTCAAAATATTAAGAGATTGGTATCTCCGTTTTGTTTTTGTTTTTGTTTGTAGTTTCATCTTTCTGGTATCGTGTTGATTGCCAGAATTTATGTTTCACCTTTGTAAATGGCCTTCAGAAGTAGACGAAAAAGACATTGACACGAGAATGCCATTAGTTTAATTATGTTTTATTTATTTTGGAAACTCAATCAGTTTTTGTAGTTAGGCGGTTAATTTCCTATATTATACTGATTGCCATGAGATGTTTCATACATTAAGAATTAATACGTCTTGTAAAGATAGTTTATGACAATAAAACATATATGGATAAGGTATATGATCGGGTGGAATGAACATTTACTAAAAATCTTCTAAAAACAAGAGTTTTACACCAAAATGGGTTACATGGATTATGAGGTGTATTACCTCTGTCTAATATAAAAGTTCTTTTAAACGGTCAATTACATAGTCTTATTTTCTCAAAAAAGACTTTGTGAAGGAGATGTTTTCTCTCCTTACCTCTTTATTGTGGGTACAAAAGCTTTAATATTGAATATTCAGAAAGTAGAGAGGGAAAAGTTGTTAACACATTAAAAGGTTGTAAGATTGAGTCCTCAAATATCACATCTTTTATCTCCAGGTGATAGTTTTTTTTAAAAGGCAAATAATGAAGAATTTAAGGTTATCTTAAATATCCTTAAAGATTATAAATCAGTATTTTTACAACAAATTAAGTTCTCTAAATTGTCTCAAGGATTTGGACGCAAGGTTGATGATCTAATACAAAAAAGAAATGAAATAAATTTTAGGTCCTATATGGGAATCCCACATAGTTTTTTGGGGGGGGGGGGGGGGGGGGGGGGGGGGGGGGGGGGCGGGTAAAGAACAAATTTTTAGCTTTCTACATGAAAGACTTCATAATCGAGTAAATATATGAGCATCAAAATTTCTATAGAACTGATTAAAGAAGTCTTTAACTAAATCGGTGGCAAGTGTGTTAGAAAAATGATGATAGAGGTCTTAATTAAATCGGTGGAAGTGTGTTACCTAACCATATAATGTCATGCTTTCGGTTACCTAAATCAATGACTATTAAACTCATAACAGAGGTAACTCATTTTAGTGCAGCCCTGGTAAAATTCACAAAGGCATGCATTGGATCTCTTATGATAAGCTATGTTGTGATAAAGGTAATGGTAAATTTAGGGTCCATGCACTGGCGTATTTTAACACGACTCTGTTGGCAAAACAATATATGGTATTGATACTAGAATTTTTAGGTTCTTGGAATCAATTATCCTCAAATCCACAAAGACAAATGGTAGTGTAGTATAGGTTTGTCAAATCCTAATTGGGTAGAGTCTAGTACAATAGGAATGTATACAACTCTACGAGCTTAGCCAAACCGAAGAAAGGTTTTAAAACTAGCAATCCTAAGTGATCAGAGCAAAAAAGAAAGAAATTAAAAAAGCAAGCAAGAAAGCAATAGAAAATTAGAAATTTCAAGAGAGAACAAGAGAGAAAGCAATGAACAAAGATAAAGACAATGATTAAAAGAGGTCTTAGGATGAAGTTAAAGTATCAAAAGTAAGCTAGAGATGATCATGAGTCCTAATTAACAAACACATAATGCTAATAATGGTTTAATGACTATAAAACTAGCTAATCACATTTACATGCTCATAACTCACTGCTAATCAAGTAGTCATTCATTTCCCAGTTTCAGATCACTAGTTAGCATGCATTTCAATCAATCACAACACCATTTAGCAAGCTTAATCTTTTAGTCAAGAACACTAATTAAGATTAATCATATTCATATACACTAATCACTTTGATAAGCCTCTAATCAAGAATAATTTTCCAATTGTGATTAAGAAACACTCAAAAATTCAAATCAAGTTCTTATAAACATTAAACACCTTAGAGATCAGTTCCCACTGACTAAGTATGCAAAATCTCATATTAAGTTCATTCAAGCATTTCATCAAACACTTACCAGGAACTAAAAAGTCTATGATCTAAATCAAAAATTCCATGCAAATCTAGTATTGAGAACAACCTAGTAGAGGAGGATTAACATAAATTAAGCACTTAACACCCTATATCATCCTTAATCTTACCTTAATCTACCTCATCCTTGAGATCCAAAAAGACTACTCACTAATCAAAATTTTCCATACTAAACCAATAGAAATAAAGTGAGAAAACATGATTAGAAAGATGAATTAAGAATAAATTAATAATAAAGAAGTACAAACAGCATTGAAAGATTGATCTTGTGTTGACAAAGTTCTTAGATCTAAAAATGGCATAAAGAGATTTAAGAGAAGAGAAGATGCCTAAAGTTAGGATAAAACACTACTTATAGGCTAAGGGTTCGAGATGGTCATTTAGGCTTGGGAAGGGAGTGGTCACGGTCGGCCTAAGCCGCTATGGCTGAACCGCGATGCTGCCCACGGCCCAGACAAACCATGGTGAACTATCCATGGCAATTTCTGGTCGTTTGAGTATCTTGGCTCGTGAGGCTGTGATGGTCTAGCCTGATCGGTACTTGTGGTCCGCGTGGTTCACCATGGTGACTATGGCCGGCTCAGGCTGTGATGCTTGGAACTCATGATCTTCTGGTTGTTTCAACACTTGGATCAGGCTGCTTATGGAAGGTCGAACAGACCGGTATTGATGGACCATTATGGGAGAGGAGATGCAAACGAGCAATTCGTTGAGGATGGTTTAGACCATTACATTTGATCCAGTAGATAAATCATGGTCCGACCAGTCCAAGACTCTCAACTATGGGATCTTCTTGCTTCTGAGAACTTGGGACGTGAAGCTGATGGCGGGTGGCTCGGTCCGACACATGCATAACGAGGTGGAGGAAGGTGATGGACCATGATTGGCTCAGACCGCTGTGATTGGTCCGCAATGGCTCGACTATGCCTTCTCCTTCTTTAGATCATCTCTTCTTGCTCTCAAACACAACACAAGGTCCAATACTCTCTTCTGAAACATCAAGAACTCTCAAAAGTTCCAAATCCATCTAATAAAACCAATTAATTACACCCACTATATCTTTTTATCTTTCTATTAGCAGACTTATATCTTTTGATCTTTGCTTCCAATCTTATATCTTTTTATTGAGTTTTTGCAGTTAAAAAGACTACCTTACCATGCTGACATAAAGGAAGATGTAGATAGATGGTGGACCCCATACTATGTATCTTCATAGCTTTTTGTTTTCTTTTTTATTTATCCACGGATGAACAGTAAAAACCGTTTTTAATAGGTTAGCTTTTCTTGTAAGACTCAAATATGTGGACCAAATTAATTAGTGAATCCTAGCCACACAATAAATGTAACATACTAAATGCTTACGATGGTTAGCAAGTGGCCAAGCATCCACATTATTAAGAATATGTGTACAAAGAATACGTGAACAAGAGATTTATTGTCACATATGATCGTGGTAGAGTCCATGAATAATCGATAATGTCCACCTGAGCTCTGGTAAACAAATTTTAAAGAGATATAGTGGACAATATCGACTATTCGTGAATACTACACATGCTAGACGCTAACCCATGGACATAGGGTAGCCAGGAGTTCACAAGATCGTGAGATGATACCTAGTAAACACAGTTTTAAGAGCTCATCTGGACAATATCGACTATTCATAGACACTACCACGATCATATCACATGCTAGATGCTTTTAATAAACAGAAGGTGTCAAGAGCTCACATGATCGGGATTTGTGGATACATATTACGACGAGCCCCACTATCCACCTAAAAGCAACATTTTCACGTGGCCACATGTTATCCATTGGGAGCGCCTAGCATGTGATATGAACGTGACAATGTCCACAAATAGCCGATATTGTGGACACATAGTCTAGACTATCCACTCGAAACTTATGTATTAATGATGAGACTGAGAGCGATGAGATTTGATTCTGGTTCCTTGACTTTGGTTTTGTACCTTTTCTCTCTTTCTTTTTATTTTTCTCTTGAGTTATTTTTCATTTACCTTGAGTCTATGTCAGTCCGGAACTGATGTACTTTGTTATTTATGACTATATGGTTTCTTTTATCTTGTGTTGTGTTTGATTTTCATAGCTAACATGTTGAGATTTTGTGATTACTCACGGATTAAGGCTGTCTGCGAAACGTTCAGAAAATGACTCGATCGTTGCGGTCCTGTGCAACGATCGTTGCAACCATATGCGTTGATCTTTTCACCCATGTATCGATCGACGCAGGTACACGACATGTAAGAAACGCAGAAACAGAGTACATTCAGTCTGTTTTTTTTTCTTTCTCTTTTACCGATCCTAAGCTTCGATTCCATTGGGGACAATGTGTTTCAAGTGTGGGGGAGGTGGTACTGACATAATCTTTTTATTTTCTTAGAGTCAATTGAGTCTGTTTTATAGAGCCAAAACAATTTAGTGGGAAACTATGACTTTTTGAGAAGATCACTACACTTGCAGGAACCTAAGTGACCATTGGATGAGCTTGCAGATGATCTCTGACAATTATAAAACCGAACACAGATCAGCCTACTTAGGACACCCATATCACTTCAGGTATTCTAAGAACCCATTACTGACTTCACCCTTAACTTGACTTAATTTCTCACCTAGGGGCTTGGTATACTTTGAGTTGGATTCCTCTGTTAGTTCTGACACAGCTTGTAAACCTGTCTAAGTATGGTTCCCTTCTCCCCTTCCTTAAAGTAAAAAAAAGAAAAGATAAACTGCGGATAAGCTAGTAGCTTCGAAGTGATCACGAGAGTGGTAGATACCCCTATTACCTCTTGTGCATTCATGGAGTGTGCCCAAAGTACATCCCAATGCGGGAAGAGCACTGATAGAAAATATAAAATGATACCCAAATGGGAAAAATCAGTTGCTAAGTAAGGAAAAGGAGAAGAAAGGAACCAGAAAATGATAGTATGGTGGTCAGGTCCTAACAGAGTAAGAGTTCATGTGTTCTTTGATCGATACTCCCTAGGTGAGACCGCACTTATTAGATTACATAAGTCAGTATGGTGAATTTGAATGCTTTGAATGTGATTGTGGAGTTTACTTATGACATTTGCTAAGTGTGGGGGAAGTATATGTTGGTCTTGATGTCTGCAGGTTCATTTTTCATGTGGTTTACTAAGGGGAATCTGACTATAGTACTTCGACGATGAAACGAGTTTCTGAAGTTTTCAAACTTCTTCTCCTCATCTTGGTTTTCTGTTTTGCTTGAGGGCAAGGAAATGCTAAGTGTGGGGGAGTTGATGGGCGCTCGGGGTGTAGCCCCACCAAAACTATGTATTAAGTCTGTAACTACCCGGTTTTTGAATCACATTGTGTAGCCACACAATATCAATTTATCAAGTTATAACCACATAAATTTGACTTTTTGTTGACTTTTAACGATTTTGTTAAACAGACGTTAAATTAAATTATTAACCGTTAATTAGATTCTTATACCGAAACCGAGATTAAAACCAGACCCAATTAATTACTAAACCATATGTAATAGCTGGAACCAAATTAAATCAAAATAACCCAAACCTAAATTCCCCAACCCGACAATAACCGTAATTAATAAACCGAATCGTGATAAATCAACCTAAACCAAGAGTAAATCCCTAAAAAAATCCCCTTTCGTTTAGGTTGATTTATCACGATTCGGTTTATTAATTACGGTTATTGTCGGGTTGGGGAATTTAGGTTTGGGTTATTTTGATTTAATTTGGTTCCAGCTATTACATATGGTTTAATAATTAATTGGGTCTGGTTTTAATCTCGGTTTCGGTATAAGAATCTAATTAACGGTTAATAATTTAATTTAACATCTGTTTAACAAAATCGTTAAAAGTCAACAAAAAGTCAAATTTATGTGGTTATAACTTGATAAATTGATATTGTGTGGCTACACAATGTGATTCAAAAACCGGGTAGTTACAGACTTAATACATAGTTTCGGTGGGGCTACACCCCGAGCGCCCGGGAGTTGATATATCATGTTTTTTTTACCTGTTTTAAGTCATGATATAAGTATATATTAGTCTTTTGTAGTGTCTTCCGAGTCTTTGCAGGTGTTTATTAGGATTGCACACGTTTGGCGGACTTTGGAAGATATTGGATCGTTTTGGGCAAGCGTTGGAGCTGGGGCCGTGATAAGAGAAACATAGCATCTCTGTTCGACCTGAGCGTCGATCGATGCACAGTTGCATCGATCGTTGCTGTGCCAATTCGCAGAAACGCAAGCGCATTAATGAAGATTTGAAGAATTACAGTTTTGACCCAGAAGTTCCTATATTTGCAAAGAAGAACCAAAACGTGTTATACACTTATATTGAAGGAATTTCTAGCAGTTCCTAATCCAATTAGGTAGCCCTAGTCTGAATTCCAAGCCTAGGATCTAGGGTTCATATAATCGAATCAATGGGATCTCGAGATTACCTGTTGATTAGCAGCGGAAGGTTTGCAAGTAATCGAGATCTCGAAGCACCTCAAACGCTGTGCCTCTACTGGTATCCACACGCACACAAACTGAACAGGAGGGATGCTAGTGCTTTTAGAGATCAGATCTCTTAAGAGGTTTCTGTTTCTTTTCTGGTGGCTGTGAATTAGGTCAGTTGTGTGTAAAGGTCGACCATATATCTTATATATGTCGACTTATACCACGACCGAATTAACCAACGATTAAACCGAAGTTAATCTGGTCATTCGCGATCTGTGTCGACCGACACACTTACTGTGTCGATCGACACTGCCTCAGAAACTCGGTATTGAATGCATATCAAATATGTATTCACCAGATCATTACATTAATGATCAACCTCTTATACTACGTCCAGTTTGCTTAGGTGTGTGACCATGTAGGATCATATAACACTAGCAATGAGTTCTAAACTCATTGATCATAAGTGGCTTCTAGCAAAGCATTATGACTGCCCAGTGTCATATGATTGTCTCATCTGGACAATACGACTTTCACAAGAGTAAGTACAATAGATTTCAGGACATTCCCAACAATCTCCCACTTGTACTGGAATCATCTATTCCTTTAATCCCTTTGTAGCTATATCTCGATCTGGCATAAGGCAAGAACTGTGTCATCCTTATTAAGCTAGATCATGTTTATCGAACTCTGATTTATACTGATGAAACAAATGACTGACAATCACCTCGTTTGAGCGCGGCCACGCATTTCCAGTACGAAATCTTCGATAGGCCCAGAGATATTTAACTCCTGTTATATAGGAGGTACAAATCCCATCTTGTTCCATCCATGTCCCTTTCATATCTCATGATACCCCTAATCAGTGTCTTTATAATCACCAGTTACGGCTGACGTTTGACGAAGTCAAGACGGACCAATCCATATGCAAGAAATCATGATGAACTCAGGTCTTAAGACTATACTCTATAGTCGCAATGAGAAACTCTTATGACACTCATATAACATCTTGTAGAGTTCTCATTAATGGGTCAAGTCCGATCATGTGTTCTCCAACACATATCTATGTGATTGACTTTAATACTCTTATTAATGACTCCATGAAACTTAGTCATCAGTCACCTCACATACTAGTCTCACGCGGTTGTTGATGTTTATGACATTTATTGCTTATAGGGGTTCATGATCAAGTCACGTACTTGATGACCTATAATATTGTCATGAATTACTTTGGGACTATTATATAATAACACAATTAAATAACGATGAAACAATTTTCATTAAAATAACATAACCATTATGTTTTATGAACATCATGACATAACTAAAACCAAATATAACTCCCACTGAAATCAAGATCATATCTTAAGAAACCTAATGCCTACAGCAGCAGTATGAATCTCATGCTTAGGCCTTGGGAGAGGCTTGGTCAGTGGATCAGCAACATTCTCATCCGTCGGGACTCTGCTGATCTTCACATCTCCTCTATTAATAATATCACGGATAAGGTGATATCTCCTTTCTATGTGTTTGGACTTCTGGTGTGATCTAGGTTCCTTTGCTTGCGCAATGGCTCCATTGTTGTCACAATACAAGGCCACTGGCTCAGAAATACTAGGAACCACACCAAGTTCAGTGATGAACTTCTTGATCCAAACAGCCTCCTTTGCCGCTTCAGAAGCAGCGAGGTACTCAGCTTCAGTCGTGGAATCTGCTACATTGTCCTGCTTGGAACTCTTCCAGCTGACTGCACCGCCATTCAGACAAAAGACGTAACCAGATTGCGATCGGAAATCGTCTTTGTCCGTCTGAAAACTTGCGTCTGTGTAACCACTTACTACCAGCTCATCACTTCCTCCGTACACCAAGAATTTATCCTTAGTATTTCTCAAATACTTCAGAATATTCTTGACAGCTGTCCAGTGACTTTTACCCGGATCAGATTGGTATCTACTCGTCATGCTTAAAGCACAAGCAACATCTGGACGAGTACAGAGCATGGCATACATGATGGATCCTAATGCCGAAGCATAAGGAATCCGACTCATGCGTTCTCGCTCAGCAGGTGTCGCAGGACACTGCTTCTTGCTGAGACTAATGCCATAAGATATTGGTATAAAGCCCTTCTTGGAATCATGCATTCTGAATCTGTGTAAGACTTTATCGATATAAGTATCTTGACACAGTCCAATTAACTTGTTTAATCTATCTCTATAGATTCTTATTCCAAGAACGTACGCGGCTTCTCCCATGGCTTTCATTGAAAAACAACTTCCGAGCCAAGTCTTAACAGACTGCAACAACGGAATGTCATTTCCGAGAAGAAGTATGTCATCTACATACAATACGAGAAATGCAACTGCGCTCCCACTAGTCTTCTTGTAAACACACGGTTCCTCTTCGTTCCTGATGAAGTCAAACTTTTTGACTGCTTCATCAAAACGAAGATTCCAACTCTGAGATGCTTGCTTCAATCCATAAATGGATCGATGAAGCTTGCATACTTTCCTAGCAGCATTAGGATCGATGAAACCTTCGGGCTGTGTCATGTACACATCCTCTTCCAGAATTCCATTAAGGAAAGCTGTTTTCACGTCCATCTGCCAGATCTCATAATCATAATGAGCGGCTGTTGCTAGGAGAATCCGAATGGATTTAAGCATAGCGACAGGGGAATAGGTTTCTTCATAGTCAATACCATGAATTTGTTTGAAACCTTTTGCCACAAGCCTTGCTTTATATATCTAAATATTTCCATCCACATCAATTTTCTTCTTGAAAATCCATTTACACTCAATGGGTCTTGCACCATCGGGTAAATCAACCAAAGTCCACAGTTGGTTCTGTGACATGGATCCCATTTCGTTTTCACTTTTCAGAGTCAAGGCTCATCATTGCTTCTTCAAAATTCGCGGGCTCGTCACTATCAATGATCAACAATTCATGACAATTAGTTACGAGAAATCCATATCTCTCAGGTTCGTGACGGATCCTTTCGGATCTGCGAATTTCAGGCTCTACAGGCGTGGTTTCTACAACTCTTTGTAGATCCAACTGTTGCTCTTCCTCACCGGGCTGAGCGGTCTCCTGTGGCTCTCGAACTTCTTCGAGTTGTACTTTACTCCCACTGTTTCTCTTGGAAAGAAACTCTCTCTCAAGAAAGACTCAGTTCCGAGCAACAAACACTTTGTTCTCGGATTGGTTGTAAAAGTAGTATGCCTTGGTTTCCTTAGGATAACCAACGAAGTAGCATTTATCAGATTTGGGTTCGAGCTTATCTGCAATTAACCGCTTAACATAAGCTTCACAACCCCAAATCTTCAGGAAAGACAAACTCGGAACATTTCCAGTCCACATCTCATGTGGTGTCTTTGCAACTGATTTTGACGGAACCCTATTAAGTGTAAACGCAGACGTTTCTAGAGCGTATCCCCAAAAGGATAATGGAAGAGATGAGAGACTCATCATTGATCGAACCATATCTAATAAAGTCCGATTCCTCCTCTCGGACACTCCATTCCATTGTGGTGTTCCAGGAGGAGTGAGTTGTGAAACTATTCCACAATCTCTCAAATGATCACTGAATTCTTGGCTTAAGTATTCTCCTCCATGATCTGATCGAAGAGCCTTAATACTTTTGGCAAGTTGATTTTGTACTTCATTTTGGAACTCTTTGAACCTTTCAAAAGATTCCGACTTGTGTCTCATTAAATAGACATAGCCATACCTGCTGAAATCATCAGTAAAGGTAATGAAGTCGAAAATTTCCTCTGGCACTTGTGCTCATTGGGCCGCACACATCAGTATGTATAAGGCCCAATAGGTCACTGGCCCTTTCATTTTGTTTGTTGAAAGGGGCCTTGGTCATTTTTCCCAGTAAACAAGATTCACATTTCTCACATGATTCATAATCAAATGAGCCCAGAAGCCCATCACTATGGAGCTTTTGAATCCGTTTCTCGTTTATTTGGCCCAAACGACAATGCCATAGAAAAGTCTGATTCGTGTCATTTGATTTGAATCTCTTGGTGTTAATGTTATAGATTGGTGTGCTTTGGTTTAGAACATAAAGCCCATTCTCTAATGGGCTGCTACCATAAAATATATCATTGTAATCAAAAGAACAACATTTATTCTTAATTGAAAACTGATATCCTTCCATATCCAAAACAGGAATAGAAATAATATTTCTGCTTATAGCAGGTACATAGTAGCAATTATTAAGTTCTAAAACCAAACCAGAAGGTAAAGACAAGTTAAATGTTCCTACGGCTAATGCAGCAACTCTTGCTCCATTCCCCACGCGCAGGTCCACTTGTCCCTTTTCCAACGTCCTACTGTTGCTTAGGCCCTGCATATCTGTACAAATATGAGCACCACAGCCGGTATCCAATACCCAAGAAGTAGAACCAGAAGTAGTAACATTTACTTCTATAACATAAATACCTGAAGATGAAGTCTCGAAAGTCTTCTTCTTCTTCTTCTTCTCTTCCAAGAATTTGTTACAATTTCTCTTCCAATGCCCAGGCTCTTTACAGTAATGGCACTTATCAGTCTCAGATGGGCCAGGCTTGGGCTTAGAGGCCGGCGCAGGCGTGTCCTGGTTCTCAACCTGGATGGCCTTGCCCTTTTCCTTACCCTTGCCAAGTTTCTTAAACTTCTTGCCCCCTTGTACCATAAGTACATTTGGAGTGCCCTTCTTGATATTAGGCTCAGCTGTCTTGAGCATGCCATGCAGTCCAGTCAACGTCTTCGTCAAGTTGTTCATGTTATAGTTCATAACAAACTGATCATAACTTGACGGCAGTGACTGCAAAATGATGTCAGTAGCCAACTCTTGGCTAATGGGACAATCCAGCTTCCCCAGGTTATCAATATAACCCATCATCTTAATGACATGAGGACTAACTGGACCGTCCTTTGGTAGCTTGCATTCAATGAGAGACTTAACCGTCTGGTATCTCTCAGTTCATGCCTGCTCCTGAAACATACTTTTCAGGCTAGTGATCATCTCCACTGGCGACTCCACGTTCTCGTATTGCTTCTATAAATCCGAGTTCATGGTAGCCAACATGAGGCAATTCACATCGACCACATCATTAGAATGCTTATCCCAAGCATTCCTTTCTGCATGTGGAGCATTGGCTCTCGGTCTTTCAGGGAGAACATTTTCCAGGACATAGTCCCTTTTCTCCTGCTTGAGAACAATTCTCAAGTTCCGATACCATTCGAGAAAATTTGATCCATTTAACTTGTCCTTCTCAAGGACGGATCGCAGGGAGAAAGTGTTATTATGAGTGTTAGTCATAGCTGAGATCAGAGAAAGGAAAAAGGTTTAGTTATGATGTTCAAGAAATGAGAATTCTTAACTATTAAGAAGACCCGCATTATATTCAAACAATGTTTCCTCAAATGAATATAATGATCCAAGACCCTTACTTCACTAAACTTGAGTGAGCCACTGGCTATCACCCAATTTTAGCTATCTAGGTAAGCAACAACTTTGCTAGTTATATCCAATATAACTCTTGGTTACGGATTGACATCTCATGTCCAATCCACCTGATGTCTCTGAGCCCAAAACGATTTTGATGGCCCAGTCAAGTAAACCAATCTCTTAAGTCATGTAATTTTGATGCCTTGCACTGCAAAACCACTACAAAAAATAAGGTCTGTAGCATCATTTATTTTATTTTCTTGCATCGATTATAAATGATACAAATTCTATTTACATCATTTATATAAACGATTCTGAAAATGGTGATGCAAATACTTGATATCACTTTAAAGAACCGATACAAATATTTTCATCGATTATTATAATTAATGCAAATATGTGTCGATTGTAAAAAGTGATACTATATATTTGCATTGATTCATATAAGTGATGTGAATATTTGATTCAGTTAAAAGAAATGATTTAAAAATGTTTAAATAAAAAATGTACGAAATCAATTATTAGATTAGTCTTTTTTCCCTAAAAAGTGGTGTTCTATAGGAAAATGTTTATTAATGGTAACTTATATATTTTTAAATAAAATATTTTTATTGGTTGCCTAATGCATAATGCATTATAGGAAAGCTATTATCCTACGTACGTATATGAAAGGAAGACATTACATTCCTATATATAAAGGAAAACTTGTGCCCCTTCCTTTTGATTAGGCGATGTGGGATAAATTAGTTTTACAAATTTTTTTTTAGAACACAACGTCAATTCCTCTTTTTTTGGTAATCTCATTAAAAAAAATTAACTGAATATTTTACAAGTTAGAATAAAATTTTTAGGAAATAAAATTTTATAACTGATATTTTTATAAGACATATAATTTACGAATATCACTTTAATCAACCACAAATTAACTGATATTATTGGTAATAATATCTTACAGTGTAGTTAACACAAATTCTTTTTCAGCATAAAAATAATCATTTTACATAAATTTTCTCAAAATATTTATACAACATATATTTTATTATAATATATTATTCCTATGATACAAAATGTAATTTTCTGATCATTTTAAATGATGTTAACATATATTAGTAAGTACATCGATTATTTAATTGATGTGAATTTATATTTTTGTTTCAATTTTGCTCAAGTGATGTAAACTAATAGAAAATTGTATCAATTTTATTAAAATGATGTAAAAATTATCCTTAACAGCATCATTTATCATAAGTGATGTTAAATCACATATCTTATATCATTTATTAATAAGTAATTTAAAATAGCTTCATTTAGTTTTGTGATACTATTTCACTGATGTAATACATTTTTTTTTCTTGTAGTGAACCATCAACACGATTACCTCCTGTCTTACTCAGGTAATCATGGAGATCTCGCATTGCAAGTCTATCGCACAATGAAAAGAGTCTTGACAGTTGACAAGATTGGAAAGACATCAATGATCACTTGATATTTGGTTGAGGAACGGAACCATTTAAAACATTCAGTTTTATTATGTTTTAATTCTTCTAATTAAAGTGGTTCATTTTGGTTTGGTTCTGTGATTTCAGGTTCAATAACCTAAACCATCAGACCTTGTGTCGACCGACACTACTTTAGTGTCGATCGATGCAGGTTAACCAAAGCCAATTTGCGATAACCGATCAATCAATTTGATCCGGTTTTATGATAACCGGTCAGTGTCGATCGACACTACATTAGTGTCGGTCGATGCTAACCTTATCAAATCAATCGCTTTAAACCGTTTAGTAGTTTAACCAATTTAAACAAAGCTCGATGATCGGTCCAATCCAATTGAGCTGACTATCCTGATCACGAGGTCTGTGTCGACCGACACAACTCTTGTGTCGATCGTCACAGTTAGGTTAAACTTGTATCTTATTCGGGTTATCCTTATGTGTCGACCGACACCGGATTGGTGTCGATCGACACAGTGCGATAAGCCTTAATCGTTTTCAAGCAAAAAAACCTAAAACTAGATTACTTTCATGAAAACGAGTTTTAGCATGCTTGTATCATCTATACAGAGATTCAGATTCAACTAATCTAATCAACATGCTACTGATTCAATAGAACCCTAAGGCTCTGATACCACTGAAGGAATTTCTAGCAGTTCCTAATCCAATTAGGCAGCCCCAGTCTGAATTCCAAGCCTAGGATCTAGGGTTCATATAATCGAATTAATGGGATCTCGAGATTACCTGCTGATTAGCAGCGGAAGGTTTGCAAGTAATCGAGATCTCGAAGCACCTCAAACGATGTGCCTCTACTGGTATCCACACGCACACAAACTGAACAGGAGGGATGCTAGTGCCTTTAGAGATCAGATCTCTTAAGAGGTTTCTGTTTCTTTTCTGGTGGCTGTGAATTAGGTCAGTTGTGTGTAAAGGTCAACCATATATCTTATATATGTCGACTTATACCACGACCAAATTAACTAACGATTAAACCGAAGTTAATCTAGTCATTCGCGATCTGTGTCGACCGACACACTTACTGTGTCGATCGACACTGCCTCAGAAACTCGGTATTAAATGCATATCAAATATGCATTCACCAGATCATTACATTAATGATCAACCTCTTATACGACGTCCAGTTTGCTTAGGTGTGTGACCCTGTAGGATCATATAACACTAGCAATGAGTTCTAAACTCATTGATCATAAGTGGCTTCTAGCAAAGCATTTTGACTGTCCAGTGTCATATTATTGTCTCATCTCGACAATACGACTTTCACAAGAGTAAGTACAATAGATTTCAGGACATTCCCAACATATATTAGGGTTTTTAGTGACACTTTTCATACTTTTAGTTAGAGAGATTTTGGAGCTTTGGGTCTGATCCGTTCCTTGTACTGCTTTTTGGAGAAGATCTCGAACCCCTTTCATTCTCTACCCTTTCTTTAATGCAATCTATTCATATTATGTTGTTTGCTTTAATCAGTATGTATGAGTAGATTCATTGTTAGGTTTAGAGATCTCAATATGGTTTTCATGACTTGTTAGATTAAATTAATCAGTTAAGGATTCATAACTTGTTAGTTCTTCAACCTGAATTGCATTTAAAGCTAGTTTCTAACCCGATTAATTGGAATCTAGATCTAGGGTTTATAAATTGACATGAAAGTGTAATTTAGAATTTGATCTGTTTATGTTGAGCAATTTAGTTATCTGCAAAGAAATTTGGTTAAACTGAATTGTGAACTAATCAAACCTGCACTTAATGCTAGTTTAGTCTGTTAGGAATTGCAAAGAAATTTGGATTTCTAGGGTTTAAACTTAGTAAATTCTCGCAACAAAAGTTGGTTAGTTTCACATATGTGTTTGAGTTCTGTTCTTAATTCGATCATGACTGATATTTGATTTGCATTGCATGATTTCCTGAGAACGCCATTGACCTATCGCTTTGAGTATTTGAAAATCAAACTCGCTTGTCTACTGATTTATTTACAGCTTTTTAGTTTACTACTCTTGATTTACATCGCCTAGCTAATCTTGACACTCTGTAGTTTATCGTAAGATTCTTGAGTCTTTGTAGTTCGGCCCCTATATACTACATTTTCATGTGCATTTTAACTTAGGAAATTAAACTTTGAACATATCATTGATTAGAACCAGCCTTTCCCTTGAGCTTCTCCAAATTTCCAACTCTAGGGCTTAAGGAATCCATCTTAGAAGAGAGGTTCTTGAAGTTGGAATCAACATTGATATTTATGTCCAGCATTTTCTTTCTCAAGTATATGGCTCCATTAGCTTTCTCTTGAATACTTTGTTGAATCATAGTATTCATTTAAAGGTCTTGAGCTATAGATCTTGAAGCCTGAGGTTGCTGGTTGAATTCCTCGTTGTAAGGCACAAAGACTTGTTGAGGATAATATTCTTGTCTATTATAGTTTTTAAACCCTTGTTGGTAATTTACTTTATTACCCAAGTAGATGACCTCCTTTTGAGTGATGTGATACACTTCAATAACCTCTTGAAAGGCTTGAATGGTTCCATTGTTGCCAATGAGTGGATCTTCTTATTCTCACTATTTAGGACGAACTTGTCCATTTTTTCATTCAAGGCTTTGATCTCCTTGGTAGTGTGGTCCTCAGGAGTTTTTATTACCCTTGGTGCTCTATCATAGTCCTCATTTTAGTTTCCATCACTCAAAGCAAGGTTCTCAACAAGCTCCATTCCATCTTCTACTTCCTTTTTATAAAATTTCCATTAATAGCGGTGTGTAGGAGCATCCTTATCTTTGGAAAGACACCACGACAGAGAATACTAAGGAGATACTCTTCCTATAAACCGTGGTGTGGTCGTTGATTGGTGTAGCTCTTGAACCGTTCCCATGCCTCACTGAAGGTCTCACTGTTGCGCTGAGAAAAGGCGGTGATATCACGGGATGTTCTTGAGCTAGAGAAGACTTTGGAGAGGAAATCTTTCTTGTAATCATCCTATGAAGTGATTGAAACTTGAGGGAGGGTCCTTTCCCACTGGTGTAATTTATCCTCGAGAGAGAAGAAAAAATCCATAGCTTGAAGCTATCTTTAGACATACCATTGATTTTGGTCAACCCACAAATCTTATCGAATTGTTCCAAGTGGTCCAAAGGATCTTCAGGAGCATGACCATGGAACCTATTGCCTTTTACCATTGAGATGAGGCTTGTCTTGATCTAATAATGGTTTTTATGAATCAGATGAAGCAAGATACCTTGGCGGTTTTGGTGTGTGTTCGGAGTATCACCCGCTCCAATGGGTCTACCTCCCCGATGCACCGACAGTCCCACACCTCTAGCAGCTTTAGGGGGTTGGCATGGAGTATGAGTGTTAAGAGGAGGTATGTGATTGAGTTTTTCACCATGATCAACTTGATATCCTTGGATACCTAGGCCAAATTGTTCATCCGAGTGATCCATACCCCAACGCTGAATGTTAGTTCCTCTTTTTTTTTTGATTCCTTACTCTAGCTTCTCGTCACACTAGCTGAATATTAACCAAAGGGTGAACTAATTGTGCTTTTCCTCTAGACCTTGTGATCATTCACCTATGAGAATAAGAAATATAGACAAGTAGAGAGATTAGTAAATTATATATCATGATTTTTACCGGTTTTAGACCATGATATAAGTATGTTTTAGAGTCTTTTAGTGTTTATTTAGAGTCTTTTACAGGTGTTATTAGGTACTAGCACGTTTGGAGAGGAATTGAAGTTATTGGAGCTTTTTGGAGCATTTTGGTGCTTTGACCCGAGAGATAGAGCTCACTGTCCGAAACAGAGTAATGCATCGATCGATACACTATGTGCATCGATCAACACACGAGCGAGATGGGCCTTTCCTCGGCGGTTAATGAAGAATGAAGAAATTGCAGTTTGCCCAGAAGTTCCTGATAATTACAAAGAAGCCCCAAGACGTGATTAGCTTATATAATTATGTTTTTACATCAGTTTTGAGAGACGCTTTCATACTTAGAGCATAGAGTTTTTAGAGCTTGGGGCTGATCTAATCCTGTACTGCTTTCTGCTTTTTGGAGAAGATTTCGAACCCCTTTACTTTTATATTCTCTTTTATGCAATCTACTATTTCATTGATTATGTTTTCATATTCTATGTCTGAGTAGATTCATAATTAGGTTTAGGGATTCTCATTAAGGATTTTATGACTTGCTAGATTTAATTAATTCAGTTAAGGATCCATATCATAATTGTTCTTCAATCTAAATTGTGCTTAACACTAGTTTCTAACCTGATCACTTAGAATCTAGATCTTAGGTTGTTAAATTGACACGAAAGTGTGGTTTAGAATCTGAACTATTTAGGTTGAGAAATTGAATTACTCGTAAAGAAATTTGGTTTAATTGAATTGTGAACATATCGAACTTAATCTTAAAGCTAGTTTGATCTGTTAGGAATTACAAAGACATATGGATTTCTGCAATTAGGCTTAGAGAATTCTCACAACGAAAGTTGGTTAATTCTATATCTGTGTTTGAGTTCTAGAACCGTACTTAATTTGATCCTGGCTGAATGATTTACCTGCTTGTCTGATTTCCTGAGAACTCCCTAGACTTAGCGGTTTTAGTTAATTGCCTACAACAAACATTGCTACTGATTTACTTTCCTGCTTGTTTTTAGTTTCTCATCACATTTGCTTTCTCCTAGTTTAATCTTGATTGTTCTAAATCTATCGTTGCCCAGAGTCCTTGTGGATTCGATACCCTAAGTACTACATTCGCATTACTGTGCACTTGCAGTTAGTATAGGGATTAAAACTAGACCTATCAAGTTTTTGGCGCCGTTGCCAGGGACTCTTTGAAGTCTTCGATAGATTCGAACTTAGGGTTTAGACTAGGAATTTTTTTTTTTTTAGTTACTGATTTTTCTCTGTTTCTTCTCTGTCGCAGGTTTAACAATCGTCTAGCATCGATCGTTGCATCCTTTTGTGTCGATCATCACTAAGCGACTGGAGTTGAGTCGATCGTTGCACCTTAGCATCAATCGTTGCACTACGATTACAGACGGTTTATGCAGACGCGTGATACCAGAAGAAATCCGAATACTAACCTCGTTAATCTCCAACTTGAAGAGCTTGCTAGACTAGAGAGTACTAACATGAAAGTTCAAAGAGCAAGGATGGTTCAAGAACGTGTGATTATTATTCCCGATGCTCAAGGTACCCTGAGGGACCGACAAAACAATCCGTACAATGCTGCTGGGCAACATATTGATGCTGAAGGGAATGTGATCCCTGAGCCTGAACAAGAGCAAGGCCAAGGACAAGGCCAAGTTCAAGAGGAGATGCGAATGTTTAATCCTCCTGTTGCTAATGAGAGGACCTTAGCTGACTATAACCGTCCGGATGAGTTTCATGCTAACCGGTCAGCTCTTGTACCTCCTGGTTTTGAGAGAAATGATTTCGAGATCAAGACCATCTACTACTCTCTTCTGAGGCATAATGCCTTCCATGGTTTCCCTAATGAGCAGCCAATGGATCATATAGATGAGTTTGAGGACATAGTCACTGGGATGAAGTATGATGGAGTGAACTATGACTATCTGTTTCTCAAACTCTTCCCCTACTCTCTCGCCGGAGATGCTGCTGCCTGGCTGAAACAACTTCCACCTGGGAAGTTTACTACTTGGGATGCTGTTAAGAGTGAGTATCTGAGACACTTCTATGATGATGCTCGCTCTGATCAGTCGAGATAGGACATTCTCACTTTCTCCCAAGGTCCTATAGAGCCTCTTAAGACTGCCTGGATGAGTTTTAAGAAGTACCAACATGACTGCCCGCATCATGGATTCACTGAGGTAACATTGCTGGGTATTTTCATTAGAGGTATAAATCTCCCATGTCATACTGCGTTGGATAATTCCAGCAATGCAAATTTCAACACTAGGACTCCTGAGCAAGCTAAGCAACTGATAGATAACTTAGTAAGCAGTAATAGCTGCAAGACTACTGATAGGAGAAGGAAAGAGTCTGGTGGGAAGATAGAGAACCTGGAGATTGCTGATATTAGGAGTAAGTTGGACACTGTTTGCAATCTTCTAGCTGGGAAGAAAGCTGTCCATTTTGCTCACGATGTTGAAGTGATCAATGCTGAAGAAGATGGTCAGGAAGAGGATGTGAACTACATTGGAGGATCTGGTTTCCAAGGAAACAGGTTTGGAGGACAGCAAGGTAATAGATTCTTTAGTGGACAGAAGAGTGCTTTCATAAGCAATCAAAACTCTTCTGGCTTTGGACAGAATGCTGGTTTCCAGAAGCCTTTTCAACAAGGTAATCAGAGGACTTATGGATCTTCCTCTTACCAAGCACCTCCTGTTGCTAATGCTCATGAGAGGAAGATGGAGAGTATGACGGAGCAGCTGCTGAAAGATCAGACTAAGAATTCTATAGACCTCGACAAAAAGATAGGTGCTGTGTATGAAGAGCTGAATGGGAAGTTTGAATCTTTGAGCACACATATGAAGGAGCTTGATGCTAAGGTTGCAAGGACTGCTGGATATGTTCAGAGGCAAGATAGATCTCTTCCGGGACGGACTGATGCTAATCCTAAGTATCAGTGCAATGCGGTGACATTGAGAAGTGGTAAAGAGCTGTTTCCTGCTCAGAAAAAGCAGTTAAGTGTCGAAGAAATCGTGGAGATTGAAGAAATGGAAGATCAAATCCGTGGGATTCGCATTGCATCGATCGACGCACCTCAGCAACGGTCGATGCAAAGCGAAAATAAAGATCCAGAAGTCGTAACAGAGTCTCCCATCAACGATCGATGCACCACTAGCAACGATCGACGCAAGGCGACTGCAGAGAGCTCAGACGCAGAGAAGCTGAAAAAGTCAAATGAAAGGGTCTACAAGCCTAAGGTACCTTTTCCTAAGAACCCCAGGAAGGCTAAGAACGATAAGCAGTATGCCAAATGCAAGAAGATCATTAAAAAGGTGAAGATCGAAGTGCCTTTGATTGACTATATGGAGACTACTCCTGTGATGAAGAGATGTCTTAAGGATTTACTTGCTGGTAAATGGTCTAAAGAGGAGAGTGCAATGATGATCACAGAGGTATGTAGTGCAGTGATTCAGGGCAGAATTCCTGAGAAGTTGAAAGATCCAGGGAGCTTTGTGTTGGATTGTGCTATCTACAGGGAAAGATTTGAAAGATCTCTATGTGATCTTGGTTCTAGTGTGAACCTTATGCCCTTCTCTGTTGCTAAGAGACTTGGGATGACTGACTTCCTGCCCACTAGGATCTCATTGGTTTTAACAGACAGAACAATCAGAATTCCTGACGGAATATTGGAGGATGTGCCTATAATGATTGGCCAATATGTGATTCCTACTGATTTTGTGGTTCTGCAGTATGGAGAGGAACCAAAGGATCCACTGATTTTGGGTAGACCTTTCTTAGCTACTGCGGGTGCGATGATTGACTGCCAAAGAGGTAAGATAGTTCTGAACGTGGGTGATCTGAAGATGAGCTTCAATATGGACAAATTGGTGAAGAGACCAACCATCGACGGACAGACCTTCTATGTGGACACACTCAGAGATTTGGCCGTAGAATACTTTCATAGGTCACATGCTGAGGATCTACTGGAGAGAGCCTTACTGAGCTCTATAATGGAGCTGGAACACCTGCAAGACGAGTCCGCAATCTGCTATGCGAGGCTAATGGACTCTGCTGAGCAAGTGATGCAAGTGGATGTGTCTGACACGACATTGCATCGATCGACACCTTCAGGGCATCGATCGTTTCATGTCGACAGAGACTGGGCAGAAGAAAAGGCTCCGAAAATTGAGCTGAAACAACTTCCATCCGGGCTAAGGTACGCATTTCTTGGACCTAATTCAACTTACCCAGTGATTGTTAATGCTAGTTTGAACAACGCATGGCTCACTTTACTGCTAAGCAAGCTGCGCAAGCATCACAAAGCTCTTGGCTATTCTCTTGATGACATTTCAGGTATCTCTCCAGAGCTGTGCATGCATCGGATACATCTTGAGGACGAGTCTAAGACATCAGTTGAGCATCAAAGAAGGCTGAATCCTAACCTTAAGGATGTGGTTAAGAAGGAGATTATGAAACTCCTAGATGCTGGGATTATCTATCCAATTTTAGACAGTGATTGGGTGAGTCCAGTCCATGTAGTGCCTAAGAAAGACGGAGTTACAATAGTGAAGAATGAGAAGAACGAGTTGATTCCTACAAGGACTGTGACTGGACACCGGATGTGCATAGATTACAGGAAGCTCAATGCTGCGACAAGGAAGGATCATTTCCCTTTACCCTTCATTGATCAGATGCTGGAGAGGTTAGCAAATCACCCTTACTATTGCTTCCTCGATGGATATTCAGGTTTCTTCCAGATTCCCATCCATCCAGAGGATCAGGGAAAGACCACCTTTACTTGTCCATATGGCACATTTGCTTACCGTAGGATGCCTTTTGGACTCTGCAATGCACCAGCCACCTTCCAGAGATGCATGATGTCCATATTCACTGATATGATTGAAGACTTTATGGAGGTATTTATGGATGACTTCTTAGTCTATGGGTCATCTTATAATGAGTGCTTGGATAATATGTGCAAGGTACTGACTAGATGCGAGGAGAATCACTTGGTTCTTAATTGGGAGAAGTGCCATTTCATGGTCAGAGATGGCATTGTACTTGGACATAAAGTGTCTGAAGCAGGGATTGAAGTAGATCGCGCTAAGATTGAGGTAATGACCAGCCTTCAGGCGCCTGATTCTGTGAAGTCTATAAGGAGCTTTCTTGGACATGCTGGTTTCTATAGACGGTTCATCAAGGACTTCAGTAAGATTGCTAGACCACTAACTGCTTTGTTGTGTAAAGATACCAAATTTGAGTTCAATGCAGATTGTCAGACTGCATTTGAACAGATCAAGCAGGCATTAGTGAGTGCTCCTATAGTTCAGCCACCAGATTGGGATTTACCTTTTGAGGTTATGTGTGATGCGAGTGACTATGCTGTAGGAGCTGTTCTGGGGCAGAAGAAGGACATAAAGCTTCATGCTATCTATTATGCCAGCTACACACTAGATGATGCGCAGAGAAACTATGCCACTACAGAGAAGGAGTTGCTGGCTGTTGTCTTTGCATTTGAGAAGTTCCGCCCCTATCATGTTGGCTCCAAAGTGATTGTACACACTGATCATTCAGCCCTGAAGTATCTAATGCAGAAGAAAGATGCTAAGCCAAGATTGTTGAGATGGATTCTGTTGCTTCAGGAGTTTGACATTGAAGTGAGGGACAAGAAGGAAGTTGAGAATGGAGTTGCTGACCATCTTTCAAGGATGCTGGTTGAGGAAGATGTGCCCATTAATGATTACTTGCCTGAGGAGAACGTCAATATGATCGAGACAGTGTTTCAAATGGATTTGGACATAAACTTGCAAAATTGTCGGATTAATGATATTCATACATTTTCATGCATCTAGGCTTGTATATAGTTCTTGTTTTGACTTCATTTCATCATCATTCTTACCATTTTGTCGAGTCATTGTCGCATCTAGAGTATAGAGTTGTCTAGGACTAGGAGTAGGCACTTTAGGCTTGCATTTGGAGTGTTTCTTGTGTTTTGCAGGTGATTGGAGGTGTCTAGGAGCATTGGTGAGCTTGGAAGTGGAGTCTAGAGCTCGAAGGACTAAGGAAGAAGAAGCTGGAAGGCATATCGGCCACCATATCGGTTGGGGTGGCCGATACACACTCTCGGAAGAAAATCTAAGGACTCATATCGGCTTGGATATCAGCCAGCTGGGTCGATACAGTTCCTCGACCAAAACCCAGAAGACCGTATCGGCATGCATATCGACTAGCAGACCGATACAGGTTCTCGGATTAAATTTTGCACACGCATATCGGCTTTGATATCGACCAGCTGGGTCGATACGCTTCTAACCCAGAAAATCTGAGAGCTCGTATCGATCGGTGTATCGACCGACCGAACCGATACGCGTCCCAGAAGCTGTTTCGGATCCGGGTCAACACCCGGTTTGTTCCGGGTTGACCCAGTTCGCACCATATTGACTATTTAAGCAAAAAAAACTTATTTTCATTTGTTTCTTAAGCCTTATTTTATGTTCTAAACACTTTGTAAGAACAAGTTTGATTTCTTGATTAATCTAGTACTCTTTTCTTGTGATTTCTCTCTTTGATTATCCAATTAATCTCTAATCTTCGATGATCAACACTATTTCTATGAATTTTGTTGTTCGCATGATGATTAGTGAGTAGTTCTTCATAGGGCTTATGGGTTAGGTAGGATTAGGTTGATTAGGGGTGATCAATGGATTTCTAGTGTTTGATTGTTTAAAACCTCGTCTATCAAAGTGCATTTAGTGCCTAATTAGCCTTGATCATGTTGATTAGGATGTTTAGGATTTCTTGCTCACCATGTGTTCGATGAAATTCCATTTTCTAGATTTGATAGGACTTTCACATTCTAGCACATAAAAATGTATGTTTAGAGTGATTGTTGGTTGTTCTGAACTTGTTTGAATGCTTGCTTGATTTTAATTCGCAAATGAGAATTTGTTCTTGGATTAGGATTGAGTAAAGAGGTTAGTATTAAGAGATTAAACTGATCGACTTGTTGTGTTCCATGCTAGGAGGTTAGCTTCTATGAAGTTTGAATTAGGATCCTTGATCATCCCGAGTCACCTGTCCGTTGACCTTGACCCTTAGGCCTTATCTTTGTCATTGATTGAATCCACTTGTTTACTTGCTTTTATTCATTTCTATTTGAATTGTGTCCGTTAGGACTGTTAGAACAAAAACTAAATTGGGTGATTTGACTCTAGAGGTTTAGTGTGTGCTTATTGGTTTTATCCGTCCCAAAAAGGTTCGATACCTCAAGACTACACGATAAGCTTGAGGAATTGGTACCTCAAAGGATTGCAAAATCCTTGTTATCAATTTGGCGCCGTGGCCGGGGAATTCCCTTGTTTATCCCTTTACATATGATGTTTTGCTTGTTATTTTGATGTTTTGCTTTGAGTTTTATCAGGTTTTGGTCTTTAGGTGAGGTTGTGGACCAGTTGGTGTTGAGTAAAGGCCACGGGAATGAAGGAAAAGGACACATGAATCGGTATCGATCACAGCCGATACGGATTTGGGCAATTTAATCCGAGGCTTTGTATCGATCACCGTATCGGCTGGCCAGGCCGATACGGATTTGGGAAATTTATTCCGAGGCTTCGTATCGATCACCGTATCGGCTGGCCAGGCCGATACGGATTTGGGAAATTTATTCCGAGACTTCGTATCGATCACCGTATCGGCTGGCCAGGCCGATACGTGCGTTCACAGAAAAAGACCGAGACTCAATATCGGCCTGCGTATCGGTTGGCCAGACCGATACGCCCCATCGCCCAAGTAAGTATATCGATCCCCAAACCGATTTCAAACCGGATTTTAACCAAAAATCGATTTAATGAACCGATCTAAACCGGTTGGGACCCGAATTTCTTCTTGTTTTCTCTTCCCTCACGCCTTTCCTCCTTCCCACTTGCGATTCTTACAAGTTTTTGGCAAGAACTTCTCAAGGATTTCAAAACTCCCTTTCTCTCTCAATTCAACTCGGTTTTCAGTGATTCCAAGCTCAAAACTCACGATTCTTTTAGCTCTTTCACTTGCTTTCACTCTCCACCATCATCCTTCATCACAAACCAAGGTAAAGCTCTCAACTTTCTCAAGATTTTCGGATTGAAAAACTTGGAAATTTTGAACTTGAATTTTTCGGTTGTTGATGATTGATATTGCTTGAAATCCTCCCCAATATGTGTTTGAATGAATGCCCATGGCCAATTTTGCCCTAGGATTGAAGGAAATTGATTTTTGGTGAATTAGGGTTCTTGAGAAATTTGGATTCAAAAAATTTTGGGGGTTTTCTAATTTGATGGTTTCTAATGATGCATTGGGTTGTTAAAAGCTTAAGTTTGTGATACTACTCGATTTGATTGAGTTTCGTTTCACAAAAATTTCCAAAATGCATGTTGAGAGCCTTTGATTGATGAGAATGTGAGTTGCTTATGAATGTGATTGACTTGTTGGTGATTTATGCCTATGATGAGCTTGAATTGAGAATGGTTGAGTTGGGTTTAGCTTGTTTGCTCCATTGTAACAAAAATTTATGCAATTGTTAAGCTTCCACAATTGTTGATCAGGGATGTGTCAAGCTCTTATTGATTTTGTGTTGGTGGATTGTATTGTGTGCTAACTCTATCTTTGAGTTATCTTTTGTAGGAAAATGACTAACACATCCGCCAACACGAGATCACGAGCAAGGGTACCGAGACAAGATGCGGGAACATCCTCGAAAGGAAAGGGGGTCGCTGTTGAGGAAGAAGCTCCAGAGATCACAGGGAAGGTGATTCATGCGTCACCACTGCAGTATACTCCTTCTGAGATCAATGACAAGCTGGAGAAGATACAGTTTTGGCCAACACGGTATCCTCACGTCCCGACCCTTACAGCTCTTGGATTGCTAGAAGACTACGATCAGATTGTGGAAAACATGGGGCTCAAGACCTTCTTCAGCATTACCAGTGACGGCTACCCGAGCTCGGGCTGCCAGTTCCGTGCAACCATGAAAGCGACAATAAACCTGAGAAAGGCAGCCTTGAGAGGAGAAGCGAGCCGCGGAAAGATAGAGTTCTCGATGGGCAGGAAGAAGTACTCTATGACTTTTGAGGAGATAAGTGGCATCTTCGGTTTTGAGGAGAATGGTGCTCAGTTAGGCCCTTCCATTCCCATTGAAAAGGAATACCTCGAGGGATTGTGGCACATGATAGCCGATGGACCATTCAAGTTGGGAGCCATGAAATCTGCAAGGATCCGACACCCGGCTATTAGGTACGTGCACAAGGCATTAGCGCACACTTTGTGTGCTAGGAAGGAGACAGGCCAAGTCACTGAACTGGAGATGAAGCTACTGTACATTGGATTACAGCCACTTCTGCGCACGTTCCCCAACGGTTCGACGATACCACCCGTTGAGCGCCCACCGAGCTTCACAGCCATTCTAGTAGAGCAGTTTGGGGTTCACCGAGATTGGGCAACTTCCGTCAAGGATTCTGACCCCAAGTTTACCATGGGTGGTTTAATCACGCCTTTACTTAAGGCAAAGAAGATTAAATTGTAAGGCAGTGTGGAAGAGAAGACATTTGGACAGCCTACGCCGGTGGGATGGTTAGACGTGCCTAAGCTGATCAGGTATCACATTATCGGTTCTAGACCGCCTCCGGGTCGCCAAATCTACAGGATGTGCTCAGATACGCCAATGGAAGAGAAGTACCTGCTTCCGAACCCCACCATCACAAGCCTTGCAACAAACCAGGCTAACGTGAGGTTCCTCCCGGCTATGGAACATCAATTCGAGCCTCGCGGACCACGGAGATCACCTGCAGCCGGTTCAGATTCTTCCGACGCACCTGCTGGGGTGTATGGGCTGCACATGTACTACATCGAGCCATTGGATGACCCGATCGCGAACAAGACGGCCACTGCACTGAGGGACCAGAACAAGGACCTTCAAAGGCAGAGTAAATGGCACGGAAGGAACATCAAGAAGTTGGCTACCTGCTTGAAGAAGGTCACCAAGGTTCTGAAGATGATCGCGGGGAAAAAGGATAAGAGTGGCGCTGCGGGACAGGCTTCCACATCCCGAGAAGCTCAGACTGGTTTGGATGAGGAGTTACGGGCAGCAACTGAGGAAGTGATCGGTGCAGCCGATGAGCTGGTTGAGCAGACAGAGCTGGAGCAAGGACGATATTCAGTTGCTGGACACAAGACAGGAGGAGCTGCACGCATGGCCGCCGACTCCAACTACGAGCTTCACCGCCACTCCGCACGAGAGGACAGAAGGCGAAAGACAAGAGCCATGAGGACACCATCCTGCTCTTCATCCAACCCGACATACTCCATGGGGGAATCATCACCTCCATCATTCCACAACTAGCAAGGGACCGTGTGATTTAAGTTTGGGGGAGAGACCAGTTGCTAATCATGTTTTCTTTTGATCTTATTTTTGTTGTCTTTAAGTCTCATGCATTGCATCTAAGGCATAGAAAAAACCAAAAAAAATTAAAAAATTTTGAATAATTTTCACAAAAAGAAAGCATCTTAGGATCGAGTCTAGTTGCATCATATAGGACGCATGCATAGGGAGCAATGATTGAATTTCCTTGTAAGACTGATTGAGTGATGACTTGTTCTTTATGCTAGTTGTTTGAGCTAGTTGATTGTCCTAAGATTGTAATTCAAGAAAGGCTAGAAAGTTAAGACGAACCATGCTCGGATTGCTTGTTTTGAAACTTGGTTTGAAACTGAAATAGGCTTTGAATTGACACTAGCTCTACCTAAGTGAGAACTTTAATGATGACATCTAATTATCTTACTCATGCTTTGTATGTTAAACTCATGGATACTCTGAAAATATTCAAGCATTCTTATCCCTTTTACCACTCTTGCTTGCTTGAATAGACTCCACACCTTTCACCACCCTTCTTTCAAACCATAAACACTCTTGTTGAGAGGTAGGCCTATTTTTGAATGAGCTAGGTAAAAAGTGTTGAGTATGAGGCGACTAGGGAAAATTTCCATATAGTGCAAGCTCATTACCTTTAGCTTTGCAATAGGCTAGAATCCAAGTTTGAGGGAGGAATTGGGAATGGAAGAAGAGAGTAAAGAAGGGAAAGAATGAAAGGGATTTTGGTTGGGATCTTATGTTTGTTGGCAAAGTGTTTTAAAAGAAGAAAAGCTCTTATGTGTTTAAAGAATAGAAAAGTGTCTCATATTTTGAAATGAAAAGAAGCCAATGGCTCAACTTAAAGAAAGAAAAGAGACCATTGTTAAAGAAAGATCTGAGCTAAGTTAAAAAGAAAGATTTGCCACTGTTTGAAAAATCTTTATTGATCCTTGGGGAGTTTAAGAAAAAAGTTTTTGATTGAGAAAAGGGGATGAGGCAAAAATAGCCTTGGTCAAGGGTAGTATCCATATAGGTGGGCTAGACTAGGAGAAGAAGTAATTGGGGCATGGGTAGATGGAAATCAACCTAGTATGCACCAATTGCCTCTAACTCTTAGCATTTTACTATAGCTCATTCACTTCTTTATGAGAGAACCTTCATGCTTCTGGAGTAAACTCCTCTTTTGATTGAGATCACTTTAATCTCAAAACCTTGTCCCTCTGCTAAATGAGTTTGATCACCTTGCATTGAGTAAGATCCACTTGAAAACCTAATGAATGTTAAAGAGCTAGTTGATAGGAATGCTTATCTTGGTTGAGAATTGAGCTAAGAGTTTTGTCTTGATGAGCATGGCTAAATTTTTGGAGTAAGCCTTACTTGGTTACATCTTGGTGGCGTTGACTCGAATTGGAACTTGTTGATCTCGGTTTTGTCTTTGGATATGAGCTCCCACCTTCAAACCTTTCTCCCAACTTACTTTGATGATCTTATGCTTGCTTGTGGACAAGCAATATTCAAGTTTGGGGGAATTGATATTCATACATTTTCATGCATCTAGGCTTGTATATAGTTCTTGTTTTGACTTCATTTCATCATCATTCTTACCATTTTGTCGAGTCATTGTCGCATCTAGAGTATAGAGTTGTCTAGGACTAGGAGTAGGTACTTTAGGCTTGAATTTGGAGTGTTTCTTGTGTTTTGCAGGTGATTGGAGGAGTCTAGGAGCATTTGTGAGCTTGGAAGTGGAGTCTAGAGCTTGAAGGACTAAGGAAGAAGCAGCTGGAAGGCATATCGGCCACCATATCGGTTGTGGCCGATACACACTCTCGGAAGAAAATCCGAGAAATCATATCGGCTTGGATATCGGCCAGCTGGGTCGATACAGTTCCTCGACCAAAACCCAGAAGACCGTATCGGCATGCATATCGACTGGCAGATCGATACAGGTTCTCGGATTAAATTTTGCACACGCATATCGGCTTTGATATCGACCAGCTAGGTCGATACGCTTCTAACCCAGAAAATCCGAGAGCTCGTATCGGTCGGTGTATCGACCGACCAAACCGATACGCGTCCCAGAAGCTGTTTCGGATCCGGGTCAACACCCGGTTTGTTCCGGGTTGACCCGGTTCGCACCATATTGACTATTTAAGCAAAAAAACGTATTTTCATTTGTTTCTTAAGCTTTATTTTATGTTCTAAACACTTTGTAAGAACAAGTTTGATTTCTTGATTAATCTAGTACTCTTTTCTTGTGATTTCTCTCTTTGATTATCCAATTAATCTCTAATCTTCGATGATCAACACTATTTCTATGAATTTTGTTGTTCGCATGATGATTAGTGAGTAGTTCTTCATAGGGCTTATGGGTTAGGTAGGATTAGGTTGATTAGGGGTGATCAATGGATTTCTAGTGTTTAATTGTTTAAAACCTCGTCTATCAAAGTGCGTTTAGTGCCTAATTAGCCTTGATCACATTGATTAGGATGTTTAGGATTTCTTGCTCACCATTTGTTCGATGAAATTCCAGTTTCTAGCTTTGATAGGACTTTCACATTCTAGCACATGAAAATGTATGTTTAGAGTGATTGTTGGTTGTTCGGAACTTGTTTGAATGCTTGCTTGATTTTAATTCACAAATGAGAATTTGTTCTTGGATTAGGATTGAGTAAAGAGGTTAGTATTAAGAGATTAAACTGATCGACTTGTTGTGTTCCATGCTAGGAGGTTAGCTTCTATGAAGTTTGAATTAGGATCCTTGATCATCCCGAGTCATCTGTCCGTTGACCTTGACCCTTAGGCCTTATCTTTGTCATTGATTGAATCCACTTGTTTACTTGCTTTTATTCATTTCTATTTGAATTGTTTCCGTTAGGACTGTTAGAACAAAAACTAAATTGGGTGATTTGACTCTAGAGGTTTAGTGTGTGCTTATTGGTTTTATCCGTCCCAAAAAGGTTCGATACCTCAAGACTACACGATAAGCTTGAGGAATTGGTACCTCAAAGGATTGCAAAATCCTTGTTATCAATTAATCGCATTGCGTCGATCGATGCCACATCTGTGATTATTGATGCAAGTGTCGAGACTGTGACGATCGATGCTACCCTATGCGACGATCGTTGCAGTGCGAATACGAACCCAAAACCTTTCACGGTTCAAATTGGAGACTATGTCTTCGAAGTAGATTCTGTCGCAACCACCAATCGACCCTGGTACGCAAATATAGCCAATTACCTAGCTGCAGAGACTGAACCGGATGATTTGAAGGGGTATGCAAAAAAGAAGTTCTTCAGGGAGCTCAGACGATACTACTAGGATGAGCCTTATCTCTACAAGCATTGTTCGGATGGTCTTTACAGGAGATGCGTTGCTGAATCAGAGGTTCTAGATATCTTATTCCACTGTCATGGATAAGATTATGCTGGACATTTTGCTACTTTCAAGACTGTGTCTAAGATTCTGCAAGCAGGTTTCTGGTGGCGTACAATGTTTGCGGATGCTCATTCCTTCGTTTCTCAGTGTGATGCCTGTCAGAGGAGAGGGAAAATCCGTAAGAAGCATGAGATGCCTCAGAATTTCATTCTTGAGGTTGAGGTTTTCAATTGCTGGGGCATAGACTTCATGGGTCCTTTTCCCTCATCCTATGGAATAAGTTTATCTTGGTTGCTGTGGACTATGTATCTAAGTGGGTAGAAGCAATAGCTAGTCCAACCAATGATTCTTCGGTGGTTATAAAGCTGTTTAAGACCATCATATTCCCTATTTTCGGAGTACCTCAGATAGTGATTAGTGATGGAGGATCTCATTTCATTAATAAGGTCTCCGAGAAGTTGCTACAGAAGCTTGGAGTTCATCACCGAGTTGCTACTCCTTATCACCCTCAGACTAGTGGACAAGTTGAGGTGTCTAACAGACAGATCAAAGAGATCTTAGAGAAGACAGTTGGGAAGACAAGGAAGGATTGGGCAGCAAAGCTAGATGATGCACTATGGGCTTACCGGACTGCATTCAAGACACCACTTGGAACTACTCCATTCCATCTTCTGTATGGAAAAGCATGTCATCTGCCAGTAGAGCTAGAGCACAAAGCAGCATGGGCTATAAAGCAGATGAACTTCGAGCTTAAGACTGCTGCAGAGAGGAGATTGGTGCAGCTTAATGAGTTGGATGGGATTAGACATTTTGCTTATGAGAACTCAAAGTTGTACAAGGAGAGGACTAAAGCTTATCATGACAAGAAGATTGTCTCTAGACAATTTGAGCCTAACGATCAGGTACTTTTGTATAACTCTCGTTTGCAATTGTTTCCAGGTAAGCTGAGATCAAGGTGGTCTGGTCCTTTCACAATCAAGGAGGTACGTCCTTATGGAGCTGTCGTTCTAATCAGCCAGGAAGGTAAGGAATTTACTGTGAATGGACAGAGAGTAAAGCATTATTGGGCTAAGGCCGAGATTCCAGGAGGTCAGATTTTACCTCTGGATGTTGCACCCTCTGTCTGATTGAACTAAAACGTCAATGTATTGACGCTAAAAGAGCGCTGAGTGGGAGGCAACCCACTGTTTTGTTTTTGCTATTCATTTTTGGTGTTTTTGTTAGGATTTTACGTTTGTTTTTGGTTTTGGTGAGTTTTGTCTGCAGGTCTCGGATATCGCAATGAAACGATCGACACGGTCCTGTGTGTCGATCGTCACAAAACGAAAATCGCATTGCAGCGATCGTTGCGGTCCTGAGCAACGATCGACACATGACGCAAATCGCCTTGCAACGGTCGTTACATTTATGTATCGATCGATGCATGAGCGACAGAGGTAAAAATCAGACAGGACTTAACACATCCATTAACATTTTCTTTCTTTTACCAAACCTTAGCTTGACACTACTGGGGACAGTGTGTTTCAAGTGTGGGGGAGGTGGTACTGACTACTATCTTTCTGTTTTCTTAGAGTCAGTCCGTTTTTCAAAAAAAATTGTTTTATTGAGTCTAAACAAGTTTAAGTAAGAAACAGTGAATTTTTGAGAAGTTAACAACATCTTGCAGGAACTTAAGTAACCATTGGGATGAAGTTGCAGGAACTATCTATGACTATTAGAAAACCCAACACGGATCAACCTACTGAGGACACCCATATCAATTCAGGTATTCAGAGGATCCTTCACTGACTTCACCCTTAATTTGACTTAAATTTCTCACCTAAGGGCTTGGTATACCTTGAGTCGGATTCCTTTGTTAGTTCTGACAAAGCTTGTAAACCTGTCCAAGTATGGTTTCCTTCTCCCCTTCCATAAAGTAAAAAAAATAAAAAGTAATAAACTGAGGATGAGCTAGTAGCTCCGAAGTGGTCACGGGAGTAGTAGCAAACACTATTACCTCATGTGCATTCATGGAATTTGTCCAAAGTACACCCCTTAACGGGAAGAGCACTGATAAAAAAAATAAAATGATACCCAATGGGGAAAAATCAGAATGCTAAGGAAGGGAAAAGAGAAGAAAAGGAACCAGAAAAAGATAGTATGGTGGTCTAGAGCTGACAAAGTAAGAATCCATGTTCCCTTTGATCGATAATCCTTAGGTGAGACCGCACTTAATAGCTTATAGAAGTCAGTAGGGTGAATTTGAATAGCTTGGATTGATTGTGGAGTTTACTTAGGACAATTGCTAAGTGTAGGGGAAGTACATATTGGTCTTGATGTCTTGCAGGTGATTCTTTCAGTGGCTTACTAAGGGGAATCTGAGTGTTGTTGCTTCTAGGACGAAAAGAGTTTCTGAAAGTTTTCAAACCTCTTCACCATGTTTTAGTTCTCTGTTTTGCTTGAGGGCAAGCAAAGGCTAAGTGTGGGGGAGTTGATATATCATGGTTTTTACCGGTTTTAGACCATGATATATGTATGTTTTAGAGTCTTTTAGTTTTTCTTTAGAGTCTTTTACATGTGTTATTAGGTACTAGCACGTTTGGAGCGGAATTGGAGTTATTGGAGCTTTTTGGAGCATTTTGGTGCTTTGACCCGAGAGATAGAGCTCACTGTCCGAAACAGAGTAATGCATCGATCGATACACTATGTGCATCGATTGACACAAGAGCGAGATGGGCCTTTCCTCGGCGGTTAATGAAGAATGAAGAAATTGCAGTTTTGCCCAGAAGTTCCTGATAACTACAAAGAAGCCCCAAGACGTGATTAACTTATATAATTAGGTTTTTACATCAGTTTTGAGAGACGCTTTCATACTTTGAGCATAGAGTTTTTAGAGCTTGGGGCTGATCTAATCCTGTACTGCTTTCTGCTTTGATAAGATTTCGAACCCCTTTACTTTTATATTCTCTTTTATGCAATCTACTATTTCATTGATTATTTTCATATTCTATGTCTGAGTAGATTCATAGTTAGGTTTAGGGATTCTCATTAACGATTTTATGACTTGCTAGATTTAATTAATTCAGTTAAGGATTCATATCATAATTGTTCTTCAATCTAAATTGTGCTTAACACTAGTTTCTAATCTGATCACTTAGAATCTAGATCTTAGGTTGTTAAATTGACACGAAAGTGTGGTTTAGAATCTGAACTATTTAGGTTGAGCAATTAAATTACTCGCAAAGAAATTTGGTTTAATTGAATTGTGAACATATCGAACTTAATCTTAAAGCTAGTTTGATATTTTAGGAATTACAAAGACATTTGGATTTCTGCAATTAGCCTTAGAGAATTCTCACAACGAAAGTTGGTTAATTCTATATCTGTGTTTGAGTTCTAGAACCGTACTTAATTTGATCCTGACTAAATGATTTATCTGCTTGTCTGATTTCCTGAGAACTCCCTAAACTTAGCGCTTTTAGTTAATTGCCTACAACAAACCTTGCTACTGATTTACTTTCCTGCTTGTTTTAAGTTTCTCATCACATTTGCTTTCTCCTAGTTTAATCTTGATTGTTCTAAATCTATCGTTGCCCAGAGTCCTTGTGGATTCGATACCCTAAGTACTACATTCGCATTAATGTGCACTTGCAGTTAGTATAGGGATTAAAACTAGACCTATCAGTAAACTAGCAAATAGGAACTTAGTCTAAAAAAGATGTAAAATACTAGTGACTAAATCTAAACCCAATTGGAAACAACGCCAAATTGATACTAGAATTTTTAGGTTCTTGGAATCAATTATCCTCAAACCCACAAGAAAAATTCTAGTGTAGCATATGTTGAGGTTGTCAAATCCTAATTGGATAGAGTCTAGTACAATAGGAATGCATACAACTCAAAGAGCTAAGCCAAACAGAAGAGAGGTTTTAAAACTAGCAATCCTAAGGGATCAGAGCAAGAAAGAAAGAAATTAAAAAGCAAGCAAGAAAGCAATAGAGAAATTCCAAATTTCAAGAGAGAACAAGAGAGAAAGCAATGAACAAAGATAAATACAATGATTAAAAGAGGTCTTAGGATGAGGTCAAAGTATCAAATTAAACTAGAGATGATCATGAGTCCTAATTAACAAACACATAATGCTAATGATGGCTTAATGACTCTAAAACTAGTTAATCACATTTACATGCTCATAAGCCGATTCTAATCAAGCAGTCATTCATTTCACAATTTCAAACCACAAGTTAGCATGCATTTCAATCAATCACAACACCATTTAGCAAGCTAAATCTTTTAGTCAAGAACACTAGTTAAGATTAATCATATTCCTAAGAACTAATCACTTTGATAATTCTCTAATCAAGAACAATCTTCCAATTGTGATTAAGAAACATTCAAACATTCAAATCAAGTTCTTATAACTATTAAACACCTTCGACATCAGTTCCCATTGGCCAAGTATGCAAAATCTCATATTAATTTCATTCAAGCATTTTGTCGAACACTTTCTGGAAAATAAAAAAGTATAGGATCTAAATCAATAATTCCTTGCAAATCTAGCATTGAGAACAATCTAGTAGAAAAGGATTAACATAAATGAAGCACTAAGAACCCAAGACCATCCTTAGTCTTACCTTAATCTACCTTATCTTTGAGACCCAAAACGACTACTCACTAATCAAAATTTTCCCAACTAAACCCATAAGGTGAGAAAATATGCTTAGGAAGATAAAATAAGATTAAATTAATAATAATGAAGTACAAACTGCATTGAAATATTGATCTTGTGTTGAAAAAGTTCTTAGATCTAAAAAATGGGAAAGGGAGATTTAAGAGAAGAGAAGATGCCAAAAATTAGGATTAAACATTATTTATAGGCTAAGGGTCTGAGATGGTCATTTAGGCTTGGGAAGGGAGTGGACGCGGTCGACCCAAACCGCTATGTCTGAACCGCGATGCTGCCCGCGGCCCAAACAGACCGCGGTCTACCATCCGTGGAAAATTTTGGTCATTTGAGGGCCTTGGCTCGTGAGGCTGTGGCAGTCCAGCCTGACCGGTACGCGTTGTCTGCAATGGTGGCCGCGGACGGCTCAGACCGCGATGCTTGGAACGCGGAATCTTCTGGTCGGTTGAACACTTGGTTTTGGGATTCTGATGGTGGGTGGAGAATACCGGTGCGGATGGACCGTATGGTGGTCAGGTGCTAACAGAGTAAGATTCCATGTGTTCTTTGATCGATACTCCCTAGGTGAGACCGCACTTATTAGATTACAGAAGTCAGTATGGTAAATTTGAATGATCTGAATGTGATATTGGAGTTAACTTAGGACAATTGCTAAGTGTGGGGGAAGTATATGTTGGTCTTGATGTCTGCAGGTTCATTTTTCATGTGGTTTACTAAGGGGAATTTGAGTGTAGTACTTCGAAGATGAAACGAGTTTCTGAAGTTTTCAAACTTCTTCTCCTCATTGTGGTGTTCTATTTTGCTTGAGGGCATGCAAATGCTAAGTGTGGGGGAGTTGATATATCATGGTTTTTTACCTGTTTTATACCATGATATAAGTATATATTAGAGTCTTTTGTAGTGTCTTTTGAGTCTTTTCAGGTGTTTATTTGGATTGCACACGTTTGGAGGAATTTGGAAGAGATTGGAGCTTTTTGGCAAGAGTTGGAGTTGTAGCCGTGATGAGAGAAACATAGCATATATGCTCGACCTGAGCGTCGATCGATGAACCCTTGCATCGATCGTTGCAGTGCCAATTCGCAGAAACGCTAGCGCGTTAATGAAGATTTGAAGAATTATAGTTTTGACCCAGAAGTTCCTATATTTGCAAGGAAGACCCAAAACGTGGTGTTTTGTTTTAGTGACACTTTTCATACTTTTAGCTAGAGAGAGTTTTGGAGCTTTGGGGCTGATCCGTTCCTTGTAATGCTTTTTGGAGAAGATTTCGAACCCCTTTTCATTATCTACCCTTTCTTTAATGTAATCTATTCATATTATGTTGTTTGCTTTAATCAGTATGTATGAGTAGATTCATTGTTAGGTTTAGGGATTCTCAACAGGGTTTTCATGACTTGTTAGATTAAATTAATCAGTTAAGGATTCATAACTTGTTATTTTTTCAACCTAAGTTGCACTTAAAGCTAGTTTCTAACCTGATTAAGTGAAATCTTGATCTAGGGTTTATAAACTGACACGAAAGTGTAATTTAGAATATGATCTGTTAAGGTTGAGAAATTTAGTTATCTACAAAGAAATTTGGTTAAACTGAATTGTGAACTAATTGAAACTGCACTTAATGCTAGTTTAATTTGTTAGGAATTGCAAGGAAATTTGGATTTCTAGGGTTTAGACTTAGTAAATTCTCGCAACGAAAGTTGGTTAGTTTCACATATGTGTTTGAGTTCTAGAACGGTTCTTAATTCGATCATGACTGATATTTGATTTGCATGGCATGATTTCCTGAGAACGCCATTGACCTAGAGTTTTATTATTTGAAAAACAAACTCGCTTGCCTACTGATTTATTTACTGCTTTTTAATTTACTACTCTTGATTTACATCGCTTAGCTAATCTTGACACTCTGTAGATTATCGTAAGATTCTTGAGTCTCTGTGGTTCGAACCCTATATACTACATTTGCATGTGCACTTGCAGTGTAACTTACGAAATTAAACTCTGAGCATACCATTGATTAGAACCAGCCTTGCCCTGGAGCTTCTCCAATTTTCCAACTCTGGGTCTTAAGGAATCCATCTTAGAATAGAGGTCCTTGAAGTTGGAATCAACCCTTATATTCATGTCCACCATTTTCATTCTCAAGTATATTGCTCCATTAGCTTGCTCTTGAATATTTTGTTGAAACATAGTATTCATTTCAAGGTCTTGAGCTATAGAGCTTGAAGCATGAGGTTGCTGGTTGAATTCCTCCTTGTTGTGAGGCACAAAGACTTGTTGAGGATAATATCCTTGTCTCATATAGTTTTTAAACCCTTGTTGGTAATTTTCTTGACTACCCAAGTAGTTTACCTCCTTTTGAGTGATGTGATCCACTTCAATAACCTCTTGAAAGGCTTGATTGGTTCCATTGTTGCCAATGAGTGGATCTTCTTATTCTCACTATTTAGGATGAACTTGTTCATTTTTTCATTCAAGGCTTTGACTCTTGGTAGTGGTCCTCAAGAGTTTTTATTCCCCTTGGTGCTCTATCATAGTCCTCATTTTAGTTTCCATCACTTAAAGCAAGGTTCTCAACAAGCTCCATTCCATATTCTACTTCATTTTTATAAAATTTCCATTAATAGTGGTGTGTAGGAGCATCCTTATCTTTGAAAGGACACAACGACAGAGAATACTAAGGAGATACTCTTCCGAGAAACCGTGGTGTGGTCGTTGATTGGTGTAGCACTTGAACAGTTCCCATGCCTCACTGAAGGTCTCATTGTTTCGCTGAGAAATGGCGGTGATATCATTCTTAAATCGGGCTGTTCTTGAGCTAGAGAAGAACTTGGAGAGGAAATCTTTCTTGCAATCATCCTATGAAGTGATTTAACCTTGAGGGAGGGTCCTTTCCCACTGGTGTGATTTATCCCCGAGAGAGAAGAAAAAAGCCATAGCTTGAAGCTATCTTTAGACATACCATTGATATTGGTCAACCCATAAATCCTATGGAATTGGTCCAAGTGTTCCAAAGGATATTCAGGAGCATGACCATGGAACCTATTGCCTTGTACCATTGAGATGAGGCTTGTCTTGATATCATAACGGTTTTTATGAATCCGATGAGGCAAGATACCCTGGCGGTTTTGGTGTGTGTTCGGAGCATCACCCGCTCCAATGGGTCTACCCCCCGATGCACCGACAGTCCCACACCTCTAGCAGCTTTAGGGGGTTGCCGTGGAGTATGATGATTTAGAGGAGTTAGTGATTGAGTTTTTCACCATGATCAACTTGATATCCTTGGACACCTAGGCCAAATTGTTCATCCGAGTGATCCATACCCAAACGCTGAATGTGAGTGCTTCTCTTTCCTTGATTCCTTACTCTAGCTTCTTATCCCACTAGTTGAATATTAACCAAAGGGTGAACTAATTGTGCTTTTCCTCTAGACCTTGTGATCATTCACCTATGAGAATAAGAAAGATAGACAAGCAGAGAGATTAGTAAACTAGATGAAGGAACTTAGTCTCAAAAAGATGTAAAATACTAGTGACTAAATCTAAACCCAATTGGAAACAATGCCAAATTGATACTAGAATTTTTAGATTCTTGGAATCATTTATCCTCAAACCCACAAGAAAAATTCTAGTGTAGTATATGTTGAGGTTGTCAAATCCTAATTGGATAGAGTCTAGTACAATAGGAATGCATACAACTCTAAGAGCTAAGCCAAACATAAGAGAGGTTTTAAAACTAGCAATCCTAAAGGATCATAGCAAGAAAGAAAGAAATTAAAAAGCAACAAGAAAGCAATAGATAAATTCCAAATTTCAAGAGAGAAAAAGAGAGAAAGCAATGAACAAACATGAAGACAATAATTAAAAGAGGTCTTACGATGAAGTCAAAGTATCAAAGTAAACTAGAGATGATCATGAGTGCTAGTTAACAAACACACAATGCTAATAATGGCTCTAAAACTAGTTAATCACATTTACATGCTCATAAGCCGATTCTAATCAAGCAGTCATTCATTTCACAATTTCAAATCACAAGTTAGCATGCATTTCAAGAAATCACAACACCATTTAGCAAGCTAAATCTTTTAGTAAAGAACATTAATTAATTTAATCATATTCCTAAGAACTAATCACTTTTATAAGTCTCTAGTAAATAACAATCTTCCAATTGTGATTAAGAAACATTCAAACATTCAAATCAAGTTCTTGTAACTATTAAACACCTTAGACATCAGTTCCCATTGGCCAAGTATGCAAAATCTCATATTAAGTTCATTCAAGCATTTTGTCAAACACTTTCCGGGAAATAAAAATTCTAGGATCTAAATCAACAATTCCTTGCAAATCTAGCATTTAGAACAACCTAGTAGAGAAGGATTAACATAAATGAAGCACTAAGAACCCAAGGCCATCCTTAATCTACCTTATCTTTGAGATCCAAAACGACTACTCACTATTCAAAATTTTCCCAACTAAACCCATAGAGATAAAGTGAGAAAGTATGATTAGGAAGATAAAATAAGAGAAAATTAATAATAATGAAGTACAAATTGCATTGAAAGATTGATCTTGTGTTGACAAAGTTCTTAGATCTAAAAATGGGAAAGAGAGATTTACGAGAAGAGAAGATGCCTAAAAATTAGGATAAACCACTATTTATAGGCTAAGGGTTTGAGATGGTCATTTAGACTTGGGAAGGGAGTGGTCGTGGTCGACTCGAACCGCTATGTCTGAACCGCGATACTGCCCGCGGCCCAGACAGACCGCGGTGCACCATCCATGGAATTTTTTGGTCATTTCAGGGTCTTCGCTCCCGAGTCTGTGGCAGTCCAGCCTGACCGGTATGCATTGTCTGCAATGGTGGCCGCGGCCGACTCAGACCGTGATGCTTGGAACGCGGAATCTTCTGGTCGGTTGAACACTTGGTTTGGGATTCTGATGGTGGGTGAAGCATACCGGTTCGGATGGACCGTATGGTGGCCAGGTGCTAACAGAGTAAGATTCCATGTGTTCTTTGATCGATACTCCCTAGGTGAGACCGCACTTATTAGATTACAGAAGTCAGTATGGTGAATTTGAATGCTTTGAATGTGATTGTGGAGTTTACTTAGGACAATTGCTAAGTCTGGGGGGCTGTATATGTTGGTCTTGATGTCTGCATGTTCATTTTTGATGTGGTTTACTAAGGGGAATCTGAGTGTAGTACTTCAACGATGAAACGAGTTTCTGAAGTTTTCAAACTTCTTCTCCTCATCTTGGTTTTCAGTTTTGCTTGAGGGCAAGCAAATTCTAAGTGTGGGGGAGTTGATATAACATGGTTTTTTTACCTGTTTTAAGTCATGATATAAGTATATATTAGAGTCTCTTGTAGTGTCTTTCGAGTCTTTTCAGGTGTTTATTAGGATTGCACACGTTTGGAGGACTTTGGAAGATATTGGAGCTTTCTGGGCAAGAGTTGGAGCTGGAGCTGTGATGAGAGAAACATAGCATCTCTGTTCGACATAAGCGTCGATCGATGCACCCTTGCAATGATCGTTGCAGTGCCAATTCGCAGAAACGGTAGCGCATTAATGAAGATATGAAAAATTACAATTTTGACCCAGAATTTTCGATATTTGCAAGGAAGACCCAAAAAATATTATACACTTTATATTAGGGTTTTTGGTGTTTTGTTTTTTGTGACACTTTTCATACTTTTAGCTAGAGAGAGTTTTGGAGCTTTGGGGCTGATCTGTTCCTTGTACTGCTTTTTGGAGAAGATTCGAACCCCTTTTCATTCTCTACTCTTTCTTTAATGCAATCTATTCTTATTATGTTGTTTGCTTCAATCAGTATGTATGAGTAGATTCATTGTTAGGTTTAGGGATTCTCAATAGGGTTTTCATGACTTGTTAGATTAAATTAATCAGTTAAGGATTCATAACTTGTTAGTTCTTCAACCTGAATTGCACCTAAAGCTAGTTTCTAACCTGATTAATTGGAATCTAGATCTAGGGTTTATAAATTGACACGAAAGTGTAACTTAGAATATGATCTGTTTAGGTTGAGTAATTTAGCTATCCACAAAGAAATTTAGTTAAACTAAATTGTGAACTAATCGAACCTGCACTTAATGCTAGTTTAATCTGTTAGGAATTGCAAAATAATTTGTATTTCTAGGGTTTAGACTTAGTAAATTCTCGCAACGAAAGTTGGTTAGTTTCACATATGTGTTTGAGTTCTAGAACGGTTCTTAATTCGATCATGACTGATATTTAATTTGCATTGCATGATTTCCTGAGAATGCCATTGACTTAGCGCTTTTAGTATTTGAAAAACAAACTCGCTTGTCTACTAATTTATTTACTGCATTTTAGTTTACTACTCTTGATTTACATCGTTTAGCTAATCTTGACACTCTGTAGTTTATCGTAAGATTCTTGAGTCTTTGTGGCTCGACCCCTATATACTATATTTGCCTGTGTACTTGCGGTGTAACTTAAGAAATTAAACTCTGAGCATATCATTGATTAGATTCAACCTTGCCCTTGAGCTACTCCAATTTTCCAACTCTAGGGCTTAAGGAATCCATCTTAGAAGAGAAGTCCTTGAAGTTGGTATCAACCTTGATATTCATGTCCACCATTTTCTTTCTCAAGTATATGGCTCCATTAGCTTGAATACTTTGTTGAAGCATAGTATTCATTTCAAGGTCTTGAGCTATAGAGCTTGAAGCATGAGGTTGCTGGTTGAATTCCTCCTTGTTGTAAGGCAAAAAAGACTTGTTGAGGATAATATCCTTGTCTCCTATAGTTTTTAAACCCTTGTTGGTAATTTCCTTGATTACCCAAGTAGTTTACCTCCTTTTGAGTGATGTGATCCACTTCAATAACCTCTTGAAAGGCTTGATTGGTTCCATTGTTGCCAATGAGTGGATCTTCTTATTCTCACTATTTAGGATGAACTTTTCCATTTTTCATTCAAGGCTTTGATCTCCTTGGTAGTGTGGTCCTCAGGAGTTTTTATTCCCCTTGGTGCTCTATCATAGTACACATTTTAGTTTCCATCACTCAATGCAGGGTTCTCAACAAGCTCCATTCCATCTTCTACTTCCCTTTTATAAAATTTCCATTAAGAGCGGTGTGTAGGAGCATCCTTATCTTTGGAAAGTCACCACGACAAAGAATACTAAGGAGATACTCTTCCGATAAACCGTGGTGTGGTAGTTGATTGGTGTAGCACTTGAACCGTTCCCATGCCTCACTGAAGGTCTCATTGTTGCGCTGAGAAAAGGCGGTGATATCATTCCTAAATCGGGTTGTTCTTGAGCTAGAGAAGAACTTGGAGAGGAAATCTTTCTTGCAAACATCCTATGAAGTGATTGAACCTTGAGGGAGGGTCCTTTCCCACTGGTGTGCTTTATCCCCGAGAGAGAAAAAAAAAAGCCATAGCTTGAAGATATCTTTAGACATACCATTGATTTTGGTCAACCCACAAATCCTATCGAATTGGTCCAAGTGGTCCAAAGGATCTTCAGGAGCATGACCATGAAACCTATTGCCTTGTACCATTTAGATGAGGCTTGTCTTGATCTCATAATGGTTTTTATGAATCAGATGAGGCAAGATACCTTGGTGGTTTTGGTGTGTGTTCGGAGCATCACCCGCTCCAATGGGTCTACCTCCCCGATGCACCGACAGTCCCACACCTCTAGCAGCTTTAGGGGGTTGGCGTGGAGTATGAGGGTTAGGAGGAGGTAGGTGATTGAGTTTTTCACCATGATGAACTTGATATATTTGGACACCTAGGCCAAATTGTTCATCCGAGTGATCCATACCCAAACGCTGAATGTGAGTGCCTCTCTTTCCTTGATTCCTTACTCTAGCTTCTTGTCCCACTAGCTGAATATTAACCAAAGGGTGAACTAATTGTGCTTTTCCTCTAGACCTTGTGATCATTCACCTATGAGAATAAGAAAGATAGACAAGTAGAGAGATTAGTAAACTAGAAAATAGGAACTTAGTCTAAAAAAATGTAAAATAGTAGTGACTAAATCTAAACCCAATTGGAAACAACGCCAAATTGATACTAGAATTTTTAGGTTCTTGGAATCATTTATCCTCAAACCCACAATAAAAATTCTAGTGTAGTATATGTTGAGGTTATCAAATCGTAATTGGATAGAGTCTAGTACAATAGGAATTTATACAACTCTAAGAGCTAAGCCAAACAGAAGAGAGGTTTTAAAACTAGCAATCCTAAGGGATCAGAGCAAGAAAGAAAGAAATTAAAAAGCAAGCAAGAAAGCAATATAGAAATTCCAAATTTCAAGAGAGAACAAGAGAGAAAGCAATGAACAAAGATAAAGACATTGATTAAAAGAGGTCTTACGATGAGGTCAAAGTATCAAAGTAAACTGGAGATGATCATGAGTGCTAATTAACAAACACACAATGCTTAATGGCTTAATGAATCTAAAACTAGTTAATTACATTTACATGCTCATAAGCCGATTCTAATCAATCAGTCATTCATTTCACAATTTCAAATCACAAGTTAGCATGCATTTCAAGCAATCACAACACCATTTAGCAAGCTAAATCTTTTAGTAAAGAACACTAATTAAGATTAATCATATTCCTAAGAACTAATCACTTTGATAAGTCTCTAGTCAAGAACAATCTTCCAATTGTGATTAAGAAACATTCAAACATTCAAATCAAGTTCTTATAACTATTAAACACCTTAGACATCAGTTCCCATTGGCCAAGTATGCAAAATCTCATATAAAGTTCATTCAAGCATTTTGTCAAACACTTTCCAGGAAATAAAAAGTCTAGTATTTAAATCAACAATTCCTTGCAAATCTAGCATTGAGAACAACCTAGTAGAGAAGGAGTAACATAAATGAAACACTAAGCACCCAAGACCATCCTTAATCTACCTTATCTTTGAGACCCAAAACGACTACTCACTAATCAAAATTTTCCCAACTAAACCCATAGAGATAAAGTGAGAAAATATTATTAGGAAGATAAAATAAGAATAAATTAATAATAAAGATGTACAAACTGCATTGAAAGATTGATCTTGTGTTGACAAAGTTCTTAGATCTAAAAATGGGAAAGAGAGAATTAAGAGAAGAGAAGATGCCTAAAAATTAGTATAAAACACTATTTATAGGCTAAGGGTTTTAGATGGTCATTTAGGCTTGGGAAGGGAGTGGTCGCGATCGACCCAAACCGCTATGTCTGAACCGCGATACTGCTCGCGGCCTGGATAGACCGTGGTGCACCATCCTTGGAAATTTTTGGTCATTTGAGGGTCTTCACTCGTGAGTCTGTGGCAGTCGAGCTTGACCAGTATGCGTTGTCTGCAATGATGGCCGCCAACTCAGACCGTGATGCTTGGAACGCGGAATCTTCTGGTCGGTTGAACACTTGGTTTGGGATTTTGATGGTGGGTGGAGCATACCGGTACGGATGGACTGTATTGTGGTCAGGCGCTAACAGAGTAAGATTCCATGTGTTCTTTGATCGAAACTCTCTAGGTGAGACCGCACTTATTAGATTACAGAAGTCAGTATGGTGAATTTGAATGCTTTGAATGTGATTGTGGAGTTTACTTAGGACAATTGCTAAGTGTTGGGGCTGTATATGTTGGTCTTGATGTCTGCTGGTTCATTTTTGATGTGGTTTACTAAGGGGAATCTGAGTGTAGTACTTCAAAGATGAAACGAGTTTTTAAAGTTTTCAAACTTCTTCTCCTCATCTTGGTTTTCTGTTTTGCTTGAGGGCAAGCAAATGCTAAGTGTTGGGGAGTTGATATATCATGGTTTTTTTACCTGTTTTAAGCCATGATATAAGTATATATTAGAGTCTTTTGTAGTGTCGTTCGAGTCTTTTCAGGTGTTTATTAGGATTGCACACTTTTGGAGAACTTTGGAAGATATTGGAGCTTTCTGGGCAAGAGTTGGAGCTGGAGCTGTGATGAGAGAAACATAGCATCTCTGTTCGACCTGAGCGTCGATCGATGCACCCTTGCATCGATCGTTGCAGTGCCAATTCGCAGAAAAGATAGCGCATTAATGAAGATTTGAAAATTTACAGTTTTGACCCAAAATTTATGATATACACTTTATATTAGGGTTTTTGGTGTTTTGCTTTTTGTGACACTTTTCATACTTTTAGCTAGAGAGAGTTTTGGAGCTTTGGGGTTGATCCGTTCCTTGTACTGCTTTTTGGAGAAGATTCGAACCCCTTTTAATTCTTTACTCTTTCTTTAATGCAATCTATTCATATTATGTTGTTTGCTTCAATCAGTATGTATGAGTAGATTCATTGTTACGTTTAGGGATTATCAATAGGGTTTTCATGACTTGTTAGATTAAATTAATCAGTTAAGGATTTATAACTTGTTAGTTTTTCAACCTGAATTGCACTTAAAGCTAGTTTCTAACCTGATTAATTGGAATCTAGATCTAGGGATTATAAATTGACACGAAAGTGTAATTTTGAATCTGATCTGTTTAAGTTGAGTAATTTAGTTATCTGCAAAGAAATTTGGTTAAACTGAATTGTGAACTAATCGAACCTGCACTTAATGATAGTTTAATCTGTTAGGAATTGCAAAGAAATTTGTATTTCTAGGGTTTAGACTTAGTAAATTCTGGCAACGAAAGTTGGTTAGTTTCACATATGTGTTTGAGTTCTATAACGGTTCTTAATTCGATCATGACTGATATTTTATTTGCATTGCATGGTTTCCTGAGAACGCCATTGACCTAGCGTTTTTAGTATTTGAAAAACAAACTCGCTTGTCTACTGATTTATTTACTGCTTTTTAGTTTACTACTCTTGATGTACATCGTTTAGCTAATCTTGACACTCTGTAGTTTATCGTAAGATTCTTGAGTCTTTGTGGTTCGACCCCTATATACTACATTTTCCTGTGTGATATTGTTATCATGACTATACTTGGTTGATTGTTTGGTGATATTAATGTTATGATTGCTTGATTGGTTGATAATGATATTGTTGTTATGATATAACATGCTTTTGACTGATAACCAAGTAATGAACAAATGATTAAAACATGGAAAACTATTAAGTAATAGTAATATGACGATTGGTTCATGAATGATTGATTGGTAAGATGCTGTGTGAATGATTGTTGTGATGTGGTATGTTTAATAGTTTGCTTGATGTGTTAGTGACATGGTGTTATAATGGGCATATCGACTTCCCTACCCGAGGGATCCTCGTTAGCTTACCGGTCGGTTCACGTACTCTCGGGTCGTGTTACTGGCATGTGTTAACCTACTGGGTGACGCCGGTAGGTGTGTGGTCCGGAGAATACGGGGTCATGTCCTAGTACCGGACTTCATGGAAACTCTGACTATCTAGGGGTAGCCAGAGTCGCCGCGTATCGATGGACGGAGAACGGTGTCTTACTTATAGTACTCCGTGTCTATAAGTAAGAGTCGAAGGAATTACTACCGTGGGACTATACGGTGACGGGACAAGTATTCCGAGGGAATGATGATATTGCCAGGGCCCATAGAATGCATATAGTTCATTTGTTGTTATAGTGCTTCGGCTATTTATCACTGCTTGTGTAACTTTCCGTCATTGCTTGTGTTTGGGGTTGGGTTGGGTGGACGGGAAGTTACTTATTAGTTGGGGAATCTCAACTCACTGGGTTGATAATAGATCGCTCACCCCTCTCTTTTATCTTTTCAGGTAACCCATAGGAGTAGAAGATCGCAGGACGTTAGGCCAACCGGTATAGTGTCGACGTCTCTTTCGCAACGATAATTTCAAGTAATGTTGTATTCATTTAAATAAATAATGTCCATGGACCTATTTGTATTTCTGCACTTTTTAATAAACGATGTTTTATATTCGTAAAAGCATGTTTATTATATTAGACTAGTCCGGTCTATTATAACTACGCAATTTTACTAAGGTTGCAAAGCTTTAGTCAAAATTTGGGAAACGTGTAATTGAATAATTCGGTTTAGTTTGACGACGTAAGTTGTTAAGCCAAGCCGATTTAATCAAACATGGTAAAAATATAACGGCTCTGGTCCCGACTGAGGAAACCGGTGATCATGTTCTTGTTTGATTGTTGGTCATCGGTTGACTAAGGTCAAAGCAGAACAGGGGCGTTACAAAAGGTGGTATTAGAGCATGGTTCCGATCATGCTCATAGAACATGTGTTTTCAGATTTATCAAGTCAAAAACTGGGTCACGAAAGAGACATTAGGAAACCGGTCACGTCCTGTGTAGTTAGGACTTAGTCACTTACCCGTTTATGATGCAGATGGAGGACAGGGTAATCCGTAGTGGCGGGGATAGTATGGCTATGGGGTCGGAACGGGTTTCGGAACGCAGAGGACTGGGTCACGAGGAATCAGCCGAAAAGGCTAAGTCACCGGAAAATTCGGGCAACCAGGAAGGACAGGCATATCAGGCGCAAGCAACTGTAGAAAAGGACACCGAAGATACTGGATCTAGCAGTGATCGTCCAAAGGAGATGCCAAGGAACAATTAGAATGGAGGCCAAGATGTGAACCCGGAGCCGTAGCATACCTTGAAAATGCTTCATGACGTAATGACTCGAGCTATGGAATCACCACAAGTAACCCCTGATGCGACGGCTCGACCACCGTTCCTATCTTTGATCTCCACGATGAAGAAAATGGGAACTACGCACTTCTCCGGTGCAACTGACCCGTTAGTCGCTGATTGATGGATCCGAATGGTGGAGAAGAACTTCAAGGCTATAAGATGCCCGGAGGTTTACAAGCCAAGCGTGGGAGCTTACTACCTGGACCGAGATGCAGCTGATTGGTGGGAAAGTCGGGAAGCCCAAGTGGGACATATGGTGAAGACCTGGTCAGCGTTCAAGGAGGAATTTGAGCGCAAGTTCCTTACCTCGGAGTCAAGGCGTCGACTACAACGAGAGTTTGCTAACCTCGAACAACGGAGTACATCAGTTCGGGAGTACAAATCCAAGTTCATGTGACTTAAGCGTTATGTGGGCAACAATAATGGAGATGAGGAGGCGATGATCACCAACTTATGTTCGGTCTTCGACCCGAGTTGGAGAGCAGACTTGCGGTGGGGAACTTCTCAAGTCTCACGGACTTGGTGGAGAAAGCCGTAAGCGTAGAGATCGGGTTAACAGCTGAACGAGCGGTGCGGGTAAACTTCAACTCAAACCAAGGCGGAAGGTCATCAAACCAGCAGGGCCGGCACTCTGGAAAAAACTGTCACTTCAAAGACAAAGGCAAACGACCCCAAGGACCAACCGACTCATTCAAGGGCGCGTCAGTATGCTACAACTGCGGTCAGCCTAGACACATCTCCAAATATTGTCCAAGGAATGCAGCACATCACGCATCACCCGGTCTTACCTGTTTCCGATGTGGTCAGAAGGGCCATTAGGCTCGAGGATGTTCGAATCTGATCCCAACCACCCCACTCGCCATCAAGGCTCCACCAGCTTGCCCTACGGTTGATCCCGCCCGCCAGTGTCAAGCCTTAGATGGTAGGGTTTATGCCTTAGAGATAGATAATAATGAGGCCCCAAAGCCCGTTCAGGGTCCTATTACAGGTACGCATGTACCTGAACCCTAATCCTTATGTGTTTGTGGTATCTACTAAGTTGTTTAAAAATATAAATAAATAAAGTATTCTATTTTAAAATAAAGTACCCTATTTTAAGTTAAATATTAATATGACATGAACCATACATGTCGCGGGTCGTCCTACACATGTATTGTTCGATTCGGGAGCCACCCATAGTTTTGTAACTCCAAAAGTAGTCGATGAAATCGTAGGGAGTTACAAAACAGAAAAATTTAGTGTTGCGGTGTTGACCCACAGAAAGAAAATCCTCCAAATAGATAAGTATATTCGGAACGTATCGCTAGTCATCGAGGCGAAGCAGCTCTTGGCGAATCTACTAATCACTCCTCTGGCGTGGTACGAAGCCATACTCGGAATGGACTGGTTGTCTGGCTATCAGGCCCAGTTAGACTGCGGTCGAGGGAGGTTTACGTTTTGTGGAAACGGAATGGAGAAGGTAGTATACTACAGGATTAACCCTAGTAAATCGGTGTATACAATTGCGGCTCTTCGAGTTCAAGACTTGATCAAGATCAAAGACATTGCGATGGTCCAGGAGTTCGAGGACGTATTTGCGGCGTTAAAAGAATTACCTCCACCTCGGAATAATCCTTTGACCATTAATTTGGAACCAGAAGCGAAGGGTATCGCAAAGGCTCCTTACCGAATGGCACCAGCAGAGTTGGGAGAACTCCAGAAGCAGCTTGAAGATTTGACCGGGAAAGGCTTTACTCGACCAAGCTCGTCACCATGGGAAGCTTCAGTGTTATTCGTAAAGAAGAAGGACGGGAGTATGAGATTATGCATCGACTATCGCAGAATCAATAACATCACCATCAAGGATAAATATCCGTTGCCTCGAATCGATGAACTTTTGGATCAGCTTAAGGGAGCAAGCTGGGTTTCAAAAATAGATTTGGCATCTGGATATCACAAAATTCCTATCATTGAGGAGGATATCATGAAGACGGCGTTTCGAACCAGATATGGGCAGTTTGAGTTTGTGGTAATGCATTTCGGGCTTACCAACGCACCAGCAGCCTTTATGCGGTTCATGAATGAGGTTTTCCGTGACTCTCGATAAATTTGTTATCATATTTATCGACGATATTCTGGTTTACTCAAAGACCGAAGAAGAGCACGGACCACATTTACCGTTAGTTCTCGAGAGATTGCGAAAGCTGAAACTGTTTGCTAAGTTTAGTAAATGCTCGTTTTGGCAGAGGTAAACTGGATTCCTAGGTCATCGCATCTCCAAGAAAGGAGTATCAGCCGATCCCGAAAAGGTTAAACCAATCCAAGAGTGGCCTCGGCCTACCTCTGTAACGGAAGTTCGGATTTTTCTTGGCTTGGCAGGGTATTATCGAAAGTTTGTTCGTGGATTTTCATCAATCGCAAAGCCTTTGACGAAACTAACAGGGAAAGGAGTTCCCTTTATTGGGAGTAATGACGCAGAAGACGCTTCTTCTAAGTTAAAGACTTATTTGACTTCAACACCAGTTTTGGCGTTGCCAGAATCTGGGAAACCCTATACAGTGTATACCGATGCGTCGCGAGTTGGTTTGGGGTGTGGCTTAATGCAAGAAGGAAAAGTCATCGCTTATGCATCTCGTCAGTTAAGGAATCACGAGGAGAACTATCGGACGCACGACATGGAAATGGTGGCGGTTGTATTCTTATTGCGGATTTGGAGATCCTACCTTTACGGCGAAAGCATAGAAGTATTTACGGACCATCAAAGTCTTAAATACTTGTTCACGCAACTGGATCTTAACCTAAGGCAGCGGAGGTGGATGGAATTCATCACAGACTTTGATCTCAAGATCAAGTATCACCCTGGAAAGGCTAATGTGGTTGCGGATGCACTTAGCTGGCGAAAAAACAAGGCTAGCATCAAAAAGGAGCTTGAAACCCTAACCGAAGAACTCAAGTTGGTAAACTTGGCTGCGATGGAAGGAGAAGAAAATGGGCCGTTAGGTTTAAAAGCTATAAAGCAGGCGGATTTAGTTCTTCGAATCCGAGAATAGCAGCAGAGAGATGAGAAGATTTTAAAGGTCATTGAAGAAGTAAGAAATCGGGATGGACCAAACCAGAGCGGTTATCATCTTGCCAATGATGGTACATTATTTATAAAGGGAAGGATCACTGTACCAGAAGGTCATGGTCTGTGAGAAGAAATTTTGGAAGCAGCGCATCATTCTTTGCTTAGCATCCACCCCGGGAGTTCAAAAATGTACAAAGACGTGAGGAGGTATTACCTTTGGCCGGGAATGAAAAAGTCTGTAGCTCGATGGGTAGCTCAATGCCCGACTTCTCAACAGATCAAAGTGGTGCATCAAGTACCCGGTGGTATACTCAGAGTCTACCTATTCCTCAGTGGAAATGGGATTCCATATCAATGGATTTTATCACCGGAATGCCAACAACAAAAGGGAGGGCAAACAATGAAATTTGGGTAATTGTTGATCGTCTGACAAAGGTGGCTCATCTGATTCCGATAAAGGATACAGATAAGGTGGAAGCTTTGGCTGAGCTTTATATCGACCAAATCATTCGCCTTCATGGACTTCCAGCATATATTGTGTCAGATAGGGATCCACGATTTACCTACATCTTCTAGAGAGCATTACAAGAAGCTTTGGGAACGGAGTTGCGTATCAGTACTACTTATCATCCAGAAACCGACGGCCAAACCGAAAGGACTATCCGGACCATATAGGACATGTTGGGAATGTGTGCACTCGATTGTGCCGGAAATTGGGAAACGCACTTACCATTGGGGGAGTTCTCGTATAACAACAACTACCATTCCAGTATCGGAATGTCCCCATATGAAGCTCTATATGGGTGACCATGTAGAACTCCACTATGTTGGGCCGAGATCGGAGAGCGAGAAGTCTTTGGACCTAAGATCGTCGATGAGGCCGACAGAAGAAATTTGCAGATCAAGCAAGGCGAGAAGTTAACTTTGACGTTGGAGATTGGGTTTATTCGAGGTTTTCTTTGCAAAGAAGAGGGGAACGGTTCGGCAAGTTTGGAAAGTTAGCAGTTCGCTACATTGGACCATACCAAGTAATTGGTAAGGTTGGAGAAGTGGCGTATAAATTGGATTTACCGGCTGACATGCGGATTCGCCCAGTGTTCCATGTGTCCATGCTACGGAAATTCATTCGTGATCCAAGAGATGTGGAAAAGGAGAAAATAGAAGATCTTCAATCGAACCTTACCTATACTGAAGGACATATTTGCATGGGAGAGAGACGCATCCGGAAACTCAAGAATAGAGAGATTCCGCAAATCCAAGTCTTCTGGGGGAAGCAAAATCATGTGACCGTCACATGGGAGGATGAATCAAGATTCAGAGAATCGTATCCGGAGTTTTCAATTAGGGATCAATAGAAAGGAGTTTCTAAAACCTTAAAGAATTTGAGGACAAATTCTAATAGGGGGGAGAGAATGTGATACCCTGATCTCGGAACTTGATAAAAATATTATTATTAAATATAATGGTCATTTTATCACTAATAAAATGAATTATAATTCTAAGAAATTCATTGGAATTATTTGGAAATTCTTGGGAATTTTCATTAAAAAACCGTTTTTTCCGAGAAACCGATAAAATGTTCGGGTAAGTTGGAGAACCCTCTAAAGTCCACCACAAATTATGAATTTTTTACCAGAGCTCCTTTAAATGATTTAGAAGCTATAGTTAAAAGTATTTAGTAAAATTTGATCCCTAGATTAAGTTATAAAGTTTAGATCATTAATAGGTAATTAATGACTAAAAATTCAAAATAAAATCTAGGGAGCTTCGGCTTGGATCAGGATGATTAGAGCTGATAAATAAAGTTATTTTGGACCTATATCAAGCCCATTAGGAAGCTTGGGCCACGAAATCTTGCAAGAAAGAAAAATATGCATTGTTGGTGTTTTTGGTACATTGAATCTAAAACTGTGTTGGCACTAATCTAAGAGGTTTCTAGAAGGGGTCTCCAGGTGTAAGGTGGGTGTTGAAGTGAAGTGTTTCTGGCCTGAATTTGGTGGGGTATCGTGGAGCAATATGGAGAGAAGAGAGGAGACATATGGAGGGTGGAGATCATCTCACTTTTGATATATAAGGAACCCTTCCCCCTCCTTTATTCTACCCACCAAAACTCATAAAGAGTAAAGAAGAGTAAGAGGAGAGAAAGAAGAGAGAAAGAAGAGAGGAAGAAGGGAGGAAGAAGAAGGAGAAGGAGGCGCAAAGAAGAAGGAGGAGCCGGGAGAAGAGAAAGTAGCCGGAGGAAGAAGAGAGAGAGAGGGAGAGAGAGAGAGAGAGAGAGAGAGAGAGAGAGAGAGAGAGAGAGAGAGAGAGAGAGAGAGAGAGAGAGAGAGAGAGAGAGAGAGAGAGAGAGAGAGAGAGAGAGAGAGAGAGAGAGAGAGAGAGAGAGAGAGAGAGAGAGAGAGAGAGAGAGAGAGAGAGAGAGAGAGAGAGAGAGAGAGAGAGAGAGAGAGAGAGAGAGAGAGAGAGAGAGAGAGAGAGAGAGAGAAGGAGAGATAGAGAGAGAGAGAGAGAGCAAGAGTTGGGATGGTGACGGAGGAACGGGAAATATTTCCTAAGCGGAGATTTTCAACGTTCCTCCCATGAACCGACCTTCTCTTTCATCATAGGCGGCTTATAATAAGGTTCATTCCGGAGGTTCGAGTAGTGAGTCTATTTAATACCGGGGTCAACCGCGACAACGTATTGGTGAGTTGGGGTTAATTTCTTGCCTAATGTTTTATTACGCAGGTTCCCGACACTAAGTTATGATCCGTCGGAATGAATATGACTAGTGTCGGTTTGATTAGTATATAGTAATGTGTGATATTGTTATCATGACTATACTTGGTTGATTATTTGGCGATATTAATGTTATGATTGCTTGATTAGTTGATAATGATATTGTTGTTATGATATAACATGCTATTAATTGATAACCAAGTAATGAACGAATGATTAAAACATGGAAAACTATTAAGTAATAACAATATGACGATTGGTTCATGAATGATTGATTGGTAAGATGTTGTGTGATTGATTGTTATGATGTGGTATGTTTAATAGTTTGCTTGATGTATTAGTGACATGGTATTATAGTGGGCATATCGACTTCCCTACCCGATGGATCCTCGGGAGCTTACCGGTCGGTTCACGTACTCTCGGGTCGTGTTACTGGCAGGTGTTAACCTACTGGGTGACGCCGGTAGGTGTGTGGTCCCGAGAATACGGGGTCATATTCTAGCGCCAGACTGCATGGAAACTCTGACTATCTAGGGGTAGCCTGAGTCGCCGCGTATCGATGGCCCGAGAATACAGGGTCATATTCTAGCGCCAGAATGCTTTTGGAGCCTCACGTTTAAGGTAATTAAATGCACTTTCCAAACTAGCAGAGACATGAGAGTTTCATGCGCACTTGTAGTGTTGTGACACCGATATCTTTGAAGTTCTGGACGGTTTTGCTCTTAACGGGATCGGAGAGAGTGGCTTCTCTAACGAGAGCAAATGTTGGATGGCCGGATTTGGCTGCGACGATGAATTTTTCTATGTAACTGGTTCCTCCGATATTTGCTCTCGTTAGAGAAGACACCAGGATAAGAAAGCGATAGAGAGCGCAAACGTGCATTCTCAATGGTCCTGTCCCAGAGTAGACACCAGGAAAAGAAAGATGCTGAGATATTTCTCTTTAATTTTGTCTAAACATGCAGCCAGAAAATATAAATATTCTTTAATTTCTCTTACTTGTTTGTCTCTCATAACTACAGATTCTTGTTGAGGCTAAAAGAATCACAGAGATTCGTTTGGCTGCACGTGTAAGTGTTGTCTTAAAATCAAAATACTCACTCGTACTAACTAAATAACAGTAGATGAAATTTGCTTACCATGATTGATGATACCTTTTTACCTTAGACGCATACTAGAACTCCATCGTCATCATCTTGTCTCTATAACGATTGCTCTTTCTAGCTGTCCAGTGTGCAGCAGAGCCTGATGTGCATGCGAATGATGATGGAGGTCCAGGGCGTAGTTTATCTCCATATTCCAATTCTCAACTTCCTGCAACTGCTGTGGCTCCATCAACACTAACTATGGCAAATTATGCTCCTACCCTTACTTCTCTGCGCATGGTGAGCGTCTCTCTCTTCCTCTCTTTCCTTTTTTTTTTATTTGGGTCTCCAGTTATCTGATTCTTTTTGGTGAATCTGTCAAATGTCCAGCTTCATGTGTACTTGAGAACCTATGGACTTGAACAAATGGTCCAAGCTGCAAGCTCTGCTGTTGGTCTTCGAACTATTAAGCGCGTTGAGCAGACTCTGCAAGATCTCGGGGTTTGTTTTTGCCTCTTGTTGTGTTTAACTTTTTTTTTTCTTTTTTTCTTTTTATATTTCCCATTGACTGGGGAATGAGACATAACTAATACCTTACGAAGGGCACTCACTCAAGCTACTTCTGCATGTCTTCTACTACTAACTTATGCGGATTTTTAGTTTGGATAGAGGCTATGACTATATTTGATTGGAACTGCTTCTAAGATTTTGCAAAATGATTTGTTTAGTATATATAGTTTTTTTTTGTTTGCAGGTCAATTTAAAGCCAAAAATTCCTACAAAAACTGTATGTGATGAGCATCTTGAATTACGAAAAGAAATTCTAACACTACTAAATCTTCAGAAGCAGGTAAAGTATGTGATACATGTTTCATATATAAAGCCTATCTCACATAAATTCACAAGTATACAAGCACTTCTTTTTCTAACTTGTTTCTTTTTATAACCTGGTTTTGATGGTCGTGCTTTCAGCTACAGTGTAAAGAGTCAGAAGGCTCATCACACCGTGAAGGATCATATGCCGCAATGCCAGATAATCCAAAGGTCAGCATCATAACTTGAATTTCCAGTTCTTACTACAGTTTCATCTTCGTATGGATATATCTCTAATCCTTTGTATTTGATCAGGATCGTGTTTTTGCATCTGAGCCATTCAGTTTTGGAGGTATATTTCCTTGTCTTCTTTGTTTCAGAACTGTAACTACTACTTAACCATCTCTAACTTGATTCTGTGTGTGGGGATTTCAGTTGAAAGACCAATCAAGAAGGAACAAGAGCACAAGGTGGTGCAGATCATTCAAGTATGTTCATGAACATCATTCACCACATTTCAACATTTATACACTTCTATCAACAATAAAACACATTTTTTTTTATAAAAAAGCCCCGCTGCATAGCGCGGACTAATACCTAATATGTATTAAAGATGGTTTACTGCAAAATGACTACATCAAATTTAGGGCCCAAACATAACTCAAATAAACAATACAATAATCAAGCCTTTGCCACAATGTAACAAAAATGACTATATAGTTTTCTAAAAAAATCAAGATTATTTTATTACGACTAACTAAAATTTTCAATAAACTGAGTTTACTGGAATTTGATATTTTTTACTTTTTCATAATTGGAATTGCAGATGGAACAATGAAGCAATATAATGATGCGAATAAAGAGTGGGGATACAGACAATTGATTCATCTTTCAACATTCCACGACACCAACGAAGGGTACATTGTGCAGGACACTTGTTCTTTTGGTTCTGAGATCTTTATCATCAACCCGGCCGAGCTACAAGAGAAAGTCACATTTAGACATCGAATGAAATAATCTTCCTAAATCAAAGAAACAATAACAATGAACTTAACATTGTGAAACTAACTGTAAAACTTTTGTAGGTTTGTGAGGTGGAGTGTCTTCAAAGAAACGTTAATATGTGTTTATATAACTTTTAAAGTCAGCTGGGTCTTTTGTTTTAGGAAAAAAGAAGAATCTCACAGAAATTTTGAAAATTTTATATATTTTTGGATAAACATCGATCAATCTGATGATTGATCTCCTTTTTAAATCAGTTGGAATTTTCAAGAATCTGGTTAACAGGTCAGTCGATCTCCTACTTTGTTTGCTTGGTTGACTGTCTATTTGTAGTATTTTTGGCATAACTTTTAATCGTACTGTAAATCTTCCTCAAACCATCTTTAAATAAAAAGTAACCCATCTATCTATCTTATATCCAAAATGTGGCTTGATCCATCAGTGAAAAAATCTTCCAATATGGTCAAATTTCTGATACTCGGGGACTGTCCAATTCTAAAAATGTCATTTTTGTTATTTCAGTATTTTGTCTAAAATACCTAGAACAACCTTTTTGAATTATGTGGAAGTTTCATGTCTTAGGTCTATAATTTTTTTTCAGGTCCGAAGACAACCTTTGAAAATTCATATCTAAAGAATCTCTTAGTACTAAGAGTGGTTTGAACCCGGAGCACAAGATAGCCAATTCTCTTGTATTATCACTAGACTATCAACACTGTGGTACCTAACGATTGTTGACACTAGAAACTTACTAAAAACGTATTAAAAATACCAAAATTACTTTGTGTTTCATGTAGTAGCTAGATGAGACGTTGTTGGAAGGTGAATATCTTGTTTCTCATTAAACTTGTATTTGCTTGGTGAAAATATTTTCAAAGTAAAGCTCTTTTACTTTTAGCCTAAGAATCTATATTATAATAGAGTAGTGCTCTCTCAAGATAGGGTGTCCGTGTGTCAAAGAAGACTAGAGCCTCGACAATATAAGCCCACACTCTATCTTTTACAACTCATAGACCCATTAACAGCCCAAAAAATTCTCCACATTCTATTATATCCTTCTATTCTCTTCTTTATCATCTCAAACTACATCCCTAACGCAGCTCCATTCATATTCCATGCTCTTTGATCTCCCTTTAACTGTCCTTATTATCCTCTGAATCTAATTAAACCTCATTCAATTAGACAAACCCTTCATTGATGTGGTCTTATAAATCCCTAGCCACTTCCCCAAAATCCGCCAACGCTACCTACCTAATGGGTTTACGAGCAGTGTGCTCGGCATATGCTTTGATTCCGCGCTTAAATCAGAGGAAGCTCACCGATTTCGTCCCTGGCAGCATCCGCTTCATCGTCCCATCACTTGCTTTTTCTCTCCATCAACCTTTATTTTTTAAATTAGGATAGGGTGAAGTAGTTTTGTTGCTGATATTGATTTAGGTTTTGGGGAAGAAAATAAGCGTAGTACGAGCAATGGCAAAATTTACTTCCCATATCCCAACTGCTCTTTTCTGTCAGACCCGCGTGAATGATATCACCTAGAAGGACAAGGGCAAGTGTTATTGATGATGGATCAGGATATCGCACAGCAATAGGAATCTTATATTATTTCTCTCTTACTCAAACATTGCTTTCGCAGTCAACAAACTCTCCCAGTTCATGCATCGCCCCAATCCAACGCATTGGCTTGCAGTCAAGTGAGTTCTTCGCTATTTTACCGGTAAGCTTCATATGTATATCTTATTATCTCGCACCAACAAACTATTTCTTCATGGATTCTCTGACGCAAACTAGGCTGGTGATAAATATGACTACACCTCGACATCGGCTCAGATCATGTTTCTCGAAATACATCCCATATCATGGTCTGCCAAGAAGTTATCGGTGTGGCTCGCTCGCGTACCGAAGCCGAATATCGCACTGTGGCGGAAACTGCATCTGATGTTCGGTGGATTTCTTCTCTTCTTGATGAGATTAGGTTTAATATTTTGGATTCTTCAGTCATCTACTGTGATAATATTGGAGCTACGTATTTCTGCGCGAATCATGTCTTTCACTCATGCAAGAAACATGTGGCTCTGTACTATCATTTCATTCAGGAACAGGTTCAAGCTGGTCACTCCGTGTGTCACATGTTTCATGCAAAGAACAGCTTTCTGATGCTTTCAAAAAGCCTCTACCACATGCTCGATTTGAATCATTATTTATAAAGATCGGTCTAGCTAATCGACGACTGTTTTGAGGGCACATATTATGATATACTCATATCATTAAAGATATGATTATATATAACTAGTATATATTTTTATATATCTCATACGATTCTGTTTAGATCTTCTTACATATGTATATATATGTTGTAACCTCTCTACTATCAATACAACACAATTCATAAACCTACAAATTAAACCCATTTTTTGAATCTGAAGCATGCGGAGGTATATAAAAACTGGTGATGATTAAATATGATATAATAGCCGTATAAAAAATATTTAAAATGAGAACATCGAAGTTTATACATTTCCATATAGGGTTGGTTGATATCTTGGACTAGGTCTTCTGTGATATGGTCATGGTCGTTGTCCTGCACAACTCTTACATGTGAGCGATAATGAGGAAGGATTCTTTTCGCGCTCGAACAACACCACTACTAATCCTCTCTCTCACTAGTGTTGTATTATAGTAGGTGGTTTGTTATGGTTAAATTTCTAAATTAATTATTGGTTACATAGTTGGTCTGGTTTCTTTTTGCCTAAACCGATTGTATATATAAAACATTGTACATTTTTCGCATGGAATTAATAAGAAATTAGTTTATACAAACATTCTTAATATGCTATCAAAGCATCCTTAAGCTCTCTCTCTCTCTTCAGCGTTAATGGCGGTTTCGGAGTTTTAAGCTTCGATTCGACTTGATTCATCTCCTATGAGTATATCCTATTGTCATATGATCTTGAATTTTGTCAAGCATTTCTTCTCGGTGCTGATTGAAATCTCTTTCTTTCTTTATTTTTTCATTGCTTCTTTCTTTTGATCTTCGTTCGTCTTCAATACTTTTCGTTCTCGATTTCGAAATACTCTTCATCTCAAGATTTCGATATCATTGACAATGGCTTTTAATGATGATTCTCGTCATCTGATTGACCAATACGAAAATCCGTATTTTCTACATAACAAACCAACTACTCTAATAACTCCAACCATGCGGGCTTGACACTGTTTTTGGATAGCTTTCTTCTGATGCAGAATTTCATTCATGGCATCGGTCAGCTCGTTTGGCATTGAATGTACATAAGAAAATTGGCTTCATAAACAGTACAATTCCAAAACCACCAAATAATTATAGATATTCTAGTTCTTGGTCTCGATGCAGTGATATGATCGGTACATGACTTATGAATTCGGTACCAGAAAAGATAGGTCAAAGTTTACTGTTTATGTCTGCAATTGAAGATATCTGGAAGAAATTGATGTCTCATTTTAAACAAGACGATGCTCCTAGAATATATGAGACTGAAAAACCACTAAGTAATATTCAAATGGAGCTATGGAAATCAGCACATATTATTCAGAACTTGTTACATTGTGGGAAAAGTACAAGAATTATGTTGATCTCAGTCTGTACATGTGGTCGTTGTGAGTGTAAAGAAGCAATGTTATGCGAGAAGTTACAACAGAGAAGCAAAGTAACTGAGTCCCTAATTGGATTTAATGAGACTTATGAAGCAACAAGGCGACACATTCTTATGTTGAAGCCAATTCCTAGCATTGACGATGTGTATAACATGGTTACTCAAGATGAGTGTAAGAAGTCTATTAAACCGGCTACAAGATTGGATAATGTGGCCTTCTAAGGATCAGGTCCAACTGATTATTACAAGACCGGTCCTTACTCTGGGAATCCAGATATGCAAAGCAATGCAAATTTCCATGATCAAGCTGAGAATGCAGCATATTCAGCAACTTATCATGGACATCCATCGAAGCTTATTTGTACACGGTCGCACATGTCATACAATTCATAAATGTTATAAGCTTAATGGATATCCACCAGGACATAAATTTCTTCAATGATCATATTCACAATCGAGTGGACCGTTTAGAACAATTACAAGACTTATTTCCCTCCTCAATCTCATTTTCAACAATCTCACTATCCGAAAGCAGCTCATGTTGGTAATGTTGTTACTGCATCTGGTCCAAATGCCTTGGATATTAATTAGTTCAGCACAAATCATGCTCAAAAACTGATTCCTCAACTCCTAGCTTCATTGCGTGTTTCAGAGAAGTCATATCCTTCCCAATTTGCTTCCATACAACATGGTTTCATGGCTACTACATCAACAACTGGTAATATTTATGTTGACTTTCCATCTTCAAATCTTCGTTTTTAGAATCAATGCCTTACTTTTCAACACCATTTTCTTTCTTTCCTCTATTCCATTTTGCCCAATGAATGTTGGGTAGTTGACAGTGGAGCAACTAGTCATGTTTTCTCTGACTTGTCATTGTTTAGTGCAGTTTCTCCAGTATAGGTTAACAAGCTCAATTCTAGATAGGATTAGAGTGCCTATAAATCATACAGGAACACTGCATATTTCTGATAAGCTAGTCCTACATGATGTCTTACATGTTGATACTTTTAAGTTCAACTTAATTAATGTTAGCTCTATATGGAAGAATCAAAATCTTTCAGCTCATTTGTATACTGATTGTTGTTTTCTTCATGACCATACTCAGGTCTTGACGACTAGTAAAGACATTTGAATCTTGTGAAATATGTCCACTAGCTACACAAAAAGGTTGTCGTTTGAATCTTACAACTCTTTGTCTATTAATCCATTTGATCGTGTTCATTTAGACATATGGGGTCCTTTTTCTATTGAGTTTGTTGAAGGATAAAAATATTTATTAACCATAGTTGATGATTGTACTCGTGTCACTTTGTTGTACATACTCAGAAATAAATCAGAAGTTAAAGATTTTTTTTCATTTTCATAAAGCATGTTCAAACTCAATACAATGCAAAGATTAAGAGGATTCATAGTGAAAAATGCACATGAGTTAGCTTTTACAGAATTGATTAGAACACAAGGCATTATTCATCAGTTATCTTGTACTTATACTCCAAAAAAAAACTCACTAGTTGAGAGAAAACACCAACATTTGCTAAATGTAGCTCGTGCATTGCTTTCCAGTCTAATATTCATGTCATATATTGGACTGAATGTGTTCTTACAACAGTTTTCCTGATAAATAGAACACTATAATTATTGTTGAACAAGCTTTATCCTTATGAAGTTTTGTTTGAGAAGACTCCGGATTATAAATTCTTACGATCTTTTGGATGTTTATGCTATGCTTCTTCTACTCACATTAAACATCATAATAAGTTACTCCTAGGGTTTTGACATGTGTGTTCTTAGGCTATTAGTCATGATACAAAGGCTATAAGGTGTTACAATTAGACACAAATCAAATCATGGTCTCTAAGAATGTTGTTTTTCAAGAACACATATATCATTTAAGAATGTCACACCTTCTTTACCAACACATAATATGTTTTGTAAGTCTATTTTTCCCATGTCAACACATGTTGCACTAGATTCATCTAGTATATCATTACTTGGGAATGATTGTGTAACGACCCAAAATAATTAGAGGATAAAGCTTCGTCAAAACCCAAATTTTCTAAGTATTTGACACTCATGGCTAAGTATAACACTTGTAAAAACCGTGATATCCTGATATGCTATTAAAACCCCATATTTTTGTATCGTTCGTCAAATCATACTAACACCATTACTTACTCATCTACAAGGTTTTCCGCATTATCTGGATGGTGCAGTTAACTTGTGGCTGCATAAATAATGTGGGGGATACATAAGTAATACATTGCGTACACTTGGACATTTATCATTTGTATGACTACTTCGATAGATAGGGATATTATCATGGGCTTTAGTTACATGATTAGCTCTAACCCTGTACCAAAATTTATAGTCATAACCTTGTAATTTATGACACGGCTGAAAAATGGCCTTGTTATAATTAACGTTTAGAGTTAAGTTAACCATTTATCATACAATCACTTATATAAAATCTAAAAGCAAGTTTAGCAATATTTTTTTTCAAAAATACAAATTATTTTTTCTTGAAAATGCAATATCAAAATTTTATATTAAAAACGTAAAATCTAGATTTTCGCCAAAAACATAAAATCAAATTTTCCTGCCAAAACCGCAAAATCAAGTTTTCTCACCAAACGGCAAAATCAAGTTTTTCCACCAGAACTGCAAAATCAAGTTTTTCCCATCAAAACCACAAAATCTTGATTTTCTGCCAAACCCGTAAAATCGAGATTTCCCGTCAAAACCGCAAAATCAAGTTTTCCCGCCAAAACCGCAACATTAAATTTTCTCGCCAAAACAAAAAAAAATCTCCATTTTTAGGCCAAAATCGCAAAATCATGTTTCCCACTAAAAATCTCGATTTATGTTTATTTTTATTAAAAATAAAAATAAATAATAGATGAGAAAGATTATTAATATACAAAATTTATGTTACCTAAACTAAATATTAACTAATTTTACTTATTGTTTTGGAGAAGAAAAAAAACTTAACATGGTTAACTAGTAATCCTTGGACTAATTCTGGTTTTGAAAAAATTACAGAACTAAAATAGGGTTAGATCTATAATAGGGTTGAGCTTGTATTTAACATGGCTAAGCTGGGTTCAAACCCTGAATTAGATAGAAAGCAGGGCAAGTGCACATTAGCCATAATGTTTTAACAATACCAACGTGTTCAGTTTTGTACGGCTACTAATATTATTAGCCATATTTTAGGGTAATTAGCAAATTTCATGCTTTTCAATGTGAAAAATTCAATTGTTCTTGTCGGCAAGATCTTCATATCCCATCCTACAAGACAGCGGTGGATATATTGCTTCAATTATTAACTAAGAAGAAGCGTAATATTGAACAACAAAGAGGCATATTGTAGCAGCTTTGTCATCATCCCTTGCATGACCAAGACTAAGTGTTATATTGGTGTTGTTCGTTTGGCAGTTGCAAGGATGCTGTGATTGCGACTGCGAATGGAAGTTGTTCGTTTGTTGATCGCAAGGTGTGCGATCGGCGATTCTTAATTTTTAGTTGCATAGGAGATTTGGCGATGCGATTGTAGATCGCAGATTTTAAACAGAATATTACATTATTACCCTTGTTTTTTAATTAGAATTACAAAAAAACATTGACCTAAATCCTTCGTGTGCTTCTCTCTGTCTCTTCTGCTTCCAGCCGTTCTGCTATCTTCTCCATCTCGATATATCTCCGACGAGGTGAATCAAGGCGATTGACCTTCAAAACTTCCTCCATCGTTTCTCTTGTCCTCCGTAAGCTCTCTCCCTCTCTCTATTTTGATGGTCTTTGCTCATTATTTTCCCATTTGAAACACGAAATTGATGACTTTTAGGTTTCAAAATTTTGAGTTAAGAACAATGAAATTGTTTTAAAAGATTTATGGGTTTCAAAATATATGGGTTTTGAACTATCAAAATTGTGTTTCTGGGTTTTTACGTCATTATGTGTTTGTCTTTCGTATTAGCTGGCTATGTGTTCTTGTTTTCACTTTTGATGAAAACGCAAAACACAATTTAGTAAGAACTGTTTATTAGTTAACAGAAAGTGCTAAGTTTTCTTTGTGGTCTCTACAACGTTGCATGTTTTCCATGAATATACAAGGTTGTGGTCTCTTTGTGGACGAGTTTGAGTATTATGCTTGTATTATGCTCTTCTCTGTCGAGTGTGTTGATGTGCATTGTTGCTGCTATAAATTCTCCATAGTCTATTGTTCCGTTACCGTCCGCATTGTAGATTTGTGATTGTGGCGTTTTCATTGGTTTAAAACTTGGAGCTGCTTACTTGACTTTGGATGTTCAATTTGTATTGCTATCTTCCTCCAGACCCAAACAAATACTTTGTTCAGTTCTTTGCTTATGTTGTAGAGTGTGTTGATACTAGTGAGTGGAAGCTATAATAATAATAGTGGAAGCTATTATACGAGACTTCTGTAGACTGTGGAAGTATGTTTCTTATCATCTTTATTATACGAGACTTTTGTAGACTGTGGAAGTAGTTTCTAATAATCTTGAATGTTCTGTTTTTGTGTTATGCTCTTAACCCTCGAATATTCAGATTAACTTGGTTAGTTTGCAAGATGATAAACTGGTTACATATGTAACTTCTGTTTTGATTGTATTTTCAGGTTTTAGAAAGATTGCAAGAGTCACATTCAAAAAGACAAATGGCTGGTGATGTAAGTTTTGCCAATGATATTTGGTTGACTTAGTGACTGATTTTCTTGCTAGATACTTTTAGTTTTCTGATAAGTACTGCCATTTAGAATTGGACCGAGGAACAGTGTCGCTATTTTTTCAATCTGTATGCGGGTGAGAAAAAAAAGGGAACAAAACAAAAGCCGGAATGAATCAAGCAGGAAAAGACTTCATCATAAGGAATTTTGAGGAGAAATTTGGGGAAAGACACGCATGGAATATATTCAAGAACAAGTATGATACTAGCAGAAGAGTCTATATGAGGTTCAAAAGGCTAACACATAACAGAACTGGACTAAGCTATGATAAAATGGGAAGAATTGATATGTCTGATGATTGGTGGGACGAGCGTATTAAGGTAGTGTTCATGTTCCTGTGATTGAAATTCGTTTTCAGCTACTGCATAAGTTTAGGCTTTTTCATATGGAAAGTATGCATGTTTGTATGTGGAATTTGCCTTTATATGATTGTCTCTTGGGATTTGCAATTGTGAAAGTCTGGTCCTTTTGAATGTCTATTTGTTCTCTGCTCAAGTTTGAGAGCGTGTAGATTTAATAAACGCTTGTTAGGTTATAGTAGGACCAGCCGATGAATTTGCCTTTATATGACTGTCTTCTGATGAGCGTGTTGATTTTAATAAATGCTTGTTTGCTTGTAAAAGCAGAAACTCATAGTAGTGTGTGGCTATATGAAATTTCTGTTAATGATGTTCCTTTATCTGATTCAATAAACGCTTTTTTGATTATCTCTCTTCTTTGTATTATAGGAATGGCCTGGTGCTAGAAATTACAGAAACAAGATGGTTTCTAATATGGATCAGTTTGAAGATGAATTTGATGCTATTAATGTTACCGGGGCAGAAGGATGGAGCACTCACAAGGAGAAGCAAGTTTAGATTCTAGAGTTGGTCCAGAGAATGAGGATGATGAAGTTGAGTCTGTTGATATGCAAGTTATATGCAAGTGTTAGGAGAAGAAACACAAACCAAAGCGCATTCTTCAAGACCAAAGAGAAAGCGCAAGGAGGTTGATCCCGCGATAGAGATCACTGCTACACGCAATGTAATTCTCGAGCAGAAGAATCAATTAGCGGCACATATGGTGGAGCGTGAGGATCTATCTAGTGTAGCACGGGTTGTGGAGATTCTTAATAGTTTGTCTGGAGTGAGGAAGTGGTCAGTATTCCACAGTTCAGCGATTGATCATCTTTTGGATAGTGTAGCAAACCGAGAGGGTTTCGTAGCGTTTCCGAATGAGGAAGATAAGATAAGCTATTTGGAGCACATGACTGGAAGAAGGCTTGATGACTGCTTTCATTTTGTGACTTGTTTTGTTTTGTTTAGTATTTGGATTTATGATATGATATGATGCTTTTAGTACTTGGTTAGTATGTTGTTTTTAGAGCTTGGTTATTAATATGATATGTTCTTTTTGTTTTGACTATTAACGTTTATGAAAATATGATATGTTGTGACTTTACTTCGATTCTCATTCATTGTTATAATAAGCTAATGTGTTTTCATTCTCGTTCCTTGTTTGTTTATCAGGTCTTTAGGTGGTTGTTGGATGATGATGATTTTGATGATCTGAGTTTGCTTAATCTGGAAAGATTGATCCATAAAATGGATCGAGGTGCAGGATGGCATCATGTTCAACAGCTTATGAAAGGCTCATGTCAACAGTGTTATGACATTCTGCGGATGAACCAGCAGACTTTTGGAGATTTGTGTAGGATGCTAACCTCACGGTATGGATTGCAAGAGTCTAACAATGTCTTTGTTGAGTAAAGTGTTGCAATGTTTCTTGAGATAGTTGGACAAGATAAAACCATACGGGTTATTGCTGATAGATATCAACGACCATTATATACAGGGAAAAGGAAGGTTGATGAGATTTTGAGTGTTCTCCTAAGGTTTGCAGCAGATACATTAAAACCTGAAGATGGTGAGTTCACAAGAGTAAACCCAGCTTTGAGGAATAATGATCGATATTATCCATTCTTTAAGGATTGTGTTGGAGCACTTGATGGAACTCGTGTCCCAGTTCATCCCCCTAGTCATAATGCAGATGCATATAGAGGTTGGAAGTAGGATCCTACAATGAATGTTCTTGCTATATGTAACTTCGATATGAACTTCATATATGAATATGTTGGTGTACCAGGTAGAGCACACGATACAAAGGTATTGACTCACTGTGCGAAGAATGAGTCTTCTTTTCCACATCCTCCAAATGGAAAGTATTATCTTGTTGACTCCGGATATCCCACTAGGACAGGGTATCTTGGTCCGCATCGTAGCACTCGATATCATCTTTATCAGTTTTCTAGAGGAGGTCCGCCTACAACCACGCGAGAGTTGTTTAACCAAAGGCATTCAAGTTTGCGGACAGTGATTAAGCGTACATTTGGAGTATGGAAAGCAAAATGGAGAATTTTAGACGGTAAGCATCCAAAAAATGGGATAACTAAGTGGATGAAGCTTGTAACTGCAACAATGGCACTACATAACTTCATACGTGATTCACATCGAGATGATTATGATTTTATACGCTGGCAGGGAAGAGAAGAATACAGTAGTCATGGTGATGATGGTGATGACGGCAATGACGACGACGACGACGATGATGATGATGATGATGATGATGATCATGGTGGTGATAGTAGTAGTAGTGGGCATGCTTTGTATGAGGTGACCGATAATAGAGCTATGGAAGCTTTGCGTGACACTATCACAAGTGAGATGAGTAGAGGACGTCGACTACAGTATTAGTTATTTGGTTTTATGTTCTATGTGGACTTATTTTTATTTTGCTATGTAGTTTATGACTTGAATTCATGTTTTTCGTATTTTTCTTTATCGTGCCAACTTTTATATGACTTTTTATTTATAATTTTATTATGCATTAATCACATTTTAGTTTATAATTTTGTTATGAGAGTTTATAATTATTTTTTGTTAACTAAATATTTTCTAACAATGTAAACAATATTTTGTTTTACTGATTTTTGTTTCTTAAAATTAAATCAACATTAAAAATATAACAAACATAATATTAAACCGATGTATCTATTAATTTTAGTAAAATCAATCGCGGCGATAACAAAACGAACAGATTTGCGATCGTCGCAGCGATAAACAAACGAACAATCTTGCAGTCGTCGCAGCGATAGCTAAACGAACAGTCTTGCGATCGTCGCGGCGATCAGTCTCACGATTGGAAAACGAACACCATCCTTCGACTATAAAATCGCAGTTTCAGTCGCAACGACTGCCAAACGAACATCCCGATTAACTCTTGATTGTTCTTGGTGTTTTTGTACATTGTCTTCTTCTTCCGACTCATCATCATCGAGATCGGATGATGAACAATCACCCACTGAACAACTAATGTTAATTCTGCGACAGCCGATGTCATAAGTTGTAAAGCAAGCACAAATACCTTGAAGGCAATGTTTCTGAGATAGAGATACCTCATCCCACACTTTAATAATACTCATTAGCAAATCAAATCCAACCCTGCACGAATATAAGCATAAAACTCACCACGATCTTTAATAATGAGTTCGACATGCGCTTTCAAAATCTTATGCTGTGAGTTTTTTGGGTAAAACTCAACCGCTACTTTTTTTTCTTGAGCATTCCAATAACAGTTGTGACTCTGACAGTGTCAACGTTACCAAACAACGTTGGCCAGTAGGACTTCACTATGATATTTTTCTTTGTTCTCTGCCTGGACTTTTTGGGAATTTGCCACATGGTAACCTGGTTGTAACATACCCAAACCAATCCAATTAAAAAATTTATTAAAAGAAGAATAAAAGCCCAAAAGTCTAAAAAGCCCACCACTTAACCTAGATTTCCTTTTTATTTTCTTATAAATAGATGATCCATCCAAGAAAAAGAAGCAAGAGGAGATCAGACGGCGAAGCCCTGCCCGTAGCCCATCAGAAGCAGCCGTCACTGAATCCCATCAAAGACCAGCCGCAGACGTCACCACTGCTGTCATCCTCCGTCGATCTCATCCCCCTCTCTTGCATCTCTTTTCGTTCTTCTTTCCGGGTTAAATGAATCTCTAGTACTCTTAGATCTCCTTTTTTCTTCTGCTCAGATTTATTTTTGATTCCATGTGGTGTTAGATCGGAGATCTAATCTCGGTTATTCGATCTTTCACTTTCCCGAATGCAGATCTAAAATCAAAGTAATTCTGGCCGTCATATTGATTCGCATTTTTCTGATGATCCATAAGGATCCATGGAACTCAAAATATGTTGTTGGAAAGCCCTCGGTCTCAGCTTTCCAAAAAGGTAAGAATCGCCTGATTCTGTCTTACCGTTTGGAAGTTATGATCTATTTACTAAAACGTATCTGTTCATTACGAATCTGTGAATTGTCTAGATAGGTCTGTGTTTTGAGTTGGGCAAGCGGATCCTGTTTGACCCGAATCTTCGCAGTGACTTATTAAGCACATAGAGATAGCTCTCAGTTGAATTAAAACCGATCTAGAGCTTAGGTCATGGATAGTGATGTGTTCCTACCGCGATCTCGATCGCAGTCTGTTCAATCTCTTTATCGATCATCGTCGTCGTCAATATGGCCAAGGTGAGACGGTTTGCTCTGATTTGATTCATACGTGTCGTTGTGCGTCGTGATGTCTAGGTTAGGATTAAATTGGCTTCGTTGCTTTTTGTGGGCTATGTGTTGATATTGAAATATAGTATCGTTAGGGATATAAGAAGCATATGAACCAACAAACTAAACTTAAACCCATATACCTATATGTATAACTATACACCTATACCTATAACTATCTTGCCTTGTGAATTGTGAATGAAGTTAGGTTGTTAGATTCTGCTGAGTGCTCTGTGATAACCAAACCTGGCATTGCGTGCTGATTGAGAACCTAGATGGCATGTTTAAACGGATTAGGATGCAAACCGGAATCTTGTGTGTTGCTGAATGACATGTGTGAACTAGATGTTGTGTTAGGCACCTATGATGGGCTTTTGTGGTGGGGCACGTGTCTGATATCGAGAAGGAATTCACGTGCCCGGAAAGCTGTCGGAGGAGGCTGTGACACGCCCTCCCAAAGGAGTGATGTGAGATGTGGCCTGCGTGCCGGGGTGATGTAAGTGTGGCCTGCGCGCCTATGGAGTGATGTTCGGGTGGAATTTGGGTACGAGCTATATGTCTCTATGGGCCATGTGGCTTGAACTAGGGTCGTGGCTGAGTCGGGTATGGGCTTTATGCTGCTATGGGCCCGGGGGTCACGATGCTTCCATTGATTGATGTGTGTCTATATATTGTATTATATAAGTATTATATAATATTCCTTGCAGCCGTTTAATTCTCGGCTAGGCGTTAAGTCGTGCAAGGGTCGTATGGCTTGGGTTAGTCCAAATCGTTCTCACAGAGTAATTCCCTAATTACTCACCCCTCTTCCTCTCCCCTTCCTTTGCCTTTCAAGACTTGTAGCAGAAGTATGTTACTGGCCGAGTTGGTGGTTTTGAACAGTAGAAAGTGTGCGCAAGACTCTTGGGACCATTGGGAGGACATGTAGCTAGTCTGCGGGCGTAGACGCATTTCCTAACGCCGCCGTTCCGGTTCACCGGGAGCGGGGTGTTACACTGGTGATGAATGCAAACTTTCTAAGAGAGAACCAAATCGGATTTCCTACAAAACGAAACCAAACTTCGTGCTTCTTTGAGACCTTTAACTGCCAAGACATTGTATACCGGCCAAACCTCCCAGAAAATGTTGGTTTGTCAACTAGAGAAATCAAATTTCCAAACTACGAATTACGGATAATCTTGATTTCCTCTTTTCGAGAGTATTCGGTATAGCCCTGCGAGCTCTCGAATTGTGGTATGATGTTACTCTTATGGCAATCGATTCTTCGTTGACGGCATACATTCTCTCAGGAATTTGCACATCCAAAGTAGTCACCATCTACAACAAGTAGTCAACAATGTCAAACCTAAATAAGATAGTAGAAACAAATTTTTTTTTTTAAACCCCAAAAAGAACCCATATTTCCTAAAAAAATTATGCTTGAATGCCCGACTTTTACTCATGAAATCTACTAGGGTTTGTGTTTACCATTGATTCTGAAGGCTGACGGCGAAAAATTGGGATTATTTTCCTATCTACGCAAAATCAAAATAAGAGAAAACAAAATTTTCAGGTGAAGAAATTTTTTCCCATGAGTGATATTTATTATATGAAATTGAAGTCAGAGACAAAAATCTCGGAAGTAATTTAGGACACTATTTTCTTATCATGCGAGACGTGACAAACAATACAAATCAATGGTAGTATGACATATATAGGAGATACACCGGTCCAAAAAAGGAGATATATCGGTTTAGGAGTGAGAGTTTCGATGCTGTAACACAATTATATACTTCTTGCCGTTCTACAAAGATGTACTATATTTTAAATAATTTACAATACCAATTTTAACCTTTCAATAATACTATTATTATTACTTTTAACTTTATGTTAGCAAATGTATTTTCAATTATTTCTTGAAAAAATTTATGACTGAATTTTATTATTTAGTATAAAATAGGTAAAAAACTCTAAATTTTACATTAAAAACACAAAATTTGTATCTTTTCGTAAATTGTTTTAAACATGCATCTTTGTGGAATAAGTATATAATGACACTTACCAATATTTTATATATATATATATATATGTATGTATATTGCTTATATATACATATTAAGACTGGACACAAATACTTAATACTCGGTCCGTATTCGCTAGTTGTTTCGCATTTGATCCGTAAAACAAATACTTGCTTTGATCAAAGCAAGTAATAAGTATTTAAAATAAAAAATTTGCAAGTACAAGTCAAATATTAAGCTTTTGAATATTTTGTAACTACTTGACTTGGTTAGATTTGTTACTTGGATTTTTAACCATTAACTAGACAACTATTAAAGTTTGTTGAATGTTTGACAATAATATTATTATGTAAAACACTAAAAGCATGTGTCTTCTGTATTTAAGTGATATTAGATATAATTTTCTTTTTTAGTTTTGTCGTACATCAATCACAATATTAAGAATACTTAAATTTCTTCATAAATAAGGGTTTTCTACTCCCTTAAGAATCATTCATATATGTTTTAATAATTTGAAATCTTTAATCAACTTAATATTTAATACTTTAAACCTAAATAAATAAGTAGTAAGTATTACTAAGTAACTTGCAAGTAATATAATTTTGAATAAGTATTTGGTTGACCAAGTACTTGATAGAATCAAGTATAAATACAAGTCAAAATTTTTAAACTTGTACAAAGCAAATCGAGTAATGGGTAACACAAAAATATCGAGTACCGGCTTGTGCCCATGCTTAATACATATACAACATAAATATAGTTATAGTCTTCCCTTATCTTTAGGGATAAGATGATATTAGAAAAAAAGTGATAAAGAATTTCACACTCTCTTACCTATTTTGCAAATTATTGACCAATATTTATATATATAGAATGCAAATACTCTTAAAATATATATGTAAGAATTCTCAAAGTAAAATAAAAAATTCAAAACCTTGATTAGCTGTTTTAAAGAAGAACCTATGAACTTTACAACATGCACATTTTTACGAAAATAACTTATTTTTGTTGTTGTGGAAATTCGAAAGTAACTTTTACTCTTCAGTAAGAAACACAAAACAGACCTATTATCATAGCTCCCAATATAGCTTGGCCTCCTGTAGTTTATAATTAGTCTCACAAAGGATATTATATTAGATGAAATTATGAGCTTATACAAACATCACATTATATAACTCCAAAAACTATATGACCAGAATAGACCAAACTTGGTAAACTAGACTCGCTACATACCACAAATCGGCGAATCCTTCAACAAACAAGAACAAAAGGACACCCAAGTGAAGAATCGCCGAATCAAAACGGTCAAAAGTAACCCGACCACCGGCGAACCGGCGGCCGGAAACGAAATCGGAAAACGAGACTTAGAGAGAAGTCGGAGCTTTTCTATATTTGTTTTTTTAGATCTGAATAATTCCGACTGAGATCGGATCTTAGTGTTAATATCGGTTCTCGTTCTTGAGAGCCTTGTCTGATCTTTGCTCCGTCGCGCTTCACCTTTCCGGCAACAACGTTTTTCTTCCTCTTCCTTCGTGCTCACCTTTTCTCGGCGGATTCATATCTTCGCGGCTTCCATCTGCTCCAGGAGGTGGAGCTTTATGATGGGCAAAAGTCCGAGCCAATACTTTGGTCTCGTACGGCGGCGGAGCCTCCTCGGTTCTGGTGTGGTTCGGCGGTGGTGTGGAGCTAAGCTTTCTTCTCAAGCGATTGTTCCCGGCGAGCATCTTTACGGTTGTCAAGATCCCCAGATGAGTTTCGGACATGCAAAGGTTGGAGTTGTGATCATCGGCGGCGTCTTCCTCCCTGTTCGGCGGTGATGCATGACGGGACTTTCCTACGGCTGGCACGTGGCGCGTCCTTGTTCTTGTTCGTGGCGGTTGTGCCACGTTTTACGTTCATGGGCTCTTTGTTCCGGCCCAAATATTACCTTTGTTTGTAAGAACCATTTGGCCCATCAAATGAATACATGTTGACAAAAAAAAAAAGACTCGCTACATACCAAGAGAATCCCGAAATACTAAAGTCAAAGTATGCTTAGACATACAAGACTTGTATATAGAAAGAGTATGCTTAGATAGGTGAAACAATCCACTAAAAAAGAACATACGTCGGCAGGCTAAACATCTCCGAAGACAAAACCCCAAACAAAGAAGACGATTTGAGTCACTAAAATGCAAATAAAGAAAAGACGATAAAAGATGGTATATCTTTTTTTTTTTTTTAAAGATGCTATAACTAAAAAAGCCTAAACAAACAAAGGCCAAAGAAGAAATCACAAGAAAAAATATTAGAGAATGGCTCGAACTTTTCATTTCATCCTCACCCTAGCATGTCATTAAGCTAGTGAAGCCATGAGTTCCCTCCGAGACAACCCCAAGTCGAGCGATGTAGACATTATAAGCTTTTATACGGAAAACTAGAAAAGTAATTTTGCAAGTCCTCTAAAGCGTAGCTCCAATAGCAAGGTTGTCAAGAAAGAACAACATAACCGCAATAAACTCCAAACCTAAACAGTTAAATCAAATCTTAGCAGACTGAAATAACCGAAATAACTGTCGGTAAAGGTGCAAAACCTCTAGAACAACTAAGAATAGACGATTCCTTAGTGCAACATCCATAGTGGCAAGATGCAAAACCCAAACAAAACCCTCGAAGGAGAGGAGGTGAAGCACCATTGAACAACCAAACCAAACCAACTTAAATCAAAATAAGACGGCAAAGCGACAACTAATATCGACTAAACATCTACAACACAAAGAGGAAGACCGAGGATATCAGAGAAACAGAGACCCAAACTTTTCGATAGCTTTCACCATAACCCTATATCGGAAAATCATCTCGAGGGAGATTAATCATACAACTAAAGCCACCAACGAAAGCCGCAACACAAGACCAGCCAAGCAGAGAAAAGAACGACACAAACCCTAACAGAAGCCCTACAAGAACTATAAAAAAAACACACAAGACGAATATAAAGAGAAACCGTCAAAAGGTGAGATTCACTCCAAACAAAACTGGAAAATTGTCACAAAAGGAACAAAGCTCTGATGATCCCAGAACCACCGACAAGATGTAAAGGATAAATATGTAAATGTTAAATACCTAGTATCCCTAGTATTCTACAGTATAAATACTTGTACTCTTATTATTTATCAAGTATCATCTTCTACATGGTATCAAAGCCGTTGATACCCTAAATTTTTCAAACACAAAACCCGCCCCTAACCTCCTACAGCCTCAACAATGGCGACACACCAAAACCACAACGACCACATTCAAATCAACAACCAAACGATCTTCAATGTCAACACAGCTAATGTTACCAAGCTCACATCATCAAACTATCTAATTTGGAGCTTACAAGTGAGTTCTCTCCTCGACGGCTATGGCTTAATCGACCATCTTGACGGCACCATGCCTGCACCTCTGCCCACGATTACCACCAATGGAGTTATTGGTGTTAACCCAGATTTTACAATCTGGAAACGACATGATCGATTGATATTCAGTGCCTTATTGGGAGCTATCAATATCACCATCCAGCCTCTTCTATCGCGCTGTCAGACAACAACCGAGACCTGGAAGACTTTGGCTGAACATATGTTAAACCTAGTCGTGGCCATATCCAACAGTTGAAACTGCAACTCAAGAACTGGACCAAAGGTAATACGTCAACTGATGAATACTTTCAAGGACTCACCACTTGTATGGATCAACTTGAGATTTTAGGCAAACCTTACGACTTGGAGGATCAGATTGAAGCAATACTTCAAGGTCTGCCTGACGAATACAAATTGGTGGAGAAGGTTGAGATTCGTGACACACCACCATCAATCACGGAGCTCCATGAGAAGCTAATCAACATGAGAACAAACTCCAAACACTGGCCTCTTCCTCATCGGTTCCGGTCACGGCGAATGTTGTCCAGCATCGGTTCAACAATCACAACAACAAGAATCAGTACCTCTCCAACAATCGCAGCAACAATAACAACAGCTCCTGGCAGATGACTCATGTTCCGAACAAGTCTGATCAGCGACAGCCTCGACCCTACCTTGGTCCATGCAAAATTTGTAATACCCAGGGCCATAGTGCGCGTCGGTGTCCTCAATTTTAGAGTCTGAATGCAAACGCAGGTCGTAATCAGCAGACTCCCTTTACGCCGTGGCAACCTCGCGCTAATCTCGCAGTAGGGTCGAATTATTCTCCAAATCAGTGGCTTGTCGACAGTGGTGTGACTCACCACATCACGAATGATCTTGACAATCTCTCGCTCCACCAACCGTACCAAGGAGGTAATTAAGTACTCATTGGAGATGGTTCTCCTCTCGCCATTTCACACATGGGTTAAGCTCTTCTTCCCTCCCAAACTCGCGAGCTTCACCTCAATAAAGTTTTATATGTTCCTAACATCAGCAAGGAATTGATTTCGGTTTATCGTTTATGCAACACTAATGAGGTTTCAGTTGAATTCTTTCCTGCTCATTTTCAGGTGAAGGATCTTCACACGAGGATTCCTCTTCTTCAAGGTCGAACCAAGCATGAACTCTATGAGTGGCCAACGTCATCATCTGCTCCAATGGCTTTACTTTCAACACCTGCACCTAGAACTACTTTGGCGTCTTGGGCATCCATCTCCTCCAATTTTAAAATCAGTTGTTTCAGCTTTTTCTTTACCTGTTATCGCAGATTCTTCTTGTCCTAAACCTTTGCTTTGTTCTGATTGTCAACTCAATAAAACACACAAACTTTCTTTCACAAACACTATTATATCTTCCACCAAACCTCTCCAATATCTTTTCTCTGATATCTGGACATCCCTTCTTACCTCTGTCGATAATCACAAATACTATGTGATATTCGTTGACCACTTTACCCGTTATACTTGGCTGTATACACTGAAACAAAAGTCCCAAGTAAAAGACGTGTTTGTTGCCTTTAAAGCCCTGGTAGAGAATCACTTCTCGACCAAGATAGACACACTGTACACAGACAATGGAGGTGAATATGTTGCTCTGCGAGGTCTACTTCTACATATGGTATTTCACACCTCACGAGTCCACCACATACAACGGATCACAACAGAATTTCTGAGCGTAAACACCGCCACATTGTCGAGATTGGTCTCACGCTTCTTACCACTACTGCGATGCCGCGTGAATACTGGTCTTATGCTTTCCATACAACGGTCTATCTGATCAATAGGCTTCCGACACCGGTCATTGCTAATGATTCTCCCTATCGGAAACTATTTGGTTAGACTCCGAATTACATGAAATTAAGGATCTTTGGCTTCTTGTCTTTCCCGTGGCTGAGACCGTATGCGAAACATAAGCTGGACGATCGTTCGAATAGATGTGTCTTTGTTGGATACTCCAACACGCAGAGTGCATATCTTTGCTTGGACGTTGCTGAAAATCGGCTCTATGTGTCAGGACATGTGCAATTTGATGAGCACACATTCCCTTTCAAGACAAGAGCTCCCACCTCAGAGATTACTGAGATTAGCTCCGTCCCCATACAGCAGATTGAGTATATTCCGGTCACCTCCACAGAGTCACAGCCGCGTATTCTTGGTCGATCTTAAGAGGAACCACCGTTGATCCTTCACCAACCACCGCAACAACTTGGGTCTACATCACTGCCGACATCAGACGCAGTTCCACCGGTCACCACTACTCAAGTATTGCCTTTTATCTTATCATCACCAACTTCTGCTTCTCTCTCCTCCACTCAACTGCCCACTGGCGAGACCAATAATACCACTACCCATAACTTGAATCCAGCCTTAACAGCCACCATACAAAGGCCCATTGGTCGTACCTGCGCTACTGATACACAAGCTACCACCCAAAGGCCCACTGGCTCGACACCTGATATTGCTACTCTTACTGCTGAACACACGATATCCCTAATTATTCCTGTGATTCCGACAGCCCCACCATCACCTCAAAAACCAAAACCTCAACCCAAAAACACACACAATATGACCACACAAATCAAAAAAAATATCCAAAAAACCCAACAAAAATTATACTCTTGCTGCTGCTCTCCTTAAATGTTATTCACAGGAACCGACGACGTATCAACAAGCTCTCAAAGACAAGAATTGGCGTGATGCAATGTTAGAAGAAATAACAGGACAACTCGATAAACAGACATGGGAGCTAGTTCCATCATCTCGTACTCAGAATGTCATAGGCTGCCGCTGAGTATTCAAGACCAAGTTACTTCCAACTGGTGATTTAGATAAATACAAAGCGCTTCTTGTGGCGAAGGGCTACAATCAAGAGTATGGTCTTGATTACAAAGAAACATTCAGTCCAGTGATTAAAGTTGTTATAATCAGGCTTGTGCTTGGTCATGCGGAAAGTCATTCTTGGCTAATACGACAGCTGGATGTCAACCAAGCCTTTCTCCAAGGAACATTGACTGAAGAGGTTTATATGGAACAACCACATGGCTTCGTGGATAAGGATCGACCTAACCATGTTTGTCGGCTTAAGAAGGCGATATATGGCTTGAAACAAGCACCAAGGGCGTGGTACATTGAACTCAAATTGTTTCTCGTACAGCTGGGTTTTCGGAACAGCCTAAATGATGCATCTCTGTTCGTGTATATCACAGAATCGGTCACTCTATATATGATGATATATGTGGACGACATCATCGTCACTGGCAACACTGTTTCAAATGTCATTTCAGGTCTTTCGGCTCGTTTCTCACTCCAAGAACAAGGTGATATCAACTACTTCCTAGGAGTTGAAGTAACGCGCACAAGCAAAGGACTTTACCTTATGCAGCGTAAATATATTCTTGACCTCCTGACCAAAATGTATATGTTGGGCGCTAAGTCAGTTGCTACTTCGATGCAGCAATCTCCGAAGCTTTCCTTATTGTCCGACTCCCCAGCACTCGTCAACGCTTCAGAATACTGAATGGTAATCGGGAGTCTTCAATTCCTCTCGTTTACAAGACCGGATATTGGTTATGCAGTTAATCGTCTGTCCCAATTCATGCATCGCCCAACTCTAGAACAAAGTGTGTTCTTCGGTACCTAGCGGGCACAATGACTCACGACATATATCTTACGGCAACAAATTCTGCATCGCTTCATGCATTCTCTTATGCAGACTAGGCAGGGGACCCGGATGATTATGTCTCCACCAATGCATATGTTATCTACTTGGGCAATCACGCAGTTTCTTGGTCCCCAAAGAAACAAGCTGGAGTCGCACGCTCCTCGACAGAAGCAGAATATCGAGCTATAGCAAATGCAGCCGCCGAAGTTCGATGGATATGTAACTTATTATCTGAGCTTCATATCACTCTACCAAGGGCTTCCGTGATCTACAGTGACAACGTAGGAGCCACATATCTCAGTGCAAATCCGGTGTTCCATTCGAGGATGAAACACATAGCCTTGGACTATCATTTTCTAAGAGGACATGTTCAATCCGAATCGCTCAGGGTAGCTTACGAACTAGCACAAGACTAACTCGCAGACGCTTTAACGAAGCCGCTACCACAGACACCATTTCTACGAACATGTTACAAGATTGGAGTTACTCAAGTACCTCCATCTTAAAGGAGGGTGTAAAGGATAAATATGTAAATGTTAAATACCTAGTATCCCTAATATTTTACAATAAAAATACTTGTACAATGTACTCTTATTATTTATCAAGTATCATCTTCTACACAAGACCATACCAACAACCTTAACCTGACAAGACTAAATATAGCTGCAAAACCACAATCGATTGAGCAGGAAGCACTGCCACCACAGATGGAGCTTACACTGTTGGAGAGAAAGGCCTATTCAGTCAAACAACCATATGACCACCACCGAAATTCCCAACGACGAACCCTTTTCAAATCCAAATATAAAAGCTGAACAAAGAAGGAAAAAGAAGAAAGTGGAAGGTTAGGGCCGACGTTGGCACTGACAAAGTCACCACGCTGTCACGGCCCATTTTTCCTGAGACGGTTCGTGACTTGTCACAACGCTTCTGCGGGACTAACGACTGAAGGTGGTGGTGTGCTTCAGTGAGGGGCATGCATGATTTAGGTTGGAGAATCCTTTTCGGAGTTAGGCAGACCGACCCGTTGAGTTCGGGGAGTCTGTCGCTGATCGAGGATCTGATGTTGAAGAAGGGATTATGCCATCCCTGCACAAACTGGTCGTGATCTGGAGCCGATCACCTGATGAGCCCTAGGCAGAGCAAAACTAGTCGTAAATGTCCAGAAGAGAGATAGGCTGGCTCGGCAGGAATGGGATTGTCGAGCGCCGCACGACCTTGTTGGAAAAAGATCGTGACAATGCGCCGGATAGAAGAGCATATCTGATTTTATTTGGCAGCAGGACGGGGAAGAGATGAGGTCTGATAACTAATCCAATTGTTTAACTAAGGTTTATAATTTAGAGAAAAATAGAGACAAATAGTTTTTAGTATCAAAGAAGTTTTATGGCTTACAAGAAAAAATACAATACACAGCCGATCACTAGATTATTATAGCTCTGATGGTCGTTTATAGTGAGATAACTATTATATATTGTCCAAAAAAAATCAGATAACTAATATTTACTCATAACAGTAACAATTATTATGTTATCGTAGTTTTTATATACTAAAGAAATGTCGAGCTGTCCAAATTTATTTCAGCAATAGAGCTTAGGCATGGGGTTTGGGTATCCATTCGGGTTTTTGGTATAGGATTTCGGGTTTGGGGTAAATGCCCAGACCTAGTAGAGCTTTTGCGCTGGTAAAGATCCTTAAGTCCATCTTAAAGTATTGTCATCGGAAATCACTTTCTTTAAAATTCGATTCGTGAATGAAGAGGGTTCACTTAATCCTACGTAGAAACTACTGTACATCAACAACAGTCAATTCCAGTCTTCAAATCTCTCGTCTCTCAAAGATGGGCCAAATCAATGAAGCTAGAAAGTGTTTCGATTCGTTAAGCTTTAAAGCAATTGGTTCGTGGAACTCTATCGTCACTGGGTATTTCTCAAACAGCATGCCAAGAGAAGCACGCCATCTGTTCGATGAAATGCCTGAGAGAAATATCGTTTCTTGGAATGGTTTGGTTTCAGGGTATATAAAGAACGGGATGATTAACGAAGCGAGAAATGCGTTTGAGATCATGCCAGAGAGGAATGTTGTCTCGTGGACAGCAATGGTGAAAGGCTATGTGCAAGAAGGTATGGTTGCTGAAGCAGAGTCGTTGTTTTGGAGAATGCCGGAGAAGAATGAGGTTTCTTGGACTGTGATGTTTCGTGGTTTGATTGACGACGGGCGCATCGATGATGCATGTAGGTTGTATGATATGATGCCTGTGAAAGATGTTGTAGCGAGTACTAATATGATTGGTGGGTTGTGTAAAAAAGGAAGAGTGGATGAGGCAAGGGAGATTTTTGACGAGATGAGAGATAGAAATGTGATTACTTGGACAAGTATGATTACAGGTTACTGTCAGAATAACCGTGTGGATGTTGCTAGGAAGCTGTTTGAAGTGATGCCGGAGAAAACCGATGTGTCTTGGACTTCAATGCTTTTGGGATATACTCTGAGTGGGAGAATCGAAGAAGCTGAGGAGTTCTTTGATGCGATGCCTATGAAACCGCTTATTGCGTGTAATGCTATGATTGTTGGGTTGGGAGAGAAAGGAGAGATAACAAAAGCGAGGAGTGTTTTCGATCAAATGAAGGAGAGAGATAATGCTACTTGGAGAGGAATGATCAAAGCTTATGAAAGAAAAGGTTTTGAATTGGAAGCTCTTGATTTTTTTGGTGAAATGCAGAGACAAGGAATCAAGCCGAGTTTTCCGTCTTTGATCAGCGTTCTTTCGGTCTGTGGCACCTTATCAAGTCTCGAATACGGTAGGCAGGTCCATGCTCACTTGGTGAGATGTCAGTTTGATGTTGATGTTTATGTTGCCTCTGTTTTAATGACAATGTATGTCAAATGTGGTGAGCTTGTGAAAGCAAAGCTAGTGTTTGACCGGTTTCCCTTGAAGGACATTATCATGTGGAATTCAATCATTTCTGGTTATGCATCTCACGGTTTAGGAGAAGAAGCTCTTAAAGTTTTCCATGAGATGCCATTGTCTGGTACAATGCCAAACAAAGTCACCATAATTGCAATTCTGACTGCATGTAGTTATGCTGGTAAAGTCGAGGAAGGGCTTGAGATATTTGAATCGATGGAATCGAGGTTTTGCTTGACGCCAAGTGTTGAGCATTACTCTTGCATGGTGGATATGCTTGGGCGTGCAGGACGGATAGACGAGGCAATGAAACTGATTGAAAGTATGACCATAAAGCCAGACGCTACAGTTTGGGGAGCTCTGTTAGGAGCGTGTAGAACTTACTCACGACTGGATTTAGCCGAAGTTGCTGCAAAGAAACTTTTCGAGATTGAACCAGAAAATGCTGGTCCATACGTTTTGTTATCAAGTATAAACGCATCTCGAGCTAATTGGGGAGATGTTGCAAAACTGAGAAGAAACATGAGGACAAAGAATGTAAGTAAGTTCCCTGGTTGTAGCTGGATTGAGGTAGACAAGAAAGTTCACTATTTCTTTCGTGGAGATATCAGAAACCATCCCGAGGAGACAATGATATCGATGGTGCTGGAGAAAACCGATGGATTATTGAGAGAAGCTGGTTATAGTCCTGATTGCAGCCATGTGCTGCACGATGTAGACGACGAAGAGAAAGTGGATAACTTGAGACTGCACAGTGAGCGACTCGCAGTGGCTTATGGACTCTTAAAGTTACCGGAAGGAGTTCCTATTCGGGTCATCAAAAACCTTAGAGTCTGTGGAGATTGCCACGCCGCCATTAAATTGATTTCGAAAGTGACAGAGAGAGAGATCATTCTAAGAGATGCAAACAGATTTCACCATTTCAAGAATGGAGAGTGTTCTTGTAGAGATTATTGGTGAGACCGACTGATCATCCGCACTCAATAGAAAGGCTTCAAATTTGGTTATATGGGTTCAAATTCCATTGGTCTAGAATGTTACGGGCAATGTTCACGCATATCAATGCAATCTACAGGCACCTCCACTTGAATCTCTCAAGTCTCAATTATCATATTGCAACTCTTTTTATTTTTCTCTATATTCTAATTTGTTCTTAATATCAGATAAATAATATTAAACATATGTATGTTCCATGTCTCTTGGAGTCTTGGTCTGTGATTTATCAAACTTCCTCCATAGTGGAAAATGATTAAAGTTGGGTTTCAATTGATTGGATCATAGACTGGTTGTTGACTCACATTCTCTCTCAGAATTTACAAGCAATCGATTTCACTCGGTTTCAATATCTGTTTCTCTGAGGTAAAAGTTACGATTTTTAATGTTTCTTATCATTCATTTTCGCATCCTGAATTGGGTTCGTTCGCCACTTAGGGAAATTAGAAAAAGCTGCACACTTTATCCTTTTATGTTGAAAAAGTCATAACCTTTATGTCGCCAATCATGTTAAACTTGTTGAGATCTGGCTTCATTTCGTCAATTCGATGTTTCGATCACCGAATCTGGTTGGTCTTTAGATTGTTAATAAAGAGAGTGTGGTCTGTTTCAAGTTTCTCTAACAGTTTTTGTTTTCAATGTAGTGATGGGTTCTGAAGGACCAACGGCTGTGACAATTAACATCACAGGCTTCAAGAAGTTCCATGGAGTTGCTGAAAACCCAACGGAGAAAATGGCAAACAACCTGAAAGAATATTTAGCGAAGAATAGTAGTCACGTGGTTCTTGGAAGCTGTACTGTGCTTGAGACAGCTGGTCAAGGAGCTCTAACATCTCTTTATCAGTTGCTACAATCCATATGGGTTAGTTGCTTAAGTTAATTCTAGTGATTTGTTTATCTATGCTGAAGAAGTTTGTTTAGGTTCATTTTGGGGTTAATAGTGGCGCTGCCAAGTTTGCAATTGAGCAACAAGCTGTGAATGAAGCGACTTTTCGTTGCCCCGATGAATTGGCCAATCGTTCCCCCTGATGGTTTAGTCTCAACTGTAAGAAAGGTATGTCGACATTGTCTCCTCTGAGAATATGCAACTATGTTTATTACCACTCTCTGAGATTTGGAGAGGAGAATAAGACCAATTCACTCTTTGTTCACGTTCCTCTTTTCGTTGCTGTGGATGAGATTCACGGCTTCTCTGTTGGAGGTACTCACTTGTGTTTGCAAGTAATGTTATCCCAAATTTCGGCTAATTCTTGTTCATGTCTAGACACAAATCAATAAATGGAATGTAAGCTCACTTATCTACTATATGCATTATCTCTTTCATGTTTCAGAAACTAGGTTCATTTTCTTCCTCAAAAGTGTTAACTCGTTCAAATTAAAATAAAAAATAAAAACTGCAATTTTTCAGGACAAATATGAAGCCTTTATTTACAAAATTCACGGGAGTTTACAATAACTCTTCCTACTTGCAACTATGGTACAAACTACTTGATTGACATCTTCAAGCCAATCACATTCTAAATGTTGTGTGTATTCTAAAAAGTTGCAGAATTTCAGGATAATGGCTACCCTTACATTTTTCGTGTTCATATTTGTTCTGTATCTGATTCCGAGTGAACAATTAACATGTGCGACTGTATTCGTCTTCACGCTTCCATACGCGTTCCAGCAGAATGGGTTTTCCAAAAGCAGGCCTTTGAAAGGAACAGTTGGTGCAACCAAAATGCATACATGGGCTTCTCGCTGATAATGACTGCGCTCGTTTGGTTCGCACAGTTCTTGGTTTGGCAGTAATATTGGTCTATCATTTTTAAAAGCTTACCGAACACGATTCTTGAAACCAACCCTGACCCTACTTGCCATTAGCCCTGTCAAGCGGGTCGAACCCGCGACCCGCCACCCACCCCGCGGCGGGTTAAGCTAATTTTCAATCCGCCCCAACCCGACCCGCCAAACCGCAAAACAAAAACAGTAGACCCGCATCCGCCCCGCTTAAATTTGCGGGTATCCGTGGGTAACCCGCAAAAATTTAAATATTATTTAAAATTTAAAATTATAGATAATTTTAATTAAAATAATATTTATTAATAAAATTTAATATAAAAACGTAAAATAGCATTTTTAATTTTTTTTTAAACTTTTTTTTTTGAAAAAATATTTATTTTTATTGTATTTTATTCAGAAAATTCTTAAATTAATAATAAAATATTTATTTAAAAAAAAAAATTTTACGGATACCCGCAAACCCGCGGTTTTCAACCCGCCCGCCCCGCATTTTAAAATCCTAACCTGCACCCGCCCCGCTAATTTAAAAAATATATTTTTTTGACCCGCACCCGCTCCGCGGCGGGTCGACCTGCGTCCGACCCGCGGGTTCTGACTCAAATTGACAGGGCTACTTGCCATGTCTTGATCCGAGCACCGTTTTCTGAGTTCCTCACGGTTATGTTGGTGATAACCGAGCTTGTCACAAAGGTTTGAGAGTGCGTCTTGCTCGGGAGAGTTGACGTGCTCGGGTTCGAAGGTCAAAGTTTTTCTAAGAGAGAACTGACTAGGCTCGGTGATGAGTCAAGAGAGGAATGTTCGGTGCATAAGTAGTGAAGAGAGAGATATGCTCGGTAACGAGCGTATTGTATTCAAGTGAAAGCCCGAGCTTGTCGAAAGACGAGCTCGGTTTTTACAGTTCGGGAATGTTTACTCTAGAGAGAGAAAGTAGTGAGAAGTGCACAAATCCCAAAAAGTTACGTTAATGTACAGTGACGACTCCTATTTATAGTAAAATACGGTCGTACTTTTTACAGGCCGTTGACCGCTTGTCGAGCTCGTGCGGATTGGGCCGTACTTGGTGACGAGATGGGCTGAGCCGTACGTTCCTTTGGCTGTTAGCGTAGCCGAGCTGACTTGCTGTCATTCGGCTTGGATCGAGCCGAGCTGATGGTGATGGGCTCGGTTTTGAGTGTGCATGTTTGGGCTTCTATTGCTTGTTGGGCCGTTTTGTTTCTGTTGGGCCGGCCTTTGTATAAAGAATAAATCTTGGGCCTTCTAAGTGGGTGGGTTGCTAAACCTACCTATAACAGTAAGCCCCCCCCCCAGTTCGTCGATCTTCGTGATACTTGGAGTCGGCGGACTTGAAGATGTCTTAGTTGGACCGGTATTTATTCGGTATAGGTCTGGTCGGCCAGCTTTGGTCTGCTCGCTTTGTCGTTTCTTTCTTGGGGAGTTCAAAGGGTTTCTTGGGAAACAGCTGGATACTGAAGAGTCGTGTTGGTGTAATGATGATGCCTATAACTGCCGGAAACTGAAGAGTTGTGTAGGGGTCATCATTGCGCTTGTCTCGAAGTCTTCCCGCTTCGCTTATAAATAGATCGCACTATTCCTTCCCACTTTCATTTCTCTCCTTCTGCAGGTATTTCGCTCTCCCTTCTCTCTAGAATTTACTCTCTCCCTCTCTAGCTTTTGTTGTTGTATTTGTAAACCATGAGAATCGATTCCAACTCAGCGTCGTCTTCGGGTCAGGATCTTTACTCGGTAAGGCTATCCGAGGGTAACTCTGCTCAATCCAGCTCGTCCGCCTTACAACGGAATTCTTCGTTAGGTTCGGCGCAGACAGAGGTTATTGCCCGGAGTTCTGAAGATAATCGGGCTCGGGTTCTTTCGGCTTCGGGTAGCATTCAGAGTTTTCGGGTCCCATACCTGATAGACTCGGAGGACGACGGTGCTCGGCCTTGGTTGCCTCCGTTGGCTCAGCATTTGGGTTCTCTTCCAGTAAAGGTGGAGGCCGTGGCTATGGTCGATCAGGCGAGGGTTGATAGGATGGTTTCGGGCCCGAGCAGGTCTAAGAAGGCTCGGAAGAGAACAAAACGAGGGGCTGTGGATGGCTCGGCAAAGAAGGCGCGTCCCTTACGTCCTGTTCTTCCGACGAAGTGCTCGGACAATGATTTGAATTGGTTGAGGGACAACTGTGCTTCTGGGGGCGCTGGTCAGCTCGAGCTTCGCAAACCTGAGCCGCATGAGAGGCCCTGGGACTGTCCGGAGGGATGGATATGCCTGTATGATTTTTGGTTTAAGCATATCCATCTAAGGTTTCCTTTGCCGAGGCTGCTCGTTGCCTATTGTGAGGAAAGGAGGATCGCCTTGTCCCAGCTGTGTCCGGCGGCTGTTCAGAACCTGGTCGGTTCTATGATTCTGGCCTCCGAGTGCGGCGTAGACATGACTCTTCGGTTTTTTGAGGAGATCACATCAATTTCGACGAACAGCACGACCGTTGGGACCCGCTATGTTTGTATGAGGACCCGTTTTGGAGAGAAGGTTGTCGTCGGGAAACCGTCGAAAGTCGATGATTGGCAGGACCGTTATTTTTATGCTCGGGTTAATTCGGCCTCGGTTCCCGATCCGGAGAGGCCGTACAGGACTCATTGGAATCATCTTCATGGTAAATGTTTTTGCTTTTGCTTGTTCCTCTAAATAGACTAACTCATGCTCGTTCTATTTTCTTGCAGATCGTCATTCCTTTGATCTCCCGGCGCCGGATAACTTTTTATCGGATCTTCATAAGCTTGTTGCTCGGGGAATTCAGAAGTGGCCGGACGTTCACGCTAATCAAGTTAGGCGAGCTGTAGAGTGTCTAGACGAAGGTACACCTTTCTCGGGTTTCTTTAATATTGATTTCTGCAGGCTGTCGTCTTCGTTCAATCGAGTCGTTAACTGAGTACAACAACCGTCCGTTTGTTCGGTACCCGAAGGGGGGGAAACCAATATAAGAGATGGGCCAGATGGATCTCGAAGTTGTGAACTATGTCGAGGAAAACCTCACTAGTCGTCAAGAGAATCCTGTCATGGCGCAGGGGAATCCTTCTGGACCGCAGGTAAATCCTGTTGCCCTGGATCCGAACCGACCATTTTCACCATGGGTTGGGGAGGTCCCTCTTGGAATGGTTTTTGTGAACGAGTATCATTGAGATTTGTTTCGTCAGGTGTGTGAAGCGGTGGAGGCGGTCGAGGCTCAGAAGAAGAAGAGGAGGAAGAAGAGGTCACAGACTGAGAATGTGGTTTCTACCGAACCGAGAGCCGAGAATGCGGCTTCCGCCGAGCCGGGGGTTCCTGTCTCTGAAGATGGTCAGAGGACTGAGGAGACTGCCGAGGTATCCTTGGAGAGGAGGAGGAAGAAAAGCAGGACCGTAGCTACCGAGGATCAAACGGTTGATGCTTCCGAGCGTGCCGATGGTGGTGGGATAGATCTGGCGCTTCTTCCCGAGGCTGCGGACACTCGGATTGGGAATACTGAACCCCTCAGTGTTGGTGAGGCGGCTTTTTTAGAGCACCCGGATGATGATCAGACCGCTGACCAGGGTGAGGCAGATGGTCAAGGAGAGAATGAGAATGCTGATTCTCAAGATGGTCGGTCCGTTCCGGACTTGAATGAAATCGCCGGGCTTACTTTCTTGGGTGGGCCGGGTGAAGGGGCGTACACGGACTATGGCTTCTCTGTGAGGTATGAAGGTGAGAGGTCGATTGTCCGTGATGGTGGAGCCTGTGCGGACTTGCTCCGTCGGCTAAGGGATAGTCCTCCAAGGGTACTTCCTCGTGTCGAGCACACACACTTTCCTGAACGCAAGAAGGCAGCGGCCAAGGACTTCGTTCGGGTAAGGTTTTCTGTTTGGCTTGTTGAGTTGGTCTTTTCCTTTTACCTTTGGTTATTTCTTAGTTTGATCCGTTTTTGTTTCAGGGTTTCACCAACTATAACTTGATTTTTGACGAGTATGAGGAGAGGCAGGTGGAGCTTGAGAAGATGGTCAGCGGGCTGCGGAGGGATCTTGCCAAGGCTGGAAGGGTTATTACCGAGCTTGAGGGGTATCGCGAGGTGGCAGCTGCGGCGGAGATGCTTCGCTCCTCTCTCAAAGCCGAGGAGGAGAAGGTTGCTGATCTGGAGAAAAGGGTCGACGATCTTTCCACCGAGAATGCTCGGTTGGACGTCGAGAACCGGCAGTGCTTGACTGACTGCTCCAACGCTCGGGCCGAAGCTGACAAAATGATTGTTCGGGTGTCCAATTTAGAGGGTAAGCTCAAGTCTGAGTGCGCCCGACTTAGGGCTTCCCGTACGCGTGAGGTTCTAAAGGAGAGGGAACGTGTGTCGGGCAAGGCGCAAGCTCGGCTAACAAAGATCAAGGTGGCCATCGAGGAGAAGGAGCTCGGGAGGCGGAAACAGATAATCATGAATCAGGCTGGTGTTGTTGCTGCTGTATTGAAGGTGCTTGTCGCAGAAGGTGTTGACGTCCCTGCCGAGAAGATTGTCAAGGCTGATTCTGACTTCGCTCGCTTGAAGCAAGAGCTGAGCGTGGTTCGCTATACGGACTTAGCTAATGGCGACTTTGTCATGACTCCTGTCAATAGCCCTGGTCAAAACGAGGAAAGCTCTGAGGTGCTCGTTCAGGATCAACATGGCTCGAACCAGGCGGTAGTGACCCCGGAGGTGGTGAATGATCTTCGTCCTGAGGTTGTGGCGGAGGACCAGATTGTTGACCGTTCTACCGAGCCTTCTTAGATTTTAGGCCTTCTCTTTTTTTGTAATCAGTCCATGCTTTGTGCATGTTTTGTATTATCTCGGGACTTTATTTTTTTTAAATAATATATAAATTTGGACTCCGCTTTTGACTTATTCGGCTTTTTTCGCGTACTTAAATTTTCATTCCGCGTACTTGACCCTAACCGCGCACCTTGATTTTGTGAGTGGCGTGCTCGGTTTAAATTAGATGTAATGAAGAGCGAGCAAAGTGCTCGGCTTACCTCGTAGAACGGACCATGACAGTTGTGCGAAACTGGTTCGGCTTATTTTTTTTTCTATCAGTCGTCCTAGTGCGGGAACTGGGCCCGGCTTACTTCATTGTGGGATTCGAGACTGTGCTCGTTGTACCACAGGTCGGGTGCGAGTAAGTGCTCGGCTTACCCCTAAGGTCTGATCGAGACATTATGCGAAAGCTATGTTCGGCTTATTTACTGTCGATCAGCCTTGTGCGGTAACTTGGCCCGGCTTACTTGATTGTGGGATTCGAGACTGTGCTCGTTGTACCATAGGTCGGGAGTAAGTGCTCGGCTTACCCCTAAGGCCTGATCGGGACATTATGCGAAAGCTATGTTCGGCTTATTTACTGTCGATCAGCCTTGTGCGGGAACTTGGCCCGGCTTATAATGTATCGAGCATTTGGCCAGAATGTCGATTTGTTCGGGTGATTGAAACAAGTATTCAACTTAATAAAATTTTATTATTGATATAGCTGAACCTCGTGAGAGGTTGCCTACGTACCCCGAAAGGGGATCAGGCCGATCGTAGTTCACTTTACATATTACTCGAGCTCGTGTATAGCGAGCTCGGTTTGGAGCGAGAAATGCTCGTTTTTTTTGAGCGCGATGCTCGGCTTTTCTGTGAGCGAGAGTTGCTCGGCTTAATAGTAGTACCTTTTGAGCTTGCTCGCATTCCACGAACGTGGAATGGCTTCTCCCTTAATCGTCACGAGCTCGTAAACGTCAGGTTTTACTATCTTTGAGACGATGTACGGACCTTCCCAGTTTGTGCCGAGCTTCCCTGCTCGGTATTCCCGTGTGTTTTCGAACACTTTTTTTAGGACAAGGTCACCTTCTGCGAAACGCCGACCCTTGACCTTCTTGTTGTAGTGTCGGGTGATCTGATGTTGATAGTTTTGGAGACGTAGAAGTGCTCGGTCTCGTAATTCCTCCGCATGGTCAAGGCAATCGACGATCATGTTGTTGTTAAGCTCTTCGTGTTCGGGCGCAATGCTCAGGCGAATTGTCGGGACGCACATCTCGGCTGGGGATATTTCCTCCATTCCGTGAGAGAGTGAGAAAGGTGTCTGGCCGGTTGATGTCCTCGGAGTGGTCCGATGAGACCAAAGGACGCCATCAAGCTCGTCGGCCCAGAGGCCTTTTTTGATCTCCATTCGTTTTTTTAGTCCGTCGATAATCGTTTTGTTGGTCGCTTCGGCTTGCCCGTTGCCTTGCGGGTATCTGGGGGTAGATTTACTTAGGCGAATTTTCCACCTTGCGCAAAATCCTTCAAACAGATTGTAAATGAATTGGGATCCATTGTCGGTTACGATCTCGTACGGGACACCGTGGCGACAGATTATGTATTTCCAAATGAACTTTTGAACGTCGAGGTTTTTGATCTCTGAGTAGGATTCGGCTTCGACCCACTTGGTAAAGTAATCGGTCATTATCAGGATGAACTTCTTTTGATGCGAGGCCGGGAGAGGTCCGACGATATCCATCGCCCACCGCATGAATGGGTAGGGCGTGGCCGCAGTGGTGATAGGTCAAGAATTAATCCCTATACTAACTGCAAGTGCACAGTAATGTCAATGTAGTATATAGGGTATCGAATCTACAGAGACTCTGGTCTCGATAGATCATAACCGTAAAGATTAATACTAAGAATAAAGCAAGTGGTGAATGAAATAAAAGCAAGGCAATAAAATAAATCAGTAGCAGGAATTTGTTGTGAAAGCAATAAACTAAAAGCGCTAAGTCTAGGGAATTCTCAGGAAATCAGACAAGCAGACAAGTTAATCAGTCAGGATCAAATTAAACTCAGTTCTAGAACTCAAATCACGGAATTAGAATTAACCAAATCTCTTTGCGAAAATCCTCTAAGTCTAAGTGCAGTAATCCAAATCTCTTTGAAATTACTAACAGATTAAACCAGCATTAATTTCAAGTTCGATATGTTCACAATTAAACTAAACCAAATCTCTTTGCGAATAATTTAATTGCTCAACCTAAATAGTTCAGATTCTAAACCACACTCTCGTGTCGTATTTAGCAACCTAAGATCTAGATTCTAATTGATCAGGTTAGAACTAGCATTAAGCATAATTTATATTGAAGAACATTCTATTCATGTGAATCCTTAACTGAATTAAACAAGTCTAGCAAGTCATCAAATCCTTAATGAGAAACCCTAAACCTAAGTATGAATCTACTCAGACATGATTAATGAAACAGAAATCATAGAATTAATAGATTGCATATAAGAAATTAAATAGATAAAGGGGTTCGAAATCTTCTCCAAAATAGATGAAGTACATGAATAGATCAGCCCCAAAAGCTCTAAAAATCCCTTAGCTCTAAGTATGAAAGCGTATCTAAAATAAACACCAAAATCCTAAATATATAGGCATAATCTCGGTTGGGGCTTCTGTGTAAATACTGGAACTTTTCCTGGGCTTTTCTGCAAATCTTCATAACTTCATTAACCGCCGTATTTCGGCCCATCTCGCTAGTGTGTCGATCGACACCAAAGGTGTGTCGATCGACACCAAAGGTGTGTCGATCGATGCATGATCATCAAATCGGACAGTGAGTTAAACTCTCGGCCAAAATGCTCCAAAACTCCCAAAATACTCCAAAAATCTCCACATTAGCTCCAAACCTGATTAAACCTGTAAAAGACTCTAAAAGAACACAAAAGACACAAAAAACACAACTATATCATGGCATAAAACCGGTAAAAACCATGATATATCAACTCCCCCACACTTAGCCTTTGCTTGCCCTCAAGCAAAACAACGAACTAAAATGTAGTGAAGAGGTTTGAAAACTCTTCAGAAACTCTTTTCATCCTAGAAGCAGCAACACTCAGATTCCCCTTAGTAATCCACATGAAAGAATCAACCTGCAGACATCAAGACCAACATATACTTCCCTCACACTTAGCAACTGTCCTAAGTAAACTGCACAATCACATTCAAGCATTCAAATTCTCCCTACTGACTTCTGCAAGTATTTAAGTGCGGTCTCACCTAAGGAGTATCGATCAGAGACACATGGACTCTTACCTTATCAGCTCTAGACCACCATACTATCTTTCTCTAGTCCCTTTCTTCTCTTTTCCCTTCCTTAGCATTCTGATTTTTCCCCATTGGGTATCATTTTATTTTTTTTATCAGTGCTCTTCCCGTTAAGGGGTGTACTTTGGACACATTCCATGGATGCACAGGATATGAGAGTTTTAGATACCATTCCCATGACCACTTCGGAGTTATTAACTCATCCTCAGTTTATTATTATTATTATTATTTTATTTTATGGAAGGGGAAAAGGGAACTAGATATGACAGGTTTACAGGCTGTGTCAGAACTAACAAGGGAATCCGACACAAAGTATGCCAAGCCCTTAGGTGAGAAAATCTAAATCAGTATTAGGGTGAAGTTAGTAAAAGATCCTCTGATACCTGAAGTGATGTGGGTGTCCTCAGTAGGTTGATCCATGTCTGGGTTTTCTAATAGTCAGAGATAATCTGCAGCTTCATTCCAATGGTTACTTAAGTTCTTGCAAGTGCTACTAATCTTCTCAAAAAAATCATTGTTTCTTACTTAAACAAATTTTGACTCAATAAAACAAAAATTTTGAAAAATTTAACTGACTCTAAGAAAACAAAAGAAAGAAGGTAGTAGAACCTCCCCCACACATAAGACACACTGTCCCCAGTAGTGTCAAGCGAAGGGTTGGCAAAAAGAAAATAAAAATTTGTTTATGGATGGTTAAGTTCTGTCGGGTTTTACCTCTGTCGCACTCAGGCATCGATCGTTGCACTAAGTGCATCGATCGTTGCACTAAGTGCATCGACCGTTGCTAGGCGATTTTTCGTGTATGATCGATCGTTGCTCAGGACCGCAACGATCGCTGCAGTGCGATTTCTGTCGTGTTGTGACGATCGACACAATGGTGTGTCGATCGACGCACTGCGATTTAATCCGAGACCTGCAAACAAAAACTCACCAAAACCAGAAACAAGCGTAAAATCCTATAAAAACACTAAAATCAAAATGCAAAAACGAAAACAGTGGGTTGCCTCCCACTCAGCGCTTGTTTAAGGTCATTAGCTTGACCGGACGAACAAGATCTTTCAGGCACCAAGAGAACCTGACAGAGTCTTTTTCTGTCTCCGTTCAAGTCTCCTTATCCAAGGTGGCGAGTAGGCTGTTGCAGAATGCTCCTGTCCAAGAAAAGAAGGAGTAAAATGTGCTCCAGGATTTAGAATCACGGTATCATCCGGCTGCTCATCATCTGCATCCATAATGGTGAAGGTCTGCCCATCTATCAGTGGCTTGCGCAGCTTGTCCATCTCAAAATGCAGCGGCTCATCTCCCAGATGGAGGTCTATCAGACTGTGTCTAACATCTATCACTGCCCCCGCTGTAGCCAAGAATGGTCTTCCAAGTAGTAACGCTTCATCCAGATCACAGTCATATTTCAGTACTAGGAAGTCCATTAGAACTAAGTAGTTTCCAACTCTCACCGGGATGTCCTCAAGAAATCCTTCTGGAACTTTTATAGACTGATCAGCTAGGACAAGAGAGGTCCTAGTAGGCTTAAAATCCAGCATTCCCAGCTTCTCTGCCACAGAGTATGGCATAAGACTTCCAGCAGCTCCTAAATCACAAAGAGAGCGCCTAAAACTATCCTCAAAGATAGAACAACTTAGCACAAAAATCCCAGGATCAGGCAGCTTCTTTGGAACCTTGGTTAACAGAACATCACTTATCTGTTGAGGGACTATAATCACCCAATCTTTCAGCTCTTCATCCAAAGGCAACATCTTGTTCAAATACCTCTGCACACATGGGTGATATGATGGATCATCAGATGATGGAATTTCTTCCATCTCTTCACCAATCTCCTCTAGCTTCTTAAGCTCTTCAATTTCCTGCTTAATCACTTCAGATACTGAGGGATATTGTCTAATTAATTGTCCATAAATCTCCTCCTGAGTAATCTCAGACACTCCAGGGAATAAGTGGGCAAGCTCTAAATCATTATCTGGCGAGTCTGTCTGTTCACGACCTGCATCGACCGACACTAGATGTGTGTCGATCGATGCAACACAGTTTTCACCCGATAGATTTTCTCCAAAATCCGAGTTTTCACTCTCCTTCACCAATTCAGCTGTACTTAGCTCAAATTTTTCACCTAGGTGAGACCCATCATTAATGTACACAGACCAGGCTTTAATATGAGTGTCTGCTACTCCTTTTCCCTTCATAGAGCTGGAAATCTGATTCACCTGAGTATTCAACTGCTTCATGTGATTGTTCAGAGACTCAAACTTCCCATTAAGGTCCTCATAGACAGCATCTAACTTCTTGTTGCTCTCCACAGTACTCTTGGTCTGACTCTCCATAAGCTGTTCCATCATTTCTTCCATCCTACTCTCATGAGCTGTAGGTGCAGGAGGAGTCTGATAAGATGAAGATCCATAGGTTCTCTGAGCACCTTGTCCAAAGGGCTTCTGAAAACCACTAGTCTGTCCAAAAGAGTTCTGATTGCTTGTGAAGGCACTCTTTTGTCCTCCATTGAAGAATCTGTTACCCTGCTGATTACCAAATCTGTTACCTTGGAAACCAGATCCTCCAATTTAATTCACATCTTCTTCCTGAGTGTCCTCCTCAGTCTGAATTACCTCAACATCTTGAGCAAAGTGGACAACCTTCTTATTAGCCAGGAGATTGCAGATTGTGTCCATCCTAGATCTCAATTCAGCCATCTCTGAATTCTCTACACTTCCACCAGATTTCTTCCTCCTCTCATCCATAGTCTTGCAACTGTTGCTGCTCACTAAGTTCTCAATCAACTGCTTAGCTTGTGCAGGAGTCCTGGTATTGAAGTTTGCATTACTGGAGTTATCCAGCGCAGACTGATATGGCAGATCTATGCCTCTGAAAAGTGTTGGGAATGTCCTGAAATCTACCGTACTATCTCTAGAAAGTATGATAAATGTCGAGATCAGACATAAGTCATAAATACTGGGTGATCATGATGACTTGCTAGAGTCCGCTCTTGATCTATAAGTTTAGGACTTATTACCAGTATTGTATGATCCCAAAGGGTCACACACCATAGCTAACGGGAAAGTTAACATGGAATGAATACGGTAAGATGCAAGGCATTTACTGTATTTGAGCAGAGAGTTGGGCCGTTAGTTTAATCACTTGGGCCCATATCGAGACAAATGACTTGTGTCGATCGACACAAGTGTATGTGTCGGTCGACACAGTTGCGAAACCGAGACATCGGTTTAGGTTTATGACAGAGTCGATATTTATTTGAGTTGTCTTACAATTTCGACTATAACAGTCTGTGACCTAGAACCTGAGCCGTCTCTCTTCTCTCTCTGATCAATCCATTGCTTTGGTCTAGCAACCATCCCGGCTTGTAAGAGTGTGGATACTGAAGGAGGAACAGTCATCTGATCTGTTCTAGCTGATCTCATCATTACCATCCATCAATCCGCTGCAATCTGAAAGGTAATGATCAGGTTTGGTTTTGTGATTCGTTCTGCAAGAACCTAGATCTGAGTTATATGTGCTAGGTTGCAATCTGTTAATTGAACCATGAACACACATATAATCCTACAGTGGTATCAGAGCACCAGGTTATTGGTTTTTGCTTTATGAATCTGATTTAGGTTGTTCTTACTGTTTAAAATCGAATTTGGTTAAGAAATTTGATCAGAAAACATGAAAACCTAAGAATTAGATCGCATCTATCCGATTGAAAGCTATTGGTGTGCGATCTGGTCGCCCGTGTCGATCGACGAGGGAGCGAGGTATCGGTCGATATCGATCGATCCGATTGACATCTCGCGGTCCTGATGACCCGATTGACCCGAGCTGATACTCGCTAGTATCGATCGACATGAAATACTCATATCGATCGATACGAAGGCGATGCAGATGATCCGCGAGTAGCCAATCGGTTCAGCCGAGCTTCGTGGTTCATCTTTCCCTAAACCGAGACAATGAACCGATCAATCCGATTGTGGTTAATTGTCTACTTTAGACAGAACCGCAAGTTAGGTCAAAATTGGCTAAAACACAAGGTGTTTCTTCCCGGTTTTGGACTTAACTGAACCGATCCAATTTAATTGGTGGTTCAAGCGGTTAACCCAAATCGCGGTTCGCTGGAAATAATTTTATTTCTGGTTAAACCGGATTGAAATTCATAAAATTGAATTTTAACCTAAACCGAAGGCTGGTCTAAGTTTGATTTGGTTGGACCAAATAATTTAGAGCTGGTCTGGTTTAGTAAATAACCGATGGTTTTGATAGTTAATTTGGTCTTGGACCAGAATTAATAAACCGGATCGGTTATGTCAAATTATTGGGCCAGCTGGAATTCTATGGTCTTGGGCCAAGAATTGGGCCTATAATTTGTGACCCAACCCAAAATATTTAATGAAATATTTAAATTAGAAATTTCTAATTTTAGTAAGTTACTAAATTTAGAAAGTTTCTAAAATAAGAAAGTTTCCCAAAATAGTAATCTTCTATTTTTGGAAATAAAACTTAAAAATCCTCAAAAACAATATCAAGCTTGGATGTCTTTCCAATCTTGTCAGCTACTTACCGCTTATTTGATTACAGACATGGCTTACAGTGTGAGGTGTCTGTTTTCGCGTAAGTAAAGTAGTATATAGTCACTAATTTCATTGGGAGTCCCAGATTTTAGTGATTATTTGGCTGTAAGAGATTGGTTTCCTTGACTGGGCCATCGGGAGTCCCGGGCCTTGAGACATCTGGTGAATTTGGGCCTCGGGTCCAATTCACAACCGAGAGTTATTGGTTATAACTAGCTGTGTGTATGCTTACCAAGTAAAGCTAATTCCGGGTGACGGCCAGTGGCCCACTTTGGATTTAGCTGAACATGGGTCTCGGAATCATTGCATTCTTATGAGGTTAAACAAAGAAATTTTGAATGCAATGCGAGTTTTCTTATAAGTTGTTAAGATTACTCTTTTATGAACTTAATAACTAAAACTCTATTTATCTCTAAATTTCAGCTATGACAAGCACAAACAATCAAAACACTTTCTCGATCCGGTCTGTCCTTGAGATGGACAAACTGAACGGATCAAATTTCTTGACTTGGTCACGGAACCTGAGGCTAGTCCTCAGGCATGAGAGAAAGGACTATGTCCTTAAGAAAGCTCTCCCCGAGAGGATCGAATCCAAAGCCAGTCATGCAGTATATAATGCTTGGAATAAGCATTATAATGATGCGGTAGATGTGCGTGGTCTGATATTGGCTACCATGGACTCAGATTTGCGGAAGCAATATGAGAACATGGAGTCGCCAATAGAGATGATCAGCAGCCTGAAATTGAAATTTCAGGAGCAGGTAAGAGTGGAGAGATACCAGTTGGTTAAATCTCTCACTAGCTGCAAGCTACCGATTGATCATCCAGTAAGTCCTCATATCAGTAAAATGATGGGTTACATTGATAACCTGAGGAAACTGGATTATCCAGTTAGCCAAGAAATGGCAACTGATATCATTCTGCAGTCACTGCCGTCAAGCTATGATAAGTTCGTAAGGAACTATATCAAGAAAGGCTTAACGAAGACGTTGACTGAACTGCATGACATGCTCAAGACAGTTGAGCCAAACGTGAAGAGTACCCTGTACAATCTCATGAATGAGAAGGGTAGGTTTACTAAACCTAATGCTGACAAGGGTGAAGACAAAGTTGTCCAGATTTTGAATCATGGCAAGCGTGTGTCTTCTGAGCCCGTGTCAGATACCTCTTACGTTGGTAAGTGCTGCTACTGTAAAGAGACTGGGCATTGGAAAAGAGATTGCATTAAATTCATGGAAGATTATGAGGAGTTGAAGTTGATGTATGAGACTACTTTCTCAGGTATTCATGTTATTACTTCAAGTTATACCTTATAGGTATTAGATACTGGTTGTGGCACTGATATTTGTTATAATATGCAGAGCCTGAGCAACAGTAGAACGTTGAAGGAAGGGCAAGTGGAACTGCGTGTCTGGAAGGAGCTTGGGAAGCTGCCTCAGCCGTAGGGTTTTCACTTGTAATGCCTTTGAGGCTTGGTTTTATTAAGTAATTGCTACAATGTACCTGCTTTAAGCAGAGTTATCTTTCATTTTCTTGTAAGAATTTGAATGTTTTTCGTTTTGATAAAAGACAAGTTTTGTCCTTTTGATCTTAATGAAATGATAATTGTAGCACCCTATTCAAGGAATGGGTTTTATATATTAAACCAAAGAGTGCCTAAATGTAACATAAATACCGAATTGGTTTAAATCTGATGAATTAAACCTGATTTTTCTTGGCATAAATGTTTTGGTCAAAGAGTAAGTCGGATTCAGAAACCCCATAGTTATGGACTTTTGGGCTCATTTGAATGGATATCTTATGAGACTTGAATTCTGCTTACTGGACCAAAAGACAAAGGGCCCATCTTAGCCGAGCTAGAGAAAGGCCCAAAGGCTTATTGGAGATTGAACATACTCATGTATGTGGTCCGATGAGCAGTAATGCCAGAGAAAATTTCCTGTACTTCATTGTCTCTACTGATTACTTCAGTGAGTGTGACTGTGTTCATTTGATGAGACACAAGTCGGAATTCTTTGACATGGTCGAAAGAGTTCCAGAATGAAGTATAGAATCTGAATGACAGAAGTATTAAGACTCTGGATTAGATCACGAGTGAGAATACTTAAGTCATTGATTGTGTGATCATCTGAATGAGTGTGAAGTCGTTTCACAGCTCATTTCTCCTGAAAACCTAGAGGTGTTTCTGTGAGAATGAATCAGATCTTATAAGAAATGATTAAAGATGAGTCACACGAATCTTCCATGATATTCTCTAAAATAGCGCTCAAGAAATATCTAAGTTTACGCTGAAATAGTTCCACCAATATCAGTTGAAAGACACACGTAAATGTGGATTGGAATCGATCCAAATTCGTCTTTACTGAGTATTTGTAGTTGTGCTACTTCGCTGGTTGTCCTAGGGAAACCAAGGCTTGTTACTTTTACGTCCATTCTGTTTTCTAAGAAGGGAAGTTACTTTCCAAGAAGAACAGTGGGAGTAAAAGTATAACTCGAAGAAATTCGAGAAATACAGGAGACTGCTCAACCTGTTGAGGGAGAGCAACGGATGGATTTACAGATTTCTGTAGAATCTACACCTGTAGAGCCTGAAGTTCGCAGATAAAAATGAATCAGTCACTAATCCGAGAGTGATTTCTCGTCATTAGTTGAACCTGATGATCATTGAAAGTTCGCATGATCTGATGATCATTGAAAGCGACGAACCTGCGAAATTCAAAGAAGCGAAAGTAAGCCCGGACTCCGAAAAATTACACTGTGTGTAAGTTAGCTTCATCGATCCATTCATGGATGGAAGCAAACATATCGGAGTTGGAATCTTCGTTCTGTTAAAGTAGTCAAGGTTTTGACTTGAACAGGAACGAAGTGGAACTATGCGTTTACTAAAAGATAAGTGGGAGCAATATTGCATTTCTCATAGTGTATGTCGATGACATACTGATTCTCGAATATAACGTCCCAATGCTGCAGTCGGTAAAGGACTGGTTTGGGAGTTGGTTTTATGGTTGACATGGGTAAAGCCACGTAGTTCTTGGATTTTGGATCTAAAGATAGAGATCCAAAAGAGCTGGTAGGACAAAGTCAGGATTCTTAAATTGACAAAAGTCCTACACGTAATCAGCAATCCAAGAAGGGTTTTATGCCAATGTCACATGGCAATTCATTAAGCAAGATACAGTGTCCTGCGATATCTGCTGAGCTTGAATGCATGGATAGGATTCCATATGCGACAGCAATTGGATCTATCATGTATGCCATGATACATACTTGTTTTGATGTTGCTTTAATGCTAAGCAAGACAAGTAAAGACCAGTCAAATCCAGCAAAAAATCACTGGATTGCCGTAAAGAATATTCTGAAGTATTTGAGGAATACTTAGGATAAGTTCTTGATTTACGGAGAAAGTGAGGTGCTACAAGTCGATAGAGTCTGAAAGGCAAGTTTCCAATAGACAAAGATAATTCCTGGTCATAGTCCGGCTATATCTTGTGTCTAACTGGCGGTGCAAGGCACTGTTGCTGACTCCATGACTTAAGCTGAACATTTCGCAGCTTGAGAAGCGGCGAAAGAGGTTGTTTGGATAGAAGAGTTCATCACTGAACTTGATGTGATTCACAGCATAGATGAGGCTAGCTGCATATCAGAGGTCCAAACACCTTGAGGATAGGTATAACCTATTCCTTGAGATAAATGACAGAGGTGTTAAGTAGATAAGCAAGTTTCATCGAATGAGAACGTTGCTAATCTATTAACGAAGCCACTCCTTATGCCTAAGCACGAGTCGCGGACTGTAGCTGTAGGATGAGTGAAATTAAGATGTAGTCTTAATTTCAGTGGGAGTTTGTAAAGGGCTTTACTTAGTTGTTTTGAAAGGTTCATGTAAACATAATATTTTATGTTTATGAAATCTAATGATTTCTGGATTATTTTAACTGTGATATAAATAATCGTTCCAAAATGATTCATGTCATTATATATGGGCCATCGAAGTACATGAGTAGACTTGATCCTGAAACCCCATATTTAACGAAATGACATAAATCATAGTGTCCATAGTCGAAGGTTGTTGAAATTGGAACACCAACAACCACTTGAGACTAGATTGTGTTGAGACTTATGACCAAGTTTCGAGGGGTCATAGATGCGCGGCATCAAAGTCGACACATAGGTATATGTAGGGGAGCATATGACCGGACATGGCCCGCTGATGAGAACTCTACAAGATATTAATATCTGTGTCATGAGAGGTTCTCATATACGACTATAGAGTATAGTCCTTAGACCTGAGTTCGCATGCATGTGGCTGCACATGGAGTAATGCGCTTTGATCATTGTCTAACGCTGTTTCGTAACTGGGAGCTATAAGGACCTTGGTTGGGTGTATTATGAATTGTGTAGTTCATAGTGATGGAACAAGATGGGATTTGTCCCTGCCGTTTAACGGAGGTAATATCTCTAGGCCAATCGGAGATTTGATAGCTGGTAAGAGAATGGCCATTCCCAAACGGACTTGCCCAAGTCGTTTGCATTGTCAGTATCAAATCTGGTCCGATAAACATGGTCTGGCTATATAAGGATGACACGCATCTTGCCTTATGCCAGATCGAGATATTAAGACAAAAGGACTAGGGAATGTAGGATTCCAGTACAATCGGAAGATTGTTGGGAATGTCCTTTGTAGGATTCCAGTACAAGTGGGAGATTGTTGGGAATGTCCTGAAATCTACCGTACTATCTCTAGAAAGTATGATAAATGTCGAGATCAGACATAAGTCATAAATACTGGGTGATCATGATGACTTGCTAGAGTCCGCTCTTGATCTATAAGTTTAGGACTTATTACCAGTATTGTATGATCCCAAAGGGTCACACACCATAGCTAACGGGAAAGTTAACATGGAATGAATACGGTAAGATGCAAGGCATTTACTGTATTTGAGCAGAGAGTTGGGCCGTTAGTTTAATCACTTGGGCCCATATCGAGACAAATGACTTGTGTCGATCGACACAAGTGTATGTGTCGGTCGACACAGTTGCGAAACCGAGACATCGGTTTAGGTTTATGACAGAGTCGATATTTATTTGAGTTGTCTTACAATTTCGACTATAACAGTCTGCGACCTAGAACCTGAGCCGTCTCTCTTCTCTCTCTGATCAATCCATTGCTTTGATCTAGCAACCATCCCGGCTTGTAAGAGTGTGGATACTAAAGGAGGAACAGGCATCTGATCTGTTCTAGCTGATCTCATCATTACCATCCATCAATCCGCTGCAATCTGAAAGGTAATGATCAGGTTTGGTTTTGTGATTCGTTCTGCAAGAACCTAGATCTGAGTTATATGTGCTAGGTTGCAATCTGTTAATTGAACCATGAACACACATATAATCCTACAAAAAGATACCAAGCAACTGGACTTCAGTGAATCCATGGTGTGGGCAGTCACGCTGGTACTTCTTGAATCTCATCCAGGCAGCTTTCAGAGGCTCCACAGCTCCTTGGGAAAATGTGAGAATGTCCTGTCTGGACTGGTCTGAACGCGCATCATCATAGAAATGACGCAGGAACTCACTCTTCAGGGCTGCCCAAGTATCAAACTGCCCAGGTGGCAGTTGCTTCAGCCATGCACCAGCGTCTCCAGCGAGACTGTGCGGAAAGAGTTTAAGGAACAGATAATCCTGGCAAACTCCATCATACTTCATGCCAGTGACTATGTCCTCAAACGAATCAATGTGATCCATAGGCTGCTCTGTGGGTTGACCATGGAATGCATTCTGTCTCATTAGCGAGTAGTAGATGGTCTTTATCTCAAAATCATTCCTCTCAAAGCCAGGAATCACCAAAGCTGACCGGTTTGCATGAAACTCATCCGGTCTATTGTAGTCAGCTAAGGTCCTCTCATGGACAACCATCTCTCTACCTTGGGCCTGTCCTTGACCCTGGTTCTGCTGCTGTTGCGGTGGCTCAGGAGGATAAGGGATGACATTCCCTTCAGCATCAACCCTTTGCCAAGCAGCATTGTACAGGTTGTTATCTTGGTCCCTCAGAGTACCTTGAGCATCGCTCACTAGAATTGTTCTCTGTACTACCATTCTTTCTCTTCTTTCTCTTCTGTTAGTCCTCTCTAGACATCCAAGTTCTTCAAGATCGAGATTGATTGGGTTCGAGTTCGGATTACTTCGAGTTTCACGCTTCTGCATAAACTGTCTGTAATCGTCAAGCAACGATCGATGCTAACAGTGCAACGATCGATTCAATCTCATATCGCTTAGGATCGATCGACACAAGAGGTGCAACGATCGACGCAAGGCGAAATCGGTACCTGCGACAGAGAGAAAACAGAGAAGAAATCAGTAAAATAAAATAAAAAAAAAAACGAAAACAAAAACAAAAAAGAAAAATTCCTAGTAAAAACCCTAAGTTCGGTCCTATCGAAGACTCTAAGAGTCCCCGACAACGGCGCCAAAAACTTGATAGGTCAAGAATTAATCCCTATACTAACTGCAAGTGCACAGTAATGTCAATGTAGTATATAGGGTATCGAATCCACAGAGACTCTGGTCTCGATAGATCAGAACCGTAAAGATTAATACTAAGAATAAAGCAAGTGGTGAATGAAATAAAAGCAAGGCAATAAAATAAATCAGTAGCAGGAATTTGTTGTGAAAGCAATAAACTAAAAGCGCTAAGTCTACGGAATTCTCAAGAAATCAAACAAGCAGACAAGTTAATTTGTTGTGAAAGCAATAAACTAAAAGCGCTAAGTCTACGGAAGTCTCTTTGCGAATAATTTAATTGCTCAACCTAAATAGTTCAGATTCTAAACCACACTCTCGTGTCGTATTTAGCAACCTAAGATCTAGATTCTAATTGATCAGGTTAGAACTAGCATTAAGCATAATTTAGATTGAAGAACATTCTATTCATGTGAATCCTTAACTGAATTAAACAAGTCTAGCAAGTCATCAAATCCTTAATGAGAAACCCTAAACCTAACTATGAATCTACTCAGACATGATTAATGAAACAGAAATCATAGAATTAATAGATTGCATATAAGAAATTAAATAGATAAATGTGTTCGAAATCTTCTCCAAAATAGATGAAGTACAGGAATAGATCAGCCCCAAAAGCTCTAAAAATCCTTTAGCTCTAAGTATGAAAGCGTATCTAAAATAAACACCAAAATCCTAAATATATAGGCATAATCTCGGCTGGGGCTTCTGTGTAAATATTGGAACTTTTCTGGGCTTTTCTGCAAATCTTCATAACTTCATTAACCGCCGTATTTCGGCCCATCTCGCTAGTGTGTCGATCGACACCAAAGGTGTGTCGATCGACACCAAAGGTGTGTCGATCGATGCATGATCATCAAATCGGACAGTGAGTTAAACTCTCGGCCAAAATGCTCCAAAACTCCTAAAATACTCCAAAATCTCCACATTAGCTCCAAACCTGATTAACCTGCAAAAGACTCTAAAAGAACACAAAAGATACTAAAAACACAACTATATCATGGCATAAAACCGGTAAAAACCATGATATATCAAGTGGTGAGGAGCTCGGCTGGCTGGTGTATGCTTGGTGCGTGCCTCTGACATTTCTCGCATCGGTCCACATAGCTTTCGCAGTCGGCGATCATAGTTGGCCAGAAATGACCATATCGCTTTATCTTTGCGGCTAATGCTCGGCCGCTTGTGTGATTTCCGCCTGATCCTTCGTGAGTTTGCTCGGTGACCCATTGGATCTCCTGCCCGTTTATGCATCGCAAGAGAGCCTTGGACGCACTCCACCGGAATAGCTCGTCTTTCATCATTACATATTGCGTGCAGTGGGCTTTCAACCAGCGAGCTGCCCAACGATCCTCAGGAACCTTCCCGGTCAGTATATAATCTTTGATTTCGTCTCTCCAGTCGATGATGTCGGTATGCTCGGGATCAGCGTCCTTAATGACCTCCTTGTTGCTTTTATAAGCATCGTTCAGTCCCTCTTCTTGCTCGGTAATAAGCAGTACATCTTCGTCTGGTGCGATGCTCGGCCGGGCTATGCACTCGACTGGGATTACTCGGCGGAGGTCAGGATCTGAAGTCGAAGCTAGGGCGGCCAATGCGTTTGCGGAGGAGTTGTCGCTTCTAGGAATCTTTGTTAGCGTAACCGACCCGATTCGTGCGACAATTTCCTGGACGAGCTTTAGGTACGCGTCCATGCACTCGTTTTTTGCTTCGTATTCTCTGTTGAATTGGTTCACCACGAGTTGTGAGTCGGCAAATGCGTCTACCTGCTTTGCCCCTACCACTTCGGCCAGTCGCAGTCCTGCGAGCAGCGCTTCGTATTTGGCTTCGTTGTTAGAGGCTGGAAATCCTAGACAGAAGGACTGTTCGATTAATTCGCCGGTCGGGGATGTCAATTTGACTCCTACTCCTGAACCATTTCTTGATGAAGAACCGTCTATGAATAGAACCCATTTCTCCTTCGGGCCTTGTCCTTCGGCTATGGTGAGCTCGGGTGGCAGTTCAATTAGGAAATCTGCTAGAACCTGGGACTTGGCATTGATTCTGGGTTTGTACTCGATATCGTATTCGCTTAGCTCGACTGCCCATTTGGCGATTCTTCCTGATTGGCTCGGGCTATGCAATATCGTTCTGATTGGTTGATTCGTGAGTACGACCACCGAGTGTGACTGAAAATAAGGGCGGAGCTTTCGAGCTGAGACGACGACGGCTAGCGCGAGCTTCTCGAGTGTGTTGTAGCGTGTTTCCGCGTCGTCGAAGATTTTGCTTGTGTAGAAGATGGGTCTTTGGTCACCTCGGTCGTCGCGGACGAGCACGCTGCTGACTGCCGAGGTTGATACAGAGATGTATAAGTACATCGTCTCTCCCTCCTCGGGTTTGGCCAGAATTGGTGGGGTGGAGAGGTAGGTTTTTAGCTGTTGAAACGGGTCCTCGCATTTAGCGTCCCATTCGAATTTCTTATTCCCTCGGAGGAGATTGTAGAAAGGGAGACATTTGTCAGTTGATCGTGAGATGAATCTATTCAAAGCCGCGACGCGCCCGATTAAACGTTGGACTTCTCTGGTGTTCTTCGGGGATGGAAGCTCGGTGATCGCCGTTATTTTCTTCGGGTTTGCTTCTATTCCTCTTCTCGTGACGATGTAGCCGAGGAATTCTCCCGACGTGACCGCGAACGTGCATTTCGCCGGATTCAGTTTCATTCCATACTTGTTTAAACTCGCAAAAAATTTTGTGAGATGATCGATATGATCGTCCGCCGAGGTGGACTTGACGAGCATATTGTCAATATAAACTTCCATTGTGTTGCAGAGCTGGTCAGCAAACATGCGATTCACAAGGCGTTGATATGTCGCTCCTGCATTCTTGAGTCCGAACGGCATAACCTTGTAGCAATATGTGCCGCGGTCGGTGATGAAGGAAGTCTTTTCTCGGTCATCAGGGTGCATCATGATCTGGTTATACCCTGCAAAGGCATCCATGAACCGGTGGTTGCTTCTACGAGCCGGTCTATGTCTGGCAGTGGGAAACTATCCTTGGGACACGCTTTGTTGAGGTCGGTAAAATCTACGCACACTCTACACTTACCGTTCTTCTTTTTTACCACAACGGGATTTGCCAGCCAGTCAGGATACTTCACCTCGGTGATCGAACCTGCCTTTGAAAGTCGTTCAACTTCATCGTTGACAGCTTTGGCGCGCTCGGGACCGAGCTTCCTTCTTTTTTGCTTGACTGGTATGAAAATCGGATTGACGTGCAGTTCGTGGCACGTGATGGTCGGGTCAACTCCGGTCATATCACTGGTGGTCCAGGCGAAGGTTGTGGCATTTTTCTTGAGAAATTCTACGAGCTTATCTCGCAGGTCTTCGCGGAGGTCGGCTCCTATTCCGGCGCAACGCTTGGGATCCTTTATGTCGATATTAACTTGTATTACTGCATCTTTCTGCGGTCGATCGGGCGGTGGTAGCTCGATTTTGGGCTCCGCGACTAGGTACGCCTGTGACTTTTGGCGCATTTTGTGCTCGATACGGAAACATGTTCGGGATATTTTCTGATCTCCTCGCAGAGTAAATGTGCCGAATGGGGTGGGAAATTTGACGCATTGATGATAGGTGGACGGGACTGCTCTCATCTCGTGGATCCAGGGCGTGCCGAGGATGACATTGTAGATAGCTGGTCAGTCGACGACCACGAGTTTGATCAGCTTGGTTATTCGGCCGACATAAACGGGAAGTTTGATTGTTCCGATTGTGTTGATCGAGTCGCCCGAGAAGCCGGTTAGTGGTCTTGTCGATGGCTTGATACGGTAATCGTTGAGTTCCATCCGTTGTAACGTCTCTCTGAAGATTAGATCTACCGAGCTTCCGGTGTCGATCAGAATCTTCTCGACTTCGCAGTCCCCAATCCGCATGGCGACGACGAGTGGATCGTTGTGCGGTCGTTCCACTCCCTCAGCATCGTGATCGGTGAAGCTTATTTCGTCGCCGATCCTGAGCTCGTCAGTGGCGTTTCGTCGGTATTGCTGGGCAGCCATGGCCCGTCGCTCATATTCCTTGATTGATCGCACTGAGTCGTTTACCATTGGTAGTCCTCCCATAATCATGTTTATACGTCTTCTCGGTGGATGTGCTCCCTCTTCATCTTCTTCGTCGCGAGCTCGTTTGTCCGCAGCTGCCGTAATTGCGTTGATTTGCTCAATTTCCTCGGCGAAAGCAACCTGCTTCTTTCGTTCCTCTTGGACGAGCCTGAAGCGCTCAGCTTCGTTTTTTGGTTGTGTTACCTGGTTGATTTGCTTCGGGGGAGGCTTGTTGCGATCTAGTACTAGTTTCTTCCCGTCTTTTTGATAGTCAGCATAGAGCAAAGCCTGAAGGTTTCTGCACTCCTCGGTGCTGTGGCCTCCTCGTTGATGGTATTCGCAGAATGATTTGATTTTATCGCCTCCACGGGTTGATCTGTTCCATGGCTTAGTCGAGTTTTGTCCTTGGTGACCCTGCGATGGCCGTTCCTGCTGGTGACTCTGTGAGCGATCGAGGTGATCTTGCCGACGATCTTGATAGAGGAAATCCGCAGTCTATTGTCGGTCCGGCGGCTGGTCACAGACGTAGTAAGACTTTCCTTTCCTTGCGGTTTCTTCCTCTTTGGTTTTTTTGTAATCTTGGTCGTAATGTTGCCGTGGCTCATACTGATCGGTGACCTTCTCGGTTTTTTCTTTCGATGTCGAACTCTTCAGGCTGTATTTCTTTGCCAAGGTTTCCTTTTCCTCTTCGAGGTCGATGAAGATTGACGCTCGGTGGAGGGCGTCCTCGAGCGAACTGGGTTTGTTCTTCTTTAACTCTTCTCGGAAACTTGATTCGTACCACAGACCATTTCGGAGAGCGGGTATCCCCTCGCTGTCGGTGATTGTGAGTTTGGCGAGTACGCTGTTGAATCGGGTTATGTACGATCGGAGGCTCTCTTTTTGTCCTTGTGTAACGGCCCATAGGTCAGCGTTGGACACTTCATCTTGTATGTACATTGAGTAGTGCTTTACAAAGGCATGCGTTAGATCGTCGTATCCATCTATAGAGTTTGGTTCGAGGCGAGAGAACCAATCCAATGCTGATCCAGTCAAGTGCTCTACGAACAGTTGGAAAAAGCCTGCGTCTCGTTGTCCGAGACTGAAGTGAGTTCGGCCCATTGCTATGCGGAAGGTTGTTAGGAACTGCCTCGGGTCGGACTTTCCGTCGTACATCATCATTTTGATCTTGACCTTGGAGGCTGGATGCTCGACTTGGATGATCATGAGTCGCTGAGTGAAAGGAGTGTTTTGGGTTTCTTCTATTACGCGGTCGATTTCTGGTGCCGAGCTAATGGCTTGATGGACTTTGGATGTCATGTTTTTCAGCATTAATTTCAAGTCTTCGATTTCGTTATCTCTGTGTGCGTCAAGTGCTGAGCTACTCGGGATTCCCATGCTGGGGGGATGCTCGTCCTCGTTCTGCTGTGATACCGCTCGGTTTGTTGTATTTGGGGGCGTCGTTTCTTCGAATAACGCTCGGTGAAGACGAATTCGGGGAACGGATCCTTGTTGGCTTGCCATCCGTAAATCATTGATTTGCCCTTGGCATACCGCGTGTGCCGTTGCAAGTTGATCGAAGCGTGCATTGCTTCCCTGGGAGAGTTCGATTACTTGAGTCATGAGAGTTTTGAGTAAGGCGGACATGTCCTACTCGTTCGTCTGAGCCTCTGCGACTAGTTGAGGTCGTTCAATATTTTGAGGTTGTTGCTCGGCGCCGGCCGGCTGGATGATTGGATCCGCAACTTGAGAAACGTGCTGGGGTTGCCCCCTCGCTCTCGGAGCTGTTTCTGAGCTTGTTATGTCTTCGATGAGGACGTGATCCTTGTTCGGTGGTGCTCCTGCCATCGTTGAACCTGTCTGCTAGTGAAGAAAAACATTAAGTCCCCACAGACGGCGCCAATTGTGATAACCGAGCTTGTCACAAAGGTTTGAGAGTGCGTCTTGCTCGGGAGAGTTGACGTGCTCGGGTTCGAAGGTCAAAGTTTTTCTAAGAGAGAACTGACTAGGCTCGGTGATGAGTCAAGAGAGGAATGTTCGGTGCATAAGTAGTGAAGAGAGAGATATACTCGGTAACGAGCGTATTGTATTCAAGTGAAAGCCCGAGCTTGTCGAAAGACGAGCTCGGCTTTTACAGTTCGGGAATGTTTACTCTAGAGAGAGAAAGTAGTGAGAAGTGCACAAATCCCAAAAAGTTACGTTAATGTACAGTGACGACTCCTATTTATAGTAAAATACGGTCGAACTTTTTACAGGCCGTTGACCGCTTGTCGAGCTCGTGCAGATTGGGCCGTACTTGGTGACGAGATGGGCTGAGCCGTACGTTCCTTTGGCTGTTAGCGTAGCCGAGCTGACTTGCTGTCATTCGGCTTGGATCGAGCCGAGCTGATGGTGATGGGCTCGGTTTTGAGTGTGCATGTTTGGGCATCTATTGCTTGTTGGGCCGTTTTGTTTCTGTTGGACCGGTCTTTGTATAAAGAATAAATCCTGGGCCTTCTAAGTGGGTGGGGGTGCTAAACCTACCTATAACAATGTTCGACACCCATCCACTCGAGTTGTGGACTCCCAAGGCTTGTGAGCTCAAAATGTTATCAAGTCTACTCTACAAGAGGCACATTGAGTTTGGCATTTAATTAAAATTAGGAAAGAGTTGCCTAATTACATGGCTTGGACCGCAAGTAATATTCTTAATTTCCGCATTAAAGTAGCCGGCTCCGAATTGAAACATGATATTATGACAAATCTGGAGTTTCCAATATAGAATACATCGACAACATTCTGGTAAGGAACCTTTCCATAAACTCTTGCAAAGAAACAAAGGCACATTACAAAACAATAGCAAGAACATACACAAACAATAACACACAAATTTGGTGTACCTTAAAACGGTCCTAAATAGGAACAAAGTTAGAACTCATTCCTGGTATTATTTCAAAACACTTAACCTGAATTTTCCGATTATCTAAGGCTTTTGTTAAAAAAGACTATCAATTCCTTGTATAAAATGGTAAATAAAATTGTTGAAAGAAAATTGTCAATCACGTAAGGAAAAAAATTCATTAACAAACAAAAAGAGGAAGTCAAACCTTACGCCACTCGGATGAAAGATCACAATGATTTTATATATCCTTACAACAAAAGCTTAATAGCATCAACAACCATTTTGGTACCAATATTGCTTTTGCGAAATGGTAAATTATACTATATAAAAAGAGATCTTTAAAGTTTCAGAAGGTGTCTACGTAGGATAACTACAACCTGCTCCGACGAAGCCACGTGGCATGTTCCTACAGATGCTTATCTCTCCATGGAATTTCGCGAAAAACGCTATAATTTTTAATAAAAACTATAACACTCTGCTCCTCGCAAACCAAAAACGGCGGCGTTAGGACAAGAGTCTACGCCAGAAGGCTAGCCGTCATGTCCTCCCATTGGTCCTATGAGTCATGCGCACACTTCCTTCTGTTCAATACTACCGACGAAACCAGCATTTGTACTCTTGTTACCTATCCTACGAAGAAAAAGAGCAGGAAAAAGGAAAAAGACTGAATAATTGCTTCAAAACATAATTACCTAGTGAGAACGGATTCAAGGAACCCGCGATCTCGGCTTACGCCACACAACTATGGAATACAAGTACTAAGATAATACCACTTTGCACACAAACGCCCGAAGGCGCACCACACAATTCTAGCGTCCGTTCGTGCTTAACGAGCTCCCAACACACACTCTCGAATCCTATGGGCCTCAATACCCCACACGTGCGTCCCACGCACCACCGGAGGGCTCGTCACACCCTCCCCGACGATAAGGACATATCATTCCCGTTATACGCGCCCTACACGCAAAATTCCTCGCGGGAACCTATCACACATCATTCACAGACAACTTTTTCGGTTTAAGTGATATCCTATCTTCTAGATGCATTCGTTCACATCAACACAATAAAAAACTAACACCTTGCAATTAACCGCCCGAAGGCACATCAAAAAAATCTAACGTTCGCTCGTGCTTACCGAGCCCGAAGCCCTCACACTCATGAACACCTACGGGCCTCAATACCCTACACGTGCGTCCCACGCACCACTTTGGAGGGCTCGTCACACCCTCCCCGATGACAAAGACATGTACCATTCCCGTTATACGCGCCCTACACGCAAATCCCTTAAAAAAACTACTACACACATAACCTTCATACACAAGCAACGTTTTCGGTTTAAGTGATAACCTAACTTCTAGGTGCTTTCAATCGCATCAACATAAATCATCCTCTAGATCTACACTACCTAGGAAAGACGACATTAACAAAGGACTCACGTCCCGGAATTGAGATAGAATAAGGCAAAGATCACGACCGGTCCTCACCTTGGTAAAAGAAGGGCAAAAGCGTAATTTAGGAACTCCAGATGCCCGGACGGACTTCATAACTGGAAATAAGACGAAAAAGCGAGTTAGGCTTTCGTTTCTCTCTAATCGGCCTAAGGACGAGCTAGTTATGATCAATTGAAGTTGTTGACTAAAAGTCAACGGTCCAAGTCAACCTGGTCAAAGTCAACTCGGATCCAATTGAAATAACCAGCCCAAACAAAATAAACCGATATAAACCAACTAAACCAGAATCGAAATTGAATTTAACCCGGAATTAGAATTGAACCCGACCAAACCAGTCTAACCGAACCAAACCGGTTAACAAACCAGTCAACCGAGTTGACTCAGTGGTCGGCGGCAGCGGACGGCGGCTCCGACAGTCGGAAACGGCGGCTCTCCGGCGACAAGTGGCAGCTCTGGTCGGTGGCGACGGCTCCTGGAGGTGGACAGCGGCGCTTGGAGGACCCGACCGCGCGTGGATCTCACGCGCTGATCCTCAAGTGGTGATTGTGTGAGCTCCGGTGGCCTATGGAGGAGCGGTTGAAGTTTACGGCTTCGTCTCGTCGAGCTGAACGCGATGGTGGCATCTAATTTGCGAGATTCATTATGGATAGAAGGATACAGATCATTTAGTGTTGGGGTTAAGGGAAATCATATCTGAAAATGGGCTTTCGGGTTTACCTTCGACATTAAACGATGGTGGATGGAAAGATCTTGACTCGGGAGATGGTGGCTGAAACGCGAGAGGAGCAGGGCTTCGCTGGGATCTCTTTTTCTAGTTTTTCTTATGGGTGGCTCTCCATTAAATAGGAAAAAGAGAGAAGGGAGCCTAGGGTTTTAGGAAGGAGATGGGCTTTTGGGCTTTTTCTTCAAAAAAATTTGGGCAGGGTTTCGGGCCATTACAAGTCTCCTCCCCCCTTAAAAGGAATTCGTCCTGAATTCCAGGACGTACGATTAATCAGCTTGCCTAAGAGTTCAAGGGTACCATTCCCGCGAGGGGTACGAAAGCTTGCATTAAAGGGAAGTCTTGCCGAACGGAATAAACGAAACACGAAAAGCACTTTGAAGGAAGGAGCGAACTCTTACGAAGTTACTCACTTCTTCTTGGAATCAAAGAAATGAAAGAGAACAAAACGAGTAAGGAGTTGGAATTCCGAACTGTACACCCCCAAACCCATTGACCTTGGACGATCGCTTGACCAACAATCAAACAAGAACATGATCAAACGAAAATCCTTAGTCGGGCTTAGAGATGTTAAGGAATGGCATCCGAAGAAGACTTAACTTTCTCATTCTTATTCTCTCATCCAAGGAGGAAGGAATGATGAGCTAGGGCTTGTCAGCGAAACCACAAAGCGGAAAGGAATACCAGACAAGAGGGAGAAGAGAGAAGGAAATCAGAAACGAATCCAAGGGAAAAGATAAAATAAGGAAGCAAGTAGGAAGAATCCATAACCGTTTCCCATTAGACAACTCTTCTGGGAACCAAGAAACGAATATGAATTAAGATAAGGGAAATGAATGTAATAGTCTGGGAATGGAGCGCATGAAGAACGAAATTACAATTTGCAGATACTTCAAGATATGAAAGGAATAAGAGCCCCAGGAATAGAAAGTAGATTCAAGACTAGAAACAGATACTGAACGAGAACGACGGGAATCTAGAAACATGAACACGAAACGCCACGAAATCTCTCCTTCGATTCACCTCGGGAACTCCACTCGAAATGCTTCTTGGACTCTCCGTGAACGCCACAACATACTTGTCGCCTTGCTTCACACAGCTAAGCTCCCACACCAGTTCCAAAACACCTCCATGGCATCTACTACCCCGAAGGAATACACCGCAACATACACCTCCATGGCATACATCCCAACATACACCTTCATAGAAAACGTTTTTGGTTTAAGTAATATCCTATCTTCTAGGTGCATTCGTTCACATAACCACAATCAACAACTAGATCTACTGCACCACCTTGCAATCAGCCGCCCAAAGGCACATCATACAATCTAACGTTCACTCGTGCTTACCGAGCCGGAAGCTCTCACACTCATGAACACCTACGAGCCTCAATAACCCACACATGCGCCCCACGCACCACTTCGGAGGGCTCTTCACACCCTCCCCGGCGACAAGGAAACGTACCATTCCCGTTATACGCGCCCTACACGCAAATCCCTAAAATAACTACTACACACATAGCCTTCATACAAAATAAACGTTTTCGATTTAAGTGATAAACTAACTTCTAGGTGCTTTCAATCGCATCAACATAAATCATCCGCTTGATCTACACTACCTAGGAAAGACGACATTAACAAATGACTCACGTCCCAGAATTGAGATAGAATAAGGCAAAGATCACGACCGGTCCTCACCTTGGTCAAAAAAGGGCAAAAGCGTAATTTAGGAACTCCATACGCTTGGACGAACTTCATAACTATAAATAAGACGGAAAAAGTGAGTTAGGCTTTCGTTTCACTCAAATCGGCCTAAGGACGAGCTAGTTATGATCAATTGAAGTTGTTGACTAAAAGTCAAGGGTCCAAGTCAACCCTGCCAATGTCAAATCGGATCAAATTGAAATAACCAGCCCAAACCAACTAAAACGATATAAACCAATATCGAAATTGAATTGAACCAGGAATTAGAATTGAACCCGACCAAACCAGTCTAACCGAACCAAACCGGTCAACGAACCGGTCAATCGAGTTGACTCGGTGGTCGACGGCGGAGGACGGCGGAGGACGGCGGCTCTCCGGCGACGAGTGGTGGCTCCGGTCAGTGGCAATGATGGCACGTGGCGGCAACAGCGACTACGGCACGTGGTGGTGGTTATTGGCGGCGGACAGCGGAACATGGAGGACCCGGCCGCGCGTTGATCTAACAAGCCGATCTTTTAGCGGCGATTTCGGGCGCGTCCGATGGCCTATGGAGGAGCGTTTGATGGCTACAGACTCGTCTTATCGACCAAACCTAGTGGGTGCCTCGGATTTGCGAGATTCATTACAGATAGAAAGATACAAAGCTTTTAGTGCTCGAGTTAAGGGAAATCAGATCTGAAAATTTGCTTTCGGTTTTACTTTCGACACTAAACGACGTAGGATGGAAAGATCTTGACTCGGGAGATGGTGGATGTGACGGAAGAGGAGCAGGGCTTTGTCGGGATCTCTTTTTCTAGGTTTTCTCATGGGTGGCTCTCCCTTAAATAGGAAAAAGAGTGAAAGGATCCTAGGGTTTTGGGAATACGAGATGGGTTTTTGGACTTTTTCTTCAAAAAAATTTGGGCCGAGTTTCAGGCCATTACACAAACGCCCTGAAACTCACAAATTAAACAGAACAAAGAGTTTAGAAACCATTCTCGATGGAATCTCCAAGCTTCATCTCAAGAACCCCCCCCCCCCCCCCTTGTCTTCAAATCCACCGTAACTATAACTTAAACCGAGCAATTCACAAAATCAGTCCCACCTACTGATAGGATCAGGTTTTATCCCAATTCTAATTGCAAGTGCACAGTGATGTGAATGTAGTACTTTAGGGTATCAAATCCACAAGGACTCTGGGCAACGATAGATTAAGAACAGTTAAGTTAAAACTAGGAGAAAGCAATGTAATTAGAAACTAAAAACAATGCAGGAAAGTAAATCAGTAGCAAGATTTGTTGTAGGCAATTAACTAAAAGCGCTAAGTCTAGGGACTTCTCAGGAAATCAGACAAGCAGATAAATTATTCAGTCAGGATCAAATTAAGTACGGTTCTAGAACTCAAACACAGATATAGAATTAACCAACTTTCGTTGTGAGAATTCTCTAAGCCTAATTGCAGAAATCCAAATTTCTTTGTAATTCCTAACAGATTAAACTAGCTTTAAGATTAAGTTCGATATGTTCACAATTCAATTAAACCAAATTTCTTTGCAAGTAATTCAATTGCTCAACCTAAATAGTTCAGATTCTAAACCACACTTTCGTGTCAATTTAACAACCTAAGATCTAGATTCTAAGTGATCAGGTTAGAAGCTAGTGTTAAGCACGATTTAGATCGAAGAACAATTATTGATATGAATCCTTAACTGAGTTAATTAAATCTAGCAAGTCATAAAATCCTTAATGAGAATCCCTAAACCTAACTATGAATCTACTCAGACATAGAATATGAAAACATAATCAATGAATTAATAGATTACATAAAAGAGAATAAAGAGGTAAAGGGGTTCAAAATCTTCTCCAAAAAGCAGAAAGCAGTACATGATTAGATCAGCCCCAAGCTCTAAAAACTCTATGCTCAAAGTATTAAAGCGTCTCTAAAAACTGATGTAAAAACCTAATTATATAAGCTAATCACGTCTTGGGGCTTCTTTGTAATTATCAAGAACTTCTGGGAAAAATTGTGAATTCTTCATTCTTCATTAACCGCCGAGGAAGGCCCATCTCGCTAGTGTGTCGATCGATGCACGATGTGTGTCGATCGATGCACGATGTGTGTCGATCGATGCATTACTCTGTTTTGGACAGTGAACTCTATCTCACGGGTCAAAGCACCAAAATGCTCCAAAAAGCTCCATAAACTCCAATTCCGCTCCAAACGTGCTAATACCTAATAACACATGTAAAAGACTCTAAAGAAACACTAAAAGACTCTAAACACACACTTATATCATGGTCTAAAACCGGTAAAAACCATGATATATCAACTCCCCCACACTTAGCCTTTGCTTGCCCTCAAGCAAAACAGAGAACTAAAACATGGTGAAGAGGTTTGAAAACTTTCAGAAACTCTTTTTATCCTAGAAGCAACAACACTCAGATTCCCCTTAGTAAGCCACTGAAAGAATCACCTGCAAGACATCAAGACCAACATGTACTTCCCCCACACTTAGCAACTGTCCTAAGTAAACTCCACAATCAATCCAAGCAATTCAAATTCACCCTAATGACTTCTATAAGCTATTAAGTGCGGTCTCACCTAAGGATTATCGATCAAAGGGCACATGGATTCTTACTTTGTCAGCTCTAAACCACCATACTATCTTTTTCTGGTTCCTTTTCTTCTCTTTTCACTTCCTTAGCATTCTGATTTTTCCCCATTGGATATCATTTTTTTTTATCAGTGCTCTTCCCGTTAAGGGGTGTACTTTGGACACATTCCATGAATGCACAGGAGGTAATAGTGTTTGCTACTACTCCTGTGACCACTTTGGAGCTACTAGCTCATCCTCAGTTTATTACTCTTTTTTTTTACTTTATGGAAGGGGAGAAGGGAACCATACTCGGACAGGTTTACAAGCTGTGTCAGAACTAACAAAGGATTCCGACTCAAGGTATACCAAGCCCTTAGGTGAGAAAATTAAGTCAAATTAAGGGTGAAGTCAGTAAAAGGATCCTCTGAATACCTGAATTGATATGGGTGTCCTTAGTAGGTTGATCCGTGTTGGGTTTTCTAATAGTCATAGATAGTTCCTGCAACTTCATCCCAATGGTTACTTAAGTTCCTGCAAGATGTTGTTAACTTCTCAAAAATTCATTGTTTCCAACTTAAACTATTTTGACTCAATAAAACAATTTTTTTTTGAAAAACAGGACTGACTCTAAGAAAACAGAAAGATAGTAGTCAGTACCACCTCCCCCACACTTGAAGCACATTGTCCCCAGTAGTGTCAATCTAAGGATCGGTAAAAGAAAGAAAATGTTAAAGGATGTGTTAAGTTCTGTCTGATTTTACCTCTGTCGCTCATGCATCGATCGTTACATAAATGTAACGACCGTTGCAAGGCGAATTGCGTCATGAGTCGATCGTTGCTCAGGACCGCAACGATCGCTGCAATGCGATTTTCGTGTTGTGACAATCGACACACAGGACTGTGTCGATCGTTTCATTGCGATATCCGAGAACAGTCAGCAAGTTAGCAGGTTAGTCCGTGAGAAATCATCAAATTTCAAACCTGCAAGCTGAAGATCAATGCAAACAAGTATAATCAAAGCAACATATAGTCTCAAAGTCAAAACATCATCCAAACATAAGAATCCTAAGAAAATCAAAAGAAAAATGCAAAAGAAAAGTAAAAAAGAAATACAGAACCGATGTCTAGAGAATGACAATACTCTCACTCGTCATCTATGCCATCATAACGATCGGTACCGCTCGAAGAACCGGGAGTCGGAGAACGCTGTCTACGTCGACGTGAAGGTCCGAGCTGATGAATCTGCGGCTGTCTTCTGCAAGTGCAGGTACGCATGTAGTTCCAGATGCTCCGTAGAATACCATCCTCACGCTCTCTCCACTCTCCCTCAGACATCTCACCAAAAGGTACCAAAGGCTCAGGATAAGGACCAATATCATCAGCAGAAGCAGCAGGTGCAGGCGCAGATGAGGAAGAAGGGCGTGTAGAAGGCTCTCCCAGCGGATGAGTCATCGTAGGCACACTGCGCTGATCTCGCGTAGGAGGCTGGAATCTCAAGGCAGCCAGCGTATCAATCTGTGTCAGACCAGCAGCAGGAAGATCTATACCACGCTTCGTAGCGGTGTCATAATAGACCCATATACGTCCCTCCTTCAGCCATGTAGCACTCTGCAGGTGGGTAAAATCAAGGAACTCCTTGCTATCATTACACTCTGTACCCTCTAAGGGAATCCTGCAATGCCTGAAAATGGGAGTAAGCAGACTCCCTACTGTATCAGTGTCCTTCCCATCGAATGGCTTCTTCTGCAATGAGCACAAGTGATGAGAAAAGACAGCTCCTAAGTTGAGTCCTCTGGTGGGATCTCTCAAGTCAGTCTCATCAAACTGCTCCCTTAACCCAATGAAAAGCATCTCCAGCTCATTCTTACGCATCTTGTTGGCTTCAGCTTTGCACAACAGAGTACATCCCAAGATGCACAAGACATATCTGAGAACAGGATGCCTAACCTGTATGAGCTTTGTCGTCCTCGAGCAATACCGACCGTTGCCAATACAGTCCCAGAAATACTGAGCTTCCGGCACATTCCACTCAAGAGACATACCAATACGCGCATGCTCAACGCTGAATCCATAAATCCGACATTTATCAAGAAGAGGAATCCGATACCTGGCTCCTAAGCACATGAAGGTAAAGAAACCTCTTGAAGCTCTCCTACTCTCTGGGTCAGGATAAATAACTCTGCAGGTGGCCAGCAGCTGTCTCACCAGATCAGGATACAACTCATAGTGCTGCATTGGCATTGTCCCCAGACCAATGCCCTTAACTAATGTCAGCACCTTCACATCAATGCCTAGCCCTCTACAAGTCCAGTAGTCAGCCAACTTGGTCGGCTTAATCGTCATTCCACACCAACCATTGTAGAGCAATGTATCAAACTCGTCCCAATGCTCATGTAGCGGCCTCTATGTGAATGTGTCAGTCTTAAGCAGCTGATCAATCTCCATATCCCAGACCTTGTTTGTCGGAATTAGCTCATTATATGCCTTAGGCCAAGGCAACTGTATAACTTCCCTATCTCTATGATAAGGCTCCGGATGTGGCGAGTCTCGAGGAAACCACTCAACTGGAGGAGGATGATCTGCAGCTGCAGCTGCCGTGGTAGCTCTACGTTTGCGAGGTTGTCGAGGAGGCATCTGCAAGCAAGAAAATAAAGCATGTAAGTCTCGGCAGAAACTCCCTGTGAAGTCGCAATGCAACGACCGTTGCACAAGTGCGACGATCGTTGCAGGGCGATTTCACAGTCGACAAACAACCTTTCAAATCGTTTCTAAATTTGTTCCACAATCTCACACACAGCATTATTCCATCAGCAATCAACCTAAATCAAGTCTATAACAGTACATAATCATCATTTCAAAGCTAAAAATTCCTAATTACAAAACCCTAGAACCGAATCCGATAATGACGAATTTAAGAGCACTTACCTTGGAATCACTTCGATTGGGTTATAGAAATAGATAGAGAGTGTAAAAATAAGAAGAACAAGCTTTGAATCAGAGAAAATGATGAAGAAACGAGTGATTTAGGTGATGAGAGTCGGGTTGTACGGACGGCGAAATGGGGAAGAAGAGAAGAGAGAAAAGGGTTAAGGCACTTACCTGGATCGTGTGTGCAAAGATCGTTGCTGCTGAACCAAATTGATTCCGGTTTAGCACGCGTACCTTAATTTTGCAATTGAACCATTTGCAACGACCGTTGCACAAGTCCGCAATGATCGTCACAAGGCGATTTCATCTCTTCGTCATTTCTCCCTGCAACGACCGTTGCACATGTAGGCAACGATCGTCACACATCTCCAGACAGTGTTCTGTAACGAAAAACTTAGCAAAAATAAAATCAAAACGTGAAATCCTAAGAAAAACACCAAAAATAAATAAGAAAAACACTAAAACCTAACAGTGGGTTGCCTCCCACTCAGCGCTTGTTTAAGATCATTAGCTTGACCGGACGAACAAGATCAAGCTCCTGGAGGTTTCAAAAGAGACTGTGATTGCCTCTGCGAAAGTCTCCTCATCCAAGGCGGAGAGTAAGTTGTCTCACTGTGAGCTAGTCCAAGAAAAGAGGGAATAAAATGATCTCCAGGATCTGAAACCAAAGTCTCACTCATCTGCTCTCCATATTGATACGATCAGGTTTTAATCCCTAGATCTACACTGCAAGTGCACAGACGTGAACTAGTAGTATATAGGGTATCAAATCCACAGAGACTCTAGACTCTTGCGATAGATTATAGAATTTCAGGTTAAGCTAGGTAGAAGCGGTAGAAAGCAGTAAATCAAAATAGAAAGCAAGTAAACGGTTTGTAATTAAGAACTGTTCTAGAACTGGAATCACGGAAGTATAAGAAGCCAACTTTCGTTGCGAATCCAATCTATGTCTAACAACCTAGCAAGCCAACTTTCGTTGCGAATTCTAGAGTTCTAAACAAGCATTAATCTCAAGTTCTTTCGTTCATAATTCCTCTAAACCAAATTTCTTTGCGAGTAGATCAAATTGCTCATCTAGGTTCTTTCTAGCTAATTAACAACCTGTCGTTGTGGAAATCAACCTAACATCATAAATCTGGGTAGCTACTTCAGATTAAGCAGTAAGAACAACCCTAGATGAAGAACTTACAGATATGAATCCCTACAGATTTATCAACCTATAATTCCATGAAATCCCTTGTGAGAATCCCTAAACCTAACTGGTAAACTACTCAGACATGATCATCGAAACAGAAGACATCATGAATAGAAAACCAAATATCATAAAACAGAATAAAGAACTGGGGTTCAAAAATCCTCTCTCTTTCAAGAACAAGATCAGCCCCTAACTCTCTCTGAAATAAAATAAAAATTAGCCTAAACAATGGCTTAAAACCTTAATATATAAGTCTAAACACGTTTTTGGGCCTTTTTGCAAGTCTGAGAAGTTTCTGGGCAAAAACTGTAATTTCTCTAAAATGCAGATTTTTGGGCGCAGAACCCTGGAATCACCTTGCGTCGACCACTACACAGACTGCAACGATCGTTGCAAGGTGATTTCGCAGCCAGTGAACTCTGTGAGATCTCTAAACAGTGCATAATTGACCCAAATGCTTCCAAAACGTCCAATTAGGCTCCAAATGTCCTTAAACCTGTAAAACACCTGAAAAGACTCCAAAACATAATAAAAAACTCGATAAATAAGACATATACCATGGCTAAAATCCCTAAAATCCATGGTATATCAACTCCCCCACACTTAGATTTTGATTGCCCTTAAGCAAACAGAAGACCAAGATCAGGAGAAGAAGTTTGAAAACTTCAGAAACTCGTTTCATCGTAGAAGCACCACACTCAGATTCGCCTTAGTAAGCCACATGAAAATGAACCTGCAAACATCAAGACCAACATGTACTTCCCCCACACTTAGAAACTGTCCTGAGTAAACTCCACAATCACATTCAGAGCATCCATTCACCATACTGACTTCTATAAGCTAATAAGTGCGGTCTCACCTATGGGGTATCGATCAAAGAACACATGGATTCTTACTCTGTTAGCTCTAGACCACCATACTATCTTTTTCTGGTTCCTTTCTTCTCTTTTCCCTTCCTTAGCAACTGATTTTTCCCCATTGGGTATCATTTTATTTTTTTTATCAGTGCTCTTCCCGTTATGGGGTTTACCTTGGACACATTCCATGGATGCACAGGAGGTAATAGGGGTCTCTACCTTTCCCGCGACCACTTCGGAGCTACTAGCTCATCCTCAGTTTATTATTCTTTTTTTTTTTTTTTACTTTACTTTAGAGAAGGGGAGAAGGGAGCCTTACTCAGACAGGTTTACAAGCTGTGTCAGAACTAACAGAGGAGTCCGACTCAAGGTATACCAAGCCCCTAGGTAAGAAAATTAAGTCAAGTTAAAGTTGAAGTCAAGTAATGGATTCTCTGAATACCTGAAATGATATGGGTGTCCTCAGTAGGCTGGTCTGTGTTGGGTTTTCTAATAGTCATAGATCATCTGCAAATCATCCAATGGTCACTTAAGTTCCTGCAAGTGTGGTAATCTCCTCAAAAATTCCTTGTTTCCAACTCAATTTGACTCAATAAAACAAATTTTGACTGACTCTAAGAAAACAAAAGCGTGCGTCAGTAGCTACCTCCCCCACACTTAAACTACACTGTCCCCAGTGTAATAAAAGCATGAGCTCGGTGAAAACAGATAATCAAATTGAAAAGGGTCTAAAAAATCCAGAGTTACGTACCTCTCGTCGCACTGTGTCGATCGATGCTCATGATTGCATCGATCGACGCAGATCGCATTTGCTCAATTCATTCGTGTTTGCTTTGTGTCGATCGATACACAAGACCGTGTCGATCGATGCTAGGCGATTTTCGACCTATTCGCTCATCTGAAAACACCAAAATGAAAAATCAAAGTAACAAACACCTAAAAATAAAAACGAAACTGACTCTATAGTGGGTTGCCTCCCACTCAGCGCTTGTTTTAGTCATTAGCTTGACTATGGGATAGAGATCGGACTTATGCCGGTTTCAACAGAGACTTTGAGTGTCTCTGTGAATGTCACCTCATCTAAGGTGGTGTATATGTTGTCGGATCATGAGATCTCCAAAGGAAAGAGTAAACAGAACCGGGGCGGGAGCGAAGCTTGGGTTGGATTCTGCGTTTTCCTGCATTCAAAGCAATGCAGTTAAGAGGTTTAACCTTAGATGATTTGTGCCTTACCTTTGGTGGAAATGAGATGTCTGGAGCTTTCTACTTATGAGCAGTTGCAGGCATTGAAGATGTTAGAGCAAGTTCAGAATGAACTGCCATCTTCTCCTCTCCAATTGGAACCTCTGGTTCCACCTCAACACTGAAGCTTTGTCCATCAATGGTGGATTTATGCAGCTTATCCATCTTGAACCTTAATGTCTCATCTCCCAGTTGGAGATCAATTAGACCATGTTGCACATTAATCACAGCTCCATCAGTAGCTAAGAATAAACTTCCAAGTAGTAGAGGATCATCAGGTTCAATCTCATACTTCAGCACTACAAAGTCCGTTGGAATCAAGTAGTTTCCAACTCTGACAGGAATATCCTTAAGAACTCCTTCCGGATATCGCTTTGAACGATCAGCTAGGATAAGAGAGATCTTAGTAGGCTGGAATTCCATCTTTCCCAATATCACAGCTACTGAGTACGGCATTAGATTCACACAAGATCCTAAGTCACACAGAGAACGCTTGAATCTGTCCTTAGAGATATAACAGTCTAGCACAAATGCTCATGGATCTGGAAGCTTCTCTGTAATCTGAATCAGCTTCTTTTTCATCACTACCATGCAGTTAGCCACTTCTAGCTCCTGTTTAGACAGTTTAGGAACCTTAGGATATGTCACAGAGGGCTTATAGATTCGTTCCAGGACTGTTGCAGGTTTCTGGTCCCGTCTGCGATCTGTGTCGACCGATGCACGTTGTGTGTCGATCGACACAAGGCGATTTCGAGCAATTTCAACAGACCTATCGGGACTATGTCGATCGATGCACGAGTTGTGTCGATCGATGCTTGTCTCAGACAGACAGAATTCACCCAGAAAATTTGAGATTATGCTCTCTTCTTCTTCCAGCAAGTCAATCTCATCTCTTATGGTCACAGCATTGATGGATCTGTTCTGTTCAGCTTTCCCGGCTTCATTTTGCCTTTGTATTTCTCCAGCTGTTTGTTGAACTTGAACATCTAGCTTCTTCACATGTGTGCTCAAAGATCCAAACTTTCCATTCAGATTTTCATGCATAGCATCCAGCTTCCTGTCGAAGTCTATAGCAGTCTTAGTCTGATCCTCTAGCAACTGCTCCATCATGGCTTCCATCTTACCCTCATAAGCAATAGCAGCAGGAGGTGTCTGATAAGAAGATGATCCATAGGTTCTCTGATAAGAATTACCTTGCTGAAAAGGCTTCTGATAACCATCATTCTGTCCATATCCAGAAGAGTTCTGATTGCTTGTGAAAGAACTCTTCTGTCCACCATTAAAGAACTTGTTACCTTGCTGATTACCAAACCTGTTTCCTTGGAATCCAGAGCCATTAATGTAGTTCAAATCCTTTTCCTGTCTTTCCAGTAACTGCTCCATCATACTTATCAGCTTATCAGACTGCGTATTTTGAGGAGGAACATGCTGATATGATGAAGACTCATAATCTCTGGTAAATGAATAAGAACCATAGTCTCCGCAGAATGAGTTATTCTGCTGATTTTCCAACATCCGTTCCATCATTCCCATCATCTTACGCGCTGTGTCGATCGATGCAAAGTAGTGTCGATCAATGCAAGTGTGAAGATGTGACGATCGACACATATGACCGTGTCGATCGATACAAGACGATTCTGTCGAATCTCACCTGCAAAACAGAGAAAAAAAAGAAAAATAAATCAGTAAAATAAAATAAATAAAAAACGAAAAAACCTAGTCTCAACCCTAAGTTTAAATCTATCGAAGACTCAAAAGAGTCCCCGGCAACGGCGCCAAAAACTTGATACGATCAGGTTTTAATCCCTAGATCTACACTGCAAGTGCACAGACATGAACTAGTAGGAAATAGGGTATCGAATCCACAGAGACTCTAGACTCTTGCAATAGATTATAGAATTTCAGGTTAAGCTAGGTATAAGTGGTAGAAAGCAGTAAATCAAAATAGAAAGAAGGTAAACGGTTTGTAAATTAGAAGGCGAAGGCGTCAGGTTAAGGAAGTTCTCAGGAAATCAGGAACACATGCAATCAATCAATCGGGATCTAATTAAGAACTGTTCTAGAACTGGAATCACGGAAGTATAAGAAGCCAACTTTCGTTGCGAATCCTATCTATGTCTAACAACCTAGCAAGCCAACTTTCGTTGCGAATTCTAGAGTTCTAAACAAGCATTAATCTCAAGTTCTTTCGTTCACAATTCCTCTAAACCAAATTTCTTTGCGAGTAGATCAAATTGCTCATCTAGGTTCTTTCTAGCTAATTAACCAACTGTCGTTGTGGAAATCAACCTAACATCATAAATCTGGGTAGCTACTTCGGATTAAGCAGTAAGAACAACCCTAGATGAAGAACTAACATATATGAATCCCTACAGATTTATCAACCTATAATTCCATGAAATCCCTTGTGAGAATCCCTAAACTTAACTGGTAAACTACTCAGACATGATCATCGAAACATAAGAAATCATGAATAGAAAACCAAATATCATAAAACAGAATAAAGAACTGGGGTTCCAAAATCCTCCGTCTTTCAAGAACAAGATCAGCCCCTAACTCTCTCTGAAATAAAATAAAACTTAGCCTAAATAATGGCTTAAAACCCTAATATATAAGTCTAAACACGTTTTTGGGCCTTTTTGCAAGTCTGGGAAGTTTCTGGGAAAAAATGTAAATTCTCTAAAATGCAGATTTTTGGGCGCAGAACCCTGGAATCACCTTGCGTCGACCACTACACAGACTGCAACGATCGTTGCAAGGTGATTTCGCAGCCAGTGAACTCTGTGAGATCTCTAAACAGTGCAAAATTGACCCAAATGCTTCCAAAACGTCCAATTAGGCTCCAAATGTCCTTAAACCTGTAAAACACCTGAAAATACTCCAAAACATAATAAAAAATTCGATAAATAAGACATATACCATGGCTAAAATCTCTAAAATCCATGGTATATCAACTCCCCCACACTTAGCTTTTGCTTGCCCTCAAGCAAACAGAAGACCAAGATCAGGAGAAGAAGTTTGAAAACTTCAGAAACTCGTTTCATCGTAGAAGCACCACACTCAGATTCGCCTTAGTAAGCCACATAAAAATGAACCTGCAATCATCAAGACCAACATGTACTTCCCCCACACTTATCAACTGTCCTGAGTAAACTCCACAAACACATTCAGAGCATCCATTCACCATACTGACTTCTATAAGCTAATAAGTGCGGTCTCACCTATGGGGTATCGATCAAAGAACACATGGATTCTTACTCTGTTAGCTCTAGACCACCATACTATCTTTTTCTGGTTCCTTTCTTCTCTTTTCCCTTCCTTAGCAACTGATTTTTCCCCATTGGGTATCATTTTATTTTATTTTTATCAGTGCTCTTCCCGTTATGGGGTTTACCTTGGACACATTCCATGGATGCACAGGAGGTAATAGGGGTCTCTACCACTCCCGCGACCACTTCGGAGGTACTAGCTCATCCTCAATTTATTATTCTCTTTTTTTTTTTACTTTACTTTAGAGAAGGGGAGAAGGGAGCCTTACTCGGACAGGTTTACAAGCTGTGTCAGAACTAACAGAGGAGTCTGACTCACGATATACCAAGCCCATAGGTAAGAAAATTAAGTCAAGTTAAAGTTGAAGTCAAGTAATGGATTCTATGAATACCTGAAGTGATATGGGTGTCCTCAGTAGGCTGGTCTGTGTTAGGTTTTCTAATAGTCATATATAATCTGCAAATCATCCAATGGTCACTTAAGTTTCTGCAAGTGTGGTAATCTCCTCAAAAAGTCATTGTTTCCTACTCAATTTGACTCAATAAAACAAATTTGGACTGACTCTAAGAAAACAAAAGCGTGCGTCAGTAGCTACCTCCCCCACACTTAAACTACATTGTCCCCAGTGTAATAAAAGCATGAGCTCGGTGAAAACAGATAATCAAATTGAAAAGGGTCTGAAAAATCCAGAGTTACGTACCTCTCGTCGCATTGTGTCGATCGATGCTCAGGACTGCATCGATCGACGCAGATCGCATTTGCTCAATTCATTCGTGTTCTCTTTGTGTCGATCGACACACAAGACCGTGTCGATCGATGCTAGGCGATTTTTGACCTGTTCGCTCGTCTGAAAACACCAAAACGAAAAATCAAAGTAACAAACACCTAAAAATAAAAACGAAAACTGACTCTATAGTGGGTTGCCTCCCACTCAGCGCTTGTTTTTAGTCATTAGCTTGACTATGGGATAGAGATCGGACTTATGGCGGTTTCAACAGAGACTTTGAGTGTCTCTGTGAATGTCGCCTCATCCAAGGTGGTGTATATGCTGTCGGATCATGAGATCTCCCAAGGAAAGAGTAAACAGAACCGGGGCGGGAGCGAAGCTTGGGTGGGATTCTGCGTTTTCCTGCATTCAAAGCAATGCGGTTAGGAGGTTTAAGCTCAGATGATTTGTGCCTTACCTTTAGTGGAAATGAGATGTCTGGAGCTTTCTGCTTATGAGCAGTTGCAGGCACTGAAGATGTTAGAGCAAGTTCAGAATGAACTGCCATCTTCTCCTATCCAATTGGAACCTCTGGTTCCACCTCAACACTGAAGCTTTGTCCATCAATGGTGGATTTCTGCAGCTTATCCATCTTGAACCTTAATGTCTCATCTCCCATTTGGAGATCAATTAGACCATGTTGCACATTAATCACAGCTCCAGCAGTAGCTAAGAATGATCTTCCAAGTAGTAGAGGATCATTGATATATCATGGTTTTTACTAGTTTTAAAGCATGATATAAGTGTGTTTTAGTGTCTTTTGTGTTATTTTAGAGTCTTTTATAGGTATAATCTGGTTTGGAGCTGAATTGGAGATGTTGGAGTATTTTGGAGATTTTTGGAGTGTTTGGCCGAGAGATAGAGTTCACTGTCCGAAACAGAGTACTGCGTCGATCGTTGCACACCAGCGACGATCGTTGCACCAGCGAGATGGGCCCAAAACTCGGCGGTTTATGAAGAGTCAAGATATTGCACTCTGATCCAGAAGTTCCTGATATTTACAAAGAAGCCCCTGGCCGAGATTTGACCTATATTATTGAGTTTTTGGTGTTTTAATTAGATACACACTTTACTTACGCCTGATAATTAAGAGCAGAGGATTTTTAGAGCTTTTGGGGCTGATCTGAACCTTTACTTCATCTGTATTTGGAGAAGATTTCGAACCCCTTTAATTCTTTATCTTTTATGCAATTTATTCTTCATATGATTATGTTTTCATTATCTATGTCTGAGTAGATTCCTAGTTAGGTTTAGGGTTTCTCACATAGGATTTCATGACTTGCTAGACTTGTTTAATTCAGTTAAGGATTCATAACTATATATGTTCTTCAATCTAATTGTGCTTAAAGCTAGTTCTAACCTGATCAATTAGAATCTAGATCTTAGGTTGCTAAATACGACACGGAAGTGTGGTTTAGGAACCTGAACTATTTAGGTTGAGCAATTAAACTTCTCGCAAACGAAAGTTTGGTTTAGGTTAATTGTGAACATATCAAACTTGGAATTAATGCTAGTTTAATCTGTTAGTTCTCGCAAACAAAAGTTTGGTTTGCTGCACTTAGACTTAGAGAATTATCGCAAGGGAATTTGGTTAGTTCTATATCCGTGTTTTGAGTTCTAGAACTGTGCTTAATTAGATCCTTGCTGAATGAACTGTCTGCTTGTCTGATTTCCTGAGAACGCCCTAGACTTAGCGCTTTTAATAACTTGCTTTCACAACCAACAATCTCTGTTTTCTGTTTAATTTCTCGCATTGCTTTTATTTACATCACATTGCTTTCTTCCTAGTTTAATTCCTTGTTCGTTAGTTATCGAAACCAGAGTCTCTGTGGATTCGATACCCTATATACTACAACCACTGAACTGTGCACTTGCAGTTAGATATAGGATTAAAACTCGACCCTATCAAGTTTTTGGCGCCGTTGCCGGGGACTCTTAGAGTCTTCGATAGCTTCGAACCTAGGGTTTTACTAGGATTTTTCGTCTTCTTTCGTTTTTGTTTTTGTTTTTTTTTTAGTTACTAGTTTTCTCTGTTTTCTCTCTGTCGCAGGTACCGATTTCGCACTGCGTCGATCGTTGCACCCTAGCATCGATCGTCACTAGGCGACTTTGAGATTGAACCGATCGTTGCACTGATAGCATCGATCGTTCCTGGACGATTACAGACAGTTTATGCAGACACAAAAAACTAGAAGTAATCCGAACTTAGACTTAGTTAATCTCGAACTTGAAGAACTTGGACGTTTAGAGAGGACTAACAGAAGAGAAAGAAGAGAAAGGATGGTACGTGAGCGTTTGATCCTGATACCAGATGCTGATGGTACCCTGAGGGATCCGCAAAACAATCCTTACAATGCTGCTGGGCAGAGGATTGATGCTGAGGGACGAGTGATCCCTGATGTTGAGGAAGCTGAACCACCACCGCAGGCGCAAGGTCAAGGACAGAACCAAGCTAGACAGATGGTTGTCCATGAGAGGACTTTAGCTGACTACAACAGACCGGATGAGTTTCATGCAAACCGGTCAGCTCTAGTGCTTCCTAATTTTGAGAGAAATGATTTTGAGATCAAAACCATCTACTACTCGCTGATGAGACAGAATGCATTTCATGGTTACCCAACGGAGCAGCCTATGGATCACATTGATCAGTTTGAGGACATAATCACTGGCATGAAGTATGATGGAGTCTGCCCGGATTATCTGTTCCTCAAGCTCTTTCCGCACAGTCTTGCTGGAGACGCTAGTGCATGGCTAAAGCAGCTGGCACCTGGTCAGTATACTACTTGGGCAGCCTTGAAGAGTGAGTTCCTGCGTCATTTCTATGATGATGCGCGCTCAGATCAGTCCAGACAGGACATACTCACCTTTTCCCAAGGAGCTGTGGAGCCTTTAAAAACTGCATGGATGAGATTTAAGCAGTACCAGCGTGATTGCACACACCATGGATTTACTGAAGTTCAGTTGATTGGTATCTTCTTCAGAGGCATAGATCTTCCATATCAGTCTGCACTGGATAACTCCAGTAATGCTAACTTCAACACCAGGACTCCTGCACAAGCTAAGTAGTTGATTGAGAACCTAGTAGGCAGCAACAGTTGCAAGACTATGGATGAGAGGAGGAAGAAATCTGGTGGAAGTGTAGAGAATTCTGACATATCTGATATTAGATCTAGGTTGGACACAGTTTGCAATCTCCTAGCAGGTAAGAAGGCTGTCCACTTTGCCCAAGATGTAGAGGTAATTCAAACTGAGGAGGACACTCAGGAGGAAGATGTGAATTACATATGAGGATCTGGATTCCAAGGTAATAGATTTGGTAATCAACAGGGAAACATATTCTTCAATGGAGGACAGAAAAGTGCTTTCAACAGCAACTCATCTAATTCTGGACAGACTAGCGGTTTTCAGAAGACCTTTGGACAAGGTACTCAGAGAACCTATGGATCTTCATCCTATCAGACTCCTCCTGCACCTACAGCTCATGAGAGTAGAATGGAGGCTATGATGGAAAAACTAATGGAGAGTCAGACCAAGAGTAATGTGGACTGCAACAAGAAGTTGGATGCTGTCTATGAAGACCTCAATGGGAAGTTTGAGTCCCTGAACACTCACATGAAGCAGTTGAATACTCAGGTGAACCAGATTTCCAGTTCAATGAAGGGAAAATGAGTAGCAGACACTCATATTAAGGCCTGGTCTGTGTACATTAATGATGGATCTCACCTGGGTGAAAAACTTGAGCTAAGTACAGCTGAATTGGTGAAGGAAGAAGAAATCTCGGATTTTGGTGAAAAACTCTCGGGTGAAAACTGCAGTGTTGCAACGATCGACGCACACCGAGTGTCGATCGATGCAGGTCGTGAACAGACAGACTTGCCGAATGATAATGGTATTGATGCAGAGTTGGAGCTTGATGGCTTATTTTCTGGAGTCTCTAAGATTTCTCAACAAGAGATCTATGCGCAGATCGTTAGACAACACTCCTCAGTGTCTGAAGTGATTAAGCAGGAAATTGAAGAGCTTAAAAAGCTAGAGGAGATTGGTGAAGAATTGGAAGAAATTCCATCTTCTGATGATCCACCTTATCATCCATGTGTGCAGAGGTACTTGAATAAGATGCTGCCTTTAGATGAAGAGCTGAGAGACTGGGTGATTATAGTTCCTCAGCATATTAGTGATGTCCTACTGACTTAGGAGCTGCCAGACCCTGGGGTCTTTGTGCTTAATTGTTCAATCTTTGAGGATAGTTTTAGGCGCTCTCTGTGTGACTTAGGAGCTGCTGGAAGTTTGATGCCATACTCTGTGGCAGAGAAGCTGGGTATGCTAGATTTTACTCCTACTAGGACCTCTCTTGTCCTAGCTGATCAGTCCATACGAGTTCCAGAAGGACTCCTTATGGACATCCCGGTGAGAGTTGGAGACTACTTAGTTCCAACAGACTTCTTGGTGCTGAAATATGACTGTGATCCGGATGAAGCATTGCTACTTGGAAGACCATTTTTGGCTACAGCAGGAGCGGTAATTGATGTTAGAAACATCTTGATAGACCTCCATCTGGGAGATGAGCCGCTGCGTTATGAGATGGATAAGCTGCGAAGACCACTGATAGATGGGCAGACATTCACCATCATGGATGCAGATGATGAGCGGCCGGATGACACTGTGATTGTAGATCCTGGAGCACATTTTACTCCATCTTTTCTTGGACATGAGCATTCTGCAACAGCCTACTCGCCACCTTGGATGAGGAGACTTGAACAGAGACAGAAAAAGTCTCTGTCGGGATCTCCTGGTGCCTGAAAAATCTTGTTCGTCCGGTCAAGCTAATGACCTCAAACAAGCGCTGGGTGGGAGGCAACCCACCATTAGGTACTGGTGTTTTTATACTTAATTTTTGGTGTTTTTGTTAGGATTTTACGTTTGTTTTTGTTTTTGGTGAGTTTATGATTGCAGGTCTCGGACGAATTCGCAGTGCGTCGATCGACGCACGTCTGTGTCGATCGTCACAACACGATCGGAATCGCATTGCAGCGATCGTTGCGGTCCTGAGCAACGATCGACCATCCACGAATATCGCCTAGCAACGGTCGATGCACATAGTGCAACGATCGATGCCTGAGCGACAGAGGTAAACCCGACAGAACTCAACGAAGCTTTAACAATTTTTATTTTATTTTTACCGATCCTTCGCTTGACACTACTGGGGACAGTGTGTCTTAAGTGTGAGGGAGGTGCTACTGACGTTTATCTTTCTGTTTTCTTAAGAGTCAGTCCATTTTTCAAAAAAATTTGTTTTATTGAGTCAAAATTGTTTAAGTAAGAAACTATGATTTTCTGAGAAGATTTACAAGACTTGCAGGAACTTAAGTAACCATTGGGATGAAGTTGCAGGATCTATCTCTGACTATTAGAAAACTCAGACACATATCAACCTACTGGGAACACCCACATCACTTCAGGTATCAGAGGATCCTTTTACTGACTTCAACCTTAATACTGACTTAGATTTCTCACCTAAGGGCTTGGTATACTTTGTGTCGGATTTCCTTGTTAGTTCTGACACAGCCTGTAAACCTATCCTATTTAGTTCCCTTCTCCCCTTCCAAAAAAAAAAAAGATAATAAACTAAGGATGAGTTAGTAACTCCGAAGTGGTTACAGGAGTGGTAGAGACCCCTATTATCTCCTGTGTGATCCATGGGATGTGTCCAAAGTACATCCCATAACGGGAAGAACACTGATAAAAAAAATAAAATGATACCCAAAGTGGGAAAAATCAGTTGTTAAGGAAGGAAAAGAGAAGAAAGGGACTAGAGAAAGATAGTATGGTGGTCTAGATCTGATAAGGTAAGAATCCATGTGCCCTTTGATCGATACTCCTTAGGTGAGACCGCACTTAAATACTTGCAGAAGTCAGTAGGGAGAATTTGAATGCTTGAATGTGATTGTGGAGTTTACTTAGGACAGTTGCTAAGTGTGGGGGAAGTACATGTTGGTCTTGATATCCTGTGATTGATTCTTTCAGTGGTTTACTAAGGGGAATCTGAGTGTTGTAGCTTCTAGGATGAAATGAGTTTCTGAAGAGTTTTCAAACCTCTTCACCATGCTTTAGTTCTCTGTTTTGCTTGAGGGCAAGCAAAGGCTAAGTGTGGGGAGTTGATATATCATGGTTTTTACTAGTTTTAGACCATGATATAAGTGTGTTTTAGTGTCTTTTGTGTTATTTTAGAGTCTTTTACAGGTATAATCAGGTTTGGAGCTGAATTGGAGATGTTGGAGTATTTTGGAGATTTTTGGAGTGTTTGGCCGAGAGATAGAGTTCTCTGTCCGAAACAGAGTACTGCGTCGATCGTTGCACACCAGCGACGATCGTTGCACCAGCGAGATGGGCCCAAAACTCGGCGGTTTATGAAGAGTCAAGATATTGCACTCTGATCCAGAAGTTCCTGATATTTACAAAGAAGCCCCTGGCCGAGATTTGACCTATATTATTGAGTTTTTGGTGTTTTAATTAGATACACACTTTACTTACGCTTGATAATTAAGAGCAGAGGATTTTTAGAGCTTTTGGGGCTGATCTGAACCTTTACTTCATCTGTATTTGGAGAAGATTTCGAACCCCTTTAATTCTTTATCTTTTATGCAATTTATTCTTCATATGACTATGTTTTCATTATCTATGTCTGAGTAGATTCCTAGTTAGGTTTAGGGTTTCTCACATAGGATTTCATGACTTGCTAGACTTGTTTAATTCAGTTAAGGATTCATAACTATATCTGTTCTTCAATCTAATTATGCTTAAAGCTAGTTCTAACCTGATCAATTAGAATCTAGATCTTAGGTTGCTAAATATGACACGGAAGTGTGGTTTAGGAACCTGAACTATTTAGGTTGAGCAGTTAAACTTCTCGCAAACGAAAGTTTGGTTTAGGTTAATTGTGAACATATCAAACTTGGAATTAATGCTAGTTTAATCTGTTAGTTCTCGCAAACGAAAGTTTGGTTTGCTGCACTTAGACTTAGAGAATTATCGCAAAGGAATTTGGTTAGTTCTATATCCGTGTTTTGAGTTCTAGAACTGTGCTTAATTAGATCCTTGCTGAATGAACTGTCTGCTTGTCTGATTTCCTGAGAACGCCCTAGACTTAGCGCTTTTAATAACTTGCTTTCACAACCAACAATCTCTGTTTTCTGTTTACTTTCTCGCATTGCTTTTATTTACATCACATTGCTTTCTTCCTAGTTTAATTCCTTGTTCCTTAGCTATCGAAACCAGAGTCTCTGTGGATTCGATACCCTATATACTACAACCACTAAACTGTGCACTTGCAGTTAGATATAGGATTAAAACTCGACCCTATCAATCATCAGGTTCAATCTCATACTTCAGCACTACAAAGTCCGTTTGAATCAAGTAGTTTCCAACTCTGACAGGAATATCCTTAAGAACTCCTTCCGGATATCGCTTTGAACGATCAGCTAGGATAAGAGAGATCCTAGTAGGCTGGAATTTCATCTTTCCCAATATCACAGCTACTGAGTACGGCATTAGATTCACACAAGATCCTAAGTCACACAGAGAACGCTTGAATCTGTCCTTAGAGATATAACAGTCTAGCACAAATGCTCCTGGATCTGGAAGCTTCTCTGTAATCTGAATCAACTTCTTTTTCATCACTTCCATGCAGTTAGCCACTTCTAGCTCCTGTTTAGACAGTTTAGGAACCTTAGGATATGGCACAGAGGGCTTATATATTCGTTCCAGGACTGTTGCAGGTTTCTGGTCCCGTCTGTGATATGTGTCGACTGATGCACGTTGTGTGTCGATAGACACAAGGCGATTTCGAGCAATTTCAACAGATCTATTAGGGACTGTGTCGATCGATGCATGAGTTGTGTCGATCGATGCTTGTCTCAGACAGACAGAATTCACCCAGAAAATCCGAGATTATGCTCTCTTCTTCTTCCAGCAAGTCAATCTCATCTCTTATGGTCACAGCATTGATGGATCTGTTCTGTTCAGCTTTCCCGGCTTCATTTTGCCTTTGTATTTCTCCAGCTGTTTGTTGAACTTGAACATTTAGCTTCTTCACATGTGTGCTCAAAGATCCAAACTTTTCATTCATATTTTCATGCATAGCATCCAGCTTCCTGTCGAAGTCTATAGCAGTCTTAGTCTGATCCTCTAGCAACTGCTCCATCATGGCTTCCATCTTACTCTCATAAGCATTAGCAGCAGGAGGTGTCTGATAAGAAGATGATCCATAGGTTCTCTGATAAGAATTACCTTGCTGAAAAGGCATCTGATAACCAGCATTCTGTTCATATCCAAAAGAGTTCTGATTGCTTGTGAAACAACTCTTCTGTCCACCATTAAAGAACTTGTTACCTTGCTGATTACCAAACCTGTTTCCTTGGAATCCAGAGCCATTGATGTAGTTCAAATCCTTTTCATGTCTTTCCAGTAAATGCTCCATCATACTTATCAGCTTATCAGACTGCGTATTTTGAGGAGGAACATGCTGATATGATGAAGACTCATAATCTCTGGTAAATGAATAAGAACTATAGTCTCTGCAGAATGAGTTATTTTGCTGATTTTCCAACATCCGTTCCATCATTCCCATCATCTTATGCGCTGTGTCGATCGATGCAAAGTAGTGTCGATCGATGCAAGTGCGAAGATGTGACGATCGACACACAGGACCGTGTCGATCGATACAAGACGATTCTGTCGAATCTCACCTGCAAAACAGAGAAAAAAAGAAAAATAAATCAGTAAAATAAAAAAAATAAAAAACGAAAAAACCTAGTCTCAACCCTAAGTTCAAATCTATCGAAGACTCAAAAGAGTCCCCGGCAACGGCGCCAAAAACTTTATACGATCAGGTTTTAATCCCTAGATCTACACTGCAAGTGCACAGACGTGAACTAGTAGTATATATGGTATCGAATCCACATAGACTCTAGACTCTTGCAATAGATTATAGAATTTCAGGTTAAGCTAGGTAGAAGCGGTAGAAAGCAGTAAATCAAAATAGAAAGCAAGTAAACGGTTTGTAAATCAGAAGGCGAAGGCTTCAAGTCAAGGGAGTTCTCAGGAAATCAGGAACACAGACAATCAATCAATCGGGATCTAATTAAGAACTGTTCTAGAACTGGAATCACGGAAGTATAAGAAGCCACCTAGCAAGCCAACTTTCGTTGCAAATTCTAGAGTTCTAAACAAGCATTAATCTCAAGTTCTTTCGTTCACAATTCTTCTAAACCAAATTTCTTTGTGAGTAGATCAAATTGCTCATCTAGGTTCTTTCTAGCTAATTAACCAACTGTCATTGTGGAAATCAACTTAACATCATAAATCTGGGTAGCTACTTCAGATTAAGCAGTAAGAACAACCCTAGATGAAGAACTAACAGATATGAATCCCTACAGATTTATCAACCTATAATTCCATGAAATCCCTTGTGAGAATCCCTAAACCTAACTGGTAAACTACTCAGACATGATCATCGAAACAGAAGACATCATGAATAGAAAACCAAATATCATTAAACATAATAAAGAACTGGGGTTCAAAAATCCTCTCTCTTTCAAGAACAAGATCAGCCCCTAACTCTCTCTGAAATAAAATAAAACTTAGCCTAAACAATGGCTTAAAACCCTAATATATAAGTCTAAACACGTTTTTGGGCCTTTTTGCAAGTCTGAGAAGTTTCTGGGCAAAAACTGTAATTTCTCTAAACTGCAGATTTTTGGGCGCAGAACCCTGGAATCACCTTGCGTCGACCACTGCACAGACTGCAACGATCGTTGCAAGGTGATTCCGCAGCCAGTGAACTCTGTGAGATCTCTAAACAGTGCAGAATTGACCCAAATGCTTCCAAAACGTCCAATTAGGCTCCAAATATCCTTAAACCTGTAAAACACCTGAAAAGACTCCAAAACATAATATATCACATATCCATTCTCAATCTTGAAGGTTTGCCCATCAATCTGCGGCTTGCGCAGCATATCCATCTCAAAGTGCAGAGGCTCATCTCCCAAATAGAGATCAACAAGACTGTTCCTTACGTCTATCACTGATCCAGCTGTGGCTAAAAATGGTCTTCCCAGTATCAAAGCATCATCCTGCTCACTGTCGTACTTAAGCACCAAGAAGTCTGTCGGAACCAAGTAGTTTCCAACTCTCACTGGGACGTCCTCAAGAACTCCTTCCGGAATCCTTATTGACGGATCAGCTAGGACAAGAGAGGTCCTAGTGGGCGAAAAATCTATCATCCCCAGCTTCTCTGCCACAGAGTATGGCATGAGACTTCCAGCAGCTCCTAAGTCACACAGAGAGCGCTTGAAACCATCCTCAAAAATAGAACAACTCAGCACAAATATCCCAAGATCAGGTAGCTTCTTCGGGATCTTAGTTAACAGCACATTACTTATCTGTTGAGGGAGCACTATCACCCAATCTTTTAGCATCTCATCCATTGGCAGCATCTTCTTCAAGTACCTCTGCATACAAGGGTGATAAGGTGGATCATCAGATGATGGAACTTCTTCCAACTCTTCACCAATCTCTCCTATCTGTCGGACCTCATCAATATCCTGTTGAGTTATGTCAGACACTCCAGGGAATACTCTAATAAGCTCCAGATCCATCTCTGCATCAATGCTATGAGAATCAAGTGAATCTGTCTGTCCACGGCATGCAACGATCGATGCTATAGGTGCATCGATCGATGTAGATAAGTTTTCGCAGATTCCACCCGAGAGATTTTCCTCAATTTCAGAATTTTCAGCTTCTTCCACCAGTTCAGCTGTATTTAACTCGAAATTTTCACCTTGGTATGATCCATCATTGATATAGACTAACCAAGCCTTGATGTGGGTGTCCACGACACTCTTTCCCTTAATGGAGCTTGAAATTTGGCTCACCTGAGTGTCCAATTGCTTCACATGAGTACTTAAGGACTCCAACTTCCCATTAAGGTCCTCATACACAGCATCTAGTTTCCTGTTGCAGTCCACAGCAATCTTAGTTTGTCCTTCCAGAAGCTGCTCCATCATACTCTCCATCTTGCTCTCATGAGCATTAGCAGCAGGAGGTGTTTGGTAAGAGGAAGATCCATAAGTCCTCTGATTACCTTGCTGAAAAGGCTTTTGAAAGCCAGCATTCTTTCCAAAGCCAGAAGAGTTTTGATTGCTAGTGAAAGCACTCTTCTGTCCACCATTGAAGAACCTATTACCTTGCTGTCCTCCAAACATGTTTCCTTGGAAACCAGATCCTCCAATGTAGTTCACATCCTCTTCCTGACCATCTTCTTCAGAATTGATCACTTCAACATCTTGAGCAAAATGAACATCTTTCTTCCCAGCCAGCAAATTACAGACAGTGTCCAACTTAGTCCTAATATCAGCAATCTCCAGATTATCTATCTTCCCACCAGATTCCTTTCTTCTCCTATCAGCAGTCTTGCAACTATTACTGCTTACTAAGTTATCTATCAATTGCTTAGCTTGCTCAGGAGTCCTAGTGTTGAAATTTCCATTGCTGGAATTATCCAACGCGGTCTGGTATGGGAGATCTATATCTCTCAAGAAAATACCCAGCAATGTTACCTCAGTGAATCCATGATGCGGGCAGTCACGTTGGTACTTCTTAAACCTCATCCAGTCAGTCTTAAGAGGGTCTATAGGACCTTGGGAGAAAGTGAGAATGTCCTGTCTCGACTGATCAGAGCGAGCATCATCATAGAAGTGTCTCAGAAACACACTCTTAACAGCGTCCCAAGTAGTAAACTTCCCAGGTGGAAGTTGTTTCAGCCAGGCAGCAGCATCTCCAGCGAGAGAGTAGGGGAAAAGTTTGAGAAACAGATAGTCATAGTTCACTCCACTTCATCCCAGTGACTATGTCCTCAAACTCATCAATATGATCCATTGGCTGCTCATTAGGGAAACCATGGAAGGCATTCTGCCTCAGAATAGAGTAGTAGATGGTCTTGATCTCGAAGTCATTCCTCTCAAAACCAGGAGGCACAAGAGCTGACCTGTTAGCATGAAACTCATCCGGACGGTTATAGTCAGCTAAGGTCCTCTCATTAGCAACATGAGGATTAACCATCCGCCTCTCCTCTTGTCCTTGGCCTTGTCCTTGGCCTTTCTCTTGTTCTTGTTCAGGCTCAGGAATCACATTCCCTTCAGCATCAATCCTATGCCCAGCAGCATTGTACGGATTGTTTTGTCGGTCCCTCAGGGTACCTTGAGCATCGGGTATCAGAATCAGACGTTCTCGAACCATTCTTGCTCGTTGAACTTTCCTGTTAGTCCTCTCTAGTCTAGCAAGCTCTTCAAGTTGGGGATTAACGAGATTAGTATTCGTATTACTTCTGGTATCACGCGTCTGCATAAACCGTCTGTAATCGCAGTGCAACAATCGATGCTAGAGTGCAACGATCGACTCAACTCCAGTTGCTTAGTAACGATCGACACAAAAGAGGCAACGATCGATGTTAGGCGAATGTCAAACCTGCGACAAAGAAAAACAGAGAAAATTAGTAACCAAAAACAAAAAACAAAAAATCCTAGTTTAAACCCTAAGTTCAAATCTATCGAAGACTCAAAAGAGTCCCCGGCAACGGCGCCAAAAACTTGATAGGATCAGGTTTTATCCCTATTCTAACTGCAAGTGCACAGTGATGTGAATGTAGTACTTTAGGGTATCGAATTCACAAGGACTCTGGGCAACGATATATTAAGAACAGTCAAGTTAAAACTAGGAGAAAGCAATGTAATGAGAAACTAAAAGCAATGCAGGAAAGTAAATCAGTAGCAAGATTTGTTGTAGGCAATTAACTAAAAGCGCTAAGTCTTGGGAGTTCTCAGGAAATCAGACAAGCAGATAAATTATTCAGTCAGGATCAAATTAAGTACGGTTCTAGAACTAAAATACAGATATAGAATTAACTAACTTTCGTTGTGAGAATTCGCTAAGCCTAATTGCAGAAATCCAAATTTCTTTGTAATTCCTAACAGATTAAACTAGCTTTAAGATTAAGTTCGATATGTTCACAATTCAATTAAACCAAATTTCTTTGCGAGTAATTCAATTGCTCAATCTAAATAGTTCAGATATTAAACCACACTTTCATGTCAATTTAACAACCTAAGATCTAGATTCTAAGTGATCAGGTTAGAAACTAGTGTTAAGCACAATTTAGATCGAAGAACAATTATTGATATGAATCCTTAACTGAGTTAATTAAATCTAGCAAGTCATAAAATCCTTAATGAGAATCCCTAAACCTAACTATGAATCTACTCAGACATAGAATATGAAAACATAATCAATCAATTAATAGATTGCATAAAAGAGAATAAAGAGGTAAAAGGGTTCGAAATCTTCTCCAAAAAGCAGAAAGCAGTACATGATTAGATCAGCCCCAAGCTCTAAAAACTCTATGCTCAAAGAATTAAAGCGTCTCTAAAAACTGATGTAAAAACCTAATTATATAAGCTAATCACGTCTTGGGGCTTCTTTGTAATTATCAGGAACTTCTGAGCAAAATTTTGAATTCTTCATTCTTCATTAACCGCCGAGGAAGGCCCATCTCGCTAGTGTGTCGATCGATGCATGATGTGTGTCGATCGATGCATTACTCTGTTTTGGACAGTGAACTCTATCTCACGGGTCAAAGCACCAAAATGTTCCAAAAAGCTCCATAAACTCCAATTCCGCTCCAAACGTGCTAATACCTAATAACACCTGTAAAAGACTCTAAAGAAACACTAAAAGACTCTAAAACACACTTATATCATGGTCTAAAACCGGTAAAAACCATGATATATCACCTACCGCCATGAAACCGCACGCTGCCGACAAACTTTCCATCGTCGAGATTTCAACCTCTCCCAGTATATAATGCCGGTTTCATAATGGGCCTAACCTCATTACATGGTTCGTTTAGGCAGAGTTTAGAAATCAATATCAACTGAATCTCCAAGGTTCATCTCAAACCCCCCCCCCCCCTCTATATTCAAATCCACCGTAACTATAACATAAATCAGCCATATCATGAAATCAGTCCCGCCCACCGCCGCAAACCCGCACGCCGCAGGAAAACTCTCCACCAGCGAGATTTCAACCTCTCATAGTATATACAGCCGGTTTCGTAATGGGCCTAACCTCATTACAAGGTTCGTTTAGTTTTCACTGCAAGGCCTAAAAGCTAGCTACCGATATACTACGCCCTGTTCATTTATTAGGCCTACAAAATTAAGGCTTTGCTACGTAGCCATCAGCGACCTTCGGTACGACCTAATTTCAAATTGGGCTTCCAAAGTCGTCAAGGGCCGACGTTGCGAAGAAACCATGTTGTTGTGGGCTTGATTAAAGGTCAAACCCAATCGACCATCCCAACTGAAAACCCTATAAGGCCCCAAACTGCTTCTCCAACCTCTGCTACACAGAAGCTGGAGCCGGAACGACTTCATCCACCGATAAGCTACAACTCGCCTACCCAAACCTGTTACACTTACCAGCTTCAAACGCATAACTCCACCTTTGATTGACATTCAGAGCATCGGTTACACACTATTCCACTCCATCTCCAAACCCATATTCAATTGCCAATCCTAGAAATTCTACCGTCTCTGCTCCCCCGATAAACTACCTGAATGCAGCCATGTCTATAAATTATCGCCAATCCAACAAAAACAAGTTACCACGTCTCACCTGCTATCAAATCTCAGAAAGACTTCAACAATGGCACCACCTTCCGCTACTGCTATCACCAAATCCTTCGAAGATCTCCAAGGGGATTTCTGCAAAGAAGACATTTTTGTGCGGCTCATACATTCACGGGAGGCCCGAAACATCAAAAAGGGAAACATTTTGATGGGAGTTGAGCTCCTACTTATCGACTCCAAGGTAATCATCTATGGTAAATGCTAAGTTGATGGACGTGTTAATGCCTCAGAGCTCTGTTTACTAACGCCCCAACATGCAATGACTATGCATGACTTCATCTCTGCAAACCGACTCTACCACTTATAGGCTGCGCTCAAGCGATGCACCATATACAAGCTCAGTATCCGACCTGCTAAATGCTTCTACAGAGTATCTTCACCGACCAAACAACCTTTGTGGAGGAAGAAGGTTGCCTGATTGAAATGGCCACCCAGAAGTTAAGAATACAAAACTTCCAGGCCTTTGTAGACATCGCGGACACGGCGACGAACTTATACGGTAAGCCGATTACAGCTCAAACCAAACATTAAACTAAGTTTATGCCTCCCACACTGTACCAGATAATATGGCTGAGAATCTAATTAACACATGCCATCTCTTTTCCTGACCGACAAATATCATTGGCCATCTTCGTCTCATCAATGAGGAGAACTTGCATGCCCCGACACCCATGTCTACACCTCCTACATCTGGTGTGCGGACTAAGGAGATGGTCTTCCTCCACGTCCAGCTTGAAGAGTAAGTCAACAGTCAACCCAATATGGTAACATAAACGCACACACCCCAAAATCCTTAACTAAATCGGTTAAAATCGTCAACTCTGCAGTGGTGAGACCACCCGAGTATAGCTGTAGGGTGATATCGCCGCAGATTTCCGCGGGCGATGGAATGAGAGACAAGAGAAACCCACAGTCGTGTTGATCACCACTCTGAATTCGAAAACAGTAGGAGGCAAGACAACCTCTAAAAAAAAATACCAATTTGCAATTATGCCTTCTTTGCAATCTATAAGTTTGATATTTCCTAATGAATTTCACCATTCACTTCCACAGGTGTCGTCACACTACGTTCCAACGCTTCCACACACCTCTTCTTTGACACATACATCGATGAGACGAGCAGCTACATGGCAAAAGGTAAATAAATATCGCTAACGACAAAATTCCGTCTACAAAGATTATATATGCTTTCATCTACACTGCATTTTTGACCCCTACTCATGTTAGTCGTTAGGCTGTGCTATACTATTGTGTAGCCTGCCGCATTACATAACGCTAGGCTGAAACCTTGAAAAACCCTGGAAAAGTTAACATTGTGTAGACTGACGAAGAAAGCCTTGGATCTTGGATTGGTATAAAAACTGAAAGACTTTGTACTACCTTCTTAGAAATAAAAGAACTGTAGCACCTGTTTTCCCCAAATCTAGCTCAACAATACTATAAATAATTCAAAAATTCAGCAGGTTCGCACATGGTGGTCAAGCATTTCCAAGCGTGAACAGCGCCACATCCGCCATAACCAAAGTGGAGACAATATGCTTGGACGAGATTCAAAAATTCATCGCCACTGAGACTCCACAGGTATGTGCTCTAAACCTTCACTAAAATTTTTTTTTTTGTATCTGTAGCGTTAACATACACTTTCAAACCAGATTGCCAGCTTCATCTGCTCCGGCACAATCACTGACGTCCTCGGAGAGTATGGTTGGTTCTTCATTGCCTGCTCAGGTTGCAGGTCTAAAATGGGCAGGTCAACAACCGCTTTGCAATGCAATAACCCAAAACGCAATAAGCTTACCAAGGTGGGCATGATCAGGTCAGTTTAATCCCTGCGCTAGAATCATACAATGTTTAGGATAGGCCCATCTAATTGGCATAACTGTAAACGTGCAAACGTATCAGGAACTATTTACGAATATAAATCTCAATTCATTTACATACACATAGCTCCGCCCTTAACACCATCTTAACATCCACACTATATAGGTTTGATAGGCTCAAAGTTTATCCCTATACTAAACTGCAAGTGAACAGCAATGTCAAAGTAGTATATAGGGTTATCGAATCCACAGGGACACTTGGTCTCAATAGATCAGAACAGTAGAGACTAATACTAGAAATAAGCAATGTGATTGAATTAAAAGCGGTGCGAAAAAGTAAATCAGTAGCAGAGATTAACGGTTGTGGAAGCAAGTAATTAAAAGCGTCAAGCCTAGGGTATTCTCAGGAAATCAGACAAGCAGACAGTTCATTCAGCAAGGATCTAATTAAGCACAGTTCTAGAACTCAAAACACAGATATAGAATTAACCAAATTCCTTTGCGATAATTCTCTAAGTCTAAGTGCAGCAAACCAAACTTTCGTTTGCGAGAACTAACAGATTAAACTAGCATTAATCCCAAGTTTGATATGTTCACAATTATCCTAAACCAAACTTCCGTTTGCGCAAAGTTTAATTGCCCAATTTAATTAGTTCAGATTCCTAAACCCCACTTCCGTGACGTATTTAGCAACCTAAGATCTAGATTCTAATTGATCAGGTTAGAACTAGCTTTAAGCACAATTAAATTGAAGAACAGATATAGTTTGAATCCTTAACTGAATTTGAACAAGTCTAGCAAGTCATGAAATCCTATGTGAGAAACCCTAAACCTAACTAGGAATCTACTCAGACATAGATAATGAAAACATAATCATAGAATGAATAAATTGCATAAAAGAATAATAGTAAAAGGGGTTCGAAATCTTCTCCAAATACAGATGAAGTAATAGGTTCAGATCAGCCCCAAAAGCTCTAAAAATCCTCTGCTCTTAATTATGAAAGCGTTATTAAAATAAACACCAAAATCCTCTATATATAGGCCTAATCACGGCTGGTGTGTCGACCGATGCACAAGGTGTGTCGGTCGATGCATGATCAATAAATCGGACAGTGAGTTAAGCTCTCGGCCAAAACATCCCAAAAGTCCCAAAATGCTCCAAATATCTATAATTAACTCCAAACCTGATTAAACCTGTAAAAGACTCTAAACAAAGACAAAAGACACTAAAAACACATCTATATCATGGTCTAAAATGGGTAAAAACCATGATATATCAACTCCCCCACACTTAGCCTTTGCTTGCCCTCAAGCAAAACATAGAACTAAAACATGGTGAAGAGGTTTGAAAACTCTTCAGAAACTCATTTCATCCTAGAAGCTACAATACTCAGATTCCCCTTAGTAAACCACTGCAAGAATCAATCACAGGATATCAAGACCACAATGTACTTCCCCCACACTTAGCAACTGTCCTAGGTAGACTCCACAATCACATTCAAGCATTCAAATTCTCCCTACTGACTTCTGCAAGTATTTAAGTGCGGTCTCACCTAAGGAGTATCGATCAAAGGGCACATGGATTCTTACCTTATCATCTCTAGACCACCATACTATCTTTCTCTAGTCCCTTTCTTCTCTTTCCCTTCTTTAACAACTGATTTTTCCCCACTGGGTATCATTTTATTTTTTTATCAGTGTTCTTCCCGTTATGGGGTGTACTTTGGACACATTCCATGGATCACATGAGAGAAAATAGTGTTTGCTACCATTCTCATGACCACTTCGGAGTTACTAACTCATCCTCAGTTTATTTTTTATTTTTATTTTTACTTTACAGGAGGGGAGAAGGGAACTAAATAGGATAGGTTGACCGGCTGTGTCAGAACTAACAAGGGAATCCGACACAAAGTATACCAAGCCCTTAGGTGAGAAATCTAAGTCAGTATTAAGGTTGAAGTCAGTAAAAGGATCCTCTGATACCTGAAGTGATGTGGGTGTTCCCAGTAGGTTGATCTGTGATGGGGTTTTCTAATAGTCAGAGATAGATCCTGCAACTTCATCCCAATGGTTACTTAAGTTCCTGCAAGTCTTGTAAATCTTCTCAGAAAATCATAGTTTCTTACTTAAACAATTTTGACTCAATAAAACAAAATTTTTCTTGAAAAACGGACTGACTCTTAAGAAAACAGAAAACAAAAGTCAGTAGCACCTCCCCCACACTTAAGACACACTGTCCCCAGTAGTGTCCAGCGAAGGATCGGTAAAAAGAAAATAAAAATTGAAAAGGTGAAATTATGTCTGTCGGGTTACCTCTGTCGCTAAGCATCGATCGTTGCACTAAGTGCATCGACCGTTACTTGGCGATTTTCGTGTATAGTCGATCGTTGCTCCGGACCGCAACGATCGCTGCAATGCGATTCCTTTCGTGTTGTGACGATCGACACAGAAGTGCGTCGATCGTTGCATTGCGATTTAACCGAGACCTGCAAACATAAACTCACCAAAAACAAAAACAAACGTAAAATCCTAACAAAAACACCAAAAATTAAGTAGAAAAACACCAGTACCTAATGGTGGGTTGCCTCCCACCCAGCGCTTGTTTAAGGTCAATAGCTTGACCTATCAGAAAGAGATCGAACTCATGGCGGTTTCAACAGAGACTTTGAGTGTCTCTGTGAATGTCTCCTCATCCAAGGTAGCGTATAAGCATTCAGATCATGAGGTCTTCCAAGGAACGAACGAGAAGGGTCGGGGTGGGAGTGTAGCTTCGGCGGGATTATTTGTTTTCCTGATGTCTGGAGCTTTCTGCTTATGAGCAGTTGCAGGTACTGAAGATGTTAGAGCAGGTTCAAGAGGAACCGCCATCTTCTTCTTTTCACTATCAGATACTGTAGTTCCACCAATCTGAACTTCTTCTTTTAGATGACCATCTGTGGAGATCATCTTCTTTGCATGAACTCGCGAAGTTTCAACTGGTGGTGTTTTATTCACCTTCTTATCCATCACTTTTATGCAGTTAGCCACTTCTAGCTCTTGTTTGGACGGTTTGGGAACCTTAGGATATGGCACTGGGGGCTTGTAGACTCGTTCTAGTACTGTTGCAGGTTTCTGGACATGTCTGCGTTCGGTGTCGATCGTTGCATGATGTGTGTCGATCGATGCAAAGCGATTCTGTTTCTCGAAAGAACTCGAAATTGCCGTCAGAATGGCGTGTCGATCGTCACTAAGGGGGTGTCGATCGATGCATGTATCAGGCATACAATATTCATCCAGAAAATCCGAGATTATGCTCTCTTCTTCTTCCAGCAAGTCAATCTCATCCCAGCTTCTGTTCAGCTCTCTTAGCTTCATTCCGACTCTCTATTGCTGCATCTGCTCGTTCAATTTTGATATCCAGCTCCTCCATATGTGTGCTCAGAGATTCGAACTTCTCACTCAAATCTTCACACACTGCATCAATCTTTGAGTTGAAGGACATATCAATCTGTTGTTGTCTCTCAAGATACTGCTCCATCATGATTTCCATTCTGCTCTCATGAGCTGTAAGTGCAGGCGGTGCTTGGTAAGAAGAAACACTACAACTCCTTGTAAAGGGTTTCTGAAAAGCAGATCTGTGACTATAGAATCCAGTTCCTTCAACGCAATGGTTAGCTTCTTGTGCATACTTTCCAAGTAGAAGACTATGCAGAGAGTCAACTTGGTTCTTCAACCCAACTATCTGTGAACTGTCAATCCCTGAGCTGAAAATATCATTCCGACACATCGTCCTGATGATCTCTTAGTCTTCTTGGTGATTCTGCGAAGTGTGTCGATCGATGCAAGAAGAGCGTCGATCGATGCAATGCGAAATCAGAGAAAACAGAAAAATAAATCAGCAAAATAAAAAAAACAAAAACAAGAAAGAAAACGAAAATTCCTAGTAAAACCCTAGGCTCGAAACTATCGAAGACTCAAAGAGTCCCCGGCAACGGCGCCAAAAACTTGATAGGCTCAAAGTTTATCCCTATACTAAACTGCAAGTGAACAGCAATGTCAAAGTAGTATATAGGGTTATCGAATCCACAGGGACACTTGGTTTCAATAGATCAGAACAGTAGAGACTAATACTAGAAATAAGCAATGTGATTGAATTAAAAGCGGTGCGAGAAAGTAAATCAGTAGCAGAGATTAACGGTTGTGGAAGCAAGTAATTAAAAGCGTCAAGCCTAGGGTATTCTCAGGAAATCAGACAAGCAGACAGTTCATTCAGCAAGGATCTAATTAAGCACAGTTCTAGAACTCAAAACACAGATATAGAATTAACCAAATTCCTTTGCGATAATTCTCTAAGTCTAAGTGCAGCAAACCAAACTTTCGTTTGCGAGAACTAACAGATTAAACTAGCATTAATCCCAAGTTTGGTATGTTCACAATTATCCTAAACCAAACTTGCGTTTGCGCAAAGTTTAATTGCCCAATTTAATTAGTTCAGATTCCTAAACCCCACTTCCGTGACGTATTTAGCAACCTAAGATCTAGATTCTAATTGATCAGGTTAGAACTAGCTTTAAGCACAATTAAATTGAAGAACATATATAGTTTGAATCCTTAACTGAATTTGAACAAGTCTAGCAAGTCATGAAATCCTATGTGAGAAACCCTAAACCTAACTAGGAATCTACTCAGACATAGATAATGAAAACATAATCATAGAATGAATAAATTGCATAAAAGAATAATAGTAAAAGGGGTTCGAAATCTTCTCCAAATACAGATGAAGTAATAGGTTCAGATCAGCCCCAAAAGCTCTAAAAATCCTCTGCTCTTAATTATGAAAGCGTTATTAAAATAAACACCAAAATCCTCTATATATAGGCCTAATCTCGGCTGGTGTGTCGACCGATGCACAAGGTGTGTCGGTCGATGCATGATCAATAAATCGGACAGTGAGTTAAGCTCTCGGCCAAAACGTCCCAAAAGTCCCAAAATGCTCCAAATATCTCCAATTAACTCCAAACCTGATTAAACATGTAAAAGACTCTAAACAAAGACAAAAGACACTAAAAACACATCTATATCATGGTCTAAAATGGGTAAAAACCATGATATATCAAGGTTCCGGGTTAAGCTCGCGCCTGGCGACAGTGGCGGAGTTGCCACATTTGTTTTCTTCGACATAGAGGTTGAGAAATTCATAGGAAGAAAATCTCTGGACTTGATGAACGAGATCAGACAGGTATGCCATACCAGGAACATAGGATGACGCCTCTTTTACACAGATATTCTAAACTAATAAGGTTTGTCTCATGCAGGATTTCCATCCACTTGGACATGAACATGCTCTCGTCCGAATACCACAATGTTTGGAAGCAATGGTAGAGCAGAGTTGCAAGTTCCAGGTTAAAGTGGATAACTTCATTTTCAAAGCGACGCGCAAGACAATCACTGTATCACACATTATCGATGATGGAGCTACCAAGCTACCAAGCTGACAGGTGCAGAGGAGGAGACTCAAGACATCATAACTGTGAAGGACTGTGTTGGCACTGCAGCATGCAAATAAGTAGCTGATGTGGAGAATCTTGAGACAGGTGATGCTACCAAGAAATATGGGAAGCATCCACGTTACAACTGAGGGCACAGAATGTTGTCTCATTTTTACCCAAAGAAAATTGAATACGTCTTCGTCACGCTTCAACATATTACCATTATCTTAAACCTTTTAATGTTATCGGCTGTCTATAAACTCTTATTATGCTTTTCTAGATTTTACTTTCACCCATAAGTTCTAATAAAATAAACAAGTTTTAACTCATAGTTTTTACATTTACTCACTTACCATTTCAAGTCTCAGAATACCCAACATTTAATTTTCCCATATATACACTCGATTAAAAAAAATCTGTGAATATATTGTAAACGGTAACACAATAAATACTAACTGTAACGACGTCCACATCGCATACATAACTATGGAAACTCAATGCTTAATTGAACGCGTCATATTGAAAGCCCTACAAAAAAACACCCCAAAACTCATTACGTTATAACCCCGCAATCAACCCTCCAAAACACCCCCAGATTTGAGAAGAAATTACATAGCATAGCAACACAGTGAGCAGAAAAGAAAAGGCACAGCGGACAACCATCTGAGTAAACCATACACTATTCTAGACGCCATGAAATCCTATTACCGAGTAGTCTGAAAGTTCGAGGTCTTGAAGCTGTAAGTGTGTGATGCTATTAATGACAAGGACGACAAAAAGTTGTGACGTGGAACACAAGTCAGCAACTCACCATGTGGACCCAGATAGAATTTTGGGAAGATATCAAGATATGGAAATAAGAGATCGTGGAGAATTGGATTCTCGAGTATATAAGAGAGAAGACCTAATTGAAATTAGGTTAGCCGCTTAAGCACAAAATAGCTAGAGGTGCATAACACAAAATTGTGAGTGTACAACTCAGAGATCTTGGTGAGTGTTTGAGAGAAGGACAACTGCAGTTGTTTTGTAAGGTGTTGGGTAGATTTAGGAATTGGTCAATCTTGATTCACTGGTGTGAAGTCAAGTAAAACTGATTGAGCAAGATTCATTGTAATTTGTTCAAGAGATTTCTAAATAAGAAGTGTTTTTGCTAAAGAGATTCCTTGAGTAATATATAGATTGTGTTCTATGTGTTTACATTTGGTATCAGAGCGGTCAACCCTTGGATTTCTTTCATAAATCAATCAGGTTGAGATCTTGGTGAGAACATGGATACTAAGGAATTTATAGCAATTCAAAAGCCTATCATGCTCGACGAAGGAAACTTTGGCCACTGGAAGGTGCGCATGAGACATGTGATTCGTGCCATAGATGAGTCGGCGTGGGATGCTGTGCTGAATGGTTGGACAGAACCCCAAGAAGTGTTGAAAGATAAAACCAAGGTCAAAAAGACTCTGGACAAATGGACTGATGAAGAAAAGAGTGCCTCAAAGTTTAATTCTAGGGAGATATCTACCATCATGTCAAGTGTTAGTGTTGAGCAGTTCAAAATTATTCAAGGATGTGAATCAGCAAAGGATGCTTGGGATGCACTGACAAACCACTTTGAAGGTGATGAAAGTGTGAAAAGAACACGTCTTGATCACCTTGCATCGACCTTTGAAAATCTGCGTATGGAGAAAGATGAAACCGTAGGGAGTTTCTCGGCTAAATTGAGCACTATAGCAAACGAAGCATCTGTTCTTGGAAAGAAATACAATGAGAAAAAGTTGGTAAAGAAACTAATACGGTGCTTACCAACCAAGTTTTCAGCTCAGAAAGCTATACTCCAATGCTCTATGAACACTGATGATATGAAGTTTGATAAGCTGGTTGGAATGCTTAAATCACAAGCAATGGAGGTGACAAATCCACAAGAAAAGTCTAGTCAAGGAATAGCTTTTGGTGCCAGCCAAGAAAATGACAGAGTTAAAAAGGTAGAAGAGAATTTAGTGTTAATGGCAAGAAACTTCAATAAAATGGTTAAGAGGATGGACAAAGGTCAGAACAGAGCTTTTGGAAGAAGTCAGAGAGGTGAGACTGAAAGACCTATGCGTCAGTCATCTCGCACTGAAGGGAACAGAACGTCAAAGAAGAAATATATGCAGTGTCATGAATGCGAAGGGTATGGACACTTCAAAAATGAATGTCCACTAGTCAAGCGGAAGGAGATGAAATGTTCTGAATGTCGAGGGTTTGGTCATATGCAAGCTGAATGTCCCAGTGGAACTAAAGAAAAAGACAAATCCTTTCTCTGCTTCACCGACACAGAGTCGGAAGACGACAGTGAAGAGGGAGACATGATGTTGAACTTTGTAGCACTAGTCTCTCAGAAATATGAAGATAAAGAAAAATACATAGAGGGACTGGAATCTGATTCAGATGAGGAAGAGGTTGATGTTAAGCAGGAGTACAGGATCTTGTATGACAATTGGCTAAAGCTAAGTCATGAAAACCTTCAACTTCTCAAGGACAAGGCTATGTTGAAAGCTCATGTGAATATTCTTGAGATGGAGCGAACTCCACCAGGTGAGATAGTTAAGAGTATTAGTGAAGATTCAGAAGAGTATATATCACAAGCTCTACTGGAAGAAAAGAAGAGGAACAAGTTGCTAGAAACAAGAATTCAAGAAGCTCGGGAAGCTCTTAATCAAGAGCAAAAGAAGAACAATAGTCTTTAACAGAGTCTTGCTGAAAATCATAAGAAAATCAAGATGTTGAATGGTGGTACCAAGAAATTGGACAAACTACTCTCGATGGGTCAGCCTCCAAAAGATAACTGGGGTTTAGGATACACCAGAGGACTAGAGTCAAGTCTCGAAGGGGGTTTGATAAAATTTGTTCCTACTATAAACTCAAACATGCATCAAGAGAGAACCGACTTAAGAGTGAAGGATACTCACAGGGAACAACCAAGGAGGACTCTAGAGAATCTCAGAAGGCAAGAACAAGGATGTTATGTATGTGGGAAGAAAAACCACAAGAAGGCAACATGCTGGAGATTGAAGTCTAGGATTGTTAATGCTTGGAAAAGGAATCTTTGTTACTTTGAGCCAAAGCAATTTGGTAAAGTGTGGATTGCTAAGAGAGCTGTATGAAGGCACCACACTTCAAGAGAAGACGAGCTTCTATGTAGTTTCTCAGTCGATGATGGTATTTCGGAAATGATCAAAATGATCTCTACCAAAGAGGAAAATAATCCTAAAGAAATGAAGCTGCATGAGATCATGTCATATAGTGCTAGTACGAAAAAGAATATATCAGGGAACAGAATGAGTCATTCATTCCTGGATGTGTGCAAAGCAGAGCATCATGCAACCCCATCACCAGCTGAACAGAAATTCCCAGGTTCAAGCAAGGAACAAGGCCATGTGAGAAAAACAGAGCAGTATCAGAAAGAGTGTGAGAGACCCATCTATTCAGAGAATAGAAGACTGTCTGAGGGTCTATCATTCCAAGGATCTAAAGGAGGAGGAGGAGATGGAACTTGTCAGATCCATAAGGAAGATAACAGTACTGCTGACACACACAGAGCTGTGACTAACACTCGAGCTGTTGTAGAACTGAAAGACATGGAGCTTACCCTTGATGTGTGGACAATTAGAGTGTCACAATGCGGAAATGCAGGAGAGGAGAGAATGTACACAAGTACCATATCTGTTGCAGGCTGCAGGATACCGAATTTGGGTATCAGTAACAAGCTGGATGAAGTCGCCTTATACCAATATTGTAAGTGTCTTACGAATATTGTTTCAAACAATGTAGATCATTCAAAGGTTTACTCAGAGGTACAAGCTAAAGGTGCTGAAGGTCATTACACTAGATCAAAGCGTGCAGCTCAAGAGGTAACAAAGTATTGTACAAAACCTATTCTTCCTATCTTGAATTGGGATAATGCTTTTGGATCTTTAAGGTTAGTAAGGGATGGATCATGTCAATTAAGTCTTGAATATCACAATGTAGAAGGATCAAGTGATGAGAAACTAGACTTCATGAAACACGAAACCCTAGAGAGACAGCTGATAGATATAAAGTCATTCAGATTAAGTAATTATTTTTGCTACAAAAGGCTCTTGGAGCCTGGTTTCTCTAAATGACTTTGTTTCTTTAAAGAAAGGGGGGATAGTGTATCACATCACAGAAAGTTGGGAAACACAGAAAAAGGCAATCCTCACTATAGAAGTAAGAAGATCTATAAAAACAATATACCCTTCAAGTATCTTTCCTAAGAAAACTTGTATTCTTAGAAGCCTAATCAGCGTGATGAACACTCTCTTTGGGATAGGCTGCTAAAACAGTCTACTCTTGAATGAGATCACTGTTTTGATTGAGTACTGAGTCTTGAGCATTTACTAGATAAGAAAAAAGTTACTAGTTGTTTTCAAGTGAAAGGGTATGGCTCCAGTTAAAAGAATTAAGTATATGATGATCAGTCATAAGTTATCAAGTTACTCTCTAGATGAAAGCACCTCAGCTGAGGAAAGCTATCTAAATTACAATGGCTGGTCTCATAGGAATGTATGCTCCATTGCGGATGAAAGCACCTCAGCTGAGGAAAGCTGTCCAAGTAAATGCTAAATAGTTAAGATCAATATGTATGTCTCAAGGATGAAAGCACCTCGGCTGAAGAAAGCTTTCCAAACTTCAAGTTAAAATAAGAATAAGTGAGCTACCTTTTCACAAGAACACTAGTAGACATTCTTCCAATGTCACAAAAGTAAGAACGAAAGGACTCAGTAACAGTCTATGTCAGGATACTCAATTCTTGGGAACGCTTATGAGATAGGTTAGACATGATGAAAGCATCTTGGCTAAGAAAAGCTGTCTGTCATATTTCTTACTTTTATATGAGATAGCCTCATGTGGGGCACTGTGCATCAGTGGTGTTGATATACTCTTAGACAAGAGAGTTTTTTTTTATTATTTATTTTCTTTATGACTCTTAACAAGTATGTTTTTATTTTTATCAGATTCTCTCTCAGGGCTAAGTGTTTCAATGATCAAAGAAGTCTTCTCATGTCTATGAATCATCAGTGATCGGTTCTTTATAATATTATATTGGTAACCAAAAATTATGGGCTTGGCTTGAATTTAGTTATTTAGGTTGAGAACGAAGTGTTTAGGCTTCTTTAAGCCCGTCCTTTTGCCTTTCTTATGCGTTACTAACACCTTCAAGCCCATAAGAGGCCTTTTAGGGTTGGCTCTCGTTTCAGGTTACAAAAGAAGGAAGAGATCGAAGGTGTGTTACACAGCCGCGCATGTGTTTGTGAGAAATCTCTTTCTTCAACTAAGATCCCAAGATGTCAACACCACTCCGTCGCTCTACTCGATCGCAGATTACCAAACTCATGGCAGCATCATTTGAAGCCGAGCGTCGTCGGAACAAAAGTAATCAAAAGGAAATTGATACACCAACGGTAGACTTAACTCAGACCGATGCACCACGCCGAGTTACTCAACGAGTGACTTCATCAAATAATCAACAACTAATGCTGATTAAAGCTCACTCGCCATAACCAAATCGACATGCAACTCTTCGAAGTGACTCTCATCAGTCCAACATGCAATCTCAGTCTGGAAAAGAGCCCGAAGGTAGTTCTCGTCAGTCTCAGCGCTATGAAGGAAGTCATCGTCAATCGAATCGTGCTGGGAAGAAGTCCGAAGGCACTACTAAACGCTCTCGTCGATCCGGGAAAGAGACAGCACCACCATCTCCAGATACAGACGACTGGGAGACTGGAGATGAAGAACTTGCTTCCAACCACAAACCTCCGTACTGGAATTTTGAGGAGCATTACACCTCTAACAGAAAGGTATTCTCTGACTTGTTCTTCAAATATCCAGAGACGGTGAGTGTAGATACTCAACCATTGAACTCGCGATTCTCATTGCAAAAAGCCAAGGATCGGTACGCAAACTTGAAACTGCGGGCATTCCTAGATCAAAAACGTCTCCAGTTGGGAGACTCTAAGCTTAGAGAAGTAAAAGAGTTCATTGAGAAAGCTGGTCTGATTTACACTGTGATTCACGTTTCACCGTATTACCCTCGTCTGGTTAGAGAATTCTTGGCAAATGTATGTGATTCAGAGGTTCAAGGTGGGTCTCGGGTAGTCTACATTCGAGGTGAGATGTATGACTTCACGCCTGCGTTGATCAATCGAATGTTCTTTACATCAGACACAAGGAATTCAGCGGACTGGGATGAGGAGAACATTGATCAAGCGGTGGCAGTTTTAACAGGTGGGAGACGCAAAAGGTGGGAAGGGGTGCAGTCCAAATATCTGCTCTCAAAATTTCAGGTTCTATATAAGCTTTGCTGTTCAAACTGGATCCCTAGATCCAACACTACAACCTTGGTTAGAGAGAGACTGAAGTTCCTATACATGCTGCATCAAAGGAAATCCTTCAACTTCGGGGTTCTGGTGTATGATCAGATCATGGATATGGCACAAGCTCCAGAAGCAGATCGGAAGATTATCTTCCTGAATCTGATTTTTCAGTTGCTCTACTTTCAAAGGGATGTGAATGTATTATCACCAGATGGAGCACTAGTTGGGTATCCTCTAAATGTCATACTGGATCCCAAAGCAGGTCGCGGTTCAGACAATGAAGAAGAGGCACAAGCTCCAGACCTTCAACGTGACATCGAAAAGGCCATCAGTGGCCTTCGGTACATTCAGCGTCGGATCGCCAGTATGGTTCATTCTTTCTCTTCGCTCTCTTTGATGACTTATAGTGATCTTTGTCTAATGTGTGACCAATTCAGGGGGAGAATATCCACAGTATCCAAATACAGGTGCAAGGAGCTCCAGCAGTGATGATGGTTATGCTCACTTTGAGCATGATGACTGAAGGAATGGAGCATGAAGTGTAGGAGTGCCGTTTGAGGATATTTCTTTGTTGTAGCAGTCTCTACTAGTAACGTGTGACTTAAGTTCTTTAATCCGGTTATTTTGTTTGACTTAATGCTTCTTTTGGTCTTCTTTGTCAAGAACTGAAGGTTGTTCTGTTTATGGTTTATCTATGCTATGAACTAAATAGTTTTCTTTTGTTCTGATCAGACTAAGGATGTTTGTTGAATCTGTCTGATTTAGTTCATACTCATCTTGCACATCAAGATTACATGCAAGTACTCTTCGGATATCTGGTGTATATCTTTGTGATTATTTGACAAGTAAGTTGAATGAGTTGGTGCACATATTCAGACAAAGAGGGGGAGATTGAAAATTCGAGGTCTTGAAGCTGTAAGTGTGTGATGCTATTAATGACAAGGACGACAAAAAGTTGTGACGTGGAACACAAGTCAGCAACTCACCATGTGGACCCGGATAGAATTTTGGGAAGATATCAAGATATGGAAATAAGAGATCGTGGAGAATTGGATTCTCGAGTATATAAGAGAGAAGACCTAATTAAAATTAGGTTAGCCGCTTAAGCACAAAATAGCTAGAGGTGCATAACACAGAATTGTGAGTGTAAAACTCAGAGATCTTGGTGAGTGTTTGAGAGAAGGGCAACTGCAGTTGTTTTGTAAGGTGTTGGGTAGATTTAGGAATTGGTCAGTCTTGATTCACTGGTGTGAAGTCAAGTAAAACTGATTGAACAAGATTCATTGTAATTTGTTCAAGAGATTTCTAAATAAGAAGTGTTTTTGCTAAAGAGATTCCTTGAGTAATATATAGATTGTGTTCTCTGTGTTTACATTGTCAAACATCCACGGTGCAGCTTCCAACTTTTCCGACTCCACTTCACTTCCCTGAGGTAAGTTCATCTAAAACGCATCTCTCAAAGTCACCGTAACAACATCAAATCGTTATCTCCAACAGAGATATGCTGTAACATTTTTGGTATGTGGTATTCTTCGAGATTTGGTAGGCATACCGGTCGATAGAACAGTTGGATAGTGAATATATATTTAGCTTTAACAGTTACCACCAATGAGAAAAAATCAGCTGCGCTATGTTATGTTGAGCTAACGTTAGTATATAGTTTTAAAAATAACTAAATTACTCATTGTTTGTCGTACATGATGAAGATTAGACACAACTTTTCTTAAATTACAAACAACCAAAGACAGATTCTTAGGAGGATATAAAAATGAAACACCCGGGTAAATTTCAAAACACCCCGTAGGGATTGTCAAAAACAAGTAAGCTAATGACGCGCTCGGGACATAAACGTAACAAAAACACTGTTTGTTGAGCCCTTCCTGCAAAAAAACAAAATGGAAAGCGTATTTACTCCTTCAAACACGGTCGAAGTCGGAATATACTTCCCACAGGAACCACTCATCGACCATACGTGTTTATAATAAAACCTAATGTTATTTAGAAAACAATAAAAACTGATTTTTAAAATTGATAACCTGTCCCTTATTACGATACAGACTATGCATACCTGATTTATGCCCCTTACTCACTTACTAATACCATAAAATCTTTTAAAATCTTGATTCCTAACGTACTCTATTCCTACGAATCATATAAACAGCTATGGTTCCCTTAAAAATAAGGTATCAATCAAGGAGAATGATTTTACCAGTTTAAAAATATGAAGAAAAAAAATGTAATCCATGACTAAAGCAGAAAATACACCTGCCATAGGTTCTAAAATGAATATCAAGTAAGCAACAGTAAGACACACGGGACTTCTATTCTCCGCTCTCATTACATTAGGGTGAAATTAAAAAAATAAAAATTGTCCTTCCCCCATTACAAATTTACGAGCCTTAATCAAATGACTAAGATGCATATATTCCAAAATATTTCAAACGGATATTATTACTTGCACGCATACAGACGGCTGCAAAAGATGGATGCATCTTAAGCAAGTATGTGTATGGATGCATACGCAAAGTCTTTGAGGAAGACAGAGATGATGAACTCTTCGGTAGATATGAATTTACTTAGGAAGACGCAACGCAACTGCGATTAAAACTACCTCGTCTGGATCATAGTTCATGGGGAGATTGGCTTCCTGATTGGTTCAAAGCGAAACGGGACGAAAACAATATTGATCTTGTGCGACACTACCGATGTTCTATTTTCGACCCTTGGCGTTCTGGGTGGCCAATGTTTAAGGATTATTGCGACCAGTGTTTTTGAATTATGCAGACCGCTTTCTTCTGCAGACTGATAGATAACAACTTCTCCCGATTTCCTTGTAATCGATGATGTCGTATTTATGTATATTTTGCCTTTTTCACGTTTGATGCTTACCCATACCAATATCTAGTATTTTGTATCTACCACAACTTCTACAGATTTCTAGTATTCTGTTTATTACTTCTACAGCGTTGCAACCCACATAAATCACTTGAGACAATGAATAACACACATAAATAAACACTTTAATATTAATAAGATCAACGAGAACTTGTTTATAAATTATACCCTAAACTCTAATTGCTAGACCCTATATATATACCCTAAAATATAAATCCAAACGTTAAACCCTAAACACTATATTTACCCTAAACTCTAAACATAGACATTAAACCATAATACATATACTTGATTTTTTTATTCGGTTTAACTTATGTTTAAGTAATTGAACCCAAGATCATTAATTCTATAAAATATATTAAATTTACCTAAAATTCTAATTTTTGGAAAGGAATATAATGAAATAGTCATTCCATTTTATGTAATCCATTTACACCCTAATTATTGCGTAGGGATAACGAATAGTTGATAAGGTCAGATTTTAATCCTATATCTAACTGCAAGTGCACAGTTCAGTGGTTGTAGTATATAGGTATCGAATCCACAGGGACTCTGGTATTCAATAGCTCAAGAACAGGAAATTAAACTAGGAAGAAAGCAATGTGATTGAATTAAAAGCAATGCGAGAAAGTAAACAGAAAGCAGAGATTGTTGGTTGTGAAAACAAGTTATTAAGAGCGCTAAGTCTAGGGCGTTCTCAGGAAATCAGACAAGCAGACAGTTCATTCAGCAAGGATCTAATTAAGCACAGTTCTAGAACTCAAAACACAGATATAGAATTAACCAAATTCCTTTGCGATAATTCTCTAAGTCTAAGTGCAGCAAACCAAACTTTCGTTTGCGAGAACTAACAGATTAGACTAGCATTAATTCCAAGTTTGATATGTTCACAATTATCCTAAACCAAACTTTCGTTTGCGAGAAGTTTAATTGCTCAACCTAAAGAGTTCAGATTCCTAAACCACACTTCCGTGTCGTATTTAGCAACCTAAGATCTAGATTCTAATTGATCAGGTTAGAACTAGCTTTAAGCACAATTAGATTGAAGAACATATATAGTTGTGAATCCTTAACTGAATTAAACAAGTCTTGCAAGTCATGAAATCCTATGTGAGAAACCCTAAACCTAACAAGGAATCTACTCAGACATAGATAATGAAAACATAATCATATGAAGAATAAATTGCATAAAAGATAAAGAATTAAAGGGGTTCGAAATCTTCTCCAAATACAGATGAAGTAAAGGTTCAGATCAGCCCCAAAAGCTCTAAAAATCCTCTGCTCTTAATTATCAAAGCCTCAGTAATTAAAACACCAAAAACTTAATTATATAGGTCTAATCTCGGCCAGGGGCTTCTTTGTAAATATCAGGAACTTCTGGATCAGGGTGCAATATCTTGACTCTTCATAAACCGCCGAGTTTCGGCCCATCTCGCTGGTGCAACGATCGGTGCTAGTGTGCAACAATCGACGCATTACTCTGTTTCGGACAGTGAACTCTATCTCTCGGCCAAACACTCCAAAAATCTCCAAAATACTCCAATATCTTCAATTCAGCTCCAAACCTGATTATACCTGTAAAAGACTCTAAAAGAACACAAAAAGACACTAAAACACACTTATATCATGGTCTAAAACTAGTAAAAACCATGATATATCAACTCCTCCACACTTAGCCTTTGCTTGCCCTCAAGCAAAATAGATAACTAAAGCTTGGTGAAGAGGTTTGAAAACTCTTCATAAACTCATTTCATCCTAGAAGCTACAATACTCAGATTCCCCTTAGTAAACCACTGAAAGAATCAATCACAGGATATCAAGACCAACATGTACTTCCCCCACACTTAGCAACTGTCCTAAGTAAACTCCACAATCACATTCAAGCATTCAAATTCTCCCTACTGACTTCTGCAAGTATTTAAGTGCGGTCTCACCTAAGGAGTATCGATCAAAGGGCACATGGATTCTTACCTTATCAGCTCTAGACCACCATACTATCTTTCTCTAGTCCCTTTCTTCTCTTTTCCCTTCTTTAACAACTGATTTTTCCCACATTTGGTATCATTTTTTTTTTTATCAGTGTTCTTCCCGTTATGGGGTGTACTTTGGACACATTCCATGGATCGCACAGGAGATAATAGGGGTCTCTACCACTCCTGTGACCACTTTGGAGTTACTAACTCATCCTCAGTTTATTATCTTTTTTTTTTTACTTTATAGAAGTGGAGAAGGGAACTAAATAGGATAGGTTGACAGGCTGTGTCAGAACTAACAGGGAATCCGACACAGAGTATACCAAGCCCTTAGGTGAGAAATCTAAGTCAGTATTAAATTGAAGTCAGTAAAAGGATCCTCTGATACCTGAAGTGATATGGGTGTTCCCAGTAGGTTGATCTGTGTCTGGGTTTTCTAATAGTCAGAGATAGATCCTGCAACTTCATCCCAATGGTTACTTAAGTTCCTGCAAGTCTTGTAAATCTTCTGAGAAAATCATAGTTTCTTACTTAAACAATTTTGACTCAATAAAACAATTTTTTTTTGAAAAATGGACTGACTCTTAAGAAAACAGAAAGATAAACGTCAGTAGCACCTCCCCCACACTTAAGACACACTGTCCCCAGTAGTGTCAAGCGAAGGATCGGTAAAAAGAAAATAATAGATGAAAGATGAGATTATGTCTGTCGGGTTTACCTCTGTCGCTCAGGCATCGATCGTTGCACTAGGTGCATCGACCGTTGCCTGAGCAATTTTCGTGTATGGTCGATCGTTGCTCAGGACCGCAACGATCGCTGCAATGCGATTCCGATCGTGTTGTGACGATCGACACAGAAGTGCGTCGATCGACGCACTGCGAATTTGTCCGAGACCTGCAATCATAAACTCACCAAAAACAAAAACAAACGTAAAATCCTAACAAAAACACCAAAAATTAAGTAGAAAAACACCAGTACCTAATGGTGGGTTGCCTCCCACCCAGCGCTTGTTTAAGGTCAATAGCTTGACCGGACGAACAAGAATTTTCAGGCACCAGGAGATCCTGACAGAGACTTTTTCTGTCTCTGTCCAAGTCTCCTCATCCAAGGGGGCGAGTAGGCTATTGCAGAATGCTCATGTCCAAGAAAAGATGGAGTAAAATGTGCTCCAGGATCTACAATCACAGTGTTATCAGGCCGCTCATCATCTGCATCCCTTATGGTGAATGTCTGCCCATCTATCAGTGGTCTTCGCAGCTTATCCATCTCATAACGCAGCGGCTCATCTCCCAGATGAAGGTCTATCAGGCTGTTCCTAACATCAATTACCGCTCCTGCTATAGCCAAAAATGGTCTTCCAAGTAGCAATGCTTCATCCGGATCACAGTCATATTTCAGCACTAGGAAGTCTGTTGGAACTAAATAGTTTCCAACTCTTACTGGGATGTCCATCAGGAGTCCTTCAGGAACTCGTATGGACTGATCAGCTAGGACAAGAGAGGTCCTAGTAGGAGTAAAATCTAGCATACCCAGCTTCTCTGCCACAGAGTATGGCATCAAACTTCCAGCAGCTCCTAAGTCACACAGAGAGCGCCTAAAACTATCCTCAAAGATTGAACAATCAAGCACAAAGACTCCAGGATCAGGCAGCTTCTTCGGGATCTTGGTTAGCAGAACATCACTAATATGCTGAGGAACTATAATCACCCAGTCTCTCAGCTCTTCATCTAAAGGTATCATCTTGTTCAAATACCTCTGCACACATGGGTGATAAGGTGGATCATCAGAAGATGGAATTTCTTCTAATTCTTCACCAATCTCCTCTAGCTTTTTAAGCTCTTTAATTTCCTGCTTAATCACTTCAGACACTGAGGAGTGTTGTCTAACAATATGCGCATAAATCTCCTGTTGAGAGATCTCAGAGACTCCAGAGAATAAGCCATCAAGCTCTAAGTCTGCATCAATACCATCATCACTCAGCGAATATGTCTGTTCATGACGTGCATCGATCGACACTAGTTGTGTGTCGATCGTTGCAATGCTGCAATTTTCACCCGAGAGTTTTTCACCAAAATCCGAGAATTCTTCTTCTTTCACCAATTCAGCTGTACTTAGCTCAAATGTTTCACTTAGGTGAGATCCATCATTAATGTACACAGACCAGGCCTTAATATGAGTGTCTGCTAGTCCTTTTCCCTTTATTGAGCTGGAAATCTGGTTCACCTGAGTATCCAACTGCTTCATGTGAGTGTTCAGGGACTCAAACTTCCCATTGAGGTCTTCATAGACAGCATCCAACTTCTTGTTGCAGTCCACAAAAATCTTGGTCTGACTCTCCATTAGTTGTTCCATCATAGCTTCCATTCTACTCTCATGAGCTGTAGGTGCAGGAGGAGTTTGATAAGATGAAGATCCATAGGTTCTCTGAGTACCTTGTCCAAAGGTCTTCTGAAAACCACTGGTCTGTCCAGAATTAGATGAATTGCTGTTGAAAACACTTTTCTGTCCTCCATTGAAGAATCTGTTTCCCTGTTGATTTCCAAATCTATTACTTTGGAATCCAGATCCTCCTATGTAATTCACATCTTCCTCCTGAGTGTCCTCCTCAGTTTGAATTACCTCTACATCTTGGGCAAAGTGGACAGCTTTCTTACCTGCTAGGAGATTGCAAACTGTGTCCAGCCTAGATCTAATATCAGCTATGTCAGAATTCTCTACACTTCCACCAGATTTCTTCCTCCTCTCATCCATAGTCTTGCAACTGTTGCTGCCTATTAGGTTCTCAATCAACTGCTAGCCTGTGTAGGAGTCCTGGTGTTGAAGTTAGCATTACTGGAATTATCCAGTGCAGACTGATATGGAAGATCTATGCCTCTGAAGAAAATACCAATCAACTGAACTTCAGTAAATCCATGGTGTGGGCAGTCACGCTGATACTGCTTAAATCTCATCCAGGCAGTCTTTAAAGGCTCCACAGCTCCTTGGGAAAAGGTGAGTATGTCCTGTCTGGACTGGTCTGAGCGTGCATCATCATAGAAGTGACGCAGGAACTCACTCTTCAAGGCTGCCCAAGTAGTATACTGAGCAGGTGCCATCTGCTTTAGCCATGCACTAGCGTCTCCAGCAAGACTGTGCGGAAAGAGCTTAAGGAACAGATAATCCGGGCAGACTCCATCATACTTCATGCCAGTGACTATGTCCTCAAACGAATCAATGTGATCCATAGGCTGCTCCGTTGGGTAACCATGAAATGCATTCTGTCTCATCAGCGAGTAGTAGATGGTTTTGATCTCAAAATCATTTCTCTCAAAAGCAGGAAGCACTAGAGCTGACCGGTTTGCATGATACTCATCCGGTCTGTTGTAGTCAGCTAAAGTCCTCTCATGGACAACCATCTGTCTAGCTTGGTTCTGTCGTGGTGGCTCAGCTTCCTCAACATCAGGGATCACTCGTCCATCAGCACCAATCCTTTGCCCAGCAGCATTGTAAGGATTGTTTTCTGGATCCCTCATGGTACCTTCAGCATCTGGTATCAGAATCAAACGCTCACGTACCATCCTTTCTCTCCTTTCTCTTCTGTTAGCTCTCTCTAAACGTCCAAGTTCTTCAAGATCGAGATTAACTAAGTCCAAGTTCGGATTACTTCTAGTTTTATGCGTCTGCATAAACTGTCTGTAATCGTCCGGCAACGATCGATGCTATCAGTGCAACGATCGGTTCAATCTCAGAATCGCCTAGTGACGATCGATGCAAGGGTGCAACGATCGACGCAGTGCGAAATTGGTACCTGCGACAGAGAGAAAAACAGACAAAATCAGTAACTAAAAAAAAATATAAAAACAAAAACGAAAAGAAAACACAAAAAATCCTAGTAAAACCCTAGGCTCGAAGCTATTGAAGACTCTAAGAGTCCCCGGCAACGGCGCCAAAAACTTGATAAGGTCAGGTTTTAATCCTATATCTAACTGCAAGTGCACAGTTCAGTGGTTGTAGTATATAGGTATCGAATCCACAGGGACTCTGGTATTCAATAGCTCAAGAACAGGAAATTAAACAAGGAAGAAAGCAATGTGATTGAATTAAAAGCAATGCGAGAAAGTAAACAGAAAGCAGAGATTGTTGTTTGTGAAAATAAGTTATTAAGAGCGCTAAGTCTAGGGCGTTCTCAGGAAATCAGACAAGCAAACAGTTCATTCAGCAAGGATCTAATTAAGCACAGTTCTAGAACTCAAAACACAGATATAGAATTAACCAAATTCCTTTGCGATAATTCTCTAAGTCTAAGTGCAGCAAACCAAACTTTCGTTTGCGAGAACTAACAGATCAGACTAGCATTAATTCCAAGTTTGATATGTTCACAATTATCCTAAACCAAACTTTCGTTTGCGAGAAGTTTAATTGCTCAACCTAAAGAGTTCAGATTCCTAAACCACACTTCCGTGTCGTATTTAGCAACCTAAGATCTAGATTCTAATTGATCAGGTTAGAACTAGCTTTAAGCACAATTAGATTGAAGAACAGATATAGTTATGAATCCTTAATTGAATTAAACAAGTGTAGCAAGTCATGAAATCCTATGTGAGAAACCCTAAACCTAACAAGGAATCTACTCAGACATAGATAATGAAAACATAATCATATGAAGAATAAATTGCATAAAAGATAAAGAATTAAAGGGGTTCGAAATCTTCTCCAAATACAGATGAAGTAAAGATTCAGATCAGCCCCAAAAGCTCTAAAAATCCTCTGCTCTTAATTATCAAAGCCTCAGTAATTAAAACACCAAAAACTTAATTATATAGGTCTAATCTCGGCCAGGGGCTTCTTTGTAAATATCAGGAACTTCAGGATCAGGGTGCAATATCTTGACTCTTCATAAACCGCCGAGTTTCGGCCCATCTCGCTGGTGCAACGATCGGTGCTAGTGTGCAACGATCGACGCATTACTCTGTTTCGGACAGTGAACTCTATCTCTCGGCCAAACACTCCAAAAATCTCCAAAATACTCCAATATCTTCAATTCAGCTTCAAACCTGATTATACCTGTAAAAGACTCTAAAAGAACACAAAAAGACACTAAAACACACTTATATCATGGTCTAAAACTAGTAAAAACCATGATATATCAATAGTCACGACTATATATATATATGGAAATACCTCATAAAAAAACTACTCGATAACACCCATTCAATCAACTCTCCACTTCAAAAGCACCACCGATTCAGAACGAAACCCAAAAGCCATCTCAAATGCCAAACCCTCATGTATACTGGCCGTTGCTTCGTTTAAACGACTGGACCTACGAAACACGGTCGGTGACAAGAAGGAGGAGGGGAGGCAGCGAGACCATTCAACCTGCTCGGCTTACCGAAAGATCTAATAAGGAACATTCTTGTTCGTGTCTGCGAAAATGACGTGCAGGATCTCCGCCACTCGAGGACTACTTGCACTCGATTGAATGGAATGTCTCAAACAGACGAGTTCTACGCCTCTATTAATCTACAGAAGATGAGTCATTGGACTTGGGCTCCCGGGTTTGACTGGACAAAATTCCATGAGAGGTGCTACGATGCAGGAAACCGAACCGCCATTTTCCTAAAAGGAATCTCAAATGTGTTATTCGAGAACAAGCGCATTGAAGGAGTCGGTCAAATCAAGATTGCTGTGGGAAAATGATGCATCACGAGCGAGTATATCTACGGCATGATGTACAACATGTTCAGGGACGAGTGGGAGGAAGGAGTCTTCGGTAAGTATCAATTTACTAGAGAATGTGCTACTCATCTTCAAAGCAAACTGCCTAAGATCATTGGGAATGTGTGGGAAAGGCATTCCAGATTGGTTAATTGCGAAACGTAACCAAAACGACCCTCATATGATCACCGAGTGCAAATGTTCGAAATACGATCCACGTCAACTATGGTGGGAGAAGCCGAAGGGGGACGACATGTGTAATAAATGTTACTGGATTTTGCAGGTTGCCTATGTTTGCAAAATGGTCGCCGAAAACTTTATTCTTTTTGAGTGCAATCGTTGAATTTGGGGGTTGTTAGAACTTTTTAATTAATTTCCTATTTATATGTTTGGAGCAAACTGCCTAAACCCTAAACCTATGTTTATAAACCCTAAACCCTAAACTCCAAATGAGAGACAAGGAGAATATTCAATGTTCTTCTCAACCGATATTATTTAATTTCCTTAATATGACAAGTTTGTATATACTCAAAAAATCACATATATCTAGAAAGATTCACAAATTCATAATTTAATTTATGACCATTGCGTCTCGCTATGTATTTTGATTAAGATCATTCGATGTAAAAGAGAAGACGAAACCTCAAATTTTTAAGAGTATTTCATTAGTTTTGACCATTAATCACTTTGAAATGCATTGATTGATCAAATTTGGGAGTATCAGGGAAATACGTTTGTTGAACCCTACAATGAAACCTCGTAATGATGTGTTACAGATCCTTTTTAGGGTATATGGTTTTGTTCACTCCAAAAGAAACCCTAAACCCAAGAACTATTCTAGTCCACGTTACGCATACAAGTGGGCAAAAATTCAAAATATTTTCCAAATTAATCCAGGAAACCTAAACCCAATTTTATAGCTCAAAACATTTCAATAAATCATTTCTTAGGGTATAGGGTTTCGTCTGCACTGTAAAATTCTAGTCCGAAACTATTTCTTAAATTTTGTTGTATACTATTTTTAATTTGAGTGTTACCAAAATATCTTTAACTATTTTAAAGAACTTAAAACACAAATTTGTTTTCATAAAACAAATGTTCAATCGTTCTTTATATTGTGAGCAAACCTGTTTTGATTATAATAAAGTAAAATGACTTAATTAAATTTGAAAATAGAGTCAATAAAAAGGAATATATTACGACCACGTTACACATACAAGTGGGCAAAAATTCAAAATAATAGCCCAAAACATTTTAATTACCCGCCTATGCCCAAGAATTTTCAACAAACTGCCGAGAAATCACCAAATACGTCAAACCCTGATTTTCTTTTGTTCATCCCCTTTTCAGAAATCTCCTTCGAATCATCTCCTCATCTACGCCCACCCATCTCAGACTGATATCTCTTCTTCAAATCTCTTATTCGAAGCTTTCTATTTCATAGCTAACTTTGGCCGAAACCCTATCGACTCTCTCAAATTCTTCCTCGAATATGTCAATCACGAAACCCTCCGTGAATCGATGCCTACAGGTACATGTAGCTATATAGTTAGTTTTCTTTTGCTTTGCTTGTGAAACGGGACAAGCTCTGAATCTGATTATTTGTTTACAATTAATTTTGGTTCTGCAGGTTGTAAACGACGCCTATAATCCATAGTCAGGGTAAGTTGGTTATTTTTTTTTAATGAGTGTTTGAGGAGTTAGAGTCTGATGGTTAGGATGTTAATCTTATAGTTAGCACGCAATTGAAAACACCAATCTCTGCTTAACTCATTAATTTGTTCTGCTAAGTTCGAGTGTCTGAGCGCTTATAAGATAATCAATGTATCATTTGAGACATGGCCAAACCATTCATAACTTTCTTCTGAAACATTTGTTGAGGAGATCTATCAACGACGTATAAAAGACATGATTAGCATCGTAAAGGACTACAGAAGAACTGAAAAGAACTTTGACCTCGTGAGATATCAACATTTGAATATACAATAGATTTCCTTAGGTAACATAACATTTTTCACAATCCATGCTTATAAAGTCATCTCACGTTCTCTATTTAATTGTTTTCCTCTTACAGTCTGTAATTGTCACAGGCCACTGAGAAGGATAGACGAGTAAATCCTTATCGATTCGAAAGCCTGACAGCTAATATTTTAATGCGCAAGCACAAGCAGCCTATACACTTTTTAGCGGTGTCGCCCACCAAGAGCAACTGAAGGAATCCAAAAGTAAGATAACAACACCATCTGATTCGTAGGTTACTTTATCACTGTCTCTTGCACTTGTTATTTTATTGGTATATGATTTGGCAACTCCTAAATGCTGGAGTTTGCATATGTAGGTCGTCTGTGTCTACATGTTCTAATGTTATTTTTGATGCAAGTGTTTGTTACGTTTGTTGTACCATTCAAATTACAGTATCACCCATTACCAAATCAAAAATGAAATTAATCCAAATTCTTAATTTTATGAAAAAGCCAATAAACGGTCGTCAACTATTCGCACTACACACAAACTAGTCGCTAAATATTTACCATCAGCAAATCTGGATTTTCCGAATAGTCGCTTAATATTTACGACTATGTTGTGACTATATTAGACATTCATATACTAGTCGCCCACACTGTACCATAATCGAATCTGGATGTTTCGTTTAGACGTTGCATAGTCGTTTAACAGTCGACATTAAATAGCAATATGTTTACCGTACTCGTATTTGGATTCTCCAATTAGACGACATATATTCGGTAAATTAGTCAATAAACAGTCGCCAAAACTTCACCATAGTCTACGACTAAATATTGACTTTACTAGTCAGTCACATAATAGTCGCCACATTGTAACAAGATCATTACCATAATCGTATATGGATGTTCAGATTAGTCGCAGGATAGTAGTTATAATGGTCGTTACCCAGTCGCTACATAGTGGCTACTATTTACGACTACTTTCTGACTATTTAATACAATCACATATTAATCGCCTAATGGTCCCCTAATTTGATGACTATTTGATGACATCATTCCTCCAACCGTATCTTGGCTCCCTATATAGTCGCACATTTGTTGCTGCCGTAGTCGCAAATTAGTCCTTATATCTTCCGACAACGCTATGTTTATTTTACGACTACTTATGTTGGTCGTTTAAATGGTCGTAACTCGCGGACTAATAATAAAACTATGAGATTTAGCGACTATGGATTGACGACTATCATATTTAGTTGTATGTTTGTCGTAAAACCCCGATTAACGACTATTATGCGATTAAAAATACAGTCGCAAAACCGCTGTTTTCTTGTAGTGTTACTTTAAATTTAATACATTTTACAACAAAGGTTTAGGAAGCCTTTAGTAGTATAATTTCCTATTAATTCTCTTGCATTTTTTTCCAGAATGTTTTCGCAAAAGCGTGAACGGCAGGATTCGAACCTGCGCGGGAAAATCCCACATGATTTCTAGTCATGCCCGATAACCACTCCGGCACGTCCACTTTTCATTTGTTGAAACCAGGTTGTATATAGTTTAAGCTTTATGTTTTGTATATCCTTATTGTAGGTCATGTGGAGGACATAAATGACTCGAATAAATATTTGATACAATACAACAAGTAAAGATTCAAACCTGTAAATCCAATTTCTAAAACCAAACAATTTTGTCTAACATTCTTTCTTTTTCATTCAACAAGAAGAATTGTGTCTAACTATAAACTCCCTAATATTCAGTGCAATTCTTACTTTGTTTGAAAATATGGTTTATTAAGGTCAATCAAAATTAAAAGTCAATTATACACATCCACCTTATTTTTATCTTGATAAACAATATAGAGGGTGGGGAATGATTGTTTATATTTCATGCAAGAAAATGGAAAGGGCTTCACTACCCCCACATAAAAACGTTTATGGCTTAGAGGCACATGCATAAAATTCTCGTTAGGAAATTATTTATACATTTTATTGATTCACTAGTGCACTATAGTTTTCTTGTTTGATCAAAGTTAATAGACTAACTAAAAGTATTACATTGTCGGTTCTTGTACCACAAAAGTTTAAAGATCAAGACAACAAAAATGTGTATGCATTTGAGATAAATCTAATGGTGTCTTATGAATTTACTTGTTCAAGTCATTATTTACATGTCTAATTTCAAAAGCGAAACGAAATTTTTTCAAGGAAAAGAATTTCATGTACCAAATTCGAACCATTCCCCTAAGGATATTATGCATCGACAACAGTCCTCCGCTCTACCAACTGAGTTAAATTAAGATTTATACGATAACTCTTGCATGTGCATATACTGTATACAATATATACGAATCAGTGTGCGTAGATTTAAACATATGACTAGTTTCCTGTCATAAATTGTTTTTGAAAACTAAAAGAGATTGTCGTAGTATAAAACTTATTGTTGAATCTTTTCAAACAGTCATGTATATTTACAAAATAAATTCATGAAAATGTGATTGGGAGGACTAAAAGCATAATAAGCCAAGAGTTTTCTCTGATACTCGATAATCACTTTGCTATCAATATTGTTTTTCTTTCATAAAAAAATCCTAGATGAAAATTATTTCCATTAGATTATGGTTAATAAAATTTCTGAGCTTTGAAAATAAGATAACCACTTCAAGAAGTAAAATCATAAACTTAATAAAAAAGATTAAATTCATAATTTTCTCTTCTATCTTATTTTCTTTGAAAATTTTCTGGTTTAAAAAATAAACGGTAGGTCTTGTGTAAATTAAGTTTACCCAAGTTCTAAAAGACGCTTAATTTTTTTTAGTATATTCTCTTAGCTAGACTACATCATATAACTTTATAGGAATAAATTATATATGCATAATAATGTCAAACTACTTTGAAATCAAAAGAAAAAAACAAAGACCGAAAGAGATCCGACCTACCGGATTCGAACCAGGGACCTAAGGATTTTCTACTTCAACTACAGTCCTCCGATCTACCAACTGAGCTAAGATCGGTTTAACAAAATAATATTTCATAGATGTAGATGAACACACAATATATGATGAATCCTTAAATTGCATATATGAATAGTACTATAAAAATAAAAAAATCCTTGCGTATGTAATCTTTTAGTGCTTTTTACTTCAAATTTAATACATTTTACAACAATGGTTTACAAAGCCTTTCTTTGTATAATTTCCTATTAAGTCTCTTTCTTTTTTTCCAAAACGTTTTGGAAACGGCAGGATTCGAACCTGCGCGGGCATAAATGACCCGAATAAATATTCGATACAATTTACCAACAAGTACGATTCAAACCTGCAAATCCATTTTCAAAAACCAAACAATTGTGTCTAACTTTCTTTCTTTTTAATTCAACAAGAAGAATTGTGACTAACTTTAAACTCCCTAATATTCAGTGCAATTTTTACTTTGCTAGAAAATATGTTTTATTCAGGTCAATCAAAATTAAAAGTCAATTATACACATGATAAACAATATAGAGAGTGGGGGAATGATTGTTTATATTAACTTAAACATAAAAGTCATGCAAGAAAATGGAAAGGGCTTCACTACCCACATGAAAACGTTTATGGCTTAGAGACACATGCATACAATTTTCCAAAGGAAATTATTTATACATTTTATTGATTCACTAGTGCACTATAGTTCTCTTGTTTGATCAAAATTCATAGGCTAACTAAAAGTATTACATTGTCGGTTCTTGTACCACAAACATTTAAAGATCAAGACAACAAAAATGTGTATGCATTTGAGATAAATCTAATGGTGTCTTATGAATTTACCTGTTCAAGTCATTATTTACAAGTCTAATTTTAAAACCGAAATGAAAACTTTTTCAAGGAAAATTTTTTGATGTACCGGATTCAAACCATTGACCTAAGGATATTATGCATCGACAACAGTTATCCGCTCAACCAACTGAGTTAAATTAAGATTTATACGATAACTCTTGCATGTGCATATACTGTATACAATATATACGAATAAGTGTTCATAGCTTTAAACATATGACTAGTTTCATGTCATAAAATTGTTTTTGAAAACTAAATGAGATTGTCGTAGTATAAAACTTGTTGTTCAATCCTTTCAAACAGTCATGTATATTTACCAAATAACTAAATGAGATTGTCGTAGTAATCACTCCGACACGTCCACTTTTCTTTTGTTGAAACCAAGTTGTATATAGTTTAAGCTTTATATTTTTTTATCCTTATTGTAGGTCACGAGGAGGACATAAATGACTCGAATAAATATTTGATATAATTTACCACAAGTAAAGATTCAAGCCTGTAAATCCATTTCCTGAAACCAAACAATTGTGTCCAACTTTCTTTCTTTTTTATTCAACAAGAAGAATTGTGTCTATCTTTAAACTCCCTAACATTCAGTGCAATTCTTACTTTGTTAGAAAATATGTTTTATTCAGGTCAATCAAAAATTAAAAGTCAACTATACCTTCCACCTTATTTTTTTTATCTTGATAAACAATATTGTGGGTGGGGAATGATTTTTATATTAACTGAAACATAAAAGTCATGCAAGAAAATGGAAAGGGCTTCACAACCCACTTAAAAACGTTTATGGCTTAAAGGCACATGCATAAAATTCTCCAAAGGAAATTATTTATACATTTTATTGATTCACTAGTGCACTATAGTTTTCTTGTTTGATCAAAGTTAATAGGCTAACTAAAAGTATTACATTGTCGGTTCTTGTACCACAAACATTGAAAGATCAAGACAACAAAAATGTGTATGCATTTGAGATAAATCTAATGGTGTCTTATGAATTTACCTGTTCAAGTCATTATTTACAAGTCAAATTTTAAAAGCGAAACGAAAACTTTTTCAAGGAAATTTTTTTGATGTACAGGATTCAAACTATTCACCTAAGGATATTATGCATCGACAACAGTCCTCCGCTCTACCAACTGAGTTAAATTAATATTTATACGATAACTCTTGCATGTACATAAACCGTATACAATATATACGCATCAGTGTTCGTAGCTTTAAACATATGACTAATTTCCTGTCCTTAAATTGTTTTTGAAAACAAATAGAGATTGTCGTAGTATAAAACTTGTTGTTGAATCCTTTCAAACAGTCACGTATATTTAGCAAATAAATACATGAAAATGTGATTGGGAGGATTAAAAGGATAATAAGCCAAGAGTTTTCTCAGATACCCGATAACCACTTTGCTATCAATATTGTTTTTCTTTCATAAAAAATCCTAGATGAAAATAATTTGCATTAGATTATGGTTAATAAAATATCTGAGCTTTGAAAATAAGATAACCACTTCAAGAAGTAAAATCATAAACTTAATCCAAAAGAATAAATTCATAATTTGCTCTTCTATCTTATTTTCTTTGAAAATTTTCTGGTTTAAAAAACAAACTGTAGGTCTTGTGTAAATTAAGTTTACCCAAGTTCTAAAAGAAGCTTAATTTTTTTTAGTATATACTCTTATCTAGACTTGTACATCATATAACTTTCGAGGAATAAATTATATATGCATAATAATGTCAAACTGCTTTGAAATCAAAAGGAAAAAGCAAAGACCAAAAGGGATCCGACCTACCGGATTCGAACCAATGACCTAAGGATTTTCTGCTTCAACTACAGTCCTCCGCTCTACCAACTGAGCTAAGGTCGGTTTAACAAGATAACAGTTCATAGATGTATATTAACATACAATATATCATGAATCCTTAAATTTTATATATGAATAGTACTATAAAAACTAAACAAATCCTTCAGTATGTAATATTTTAGTGCTGTTTGCTTTAAATTTAATACATTTTAAAACAAAGGTTTACGAATTCTTTCTTAGTTTAATTTCCTATTAAGTCTCTTGCATTTTTTTTCCAAAACGTTTTGGCAAAAGCGTGAACAGCAGAATTCGAACCAGCGCGGGCAAAGCCCACATGATTTCTAGTCATGCCCGATAACCACTCCGGCACGTCCACTTTTCATTTGTTGAAACCGAGTTGTATATAGTTTAAGCTTTATATTTTGTTTATCCTTATTGTAGGTGACAAGGAGGACATAAATGAGTCGAATAAATATTTGATACAATTTACCACAAGTAAAGATTCAAGCCTGTAAATCCATTTTCTAAAACCAAACAATTGTGTCTAACTTTCTTTCTTTATTATTCAACAAGAAGAATTGTGTCTATCTTTAAACTCCCTAATATTCGGTGCAATTCTTACTTTGCTAGAAAATATGTTTTATTCAGGTCAATCAAAAATTAAAAGTCAACTATACCTTCCACCTTATTTTTTTATCTTGATAAACAATATAGAGGGTGGGGAATGATTGTTTATAATAACTTAAACATAAAAGTCATGCAAGAAAATGGAAAGGGCTTCACTACCCACATGAAAACGTTTATGGCTTAGAGGCACATGCATAAAATTCTCCAAAGGAAATTATTTATACATTTAATTGATTCACTAGTGCACTATATTTTTCTGGTTTGATCAAAGTTAATAGGCTAACTAAAAGTATTACATTGTCGGTTCTTGTACCACAAACATTTAAAGACCAAGACAACAAAAATGTGTATGCATTTGAGATAAATCTAATGTGTCTAATGAATTTACCTGTTCAAGTCATTTTTTACAAGTCTAATTTTAAAAGCGAAACAAAAACTTTTTCAAGGAAACATTTTGATGTACCGGATTTGAACCATTCAACTAAGGATATTATGCATCGACAACAGTCCTCCGCTCTACCAACTGAGTTAAATTTAGATTTATAAGATAACTCTTGCATGTGCATAAACTGTATACAATATAGACGCATCAGTGTTCATAGCTTTAAACATATGACTAGTTTCCTGTCCTAAAATAGTTTTTGAAAACTAAAAGAGATTGTCGTAGTATAAAACTTGTTGTTCAATCCTTTCAAACAGTCATGTATATTTACCAAATAAATATATGGAAATGTGATTGGGAGGATTAAAAGCATAATAAGCCAAGTGTTTTCTCTAATACCCGATAACAATTTTGCTATCAATATTGTTTTTCTTTCATAAAAAATCCTAGATGAAAATAATATGCATTAGATTATGGTTAATAAATTTCTGAGCTTTGAGAAAACGATAACCACTCCAAGAAGTAAAATCATAAACTTAATCCAAAAGATTAAATTCATAACTTTCTCTTCTATCTTATTTTCTTTGAAAATTTTCTGGTTTAAAAAACAAACTGTAGGTCTTGTGTACATTTATTTTACCCAAGTTCTAAAAGAAGCTTAGTTTTTTTTTTAGTATATACTCTTAGCTAGACTTGTACATTATATAATTTTCGAGGAATAAATTATATATGCATAATAATGTCAAACTACTTTGAAATCAAAAGGAAAAAAGCAAAGACCAAAAGAGATCCGACCTACCGGATTCGAACCAGTGACCTAAGGATTTTCAGCTTCAACTACAGTCCTCCGCTCTACCAACTGAGCTAAGGTCGGTTTAACAAAATAACAGTTCATAGATGTATATTAACACAAAAGATATCATGAATCCTTAAATTTTATATATGAATAGTAGTATCAAAAATAAACGAATCCTTGAGTATGTAATATTTTAGTGCTATTTGCTTTAAATTTAATACATTTTACAACAAAGGTTTACGAATCCTTTCTTAGTTTAATTTCCTATTAAGTCTCTTGCATTTTTTTTCAAAACGTTTTGGCAAAAGCGTGAACGGCATGATTCGAACCTGCTCGGGCAAAGCCCACTTGATTTCTAGTCATGCCCGATAACCACTCCGGCACGTCCACTTTTCATTTGTTGAAACCGAGTTGTATAAAGTTTAAGCTTTATATTTTGTTTATGCTTATTGTAGGTCACGAGGAGGAAATAAATGACTCGAATAAATATTTGATACAATTTACCACAAGTAAAGATTCAAGCCAGTAAATCCATTTTCTAAAACCAAACAATTGTGTCTAACTTTCTTTCTTTTTTATTCAACAAGAAGAATTGTGTCTACCTTTAAACTCCCTAATATTCGGTGCAATTCTTACTTTGCTAGAAATGATGTTCTATTCAGGTCAATCAAAAATTAAAAGTCAACTATACACATCCACCTTATTTTTATCTTGATAAAAAATATAGAGGGTGGGAAATGATTTTTATATTAACTGAAACATAAAAGTCATGCAAGAAAATGGAAAGGGCTTCACAACCCACTTAAAAACGTTTATGGCTTAAAGGCACATGCATAAAATTCTCCAAAGGAAATTATTTATACATTTTATTGATTCACTAGTGCACTATAGTTTTCTTGTTTGATCAAAGTTAATAGGCTAACTAAAAGTATTACATTGTCGGTTCTTGTACCACAAACATTGAAAGATCAAGACAACAAAAATGTGTATGCATTTGAGATAAATCTAATGGTGTCTTATGAATTTACCTGTTCAAGTCATTATTTACAAGTCAAATTTTAAAAGCGAAACGAAAACTTTTTCAAGGAAATTTTTTTGATGTACAGGACTCAAACTATTCACCTAAGGATATTATGCATCGACAACAGTCCTCCGCTCTACCAACTGAGTTAAATTAATATTTATACGATAACTCTTGCATGTACATAAACCGTATACAATATATACGCATCAGTGTTCGTAGCTTTAAACATATGACTAATTTCCTGTCCTTAAATTGTTTTTGAAAACAAATAGAGATTGTCGTAGTATAAAACTTGTTGTTGAATCCTTTCAAACAGTCACGTATATTTAGCAAATAAATACATGAAAATGTGATTGGGAGGATTAAAAGCATAATAAGCCAAGAGTTTTCTCAGATACCCGATAACCACTTTGCTATCAATATTGTTTTTCTTTCATAAAAAATCCTAGATGAAAATAATTTGCATTAGATTATGGTTAATAAAATATCTGAGCTTTGAAAATAAGATAACCACTTCAAGAAGTAAAATCATAAACTTAATCCAAAAGAATAAATTCATAATTTGCTCTTCTATCTTATTTTCTTTGAAAATTTTCTGGTTTAAAAAACAAACTGTAGGTCTTGTGTAAATTAAGTTTACCCAAGTTCTAAAAGAAGCTTAATTTTTTTTAGTATATACTCTTATCTAGACTTGTACATCATATAACTTTCGAGGAATAAATTATATATGCATAATAATGTCAAACTGCTTTGAAATCAAAAGGAAAAAGCAAAGACCAAAAGGGATCCGACCTACCGGATTCGAACCAATGACCTAAGGATTTTCTGCTTCAACTACAGTCCTCCGCTCTACCAACTGAGCTAAGGTCGGTTTAACAAAATAACAGTTCATAGATGTATATTAACATACAATATATCATGAATCCTTAAATTTTATATATGAATAGTACTATAAAAACTAAACAAATCCTTCAGTATGTAATATTTTAGTGCTGTTTGCTTTAAATTTAATACATTTTAAAACAAAGGTTTACGAATTCTTTCTTAGTTTAATTTCCTATTAAGTCTCTTGCATTTTTTTTCCAAAACGTTTTGGCAAAAGCGTGAACAGCAGAATTCGAACCAGCGCGGGCAAAGCCCACATGATTTCTAGTCATGCCCGATAACCACTCCGGCACGTCCACTTTTCATTTGTTGAAACCGAGTTGTATATAGTTTAAGCTTTATATTTTGTTTATCCTTATTGTAGGTGACAAGGAGGACATAAATGAGTCGAATAAATATTTGATACAATTTACCACAAGTAAAGATTCAAGCCTGTAAATCCATTTTCTAAAACCAAACAATTGTGTCTAACTTTCTTTCTTTATTATTCAACAAGAAGAATTGTGTCTATCTTTAAACTCCCTAATATTCGGTGCAATTCTTACTTTACTAGAAAATATGTTTTATTCAGGTCTATCAAAAATTAAAAGTCAACTATACCTTCCACCTTATTTTTTTTATCTTGATAAACAATATAGAGGGTGGGGAATGATTGTTTATAATAACTTAAACATAAAAGTCATGCAAGAAAATGGAAAGGGCTTCACTACCCACATGAAAACGTTTATGGCTTAGAGGCACATGCATAAAATTCTCCAAAGGAAATTATTTATACATTTAATTGATTCACTAGTGCACTATATTTTTCTGGTTTGATCAAAGTTAATAGGCTAACTAAAAGTATTACATTGCCGGTTCTTGTACCACAAACATTTAAAGATCAAGACAACAAAAACATGTATGCATTTGAGATAAATCTAATGGTGTCTTATGAATTTACCTGTTCAAGTCATTATTTACAAGTCTAATTTTAAAACCGAAACGAAAACTTTTTAAAGGAAATTTTTTTGATGTACCGGATTCGAACCATTCACCTAAGGATATTATGCATCGACAACAATTATCCGCTCAACCAACTGAGTTAAATTAAGATTTATACGATAACTCTTGCATGTGCATAAACTGTATACAATATATACACATTAATGTTTATATCTTTAAACATATGACTAGTTTCCTGTCCTAAACTAAGAGAGATTGTTGTAGTATAAAACTTGTTGTTGAGTCCTTTTAAACAGTCATGTATATTTACCAAATAAATACATGAAAATGTGATTGGGAGGATTAAAAGCATAATAAGCCAAGAGTTTTCTCTGATACCCGATAACCACTTTGCTATCAATATTGTTTTTCTTTCATAAAAAATCCTAGATGAAAATTATTTGCATTAGATTATGGTTAATAAAATTTCTGAGCTTTGAAAATAAGATAACCACTTCAAGAAGTAAAATCATAAACTTAATCCAAAAGATTAAATTCATAATTTTCTTTTCTATCTTATTTTCTTTGAATATTTTCTTGTTTAAAAAACAAACTGTAGGTCTTGTGTACATTAAGTTAACCCAAGTTGTAAAAGAAGTTTATTTTTTTTTTGTATATACTCTTAGCTAGACTTGTACATCATATAACTTTCGAGGAATAAATTATATATGCATAATAATGTCAAGGAAAAAGCAAAGACCAAAACTGATCCGACCTACCGGATTCGAACCAGTGACCTAAGGATTTTCTGCTTCAACTACATTCCTCCGCTCTACCAACTGAGCTAAGGTCAGTTTAACAAAATAACAGTTCATAGATGTATATTAACACACAATATATCATGAATCCTTAAATTTTATATATGAATAGTACTATAAAAAATAAAAATATCCTTCAGTATGTAATATTTTAGTGTTGTTTGCTTTAAATTTAATACATTTTACAACAAAGGTTTACGAATCCTTTCTTAGTTTAATTTCCTATTAAGTCTCTTGCATTTTTTTCAAAAATGTTTTGGCAAAAGCGTGAACGGCATGATACGAACCTGCGCGGGCAAAGCCCACATGATTTCTAGTCATGCCCGATAACCACTCTGACACGTCCACTTTTCATTTGTTGAAACCGAGTTGTATACAGTTTAAGCTTTATATTTTGTTTATCCTTGTTGTAGGTCACGAGGGGGACATAAATGACTCGAATAAATATTTGATACAATTTACCACAAGTAAAGATTCAAGCCTGTAAATCCATTTTCTAAAACCAAACAATTGTGTCTAACTTTTTTTCTTTATTATTCAACAAGAAGAATTGTGTCTATCTTTAAACTCCCTAATATTCGGTGCAATTCTTACTTTGCTAGAAAATATGTTTTATTCAGGTCAATCAAAAATTAAAAGTCAACTTTACACATCCACCTTATTTTTATCTTGAAAAACAATATAGAGGGTGGGTAATGATTTTTATATTAACTTAAACATAAAAGTCATGCTAGAAAATGGAAAGGGCTTCACTACCACATGAAAACGTTTATGGCTTAGAGGCACATGCATAAAATTCTCCAAAGGAAATATTTATACATTTTATTGATTCACTAGTGCACTAGAGTATTCTTGTTTAATCAAAGTTAATAGGCTAACTAAAAGTATTACATTGTCGGTTCTTGTACCACAAACATTTAAAGATCAAGACAACAAAAATGTGTATGCATTTGAGATAAATCTAATGGTGTCTTCTGAATTTACCTGTTCAAGTAATTATTAACAAGTCTAGTTTTAAAACCGAAACGAAAACTTTTTCAAGGAATTTTTTTTGATATTCCGGATTCGAACCATTCAGCTAAAGATATTATGCATCGAGAACAGTTATCCGCTCAACCAACTGAGTTAAATTAAGATTTATACGATAACTCTTGCATGTGCATAAACTGTATACAATATATACGCATCAGTGTTCATATCTTTAAACATATGACTAGTTTCATGTCCTAAACTAAGAGAGATTGTCGTAGTATAAAACTTGTTGTTGAGTCCTTTCAAACAGTCATGTATATTTACCAAATAAATACATGAAAATGTGATTGGGAGGATTAAAAGCATAATAAGCCAAGAGTTTTCTCTGATACCCGATAACCACTTTGCTATCAATATTGTTTTTCTTTCATAAAAAATCCTAGATGAAAATTATTTGCATTAGATTATGGTTAATAAAGTTTCTGAGCTTTGAAAATAAGATAACCAATTCAAGAAGTAAAATCATAAACTTAATCCAAAAGATTAAATTCATAATTTGCTCTTCTATCTTATTTTCTTTGAATATTTTCTGGTTTAAAAAACAAACTGTAGGTCTTGTGTACATTTAGTTTACCCAAGTTCTAAAAGAAGTTTAATTTTTTTTAGTATGTACTCTTAGCTAGACTTGTACATCATATAACTTTCGAGGAATAAATTATATATGCATAATAATGTCAAACTACTTTGAAATCAAAAGGAAAAAGCAAAGACCAAAAGAGATCCGACCTACCGGATTCGAACCAGTGACCTAAGGATTTTCTGCTTCAATTACATTCTTCCGCTCTACCAACTGAGCTAAGGTCGGTTTAACAAAATAACAGTTCATAAATGTATATTAACACACAATATATCATGAATCCTTATATTTTATATATGAATAGTACTATAAAAAATAAACAAATCCTTCAGTATGTAATATTTTAGTGCTGTTTGCTTTAAATTTAATACATTTTACAACAATGGTTTACGAATCCTTTCCTAGTTTAATTTCCTATTAAGTCTCTTGCATTTTTTTTCGAAAATGTTTTGGCAAAAGCGTGAACGGCAGGATTCGAACCTGTGCGGGCAAAGCCCAAATGATTTCTAGTCATGCCCGATAACCACTCCGGCACGTCCACTTTTCATTTGTTGAAACCGAGTTGTATATAGTTTAAGCTTTATATTTGGTTTATCCTTATTGTAGGTCACGAGGAGGACATAAATGACTCGAATAAATATTTGATACAATTTACCACAAGTAAAGATTCAAGCCTTTAAATCCATTTTCTAGAACCAAACAATTGTGTGTAACTTTCTTTCTTTTTATTCAACAAGAAGAATTGTGTCTATCTTTAAACTCCCTAATATTCGGTGCAATTCTTACTTTGCTAGAAATTATGTTTTATTCAGGTCTATCAAAAATTAAAAGTCAACTATACCTTCCACCTTATTTTTTTATCTTGATAAACAATATAGAGGGTGGGGAATGATTGTTTATAATAACTTAAACATAAAAGTCATGCAAGAAAATGGAAAGGGCTTCACTACCCACATGAAAACGTTTATGGCTTAGAGGCACATGCATAAAATTCTCCAAAGGAAATTATTTATACATTTAATTGATTCACTAGTGCACTATATTTTTCTGGTTTGATCAAAGTTAATAGGCTAACTAAAAGTATTACATTGTCGGTTCTTGTACCACAAACATTTAAAGATCAAGACAACAAAAACATGTATGCATTTGAGATAAATCTAATGGTGTCTTATGAATTTACCTGTTCAAGTCATTATTTACAAGTCTAATTTTAAAACCGAAACGAAAACTTTTTAAAGGAAATTTTTTTGATGTACCGGATTCGAACCATTCACCTAAGGATATTATGCATCGACAACAATTATCCGCTCAACCAACTGAGTTAAATTAAGATTTATACGATAACTCTTGCATGTGCATAAACTGTATACAATATATACACATTAATGTTTATATCTTTAAACATATGACTAGTTTCCTGTCCTAAACTAAGAGAGATTGTTGTAGTATAAAACTTGTTGTTGAGTCCTTTTAAACAGTCATGTATATTTACCAAATAAATACATGAAAATGTGATTGGGAGGATTAAAAGCATAATAAGCCAAGAGTTTTCTCTGATACCCGATAACCACTTTGCTATCAATATTGTTTTTCTTTCATAAAAAATCCTAGATGAAAATTATTTGCATTAGATTATGGTTAATAAAATTTCTGAGCTTTGAAAATAAGATAACCACTTCAAGAAGTAAAATCATAAACTTAATCCAAAAGATTAAATTCATAATTTTCTTTTCTATCTTATTTTCTTTGAATATTTTCTTGTTTAAAAAACAAACTGTAGGTCTTGTGTACATTAAGTTAACCCAAGTTGTAAAAGAAGTTTATTTTTTTTTTGTATATACTCTTAGCTAGACTTGTACATCATATAACTTTCGAGGAATAAATTATATATGCATTATAATGTCAAGGAAAAAGCAAAGACCAAAACTGATCCGACCTACCGGATTCGAACCAGTGACCTAAGGATTTTCTGCTTCAACTACATTCCTCCGCTCTACCAACTGAGCTAAGGTCAGTTTAACAAAATAACAGTTCATAGATGTATATTAACACACAATATATCATGAATCCTTAAATTTTATATATGAATAGTACTATAAAAAATAAAAATATCCTTCAGTATGTAATATTTTAGTGTTGTTTGCTTTAAATTTAATACATTTTACAACAAAGGTTTACGAATCCTTTCTTAGTTTAATTTCCTATTAAGTCTCTTGCATTTTTTTCAAAAATGTTTTGGCAAAAGCGTGAACGGCATGATACGAACCTGCGCGGGCAAAGCCCACATGATTTTTAGTCATGCCCGATAACCACTCTGACACGTCCACTTTTCATTTGTTGAAACCGAGTTGTATACAGTTTAAGCTTTATATTTTGTTTATCCTTGTTGTAGGTCACGAGGGGGACATAAATGACTCGAATAAATATTTGATACAATTTACCACAAGTAAAGATTCAAGCCTGTAAATCCATTTTCTAAAACCAAACAATTGTGTCTAACTTTTTTTCTTTATTATTCAACAAGAAGAATTGTGTCTATCTTTAAACTCCCTAATATTCGGTGCAATTCTTACTTTGCTAGAAAATATGTTTTATTCAGGTCAATCAAAAATTAAAAGTCAACTTTACACATCCACCTTATTTTTATCTTGAAAAACAATATAGAGGGTGGGTAATGATTTTTATATTAACTTAAACATAAAAGTCATGCTAGAAAATGGAAAGGGCTTCACTACCACATGAAAACGTTTATGGCTTAGAGGCACATGCATAAAATTCTCCAAAGGAAATATTTATACATTTTATTGATTCACTAGTGCACTAGAGTATTCTTGTTTAATCAAAGTTAATAGGCTAACTAAAAGTATTACATTGTCGGTTCTTGTACCACAAACATTTAAAGATCAAGACAACAAAAATGTGTATGCATTTGAGATAAATCTAACGGTGTCTTCTGAATTTACCTGTTCAAGTAATTATTAACAAGTCTAGTTTTAAAACCGAAACGAAAACTTTTTCAAGGAATTTTTTTTGATATTCCGGATTCGAACCATTCAGCTAAAGATATTATGCATCGAGAACAGTTATCCGCTCAACCAACTGAGTTAAATTAAGATTTATACGATAACTCTTGCATGTGCATAAACTGTATACAATATATACGCATCAGTGTTCATATCTTTAAACATATGACTAGTTTCATGTCCTAAACTAAGAGAGATTGTCGTAGTATAAAACTTGTTGTTGAGTCCTTTCAAACAGTCATGTATATTTACCAAATAAATACATGAAAATGTGATTGGGAGGATTAAAAGCATAATAAGCCAAGAGTTTTCTCTGATACCCGATAACCACTTTGCTATCAATATTGTTTTTCTTTCATAAAAAATCCTAGATGAAAATTATTTGCATTAGATTATGGTTAATAAAGTTTCTGAGCTTTGAAAATAAGATAACCAATTCAAGAAGTAAAATCATAAACTTAATCCAAAAGATTAAATTCATAATTTGCTCTTCTATCTTATTTTCTTTGAATATTTTCTGGTTTAAAAAACAAACTGTAGGTCTTGTGTACATTTAGTTTACCCAAGTTCTAAAAGAAGTTTAATTTTTTTTAGTATGTACTCTTAGCTAGACTTGTACATCATATAACTTTCGAGGAATAAATTATATATGCATAATAATGTCAAACTACTTTGAAATCAAAAGGAAAAAGCAAAGACCAAAAGAGATCCGACCTACCGGATTCGAACCAGTGACCTAAGGATTTTCTGCTTCAATTACATTCTTCCGCTCTACCAACTGAGCTAAGGTCGGTTTAACAAAATAACAGTTCATAAATGTATATTAACACACAATATATCATGAATCCTTATATTTTATATATGAATAGTACTATAAAAAATAAACAAATCCTTCAGTATGTAATATTTTAGTGCTGTTTGCTTTAAATTTAATACATTTTACAACAATGGTTTACGAATCCTTTCCTAGTTTAATTTCCTATTAAGTCTCTTGCATTTTTTTTCGAAAATGTTTTGGCAAAAGCGTGAACGGCAGGATTCGAACCTGTGCGGGCAAAGCCCAAATGATTTCTAGTCATGCCCGATAACCACTCCGGCACGTCCACTTTTCATTTGTTGAAACCGAGTTGTATATAGTTTAAGCTTTATATTTGGTTTATCCTTATTGTAGGTCACGAGGAGGACATAAATGACTCGAATAAATATTTGATACAATTTACCACAAGTAAAGATTCAAGCCTTTAAATCCATTTTCTAGAACCAAACAATTGTGTGTAACTTTCTTTCTTTTTATTCAACAAGAAGAATTGTGTCTATCTTTAAACTCCCTAATATTCGGTGCAATTCTTACTTTGCTAGAAATTATGTTTTATTCAGGTCTATCAAAAATTAAAAGTCAACTTTACACATCCACCTTATTTTTATCTTGATAAACAATATAGAGGGTGGGTAATTATTTTTATATTAACTTAAACATAAAAGTCATGCTAGAAAATGGAAAGGGCTTCACTACCCACATGAAAACGTTTATGGCTTAGAAGCACATGCATAAAACTCTCCAAAGGAAAATATTTATACATTTTATTGATTAACTAGTGCACTATAGTATTCTTGTTTGATCATAGTTAATAGGCTAACTAAAAGTATTACATTGTCGGTTCTTGTACCACAAACATTTAAAGATCAAGACAACAAAAATGTGTATGCATTTGAGATAAATCTAATGGTGTCTTATGAATTTACATGTTCAAGTCATTATTTACAAGTCTAATTTTAAAACCGAAACGAAAACTTTTGAAAGGAATTTTTTTTTGATATTCCGGATTCGAACCATTCAGCTAAGGATATTATGCATCGAGAACAGTTATCCGCTCATACAACTAAGTTAAATTAAGATTTATACGATAACTCTTGCATGTGCATAAACTGTATACAATATATACACATCAGTGTTCATATCTTTAAACATATGACTAGTTTCCTGTCCTAAACTAAGAGAGATTGTCGTAGTATAAAACTTGTTGTTGAGTCCTTTCAAACAGTCAGGTGTATTTACCAAATAAATATATGAAAATGTGATTGGGAGGATTAAAAGCATAATAAGCCAAGAGTTTTCTCTGATACCCGATAACCACTTTGCTATCAATATTGTTTTTCTTTCATAAAAAATCCTAGATGAAAATTATTTGCATTAGATTATGGTTAATAAAGTTTATGAGCTTTGAAAATAAGATAACCACTTCAAAGAAGTAAAATCATAAACTTAATCCAAAAGATTAAATTCATAATTTGCTCTTCTATCTTAGTTTCTTTGAATATTTTCTGGTTTAAAAAACAAACTGTAGGTCTTGTGTACATTTAGTTTACCCAAGTTCTAAAAGAAGCTTAATTTTTTTAGTATATACTCTTAGCTAGACTTGTACATCATATAACTTTCGAGAAATAAATTATATATGCATAATAATGTCAAACTACTTTGAAATCAAAAGGAAAAAGCAAAGACAAAAAGAGATTCGACCTACCGGATTTGAACCAGTGACCTAAGGATTTTCTGCTTCAACTACAGTCCTCCGCTCTACCAACTGAGATAAGGTCGGTTTAACAAAATAACAGTTCATAGATGTATATTAACACACAATATATCATGAATCCTTAAATTTTATATATGAATTGTACTATAAAAATAAACAAATCCTTCATTATGTAATATTTTAGTGTTGTTTGCTTTAAATTTAATACATTTTACAACAAAGGTTTACGAATCCTTTCCTAGTTTAATTTCCTTTTAAGTCTCTTGCATTTTTTTTGAAAACGTTTTGGCAAAAGCGTGAACGGCATGATTCGAACCTGCGCGGGCAAAGCCCACATGATTTCTAGTCATGTCCGATAACCACTCCGGCACGTCCACTTATCATTTTGTTGAAACCGAGTTGTATATAGTTTAAGCTTTATATTTTGTTTATCCTTATTGTAGGTCACGAGGAAGACATAAATGACTCGAATAAATATTTGATACAATTTACCACAAGTATAGATTCAAGCCTGTAAATCCATTTTCTAAAACCAAACAATTGTGTCTAACTTTCTTTCTTTTTTATTCAACAAGAAGAATTGTGTCTATCTTTAAACTTCCTAATATTCGGTGCAATTCTTACTTTGCTAGAAAATATGTTTTATTCAGGTCAACCAAAAATTAAAAGTCAACTATACACATCCACCTTATTTTTATCTTGATAAATAATATAGAGGGTGGGTAATGATTTTTATTTTAACTTAAACATAAAAGTCATGCTAGAAAATGGAAATGCCTTCACTACCCACATGAAAACGTTTATGGCTTAGAGGCACAAGCATAAAATTCTCCAAAGGAAAATATTTATACATTTTATTGATTCACTAGTGCACTATAGTTTTCTTGTTTGATCAAAGTTAATAGGCTAACTAAAAGTATTACATTGTCTGTTCTTGTACCACAAAAATTTAAAGATCAAGACAACAAAAATGTGTATGCATTTGAGATAAATCTAATGGTGTCTTATGAATTTACCTGTTCAAGTCATTATTTACATGTCTAATTTTAAAAGCGAAACGGAAACTTTTTCAAGGAAAATTTTTGATGTACCGGATTCGAACCATTCACCTAAGGATATTATGCATCGACAACAGTCCTCCGCTCTACCAACTGAGTTAAATTAAGATTTATACGATAACTCTTTCATGAGCATATACTGTATACAATATATACACATCAGTGTTCGTAGCTTTAAACATATGACTAGTTTCCTGACCTAAACTAAGAGAGATTGTCGTAGTATAAAACTTGTTGTTGAATCCTTTCAAACTGTCATGTATATTTACCAAATAAATACATGAAAATGTGATTGGGAGGATTAAAAGCATAATAAGCCAAGAGTTTTCTCTGATACCCGATAACCACTTTGCTATCAATATTGTTTTTCTTTCATAAAAAATCCTAGATGAAAATTATTTGCATTAGATTATGGTTAATAAAATTTCTGAGCTTTGAAAATATGATAACCACTTCAAGAAGTAAAATCATAAACTTAATCCAAAAGATTAAATTCATATTTTTCTCTTCTATCATATTTTCTTAGAATATTTTCTTGTTTAAAAAACAAACAGTAGGTCTTGTGTACATTATGTTTACCCAAGTTGTAAAAGTAGTTTATTTTTTTTTAGTATTTACTCTTAGCTAGACTTGTACATCATATAACTTTCGAGGAATAAATTATATATGCATAATAATGTCAAACTACTTTGAAATCAAAAGGAAAAAGCAAAGATCAAAAGAGATTCGACCTACCGGATTCGAACCAGTGACCTAAGGATTTTCTGCTTCAACTACAGTCCTCCGCTCTACCAACTGAGCTAAGGTCGGTTTAACAAAATAACAGTTCATAGATGTATATTAACACACAATATATCATGAATCCTTAAATTTTATATATGAATAGTACTATAAAAATAAACAAATCCTTCAGTATGTAATATTTTAGTGTTGTTTGCTTTAAATTTAATACATTTTACAACAAAGGTTTACGAATCCTTTCCTAGTTTAATTTCCTATTAAGTCTCTTGCATTTTTTTTGAAAACGTTTTGGAAAAAGCGTGAACGGCATGATTCAAACCTGCGCGGGCAAAGCCCACATGATTTCTAGTCATGCTCGATAACCACTCCGGCACGTCCACTTTTCATTTTGTTGAAACCGAGTTGTATATAGTTTAAGCTTTATATTTTGTTTATCCTTAGTGTAGGTCACGAAGAAGACATAAATGACTCGAATAAATATTTGATACAATTTACCACAAGTAAAGATTCAAGCCTGTAAATCCATTTTCTAAAACCAAACAATTGTGTCTAACTTTCTTTCTTTTTTATTCAACAAGAAGAATTGTGTCTATCTTTAAACTTCCTAATATTCGGTGCAATTCTTACTTTGCTAGAAAATATGTTTTATTCATGTCAACCAAAAATTAAAAGTCAACTATACACATCCACCTTATTTTTATCTTGATAAACAATATAGAGGGTGGGTAATGATTTTTATGTTAACTTAAACATAAAAGTCATGCTAGAAAATGGAAATGTCTTCACTACCCACATGAAAACGTTTATGGCTTAGAGGCACAAGCATAAATTTCTCCAAAGGAAAATATTTATACATTTTATTGATTCACTAGTGCACTATAGTTTTCTTGTTTGATCAAAGTTAATAGGCCAACTAAAAGTATTACATTGTCGGTTCTTGTACCACAAAAATTTAAAGATCAAGACAACAAAAATGTGTATGCATTTGAGATAAATCTAATGGTGTCTTATGAATTTACTTGTTCAAGTCATTATTTACATGTCTAATTTTAAAAGCGAAACGGAAACTTTTTCAAGGAATATTTTTTGATGTACCGGATTCGAACCATTCACGTAAGGATATTATGCATCGACAACAGTCCTCCTCTCTACCAACTGAGTTAAATTAAGATTTATACGATAACTCTTGCATGAGCATATACTGTATACAATATATACACATCAGTGTTCGTAGCTTTAAACATATGACTAGTTTCCTGACCTAAACTAAGAGAGATTGTCGTAGTATAAAACTTGTTGTTGAATCCTTTCAAACTGTCATGTATATTTACCAAATAAATACATGAAAATGTGATTGGGAGGATTAAAAGCATAATAAGCCAAGAGTTTTCTCTGATACCCGATAACCACTTTGCTATCAATATTGTTTTTCTTTCATAAAAAATCCTAGATGAAAATTATTTGCATTAGATTATGGTTAATAAAATTTCTGAGCTTTGAAAATATGATAACCACTTCAAGAAGTAAAATCATAAACTTAATCCAAAAGATTAAATTCATATTTTTCTCTTCTATCTTATTTTCTTAGAATATTTTCTTGTTTAAAAAACAAACAGTAGGTCTTGTGTACATTATGTTTACCCAAGTTGTAAAAGAAGTTTATTTTTTTTTTGTATTTACTCTTAGCTAGACTTGTACATCATATAACTTTCGAGGAATAAATTATATATGCATAATAATGTCAAACTACTTTGAAATCAAAAGGAAAAAGCAAAGACCAAAAGAGATTCGACCTACCGGATTCGAACCAGTGACCTAAGGATTTTCTGCTTCAACTACAGTCCTCCGCTCTACCAACTGAGCTAAGGTCGGTTTAACAAAATAACAGTTCATAGATGTATATTAACACACAATATATCATGAATCCTTAAATTTTATATATGAATAGTACTATAAAAATAAACAAATCCTTTAGTATGTAATATTTTAGTGCTGTTTGCTTTAAATTTAATACATTTTACAACAAAGGGTTACGAATCCTTACTTAGTTTAATTTCCTTTTAAGTCTCTTGCATATTTTTTTCAAAACGTTTTGGCAAAAGCTTGAACGGCAGGATTCGAACCTGCGCGGGCAAAGCCCACATTATTTTTAGTCATGCCCGATAACCACTCCGGCATGTCCACTTTTCATTTGTTGAAACCGAGTTGTATATAGTTTAAGCTTTTTATTTTGTTTATACTTATTGTAGGTCACAAGGAGAACATAAATGACTTGAATAAATATTTGATACAATTTACCAACAAGTAAAGATTCAAGCCTGTAAATCCATTTTCTAAAACCAAACAATTGTGTCTAACTTTCTTTATTTTCTATTCAACAAGAAGAATTGTGTCTTATTTTATACTCCCTAATATTCGGTGCAATTCTTACTTTGCTAGAAAATAGTTTTTATTCAGGTCAATCAAAAATTAAAGGTCAACTACACACATCCACCTTATTTATATCTTGATAAACAATATAGAGGGTGGGGTAGGACTGGGCAAAAAACCCTGAACCGAAATACCGAACCGAACCCGAACCGAAAAAGAGGAACCGAACTCGAACCCGAACCGACAAAATATCTGAATGGGTCCTAAACATTTATATCCGAAGAACCGGAACCGAACCCGACCCGAACCGAGAACCGAATGGGTACCCGAAATATCCGAACTACAATTATATATCCAAAATATTAATTATATTTAGACTTAATATAACATAATTATTTAAAACTATAATTACAAACTCATATATATTAATTAGTTTTAGATCAAAATAGCTAAAATACCCAAAATAAACGAAATATACGATTTTTTTGCTATATTTGTCTTATTTTAATAATTTTTTGCTCAAATTAACCAATTTTATTTTTGTTTTACGTTTTTATGGGTACCCGGGCCCGAATTGAACCCGAACGGAAATTATAAAATACCCGAATGGGTCTTATATGCATGGACCCGAAAACCCGAAAACCCGAAAGACCCGAAACGAACCCGAATGGGTACCCGAAAGCCCAGGCCTAGGGTGGGGAATGATTGTTTATAATAACTTAAACATAAAAGTCATGCAAGAAAATGGAAAGGGCTTCACTACCCACATGAAAACGTTTATGGCTTAGAGGCACATGCACAAAATTCTCCAAAGGAAATTATTTATTGTTGATTTACTAGTGCACTATAGTTTTCTTGTTTGATCAAAGTTATTAGGCTAACTAAAAGTATTACATTGTTTGTTCTTGTACCACAAACATTTAAAGATCAAGACAACAAAAATGTGTATGCATTTGAGATAAATCTAATGGTGTCTTATGAATTTACCTGTTCAAGTCACTATTTACAAGTCTAATTTTAAAACGAAACGGAAACTTTTTCAAGGAAATTTTTTTGATGTACCGGATTCGAACCATTCACCTAAGGATATTATGCATCGACAACAGTCCTCCGCTCTACCAACTGATTTAAATTAAGATTTATACGATAACTCTTGCATGAGCATATACTGTATACAATATATACACATCAGTGTTCGTAGTTTTAAACATATGACTAGTTTCCTGTCCTAAACTAAGAGAGATTGTCGTAGTATAAAACTTGTTGTTGAATCCTTTCAAACAGTCATGTATATTTACCAAATAAATACATGAAAATGTGACTGGGAGGATTAAAAGCATAATAAGCCAAGAGTTTTCTCTGATACCCGATAACCACTTTGCTATCAATATTGTTTTTCTTTCATAAAAAATCATATAATGAAAATTATTTGCATTAGATTATGGTTAATAAAATTTCTGAGCTTTGAAAATATGATAACCACTTCAAGAAGTAAAATCATAAACTTAATCCAAAAGATTAAATTCATAATTTGCTCTTCTATCTTATTTTCTTTGAATATTTTCTTGTTTAAAAAACAAACAGTAGGTCTTGTGTACATTATGTTTACCCAAGTTCTAAAAGAAGCTTAATTTTTTATAGTATATACTCTTAGCTAGACTTGTACATCATATAACTTTCGAGGAATAAATTATATATGCATAATAATGTCAAACTACTTTGAAATCAAAAGGAAAAAGCATAGACAAAAAGAGATCCGACCTACCGGATTCGAACCAGTGACCTAAGGATTTTCTGCTTCAACTATAGTACTCCGCTCTACCAACTGAGCTAAGGTCGGTTTAACAAAATAACAGTTCATAGATGTATATTAACACACAATATATCATGAATCCTTAAATTTTATATATGAATAGTACTATAAAAATAAACAAATCCTTCAGTATGTAATATTTTAGTGCTGTTTGCTTTAAATTTAATACATTTTACAACAAAGCTTTACGAATCCTTTCTTAGTTTAATTTCCTTTTAAGTCTCTTGCATATTTTTTCAAAACATTTTGGCAAAAGCTTGAACGGCAGGATTCGAACCTGCGCGGGCAAAGCCCACATTATTTCTAGTCATGCCCGATAACCACTCCGGCATGTCCACTTTTCATTTGTTGAAACCGAGTTATATATAGTTTAAGCTTTTTATTTTGTTTATCCTTATTGTTGGTCACAAGGAGGACATAAATGACTTGAATAAATATTTGATACAATTTACCAACAAGTAAAGATTCAAGCCTGCAAATCCATTTTCTAAAACCAAACAATTGTGTCTAACTTTCTTTATTTTCTATTCAACAAGAAGAATTGTGTCTAATTTTATACTCCCTAATATTCGGTGCAATTCTTACTTTGCTAGAAAATAGTTTTTATTCAGGTCAATCAAAAATTAAAGGTCAACTATACACATCCACCTTATTTATATCTTGATAAACAATATAGAGGTTGGGGTAGGGCTGGGAAAAAAACCCTGAACCGAAATACCGAACCAAACCCGAACCGAAAAAGAGGAACCGAACTCGAACCCGAACCGACAAAATATCTGAATGGGTCCTAAACATTTATATCCGAAGAACCGGAACCGAACCCGACCTGAACCAAGAACCGAATGGGTACCCGAAATATCCGAACTACAATTATATATCCAAAATATTAATTATATTTAGACTTAATATAACATAATTATTTAAAACTATAATTACAAACTCATATATATTAATTAGTTTTAGATCAAAGTAGCTAAAATACCCAAAATAAACGAAATATACGATTTGTTTTTGCTATATTTGTCTTATTTTAATAATTTTTTGCTCAAATTAACCAATTTTTATATTTATTTTACGATTTTATGGGTTCCCGGGCCCGAACCGAACCCAAACGGAAATTATAAAATACCCGAATGGGTCTTATATGCATGGACCCGAAAACCCGAAAACCCGAAAGACTCGAACCGAACCCGAATGGGTACCTGAACGCCCAGGCCTAGGGTGGGGAATGATTGTTTATAATAAATTAAACATAAAAGTCATGCAAGAAAATGGAAAGGGCTTCACTACCCACATGAAAACGTTTATGGCTTAGAGGCACATGCACAAAATTCTCCAAAGGAAATTATTTATTGTTGATTCACTAGTGCACTATAGTTTTCTTGTTTGATCAAAGTTATTAGGCTAACTAAAAGTATTACATTGTCTGTTCTTGTACCACAAACATTTAAAGATCAAGACAACAAAAATGTGTATGCATTTGAGATAAATCTAATGGTGTCTTATGAATTTATCTGTTCAAGTCATTATTTACAAGTCTAATTTTAAAAGCGAAACAGAAACTTTTTCAAGGAATATTTTTTGATGTACCGGATTCGAACCATTCATCTAAGGTTATTATGCATCGACAACAGTCCTCCGCTCTACCAACTGAGTTAAATTATGATTTATACGATAACTCTTTCATGAGCATATACTGTATACAATATATACACATCAAAAGTCGTAGCTTTAAACATATGACTAGTTTCCTGTCCTAAACTAAGAGAGATTGTCGTAGTATAAAACTTGTTGTTGAATCCTTTCAAACAGTCATGTATATTTACCAAATAAATACATGAAAATGTGATTGGGAGGATTAAAAGCATAATAAGCCAAGAGTTTTCTCTGATACCCGATATCCACTTTGCTATCAATATTGTTTTTCTTTCATAAAAAATCCTAGATGAAAATTATTTGCATTAGATTATGGTTAAAAAAATTTCTGAGCTTTGAAAATAAGATAACCACTTCAAGAAGTAAAATCATAAACTTAATCCAAAAGATTAAATTCATAATTTGCCCTTCTATCCTACTTTCTTTGAATATTTTCTGGTTTAAAAACAAACTGTAGGTCTTGTGTACATTTAGTTTACCGAAGTTCTAAAAGAAGCTTAATTTTTTATAGTATATACTCTTAGCTAGACTTGTACATCATATAACTTTCGAGGAATAAATTATATATGCATAATAATGTCAAAATACTTTGAAATCAAAAGGAAAAAGCATAGACCAAAAGAGATCCGACCTACCGGATTCGAACCAATGACTTATGGATTTTCTGCTTCAACTACAGTACTCCGCTCTACCAACTGAGCTAAGGTCGGTTTAACAAAATAACAGTTCATAGATGTATATTAACACACAATATATCATGAATTCTTAAGTTTTATATATGAATAGTACTATAAAAATAAACAAATCCTTCAGTATGTAATATTTTAGTGCTGTTTGCTTTAAATTTAATACATTTTACAACAAAGGTTTACGAATCCTTTCTTAGTTTAATTTCCTTTTAAGTCTCTTGCATATTTTTTCAAAACGTTTTGGCAAAAGCTTGAACGGCAGGATTCGAACGTGCGCGGGCAAAGCCCACATTATTTCTAGTCATGCCCGATAACCACTCCGGCATGTCCACTTTTCATTTGTTGAAACCGAGTTGTATATAGTTTAAGCTTTTTATTTTGTTTATCCTTATTTTATGTCACAAGGAGGACATAAATGACTTGAATAAATATTTGATACAATTTACCAACAAGTAAAGATTCAAGCCTGTAAATCCATTTTCTAAAACCAAACAATTGTGTCTAACTTTCTTTATTTTCTATTCAACAAGAAGAATTGTGTCTAATTTTATACTCCCTAATATTCGGTGCAATTCTTACTTTGCTAGAAAATAGTTTTTATTCAGGTCAATATAAAATTAAAGGTCAACTATACACATCCACCTTATTTATATCTTGATAAACAATATAGAGGGTGGGGTAGGGCTGGGCAAAAAACCCTGAACCGAAATACCGAACCGAACCCGAACCGAAAAAGAGGAACCGAACTCGAACCCGAACCGACAAAATATCTGAATGGGTCCTAAACATTTATATCCGAAGAACCGGAACCGAACCGACCCGAACCGAGAACCGAATGGGTACCCGAAATATCCGAACTACAATTATATATCCAAAATATTAAATATATTTAGACTTAATATAACATAATTATTTAAAACTATAATTACAAACTCATATATATTAAATAGTTTTAGATCAAAATAGCTAAAATACCCAAAATAAACGAAATATACGATTTTTTTTGCTATATTTGTCTTATTTTAATAATTTTTTGCTTAAATTAACCAATTTTTATTTTTGTTTTACGATTTTATGGGTACCCGGGCCCGAACCGAACCCGAACGAAATTATAAAATACCCGAATGGGTCTTATATGCGTAGACCCGAAAACCCGAAAACCCAAAAGACCCGAACTGAACCCGAATGGGTACCCAAACGCCCAGGCCTAGGGTGGGGAATGATTGTTTAATAAGTTTTTTATTTTGTTTATCCTTATTGTAGGTCACAAGGAGGACATAAATGACTTGAATAAATATTTGATACAATTTACCAACAAGTAAAGATTCAAGCCTGCAAATCTATTTTCTAAAACCAAACAATTGTGTCTAACTTTCTTTATTTTCTATTCAACAAGAAGAATTGTGTCTAATTTTATACTCCCTAATATTCGGTGCAATTCTTACTTTGCTAGAAAATAGTTTTTATTCAGGTCAATCAAAAATTAAAGGTCAACTATACACATCCACCTTATTTATATCTTGATAAACAATATAGAGGTTGGGGTAGGGCTGGGAAAAAAACCCTGAACCGAAATACCGAACCGAACCCGAACCAAAAAAGAGGAACCGAACTCGAACCCGAACCGACAAAATATCTGAATGGGTCCTAAACATTTATATCCGAAGAACCGGAACCGAACCTGACCCGAACCAAGAACCGAATGGGTACCCGAAATATCCGAACTACAATTATATATCCAAAATATTAATTATATTTAGACTTAATATAACATAATTATTTAAAACTATAATTACAAACTCATATATATTAATTAGTTTTAGAACAAAGTAGCTAAAATACCCAAAATAAACGAAATATACGATTTTTTTTGCTATATTTGTCTTAACAATTTTTATTTTTGTTTTACGATTTTATGGGTACCCGGGCCCGAACCGAACCCGAACGGAAATTATAAAATACCCGAATGGGTCTTATATGCATGGACCCTAAAATCCGAAAACCCGAAAGACCCGAACCGAACCCGAATGGGTACCCGAACGCCCAGGCCTAGGGTGGGGAATGATTGTTTATAATAACTTAAACATAAAAGTCATGCAAGAAAATGGAAAGGGCTTCACTACCCACATGAAAACGTTTATGGCTTAGAGGCACATGCACAAATTTCTCCAAAGGAAATTATTTATTGTTGATTCACTAGTGCACTATAGTTTTCTTGTTTGATCAAAGTTATTAGGCTAACTAAAAGTATTACATTGTCTGTTCTTGTACCACAAACATTTAAAGATCAAGACAACAAAAATGTGTATGCATTTGAGATAAATCTAATGGTGTCTTATGAATTTACCTGTTCAAGTCATTATTTACAAGTCTAATTTTAAAAGCGAAACAGAAACTTTTTCAAGGAATATTTTTTGATGTACCGGATTTGAACCATTCACCTAAGGATATTATGCATCGACAACAGTCCTCCGCTCTACCAACTGAGTTAAATTAAGATTTATACGATAACTCTTTCATGAGCATATACTGTATACAATATATACACATCAGAAGTCGTAGCTTTAAACATATGACTAGTTTCCTGTCCTAAACTAAGAGAGATTGTCGTAGTATAAAACTTGTTGTTGAATCCTTTCAAACAGTCATGTATATTTACCAAATAAATACATGAAAATGTGATTGGGAGGATTAAAAGCATAATAAGCCAAGAGTTTTCTCTGATACCCGATAACCACTTTGCTATCAATATTGTTTTTCTTTCATAAAAAATCCTAGATGAGAATTATTTGCATTAGATTATGGTTAATAAAATTTCTGAGCTTTGAAAATAAGATAACCACTTCAAGAAGTAAAATCATAAACTTAATCCAAAAGATTAAATTCATAATTTGCCCTTCTATCCTACTTTCTTTGAATATTTTCTGGTTTAAAAACAAACTGTAGGTCTTGTGTACATTTAGTTTACCGAAGTTCTAAAAGAAGCTTAATTTTTTATAGTACTCTTAGCTAGACTTGTACATCATATAACTTTCGAGGAATAAATTATATATGCATAATAATGTCAAACTACTTTGAAATCAAAAGGAAAAAGCGTAGACCAAAAGAGATCCGACCTACCGGATTCGAACCAGTGACCTAAGGATTTTCTGCTTCAACTACAGTACTCCGCTCTACCAACTGAGCTAAGGTCGGTTTAACAAAATAACAGTTCATAGATGTATATTAACACACAATATATCATGAATTCTTAAGTTTTATATATGAATAGTACTATAAAAATAAACAAATCCTTCAGTATGTAATATTTTAGTGTTGTTTGCTTTAAATTTAATACATTTTACAACAAAGGTTTACGAATCCTTTCTTAGTTTAATTTCCTTTTAAGTCTCTTGCATATTTTTCAAAACGTTTTGGCAAAAGCTTGAACGGCAGGATTCGAACCTGCGCGGGCAAAGCCCACATTATTTCTAGTCATGCCCGATAACCACTCCGGCATGTCCACTTTTCATTTGTTGAAACCGAGTTGTATATAGGTTAAGCTTTTTATTTTGTTTATCCTTATTGTATGTCACAAGGAGGACATAAATGACTTGAATAAATATTTGATACAATTTACCAACAAGTAAAGATTCAAGCCTGTAAATCCATTTTCTAAAACCAAACAATTGTGTCTAACTTTCTTTATTTTCTATTCAACAAGAAGAATTGTGTCTAATTTTATACTCCCTAATATTCGGTGCAATTCTTACTTTGCTAGAAAATAGTTTTTATTCAGGTCAATCAAAAATTAAAGGTCAACTATACACATCCACCTTATTTATATCTTGATAAACAATATAGAGGGTGGGGTAGGGCTGGGCAAAAAACCCTGAACCGAAATACCGAACCGAACCCGAACCGAAAAAGAGGAACCGAACTCAAACCCGAACCGACAAAATATCTGAATGGGTCCTAAACATTTATATCCGAAGAACCGGAACCGAACCCGACCCGAACCGAGAACCGAATGGGTACCTGAAATATCCGAACTACAATTATATATCCAAAATATTAATTATATTTAGACTTAATATAACATAATTATTTAAAACTATAATTACAAACTCATATATATTAATAAGTTTTAGATCAAAATAGCTAAAATACTCAAAATAAACGAAATATACGATTTTTTTTGCTATATTTGTCTTATTTTAATAATTTTTTGCTCAAATTAACCAATTTTTATTTTTTTTTTACGATTTTATGGGTACCCGGGCCCGAACCGAACCCGAACGGAAATTATAAAATACCCGAATGGGTCTTATATGCATAGACCCGAAAACCCGAAAACCCGAAAGACCCGAACCGAACCCGAATGGGTACCCGAACGCCCAGGCCTAGGGTGGGGAATGATTGTTTATAATAAATTAAACATAAAAGTCATGCAAGAAAATGGAAAGGGCTTCACTACCCACATGAAAACGTTTATGGCTTAGAGGCACATGCACAAATTTCTCCAAAGGAAATTATTTATTGTTGATTCACTAGTGCACTATAGTTTTCTTGTTTGATCAAAGTTATTAGGCTAACTAAAAGTATTACATTGTCTGTTCTTGTACCACAAACATTTAAAGATCAAGACAACAAAAATGTGTATGCATTTGAGATAAATCTAATGGTGTCTTACGAATTTACCTGTTCAAGTCATTATTTACAAGTCTAATTTTAAAAGCGAAACAGATACTTTTTCAAGGAATATTTTTTGATGTACCGGATTCGAACCATTCACCTAAGGATACTATGCATCGACAACAGTCCTCCGCTCTACCAACTGAGTTAAATTAAGATTTATACGATAACTCTTTCATGAGCATATACTGTATACAATATATACACATCAGAAGTCGTAGCTTTAAACATATGACTAGTTTCCTGTCCTAAACTAAGAGAGATTGTCGTAGTATAAAACTTGTTGTTGAATCCTTTCAAACAGTCATGTATATTTACCAAAGAAATACATGAAAATGTGATTGGGAGGATTAAAAGCATAATAAGCCAAGAGTTTTCTCTGATACCCGATAACCACTTTGCTATCAATATTGTTTTTCTTTCATAAAAAATCCTAGATGAAAATTATTTGCATTAGATTATGGTTAATAAATTTTCTGAGCTTTGAAAATAAGATAACCACTACAAGAAGTAAAATCATAAACTTAATCCAAAAGATTAAATTCATAATTTGCCCTTCTATCCTACTTTCTTTGAATATTTTCTGGTCTAAAAACAAACTGTAGGTCTTGTGTACATTTAGTTTACCGAAGTTCTAAAAGAAGCTTAATTTTTTTTAGTATATACTCTTAGCTAGACTTGTACATCATATAACTTTCGAGGAATAAATTATATATGCATAATAGTGTCAAACTACTATGAAATCAAAAGGAAAAAGCAAAGACCAAAAGAGATCCGACCTACCGGATTCGAACCAGTGACCTAAGGATTTTCAGCTTCAACTACAGTCCTCCGCTCTACCAACTGAGCTAAGGTCGGTTTAAAAAAATAACAGTTCATAGATGTATATTAACACACAATATATCATGAATCCTTAAATTTTATATATGAATAGTACTATAAAAAATAAACAAATCCTTCAGTATGTAATATTTTAGTGCTGTTTGCTTTAAATTTAATACATTTTACAACAAAGGTTTACGAATCCTTTCTTAGTTTAATTTCCTATTAAGTCTCTTGCATTTTTATCCAAAACGTTTTGGCAAAAGCGTGAACGGCAGGATTCGAACCTGCGCGGGCAAAGCCCACATGATTTCTAGTCATGCCCGATAACCACTCCGGCACGTCCACTTTTCATTTGTTGAAACCGAGTTGTATATAGTTTAAGCTCTATATTTTGTTTATCCTTATTGTAGGTCACGAGGAGGACATACATGACTTGAATAAATATTTGATACAATTTACCTACAAGTAAAGATTCAAGCCTGTAAATCCATTTTCTAAAACCAAACAATTTTGTCTAACTTTCTTTATTTTTTATTCAACAAGAAGAATTGTGTCTAATTTTATACTCCCTAATATTCGGTGCAATTTTTACTTTGCTAGAAAATAGTTTTTATTCAGGTCAGTCAAAAATTAAAGGTCAACTATACACATCCACCTTATTTATATCTTGATAAACAATATAGAGGGTGGGGAATGATTGTTTATAATAACTTAAAAATAAAAGTCATGCAAGAAAATGGAAAGGGCTTCACTACCCACATGAAAACGTTTATGGCTTAGAGGAACATGCACAAAATTCTCCATTTTATTGATTCACTAGTGCACTATAGTTTTCTTGTTTGATCAAAGTTATTAGGCTAACTAAAAGTATTACATTGTCTGTTCTTGTACCACAAACATTTAAAGATCAAGACAACAAAAATGTGTATGCATTTGAGATAAATCTAAAGGTGTCTTATGAATTTACCTGTTCAAGTCATTATTTACAAGTCTAATTTTAAAAGCGAAACGGAAACTTTTTCAAGGAAATTTTTTTGATGTACCGGATTCGAACCATTCACCTAAGGATATTATGCATCGACAACAGTCCTCCGCTCTACCAACTGAGTTAAATTAAGATTTATACGATAACTCTTGCATGAGCATATACTGTATACAATATATACACATCAGTGTTCGTAGCTTTAAACATATGACTAGTTTCCTGTCCTAAACTAAGAGAGATTGTCGTAGTATAAAACTTGTTGTTGAATCCTTTCAAACAGTCATGTATATTTACCAAATAAATACATGAAAATGTGATTGGGAGGTCTAAAAGCATAATAAGCCAAGAGTTTTCTCTGATACCCGATAACCACTTTGCTATCAATATTGTTTTTCTTTCATAAAAAATCCTAGATGAAAATTATTTGCATTAGATTATGGTTAATAAAATTTCTGAGCTTTGAAAATATGATAACAACTTCAAGAAGTAAAATCATAAACTTAATCCAAAAGATTAAATTCATAATTTGCTCTTCTATCTTATTTTCTTTGAATATTTTCTTGTTTAAAAAACAAACTGTAGGTCTTGTGTACATTATGTTTACCCAAGTTGTAAAAGAAGTTTATTTTTTTTTAGTATATACTCTTAGCTAGACTTGTATAAACAAATCCTTCAGTATGTAATATTTTAGTGATGTTTGCTTTAAATTTAATACATTTTACAACAAAGGTTTACAAATCCTTTCTTAGTTTAATTTCCTTTTAAGTCTCTTGCATATTTTTTCAAAACGTTTTGGCAAAAGCTTGAACGGCAGGATTCGAACCTGCGCGGGGAAAGCCCACATTATTTCTAGTCATGCCCGATAACCACTCCGGCATGTCCACTTTTCATTTGTTGAAACCGAGTTGTATATAGTTTAAGCTTTTTATTTTGTTTATCCTTATTGTAGGTCACAAGGAGGACATAAATGACTTGAATAAATATTTGATACAATTTACCAACAAGTAAAGATTCAAGCCTGTAAATCCATTTTCTAAAACCAAACAATTGTGTCTAACTTTCTTTATTTTCTATTCAACAAGAAGAATTGTGTCTAATTTTATACTCCCTAATATTCGGTGCAATTCTTACTTTGCTAGAAAATAGTTTTTATTCAGGTCAGTCAAAAATTAAAGGTCAACTATACACATCCACCTTATTTATATCTTGATAAACAATATAGAGGGTGGGGTAGGGCTGGGCAAAAAACCATGAACCGAAATACCGAACCAAACCCGAACCGAAAAAGAGGAACCGAACTCGAACCCGAACCGACAAAATATCTGAATGGGTCCTAAACATTTATATCCGAAGAACCGGAACCGAACCCGACCCGAACCGAGAACCGAACCCGACCCGAACCGAGAACCGAATGGGTACCCGAAATATCCGAACTACAATTATATATCCAAAATATTAATTATATTTAGACTTAATATAACATAATTATTTAAAACTATAATTACAAACTCATATATATTAATTAGTTTTAGATCAAAATAGCTAAAATACCCAAAATAAACGAAATATACGATTTTGTTTTGCTATATTTGTCTTATTTTAATAATTTTTTGCTCAAATTAACCAATTTTTATTTTTGTTTTACGATTTTATGGGTACCCGGGCCCGAACCGAACCCGAACGGAAATTATAAAATACCCGAATGGGTCTTATATGCATGGACCCGAAAACCCGAAAGACCCGAACCAAACCCGAATGGGTACCCGAACGCCCATGCCTAGGGTGGGGAATGATTGTTTATAATAACTTAAACATAAAAGTCATGCAATAAAATGGAAAGGGCTTCACTACCCACATGAAAACGTTTATGGCTTAGAGGCACATGCACAAAATTCTCCAAAGGAAATTATTTATTGTTGATTCACTAGTGCACTATATAGTTTTCTTGTTTGATCAAAGTTATTAGGCTAACTAAAAGTATTACATTGTCTGTTCTTGTACCACAAACATTTAAAGATCAAGACAACAAAAATGTGTATGCATTTGAGATAAATCTAATGGTGTCTTATGAATTTACATGTTCAAGTCATTAATTACAAGTCTAATTTTAAAGGGGGAATTGCTAAAAATGCCCTCAAAATTGGTTTTAAATAAAAGTGTACCCCTGAATTTGAATCAAATGAAAAACTGGTTTTGCGGACTACGGAAATTACCGCGAAGCCCTTACGACCAATCAAAAAACCGGAAAACGCAATTACCATTATAACCTTTGCCTTTGTCAGACGTCTATAGACGTCTGACGAGTTAGACTCTAAGCGAAGTCTAAATGACGTTCTCAGACATCGAATTGAAGTCTGATACAGAATAAGTTTGAAAATTTTAATTTTAAAATTATAAAAAAATATTTTGTCAAAAATTTTATATACATAAATTAAATATATTCAATTAAGTAGTATATAAATTAAATTGGGTAAATTTTAATCAGATTAAAAATATATAAAGTGGTTTAGTAGTGTCTAACCCTTAGAACATGCTTTGTAATGGAACTGGTGGAACATTTACATATGACTAACATTTAACTTTAGGGTTTAGATTCAAGGTTCACGAAATTTACATTTGAAATTTTTTTTATATTTGCACATGTATGTTATAATGCGCATATATTAAACAATTTGATGTTTTCTATGTGTTTTGTTTAAATATTTTTCACTGTTTAGTGATTAATATTAGATTTAGGGTTTCTCAGACCGTAGAAGTCTGAATTTTGGGGTTTCGTAGACTTCCAAGAGAAGTCTGAGAATTATTTAACTAGCCCCAAAAAAAAAAAATACTTTTAACCAATTATACCTTAAGTGGTTAGATTTGACTAAAGTATATGTGCTTTTAATTTACAAATGTCCAAAAATCCCATGTTTAATTTATGGATCCAAAATTTCCCTAAAAATATATCTCTGAGAGATATTAAATTTAGAAATTTAATTTATAAAATTATAAAAAAATATTTTTAGGGAAATTTTGGATCCATAAATTAAACATGGGATTTTTGGACATTTGTAAATTAAAAGCACATATACTTTAGTCAAATCTAACCACTTAAGGTATATTTGGTTAAATACACCATGTATCTTTATCTATGCATGACATATGAAGTTGGATGTCATATTTTCATATGTAGGGTTAGGCTGAGGGTTTGTGTATTTTCATCCATATTGTTACATTTGCATATACTGGCTAGGTTGTGACTATATTAAACGAGTTTGATGTTTTTTGTAGGTTTTCTATATAATATGATTGTATTTTAGTAGTAATTAGTATATTTAGGGTATATCAGACTTCCATTTTAGTCTGATTCACGTATATGTTTTGTTAGACTTACCGAAGAAGTTGACCACCAATAAGTTACCCTACTTGGGATTGTACCCCATATATAAACGAAAGTTACCAAAATTAGTCTGTAAAAGTCATTATCAAATTTCTCTCTCTAAAACGGATACTCGCTCTCTCTCTCTAAACACTCTCTAAAAACTCTCTGATAATCCTCCTAGCCACCGCCACCGCCACCGCCACCGCCGTCTTCATCTTCTTCAAACGTGTAATTACCTCTCCTTTTTCGTCTCTTCTTACCAATCCCTACACCGCCGTCGTCATATTTCTAAACTCTTCTTTCTGAATTTTTTTGAGATCTGTACGGTTTTTAGTCCGAGTCATCCCCTTCTCCCTATGTACTTTGTCTATGTACTTTCTCGTTTTAGATCCATACGTTTTTTTTTTTTGAGTTAGCCCCTTCTCTGTATTTACTTTGTCGAGATCTGAACAAAAATATAGATTTTATATATTTTCCTTTTATATCCAGACGGTTTTGAGTCCGAGTTAACCTCTTCTCCGTATCTACTTTTTCTAGATTTGAACAAAAATATAGGTTTCTCGTTTTAGATCCATACATTTTTTTTGAGTTAGTCCCTTCTCCGTATTTTCTTAGTAAAGATCTGAACAAAAATATAGGTTTTATATATTTTTCCTTTTATATCCATACGGTTTTGAGTCCGAGTTAACCTCTTCTCCGTATCTACTTTGTCTAGATCTGAACAAAAATTATAAAATTCTCGTTTTAGATCCATACGATTCTCCGTATTTTCTTAGTCTAGATCTGAACAAAAATATAGGTTTCTCGTTTTAGATCCATACGGTCTTGTTTTTGATTTAGACTCTATGAAGTCTGAAGCTTAGATTTGTTTTTGAATTAGACTCTATTAGAAGTCTGATGCTTGGATTTGTTTTATAATTAGACTCTATTAGAAGTCTGAAACTAGCCTCTGTTTTCAATTGTTTCATGGTACACAGGATGGGACGATTCAGTCAGGTTCCAACGTCGAGTAGTAGTTCATACGCAACTTCCACATTTCGACAGCGATCCGGATCATGCAATGGATTCCCCAAGAAATGTTTATGCGGTCTGGAGCCTGTCATGCGAACCTCCACTACTGCCGATAATCCGGGAAGAAGATTCTTTGGATGTCGTAACTGGGATGTAATTACCTTTCTCTGTTATGTAGCCAGTTTTATTTTATCTTTACTCATTGGAAATCCGAACAGGATTGTAAATTTAAAATCTGGCTGTATAGGATGGTGGCTACCATATTATGAAGTGGTGGGATGAGGCTATGATGGAGGAGTTTAACGACCTCACGCCGAGAGTGGACCAACATGGTGAACAAATTGATTACATCTTCCTTGGTTATGCTGAAATTGCCTGTGTTACCCACTTGGACAACGAGCTCAAAAAATTGCAGGCAGAGATAGCTCAATTAAAGGAGCTGTTGGCTGAAAAACCATCTACTCCGACAAATGGCGTCAAGTATGAGTATCTGATGTTTGCTGGTGCTATTATTATCATCCCGATCATCTTGAGGACATTTTGTCAATTGTAATATGTTAGTCCTGTGAATCCAGCTACAATTTTATGTAATATTAGACGAATTTCAGTCATCTTTTGAATTTCCCCATTTCATTATGCAAATTGTCCTCTTTTAAAGCTACTTACCTAAAAAACAAGAGTAATATGTTTGGGGTATGTTTTCGGACTTCAAATAATAAAAAATAGAGTGTCAGACATCATATGAAGTCTAACAATATTTTGTCAGACTTCAACTAATAAAAACTATAGTGTCAGACATCATATTAGTCTAACAATATCAGACTACATATGATGTCTGGCAATATTAAAATGCGCGGGAGTTCAATTGTTTTGTAATTTAGGCCCCAAAAATGCCCGAGAGTTATGTAAAAATGCGCGGCAGTTACGTATGTGGTAAAACCGTCGTTTCAACTGCTCTTATGGCCCACATATAAATAGGCTTTTTACCTTTTTTTTTTACAGTTTCTAAGGAAAAATAAAAAAAAACCCATTCTCTCTCAAAGCCACTGAACCGACATCTTTTTCTGGGTATCGTATTATCGTTTCTAGATCTGGTTTCTCTCTGCTCCGCCGCTAACCCGCGACGGTAAGATTCATCGAATCCCTCCTTGCATGAATAAACGTAGAATAACTATTAGTCCTCATACAGCAAATCGAGTCTGGCGATAGTCGGCAGACTGCAACTGGTGTCTGATTATAGTCGTCAGACTGCGAATAGAGTTTGAAATTTTTCTCATACCTTCTCTGAGCTTTTTTTTTTTTTTAATTCCAGATCTTGTTTCTATCTCCTCCGGTGACCTACGACGGTAAGATCCTTCGACTCTTCTCTTCGTCTACATATTTACATAACTAATACTAGCCAGATGGCAAGAGATATGTCTGACTGTGTTTGTCTGACTGTGCATGGCGTCTGGCTAGTAGTACTCAGACTGTTCATGATTTTTTTCCCCCTTGTTGTTTCAGATTTTCTTATGGCAGATGTTGAATTCCCACCAAGGATGTTCACTGTCGGGTATGAACCAAATCCGGATAATAGCATCCATTATTTTAGTGGACGGAGAGATCTCATGGATGATGTTAAAATAGTGCTGTTACCGGCAGAATGGCAAGAACTCCAAGAATCAGAATTTGGGGTTTTTTTGAAATTCTATGACCTCCATTTCAAATGGTGCTCAAGGATGGTCCATTACATGCTATGCTTGCAGTTAGTCTGCAAGAAGAAGTATGAGATATGGTCCCTTCTTGGCGTTCAGCCTGCTAGGTTTTCCTTGAATGAATTTCGAGCCATAACCGGACTCAACTGCGACTATATCGAGAACCTGGAGTACCCTGAAGTTGAATACACCGATGATATGAGAGCAATGTGGGAGCTTCTTGGGGTGGATTTCGAATTGGGCCCAAGTTATTCGCAATTATTAGAAGCTTGTAAAAACTGTGCTGGTTGGGAACCGCAACAGAGGATATGGCTGGGCTATCTAGCCATCTATGCAACCTTCATTGAGGCTCAACACTGGACAACATCCACAAGGGCTGATATGGCTAAGAATCTGCTGGTTCCAGGAACGTTAAAATCATATCCATGGGGAAGATTCGCCTTTAAGGTTCTGATAGACTCTGTTAAGGAGGCAAACAAAAAACTCGTGGAAGGAAAAAATTATCAGATCGGAGGTTTTGCTGAGGTCCTGAACATCTGGGTATATTGGGCATGCCCCAATATGGCGACAACTTATGGAGTGCCCTTCCAGAATGCCCCAACCACACCATTGCTGGCGTACCACGAATCACGAAGTCGCAAGAAAGTCGATGAAACCTTACGTAAACAGGTATTTCTTAGGCCGTTCTGAAGTCTGAAATATTTTATTCCCATAAGAAGTCACATTCTGTGTCAGACCTCATATGAAGTCTGGCATTATGTGTCAGACCTCATGTGAAGTCTGGCATTATGTGTCAGACTTCATGTGAAGTCTGACACATAATGCCAGACTTCATATGAAGTCTGAAATTTGTTTCAGTCTGACATTTTGTTCCAAGTCTCGTATGATGTACCTATGATGTATGTCGTTGTGATATTTTAAATTCTTATAGTCATTTGGGTCCCTATTCATTTTGCTATGTGACTTATAATTTGCAGTCTCGCGTCAACAACCTTGTACTCACGGAAGATCATGATGACATGTTCCCCACGTGGGACAACGATGTCGAGGAGGACGAAAAAGTTGATAACCTTGTGAGGGCAATGCTTGGACAGCTTGGGACTGCGGCTTGGAAGTGGGGCACTAAACACTGGAAAAGCGAAGGTGTGTTCAGGACTCAAGTTGGCGGTTCTGTCAAGCTTGAGATTAAGTCTGAGGATGTTTCTGCAGTTGGTGAGAAAAAACGAAAGGTTGTGGGAGTCAAGAGGAAGTTGGAACAGGATGTTTCTGATGATGAGGACGAGGAAGAAGAGGTGCAGGAGAAGTCTGGAAAGAGACCTAGAAAAGAAAAGGCTGGTCCCACTCTTGGGGATGTTGTTCAAAAGATTGAGGATCTGAAAAAATCATTTGAATCTCGGAATGATGTATTGGTAGATATTTTCAACGAGGGTTTGAGACTGATGGGTGACAGAGTTGATGATCTTGCCAAGAATGTCAAGAATTTGAAAGAGGAACGTGCTGGAGTTGGACAGAAGGAGAATGAGAAGGAGAAAGATACTGCTGGTGGGAAAGGTGGTGAGCTGAGGAAAGATGCAAGTGTTGCGGCTGCTGAGATGGATAAGGCGGCCGGAGTTGGTGAGGATGAAGAAGATCAACCTGAAGATCTTCAGGATCAAACTAAAGTAACTGCTGCTGCAGGAGAAAGAAAGAAAAAGGAAAGGGAAGCCAGGAACCCGAAGAAATTGGTAGTGAAGGTAAAGAATCATGTTGCTGATATCGTCGAAACTGCCAAGAGAGCGAAAACGAAGTCTGTGAAAGCAGTGGTTACAGACAAAGATGACAACCCGACTAAGCCTACCAATCAGACTGCGGTTGATGATGGGGTTAGTCTCCAAAACCTTCAAACTCTGAATACAAATAAGGAAAAGAAAGTTGAGCCTAAGAGAAGTACAAGACTTCAGGAGAAATCCCTCAAGGGGAAGTAGCCTTCTTAGCAGTATGAGTAATCTTGATTGTAAAAACATGAGCATGACCGAGTTTGTTTTATTTCCCCCTTGTTATTGTATCTGCTCTGAACTTGGATCACTGGCATTAGACTTATATCAATATTTTGTTTGGTGTGATTTTAGGTCGGGATTCTATTTTAATAATGTATTTTGGTTACCAGACTTCTATTGCAGTCTGGTTTGGATTTTGCTTAACACGGGTTGCTAAAATTGTATATGCAGAGTATACCCGAGAGCACAGCTCCAAGTGTGTTGGTCGTTACACAGTCGGCCACGGGCATAGACTTCAATGCTACGCAGAGGTTTAAGCAGGATACTAAGCAGGCAGCAGCTGAAACTTATACGCAAGCGAAGGCTAAAGAGGTTAAGCAGAAGGAGAAGGTGAAGACTCCAATTAAACCTGTTGTCCAAGCACAGGTTACACCGGGATATAACCCTTGTGCTGCTATCACCAAGATGCAAGTGAAGGCACTTAATGATTACAACAAAAGACAGCCGTATGTCTTAACACTCTTAACTAGACGAGTAAGTTGTATGCCTAATCTCTACACTAATTGTCTAACAAGCGTATTGTTCTTTGTAGGGGTTATCCGATTAGGAAAGTGAACACTTCACTCCAATGGTATTATGATCTTCGCACTCCAAAGGAATGGCTGCATGACACGGTCAGTATGACTTCAATGGTTGTGAATTAAGAATTCGATTCCAATCTAATGTGGTTGTATATTCAGACTTCCCAATAAATTTGGTTGTATATTCAGACTTCCTAAGAAGTCTGGTTGTATATTCAGACTTCCCAATATATCTGGTTGTATATTCAGACTCCTCAGAATTCCTAATCTAATGTGGTTGTGTATCCAGACTTCCTAAGGAGTCTGGTTGTGTTTTGTTCTTTTATATTAACACATTTCTTGTCTTGATGCAGCATATTGATGCCGGGATTGATCTGTTAAGGCTTCGTCAACAGAGCCATCCAGAATGGTTCAGGAGCGATAGGATATGCTTCATTGACACACTCCTTCAGGCACTGTGGCGTCAACACTATCCACAATTTATTAAGAGCGGCGAGGGAGAGAATTCACCAGCCAGAACTAGAATGCTTCCTCCTGGTTGTTTTGATTACTTCACTGGTGATCTTCCCGTGTTCTGCAAATCAAAGAAGCTTTGGGGGCTGGAAATTGATGAGATCTACACCGCACTCCACATGGGCGGAAATCATTGGGTAGCAATTATGATTTCTATCACGGAAAGGCACGTAACAGTCTGGGACAGCATCCTTTCTGGGAAGACTGATGAGTCGGTCGGAGCGGCAGTGGCACCAATCTGTGAGATGTTTCCTTATGCGATGCACATCTTGGCCCCAGCTGCAGATGGATGGCCTTATCCCTTGGATCGTTACACCTTCTCGATTGACAGGAGCAAAGATCTTCCCCAAAATCAGCAAACGGGTGACTGTGGAGTGTACTGCTTGAAGTACATCGAGTTCCATTCACTAGGAATGCCGTGGCCAAAGTATCTCTGTGATAGGAACATCAAGCAGATCAGAGACAGGCTAGCTTTTGACATCATGTCTGAACTCGGGAGAACTGGTGAAGAAGGAGAACGTACGGAGTATGCATTGCTGGACTTCTATGGAAAGTAATAGACTTCTGATATCTTCTCCATATCTTTTGGACTCTCAAACACTGGATTATTGCATACATTTTCCCTATTTTCTTTTGCTGGGGTAAGGAACACAAATCCATCTTTTGGTGTGCTTGTTTATTTTTGTAACACACTTAAGCACTAATCCTAGTTATGTTTATTACTACGCTTGGTGAAACGGAACCCAAACAATTGAGACAAGTTTGAAAATCAGACTTCTGAAATACCATCATTACTACGTCAGACTTCGGAACCCAAACAATGAACCCTTAAAAATATCAGACTTCACTGAATTCCTAATCTAAATCAGACTTCAATGAACCACAAATATATCACACTTCATTACACCCTAAAACTTATCAGGCTTCACTGATACCACATTTCAGACTTCAAGCATTTCTAGTCAGCCCCAGGGTGTAGAAAATCCCAAACAATGAACCCTTAAAAATATCAGACTTCACTGAATTCCTAATCTAAATCAGACTTCAATGAACCACAAATATATCACACTTCATTACACCCTAAAACTTATCAGGCTTCACTGATACCACATTTCAGACTTCAAGCATTTCTAGTCAGCCCCAGGGTGTGGAAAATCCCAAACAATGAACCCTTAAAAATATCAAACTTCACTGAACCCTAAAATATATCAGACTTCAATGAACCACAAATGTATCACACTTCATTACACCCTAAAACTTATCAGGCTTCACTGATACCATATTTAAGACTTCAAGCATTTCTAGCCAGCCTCAGTGTGTGGACAATTAGGTTGTTTGTGGCCTGGTTGTCTACAATTCGAACAGCAATATTGCTTGTGCAGTTTCCGCGGTTTACTGCCCTTCTTCTTGGCGATTTCTAGCATAGATTGCGACCTTGACTTCTTTTGTCTTCCAGGCTTCCGCCTCTCTTCCGGCGGAAGGACACGCACGTTGTCATGACCAGCTGTGCCTTTTAAATCCTTTGGTAAGATGTTGCGTGAGTATGCAGCGTACAAGTAGTCCGTTCTGTAAGATGGACATACAAGGGTAGAAATGTGTAGCTCAAGTTCCGGTGCAGCGCATATGGCATGTAAGCAAGGTATCTTTTCTTAATCCCAAACACCACATTCACACGTATGATATTCCAAATCGACAACAAAATCCCTATGTCCTCCCTTAACAACAAACTGATACGTATCCACGCGTTCTGCCGTCATCATACATGCATAATATTCACGAATAGCCAGCAAATATTCAAATCCTCTGCTAAATGTTGTTGAGAGACTCATTGCATCTAGCCGCCTTTTACAAAACCACGTCCCTAGTTTCTCTTGTATAAACTCTAAAAGGAAAGATATGGGATATCCTTTTGCCTTCTTAACTGCGGAGTTTATAGATTCAGCAATGTTGCTCGTCTTTATGTTGTACATGTCTCCAACAATTCGAAAGAGGTTTACACAAGTAAGAACTAGAAAGTATTAAGAAAAACCATACGATTTCAGACTTCTTCTGTCGTCTGGTATATACTCAGACAGCAGGAGAAGTCTGGTAATAGTATCAGACATCAATAGAAGTCGAAGACGAAAATATTAAGTCTGACACTTATTGTCATACCGCACAAGTACCTGTCTCCGCCGAAATGGACGCGTGACCATAGCCTCACATCCGCCTCCTCCAGGTAATCAGCAAGTTCAAGATTTACCGCTCGTATGGAAGCCATGTTTCGGTCAAAATCGTAAATCGTATATGCGTAAGCCGCGTTTTTCACTAAGTACAGAAGATGTTTTCCCCTGAACTTGGTAACTATGTTATTTTGTAGATGGTAATAGCATATCCCTCGTTGTGCCCAAGGGAAAACTGCTTCACACGCATTCTTGATAGACTCGCATCTATCCGAGACTATGACCAAAGGATATTGGTCTGAGATGCATTCTTTCAGCTTTGTGAAAAATCATTCCCACGAGTCATCATTCTCAGAGTCTACAATTCCGATGGCCAACGGAAATATTTGAAAATTTCCGTCTTGTGCGGCCGCCACTAGCATAACACCCCCATACTTTCCATTAAGATGAGTACCATCCACCACAATGACTCTTCTAAGAAACGTAAACCCATATATGGAAGCTCCAAATGCTATAAATAGATATTTAAATCTATTCTTCTCATCTAGTTCAAGAGCAGTTACTGTTCCCGGGTTGGTTTGCCTGATTCCATGCAAAAAAGAAGGAAGTCTCTCGTACCCATCCTCCGCTGTTCCTCTCACAATCTTTTGAGCATGTAACAATGCTCTGTATGCGGTTGTGTAGCTCATCCTAATCCCAAACTGCTTCTTCATTGATACTTTAACATGATTTGGTGTTATACCCTCAATTATACCAAAAGATTCAGTAAACAACCAACCAATATAAACTGGAGTATAACGTTTGCGCGTAGACATCCGGTCCACCATCGAACATGTATGGGTTTTTGAATAGCTCATCACCCAATACTTGTTTGGTTCGCTCTTCACACACGCTCGAACCATCCACTTGCATCCTTCCACACGACATTTAGCCACAAAACGTGTCTTGTCAGACTTCACAGTCATGAATGCGAATTTCTTCAATATCGCCGTCAAACGTAGCTCTAATATTAGGTCATTTTTGCTATCAAAACACTTATGGAGAAAGATACCCTCAGACAAGTCCCTTTTGCCACCACACCGTTTACTAGTATCCTCCAACTCATATTTCTTATAATCTTCATCTTCTTCCACATCTACATCTTCATGTTTCACTTTCCCATATAAGCTATAATCATCATCGTCATGGTAAGCCTCAGCGTGTTTCCTGAAAACATTTTCAGGCACATCCAAATTTCCAACACCATCGTTTCCACCACCACCACAAACAGAATCATCCGAGATTGAGTCCACATCTTCCTCATCATTGACTTCATCATCTACGTCATCTTCGTCCACATCTTAAACTTCATATTTTTCATCACAATTCACCGCATCATCAACTTCCATAGCGGATCGGCTCGAGACACAAAGACGGATTAAATTCGTATTAGCTAACTCGACCATGCTCCTTACTTGTCTATCATTTGTGACATAAACCGGAGGGCTATCCGGATCCATTAGTTTCAAGAGTGCTTCCGGCAATTGATATGATAACACCACCAACTCGGTTGTCCTGTCCAGCATATAATCATCTTGTACAATCTCAACAAGTTCTTGATGTGTAGAACCATGGCGCAAAGTGATAAACCGCCCTCCTTTCACCTTATCAACCACAAAATGCCAAATCTGGTCTCTCACGACCCATTCACCAAAGTTAACAGGTAACTGAACCATTATCTGTATAAACAAACACGTATAAACCACATTAGAGATCTTTTGGTTAAAGCCAGACTTCTTGGAGAAGTCTGATGCTATTCGCTATCTTGCCAATATTATTCAAAAATTGATTTAAAAATAATTACCATATATAACAATGTAAAACTAACGCATGAGGAACATATAAAACTAACACACATTTATAAAATTTAAAATCAGCAAAATTAATCACAAATATAAAATAAAATGCATTTTTTAAGTTTTTAACATTTCAGACGGCTATAGCTGTCTGATAAAAGTGAAACAAGACCTCTATGGCTGTCTGAAAAAAGGGGTATTTTTGCAATTGAAATCGAAATGTCAGACAGCGGATGCAGTCTGAAATCTATCAGACAGCGTCAGCTGTCTGCTTTGGAAATTTTGTCAGACATCTTATGAAGTCTGAGAAAAAGGGTAGTTTTGCAATTGAATTTGAAATGTCAGACTTCTCTAAGAAGTCTGAAACCTTTCAGACTTCTCGGGGAAGTCTGACAAGAAGTCGAGGGTAGTTTTGCAATTGATTTTGAAATGTCAGACTTCAACAAGATAAGACATAAACGGCAGACTGAAAGTACAATTCAGATCTGAAAATCGACGATATGAAAAAAATTCTTACCAATGTCCGTTTTTAGTTTGTTCTTAGCCTCGACGATTTCCCAGAACGTCTAATATCACCGGAAACACGAATCCGAGACGTGTTGCTGTTTTTATAAGATGATACACGATTTCACAACTTTTGAATCGAAAAATCAAAGGGGAAAAGGGAGAAATCGGTCGGGATAACGTCTAAGCTCTATTCTTGAGCTTTAATTGAGCTTTAATGGTGGCAAAACGAGCTGGATTACACATTAACTCGTCGGCGATGGTGGGTGTCGTGGTTGTTGAGCATTGATGGTGATGGCATTTTCGTGAATATCCAAACAAATTTTGGGCCCTTTTGTCTTTTACCTAAAATGTCAGACTTCATATGAAGTCTGACGATGGCATTCTCGTGAATAACCAAGATAACTAAGGGGATAAATTAGCGCGCGAGAGGAAGGAGAGGGCCGAGGGTAGAATCAGGGTTGACTTCAATTTCAGGGGCATTTTTGCAATCAGCCCAATTTTAAAAGCGAAACATAAACTTTTTCAAGGAATATTTTTTGATGTACCGGATTCGAACCATTCACCTAAGGATATTATGCATCGACGACAGTCCTCCGCTCTACCAACTGAGTTAAATTAAGATTTATACGATAACTCTTTCATGAGCATATACTGTATACAATATATACACATCAGAAGTCGTAGCTTTAAACATATGACTAGTTTCCTGTCCTAAACTAAGAGAGATTGTCGTAGTATAAAACTTGTTGTTGAATCCTTTCAAACAGTCATGTATATTTACCAAATAAATACATGAAAATGTGATTGGGAGGATTAAAAGCATAATAAGCCAAGAGTTTTCTCTGATACCCGATAACCACTTCGCTATCAATATTGTTTTTCTTTCATAAAAAATCCTAAATGAAAATTATTTGCATTAGATTATGGTTAATAAAATTTCTGAGCTTTGAAAATAAGATAACCACTTCAAGAAGTAAAATCATAAACTTAATCCAAAAGATTAAATTCATAATTTGCCCTTCTATCCTACTTTCTTTTAATATTTTCTGGTTTAAAAACAAACTGTAGGTCTTGTGTACATTTAGTTTACTGAAGTTCTAAAAGAAGCTTAATTTTTTTTAGTATATACTCTTAGCTAGGCTTGTACATCATATAACTTTCGAGGAATAAATTATATATGCATAATAGTGTCAAACTACTTTGAAATCAAAAGGAAAAAGCAAAGACCAACAGAGATCCGACCTACCGGATTCGAACCAGTGACCTAAGGATTTTCTGCTTCAACTACAGTCCTCCGTTCTACCAACTGAGCTAAGGTCGGTTTAACAAAATAACAGTTCATTGATGTATATTAACACACAATATATCATGAATCCTTAAATTTTATATATGAATAGTAATATAAAAAATAAACAAATCCTTCAGTATGTAATATTTTAGTGCTGTTTGCTTTAAATTTAATACATTTTACAACAAAGGTTTACGAATCCTTTCTTAGTTTAATTTCCTATTAAGTCTCTTGCATTTTTTTCGAAAACGTTTTGGCAAAAGCGTGAACGGCAGGATTCGAACCTGCGCGGGCAAAGCCCACATGATTTCTAGTCATGCCCGATAACCACTCCGGCACGTCCACTTTTCATTTGTTGAAACCGAGTTGTATATAGTTTAAGCTCTGTATTTTGTTTATCCTTATTGTAGGTCACGAGGAGGACATACATGACTTGAATAAATATTTGATACAATTTACGAACAAGTAAAGATTCAAGCCTATAAATCCATTTTCTAAAACCAAACAATTTTGTCAAACTTTCTTTATTTTTATTCAACAAGAAGAATTGTGTCTAATTTTATACTCCCTAATATTCGGTGCAATTCTTACTTTGCTAGAAAATAGTTTTTATTCAGGTCAGTCAAAAATTAAAGGTCAACTATACACATCCACCTTATTTATATCTTGATAAAAAATATAGAGGGTGGGGAATGATTGTTTATAATAACTTAAACATAAAAGTCATGCAAGAAAATGGAAAGGGCTTCACTACCCACATGAAAACGTTTATGGCTTAGAGGAACATGCACAAAATTCTCCATTTTATTGATTCACTAGTGCACTATAGTTTTCTTGTTTGATCAAAGTTAATAGGCTAACTAAAAGTATTACATTGTCGGTTCTTGTACCACAAACATTTAAAGATCAAGAGAACAAAAATGTGTATGCATTTGAGATAAATCTAATGGTGTCTTATGAATTTACCTGTTCAAGTCATTATTTACAAGTCTAATTTTAAAAGCGAAACGAAAACTTTTTCAAGGAAATTTTTTTGATGTACCGGATTCGAACCATTCACCTAAGGATATTATGCATCGACAACAGTTATCCGCTCAACCAACTGAGTTAAATTAAGATTTATACGATAACTCTTGCACGTTCATAAACTGTATACAATATATACACATCAGTGTTCATATCTTTAAACATATGACTAGTTTCCTGTCCTAAACTAAGAGAGATTGTTGTAGTATAAAACTTGTTGTTGAGTCCTTTCAAACAGTCATGTATATTTACCAAATAAATACATGAAAATGTGATTGGGAGGATTAAAAGCATAACAAGCCAAGAGTTTTCTCTGATACCCGATAACCACTTTGCTATCAATATTGTTTTTCTTTCATAAAAAATCCTAGATGAAAATTATTTGCATTAGATTATGGTTAATAAAATTTCTGAGCTTTGAAAATAAGATAACCACATCAAGAAGTAAAATCATAAACTTAATCCAAAAGATTAAATTCATAATTTGCCCTTCTATCCTATTTTCTTTGAATATTTTCTGGTTTAGAAAACAAACTGTAGGTCTTGTGTACATTTAGTTTACCCAAGTTCTAAAAGAAGCTTAATTTTTTTTAGTATATACTCTTAGCTAGACTTGTACATCATATTACTTTCGAGGAATAAATTATATATGCATAATAATGTCAAACTACTTTGAAATCAAAAGGAAAAAGCAAAGACCAAAAGAGATCCGACCTACCGGATTCAAACCAGTGACCTAAGGATTTTCTTCTTCAACTACAGTCCTCCTCTCTACCAACTGAGCTAAGGTCGGTTTAACAAAATAACAGTTCATAGATGTATATTAACACACAATATATCATGAATCCTTAAATTATATATATGAATAGTACTATAAAAAATAAACAAATCCTTCAGTATGTAATATTTTAGTGCTGTTTGCTTTAAATTTAATACATTTTACAACAAAGGTTTACGAATCCTTTCTTAGTTTAATTTCCTTTTAAGTCTCTTGCATATTTTTTCAGGATTCGAACCTGCGCGGGCAAAGCCCACATTATTTCTAGTCATCCCCGATAACCACTCCGGCATGTCCACTTTTCATTTGTTGAAACCGAGTTGTATATAGTTTAAGCTTTATATTTTGTTTATCCTTATTGTAGGTCACAAGGAGGACATAAATGACTCGAATAAATATTTGATACAATTTACCAACAGGTAAAGATTCAAGCCTGTAAATCCATTTTTCTAAAACCAAACAATTGTGTCTAACTTTCTTTATTTTTTATTCAACAAGAAGAATTGTGTCTAACGTTAAACTTCCTAATATTCGTTGCAATTCTTACTTTGCTAGAAAATAGTTTTTATTCAGATCAGTCAAAAATTAAAGGTCAACTATACACATCCACCTTATTTTTATCTTGATAAACAATATAGAGGGTGGGGAATGATTGTTTATATTAACTTAAACATAAAAGTCATGCAAGAAAATGGAAAGGGCTTCACTACCCACATGAAAACGTTTATGGCTTAGAGGCACATGCACAAAATTCTCCAAAGGAAATTATTTATACATTTTATTGGTTCACTAGTGCACTATAGTTTTATTGTTTGATCAAAGTTATTAGGCTAACTAAATGTCTGTTCTTGTACCACAAACATTTATAGATCAAGACAACAAAAATGTGTATGCATTTGAGATAAATCTAATGGTGTCTTATGAATTTAGTTGTTCAAGACATTATTTACAAGTCTAATTTTAAAAGCAAAACCGAAACTTTTTCAAGGAAATTTTTTTGATGTAACGGATTCGAACCATTCACCTAAGGATATTATGCATCGACAACAGTCATCCACTCTACCAACTGAGTTAAATTAATATTTATAAGATAACTCTTGCATGAGCATATACTGTATACAATATATACACATCAGTGTTCGTAGCTTTAAACATATGACTAGTTTCCTGTCCTAAACTAAGAGAGATTGTCGTAGTATAAAACTTGTTGTTGAATCCTTTCAAACAGTCATGTATATTTACCAAATAAATACATGAAAATGTGATTGGGAGGATTAAAAGCATAACAAGCCAAGAGTTTTCTCTGATACCCGATAACCACTTTGCTATCAATATTGTTTTTCTTTCATAAAAAATCCTAGATGAAAATTATTTGCATTAGATTATGGTTAATAAAATTTCTGAGCTTTGAAAATAAGATAACCACATCAAGAAGTAAAATCATAAACTTAATCCAAAAGATTAAATTCATAATTTGCCCTTCTATCCTATTTTCTTTGAATATTTTCTGGTTTAAAAAACAAACTGTAGGTCTTGTGTACATTTAGTTTACCCAAGTTCTAAAAGAAGCTTAATTTTTTTTAGTATATACTCTTAGCTAGACTTGTACATCATATAACTTTCGAGGAATAAATTATATATGCATAATAATGTCAAACTACTTTGAAATCAAAAGGAAAAAGCAAAGACCAAAAGAGATCCGACCTACCGGATTCAAACCAGTGACCTACGGATTTTCTTCTTCAACTACAGTCCTCCTCTCTACCAACTGAGCTAAGGTCGGTTTAACAAAATAACAGTTCATAGATGTATATTAACACACAATATATCATGAATCCTTAAATTATATATATGAATAGTACTATAAAAAATAAACAAATCCTTCAGTATGTAATATTTTAGTGCTGTTTGCTTTAAATTTAATACATTTTACAACAAAGGTTTACGAATCCTTTCTTAGTTTAATTTCCTTTTAAGTCTCTTGCATATTTTTTCAGGATTCGAACCTGCGCGGGCAAAGCCCACATTATTTCTAGTCATCCCCGATAACCACTCCGGCATGTCCACTTTTCATTTGTTGAAACCGAGTTGTATATAGTTTAAGCTTTATATTTTGTTTATCCTTATTGTAGGTCACAAGGAGGACATAAATGACTCGAATAAATATTTGATACAATTTACCAACAAGTAAAGATTCAAGCCTGTAAATCCATTTTTCTAAAACCAAACAATTGTGTCTAACTTTCTTTATTTTTTATTCAACAAGAAGAATTGTGTCTAACGTTAAACTTCCTAATATTCATTGCAATTCTTACTTTGCTAGAAAATAGTTTTTATTCAGATCAGTCAAAAATTAAAGGTCAACTATACACATCCACCTTATTTTTATCTTGATAAACAATATAGAGGGTGGGGAATGATTGTTTATATTAACTTAAACATAAAAGTCATGCAAGAAAATGGAAAGGGCTTCACTACCCACATGAAAACGTTTATGGCTTAGAGGCACATGCACAAAATTCTCCAAAGGAAATTATTTATACATTTTATTGGTTCACTAGTGCACTATAGTTTTATTGTTTGATCAAAGTTATTAGGCTAACTAAAAGTATTACATTGTTTGTTCTTGTACCACAAACATTTATAGATCAAGACAACAAAAATGTGTATGCATTTGAGATAAATCTAATGGTGTCTTATGAATTTAGTTGTTCAAGACATTATTTACAAGTCTAATTTTAAAAGCAAAACCGAAACTTTTTCAAGGAAATATTTTTGATGTAACGGATTCGAACCATTCACCTAAGGATATTATGCATCGACAACAGTCATCCACTCTACCAACTGAGTTAAATTAATATTTATAAGATAACTCTTGCATGAGCATATACTGTATACAATATATACACATCAGTGTTCGTAGCTTTAAACATATGACTAGTTTCCTGTCCTAAACTAAGAGAGATTGTCGTAGTATAAAACTTGTTGTTGAATCCTTTCAAACAGTCATGTATATTTACCAAATAAATACATGAAAATGTGATTGGGAGGATTAAAAGCATAACAAGCCAAGAGTTTTCTCTGATACCCGATAACCACTTTGCTATCAATATTGTTTTTCTTTCATAAAAAATCCTAGATGAAAATTATTTGCATTAGATTATGGTTAATAAAATTTCTGAGCTTTGAAAATAAGATAACCACATCAAGAAGTAAAATCATAAACTTAATCCAAAAGATTAAATTCATAATTTGCCCTTCTATCCTATTTTCTTTGAATATTTTCTGGTTTAAAAAACAAACTGTAGGTCTTGTGTACATTTAGTTTACCCAAGTTCTAAAAGAAGCTTAATTTTTTTTAGTATATACTCTTAGCTAGACTTGTACATCATATAACTTTCGAGGAATAAATTATATATGCATAATAATGTCAAACTACTTTGAAATCAAAAGGAAAAAGCAAAGACCAAAAGAGATCCGACCTACCGGATTCAAACCAGTGACCTAAGGATTTTCTTCTTCAACTACAGTCCTCCTCTCTACCAACTGAGCTAAGGTCGGTTTAACAAAATAACAGTTCATAGATGTATATTAACACACAATATATCATGAATCCTTAAATTATATATATGAATAGTACTATAAAAAATAAACAAATCCTTCAGTATGTAATATTTTAGTGCTGTTTGCTTTAAATTTAATACATTTTACAACAAAGGTTTACGAATCCTTTCTTAGTTTAATTTCCTTTTAAGTCTCTTGCATATTTTTTCAGGATTCGAACCTGCGCGGGCAAAGCCCACATTATTTCTAGTCATCCCCGATAACCACTCCGGCATGTCCACTTTTCATTTGTTGAAACCGAGTTGTATATAGTTTAAGCTTTATATTTTGTTTATCCTTATTGTAGGTCACAAGGAGGACATAAATGACTCGAATAAATATTTGATACAATTTACCAACAAGTAAAGATTCAAGCCTGTAAATCCATTTTTCTAAAACCAAACAATTGTGTCTAACTTTCTTTATTTTTTATTCAACAAGAAGAATTGTGTCTAACGTTAAACTTCCTAATATTCGTTGCAATTCTTACTTTGCTAGAAAATAGTTTTTATTCAGATCAGTCAAAAATTAAAGGTCAACTATACACATCCACCTTATTTTTATCTTGATAAACAATATAGAGGGTGGGGAATGATTGTTTATATTAACTTAAACATAAAAGTCATGCAAGAAAATGGAAAGGGCTTCACTACCCACATGAAAACGTTTATGGCTTAGAGGCACATGCACAAAATTCTCCAAAGGAAATTATTTATACATTTTATTGGTTCACTAGTGCACTATAGTTTTATTGTTTGATCAAAGTTATTAGGCTAACTAAAAGTATTACATTGTTTGTTCTTGTACCACAAACATTTATAGATCAAGACAACAAAAATGTGTATGCATTTGAGATAAATCTAATGGTGTCTTATGAATTTAGTTGTTCAAGACATTATTTACAAGTCTAATTTTAAAAGCAAAACCGAAACTTTTTCAAGGAAATTTTTTTGATGTAACGGATTCGAACCATTCACCTAAGGATATTATGCATCGACAACAGTCATCCACTCTACCAACTGAGTTAAATTAATATTTATAAGATAACTCTTGCATGAGCATATACTGTATACAATATATACACATCAGTGTTCGTAGCTTTAAACATATGACTAGTTTCCTGTCCTAAACTAAGAGAGATTGTCGTAGTATAAAACTTGTTGTTGAATCCTTTCAAACAGTCATGTATATTTACCAAATAAATACATGAAAATTTGATTGGGAGGATTAAAAGCATAACAAGCCAAGAGTTTTCTCTGATACCCGATAACCACTTTGCTATCAATATTGTTTTTCTTTCATAAAAAATCCTAGATGAAAATTATTTGCATTAGATTATGGTTAATAAAATTTCTGAGCTTTGAAAATAAGATAACCACATCAAGAAGTAAAATCATAAACTTAATCCAAAAGATTAAATTCATAATTTGCCCTTCTATCCTATTTTCTTTGAATATTTTCTGGTTTAAAAAACAAACTGTAGGTCTTGTGTACATTTAGTTTACCCAAGTTCTAAAAGAAGCTTAATTTTTTTTAGTATATACTCTTAGCTAGACTTGTACATCATATAACTTTCGAGGAATAAATTATATATGCATAATAATGTCAAACTACTTTGAAATCAAAAGGAAAAAGCAAAGACCAAAAGAGATCCGACCTACCGGATTCAAACCAGTGACCTAAGGATTTTCTTCTTCAACTACAGTCCTCCTCTCTACCAACTGAGCTAAGGTCGGTTTAACAAAATAACAGTTCATAGATGTATATTAACACACAATATATCATGAATCCTTAAATTATATATATGAATAGTACTATAAAAAATAAACAAATCCTTCAGTATGTAATATTTTAGTGCTGTTTGCTTTAAATTTAATACATTTTACAACAAAGGTTTACGAATCCTTTCTTAGTTTAATTTCCTTTTAAGTCTCTTGCATATTTTTTCAGGATTCGAACCTGCGCGGGCAAAGCCCACATTATTTCTAGTCATCCCCGATAACCACTCCGGCATGTCCACTTTTCATTTGTTGAAACCGAGTTGTATATAGTTTAAGCTTTATATTTTGTTTATCCTTATTGTAGGTCACAAGGAGGACATAAATGACTCGAATAAATATTTGATACAATTTACCAACAAGTAAAGATTCAAGCCTGTAAATCCATTTTTCTAAAACCAAACAATTGTGTCTAACTTTCTTTATTTTTTATTCAACAAGAAGAATTGTGTCTAACGTTAAACTTCCTAATATTCGTTGCAATTCTTACTTTGCTAGAAAATAGTTTTTATTCAGATCAGTCAAAAATTAAAGGTCAACTATACACATCCACCTTATTTTTATCTTGATAAACAATATAGAGGGTGGGGAATGATTGTTTATATTAACTTAAACATAAAAGTCATGCAAGAAAATGGAAAGGGCTTCACTACCCACATGAAAACGTTTATGGCTTAGAGGCACATGCACAAAATTCTCCAAAGGAAATTATTTATACATTTTATTGGTTCACTAGTGCACTATAGTTTTATTGTTTGATCAAAGTTATTAGGCTAACTAAAAGTATTACATTGTTTGTTCTTGTACCACAAACATTTATAGATCAAGACAACAAAAATGTGTATGCATTTGAGATAAATCTAATGGTGTCTTATGAATTTAGTTGTTCAAGACATTATTTACAAGTCTAATTTTAAAAGCAAAACCGAAACTTTTTCAAGGAAATTTTTTTGATGTAACGGATTCGAACCATTCACCTAAGGATATTATGCATCGACAACAGTCATCCACTCTACCAACTGAGTTAAATTAAGATTTATAAGATAACTCTTGCATGAGCATATACTGTATACAATATATACACATCAGTGTTCGTAGCTTTAAACATATGACTAGTTTCCTGTCCTAAACTAAGAGAGATTGTCGTAGTATAAAACTTGTTGTTGAATCCTTTCAAACAGTCATGTATATTTACCAAATAAATACATGAAAATGTGATTGGGAGGATTAAAAGCATAACAAGCCAAGAGTTTTCTCTGATACCCGATAACCACTTTGCTATCAATATTGTTTTTCTTTCATAAAAAATCCTAGATGAAAATTATTTGCATTAGATTATGGTTAATAAAATTTCTGAGCTTTGAAAATAAGATAACCACATCAAGAAGTAAAATCATAAACTTAATCCAAAAGATTAAATTCATAATTTGCCCTTCTATCCTATTTTCTTTGAATATTTTCTGGTTTAAAAAACAAACTGTAGGTCTTGTGTACATTTAGTTTACCCAAGTTCTAAAAGAAGCTTAATTTTTTTTAGTATATACTCTTAGCTAGACTTGTACATCATATAACTTTCGAGGAATAAATTATATATGCATAATAATGTCAAACTACTTTGAAATCAAAAGGAAAAAGCAAAGACCAAAAGAGATCCGACCTACCGGATTCAAACCAGTGACCTAAGGATTTTCTTCTTCAACTACAGTCCTCCTCTCTACCAACTGAGCTAAGGTCGGTTTAACAAAATAACAGTTCATAGATGTATATTAACACACAATATATCATGAATCCTTAAATTATATATATGAATAGTACTATAAAAAATAAACAAATCCTTCAGTATGTAATATTTTAGTGCTGTTTGCTTTAAATTTAATACATTTTACAACAAAGGTTTACGAATCCTTTCTTAGTTTAATTTCCTTTTAAGTCTCTTGCATATTTTTTCAGGATTCGAACCTGCGCGGGCAAAGCCCACATTATTTCTAGTCATCCCCGATAACCACTCCGGCATGTCCACTTTTCATTTGTTGAAACCGAGTTGTATATAGTTTAAGCTTTATATTTTGTTTATCCTTATTGTAGGTCACAAGGAGGACATAAATGACTCGAATAAATATTTGATACAATTTACCAACAAGTAAAGATTCAAGCCTGTAAATCCATTTTTCTAAAACCAAACAATTGTGTCTAACTTTCTTTATTTTTTATTCAACAAGAAGAATTGTGTCTAACGTTAAACTTCCTAATATTCGTTGCAATTCTTACTTTGCTAGAAAATAGTTTTTATTCAGATCAGTCAAAAATTAAAGGTCAACTATACACATCCACCTTATTTTTATCTTGATAAACAATATAGAGGGTGGGGAATGATTGTTTATATTAACTTAAACATAAAAGTCATGCAAGAAAATGGAAAGGGCTTCACTACCCACATGAAAACGTTTATGGCTTAGAGGCACATGCACAAAATTCTCCAAAGGAAATTATTTATACATTTTATTGGTTCACTAGTGCACTATAGTTTTATTGTTTGATCAAAGTTATTAGGCTAACTAAAAGTATTACATTGTCTGTTCTTGTACCACAAACATTTATAGATCAAGACAACAAAAATGTGTATGCATTTGAGATAAATCTAATGGTGTCTTATGAATTTAGTTGTTCAAGACATTATTTACAAGTCTAATTTTAAAAGCAAAACCGAAACTTTTTCAAGGAAATTTTTTGATGTAACGGATTCGAACCATTCACCTAAGGATATTATGCATCGACAACAGTCATCCACTCTACCAACTGAGTTAAATTAATATTTATAAGATAACTCTTGCATGAGCATATACTGTATACAATATATACACATCAGTGTTCGTAGCTTTAAACATATGACTAGTTTCCTGTCCTAAACTAAGAGAGATTGTCGTAGTATAAAACTTGTTGTTGAATCCTTTCAAACAGTCATGTATATTTACCAAATAAATACATGAAAATGTGATTGGGAGGATTAAAAGCATAACAAGCCAAGAGTTTTCTCTGATACCCGATAACCACTTTGCTATCAATATTGTTTTTCTTTCATAAAAAATCCTAGATGAAAATTATTTGCATTAGATTATGGTTAATAAAATTTCTGAGCTTTGAAAATAAGATAACCACATCAAGAAGTAAAATCATAAACTTAATCCAAAAGATTAAATTCATAATTTGCCCTTCTATCCTATTTTCTTTGAATATTTTCTGGTTTAAAAAACAAACTGTAGGTCTTGTGTACATTTAGTTTACCCAAGTTCTAAAAGAAGCTTAATTTTTTTTAGTATATACTCTTAGCTAGACTTGTACATCATATAACTTTCGAGGAATAAATTATATATGCATAATAATGTCAAACTACTTTGAAATCAAAAGGAAAAAGCAAAGACCAAAAGAGATCCGACCTACCGGATTCAAACCAGTGACCTAAGGATTTTCTTCTTCAACTACAGTCCTCCTCTCTACCAACTGAGCTAAGGTCGGTTTAACAAAATAACAGTTCATAGATGTATATTAACACACAATATATCATGAATCCTTAAATTATATATATGAATAGTACTATAAAAAATAAACAAATCCTTCAGTATGTAATATTTTAGTGCTGTTTGCTTTAAATTTAATACATTTTACAACAAAGGTTTACGAATCCTTTCTTAGTTTAATTTCCTTTTAAGTCTCTTGCATATTTTTTCAGGATTCGAACCTGCGCGGGCAAAGCCCACATTATTTCTAGTCATCCCCGATAACCACTCCGGCATGTCCACTTTTCATTTGTTGAAACCGAGTTGTATATAGTTTAAGCTTTATATTTTGTTTATCCTTATTGTAGGTCACAAGGAGGACATAAATGACTCGAATAAATATTTGATACAATTTACCAACAAGTAAAGATTCAAGCCTGTAAATCCATTTTTCTAAAACCAAACAATTGTGTCTAACTTTCTTTATTTTTTATTCAACAAGAAGAATTGTGTCTAACGTTAAACTTCCTAATATTCGTTGCAATTCTTACTTTGCTAGAAAATAGTTTTTATTCAGATCAGTCAAAAATTAAAGGTCAACTATACACATCCACCTTATTTTTATCTTGATAAACAATATAGAGGGTGGGGAATGATTGTTTATATTAACTTAAACATAAAAGTCATGCAAGAAAATGGAAAGGGCTTCACTACCCACATGAAAACGTTTATGGCTTAGAGGCACATGCACAAAATTCTCCAAAGGAAATTATTTATACATTTTATTGGTTCACTAGTGCACTATAGTTTTATTGTTTGATCAAAGTTATTAGGCTAACTAAAAGTATTACATTGTTTGTTCTTGTACCACAAACATTTATAGATCAAGACAACAAAAATGTGTATGCATTTGAGATAAATCTAATGGTGTCTTATGAATTTAGTTGTTCAAGACATTATTTACAAGTCTAATTTTAAAAGCAAAACCGAAACTTTTTCAAGGAAATTTTTTTGATGTAACGGATTCGAACCATTCACCTAAGGATATTATGCATCGACAACAGTCATCCACTCTACCAACTGAGTTAAATTAATATTTATAAGATAACTCTTGCATGAGCATATACTGTATACAATATATACACATCAGTGTTCGTAGCTTTAAACATATGACTAGTTTCCTGTCCTAAACTAAGAGAGATTGTCGTAGTATAAAACTTGTTGTTGAATCCTTTCAAACAGTCATGTATATTTACCAAATAAATACATGAAAATGTGATTGGGAGGATTAAAAGCATAACAAGCCAAGAGTTTTCTCTGATACCCGATAACCACTTTGCTATCAATATTGTTTTTCTTTCATAAAAAATCCTAGATGAAAATTATTTGCATTAGATTATGGTTAATAAAATTTCTGAGCTTTGAAAATAAGATAACCACATCAAGAAGTAAAATCATAAACTTAATCCAAAAGATTAAATTCATAATTTGCCCTTCTATCCTATTTTCTTTGAATATTTTCTGGTTTAAAAAACAAACTGTAGGTCTTGTGTACATTTAGTTTACCCAAGTTCTAAAAGAAGCTTAATTTTTTTTAGTATATACTCTTAGCTAGACTTGTACATCATATAACTTTCGAGGAATAAATTATATATGCATAATAATGTCAAACTACTTTGAAATCAAAAGGAAAAAGCAAAGACCAAAAGAGATCCGACCTACCGGATTCAAACCAGTGACCTAAGGATTTTCTTCTTCAACTACAGTCCTCCTCTCTACCAACTGAGCTAAGGTCGGTTTAACAAAATAACAGTTCATAGATGTATATTAACACACAATATATCATGAATCCTTAAATTATATATATGAATAGTACTATAAAAAATAAACAAATCCTTCAGTATGTAATATTTTAGTGCTGTTTGCTTTAAATTTAATACATTTTACAACAAAGGTTTACGAATCCTTTCTTAGTTTAATTTCCTTTTAAGTCTCTTGCATATTTTTTCAGGATTCGAACCTGCGCGGGCAAAGCCCACATTATTTCTAGTCATCCCCGATAACCACTCCGGCATGTCCACTTTTCATTTGTTGAAACCGAGTTGTATATAGTTTAAGCTTTATATTTTGTTTATCCTTATTGTAGGTCACAAGGAGGACATAAATGACTCGAATAAATATTTGATACAATTTACCAACAAGTAAAGATTCAAGCCTGTAAATCCATTTTTCTAAAACCAAACAATTGTGTCTAACTTTCTTTATTTTTTATTCAACAAGAAGAATTGTGTCTAACGTTAAACTTCCTAATATTCGTTGCAATTCTTACTTTGCTAGAAAATAGTTTTTATTCAGATCAGTCAAAAATTAAAGGTCAACTATACACATCCACCTTATTTTTATCTTGATAAACAATATAGAGGGTGGGGAATGATTGTTTATATTAACTTAAACATAAAAGTCATGCAAGAAAATGGAAAGGGCTTCACTACCCACATGAAAACGTTTATGGCTTAGAGGCACATGCACAAAATTCTCCAAAGGAAATTATTTATACATTTTATTGGTTCACTAGTGCACTATAGTTTTATTGTTTGATCAAAGTTATTAGGCTAACTAAAAGTATTACATTGTTTGTTCTTGTACCACAAACATTTATAGATCAAGACAACAAAAATGTGTATGCATTTGAGATAAATCTAATGGTGTCTTATGAATTTAGTTGTTCAAGACATTATTTACAAGTCTAATTTTAAAAGCAAAACCGAAACTTTTTCAAGGAAATTTTTTTGATGTAACGGATTCGAACCATTCACCTAAGGATATTATGCATCGACAACAGTCATCCACTCTACCAACTGAGTTAAATTAATATTTATAAGATAACTCTTGCATGAGCATATACTGTATACAATATATACACATCAGTGTTCGTAGCTTTAAACATATGACTAGTTTCCTGTCCTAAACTAAGAGAGATTGTCGTAGTATAAAACTTGTTGTTGAATCCTTTCAAACAGTCATGTATATTTACCAAATAAATACATGAAAATTTGATTGGGAGGATTAAAAGCATAACAAGCCAAGAGTTTTCTCTGATACCCGATAACCACTTTGCTATCAATATTGTTTTTCTTTCATAAAAAATCCTAGATGAAAATTATTTGCATTAGATTATGGTTAATAAAATTTCTGAGCTTTGAAAATAAGATAACCACATCAAGAAGTAAAATCATAAACTTAATCCAAAAGATTAAATTCATAATTTGCCCTTCTATCCTATTTTCTTTGAATATTTTCTGGTTTAAAAAACAAACTGTAGGTCTTGTGTACATTTAGTTTACCCAAGTTCTAAAAGAAGCTTAATTTTTTTTAGTATATACTCTTAGCTAGACTTGTACATCATATAACTTTCGAGGAATAAATTATATATGCATAATAATGTCAAACTACTTTGAAATCAAAAGGAAAAAGCAAAGACCAAAAGAGATCCGACCTACCGGATTCAAACCAGTGACCTAAGGATTTTCTTCTTCAACTACAGTCCTCCTCTCTACCAACTGAGCTAAGGTCGGTTTAACAAAATAACAGTTCATAGATGTATATTAACACACAATATATCATGAATCCTTAAATTATATATATGAATAGTACTATAAAAAATAAACAAATCCTTCAGTATGTAATATTTTAGTGCTGTTTGCTTTAAATTTAATACATTTTACAACAAAGGTTTACGAATCCTTTCTTAGTTTAATTTCCTTTTAAGTCTCTTGCATATTTTTTCAGGATTCGAACCTGCGCGGGCAAAGCCCACATTATTTCTAGTCATCCCCGATAACCACTCCGGCATGTCCACTTTTCATTTGTTGAAACCGAGTTGTATATAGTTTAAGCTTTATATTTTGTTTATCCTTATTGTAGGTCACAAGGAGGACATAAATGACTCGAATAAATATTTGATACAATTTACCAACAAGTAAAGATTCAAGCCTGTAAATCCATTTTTCTAAAACCAAACAATTGTGTCTAACTTTCTTTATTTTTTATTCAACAAGAAGAATTGTGTCTAACGTTAAACTTCCTAATATTCGTTGCAATTCTTACTTTGCTAGAAAATAGTTTTTATTCAGATCAGTCAAAAATTAAAGGTCAACTATACACATCCACCTTATTTTTATCTTGATAAACAATATAGAGGGTGGGGAATGATTGTTTATATTAACTTAAACATAAAAGTCATGCAAGAAAATGGAAAGGGCTTCACTACCCACATGAAAACGTTTATGGCTTAGAGGCACATGCACAAAATTCTCCAAAGGAAATTATTTATACATTTTATTGGTTCACTAGTGCACTATAGTTTTATTGTTTGATCAAAGTTATTAGGCTAACTAAAAGTATTACATTGTTTGTTCTTGTACCACAAACATTTATAGATCAAGACAACAAAAATGTGTATGCATTTGAGATAAATCTAATGGTGTCTTATGAATTTAGTTGTTCAAGACATTATTTACAAGTCTAATTTTAAAAGCAAAACCGAAACTTTTTCAAGGAAATTTTTTTGATGTAACGGATTCGAACCATTCACCTAAGGATATTATGCATCGACAACAGTCATCCACTCTACCAACTGAGTTAAATTAAGATTTATAAGATAACTCTTGCATGAGCATATACTGTATACAATATATACACATCAGTGTTCGTAGCTTTAAACATATGACTAGTTTCCTGTCCTAAACTAAGAGAGATTGTCGTAGTATAAAACTTGTTGTTGAATCCTTTCAAACAGTCATGTATATTTACCAAATAAATACATGAAAATGTGATTGGGAGGATTAAAAGCATCATAAGCCAAGAGTTTTCTCTGATACCCGATAACCACTTTGCTATCAATATTGTTTTTCTTTCATAAAAAATCCTAGATGAAAATTATTTGCATTAGATTATGGTTAATAAAATTTCTGAGCTTTGAAAATAAGATAACCACTTCAAGAAGTAAAATCATAAAGTTAATCCAAAAGATTAAATTCATAATTTGCCCTTCTATCCTATTTTCTTTGAATATTTTCTGGTTTAAAAAACAAATTGTAGGTCTTGTGTACATTTAGTTTACCCAAGTTCTAAAAGAAGCTTAATTTTTTTTAGAATATACTCTTTGCTAGACTTGTACATCATATAACTTTCGGAATAAATTATATATGCATAATAATGTCAAACTACTTTGAAATCAAAGGAAAAAGCAAAGACCAAAAGAGATCCGACCTACCGGATTCAAACCAGTGACCTAAGGATTTTCTGCTTCAACTACAGTCCTCCGCTCTACCAACTGAGCTAAGGTCGGTTTAACAAAATAACAGTTCATAGATGTATATTAACACACAATATATCATGAATCCTTAAATTTTATATATGAATAGTACTATAAAAAATAAACAAATCCTTCAGTATGTAATATTTTAGTGCTGTTTGCTTTAAATTTAATACATTTTACAACAAAGGTTTACGAATCCTTTCTTAGTTTAATTTCCTTTTAAGTCTCTTGCATATTTTTGAAAACGTTTTGGCAAAAGCTTGAACGGCAGGATTCGAACCTGCGCGGGCAAAGCCCACATTATTTCTGTCATGCCCGATAACCACTCCGGCATGTCCACTTTTCATTTGTTGAAACCGAGTTGTATATAGTTTAAGCTTTATATTTTGTTTATCCTTATTGTAGGTCACAAGGAGGACATAAATGACTCGAATAAATATTTGATACAATTTACCAACAAGTAAAGATTCAAGCCTGTAGATCCATTTTTCTAAAACCAAACAATTGTGTCTAACTTTCTTTATTTTTTATTCAACAAGAAGAATTGTGTCTAACGTTAAACTCCCTAATATTCGGTGCAATTCTTACTTTGCTAGAAAATAGTTTTTATTCAGATCAGTCAAAAATTAAAGGTCAACTATACACATCCACCTTATTTTTATCTTGATAAACAATATAGAGGGTGGGGAATGATTGTTTATATTAACTTAAACATAAAAGTCATGCAAGAAAATGGAAAGGGCTTCACTACCCACATGAAAACGTTTATGGCTTAGAGGCACATGCACAAAATTCTCCAAAGGAAATTATTTATACATTTTATTGGTTCACTAGTGCACTATAGTTTTATTGTTTGATCAAAGTTATTAGGCTAACTAAAAGTATTACATTGTCTGTTCTTGTACCACAAACATTTAAAGATCAAGACAACAAAAATGTGCATGTATTTGAGATAAATCTAATGGTGTCTTATGAGTTTACCCGTTCAAGTTATTATTTACAAGTCTAATTTTAAAAGCGAAACCGAAACTTTTTCAAGTAAATTTTTTGATGTACCGGATTCGAACCATTCACCTAAGGATATTATGCATCGACAACTCATCCGCTCTACCAACTGAGTTAAATTAAGATTTATACGATAACTCTTTCATGAGCATATACTGTATACAATATATACACATCAGTGTTCGTAGCTTTAAACATATGACTAGTTTCCTGTCCTAAACTAAGAGAGATTGTCGTAGTATAAAACTTGTTGTTGAATCCTTTCGAACTGTCATGTATATTTACCAAATAAATACATGAAAATCTGATTGGGAGGATTAAAAGCATAATAAGCCTAGAGTTTTCTCTGATACCCGATAACCACTTTGCTATCAATATTGTTTTTCTTTCATAAAAAATCCTAGATGAAAATTATTTGCATTAGATTATGGTTAATAAAATTTCTGAGCTTTGAAAATAAGATAACCACTTCAAGAAGTAAAATCATAAACTTAATCCAAAAGATTAAATTCATAATTTGCCCTTCTATCTTATTTTCTTTGAATATTTTCTGGTTTAAAAAACAAATTGTAGGTCTTGTGTACATTTAGTTTACCCAAGTTCTAAAAGAAGCTTAGTTTTTTTTAGTATATACTCTTAGCTAGACTTGTACGTCATATAACTTTCGAGGAATAAATTATATATGCATAATAATGTCAAAATACTTTGAAATCAAAAGGAAAAAGCAAAGACCAAAAGAGATCCGACCTACCGGATTCGAACAAGTGACCTAAGGATTTTCTGCTTCAACTACAGTCCTCCGCTCTACCAACTGAGCTAAGGTCGGTTTAACAAAATAACAGTTTATTGATGTATATTAACACACAATATATCATGAATCCTTAAATTTTATATATGAATAGTACTATAAAAAATAAACAAATCCTTCAGTATGTAATATTTTAGTGTTGTTTGCTTTAAATGTAATACATTTTACAACAAAGGTTTACGAATCCTTTCTTAGTTTAATTTCCTTTTAAGTCTCTTGCATATTTTTTCAAAACGTTTTGGCAAAACCTTGAACGGCAGAATTCGAACCTGCGCGGGCAAAGCCCACATTATTTCTTGTCATGCCCGATAACCACTCCGGTATGTCCACTTTTCATTTGTTGAAACCGAGTTGTATATAGTTTAAGCTTTATATTTTGTTTATCCTTATTGTAGGTCACAAGGAGGACATAAATGACTCGAATAAAGATTAGATACAATTTACCAACAAGTAAAGATTCAAGCCTGTAAATCCATTTTCTAAAACCAAACAATTGTGTCTAACTCTCTTTATTTTTTATTCAAAAAGAAGAATTGTGTCTAACTTTAAACTCCTTAATATTCGGTGCAATTCTTACTTTGCTAGAAAATAGTTTTAATTCAGGTCAGTCAAAAATTAAAGGTCAACTATACACATCCACCTTATTTTTATCTTGATAAACATTATAGAGGGTGGGTAATGATTTTTATATTAACTTAAACATAAAAGTCATGCTAGAAAATGGAAAGGGCTTCACTACCCACATGAAAACGTTTATGGCTTAGAGGCACATGCATAAAACTCTCCAAAGGAAAATATTTATACATTTTATTGATTCACTAGTGCACTATAGTTTTCTTGTTTGATCAAAGTTAATAGGCTAACTAAAAGTATTACATTGTCGGTTCTTGTACCACAAACATTTAAAGATCAAGACAACAAAAATGTGTATGCATTTGAGATAAATCTAATGGTGTCTTATGAATTTACCTGTTCAAGTCATTATTTACAAGTCTAATTTTAAAACCGAAACGAAAACTTTTTCAAGGAAAATTTTTTGATGTACCGGATTCGAACCATTCACCTAAGGATATTATGCATCGACAACAGTTATCCGCTCAACCAACTGAGTTAAATTAAGATTTATACGATAACTCTTGCATGTGCATAAACTGTAAACAATATATACACATCAGTGTTCATATCTTTAAACAAATGACTAGTTTCCAGTTTTAAACTAAGAGAGATTGTCGTAGTATAAAACTTGTTGTTGAGTCCTTTCAAACAGTCATGTATATTTACCAAATAAATACATGAAAATGTGATTGGGAGGATTAAAAGCATAATAAGCCAAGAGTTTTCTCTGATACCCGATAATCACTTTGCTATCAATATTTTTTTTCTTTCATAAAAAAATCCTAGATGAAAATTATTTGCATTCGATTATGGTTAATAAAATTTCTGAGCTTTGAAAATAAGATAACCACTTCAAGAAGTAAAATCATAAACTTAATCCAAAAGATTAAATTCATAATTTTCTCTTCTATCTTATTTTCTTTGAATAATTTCTTGTTTAAAAAACAAATTGTAGGTCTTGTGTAAATTATGTTTACCCAAGTTGTAAAAGAAGTTTTTTTTTTTTTTTAGTATATACTCTTAGCTAGACTTGTACATCATATAACTTTCAAGGAATAAATTATATATGCATAATAATGTCAAACTACTTTGAAATCAAAAGAAAAAAGCAAAGACCAAAAGAGATCCGACCTACCGGATTCGAACCAGTGACCTAAGGATTTTCTGCTTCAACTACAGTCCTCCGCTCCACCAACTGAGCTAAGGTCGGTTTAACAAAATAACAGTTCATAGATGTATATTAACACACAATATATCATGAATCCTTAAATTTTATATATGAATAGTACTATAAAAAATAAACAAATCCTTCAGTATGTAATATTTTAGTGCTGTTTGCTTTAAATTTAATACATTTTACAACAAAGGTTTACGAATCCTTTCTTAGTTTAATTTCCTATTAAGTCTCTTGCATTTTTTTCGAAAACATTTTGGCAAAAGCGTGAACGGCAGGATTCGAACCTGCGCGGGCAAAGCCCACATGATTTCTAGTCATGCCCGATAACCACTCCGGCACGTCCACTTTTCATTTGTTGAAACCGAGTTGTATATAGTTTAAACTTTATATTTTGTTTATCCTTATTGTAGGTCACGAGGAGGACATAAATGACTCGAATAAATATTTGATACAATTTACCACAAGTAAAGATTCAAGCCTGTAAATCCATTTTCTAGAACCAAACAATTGTGTCTAACTTTCTTTCTTTTTATTCAGCAAGAAGAATTGTGTCTATCTTTAAACTCCCTAATATTCGGTGCAATTCTTACTTTGCTAGAAAATATGTTTTATTCAGGTCAATCAAAAATTAAAAGTCAACTATACACATCCACCTTATTTTTATCTTGATAAACATTATAGAGGGTGGGTAATGATTTTTATATTAACTTAAACATAAAAGTCATGCTAGAAAATGGAAAGGGCTTCACTACCCACATGAAAACGTTTATGGCTTAGAGGCACATGCATAAAATTCTCCAAAGGAAAATATTTATACATTTTATTGATTCACTAGTGCACTATAGTTTTCTTGTTTGATCAAAGTTAATAGGCTAACTAAAAGTATTACATTGTCGGTTCTTGTACCACAAACATTTAAAGATCAAGACAACAAAAATGTGTATGCATTTGAGATAAATCTAATGGTGTCTTATGAATTTACCTGTTCAAGTCATTATTTACAAGTCTAATTTTAAAACCGAAACGAAAACTTTTTCAAGGAAATTTTTTTGATGTACCGGATTCGAACCATTCACCTAAGGATATTATGCATCGACAACAGTTATCCGCTCAACCAACTGAGTTAAATTAAGATTTATACGATAACTCTTGCATGTGCATAAACTGTATACAATATATACACATCAGTGTTCATATCTTTAAACATATGACTAGTTTCCTGTCCTAAACTAAGAGAGATTGTCGTAGTATAAAACTTGTTGTTGAGTCCTTTCAAACAGTCATGTATATTTACCAAATAAATACATGAAAATGTGATTGAGAGGATTAAAAGCATAATAAGCCAAGAGTTTTCTCTGATACCCGATAATCACTTTGCTATCAATATTTTTTTTCTTTCATAAAAAAATCCTAGATGAAAATTATTTGCATTCGATTATGGTTAATAAAATTTCTGAGCTTTGAAAATAAGATAACCACTTCAAGAAGTAAAATCATAAACTTAATCCAAAAGATTAAATTCATAATTTTCTCTTCTATCTTATTTTCTTTGAATAATTTCTTGTTTAAAAAACAAATTGTAGGTCTTGTGTACATTATGTTTACCCAAGTTGTAAAAGAAGTTTTTTTTTTTTTTAGTATATACTCTTAGCTAGACTTGTACATCATATAACTTTCAAGGAATAAATTATATATGCATAATAATGTCAAACTACTTTGAAATCAAAAGAAAAAAGCAAAGACCAAAAGAGATCCGACCTACCGGATTCGAACCAGTGACCTAAGGATTTTCTGCTTCAACTACAGTCCTCCGCTCTACCAACTGAGCTAAGGTCGGTTTAACAAAATAACAGTTCATAGATGTATATTAACACACAATATATCATGAATCCTTAAATTTTATATATGAATAGTACTATAAAAAATAAACAAATCCTTCAGTATGTAATATTTTAGTGCTGTTTGCTTTAAATTTAATACATTTTAAAACAAAGGTTTACGAATCCTTTCTTAGTTTAATTTGCTATTAAGTCTCTTGCATTTTTTTCGAAAACGTTTTGGCAAAAGCGTGAACGGCAGGATTCGAACCTGCGCGGGCAAAGCCCACATGATTTCTAGTCATGCCCGATAACCACTCCGGCACGTCCACTTTTCATTTGTTGAAACCGAGTTGTATATAGTTTAAACTTTATATTTTGTTTATCCTTATTGTAGGTCACGAGGAGGACATAAATGACTCGAATAAATATTTGATACAATTTACCACAAGTAAAGATTCAAGCCTGTAAATCCATTTTCTAGAACCAAACAATTGTGTCTAACTTTCTTTCTTTTTATTCAGCAAGAAGAATTGTGTCTATCTTTAAACTCCCTAATATTCGGTGCAATTCTTACTTTGCTAGAAAATATGTTTTATTCAGGTCAATCAAAAATTAAAAGTCAACTATACACATCCACCTTATTTTTATCTTGATAAACATTATAGAGGGTGGGTAATGATTTTTATATTAACTTAAACATAAAAGTCATGCTAGAAAATGGAAAGGGCTTCACTACCCACATGAAAACGTTTATGGCTTAGAGGCACATGCATAAAATTCTCCAAAGGAAAATATTTATACATTTTATTGATTCACTAGTGCACTATAGTTTTCTTGTTTGATCAAAGTTAATAGGCTAACTAAAAGTATTACATTGTCGGTTCTTGTACCACAAACATTTAAAGATCAAGACAACAAAAATGTGTATGCATTTGAGATAAATCTAATGGTGTCTTATGAATTTACCTGTTCAAGTCATTATTTACAAGTCTAATTTTAAAACCGAAACGAAAACTTTTTCAAGGAAATTTTTTTGATGTACCGGATTCGAACCATTCACCTAAGGATATTATGCATCGACAACAGTTATCCGCTCAACCAACTGAGTTAAATTAAGATTTATACGATAACTCTTGCATGTGCATAAACTGTATACAATATATACACATCAGTGTTCATATCTTTAAACATATGACTAGTTTCCTGTCCTAAACTAAGAGAGATTGTCGTAGTATAAAACTTGTTGTTGAGTCCTTTCAAACAGTCATGTATATTTACCAAATAAATACATGAAAATGTGATTGAGAGGATTAAAAGCATAATAAGCCAAGAGTTTTCTCTGATACCCGATAATCACTTTGCTATCAATATTTTTTTTCTTTCATAAAAAAATCCTAGATGAAAATTATTTGCATTCGATTATGGTTAATAAAATTTCTGAGCTTTGAAAATAAGATAACCACTTCAAGAAGTAAAATCATAAACTTAATCCAATAGATTAAATTCATAATTTGCTCTTCTATCTTATTTTCTTTGAATAATTTCTTGTTTAAAAAACAAATTGTAGGTCTTGTGTACATTATGTTTACCCAAGTTGTAAAAGAAGTTTTTTTTTTTTTAGTATATACTCTTAGCTAGACTTGTACATCATATAACTTTCAAGGAATAAATTATATATGCATAATAATGTCAAACTACTTTGAAATCAAAAGAAAAAAAGCAAAGACCAAAAGAGATCCGACCTACCGGATTCGAACCAGTGACCTAAGGATTTTCTGCTTCAACTACAGTCCTCCGCTCTACCAACTGAGCTAAGGTCGGTTTAACAAAATAACAGTTCATAGATGTATATTAACACACAATATATCATGAATCCTTAAATTTTATATACGAATAGTACTATAAAAAATAAACAAATCCTTCAGTATGTAATATTTTAGTGCTGTTTGCTTTAAATTTAATACATTTTAAAACAAAGGTTTACGAATCCTTTCTTAGTTTAATTTGCTATTAAGTCTCTTGCATTTTTTTCGAAAACGTTTTGGCAAAAGCGTGAACGGCAGGATTCGAACCTGCGCGGGCAAAGCCCACATGATTTCTAGTCATGCCCGATAACCACTCCGGCACGTCCACTTTTCATTTGTTGAAACCGAGTTGTATATAGTTTAAACTTTATATTTTGTTTATCCTTATTGTAGGTCACGAGGAGGACATAAATGACTCGAATAAATATTTGATACAATTTACCACAAGTAAAGATTCAAGCCTGTAAATCCATTTTCTAGAACCAAACAATTGTGTCTAACTTTCTTTCTTTTTATTCAGCAAGAAGAATTGTGTCTATCTTTAAACTCCCTAATATTCGGTGCAATTCTTACTTTGCTAGAAAATATGTTTTATTCAGGTCAATCAAAAATTAAAAGTCAACTATACACATCCACCTTATTTTTATCTTGATAAACATTATAGAGGGTGGGTAATGATTTTTATATTAACTTAAACATAAAAGTCATGCTAGAAAATGGAAAGGGCTTCACTACCCACATGAAAACGTTTATGGCTTAGAGGCACATGCATAAAATTCTCCAAAGGAAAATATTTATACATTTTATTGATTCACTAGTGCACTATAGTTTTCTTGTTTGATCAAAGTTAATAGGCTAACTAAAAGTATTACATTGTCGGTTCTTGTACCACAAACATTTAAAGATCAAGACAACAAAAATGTGTATGCATTTGAGATAAATCTAATGGTGTCTTATGAATTTACCTGTTCAAGTCATTATTTACAAGTCTAATTTTAAAACCGAAACGAAAACTTTTTCAAGGAAAATTTTTTGATGTACCGGATTCGAACCATTCACCTAAGGATATTATGCATCGACAACAGTTATCCGCTCAACCAACTGAGTTAAATTAAGATTTATACGATAACTCTTGCATGTGCATAAACTGTATACAATATATACACATCAGTGTTCATATCTTTAAACATATGACTAGTTTCCTGTCCTAAACTAAGAGAGATTGTCGTAGTATAAAACTTGTTGTTGAGTCCTTTCAAACAGTCATGTATATTTACCAAATAAATACATGAAAATGTGATTGAGAGGATTAAAAGCATAATAAGCCAAGAGTTTTCTCTGATACCCGATAATCACTTTGCTATCAATATTTTTTTTCTTTCATAAAAAAATCCTAGATGAAAATTATTTGCATTCGATTATGGTTAATAAAATTTCTGAGCTTTGAAAATAAGATAACCACTTCAAGAAGTAAAATCATAAACTTAATCCAATAGATTAAATTCATAATTTGCTCTTCTATCTTATTTTCTTTGAATAATTTCTTGTTTAAAAAACAAATTGTAGGTCTTGTGTACATTATGTTTACCCAAGTTGTAAAAGAAGTTTTTTTTTTTTTAGTATATACTCTTAGCTAGACTTGTACATCATATAACTTTCAAGGAATAAATTATATATGCATAATAATGTCAAACTACTTTGAAATCAAAAGAAAAAAAGCAAAGACCAAAAGAGATCCGACCTACCGGATTCGAACCAGTGACCTAAGGATTTTCTGCTTCAACTACAGTCCTCCGCTCTACCAACTGAGCTAAGGTCGGTTTAACAAAATAACAGTTCATAGATGTATATTAACACACAATATATCATGAATCCTTAAATTTTATATACGAATAGTACTATAAAAAATAAACAAATCCTTCAGTATGTAATATTTTAGTGCTGTTTGCTTTAAATTTAATACATTTTAAAACAAAGGTTTACGAATCCTTTCTTAGTTTAATTTGCTATTAAGTCTCTTGCATTTTTTTCGAAAACGTTTTGGCAAAAGCGTGAACGGCAGGATTCGAACCTGCGCGGGCAAAGCCCACATGATTTCTAGTCATGCCCGATAACCACTCCGGCACGTCCACTTTTCATTTGTTGAAACCGAGTTGTATATAGTTTAAACTTTATATTTTGTTTATCCTTATTGTAGGTCACGAGGAGGACATAAATGACTCGAATAAATATTTGATACAATTTACCACAAGTAAAGATTCAAGCCTGTAAATCCATTTTCTAGAACCAAACAATTGTGTCTAACTTTCTTTCTTTTTATTCAGCAAGAAGAATTGTGTCTATCTTTAAACTCCCTAATATTCGGTGCAATTCTTACTTTGCTAGAAAATATGTTTTATTCAGGTCAATCAAAAATTAAAAGTCAACTATACACATCCACCTTATTTTTATCTTGATAAACATTATAGAGGGTGGGTAATGATTTTTATATTAACTTAAACATAAAAGTCATGCTAGAAAATGGAAAGGGCTTCACTACCCACATGAAAACGTTTATGGCTTAGAGGCACATGCATAAAATTCTCCAAAGGAAAATATTTATACATTTTATTGATTCACTAGTGCACTATAGTTTTCTTGTTTGATCAAAGTTAATAGGCTAACTAAAAGTATTACATTGTCGGTTCTTGTACCACAAACATTTAAAGATCAAGACAACAAAAATGTGTATGCATTTGAGATAAATCTAATGGTGTCTTATGAATTTACCTGTTCAAGTCATTATTTACAAGTCTAATTTTAAAACCGAAACGAAAACTTTTTCAAGGAAAATTTTTTGATGTACCGGATTCGAACCATTCACCTAAGGATATTATGCATCGACAACAGTTATCCGCTCAACCAACTGAGTTAAATTAAGATTTATACGATAACTCTTGCATGTGCATAAACTGTATACAATATATACACATCAGTGTTCATATCTTTAAACATATGACTAGTTTCCTGTCCTAAACTAAGAGAGATTGTCGTAGTATAAAACTTGTTGTTGAGTCCTTTCAAACAGTCATGTATATTTACCAAATAAATACATGAAAATGTGATTGAGAGGATTAAAAGCATAATAAGCCAAGAGTTTTCTCTGATACCCGATAATCACTTTGCTATCAATATTTTTTTTCTTTCATAAAAAAATCCTAGATGAAAATTATTTGCATTCGATTATGGTTAATAAAATTTCTGAGCTTTGAAAATAAGATAACCACTTCAAGAAGTAAAATCATAAACTTAATCCAATAGATTAAATTCATAATTTGCTCTTCTATCTTATTTTCTTTGAATAATTTCTTGTTTAAAAAACAAATTGTAGGTCTTGTGTACATTATGTTTACCCAAGTTGTAAAAGAAGTTTTTTTTTTTTTAGTATATACTCTTAGCTAGACTTGTACATCATATAACTTTCAAGGAATAAATTATATATGCATAATAATGTCAAACTACTTTGAAATCAAAAGAAAAAAAGCAAAGACCAAAAGAGATCCGACCTACCGGATTCGAACCAGTGACCTAAGGATTTTCTGCTTCAACTACAGTCCTCCGCTCTACCAACTGAGCTAAGGTCGGTTTAACAAAATAACAGTTCATAGATGTATATTAACACACAATATATCATGAATCCTTAAATTTTATATACGAATAGTACTATAAAAAATAAACAAATCCTTCAGTATGTAATATTTTAGTGCTGTTTGCTTTAAATTTAATACATTTTAAAACAAAGGTTTACGAATCCTTTCTTAGTTTAATTTGCTATTAAGTCTCTTGCATTTTTTTCGAAAACGTTTTGGCAAAAGCGTGAACGGCAGGATTCGAACCTGCGCGGGCAAAGCCCACATGATTTCTAGTCATGCCCGATAACCACTCCGGCACGTCCACTTTTCATTTGTTGAAACCGAGTTGTATATAGTTTAAACTTTATATTTTGTTTATCCTTATTGTAGGTCACGAGGAGGACATAAATGACTCGAATAAATATTTGATACAATTTACCACAAGTAAAGATTCAAGCCTGTAAATCCATTTTCTAGAACCAAACAATTGTGTCTAACTTTCTTTCTTTTTATTCAGCAAGAAGAATTGTGTCTATCTTTAAACTCCCTAATATTCGGTGCAATTCTTACTTTGCTAGAAAATATGTTTTATTCAGGTCAATCAAAAATTAAAAGTCAACTATACACATCCACCTTATTTTTATCTTGATAAACATTATAGAGGGTGGGTAATGATTTTTATATTAACTTAAACATAAAAGTCATGCTAGAAAATGGAAAGGGCTTCACTACCCACATGAAAACGTTTATGGCTTAGAGGCACATGCATAAAATTCTCCAAAGGAAAATATTTATACATTTTATTGATTCACTAGTGCACTATAGTTTTCTTGTTTGATCAAAGTTAATAGGCTAACTAAAAGTATTACATTGTCGGTTCTTGTACCACAAACATTTAAAGATCAAGACAACAAAAATGTGTATGCATTTGAGATAAATCTAATGGTGTCTTATGAATTTACCTGTTCAAGTCATTATTTACAAGTCTAATTTTAAAACCGAAACGAAAACTTTTTCAAGGAAAATTTTTTGATGTACCGGATTCGAACCATTCACCTAAGGATATTATGCATCGACAACAGTTATCCGCTCAACCAACTGAGTTAAATTAAGATTTATACGATAACTCTTGCATGTGCATAAACTGTATACAATATATACACATCAGTGTTCATATCTTTAAACATATGACTAGTTTCCTGTCCTAAACTAAGAGAGATTGTCGTAGTATAAAACTTGTTGTTGAGTCCTTTCAAACAGTCATGTATATTTACCAAATAAATACATGAAAATGTGATTGAGAGGATTAAAAGCATAATAAGCCAAGAGTTTTCTCTGATACCCGATAATCACTTTGCTATCAATATTTTTTTTCTTTCATAAAAAAATCCTAGATGAAAATTATTTGCATTCGATTATGGTTAATAAAATTTCTGAGCTTTGAAAATAAGATAACCACTTCAAGAAGTAAAATCATAAACTTAATCCAATAGATTAAATTCATAATTTGCTCTTCTATCTTATTTTCTTTGAATAATTTCTTGTTTAAAAAACAAATTGTAGGTCTTGTGTACATTATGTTTACCCAAGTTGTAAAAGAAGTTTATTTTTTTTTAGTATATACTCTTAGCTAGACTTGTACATCATATAACTTTCAAGGAATAAATTATATATGCATAATAATGTCAAACTACTTTGAAATCAAAAGAAAAAAAGCAAAGACCAAAAGAGATCCGACCTACCGGATTCGAACCAGTGACCTAAGGATTTTCTGCTTCAACTACAGTCCTCCGCTCTACCAACTGAGCTAAGGTCGGTTTAACAAAATAACAGTTCATAGATGTATATTAACACACAATATATCATGAATCCTTAAATTTTATATAAGAATAGTACTATAAAAAATAAACAAATCCTTCAGTATGTAATATTTTAGTGCTGTTTGCTTTAAATTTAATACATTTTAAAACAAAGGTTTACGAATCCTTTCTTAGTTTAATTTGCTATTAAGTCTCTTGCATTTTTTTCGAAAACGTTTTGGCAAAAGCGTGAACGGCAGGATTCGAACCTGCGCGGGCAAAGCCCACATGATTTCTAGTCATGCCCGATAACCACTCCGGCACGTCCACTTTTCATTTGTTGAAACCGAGTTGTATATAGTTTAAACTTTATATTTTGTTTATCCTTATTGTAGGTCACGAGGAGGACATAAATGACTCGAATAAATATTTGATACAATTTACCACAAGTAAAGATTCAAGCCTGTAAATCCATTTTCTAGAACCAAACAATTGTGTCTAACTTTCTTTCTTTTTATTCAGCAAGAAGAATTGTGTCTATCTTTAAACTCCCTAATATTCGGTGCAATTCTTACTTTGCTAGAAAATATGTTTTATTCAGGTCAATCAAAAATTAAAAGTCAACTATACACATCCACCTTATTTTTATCTTGATAAACATTATAGAGGGTGGGTAATGATTTTTATATTAACTTAAACATAAAAGTCATGCTAGAAAATGGAAAGGGCTTCACTACCCACATGAAAACGTTTATGGCTTAGAGGCACATGCATAAAATTCTCCAAAGGAAAATATTTATACATTTTATTGATTCACTAGTGCACTATAGTTTTCTTGTTTGATCAAAGTTAATAGGCTAACTAAAAGTATTACATTGTCGGTTCTTGTACCACAAACATTTAAAGATCAAGACAACAAAAATGTGTATGCATTTGAGATAAATCTAATGGTGTCTTATGAATTTACCTGTTCAAGTCATTATTTACAAGTCTAATTTTAAAACCGAAACGAAAACTTTTTCAAGGAAAATTTTTTGATGTACCGGATTCGAACCATTCACCTAAGGATATTATGCATCGACAACAGTTATCCGCTCAACCAACTGAGTTAAATTAAGATTTATACGATAACTCTTGCATGTGCATAAACTGTATACAATATATACACATCAGTGTTCATATCTTTAAACATATGACTAGTTTCCTGTCCTAAACTAAGAGAGATTGTCGTAGTATAAAACTTGTTGTTGAGTCCTTTCAAACAGTCATGTATATTTACCAAATAAATACATGAAAATGTGATTGAGAGGATTAAAAGCATAATAAGCCAAGAGTTTTCTCTGATACCCGATAATCACTTTGCTATCAATATTTTTTTTCTTTCATAAAAAAATCCTAGATGAAAATTATTTGCATTCGATTATTGTTAATAAAATTTCTGAGCTTTGAAAATAAGATAACCACTTCAAGAAGTAAAATCATAAACTTAATCCAATAGATTAAATTCATAATTTGCTCTTCTATCTTATTTTCTTTGAATAATTTCTTGTTTAAAAAACAAATTGTAGGTCTTGTGTACATTATGTTTACCCAAGTTGTAAAAGAAGTTTATTTTTTTTTAGTATATACTCTTAGCTAGACTTGTACATCATATAACTTTCAAGGAATAAATTATATATGCATAATAATGTCAAACTACTTTGAAATCAAAAGAAAAAAAGCAAAGACCAAAAGAGATCCGACCTACCGGATTCGAACCAGTGACCTAAGGATTTTCTGCTTCAACTACAGTCCTCCGCTCTACCAACTGAGCTAAGGTCGGTTTAACAAAATAACAGTTCATAGATGTATATTAACACACAATATATCATGAATCCTTAAATTTTATATATGAATAGTACTATAAAAAATAAACAAATCCTTCAGTATGTAATATTTTAGTGCTGTTTGCTTTAAATTTAATACATTTTACAACAAAGGTTTACGAATCCTTTCTTAGTTTAATTTGCTATTAAGTCTCTTGCATTTTTTTCGAAAACGTTTTGGCAAAAGCGTGAACGGCAGGATTCGAACCTGCGCGGGCAAAGCCCACATGATTTCTAGTCATGCCCGATAACCACTCCGGCACGTCCACTTTTCATTTGTTGAAACCGAGTTGTATATAGTTTAAACTTTATATTTTGTTTATCCTTATTGTAGGTCACGAGGAGGACATAAATGACTCGAATAAATATTTGATACAATTTACCACAAGTAAAGATTCAAGCCTGTAAATCCATTTTCTAGAACCAAACAATTGTGTCTAACTTTCTTTCTTTTTATTCAGCAAGAAGAATTGTGTCTATCTTTAAACTCCCTAATATTCGGTGCAATTCTTACTTTGCTAGAAAATATGTTTTATTCAGGTCAATCAAAAATTAAAAGTCAACTATACACATCCACCTTATTTTTATCTTGATAAACATTATAGAGGGTGGGTAATGATTTTTATATTAACTTAAACATAAAAGTCATGCTAGAAAATGGAAAGGGCTTCACTACCCACATGAAAACGTTTATGGCTTAGAGGCACATGCATAAAATTCTCCAAAGGAAAATATTTATACATTTTATTGATTCACTAGTGCACTATAGTTTTCTTGTTTGATCAAAGTTAATAGGCTAACTAAAAGTATTACATTGTCGGTTCTTGTACCACAAACATTTAAAGATCAAGACAACAAAAATGTGTATGCATTTGAGATAAATCTAATGGTGTCTTATGAATTTACCTGTTCAAGTCATTATTTACAAGTCTAATTTTAAAACCGAAACGAAAACTTTTTCAAGGAAAATTTTTTGATGTACCGGATTCGAACCATTCACCTAAGGATATTATGCATCGACAACAGTTATCCGCTCAACCAACTGAGTTAAATTAAGATTTATACGATAACTCTTGCATGTGCATAAACTGTATACAATATATACACATCAGTGTTCATATCTTTAAACATATGACTAGTTTCCTGTCCTAAACTAAGAGAGATTGTCGTAGTATAAAACTTGTTGTTGAGTCCTTTCAAACAGTCATGTATATTTACCAAATAAATACATGAAAATGTGATTGAGAGGATTAAAAGCATAATAAGCCAAGAGTTTTCTCTGATACCCGATAATCACTTTGCTATCAATATTTTTTTTCTTTCATAAAAAAATCCTAGATGAAAATTATTTGCATTAGATTATGGTTAATAAAATTTCTGAGCTTTGAAAATAAGATAACCACTTCAAGAAGTAAAATCATAAACTTAATCCAAAAGATTAAATTCATAATTTGCTCTTCTATCTTATTTTCTTTGAATATTTTCTTGTTTAAAAAACAAACTGTAGGTCTTGTGTACATTATGTTTACCCAAGTTGTAAAAGAAGTTTATTTTTTTTTAGTATATACTCTTAGCTAGACTTGTACATCATATAACTTTCAAGGAATAAATTATATATGCATAATAATGTCAAACTACTTTGAAATCAAAAGAAAAAAAGCAAAGACCAAAAGAGATCCGACCTACCGGATTCGAACCAGTGACCTAAGGATTTTCTGCTTCAACTACAGTCCTCCGCTCTACCAACTGAGCTAAGGTCGGTTTAACAAAATAACAGTTCATAGATGTATATTAACACACAATATATCATGAATCCTTAAATTTTATATACGAATAGTACTATAAAAAATAAACAAATCCTTCAGTATGTAATATTTTAGTGCTGTTTGCTTTAAATTTAATACATTTTAAAACAAAGGTTTACGAATCCTTTCTTAGTTTAATTTGCTATTAAGTCTCTTGCATTTTTTTCGAAAACGTTTTGGCAAAAGCGTGAACGGCAGGATTCGAACCTGCGCGGGCAAAGCCCACATGATTTCTAGTCATGCCCGATAACCACTCCGGCACGTCCACTTTTCATTTGTTGAAACCGAGTTGTATATAGTTTAAACTTTATATTTTGTTTATCCTTATTGTAGGTCACGAGGAGGACATAAATGACTCGAATAAATATTTGATACAATTTACCACAAGTAAAGATTCAAGCCTGTAAATCCATTTTCTAGAACCAAACAATTGTGTCTAACTTTCTTTCTTTTTATTCAGCAAGAAGAATTGTGTCTATCTTTAAACTCCCTAATATTCGGTGCAATTCTTACTTTGCTAGAAAATATGTTTTATTCAGGTCAATCAAAAATTAAAAGTCAACTGTACACATCCACCTTATTTTTATCTTGATAAACATTATAGAGGGTGGGTAATGATTTTTATATTAACTTAAACATAAAAGTCATGCTAGAAAATGGAAAGGGCTTCACTACCCACATGAAAACGTTTATGGCTTAGAGGCACATGCATAAAATTCTCCAAAGGAAAATATTTATACATTTTATTGATTCACTAGTGCACTATAGTTTTCTTGTTTGATCAAAGTTAATAGGCTAACTAAAAGTATTACATTGTCGGTTCTTGTACCACAAACATTTAAAGATCAAGACAACAAAAATGTGTATGCATTTGAGATAAATCTAATGGTGTCTTATGAATTTACCTGTTCAAGTCATTATTTACAAGTCTAATTTTAAAACCGAAACGAAAACTTTTTCAAGGAAAATCTTTTGATGTACCGGATTCGAACCATTCACCTAAGGATATTATGCATCGACAACAGTTATCCGCTCAACCAACTGAGTTAAATTAAGATTTATACGATAACTCTTGCATGTGCATAAACTGTATACAATATATACACATCAGTGTTCATATCTTTAAACATATGACTAGTTTCCTGTCCTAAACTAAGAGAGATTGTCGTAGTATAAAACTTGTTGTTGAGTCCTTTCAAACAGTCATGTATATTTACCAAATAAATACATGAAAATGTGATTGAGAGGATTAAAAGCATAATAAGCCAAGAGTTTTCTCTGATACCCGATAATCACTTTGCTATCAATATTTTTTTTCTTTCATAAAAAAATCCTAGATGAAAATTATTTGCATTCGATTATGGTTAATAAAATTTCTGAGCTTTGAAAATAAGATAACCACTTCAAGAAGTAAAATCATAAACTTAATCCAATAGATTAAATTCATAATTTGCTCTTCTATCTTATTTTCTTTGAATAATTTCTTGTTTAAAAAACAAACTGTAGGTCTTGTGTACATTATGTTTACCCAAGTTGTAAAAGAAGTTTATTTTTTTTAGTATATACTCTTAGCTAGACTTGTACATCATATAACTTTCAAGGAATAAATTATATATGCATAATAATGTCAAACTACTTTGAAATCAAAAGAAAAAAAGCAAAGACCAAAAGAGATCCGACCTACCGGATTCGAACCAGTGAACTAAGGATTTTCTGCTTCAACTACAGTCCTCCGCTCTACCAACTGAGCTATGGTCGGTTTAACAAAATTACAGTTCATAGATGTATATTAACACACAATATATCATGAATCCTTAAATTTTATATACGAATAGTACTATAAAAATAAACAAATCCTTCAGTATATAATATTTTAGTGATGTTTGCTTTAAATTTAATACATTTTAAAATAAAGGTTTACGAATCCTTTCTTAGTTTAATTTGCTATTAAGTCTCTTGCATTTTTTTCGAAAACGTTTTGGCAAAAGCGTGAACGGCAGGATTCGAACCTGCGCGGGCAAAGCCCACATGATTTCTAGTCATGCCCGATAACCACTCTGGCACGTCCACTTTTCATTTGTTGAAACCGAGTTGTATATAGTTTAAACTTTATATTTTGTTTATCCTTATTGTAGGTCACGAGGAGGACATAAATGACTCGAATAAATATTTGATACAATTTACCACAAGTAAAGATTCAAGCCTGTAAATCCATTTTCTAGAACCAAACAATTGTGTCTAACTTTCTTTCTTTTTATTCAGCAAGAAGAATTGTGTATATCTTTAAACTCCCTAATATTCGGTGCAATTCTTACTTTGCTAGAAAATATGTTTTATTCAGGTCAATCAAAAATTAAAAGTCAACTGTACACATCCACCTTATTTTTATCTTGATAAACATTATAGAGGGTGGGTAATGATTTTTATATTAACTTAAACATAAAAGTCATGCTAGAAAATGGAAAGGGCTTCACTACCCACATGAAAACGTTTATGGCTTAGAGGCACATGCATAAAATTCTCCAAAGGAAAATATTTATACATTTTATTGATTCACTAGTGCACTATAGTTTTCTTGTTTGATCAAAGTTAATAGGCTAACTAAAAGTATTACATTGTCGGTTCTTGTACCACAAACATTTAAAGATCAAGACAACAAAAATGTGTATGCATTTGAGATAAATCTAATGGTGTCTTATGAATTTACCTGTTCAAGTCATTATTTACAAGTCTAATTTTAAAACCGAAACGAAAACTTTTTCAAGGAAAATCTTTTGATGTACCGGATTCGAACCATTCACCTAAGGATATTATGCATCGACAACAGTTATCCGCTCAACCAACTGAGTTAAATTAAGATTTATACGATAACTCTTGCATGTGCATAAACTGTATACAATATATACACATCAGTGTTCATATCTTTAAACATATGACTAGTTTCCTGTCCTAAACTAAGAGAGATTGTCGTAGTATAAAACTTGTTGTTGAGTCCTTTCAAACAGTCATGTATATTTACCAAATAAATACATGAAAATGTGATTGAGAGGATTAAAAGCATAATAAGCCAAGAGTTTTCTCTGATACCCGATAATCACTTTGCTATCAATATTTTTTTTCTTTCATAAAAAAATCCTAGATGAAAATTATTTGCATTCGATTATGGTTAATAAAATTTCTGAGCTTTGAAAATAAGATAACCACTTCAAGAAGTAAAATCATAAACTTAATCCAATAGATTAAATTCATAATTTGCTCTTCTATCTTATTTTCTTTGAATAATTTCTTGTTTAAAAAACAAACTGTAGGTCTTGTGTACATTATGTTTACCCAAGTTGTAAAAGAAGTTTATTTTTTTTAGTATATACTCTTAGCTAGACTTGTACATCATATAACTTTCAAGGAATAAATTATATATGCATAATAATGTCAAACTACTTTGAAATCAAAAGAAAAAAAGCAAAGACCAAAAGAGATCCGACCTACCGGATTCGAACCAGTGACCTAAGGATTTTCTGCTTCAACTACAGTCCTCCGCTCTACCAACTGAGCTAAGGTCGGTTTAACAAAATTACAGTTCATAGATGTATATTAACACACAATATATCATGAATCCTTAAATTTTATATAAGAATAGTACTATAAAAAATAAACAAATCCTTCAGTATGTAATATTTTAGTGCTGTTTGCTTTAAATTTAATACATTTTAAAACAAAGGTTTACGAATCCTTTCTTAGTTTAATTTGCTATTAAGTCTCTTGCATTTTTTTCGAAAACGTTTTGGCAAAAGCGTGAACGGCAGGATTCGAACCTGCGCGGGCAAAGCCCACATGATTTCTAGTCATGCCCGATAACCACTCTGGCACGTCCACTTTTCATTTGTTGAAACCGAGTTGTATATAGTTTAAACTTTATATTTTGTTTATCCTTATTGTAGGTCACGAGGAGGACATAAATGACTCGAATAAATATTTGATACAATTTACCACAAGTAAAGATTCAAGCCTGTAAATCCATTTTCTAGAACCAAACAATTGTGTCTAACTTTCTTTCTTTTTATTCAGCAAGAAGAATTGTGTCTATCTTTAAACTCCCTAATATTCGGTGCAATTCTTACTTTGCTAGAAAATATGTTTTATTCAGGTCAATCAAAAATTAAAAGTCAACTGTACACATCCACCTTATTTTTATCTTGATAAACATTATAGAGGGTGGGTAATGATTTTTATATTAACTTAAACATAAAAGTCATGCTAGAAAATGGAAAGGGCTTCACTACCCACATGAAAACGTTTATGGCTTAGAGGCACATGCATAAAATTCTCCAAAGGAAAATATTTATACATTTTATTGATTCACTAGTGCACTATAGTTTTCTTGTTTGATCAAAGTTAATAGGCTAACTAAAAGTATTACATTGTCGGTTCTTGTACCACAAACATTTAAAGATCAAGACAACAAAAATGTGTATGCATTTGAGATAAATCTAATGGTGTCTTATGAATTTACCTGTTCAAGTCATTATTTACAAGTCTAATTTTAAAACCGAAACGAAAACTTTTTCAAGGAAAATCTTTTGATGTACCGGATTCGAACCATTCACCTAAGGATATTATGCATCGACAACAGTTATCCGCTCAACCAACTGAGTTAAATTAAGATTTATACGATAACTCTTGCATGTGCATAAACTGTATACAATATATACACATCAGTGTTCATATCTTTAAACATATGACTAGTTTCCTGTCCTAAACTAAGAGAGATTGTCGTAGTATAAAACTTGTTGTTGAGTCCTTTCAAACAGTCATGTATATTTACCAAATAAATACATGAAAATGTGATTGAGAGGATTAAAAGCATAATAAGCCAAGAGTTTTCTCTGATACCCGATAATCACTTTGCTATCAATATTTTTTTTCTTTCATAAAAAAATCCTAGATGAAAATTATTTGCATTCGATTATGGTTAATAAAATTTCTGAGCTTTGAAAATAAGATAACCACTTCAAGAAGTAAAATCATAAACTTAATCCAATAGATTAAATTCATAATTTGCTCTTCTATCTTATTTTCTTTGAATAATTTCTTGTTTAAAAAACAAACTGTAGGTCTTGTGTACATTATGTTTACCCAAGTTGTAAAAGAAGTTTATTTTTTTTTAGTATATACTCTTAGCTAGACTTGTACATCATATAACTTTCAAGGAATAAATTATATATGCATAATAATGTCAAACTACTTTGAAATCAAAAGAAAAAAAGCAAAGACCAAAAGAGATCCGACCTACCGGATTCGAACCAGTGACCTAAGGATTTTCTGCTTCAACTACAGTCCTCCGCTCTACCAACTGAGCTAAGGTCGGTTTAACAAAATTACAGTTCATAGATGTATATTAACACACAATATATCATGAATCCTTAAATTTTATATAAGAATAGTACTATAAAAAATAAACAAATCCTTCAGTATGTAATATTTTAGTGCTGTTTGCTTTAAATTTAATACATTTTAAAACAAAGGTTTACGAATCCTTTCTTAGTTTAATTTGCTATTAAGTCTCTTGCATTTTTTTCGAAAACGTTTTGGCAAAAGCGTGAACGGCAGGATTCGAACCTGCGCGGGCAAAGCCCACATGATTTCTAGTCATGCCCGATAACCACTCCGGCACGTCCACTTTTCATTTGTTGAAACCGAGTTGTATATAGTTTAAACTTTATATTTTGTTTATCCTTATTGTAGGTCACGAGGAGGACATAAATGACTCGAATAAATATTTGATACAATTTACCACAAGTAAAGATTCAAGCCTGTAAATCCATTTTCTAGAACCAAACAATTGTGTCTAACTTTCTTTCTTTTTATTCAGCAAGAAGAATTGTGTCTATCTTTAAACTCCCTAATATTCGGTGCAATTCTTACTTTGCTAGAAAATATGTTTTATTCAGGTCAATCAAAAATTAAAAGTCAACTGTACACATCCACCTTATTTTTATCTTGATAAACATTATAGAGGGTGGGTAATGATTTTTATATTAACTTAAACATAAAAGTCATGCTAGAAAATGGAAAGGGCTTCACTACCCACATGAAAACGTTTATGGCTTAGAGGCACATGCATAAAATTCTCCAAAGGAAAATATTTATACATTTTATTGATTCACTAGTGCACTATAGTTTTCTTGTTTGATCAAAGTTAATAGGCTAACTAAAAGTATTACATTGTCGGTTCTTGTACCACAAACATTTAAAGATCAAGACAACAAAAATGTGTATGCATTTGAGATAAATCTAATGGTGTCTTATGAATTTACCTGTTCAAGTCATTATTTACAAGTCTAATTTTAAAACCGAAACGAAAACTTTTTCAAGGAAAATTTTTTGATGTACCGGATTCGAACCATTCACCTAAGGATATTATGCATCGACAACAGTTATCCGCTCAACCAACTGAGTTAAATTAAGATTTATACGATAACTCTTGCATGTGCATAAACTGTATACAATATATACACATCAGTGTTCATATCTTTAAACATATGACTAGTTTCCTGTCCTAAACTAAGAGAGATTGTCGTAGTATAAAACTTGTTGTTGAGTCCTTTCAAACAGTCATGTATATTTACCAAATAAATACATGAAAATGTGATTGAGAGGATTAAAAGCATAATAAGCCAAGAGTTTTCTCTGATACCCGATAATCACTTTGCTATCAATATTTTTTTTCTTTCATAAAAAAATCCTAGATGAAAATTATTTGCATTCGATTATGGTTAATAAAATTTCTGAGCTTTGAAAATAAGATAACCACTTCAAGAAGTAAAATCATAAACTTAATCCAATAGATTAAATTCATAATTTGCTCTTCTATCTTATTTTCTTTGAATAATTTCTTGTTTAAAAAACAAACTGTAGGTCTTGTGTACATTATGTTTACCCAAGTTGTAAAAGAAGTTTATTTTTTTTTAGTATATACTCTTAGCTAGACTTGTACATCATATAACTTTCAAGGAATAAATTATATATGCATAATAATGTCAAACTACTTTGAAATCAAAAGAAAAAAAGCAAAGACCAAAAGAGATCCGACCTACCGGATTCGAACCAGTGACCTAAGGATTTTCTGCTTCAACTACAGTCCTCCGCTCTACCAACTGAGCTAAGGTCGGTTTAACAAAATTACAGTTCATAGATGTATATTAACACACAATATATCATGAATCCTTAAATTTTATATAAGAATAGTACTATAAAAAATAAACAAATCCTTCAGTATGTAATATTTTAGTGCTGTTTGCTTTAAATTTAATACATTTTAAAACAAAGGTTTACGAATCCTTTCTTAGTTTAATTTGCTATTAAGTCTCTTGCATTTTTTTCGAAAACGTTTTGGCAAAAGCGTGAACGGCAGGATTCGAACCTGCGCGGGCAAAGCCCACATGATTTCTAGTCATGCCCGATAACCACTCCGGCACGTCCACTTTTCATTTGTTGAAACCGAGTTGTATATAGTTTAAACTTTATATTTTGTTTATCCTTATTGTAGGTCACGAGGAGGACATAAATGACTCGAATAAATATTTGATACAATTTACCACAAGTAAAGATTCAAGCCTGTAAATCCATTTTCTAGAACCAAACAATTGTGTCTAACTTTCTTTCTTTTTATTCAGCAAGAAGAATTGTGTCTATCTTTAAACTCCCTAATATTCGGTGCAATTCTTACTTTGCTAGAAAATATGTTTTATTCAGGTCAATCAAAAATTAAAAGTCAACTGTACACATCCACCTTATTTTTATCTTGATAAACATTATAGAGGGTGGGTAATGATTTTTATATTAACTTAAACATAAAAGTCATGCTAGAAAATGGAAAGGGCTTCACTACCCACATGAAAACGTTTATGGCTTAGAGGCACATGCATAAAATTCTCCAAAGGAAAATATTTATACATTTTATTGATTCACTAGTGCACTATAGTTTTCTTGTTTGATCAAAGTTAATAGGCTAACTAAAAGTATTACATTGTCGGTTCTTGTACCACAAACATTTAAAGATCAAGACAACAAAAATGTGTATGCATTTGAGATAAATCTAATGGTGTCTTATGAATTTACCTGTTCAAGTCATTATTTACAAGTCTAATTTTAAAACCGAAACGAAAACTTTTTCAAGGAAAATCTTTTGATGTACCGGATTCGAACCATTCACCTAAGGATATTATGCATCGACAACAGTTATCCGCTCAACCAACTGAGTTAAATTAAGATTTATACGATAACTCTTGCATGTGCATAAACTGTATACAATATATACACATCAGTGTTCATATCTTTAAACATATGACTAGTTTCCTGTCCTAAACTAAGAGAGATTGTCGTAGTATAAAACTTGTTGTTGAGTCCTTTCAAACAGTCATGTATATTTACCAAATAAATACATGAAAATGTGATTGAGAGGATTAAAAGCATAATAAGCCAAGAGTTTTCTCTGATACCCGATAATCACTTTGCTATCAATATTTTTTTTCTTTCATAAAAAAATCCTAGATGAAAATTATTTGCATTCGATTATGGTTAATAAAATTTCTGAGCTTTGAAAATAAGATAACCACTTCAAGAAGTAAAATCATAAACTTAATCCAATAGATTAAATTCATAATTTGCTCTTCTATCTTATTTTCTTTGAATAATTTCTTGTTTAAAAAACAAACTGTAGGTCTTGTGTACATTATGTTTACCCAAGTTGTAAAAGAAGTTTATTTTTTTTAGTATATACTCTTAGCTAGACTTGTACATCATATAACTTTCAAGGAATAAATTATATATGCATAATAATGTCAAACTACTTTGAAATCAAAAGAAAAAAAGCAAAGACCAAAAGAGATCCGACCTACCGGATTCGAACCAGTGACCTAAGGATTTTCTGCTTCAACTACAGTCCTCCGCTCTACCAACTGAGCTAAGGTCGGTTTAACAAAATTACAGTTCATAGATGTATATTAACACACAATATATCATGAATCCTTAAATTTTATATACGAATAGTACTATAAAAAATAAACAAATCCTTCAGTATGTAATATTTTAGTGCTGTTTGCTTTAAATTTAATACATTTTAAAACAAAGGTTTACGAATCCTTTCTTAGTTTAATTTGCTATTAAGTCTCTTGCATTTTTTTCGAAAACGTTTTGGCAAAAGCGTGAACGGCAGGATTCGAACCTGCGCGGGCAAAGCCCACATGATTTCTAGTCATGCCCGATAACCACTCCGGCACGTCCACTTTTCATTTGTTGAAACCGAGTTGTATATAGTTTAAACTTTATATTTTGTTTATCCTTATTGTAGGTCACGAGGAGGACATAAATGACTCGAATAAATATTTGATACAATTTACCACAAGTAAAGATTCAAGCCTGTAAATCCATTTTCTAGAACCAAACAATTGTGTCTAACTTTCTTTCTTTTTATTCAGCAAGAAGAATTGTGTCTATCTTTAAACTCCCTAATATTCGGTGCAATTCTTACTTTGCTAGAAAATATGTTTTATTCAGGTCAATCAAAAATTAAAAGTCAACTGTACACATCCACCTTATTTTTATCTTGATAAACATTATAGAGGGTGGGTAATGATTTTTATATTAACTTAAACATAAAAGTCATGCTAGAAAATGGAAAGGGCTTCACTACCCACATGAAAACGTTTATGGCTTAGAGGCACATGCATAAAATTCTCCAAAGGAAAATATTTATACATTTTATTGATTCACTAGTGCACTATAGTTTTCTTGTTTGATCAAAGTTAATAGGCTAACTAAAAGTATTACATTGTCGGTTCTTGTACCACAAACATTTAAAGATCAAGACAACAAAAATGTGTATGCATTTGAGATAAATCTAATGGTGTCTTATGAATTTACCTGTTCAAGTCATTATTTACAAGTCTAATTTTAAAACCGAAACGAAAACTTTTTCAAGGAAAATCTTTTGATGTACCGGATTCGAACCATTCACCTAAGGATATTATGCATCGACAACAGTTATCCGCTCAACCAACTGAGTTAAATTAAGATTTATACGATAACTCTTGCATGTGCATAAACTGTATACAATATATACACATCAGTGTTCATATCTTTAAACATATGACTAGTTTCCTGTCCTAAACTAAGAGAGATTGTCGTAGTATAAAACTTGTTGTTGAGTCCTTTCAAACAGTCATGTATATTTACCAAATAAATACATGAAAATGTGATTGAGAGGATTAAAAGCATAATAAGCCAAGAGTTTTCTCTGATACCCGATAATCACTTTGCTATCAATATTTTTTTTCTTTCATAAAAAAATCCTAGATGAAAATTATTTGCATTCGATTATGGTTAATAAAATTTCTGAGCTTTGAAAATAAGATAACCACTTCAAGAAGTAAAATCATAAACTTAATCCAATAGATTAAATTCATAATTTGCTCTTCTATCTTATTTTCTTTGAATAATTTCTTGTTTAAAAAACAAACTGTAGGTCTTGTGTACATTATGTTTACCCAAGTTGTAAAAGAAGTTTATTTTTTTTAGTATATACTCTTAGCTAGACTTGTACATCATATAACTTTCAAGGAATAAATTATATATGCATAATAATGTCAAACTACTTTGAAATCAAAAGAAAAAAAGCAAAGACCAAAAGAGATCCGACCTACCGGATTCGAACCAGTGACCTAAGGATTTTCTGCTTCAACTACAGTCCTCCGCTCTACCAACTGAGCTAAGGTCGGTTTAACAAAATTACAGTTCATAGATGTATATTAACACACAATATATCATGAATCCTTAAATTTTATATACGAATAGTACTATAAAAAATAAACAAATCCTTCAGTATATAATATTTTAGTGCTGTTTGCTTTAAATTTAATACATTTTAAAACAAAGGTTTACGAATCCTTTCTTAGTTTAATTTGCTATTAAGTCTCTTGCATTTTTTTCGAAAACGTTTTGGCAAAAGCGTGAACGGCAGGATTCGAACCTGCGCGGGCAAAGCCCACATGATTTCTAGTCATGCCCGATAACCACTCCGGCACGTCCACTTTTCATTTGTTGAAACCGAGTTGTATATAGTTTAAACTTTATATTTTGTTTATCCTTATTGTAGGTCACGAGGAGGACATAAATGACTCGAATAAATATTTGATACAATTTACCACAAGTAAAGATTCAAGCCTGTAAATCCATTTTCTAGAACCAAACAATTGTGTCTAACTTTCTTTCTTTTTATTCAGCAAGAAGAATTGTGTCTATCTTTAAACTCCCTAATATTCGGTGCAATTCTTACTTTGCTAGAAAATATGTTTTATTCAGGTCAATCAAAAATTAAAAGTCAACTGTACACATCCACCTTATTTTTATCTTGATAAACATTATAGAGGGTGGGTAATGATTTTTATATTAACTTAAACATAAAAGTCATGCTAGAAAATGGAAAGGGCTTCACTACCCACATGAAAACGTTTATGGCTTAGAGGCACATGCATAAAATTCTCCAAAGGAAAATATTTATACATTTTATTGATTCACTAGTGCACTATAGTTTTCTTGTTTGATCAAAGTTAATAGGCTAACTAAAAGTATTACATTGTCGGTTCTTGTACCACAAACATTTAAAGATCAAGACAACAAAAATGTGTATGCATTTGAGATAAATCTAATGGTGTCTTATGAATTTACCTGTTCAAGTCATTATTTACAAGTCTAATTTTAAAACCGAAACGAAAACTTTTTCAAGGAAAATCTTTTGATGTACCGGATTCGAACCATTCACCTAAGGATATTATGCATCGACAACAGTTATCCGCTCAACCAACTGAGTTAAATTAAGATTTATACGATAACTCTTGCATGTGCATAAACTGTATACAATATATACACATCAGTGTTCATATCTTTAAACATATGACTAGTTTCCTGTCCTAAACTAAGAGAGATTGTCGTAGTATAAAACTTGTTGTTGAGTCCTTTCAAACAGTCATGTATATTTACCAAATAAATACATGAAAATGTGATTGAGAGGATTAAAAGCATAATAAGCCAAGAGTTTTCTCTGATACCCGATAATCACTTTGCTATCAATATTTTTTTTCTTTCATAAAAAAATCCTAGATGAAAATTATTTGCATTCGATTATGGTTAATAAAATTTCTGAGCTTTGAAAATAAGATAACCACTTCAAGAAGTAAAATCATAAACTTAATCCAATAGATTAAATTCATAATTTGCTCTTCTATCTTATTTTCTTTGAATAATTTCTTGTTTAAAAAACAAACTGTAGGTCTTGTGTACATTATGTTTACCCAAGTTGTAAAAGAAGTTTATTTTTTTTTAGTATATACTCTTAGCTAGACTTGTACATCATATAACTTTCAAGGAATAAATTATATATGCATAATAATGTCAAACTACTTTGAAATCAAAAGAAAAAAAGCAAAGACCAAAAGAGATCCGACCTACCGGATTCGAACCAGTGACCTAAGGATTTTCTGCTTCAACTACAGTCCTCCGCTCTACCAACTGAGCTAAGGTCGGTTTAACAAAATTACAGTTCATAGATGTATATTAACACACAATATATCATGAATCCTTAAATTTTATATAAGAATAGTACTATAAAAAATAAACAAATCCTTCAGTATGTAATATTTTAGTGCTGTTTGCTTTAAATTTAATACATTTTAAAACAAAGGTTTACGAATCCTTTCTTAGTTTAATTTGCTATTAAGTCTCTTGCATTTTTTTCGAAAACGTTTTGGCAAAAGCGTGAACGGCAGGATTCGAACCTGCGCGGGCAAAGCCCACATGATTTCTAGTCATGCCCGATAACCACTCCGGCACGTCCACTTTTCATTTGTTGAAACCGAGTTGTATATAGTTTAAACTTTATATTTTGTTTATCCTTATTGTAGGTCACGAGGAGGACATAAATGACTCGAATAAATATTTGATACAATTTACCACAAGTAAAGATTCAAGCCTGTAAATCCATTTTCTAGAACCAAACAATTGTGTCTAACTTTCTTTCTTTTTATTCAGCAAGAAGAATTGTGTCTATCTTTAAACTCCCTAATATTCGGTGCAATTCTTACTTTGCTAGAAAATATGTTTTATTCAGGTCAATCAAAAATTAAAAGTCAACTGTACACATCCACCTTATTTTTATCTTGATAAACATTATAGAGGGTGGGTAATGATTTTTATATTAACTTAAACATAAAAGTCATGCTAGAAAATGGAAAGGGCTTCACTACCCACATGAAAACGTTTATGGCTTAGAGGCACATGCATAAAATTCTCCAAAGGAAAATATTTATACATTTTATTGATTCACTAGTGCACTATAGTTTTCTTGTTTGATCAAAGTTAATAGGCTAACTAAAAGTATTACATTGTCGGTTCTTGTACCACAAACATTTAAAGATCAAGACAACAAAAATGTGTATGCATTTGAGATAAATCTAATGGTGTCTTATGAATTTACCTGTTCAAGTCATTATTTACAAGTCTAATTTTAAAACCGAAACGAAAACTTTTTCAAGGAAAATTTTTGATGTACCGGATTCGAACCATTCACCTAAGGATATTATGCATCGACAACAGTTATCCGCTCAACCAACTGAGTTAAATTAAGATTTATACGATAACTCTTGCATGTGCATAAACTGTATACAATATATACACATCAGTGTTCATATCTTTAAACATATGACTAGTTTCCTGTCCTAAACTAAGAGAGATTGTCGTAGTATAAAACTTGTTGTTGAGTCCTTTCAAACAGTCATGTATATTTACCAAATAAATACATGAAAATGTGATTGAGAGGATTAAAAGCATAATAAGCCAAGAGTTTTCTCTGATACCCGATAATCACTTTGCTATCAATATTTTTTTTCTTTCATAAAAAAATCCTAGATGAAAATTATTTGCATTCGATTATGGTTAATAAAATTTCTGAGCTTTGAAAATAAGATAACCACTTCAAGAAGTAAAATCATAAACTTAATCCAATAGATTAAATTCATAATTTGCTCTTCTATCTTATTTTCTTTGAATAATTTCTTGTTTAAAAAACAAACTGTAGGTCTTGTGTACATTATGTTTACCCAAGTTGTAAAAGAAGTTTATTTTTTTTAGTATATACTCTTAGCTAGACTTGTACATCATATAACTTTCAAGGAATAAATTATATATGCATAATAATGTCAAACTACTTTGAAATCAAAAGAAAAAAAGCAAAGACCAAAAGAGATCCGACCTACCGGATTCGAACCAGTGACCTAAGGATTTTCTGCTTCAACTACAGTCCTCCGCTCTACCAACTGAGCTAAGGTCGGTTTAACAAAATTACAGTTCATAGATGTATATTAACACACAATATATCATGAATCCTTAAATTTTATATAAGAATAGTACTATAAAAAATAAACAAATCCTTCAGTATGTAATATTTTAGTGCTGTTTGCTTTAAATTTAATACATTTTAAAACAAAGGTTTACGAATCCTTTCTTAGTTTAATTTGCTATTAAGTCTCTTGCATTTTTTTCGAAAACGTTTTGGCAAAAGCGTGAACGGCAGGATTCGAACCTGCGCGGGCAAAGCCCACATGATTTCTAGTCATGCCCGATAACCACTCCGGCACGTCCACTTTTCATTTGTTGAAACCGAGTTGTATATAGTTTAAACTTTATATTTTGTTTATCCTTATTGTAGGTCACGAGGAGGACATAAATGACTCGAATAAATATTTGATACAATTTACCACAAGTAAAGATTCAAGCCTGTAAATCCATTTTCTAGAACCAAACAATTGTGTCTAACTTTCTTTCTTTTTATTCAGCAAGAAGAATTGTGTCTATCTTTAAACTCCCTAATATTCGGTGCAATTCTTACTTTGCTAGAAAATATGTTTTATTCAGGTCAATCAAAAATTAAAAGTCAACTGTACACATCCACCTTATTTTTATCTTGATAAACATTATAGAGGGTGGGTAATGATTTTTATATTAACTTAAACATAAAAGTCATGCTAGAAAATGGAAAGGGCTTCACTACCCACATGAAAACGTTTATGGCTTAGAGGCACATGCATAAAATTCTCCAAAGGAAAATATTTATACATTTTATTGATTCACTAGTGCACTATAGTTTTCTTGTTTGATCAAAGTTAATAGGCTAACTAAAAGTATTACATTGTCGGTTCTTGTACCACAAACATTTAAAGATCAAGACAACAAAAATGTGTATGCATTTGAGATAAATCTAATGGTGTCTTATGAATTTACCTGTTCAAGTCATTATTTACAAGTCTAATTTTAAAACCGAAACGAAAACTTTTTCAAGGAAAAGTTTTTGATGTACCGGATTCGAACCATTCACCTAAGGATATTATGCATCGACAACAGTTATCCGCTCAACCAACTGAGTTAAATTAAGATTTATACGATAACTCTTGCATGTGCATAAACTGTATACAATATATACACATCAGTGTTCATATCTTTAAACATATGACTAGTTTCCTGTCCTAAACTAAGAGAGATTGTCGTAGTATAAAACTTGTTGTTGAGTCCTTTCAAACAGTCATGTATATTTACCAAATAAATACATGAAAATGTGATTGAGAGGATTAAAAGCATAATAAGCCAAGAGTTTTCTCTGATACCCGATAATCACTTTGCTATCAATATTTTTTTTCTTTCATAAAAAAATCCTAGATGAAAATTATTTGCATTCGATTATGGTTAATAAAATTTCTGAGCTTTGAAAATAAGATAACCACTTCAAGAAGTAAAATCATAAACTTAATCCAATAGATTAAATTCATAATTTGCTCTTCTATCTTATTTTCTTTGAATATTTTCTTGTTTAAAAAACAAACTGTAGGTCTTGTGTACATTATGTTTACCCAAGTTGTAAAAGAAGTTTATTTTTTTTTAGTATATACTCTTAGCTACACTTGTACATCATATAACTTTCAAGGAATAAATTATATATGCATACTAATGTCAAACTACTTTGAAATCGAAAGGAAAAAGCAAAGACCAAAAGAGATCCGACCTACCGGATTCGAACCAGTGACCTAAGGATTTTCTGCTTCAACTACAGTCCTCCGCTCTACCAACTGAGCTAAGGTCGGTTTAACAAAATTACAGTTCATAGATGTATATTAACACACAATATATCATGAATCCTTAAATTTTATATACGAATAGTACTATAAAAATAAACAAATCCTTCAGTATATAATATTTTAGTGCTGTTTGCTTTAAATTTAATACATTTTAAAACAAAGGTTTACGAATCCTTTCTTAGTTTAATTTGCTATTAAGTCTCTTGCATTTTTTTCGAAAACGTTTTGGCAAAAGCGTGAACGGCAGGATTCGAACCTGCGCGGGCAAAGCCCACATGATTTCTAGTCATGCCCGATAACCACTCCGGCACGTCCACTTTTCATTTGTTGAAACCGAGTTGTATATAGTTTAAACTTTATATTTTGTTTATCCTTATTGTAGGTCACGAGGAGGACATAAATGACTCGAATAAATATTTGATACAATTTACCACAAGTAAAGATTCAAGCCTGTAAATCCATTTTCTAGAACCAAACAATTGTGTCTAACTTTCTTTCTTTTTATTCAGCAAGAAGAATTGTGTATATCTTTAAACTCCCTAATATTCGGTGCAATTCTTACTTTGCTAGAAAATATGTTTTATTCAGGTCAATCAAAAATTAAAAGTCAACTGTACACATCCACCTTATTTTTATCTTGATAAACATTATAGAGGGTGGGTAATGATTTTTATATTAACTTAAACATAAAAGTCATGCTAGAAAATGGAAAGGGCTTCACTACCCACATGAAAACGTTTATGGCTTAGAGGCACATGCATAAAATTCTCCAAAGGAAAATATTTATACATTTTATTGATTCACTAGTGCACTATAGTTTTCTTGTTTGATCAAAGTTAATAGGCTAACTAAAAGTATTACATTGTCGGTTCTTGTACCACAAACATTTAAAGATCAAGACAACAAAAATGTGTATGCATTTGAGATAAATCTAATGGTGTCTTATGAATTTACCTGTTCAAGTCATTATTTACAAGTCTAATTTTAAAACCGAAACGAAAACTTTTTCAAGGAAAATCTTTTGATGTACCGGATTCGAACCATTCACCTAAGGATATTATGCATCGACAACAGTTATCCGCTCAACCAACTGAGTTAAATTAAGATTTATACGATAACTCTTGCATGTGCATAAACTGTATACAATATATACACATCAGTGTTCATATCTTTAAACATATGACTAGTTTCCTGTCCTAAACTAAGAGAGATTGTCGTAGTATAAAACTTGTTGTTGAGTCCTTTCAAACAGTCATGTATATTTACCAAATAAATACATGAAAATGTGATTGAGAGGATTAAAAGCATAATAAGCCAAGAGTTTTCTCTGATACCCGATAATCACTTTGCTATCAATATTTTTTTTCTTTCATAAAAAAATCCTAGATGAAAATTATTTGCATTCGATTATGGTTAATAAAATTTCTGAGCTTTGAAAATAAGATAACCACTTCAAGAAGTAAAATCATAAACTTAATCCAATAGATTAAATTCATAATTTGCTCTTCTATCTTATTTTCTTTGAATAATTTCTTGTTTAAAAAACAAACTGTAGGTCTTGTGTACATTATGTTTACCCAAGTTGTAAAAGAAGTTTATTTTTTTTAGTATATACTCTTAGCTAGACTTGTACATCATATAACTTTCAAGGAATAAATTATATATGCATAATAATGTCAAACTACTTTGAAATCAAAAGAAAAAAAGCAAAGACCAAAAGAGATCCGACCTACCGGATTCGAACCAGTGAACTAAGGATTTTCTGCTTCAACTACAGTCCTCCGCTCTACCAACTGAGCTAAGGTCGGTTTAACAAAATTACAGTTCATAGATGTATATTAACACACAATATATCATGAATCCTTAAATTTTATATACGAATAGTACTATAAAAATAAACAAATCCTTCAGTATATAATATTTTAGTGATGTTTGCTTTAAATTTAATACATTTTAAAATAAAGGTTTACGAATCCTTTCTTAGTTTAATTTGCTATTAAGTCTCTTGCATTTTTTTCGAAAACGTTTTGGCAAAAGCGTGAACGGCAGGATTCGAACCTGCGCGGGCAAAGCCCACATGATTTCTAGTCATGCCCGATAACCACTCTGGCACGTCCACTTTTCATTTGTTGAAACCGAGTTGTATATAGTTTAAACTTTATATTTTGTTTATCCTTATTGTAGGTCACGAGGAGGACATAAATGACTCGAATAAATATTTGATACAATTTACCACAAGTAAAGATTCAAGCCTGTAAATCCATTTTCTAGAACCAAACAATTGTGTCTAACTTTCTTTCTTTTTATTCAGCAAGAAGAATTGTGTCTATCTTTAAACTCCCTAATATTCGGTGCAATTCTTACTTTGCTAGAAAATATGTTTTATTCAGGTCAATCAAAAATTAAAAGTCAACTGTACACATCCACCTTATTTTTATCTTGATAAACATTATAGAGGGTGGGTAATGATTTTTATATTAACTTAAACATAAAAGTCATGCTAGAAAATGGAAAGGGCTTCACTACCCACATGAAAACGTTTATGGCTTAGAGGCACATGCATAAAATTCTCCAAAGGAAAATATTTATACATTTTATTGATTCACTAGTGCACTATAGTTTTCTTGTTTGATCAAAGTTAATAGGCTAACTAAAAGTATTACATTGTCGGTTCTTGTACCACAAACATTTAAAGATCAAGACAACAAAAATGTGTATGCATTTGAGATAAATCTAATGGTGTCTTATGAATTTACCTGTTCAAGTCATTATTTACAAGTCTAATTTTAAAACCGAAACGAAAACTTTTTCAAGGAAAATCTTTTGATGTACCGGATTCGAACCATTCACCTAAGGATATTATGCATCGACAACAGTTATCCGCTCAACCAACTGAGTTAAATTAAGATTTATACGATAACTCTTGCATGTGCATAAACTGTATACAATATATACACATCAGTGTTCATATCTTTAAACATATGACTAGTTTCCTGTCCTAAACTAAGAGAGATTGTCGTAGTATAAAACTTGTTGTTGAGTCCTTTCAAACAGTCATGTATATTTACCAAATAAATACATGAAAATGTGATTGAGAGGATTAAAAGCATAATAAGCCAAGAGTTTTCTCTGATACCCGATAATCACTTTGCTATCAATATTTTTTTTCTTTCATAAAAAAATCCTAGATGAAAATTATTTGCATTCGATTATGGTTAATAAAATTTCTGAGCTTTGAAAATAAGATAACCACTTCAAGAAGTAAAATCATAAACTTAATCCAATAGATTAAATTCATAATTTGCTCTTCTATCTTATTTTCTTTGAATAATTTCTTGTTTAAAAAACAAACTGTAGGTCTTGTGTACATTATGTTTACCCAAGTTGTAAAAGAAGTTTATTTTTTTTAGTATATACTCTTAGCTAGACTTGTACATCATATAACTTTCAAGGAATAAATTATATATGCATAATAATGTCAAACTACTTTGAAATCAAAAGAAAAAAAGCAAAGACCAAAAGAGATCCGACCTACCGGATTCGAACCAGTGACCTAAGGATTTTCTGCTTCAACTACAGTCCTCCGCTCTACCAACTGAGCTAAGGTCGGTTTAACAAAATTACAGTTCATAGATGTATATTAACACACAATATATCATGAATCCTTAAATTTTATATAAGAATAGTACTATAAAAAATAAACAAATCCTTCAGTATGTAATATTTTAGTGCTGTTTGCTTTAAATTTAATACATTTTAAAACAAAGGTTTACGAATCCTTTCTTAGTTTAATTTGCTATTAAGTCTCTTGCATTTTTTTCGAAAACGTTTTGGCAAAAGCGTGAACGGCAGGATTCGAACCTGCGCGGGCAAAGCCCACATGATTTCTAGTCATGCCCGATAACCACTCTGGCACGTCCACTTTTCATTTGTTGAAACCGAGTTGTATATAGTTTAAACTTTATATTTTGTTTATCCTTATTGTAGGTCACGAGGAGGACATAAATGACTCGAATAAATATTTGATACAATTTACCACAAGTAAAGATTCAAGCCTGTAAATCCATTTTCTAGAACCAAACAATTGTGTCTAACTTTCTTTCTTTTTATTCAGCAAGAAGAATTGTGTCTATCTTTAAACTCCCTAATATTCGGTGCAATTCTTACTTTGCTAGAAAATATGTTTTATTCAGGTCAATCAAAAATTAAAAGTCAACTGTACACATCCACCTTATTTTTATCTTGATAAACATTATAGAGGGTGGGTAATGATTTTTATATTAACTTAAACATAAAAGTCATGCTAGAAAATGGAAAGGGCTTCACTACCCACATGAAAACGTTTATGGCTTAGAGGCACATGCATAAAATTCTCCAAAGGAAAATATTTATACATTTTATTGATTCACTAGTGCACTATAGTTTTCTTGTTTGATCAAAGTTAATAGGCTAACTAAAAGTATTACATTGTCGGTTCTTGTACCACAAACATTTAAAGATCAAGACAACAAAAATGTGTATGCATTTGAGATAAATCTAATGGTGTCTTATGAATTTACCTGTTCAAGTCATTATTTACAAGTCTAATTTTAAAACCGAAACGAAAACTTTTTCAAGGAAAATCTTTTGATGTACCGGATTCGAACCATTCACCTAAGGATATTATGCATCGACAACAGTTATCCGCTCAACCAACTGAGTTAAATTAAGATTTATACGATAACTCTTGCATGTGCATAAACTGTATACAATATATACACATCAGTGTTCATATCTTTAAACATATGACTAGTTTCCTGTCCTAAACTAAGAGAGATTGTCGTAGTATAAAACTTGTTGTTGAGTCCTTTCAAACAGTCATGTATATTTACCAAATAAATACATGAAAATGTGATTGAGAGGATTAAAAGCATAATAAGCCAAGAGTTTTCTCTGATACCCGATAATCACTTTGCTATCAATATTTTTTTTCTTTCATAAAAAAATCCTAGATGAAAATTATTTGCATTCGATTATGGTTAATAAAATTTCTGAGCTTTGAAAATAAGATAACCACTTCAAGAAGTAAAATCATAAACTTAATCCAATAGATTAAATTCATAATTTGCTCTTCTATCTTATTTTCTTTGAATAATTTCTTGTTTAAAAAACAAACTGTAGGTCTTGTGTACATTATGTTTACCCAAGTTGTAAAAGAAGTTTATTTTTTTTTAGTATATACTCTTAGCTAGACTTGTACATCATATAACTTTCAAGGAATAAATTATATATGCATAATAATGTCAAACTACTTTGAAATCAAAAGAAAAAAAGCAAAGACCAAAAGAGATCCGACCTACCGGATTCGAACCAGTGACCTAAGGATTTTCTGCTTCAACTACAGTCCTCCGCTCTACCAACTGAGCTAAGGTCGGTTTAACAAAATTACAGTTCATAGATGTATATTAACACACAATATATCATGAATCCTTAAATTTTATATACGAATAGTACTATAAAAAATAAACAAATCCTTCAGTATGTAATATTTTAGTGCTGTTTGCTTTAAATTTAATACATTTTAAAACAAAGGTTTACGAATCCTTTCTTAGTTTAATTTGCTATTAAGTCTCTTGCATTTTTTTCGAAAACGTTTTGGCAAAAGCGTGAACGGCAGGATTCGAACCTGCGCGGGCAAAGCCCACATGATTTCTAGTCATGCCCGATAACCACTCCGGCACGTCCACTTTTCATTTGTTGAAACCGAGTTGTATATAGTTTAAACTTTATATTTTGTTTATCCTTATTGTAGGTCACGAGGAGGACATAAATGACTCGAATAAATATTTGATACAATTTACCACAAGTAAAGATTCAAGCCTGTAAATCCATTTTCTAGAACCAAACAATTGTGTCTAACTTTCTTTCTTTTTATTCAGCAAGAAGAATTGTGTCTATCTTTAAACTCCCTAATATTCGGTGCAATTCTTACTTTGCTAGAAAATATGTTTTATTCAGGTCAATCAAAAATTAAAAGTCAACTGTACACATCCACCTTATTTTTATCTTGATAAACATTATAGAGGGTGGGTAATGATTTTTATATTAACTTAAACATAAAAGTCATGCTAGAAAATGGAAAGGGCTTCACTACCCACATGAAAACGTTTATGGCTTAGAGGCACATGCATAAAATTCTCCAAAGGAAAATATTTATACATTTTATTGATTCACTAGTGCACTATAGTTTTCTGGTTTGATCAAAGTTAATAGGCTAACTAAAAGTATTACATTGTCGGTTCTTGTACCACAAACATTTAAAGATCAAGACAACAAAAATGTGTATGCATTTGAGATAAATCTAATGGTGTCTTATGAATTTACCTGTTCAAGTCATTATTTACAAGTCTAATTTTAAAACCGAAACGAAAACTTTTTCAAGGAAAAGTTTTTGATGTACCGGATTCGAACCATTCACCTAAGGATATTATGCATCGACAACAGTTATCCGCTCAACCAACTGAGTTAAATTAAGATTTATACGATAACTCTTGCATGTGCATAAACTGTATACAATATATACACATCAGTGTTCATATCTTTAAACATATGACTAGTTTCCTGTCCTAAACTAAGAGAGATTGTCGTAGTATAAAACTTGTTGTTGAGTCCTTTCAAACAGTCATGTATATTTACCAAATAAATACATGAAAATGTGATTGAGAGGATTAAAAGCATAATAAGCCAAGAGTTTTCTCTGATACCCGATAATCACTTTGCTATCAATATTTTTTTTCTTTCATAAAAAAATCCTAGATGAAAATTATTTGCATTCGATTATGGTTAATAAAATTTCTGAGCTTTGAAAATAAGATAACCACTTCAAGAAGTAAAATCATAAACTTAATCCAATAGATTAAATTCATAATTTGCTCTTCTATCTTATTTTCTTTGAATAATTTCTTGTTTAAAAAACAAACTGTAGGTCTTGTGTACATTATGTTTACCCAAGTTGTAAAAGAAGTTTATTTTTTTTAGTATATACTCTTAGCTAGACTTGTACATCATATAACTTTCAAGGAATAAATTATATATGCATAATAATGTCAAACTACTTTGAAATCAAAAGAAAAAAAGCAAAGACCAAAAGAGATCCGACCTACCGGATTCGAACCAGTGACCTAAGGATTTTCTGCTTCAACTACAGTCCTCCGCTCTACCAACTGAGCTAAGGTCGGTTTAACAAAATTACAGTTCATAGATGTATATTAACACACAATATATCATGAATCCTTAAATTTTATATAAGAATAGTACTATAAAAAATAAACAAATCCTTCAGTATGTAATATTTTAGTGCTGTTTGCTTTAAATTTAATACATTTTAAAACAAAGGTTTACGAATCCTTTCTTAGTTTAATTTTCTATTAAGTCTCTTGCATTTTTTTCGAAAACGTTTTGGCAAAAGCGTGAACGGCAGGATTCGAACCTGCGCGGGCAAAGCCCACATGATTTCTAGTCATGCCCGATAACCACTCTGGCACGTCCACTTTTCATTTGATGAAACCGAGTTGTATATAGTTTATACTTTATATTTTGTTTATCCTTATTGTAGGTCACGAGGAGGACATAAATGACTCGAATAAATATTTGATACAATTTACCACAAGTAAAGATTCAAGCCTGTAAATCCATTTTCTAGAACCAAACAATTGTGTCTAACTTTCTTTCTTTTTATTCAGCAAGAAGAATTGTGTCTATCTTTAAACTCCCTAATATTCGGTGCAATTCTTACTTTGCTAGAAAATATGTTTTATTCAGGTCAATCAAAAATTAAAAGTCAACTGTACACATCCACCTTATTTTTATCTTGATAAACATTATAGAGGGTGGGTAATGATTTTTATATTAACTTAAACATAAAAGTCATGCTAGAAAATGGAAAGGGGTTCACTACCCACATGAAAACGTTTATGGCTTAGAGGCACATGCATAAAATTCTCCAAAGGAAAATATTTATACATTTTATTGATTCACTAGTGCACTATAGTTTTCTGGTTTGATCAAAGTTAATAGGCTAACTAAAAGTATTACATTGTCGGTTCTTGTACCACAAACATTTAAAGATCAAGACAACAAAAATGTGTATGCATTTGAGATAAATCTAATGGTGTCTTATGAATTTACCTGTTCAAGTCATTATTTACAAGTCTAATTTTAAAACCGAAACGAAAACTTTTTCAAGGAAAAGTTTTTGATGTACCGGATTTGAACCATTCACCTAAGGATATTATGCATCGACAACAGTTATCCGCTCAACCAACTGAGTTAAATTAAGATTTATACGATAACTCTTGCATGTGCATAAACTGTATACAATATATACACATCAGTGTTCATATCTTTAAACATATGACTAGTTTCCTGTCCTAAACTAAGAGAGATTGTCGTAGTATAAAACTTGTTGTTGAGTCCTTTCAAACAGTCATGTATATTTACCAAATAAATACATGAAAATGTGATTGAGAGGATTAAAAGCATAATAAGCCAAGAGTTTTCTCTGATACCCGATAATCACTTTGCTATCAATATTTTTTTTCTTTCATAAAAAAATCCTAGATGAAAATTATTAGCATTAGATTATGGTTAATAAAATTTCTGAGCTTTGAAAATAAGATAAACACTTCAAGAAGTAAAATCATAAACTTAATCCAAAAGATTAAATTCATAATTTGCTCTTCTATCTTATTTTCTTTGAATATTTTCTTGTTTAAAAAACAAACTGTAGGTCTTGTGTACATTATGTTTACCCAAGTTGTAAAAGAAGTTTATTTTTTTTAGTATATACTCTTAGCTAGACTTGTACATCATATAACTTTCAAGGAATAAATTATATATGCATAATAATGTCAAACTACTTTGAAATCAAAAGAAAAAAAGCAAAGACCAAAAGAGATCCGACCTACCGGATTCGAACCAGTGAACTAAGGATTTTCTGCTTCAACTACAGTCCTCCGCTCTACCAACTGAGCTATGGTCGGTTTAACAAAATTACAGTTCATAGATGTATATTAACACACAATATATCATGAATCCTTAAATTTTATATACGAATAGTACTATAAAAATAAACAAATCCTTCAGTATATAATATTTTAGTGATGTTTGCTTTAAATTTAATACATTTTAAAATAAAGGTTTACGAATCCTTTCTTAGTTTAATTTGCTATTAAGTCTCTTGCATTTTTTTCGAAAACGTTTTGGCAAAAGCGTGAACGGCAGGATTCGAACCTGCGCGGGCAAAGCCCACATGATTTCTAGTCATGCCCGATAACCACTCTGGCACGTCCACTTTTCATTTGTTGAAACCGAGTTGTATATAGTTTAAACTTTATATTTTGTTTATCCTTATTGTAGGTCACGAGGAGGACATAAATGACTCGAATAAATATTTGATACAATTTACCACAAGTAAAGATTCAAGCCTGTAAATCCATTTTCTAGAACCAAACAATTGTGTCTAACTTTCTTTCTTTTTATTCAGCAAGAAGAATTGTGTCTATCTTTAAACTCCCTAATATTCGGTGCAATTCTTACTTTGCTAGAAAATATGTTTTATTCAGGTCAATCAAAAATTAAAAGTCAACTGTACACATCCACCTTATTTTTATCTTGATAAACATTATAGAGGGTGGGTAATGATTTTTATATTAACTTAAACATAAAAGTCATGCTAGAAAATGGAAAGGGCTTCACTACCCACATGAAAACGTTTATGGCTTAGAGGCACATGCATAAAATTCTCCAAAGGAAAATATTTATACATTTTATTGATTCACTAGTGCACTATAGTTTTCTTGTTTGATCAAAGTTAATAGGCTAACTAAAAGTATTACATTGTCGGTTCTTGTACCACAAACATTTAAAGATCAAGACAACAAAAATGTGTATGCATTTGAGATAAATCTAATGGTGTCTTATGAATTTACCTGTTCAAGTCATTATTTACAAGTCTAATTTTAAAACCGAAACAAAAACTTTTTCAAGGAAAATCTTTTGATGTACCGGATTCGAACCATTCACCTAAGGATATTATGCATCGACAACAGTTATCCGCTCAACCAACTGAGTTAAATTAAGATTTATACGATAACTCTTGCATGTGCATAAACTGTATACAATATATACACATCAGTGTTCATATCTTTAAACATATGACTAGTTTCCTGTCCTAAACTAAGAGAGATTGTCGTAGTATAAAACTTGTTGTTGAGTCCTTTCAAACAGTCATGTATATTTACCAAATAAATACATGAAAATGTGATTGAGAGGATTAAAAGCATAATAAGCCAAGAGTTTTCTCTGATACCCGATAATCACTTTGCTATCAATATTTTTTTCTTTCATAAAAAAATCCTAGATGAAAATTATTTGCATTCGATTATGGTTAATAAAATTTCTGAGCTTTGAAAATAAGATAACCACTTCAAGAAGTAAAATCATAAACTTAATCCAATAGATTAAATTCATAATTTGCTCTTCTATCTTATTTTCTTTGAATAATTTCTTGTTTAAAAAACAAACTGTAGGTCTTGTGTACATTATGTTTACCCAAGTTGTAAAAGAAGTTTATTTTTTTTAGTATATACTCTTAGCTAGACTTGTACATCATATAACTTTCAAGGAATAAATTATATATGCATAATAATGTCAAACTACTTTGAAATCAAAAGAAAAAAAGCAAAGACCAAAAGAGATCCGACCTACCGGATTCGAACCAGTGAACTAAGGATTTTCTGCTTCAACTACAGTCCTCCGCTCTACCAACTGAGCTATGGTCGGTTTAACAAAATTACAGTTCATAGATGTATATTAACACACAATATATCATGAATCCTTAAATTTTATATACGAATAGTACTATAAAAATAAACAAATCCTTCAGTATATAATATTTTAGTGATGTTTGCTTTAAATTTAATACATTTTAAAATAAAGGTTTACGAATCCTTTCTTAGTTTAATTTGCTATTAAGTCTCTTGCATTTTTTTCGAAAACGTTTTGGCAAAAGCGTGAACGGCAGGATTCGAACCTGCGCGGGCAAAGCCCACATGATTTCTAGTCATGCCCGATAACCACTCTGGCACGTCCACTTTTCATTTGTTGAAACCGAGTTGTATATAGTTTAAACTTTATATTTTGTTTATCCTTATTGTAGGTCACGAGGAGGACATAAATGACTCGAATAAATATTTGATACAATTTACCACAAGTAAAGATTCAAGCCTGTAAATCCATTTTCTAGAACCAAACAATTGTGTCTAACTTTCTTTCTTTTTATTCAGCAAGAAGAATTGTGTCTATCTTTAAACTCCCTAATATTCGGTGCAATTCTTACTTTGCTAGAAAATATGTTTTATTCAGGTCAATCAAAAATTAAAAGTCAACTGTACACATCCACCTTATTTTTATCTTGATAAACATTATAGAGGGTGGGTAATGATTTTTATATTAACTTAAACATAAAAGTCATGCTAGAAAATGGAAAGGGCTTCACTACCCACATGAAAACGTTTATGGCTTAGAGGCACATGCATAAAATTCTCCAAAGGAAAATATTTATACATTTTATTGATTCACTAGTGCACTATAGTTTTCTTGTTTGATCAAAGTTAATAGGCTAACTAAAAGTATTACATTGTCGGTTCTTGTACCACAAACATTTAAAGATCAAGACAACAAAAATGTGTATGCATTTGAGATAAATCTAATGGTGTCTTATGAATTTACCTGTTCAAGTCATTATTTACAAGTCTAATTTTAAAACCGAAACAAAAACTTTTTCAAGGAAAATCTTTTGATGTACCGGATTCGAACCATTCACCTAAGGATATTATGCATCGACAACAGTTATCCGCTCAACCAACTGAGTTAAATTAAGATTTATACGATAACTCTTGCATGTGCATAAACTGTATACAATATATACACATCAGTGTTCATATCTTTAAACATATGACTAGTTTCCTGTCCTAAACTAAGAGAGATTGTCGTAGTATAAAACTTGTTGTTGAGTCCTTTCAAACAGTCATGTATATTTACCAAATAAATACATGAAAATGTGATTGAGAGGATTAAAAGCATAATAAGCCAAGAGTTTTCTCTGATACCCGATAATCACTTTGCTATCAATATTTTTTTCTTTCATAAAAAAATCCTAGATGAAAATTATTTGCATTCGATTATGGTTAATAAAATTTCTGAGCTTTGAAAATAAGATAACCACTTCAAGAAGTAAAATCATAAACTTAATCCAATAGATTAAATTCATAATTTGCTCTTCTATCTTATTTTCTTTGAATAATTTCTTGTTTAAAAAACAAACTGTAGGTCTTGTGTACATTATGTTTACCCAAGTTGTAAAAGAAGTTTATTTTTTTTAGTATATACTCTTAGCTAGACTTGTACATCATATAACTTTCAAGGAATAAATTATATATGCATAATAATGTCAAACTACTTTGAAATCAAAAGAAAAAAAGCAAAGACCAAAAGAGATCCGACCTACCGGATTCGAACCAGTGAACTAAGGATTTTCTGCTTCAACTACAGTCCTCCGCTCTACCAACTGAGCTATGGTCGGTTTAACAAAATTACAGTTCATAGATGTATATTAACACACAATATATCATGAATCCTTAAATTTTATATACGAATAGTACTATAAAAATAAACAAATCCTTCAGTATATAATATTTTAGTGATGTTTGCTTTAAATTTAATACATTTTAAAATAAAGGTTTACGAATCCTTTCTTAGTTTAATTTGCTATTAAGTCTCTTGCATTTTTTTCGAAAACGTTTTGGCAAAAGCGTGAACGGCAGGATTCGAACCTGCGCGGGCAAAGCCCACATGATTTCTAGTCATGCCCGATAACCACTCTGGCACGTCCACTTTTCATTTGTTGAAACCGAGTTGTATATAGTTTAAACTTTATATTTTGTTTATCCTTATTGTAGGTCACGAGGAGGACAAAAATGACTCGAATAAATATTTGATACAATTTACCACAAGTAAAGATTCAAGCCTGTAAATCCATTTTCTAGAACCAAACAATTGTGTCTAACTTTCTTTCTTTTTATTCAGCAAGAAGAATTGTGTATATCTTTAAACTCCCTAATATTCGGTGCAATTCTTACTTTGCTAGAAAATATGTTTTATTCAGGTCAATCAAAAATTAAAAGTCAACTGTACACATCCACCTTATTTTTATCTTGATAAACATTATAGAGGGTGGGTAATGATTTTTATATTAACTTAAACATAAAAGTCATGCTAGAAAATGGAAAGGGCTTCACTTCTCACATGAAAACGTTTATGGCTTAGAGGCACATGCATAAAATTCTCCAAAGGAAAATATTTATACATTTTATTGATTCACTAGTGCACTATAGTTTTCTTGTTTGATCAAAGTTAATAGGCTAACTAAAAGTATTACATTGTCGGTTCTTGTACCACAAACATTTAAAGATCAAGACAACAAAAATGTGTATGCATTTGAGATAAATCTAATGGTGTCTTATGAATTTACCTGTTCAAGTCATTATTTACAAGTCTAATTTTAAAACCGAAACGAAAACTTTTTCAAGGAAAATCTTTTGATGTACCGGATTCGAACCATTCACCTAAGGATATTATGCATCGACAACAGTTATCCGCTCAACCAACTGAGTTAAATTAAGATTTATACGATAACTCTTGCATGTGCATAAACTGTATACAATATATACACATCAGTGTTCATATCTTTAAACATATGACTAGTTTCCTGTCCTAAACTAAGAGAGATTGTCGTAGTATAAAACTTGTTGTTGAGTCCTTTCAAACAGTCATGTATATTTACCAAATAAATGCATGAAAATGTGATTGAGAGGATTAAAAGCATAATAAGCCAAGAGTTTTCTCTGATACCCGATAATCACTTTGCTATCAATATTTTTTTCTTTCATAAAAAATCCTAGATGAAAATTATTTGCATTCGATTATGGTTAATAAAATTTCTGAGCTTTGAAAATAAGATAACCACTTCAAGAAGTAAAATCATAAACTTAATCCAATAGATTAAATTCATAATTTGCTCTTCTATCTTATTTTCTTTGAATAATTTCTTGTTTAAAAAAACAAATTGTAGGTCTTGTGTACATTATGTTTACCCAAGTTGTAAAAGAAGTTTTTTTTTTTTTTAGTATATACTCTTAGCTAGACTTGTACATCATATAACTTTCAAGGAATAAATTATATATGCATAATAATGTCAAACTACTTTGAAATCAAAAGAAAAAAAGCAAAGACCAAAAGAGATCCGACCTACCGGATTCGAACCAGTGACCTAAGGATTTTCTGCTTCAACTACAGTCCTCCGCTCTACCAACTGAGCTAAGGTCGGTTTAACAAAATAACAGTTCATAGATGTATATTAACACACAACATATCATGAATCCTTAAATTTTATATACGAATAGTACTATAAAAATAAACAAATCCTTCAGTATGTAATATTTTAGTGCTGTTTGCTTTAAATTTAATACATTTTAAAACAAAGGTTTACGAATCCTTTCTTAGTTTAATTTTCTATTAAGTCTCTTGCATTTTTTTCGAAAACGTTTTGGCAAAAGCGTGAACGGCAGGATTCGAACCTGCGCAGGCAAAGCCCACATGATTTCTAGTCATCCCCGATAACCACTCCGGCACGTCCACTTTTCATTTGTTGAAACCGAGTTGTATATAGTTTAAACTTTATATTTTGTTTATCCTTATTGAAGGTCACGAGGAGGACATAAATGACTCGAATAAATATTTGATACAATTTACCACAAGTAAAGATTCAAGCCTGTAAATCCATTTTCTAGAACCAAACAATTGTGTCTAACTTTCTTTCTTTTTATTCAGCAAGAATAATTGTGTCTATCTTTAAACTCCCTAATATTCGGTGCAATTCTTACTTTGCTAGAAAATATGTTTTATTCAGGTCAATCAAAAATTAAAAGTCAACTGTACACATCCACCTTATTTTTATCTTGATAAACATTATAGAGGGTGGGTAATGATTTTTATATTAACTTAAACATAAAAGTCATGCTAGAAAATGGAAAGGGCTTCACTACCCACATGAAAACGTTTATGGCTTAGAGGCACATGCATAAAATTCACCAAAGGAAAATATTTATACATTTTATTGATTCACTAGTGCACTATAGTTTTCTTGTTTGATCAAAGTTAATAGGCTAACTAAAAGTATTACATTGTCGGTTCTTGTACCACAAACATTTAAAGATCAAGACAACAAAAATGTGTATGCATTTGAGATATATCTAATGGTGTCTTATGAATTTACCTGTACAAGTCATTATTTACAAGTCTAATTTTAAAACCGAAACGAAAACTTTTTCATGGAAAATTTTTTGATGTACCGGATTCGAACCATTCACCTAAGGATATTATGCATCGACAACAGTTATCCGCTCAACCAACTGAGTTAAATTAAGATTTATACGATAACTCTTGCATGTGCATAAACTGTATACAATATATACACATCAGTGTTCATATCTTTAAACATATGACTAGTTTCTGTTGGAATTGTGTCCAGCAATCTCTGTACTGTCTCTATAACGTAAGAGTATGTCAGTGATCAGACATAAGTCATACAATGCTGGGGGTCATGATGGCTTGCTAGAGTCCGCTCATGATCTATAAGTCTTGGACTTATTGCCTTTATTGTATGATCCCATATGGGTCACACGCTTAAGCTAGCAGGAAATAATGTTGGAACGGCATAGCAGAAGTACGACAAAAGTGCTAGGCATTTGTCGTACTAAGAGAGAAAGATTAATGGGTCTGATTAAATGGCATTTAATCAGATTGGGCCCAAAAGCCCAAAAGGGAAAGAGAAGGCTTTTAATGACCAAAAGCCAAGTCTCTTCTCCCTAACCCTAAGCCTCCCAGCCGCGAAAACTCTCTCTCTCTGGCGCCTCCCTCAGCTCGGTCTAGCAACCAGTTTCCTGTGATTGCGTGTGTGAGCCTTTGGAGGATTCATCCCTTGGTGTATCTCCCTGATCTCTGACCTGTTCATCAATTCCGCTGCAAACAAACAGGTAAAAGGTGAGATCATAATGTTTCTAAATAAGAACACCTAGATCTAATGCATGTTTAGATTGATATCAATATGAGAATTGAATCAGGATCAACCAAAACTTCCAACAGTGGTATCAGAGCCATTGGTTCTTAGGTTTCTTGTTTTAGATTCATTGTTTAGGTTGTTTAATCTGTTTAGATGTGTTTTGAATCCATTACTGATAAGAAAAACACATAAGAAACTGAATTAAATCCTGAACAAACACTTGAATCACAAAACCGAGCTATATGACTCGGGTTTTGTTGATTGGCCAAGGGTGATCGACCGGCTTGGCCGGTTAGTGATCACGGCCGAGAGACCGGGCGGGCGAAGATGGCCGGTCGGACGGAGGGATCGCGGGTCGAACGCACGATGGTCGGATCGGATCGGTTCATACGATCGCGATCGATCGTCGCGTCACGACCGATCACTCGTCCCGATCGCGTCCCAGCCGAGCGTCCATACGGTCGCGTGCGTCCGTCCGGTGAGCCGTCCCGAACGTCCAGCTGATTCGTCCCGACCGTCCTCGATCTCGGATCGACCGGCTCGCGGCTGAGCGGCTGGATGTGAGTTTCTTGGATGGAAACTAGGTCACGACCAACTCGGTTTGGTTCGTGACCAATTCGGTTCGGTTTAAGGCTCGGTTCAAAACTTGATTAAAATCTTCGTTCTGGTTTAATAAACAGATTTAATAATTTTATTAAATCTGGTTAAACCGGAATAAGAAATCCAATGTCGAAAGAAATATTGGATTTAGTGCCTAAACCAGGGATTTCTAATTTGATTTGGTTGGACCAAATAAATTGAGAAATTCCGGTTTAGTAAATAACCGGTTGACAATTGTGGTCATCGTAGTAATTAAAACTTGGTTAGACCAGTTTTAATGAACCAGACCGGTTATGTCAATTAATTGGACAATTGGGTCATGTCTTGGACATGGACCAATTCTTGGGCCTCGGGCCAAGAAGTTAAAACAATTGGGCCAGTTAATTGAGTCTTTCTTCAGATTAATTTAAAATCTATTTTATAAAATTATAAAGTCGTTTTTAAATTAAAGTTTCCGAAATTTTGAAATTAGAAAGTTTCTTAAAATAGAAGTTTCTGAATTTGCGGGTTTTGGATTTTAAAGAAGTTTCTAAAGTTAGAAAGTTTCCGTTTTTAGAAAGTTTCCAATTTTAGAAAGTTTCCAAAAATAGTAGGTTTCCATAAATAGAAAGTTTCCCGAAATAGTAATCTTCTATTTTGGGAATAATTTTAATAAACCTACGAACCTCAAATAATATCAAGCGTTGGATGTCTTGTCCAGGCTATGTCAGCTGTCAAAGCCCATTCAATTGCATTCATGGCCTTACAGTGTGAGGATGTCTGCTTTTGCGTGGGTAAGACGGTTTGTGATTCATAAATGTCATTGGGAGTCCCAGACATTAATGATTACATGACTGTATAGTCCGGTTTTCTTGACTAGGCCATCGGGAGTCCCGGGCCTTGAGACATCAGAGTGGATTGGGCCTCGGGCCCAGATTCACAACCAAGAGTTATATCACGGATATAATTAGCCGATATAGGGCTTACCGATATAAGCTAAGGTTGGGTGACGGCCAGTGGCCCACTTTGATCTTAGTTATATGTGGATCTTGGAATCATTATATTCTATTGAGGGTAACTTATGTTATTGAATATAATGCATGATTAATCATGTTATACTTTAATACGAGATTAATCATTTTGAACATATAACTAATAACCTTTTTATTTATATATTTCAGATATGACTACTACAAGCACTCAAAACACATTCTCGATCCGGTCTGTTCTCGAGAAGGAGAAGCTGACTGGAACGAACTTCCTGACATGGTCAAGGAACTTGAGGCTGGTCCTCAAGCAGGAGAAGAAGGATTACGTCCTTCGAGATCCCCTCCCCGAGAGGCCTCTTGCCAATGCTGCCAGGACTCTGCACAATGCTTGGGAAAAGCATTCGTCAGATGAAAATGATGTTTATTGCCTGATGTTGGTGACAATGACTCCTGAGCTGCAGAAACAGTTCGAAAGTGTATTGTCTCCAATCGAGATCATGGCAAGCCTGAAATCCCTTTTTCAGGAGCAGGCTAGGACCGAGAGGTTCCAGACAGTTAAGAACCTCTTGGACTGTAAGTTGGCTGCGAATGCGGCAGTGAGTCCTCATGTGTTGAAGATGATGGGTTATCTCGATCATCTTCACAAACTCGACTGCCCAATCAGCCAGGAACTTGCCTGCGACATCATTCTGCAGTCTTTACCTGCAAGCTATGATCAGTTCATTCTGAACTTTAACATGCATGGCTTGAGTAAGACACTGCCTGAGCTTCACGGAATGCTCAAGACTGCAGAGCCCAACTTGAAGAAACCCGCCAAGGACCCCAATGTACTTATGGTACAAAAGGGCAAGGGGTTTAAGAAGTCTTCTGCTAAGGATAAGGGAAAGGCCAAGGGTGTCCAAGTCGAGGACAAGGACACGCCAAAGCCCAAGCCCAAGTCCAAGGCTGGGCCTACTGACATGTGCAGGTTCTGCAAAGAACTGGGGCATTGGAGAAGAGATTGCAAGAAATTCCAGGAAGGTCTAAAGGAATTAAAGAAGAAGACTTTCGAGACTTCTTCATCAGGTATTTTTGTTATAGAAGTTAATACAACTACTTCTGATAATACCTCATGGGTCATGGATACTGGTTGTGGGGCTCATATTTGTACTAATATGCAGGCACTCAGCAACAGTAGAAGGCTGAAGCAAGGACAAGTGGAACTACGAGTTGGGAATGGAGCGAAAGTTTCAGCACTAGCTGTAGGAACTTACTTGTTGTCTTTACCTTCGGGATTGATTTTAGAACTTAATAATTGTTATTTTGTACCTGCTATAAGCAGAAATATTATTTCAATTTCTTTGTTGGATTTGGAAGGTTATGATTTTTCAGTTAAGAATAAATTATGTTCCTTCAATCGCAACAATTTGTTCTATGGTTCTGCCCCTCTTACGAATGGGCTTTACATACTCGATCAATCCGCGCCAATTTATAACATTAATACAAAACGGTTTAAACCTAATGAGGAAAACCGAACGTTTCTATGGCATTGTCGTTTAGGGCACATCAGCGAGAAACGCATCAAGAGGCTCCATTCGAATGGACTTCTTGGCTCATTTGACTTTGAGTCATGTGAGAAATGCGAATCCTGCATGATGGGCAAAATGACACGGGCCCCCTTTAATAAACCTAACGAGAGGGCCAGTGACTTATTGGGCCTGATACACACTGATGTGTGTGGCCCAATGTCCACTAATGCAAGAGGAAACTATCAGTACTTCATTACCTTCACTGATGATTTCAGTAGGTATGGATATGTTTATTTGATGAAACATAAGTCTGAATCTTTTGAAAAGTTCAGAGAATTCCAAAATGAAGTACAGAACCAACTTGGCAAAAGCATTAAGGCTCTTCGGTCCGACCGAGGAGGAGAATACTTAAGCCAAGAATTCAGTGATCATCTGAGAGAGTGTGGGATCGTATCCCAACTCACTCCTCCTGGAACACCTCAATGGAATGGTGTGTCTGAGAGGAGAAATCGGACCTTATTGGATATGGTTCGATCTATGATGAGTCACACAGACCTTCCAATATCCCTTTGGGGATATGCTCTGCTAACAGCAGTGTTCACTCTAAATAGAGCGCCATCAAAAGCAGTAGCAAAGACACCATATGAATTATGGACTGGAGAAGCTCCAGTGCTGTCTTATCTAAGAATTTGGGGTTGTGAAGCCTATGTCAAGAGATTAATCTCAGATAAGCTTACACCAAAATCTGATAAATGCTACTTCATTGGTTATCCACGGGAAACCAAGGCTTATTACTTCTATCTACGTTCCGAGAACAAGATCTTTGTTGCCCGGGATTGTAACTTTCTTGAGAGGGAGTTTCTCTCTAAGAAAGACAGTGGGAGTAAGGTACTGCTTGAAGAAATTCAAGATGAACAGGATACTGCTCAACCTAATGAGGAAGAGCAGCAGGAGGACCTACAAGAAATTGTAGAGCCTGAACCTGTAGTACCTGAAGTTCGAAGATCCGGGAGGATCCGTCACGAACCCGAGAGATATCAGGGATTCCTCGTGACTGACTGTCATGATCTTTTAATCATTGATGGTGATGAACCATCGAACTTCAATCAAGCCATGATGGGCCCAGATTCCTCTAAGTGGCGCAAGGCCACTGATTCCGAAATGGACTCCATGTCGGTCAACCAAGTCTTTTCGTTGGTTGACTTACCCGCTGGTGTAAAAGCCATCGAGTGCAAATGGATCTTCAAGAAGAAGATTGACGTGGATGGAAATGTCCAGATTTATAAAGCCAGGTTGGTGGCAAAAGGTTTCAGACAAGTTCACGGTGTGGACTACGATGAAACCTATTCACCGGTGGCTATGATGAAATCTATTCGGATTCTACTAGCAACTGCAGCTTTTCATGATTATGAAATTTGGCAGATGGACGTGAAAACCGCCTTCCTGAATGGTATTCTGGAAGAGGATGTGTATATGACGCAACCTGACGGTTACATAGATCCAAAGAATGCTGGGAAAGTCTGCAAGCTTCATAAATCCATTTATGGATTGAAGCAAGCATCGAGGAGCTGGAATCTTCGTTTTGATGAAGCGATCAAGCAATTTGACTTCATTAGAAACGAAGAAGAACAATGCGTGTATAAGAAATCTAGTGGGAGCAAGATTGTATTTCTTATCCTGTATGTCGATGACATACTGCTTCTCGGAAACGACGTTCCAATGCTGAAGTCTGTAAAAGACTGGCTTGGAAGTTGTTTTTCCATGAAAGACATGGGTGAAGCCGCATACGTTCTTGGAATTAGGATCTATCGAGATAGACCTAAAAGGCTGATAGGCTTGTGTCAAGACTCATACATTGACAAAGTCCTACAAAGATTCAGCATGAAAGATTCCAAGAAGGGCTTCACGCCAATGGTACATGGCACAACGCTAAGCAAGAAGCAGAGCCCTACGTCGGCTGCTGAGCTTGAGAGCATGAAGAATATTCCTTATGCGTCTGCAATAGGATCTGTCATGTATGCCATGATCTGTACTCGTCCTGATGTTGCCTATGCATTGAGCATGACGAGTAGATACCAGTCAAATCCAGGTGAAAACCATTGGATTGCCGTAAAGAATATCTTGAAGTATCTAAGACATACTAAGGATAAGTTCTTGGTGTACGGTGGAAGTGATGTGCTTAAAGTCAGTGGATTCACGGACGCAAGTTTCCAGACAGACACAGATGATTTCCGGTCACAGTCCGGTTATGTCTTTTGTCTGAATGGCGGTGCAGTAAGTTGGAGAAGCTCCAAGCAAGACACCGTTGCCGATTCCACTACAGAAGCTGAATATATCGCCGCCTCAGAAGCAGCGAAGGAAGCTGTTTGGATACGAAAGTTCATTATGGAACTAGGTGTGATACCAGATGCGGCTGAGCCTCTGGCACTGTTTTGTGACAACAATGGTGCTATTGCTCAGGCAAAGGAACCAAGATCACACCAGAAATCCAAGCATGTTCAAAGAAGATATCACTTGATACGTGACATCATTAATAGAAAGGAAGTCAAGATCAGCCGAGTTCCGACAGATGATAATGTCGCTGATCCGTTGACAAAGCCACTCCCAAGGCCTAAGCTCGAGTTTCTGACTGAAGCTGTAGGCATTAGAAACATTGAAATGTAATCTAAATTTGAGTGGGAGTTTTGTGAGCTTTATTTTAGTTATTTGATATGTTCTTGTAAAACATTATTATTTAGGTTTTAATGAAATTATTATTTCAAGATTATTTTAGCTGTGATGAAAATAATCGTTCCAAAATGATATGAAGCATTTTATAGGTCATCGAAGTAAGTGACTTGATCTTGAGTCATCAAAGTCATTTAGCTTGATCATGAGACCCTATATTTGATAGATGTTTTATATCATCCTGTCCCTAGTCGAAGGTTGTTGAAATTGGAACAACAACAACCGTGAGAGACTAGATTGGTACGTGACTTATGACAAAGTCTTAATGTGTCATAGATGCACGGCATCAAAGTCAGTACATAGGTGTATGTTGGGAACATACGACCGGACAAGACCCGCTTATAAGAACTCTTCAGGATATTTATATCTTTGTCATAAGAGATTCTTACTACGACTATAGAGTATAGTCCTTAGACCTGAGTTCGCATGCATGTGACTGCATATGGACTGATGCACTTTGATCATTGTCTAACGCTATCGTTCTGCGATAGCTATAAGGACCTTGTTTGGGTACATCATGAAATGAGTAGTTTACAGTGATGGAACAAGATGGGATTTGTCCCTCCAATATAAATGGAGTGAATATCTCTAGGCCAATCGGAGATTTGAATACTGGAAAACGCATGGCCATGCTCAAACGGACTTTCCCGAGTCGTTTGGATTGTCAGTATCAAATCAGAGTCCGATGAACAAGATTAGGCTTTATAAGGATGACACTAATCTTGCCTTATGACTAATCGAGATATTGAGACGAAAGGGATTATGAATACAGAGATTCCAGTTCAAGTGGGAGATTGTTGGAATTGTGTCCAGCAATCTCTGTACTGTCTCTATAACGTAAGAGTATGTCAGTGATCAGACATAAGTCATACAATGCTGGGGGTCATGATGGCTTGCTAGAGTCCGCTCATGATCTATAAGTCTTGGACTTATTGCCTTTATTGTATGATCCCATATGGGTCACACGCTTAAGCTAGCAGGAAATAATGTTGGAACGGCATAGCAGAAGTACGACAAAAGTGCTAGGCATTTGTCGTACTAAGAGAGAAAGATTAATGGGTCTGATTAAATGGCATTTAATCAGATTGGGCCCAAAAGCCCAAAAGGGAAAGAGAAGGCTTTTAATGACCAAAAGCCAAGTCTCTTCTCCCTAACCCTAAGCCTCCCAGCCGCGAAAACTCTCTCTCTCTGGCGCCTCCCTCAGCTCGGTCTAGCAACCAGTTTCCTGTGATTGCGTGTGTGAGCCTTTGGAGGATTCATCCCTTGGTGTATCTCCCTGATCTCTGACCTGTTCATCAATTCCGCTGCAAACAAACAGGTAAAAGGTGAGATCATAATGTTTCTAAATAAGAACACCTAGATCTAATGCATGTTTAGATTGATATCAATATGAGAATTGAATCAGGATCAACCAAAACTTCCAACAGTTTCCTGTCCTAAACTAAGAGAGATTGTCGTAGTATAAAACTTGTTGTTGAGTCCTTTCAAACAGTCATGTATATTTACCAAATAAATACATGAAAATGTGATTGAGAGGATTAAAAGCATAATAAGCCAAGAGTTTTCTCTGATACCCGATAATCACTTTGCTATCAATATTTTTTTTCTTTCATAAAAAAATCCTAGATGAAAATTATTTGCATTCGATTATGGTTAATAAAATTTCTGAGCTTTGAAAATAAGATAACCACTTCAAGAAGTAAAATCATAAACTTAATCCAATAGATTAAATTCATAATTTGCTCTTCTATCTTATTTTCTTTGAATAATTTCTTGTTTAAAAAACAAATTGTAGGTCTTGTGTACATTATGTTTACCCAAGTTGTAAAAGAAGTTTATTTTTTTTAGTATATACTCTTAGCTAGACTTGTACATCATATAACTTTCAAGGAATAAATTATATATGCATAATAATGTCAAACTACTTTGAAATCAAAAGAAAAAAAGCAAAGACCAAAAGAGATCCGACCTACCGGATTCGAACCAGTGACCTAAGGATTTTCTGCTTCAACTACAGTCCTCCGCTCTACCAACTGAGCTAAGGTCGGTTTAACAAAATAACAGTTCATAGATGTATATTAACACACAATATATCATGAATCCTTAAATTTTATATAAGAATAGTACTATAAAAAATAAACAAATCCTTCAGTATGTAATATTTTAGTGCTGTTTGCTTTAAATTTAATACATTTTAAAACAAAGTTTTACGAATCCTTTCTTAGTTTAATTTGCTATTAAGTCTCTTGCATGTTTTTCGAAAACGTTTTGGCAAAAGCTTGAACGGCAGGATTAGAAACCTGCGCGGGCAAAGCCCACATGATTTCTAGTCATGCCCGATAACCACTCCGGCACGTCCACTTTTCATTTTTTGAAACCGAGTTGTATATAGTTTATACTTTATATTTTGTTTATCCTTATTGTAGGTCACGAGGAGGACATAAATGACTCGAATAAATATTTGATACAATTTACCACAAGTAAAGATTCAAGCCTGTAAATCTATTTTCTAGAACCAAACAATTGTGTCTAACTTTCTTTCTTTTTATTCAGCAAGAAGAATTGTGTCTATCTTTAAACTCCCTAATATTCGGTGCAATTCTTACTTTGCTAGAAAATATGTTTTATTCAGGTCAATCAAAAATTAAAAGTCAACTATACACATCCACCTTATTTTTATCTTGATAAACATTATAGAGGGTGGGTAATGATTTTTATATTAACTTAAACATAAAAGTCATGCTAGAAAATGGAAAGGGCTTCACTACCCACATGAAAACGTTTATGGCTTAGAGGCACATGCATAAAATTCTCCAAAATAAAATATTTATACATTTTATTGATTCACTAGTGCACTATAGTTTTCTTGTTTGATCAAAGTTAATAGGCTAACTAAAAGTATTACATTGTCTGTTCTTGTACCACAAACATTTAAAGATCAAGACAACAAAATATGTATGCATTTGAGATAAATCTAATGGTGTCTTATGAATTTACCTGTTCAAGTCATTATTTACAAGTCTAATTTTAAAACCGAAACAAAAACTTTTTCAAGGAAAATCTTTTGATGTACCGGATTCGAACCATTCACCTAAGGATATTATGCATCGACAACAGTTATCCGCTCAACCAACTGAGTTAAATTAAGATTTATACGATAACTCTTGCATGTGCATAAACTGTATACAATATATACACATCAGTGTTCATATCTTTAAACATATGACTAGTTTCCTGTCCTAAACTAAGAGAGATTGTCGTAGTATAAAACTTGTTGTTGAGTCCTTTCAAACAGTCATGTATATTTACCAAATAAATACATGAAAATGTGATTGAGAGGATTAAAAGCATAATAAGCCAAGAGTTTTCTCTGATACCCGATAATCACTTTGCTATCAATATTTTTTTCTTTCATAAAAAAATCCTAGATGAAAATTATTTGCATTCGATTATGGTTAATAAAATTTCTGAGCTTTGAAAATAAGATAACCACTTCAAGAAGTAAAATCATAAACTTAATCCAATAGATTAAATTCATAATTTGCTCTTCTATCTTATTTTCTTTGAATAATTTCTTGTTTAAAAAACAAACTGTAGGTCTTGTGTACATTATGTTTACCCAAGTTGTAAAAGAAGTTTATTTTTTTTTTAGTATATACTCTTAGCTAGAGTTGTACATCATGTAACGTTCAAGGAATAAATTATATATGCATAATAATGTCAAACTACTTTGAAATCAAAAGAAAAAAAGCAAAGACCAAAAGAGATCCGACCTACCGGATTCGAACCAGTGACCTAAGGATTTTCTGCTTCAACTACAGTCCTCCGCTCTACCAACTGAGCTAAGGTCGGTTTAACAAAATAACAGTTCATAGATGTATATTAACACACAATATATCATGAATCCTTAAATTTTATATAAGAATAGTACTATAAAAAATAAACAAATCCTTCAGTATGTAATATTTTAGTGCTGTTTGCTTTAAATTTAATACATTTTAAAACAAAGGTTTACGAATCCTTTCTTAGTTTAATTTGCTATTAAGTCTCTTGCATGTTTTTCGAAAACGTTTTGGCAAAAGCGTGAACGGCAGGATTCGAACCTGCGCGGGCAAAGCCCACATGATTTCTAGTCATGCCCGATAACCACTCTGGCACGTCCACTTTTCATTTGATGAAACCGAGTTGTATATAGTTTATACTTTATATTTTGTTTATCCTTATTGTAGGTCACGAGGTGGACATAAATGACTCGAATAAATATTTGATACAATTTACCACAAGTAAAGATTCAAGCCTGTAAATCCATTTTCTAGAACCAAACAATTGTGTCTAACTTTCTTTCTTTTTATTCAGCAAGAAGAATTGTGTCTATCTTTAAACTCCCTAATATTCGGTGCAATTCTTACTTTGCTAGAAAATATGTTTTATTCAGGTCAATCAAAAATTAAAAGTCAACTGTACACATCCACCTTATTTTTATCTTGATAAACATTATAGAGGGTGGGTAATGATTTTTATATTAACTTAAACATAAAAGTCATGCTAGAAAATGGAAAGGGCTTCACTACCCACATGAAAACGTTTATGGCTTAGAGGCACATGCATAAAATTCTCCAAAGGAAAATATTTATACATTTTATTGATTCACTAGTGCACTATAGTTTTCTTGTTTGATCAAAGTTAATAGGCTAACTAAAAGTATTACATTGTCGGTTCTTGTACCACAAACATTTAAAGATCAAGACAACAAAAATGTGTATGCATTTGAGATAAATCTAATGGTGTCTTATGAATTTACCTGTTCAAGTCATTATTTACAAGTCTAATTTTAAAACCGAAACGAAAACTTTTTCATGGAAAATTTTTTGATGTACCGGATTCGAACCATTCACCTAAGGATATTATGCATCGACAACAGTTATCCGCTCAACCAACTGAGTTAAATTAAGATTTATACGATAACTCTTGCATGTGCATAAACTGTATACAATATATACACATCAGTGTTCATATCTTTAAACATATGACTAGTTTCCTGTCCTAAACTAAGAGAGATTGTCGTAGTATAAAACTTGTTGTTGAGTCCTTTCAAACAGTCATGTATATTTACCAAATAAATACATGAAAATGTGATTGAGAGGATTAAAAGCATAATAAGCCAAGAGTTTTCTCTGATACCCGATAATCACTTTGCTATCAATATTTTTTTTCTTTCATAAAAAAATCCTAGATGAAAATTATTTGCATTCGATTATGGTTAATAAAATTTCTGAGCTTTGAAAATAAGATAACCACTTCAAGAAGTAAAATCATAAACTTAATCCAAAAGATTAAATACATAATTTGCTCTTCTATCTTATTTTCTTTGAATAATTTCTTGTTTAAAAAACAAACTGTAGGTCTTGTGTACATTATGTTTACCCAAGTTGTAAAAGAAGTTTATTTATTTTTTTAGTATATACTCTTAGCTAGACTTGTACATCATATAACGTTCAAGGAATAAATTATATATGCATAATAATGTCAAACTACTTTGAAATCAAAAGAAAAAAAGCAAAGACCAAAAGAGATCCGACCTACCGGATTCGAACCAGTGACCTAAGGATTTTATGCTTCAACTACAGTCCTCCGCTCTACCAACTGAGCTAAGGTCGGTTTAACAAAATAACAGTTCATAGATGTATATTAACACACAATATATCATGAATCCTTAAATTTTATATAAGAATAGTACTATAAAAAATAAACAAATCCTTCAGTATGTAATATTTTAGTGCTGTTTGCTTTAAATTTAATACATTTTAAAACAAAGGTTTACGAATCCTTTCTTAGTTTAATTTGCTATTAAGTCTCTTGCATGTTTTTCGAAAACGTTTTGGCAAAAGCGTGAACGGCAGGATTCGAACCTGCGCGGGCAAAGCCCACATGATTTCTAGTCATGCCCGATAACCACTCTGGCACGTCCACTTTTCATTTGATGAAACCGAGTTGTATATAGTTTATACTTTATATTTTGTTTATCCTTATTGTAGGTCACGAGGTGGACATAAATGACTCGAATAAATATTTGATACAATTTACCACAAGTAAAGATTCAAGCCTGTAAATCCATTTTCTAGAACCAAACAATTGTGTCTAACTTTCTTTCTTTTTATTCAGCAAGAAGAATTGTGTCTATCTTTAAACTCCCTAATATTCGGTGCAATTCTTACTTTGCTAGAAAATATGTTTTATTCAGGTCAATCAAAAATTAAAAGTCAACTGTACACATCCACCTTATTTTTATCTTGATAAACATTATAGAGGGTGGGTAATGATTTTTATATTAACTTAAACATAAAAGTCATGCTAGAAAATGGAAAGGGCTTCACTACCCACATGAAAACGTTTATGGCTTAGAGGCACATGCATAAAATTCTCCAAAGGAAAATATTTATACATTTTATTGATTCACTAGTGCACTATAGTTTTCTTGTTTGATCAAAGTTAATAGGCTAACTAAAAGTATTACATTGTCGGTTCTTGTACCACAAACATTTAAAGATCAAGACAACAAAAATGTGTATGCATTTGAGATAAATCTAATGGTGTCTTATGAATTTACCTGTTCAAGTCATTATTTACAAGTCTAATTTTAAAACCGAAACGAAAACTTTTTCATGGAAAATTTTTTGATGTACCGGATTCGAACCATTCACCTAAGGATATTATGCATCGACAACAGTTATCCGCTCAACCAACTGAGTTAAATTAAGATTTATACGATAACTCTTGCATGTGCATAAACTGTATACAATATATACACATCAGTGTTCATATCTTTAAACATATGACTAGTTTCCTGTCCTAAACTAAGAGAGATTGTCGTAGTATAAAACTTGTTGTTGAGTCCTTTCAAACAGTCATGTATATTTACCAAATAAATACATGAAAATGTGATTGAGAGGATTAAAAGCATAATAAGCCAAGAGTTTTCTCTGATACCCGATAATCACTTTGCTATCAATATTTTTTTTCTTTCATAAAAAAATCCTAGATGAAAATTATTTGCATTCGATTATGGTTAATAAAATTTCTGAGCTTTGAAAATAAGATAACCACTTCAAGAAGTAAAATCATAAACTTAATCCAAAAGATTAAATACATAATTTGCTCTTCTATCTTATTTTCTTTGAATAATTTCTTGTTTAAAAAACAAACTGTAGGTCTTGTGTACATTATGTTTACCCAAGTTGTAAAAGAAGTTTATTTATTTTTTTAGTATATACTCTTAGCTAGACTTGTACATCATATAACGTTCAAGGAATAAATTATATATGCATAATAATGTCAAACTACTTTGAAATCAAAAGAAAAAAAGCAAAGACCAAAAGAGATCCGACCTACCGGATTCGAACCAGTGACCTAAGGATTTTATGCTTCAACTACAGTCCTCCGCTCTACCAACTGAGCTAAGGTCGGTTTAACAAAATAACAGTTCATAGATGTATATTAACACACAATATATCATGAATCCTTAAATTTTATATAAGAATAGTACTATAAAAAATAAACAAATCCTTCAGTATGTAATATTTTAGTGCTGTTTGCTTTAAATTTAATACATTTTAAAACAAAGGTTTACGAATCCTTTCTTAGTTTAATTTGCTATTAAGTCTCTTGCATGTTTTTCGAAAACGTTTTGGCAAAAGCGTGAACGGCAGGATTCGAACCTGCGCGGGCAAAGCCCACATGATTTCTAGTCATGCCCGATAACCACTCTGGCACGTCCACTTTTCATTTGATGAAACCGAGTTGTATATAGTTTATACTTTATATTTTGTTTATCCTTATTGTAGGTCACGAGGTGGACATAAATGACTCGAATAAATATTTGATACAATTTACCACAAGTAAAGATTCAAGCCTGTAAATCCATTTTCTAGAACCAAACAATTGTGTCTAACTTTCTTTCTTTTTATTCAGCAAGAAGAATTGTGTCTATCTTTAAACTCCCTAATATTCGGTGCAATTCTTACTTTGCTAGAAAATATGTTTTATTCAGGTCAATCAAAAATTAAAAGTCAACTGTACACATCCACCTTATTTTTATCTTGATAAACATTATAGAGGGTGGGTAATGATTTTTATATTAACTTAAACATAAAAGTCATGCTAGAAAATGGAAAGGGCTTCACTACCCACATGAAAACGTTTATGGCTTAGAGGCACATGCATAAAATTCTCCAAAGGAAAATATTTATACATTTTATTGATTCACTAGTGCACTATAGTTTTCTTGTTTGATCAAAGTTAATAGGCTAACTAAAAGTATTACATTGTCGGTTCTTGTACCACAAACATTTAAAGATCAAGACAACAAAAATGTGTATGCATTTGAGATAAATCTAATGGTGTCTTATGAATTTACCTGTTCAAGTCATTATTTACAAGTCTAATTTTAAAACCGAAACGAAAACTTTTTCATGGAAAATTTTTTGATGTACCGGATTCGAACCATTCACTTAAGGATATTATGCATCGACAACAGTTATCCGCTCAACCAACTGAGTTAAATTAAGATTTATACGATAACTCTTGCATGTGCATAAACTGTATACAATATATACACATCAGTGTTCATATCTTTAAACATATGACTAGTTTCCTGTCCTAAACTAAGAGAGATTGTCGTAGTATAAAACTTGTTGTTGAGTCCTTTCAAACAGTCATGTATATTTACCAAATAAATACATGAAAATGTGATTGAGAGGATTAAAAGCATAATAAGCCAAGAGTTTTCTCTGATACCCGATAATCACTTTGCTATCAATATTTTTTTTCTTTCATAAAAAAATCCTAGATGAAAATTATTTGCATTCGATTATGGTTAATAAAATTTCTGAGCTTTGAAAATAAGATAACCACTTCAAGAAGTAAAATCATAAACTTAATCCAAAAGATTAAATACATAATTTGCTCTTCTATCTTATTTTCTTTGAATAATTTCTTGTTTAAAAAACAAATTGTAGGTCTTGTGTACATTATGTTTACCCAAGTTGTAAAAGAAGTTTATTTTTTTTTAGTATATACTCTTAGCTAGACTTGTACATCATATAACTTTCAAGGAATAAATTATATATGCATAATAATGTCAAACTACTTTGAAATCAAAAGAAAAAAAGCAAAGACCAAAAGAGATCCGACCTACAGGATTCGAACCAGTGACCTAAGGATTTTCTGCTTCAACTACAGTCCTCCGCTCTACCAACTGAGCTAAGGTCGGTTTAACAAAATAACAGTTCATAAATGTATATTAACACACAATATATCATGAATCCTTAAATTTTATATAAGAATAGTACTATAAAAAATAAACAAATCCTTCAGTATGTAATATTTTAGTGCTGTTTGCTTTAAATTTAATACATTTTAAAACAAAGGTTTACGAATCCTTTCTTAGTTTAATTTGCTATTAAGTCTCTTGCATGTTTTTCGAAAACGTTTTGGCAAAAGCGTGAACGGCAGGATTCGAACCTGCGCGGGCAAAGCCCACATGATTTCTAGTCATGCCCGATAACCACTCTGGCACGTCCACTTTTCATTTGATGAAACCGAGTTGTATATAGTTTATACTTTATATTTTGTTTATCCTTATTGTAGGTCACGAGGAGGACATAAATGACTCGAATAAATATTTGATACAATTTACCACAAGTAAAGATTCAAGCCTGTAAATCCATTTTCTAGAACCAAACAATTGTGTCTAACTTTCTTTCTTTTTATTCAGCAAGAAGAATTGTGTCTATCTTTAAACTCCCTAATATTCGGTGCAATTCTTACTTTGCTAGAAAATATGTTTTATTCAGGTCAATCAAAAATTAAAAGTCAACTGTACACATCCACCTTATTTTTATCTTGATAAACATTATAGAGGGTGGGTAATGATTTTTATATTAACTTAAACATAAAAGTCATGCTAGAAAATGGAAAGGGCTTCACTACCCACATGAAAACGTTTATGGCTTAGAGGCACATGCATAAAATTCTCCAAAGGAAAATATTTATACATTTTATTGATTCACTAGTGCACTATAGTTTTCTTGTTTGATCAAAGTTAATAGGCTAACTAAAAGTATTACATTGTCGGTTCTTGTACCACAAACATTTAAAGATCAAGACAACAAAAATGTGTATGCATTTGAGATAAATCTAATGGTGTCTTATGAATTTACCTGTTCAAGTCATTATTTACAAGTCTAATTTTAAAACCGAAACGAAAACTTTTTCATGGAAATTTTTTTGATGTACCGGATTCGAACCATTCACCTAAGGATATTATGCATCGACAACAGTTATCCGCTCAACCAACTGAGTTAAATTAAGATTTATACGATAACTCTTGCATGTGCATAAACTGTATACAATATATACACATCAGTGTTCATATCTTTAAACATATGACTAGTTTCCTGTCCTAAACTAAGAGAGATTGTCGTAGTATAAAACTTGTTGTTGAGTCCTTTCAAACAGTCATGTATATTTACCAAATAAATACATGAAAATGTGATTGAGAGGATTAAAAGCATAATAAGCCAAGAGTTTTCTCTGATACCTGATAATCACTTTCCTATCAATATTTTTTTTCTTTCATAAAAAAATCCTAGATGAAAATTATTTGCATTCGATTATGGTTAATAAAATTTCTGAGCTTTGAAAATAAGATAACCACTTCAAGAAGTAAAATCATAAACTTAATCCAAAAGATTAAATTCATAATTTGCTCTTCTATCTTATTTTCTTTGAATAATTTCTTGTTTAAAAAACAAATTGTAGGTCTTGTGTACATTATGTTTACCCAAGTTGTAAAAGAAGTTTATTTTTTTTTAGTATATACTCTTAGCTAGACTTGTACATCATATAACTTTCAAGGAATAAATTATATATGCATAATAATGTCAAACTACTTTGAAATCAAAAGAAAAAAAGCAAAGACCAAAAGAGATCCGACCTACCGGATTCGAACCAGTGACCTAAGGATTTTCTGCTTCAACTACAGTCCTCCGCTCTACCAACTGAGCTAAGGTCGGTTTAACAAAATAACAGTTCATAGATGTATATTAACACACAATATATCATGAATCCTTAAATTTTATATATGAATAGTACTATAAAAAATAAACAAATCCTTCAGTATGTAATATTTTAGTGCTGTTTGCTTTAAATTTAATACATTTTAAAACAAAGGTTTACGAATCCTTTCTTAGTTTAATTTGCTATTAAGTCTCTTGCATGTTTTTCGAAAACGTTTTGGCAAAAGCGTGAACGGCAGGATTCGAACCTGCGCGGGCAAAGCCCACATGATTTCTAGTCATGCCCGATAACCACTCCGGCACGTCCACTTTTCATTTGTTGAAACCGAGTTATATATAGTTTATACTTTATATTTTGTTTATCCTTATTGTAGGTCACGAGGAGGACATAAATGACTCGAATAAATATTTGATACAATTTACCACAAGTAAAGATTCAAGCCTGTAAATCCATTTTCTAGAACCAAACAATTGTGTCTAACTTTCTTTCTTTTTATTCAGCAAGAAGAATTGTGTCTATCTTTAAACTCCCTAATATTCGGTGCAATTCTTACTTTGCTAGAAAATATGTTTTATTCAGGTCAATCAAAAATTAAAAGTCAACTGTACACATCCACCTTATTTTTATCTTGATAAACATTATAGAGGGTGGGTAATGATTTTTATATTAACTTAAACATAAAAGTCATGCTAGAAAATGGAAAGGGCTTCACTACCCACATGAAAACGTTTATGGCTTAGAGGCACATGCATAAAATTCTCCAAAGGAAAATATTTATACATTTTATTGATTCACTAGTGCACTATAGTTTTCTTGTTTGATCAAAGTTAATAGGCTAACTAAAAGTATTACATTGTCGGTTCTTGTACCACAAACATTTAAAGATCAAGACAACAAAAATGTGTATGCATTTGAGATAAATCTAATGGTGTCTTATGAATTTACCTGTTCAAGTCATTATTTACAAGTCTAATTTTAAAACCGAAACGAAAACTTTTTCAAGGAAAAGTTTTTGATGTACCGGATTCGAACCATTCACCTAAGGATATTATGCATCGACAACAGTTATCCGCTCAACCAACTGAGTTAAATTAAGATTTATACGATAACTCTTGCATGTGCATAAACTGTATACAATATATACACATCAGTGTTCATATCTTTAAACATATGACTAGTTTCCTGTCCTAAACTAAGAGAGATTGTCGTAGTATAAAACTTGTTGTTGAGTCCTTTCAAACAGTCATGTATATTTACCAAATAAATACATGAAAATGTGATTGAGAGGATTAAAAGCATAATAAGCCAAGAGTTTTCTCTGATACCCGATAACCACTTTGCTATCAATATTTTTTTTCTTTCATAAAAAAATCCTAGATGAAAATTATTTGCATTAGATTATGGTTAATAAAATTTCTGAGCTTTGAAAATAAGATAACCACTTCAAGAAGTAAAATCATAAACTTAATCCAAAAGATTAAATTCATAATTTGCTCTTCTATCTTATTTTCTTTGAATATTTTCTTGTTTAAAAAACAAACTGTAGGTCTTGTGTACATTATGTTTACCCAAGTTGTAAAAGAAGTTTATTTTTTTTTAGTATATACTCTTAGCTAGACTTGTACATCATATAACGTTCAAGGAATAAATTATATATGCATAATAATGTCAAACTACTTTGAAATCAAAAGAAAAAAAAAGCAAAGACCAAAAGAGATCCGACCTACCGGATTCGAACCAGTGACCTAAGGATTTTCTGCTTCAACTACAGTCCTCCGCTCTACCAACTGAGCTAAGGTCGGTTTAACAAAATAACAGTTCATAGATGTATATTAACACACAATATATCATGAATCCTTAAATTTTATATATGAATAGTACTATAAAAAATAAACAAATCCTTCAGTATGTAATATTTTAGTGCTGTTTGCTTTAAATTTAATACATTTTACAACAAAGGTTTACGAATCCTTTCTTAGTTTAATTTGCTATTAAGTCTCTTGCATTTTTTTCGAAAACGTTTTGGCAAAAGCGTGAACGGCAGGATTCGAACCTGCGCGGGCAAAGCCCACATGATTTCTAGTCATGCCCGATAACCACTCCGGCACGTCCACTTTTCATTTGTTGAAACCGAGTTGTATATAGTTTAAACTTTATATTTTGTTTATCCTTATTGTAGGTCACGAGGAGGACATAAATGACTCGAATAAATATTTGATACAATTTACCACAAGTAAAGATTCAAGCCTGTAAATCCATTTTCTAGAACCAAACAATTGTGTCTAACTTTCTTTCTTTTTATTCAGCAAGAAGAATTGTGTCTATCTTTAAACTCCCTAATATTCGGTGCAATTCTTACTTTGCTAGAAAATATGTTTTATTCAGGTCAATCAAAAATTAAAAGTCAACTATACACATCCACCTTATTTTTATCTTGATAAACATTATAGAGGGTGGGTAATGATTTTTATATTAACTTAAACATAAAAGTCATGCTAGAAAATGGAAAGGGCTTCACTACCCACATGAAAACGTTTATGGCTTAGAGGCACATGCATAAAATTCTCCAAAGGAAAATATTTATACATTTTATTGATTCACTAGTGCACTATAGTTTTCTTGTTTGATCAAAGTTAATAGGCTAACTAAAAGTATTACATTGTCGGTTCTTGTACCACAAACATTTAAAGATCAAGACAACAAAAATGTGTATGCATTTGAGATAAATCTAATGGTGTCTTATGAATTTACCTGTTCAAGTCATTATTTACAAGTCTAATTTTAAAACCGAAACGAAAACTTTTTCAAGGAAATTTTTTTGATGTACCGGATTCGAACCATTCACCTAAGGATATTATGCATCGACAACAGTTATCCGCTCAACCAACTGAGTTAAATTAAGATTTATACGATAACTCTTGCATGTGCATAAACTGTATACAATATATACACATCAGTGTTCATATCTTTAAACATATGACTAGTTTCCTGTCCTAAACTAAGAGAGATTGTCGTAGTATAAAACTTGTTGTTGAGTCCTTTCAAACAGTCATGTATATTTACCAAATAAATACATGAAAATGTGATTGGGAGGATTAAAAGCATAATAAGCCAAGAGTTTTCTCTGATACCCGATAACCACTTTGCTATCAATATTGTTTTTCTTTCATAAAAAAATCCTAGATGAAAATTATTTGCATTAGATTATGGTTAATAAAATTTCTGAGCTTTGAAAATAAGATAACCACTTCAAGAAGTAAAATCATAAACTTAATCCAAAAGATTAAATTCATAATTTGCTCTTCTATCTTATTTTCTTTGAATATTTTCTTGTTTAAAAAACAAACTGTAGGTCTTGTGTACATTATGTTTACCCAAGTTGTAAAAGAAGTTTATTTTTTTTTAGTATATACTCTTAGCTACACTTGTACATCATATAACTTTCAAGGAATAAATTATATATGCATACTAATGTCAAACTACTTTGAAATCAAAAGGAAAAAGCAAAGACCAAAAGAGATCCGACCTACCGGATTCGAACCAGTGACCTAAGGATTTTCTGCTTCAACTACAGTCCTCCGCTCTACCAACTGAGCTAAGGTCGGTTTAACAAAATAACAGTTCATAGATGTATATTAACACACAATATATCATGAATCCTTAAATTTTATATATGAATAGTACTATAAAAAATAAACAAATCCTTCAGTATGTAATATTTTAGTGCTGTTTGCTTTAAATTTAATACATTTTACAACAAAGGTTTACGAATCCTTTCTTAGTTTAATTTCCTATTAAGTCTCTTGCATTTTTTTCGAAAACGTTTTGGCAAAAGCGTGAACGGCAGGATTCGAACCTGCGCGGGCAAAGCCCACATGATTTCTAGTCATGCCCGATAACCACTCCGGCACGTCCACTTTTCATTTGTTGAAACCGAGTTGTATATAGTTTAAACTTTATATTTTGTTTATCCTTATTGTAGGTCACGAGGAGGACATAAATGACTCGAATAAATATTTGATACAATTTACCACAAGTAAAGATTCAAGCCTGTAAATCCATTTTCTAGAACCAAACAATTGTGTCTAACTTTCTTTCTTTTTATTCAGCAAGAAGAATTGTGTCTATCTTTAAACTCCCTAATATTCGGTGCAATTCTTACTTTGCTAGAAAATATGTTTTATTCAGGTCAATCAAAAATTAAAAGTCAACTATACACATCCACCTTATTTTTATCTTGATAAACATTATAGAGGGTGGGTAATGATTTTTATATTAACTTAAACATAAAAGTCATGCTAGAAAATGGAAAGGGCTTCACTACCCACATGAAAACGTTTATGGCTTAGAGGCACATGCATAAAATTCTCCAAAGGAAAATATTTATACATTTTATTGATTCACTAGTGCACTATAGTTTTCTTGTTTGATCAAAGTTAATAGGCTAACTAAAAGTATTACATTGTCGGTTCTTGTACCACAAACATTTAAAGATCAAGACAACAAAAATGTGTATGCATTTGAGATAAATCTAATGGTGTCTTATGAATTTACCTGTTCAAGTCATTATTTACAAGTCTAATTTTAAAACCGAAACGAAAACTTTTTCAAGGAAATTTTTTTGATGTACCGGATTCGAACCATTCACCTAAGGATATTATGCATCGACAACAGTTATCCGCTCAACCAACTGAGTTAAATTAAGATTTATACGATAACTCTTGCATGTGCATAAACTGTATACAATATATACACATCAGTGTTCATATCTTTAAACATATGACTAGTTTCCTGTCCTAAACTAAGAGAGATTGTCGTAGTATAAAACTTGTTGTTGAGTCCTTTCAAACAGTCATGTATATTTACCAAATAAATACATGAAAATGTGATTGGGAGGATTAAAAGCATAATAAGCCAAGAGTTTTCTCTGATACCCGATAACCACTTTTCTATCAATATTGTTTTTCTTTCATAAAAAAATCCTAGATGAAAATTATTTGCATTAGATTATGGTTAATAAAATTTCTGAGCTTTGAAAATAAGATAACCACTTCAAGAAGTAAAATCATAAACTTAATCCAAAAGATTAAATTCATAATTTGCTCTTCTATCTTATTTTCTTTGAATATTTTCTTGTTTAAAAAACAAACTGTAGGTCTTGTGTACATTATGTTTACCCAAGTTGTAAAAGAAGTTTATTTTTTTTAGTATATACTCTTAGCTAGACTTGTACATCATATAACTTTCAAGGAATAAATTATATATGCATAATAATGTCAAACTACTTTGAAATCAAAAGGAAAAAGCAAAGACCAAAAGAGATCCGACCTACCGGATTCGAACCAGTGACCTAAGGATTTTCTGCTTCAACTACAGTCCTCCGCTCTACCAACTGAGCTAAGGTCGGTTTAACAAAATAACAGTTCATAGATGTATATTAACACACAATATATCATGAATCCTTAAATTTTATATATGAATAGTACTATAAAAAATAAACAAATCCTTCAGTATGTAATATTTTAGTGCTGTTTGCTTTAAATTTAATACATTTTACAACAAAGGTTTACGAATCCTTTCTTAGTTTAATTTCCTATTAAGTCTCTTGCATTTTTTTCGAAAACGTTTTGGCAAAAGCGTGAACGGCAGGATTCGAACCTGCGCGGGCAAAGCCCACATGATTTCTAGTCATGCCCGATAACCACTCCGGCACGTCCACTTTTCATTTGTTGAAACCGAGTTGTATATAGTTTAACTTTATATTTTGTTTATCCTTATTGTAGGTCACGAGGAGGACATAAATGACTCGAATAAATATTTGATACAATTTACCACAAGTAAAGATTCAAGCCTGTAAATCCATTTTCTAGAACCAAACAATTGTGTCTAACTTTCTTTCTTTTTATTCAGCAAGAAGAATTGTGTCTATCTTTAAACTCCCTAATATTCGGTGCAATTCTTACTTTGCTAGAAAATATGTTTTATTCAGGTCAATCAAAAATTAAAAGTCAACTATACACATCCACCTTATTTTTATCTTGATAAACATTATAGAGGGTGGGTAATGATTTTTATATTAACTTAAACATAAAAGTCATGCTAGAAAATGGAAAGGGCTTCACTACCCACATGAAAACGTTTATGGCTTAGAGGCACATGCATAAAATTCTCCAAAGGAAAATATTTATACATTTTATTGATTCACTAGTGCACTATAGTTTTCTTGTTTGATCAAAGTTAATAGGCTAACTAAAAGTATTACATTGTCGGTTCTTGTACCACAAACATTTAAAGATCAAGAGAACAAAAATGTGTATGCATTTGAGATAAATCTAATGGTGTCTTATGAATTTACCTGTTCAAGTCATTATTTACAAGTCTAATTTTAAAACCGAAACGAAAATTTTTCAAGGAAAATTTTTTGATGTACCGGATTCGAACCATTCACCTAAGGATATTATGCATCGACAACAGTTATCCGCTCAACCAACTGAGTTAAATTAAGATTTATACGATAACTCTTGCATGTTCATAAACTGTATACAATATATACACATCAGTGTTCATATCTTTAAACATATGACTAGTTTCCTGTCCTAAACTAAGAGAGATTGTCGTAGTATAAAACTTGTTGTTGAGTCCTTTCAAACAGTAATGTATATTTACCAAATAAATACATGAAAATGTGATTGGGAGGATTAAAAGCATAATAAGCCAAGAGTTTTCTCTGATACCCGATAACCACTTTTCTATCAATATTGTTTTTCTTTCATAAAAAAATCCTAGATGAGAATTATTTGCATTAGATTATGGTTAATAAAATTTCTGAGCTTTGAAAATAAGATAACCACTTCAAGAAGTAAAATCATAAACTTAATCCAAAAGATTAAATTCATAATTTGCTCTTCTATCTTATTTTCTTTGAATATTTTCTTGTTTAAAAAACAAACTGTAGGTCTTGTGTACATTATGTTTACCCAAGTTGTAAAAGAAGTTTATTTTTTTTAGTATATACTCTTAGCTAGACTTGTACATCATATAACTTTCAAGGAATAAATTATATATGCATAATAATGTCAAACTACTTTGAAATCGAAAGGAAAAAGCAAAGACCAAAAGAGATCCGACCTACCGGATTCGAACCAGTGACCTAAGGATTTTCTGCTTCAACTACAGTCCTCCGCTCTACCAACTGAGCTAAGGTCGGTTTAACAAAATAACAGTTCATAGATGTATATTAACACACAATATATCATGAATCCTTAAATTTTATATATGAATAGTACTATAAAAATAAACAAATCCTTCAGTATGTAATATTTTAGTGCTGTTTGCTTTAAATTTAATACATTTTACAACAAAGGTTTACGAATCCTTTCTTAGTTTAATTTCCTATTAAATCTCTTGCATTTTTTTTCGAAAACGTTTTGGCAAAAGCGTGAACAGCAGGATTCGAACCTGCGCGGGCAAAGCCCACATGATTTCTAGTCATGCCCGATAACCACTCCGGCACGTCCTTTTCATTTGTTGAAACCGAGTTGTATATAGTTTAAGCTTTATATTTTAGTTATCCTTATTGTAGGTCACGAGGAGGACATAAATGACTCGAATAAATATTTGATACAATTTACCACAAGTAAAGATTCAAGCCTGTAAATCCATTTTCTAGAACCAAACAATTGTGTCTAACTTTCTTTCTTTTTATTCAGCAAGAAGAATTGTGTCTATCTTTAAACTCCCTAATATTCGGTGCAATTCTTACTTTGCTAGAAAATATGTTTTATTCAGGTCAATCAAAAATTAAAAGTCAACTATACACATCCACCTTATTTTTATCTTGATAAACATTATAGAGGGTGGGTAATGATTTTTATATTAACTTAAACATAAAGTCATGCTAGAAAATGGAAAGGGCTTCACTACCCACATGAAAACGTTTATGGCTTAGAGGCACATGCATAAAACTCTTCAAAGGAAAATATTTATACATTTTATTGATTCACTAGTGCACTATAGTTTTCTTGTTTGATCAAAGTTAATAGGCTAACTAAAAGTATTACATTGTCGGTTATTGTACCAAAAACATTTAAAGATCAAGACAACAAAAATGTGTATGCATTTGAGATAAATCTAATGGTGTCTTATGAATTTACCTGTTCAAGTCATTATTTACAAGTCTAATTTTAAAACCGAAACGAAAACTTTTTCAAGGAAAAATTTTTGGTGTACCGGATTCGAACCATTCACCTAAGGATATTATGCATCGACAACAGTTATCCGCTCAACCAACTGAGTTAAATTAAGATTTATACGATAACTCTTGCATGTGCATAAACTGTATACAATATATACACATCAGTGTTCATATCTTTAAACATATGACTAGTTTCCTGTCCTAAACTAAGAGAGATTGTCGTAGTATAAAACTTGTTGTTGAGTCCTTTCAAACAGTCATGTATATTTACCAAATAAATACATGAAAATGTGATTGGGAGGATTAAAAGCATAATAAGCCAAGAGTTTTCTCTGATACCCGATAACCACTTTTCTATCAATATTGTTTTTCTTTCATAAAAAATCCTAGATGAAAATTATTTGCATTAGATTATGGTTAATAAAATTTCTGAGCTTTGAAAATAAGATAACCACTTCAAGAAGTAAAATCATAAACTTAATCCAAAAGATTAAATTCATAATTTTCTCTTCTATCTTATTTTCTTTGAATATTTTCTTGTTTAAAAAACAAACTGTAGGTCTTGTGTACATTAAGTTTACCCAAGTTGTAAAAGAAGTTTATTTTTTTTTAGTATATACTCTTAGCTAGACTTGTACATCATATAACTTTCGAGGAATAAATTATATATGCATAATAATGTCAAACTACTTTGAAATCGAAAGGAAAAAGCAAAGACCAAAAGAGATCCGACCTACCGGATTCGAACCAGTGACCTAAGGATTTTCTGCTTCATCTACAGTCCTCCGCTTTACCAACTGAGCTAAGGTCGGTTTAACAAAATAACAGTTCATAGATGTATATTAACTCACAATATATCATGAATCCTTAAATTTTATATATGAATAGTACTATAAAAAATAAACAAATCCTTCAGTATGTAATATTTTAGTGCTGTTTGCTTTAAATTTAATACATTTTACAACAAAGGTTTACGAATCCTTTCTTAGTTTAATTTCCTATTAAGTCTCTTGCATTTTTTTTCCAAAACGTTTTGGCAAAAGCGTGAACGGCAGGATTCGAACCTGCGCGGGCAAAGCCCACATGATTTCTAGTCATGCCCGATAACCACTCCGGCACGTCCACTTTTCATTTGTTGAAACCGAGTTGTATATAGTTTAAGCTTTATATTTTGTTTATCCTTATTGTAGGTCACGAGGAGGACATAAATGACTCGAATAAATATTTGATACAATTTACCACAATTAAAGATTCAAGCCTGTAAATCCATTTTCTAGAACCAAACAATTGTGTCTAACTTTCTTTCTTTTTATTCAGATAGAAGAATTGTGTCTATCTTTAAACTCCCTAATATTCAGTGCAATTCTTACTTTGCTAGAAAATCTGTTTTATTCAGGTCAATCAAAAATTAAAAGTCAAATAAACACATCCACCTTATTTTTATCTTGATAAACATTATAGAGGGTGGGTAATGATTTTTATATTAACTTAAACATAAAAGTCATGCTAGAAAATGGAAAGGGCTTCACTACCCACATGAAAACGTTTATGGCTTAGAGGCACATGCATAAAATTCTCCAAAGGAAAATATTTATACATTTTATTGATTCACTAGTGCACTATAGTTTTCTTGTTTGATCAAAGTTAATAGGCTAACTAAAAGTATTACATTGTCGGTTATTGTACCACAAACATTTAAAGATCAACAACAAAAATGTGTATGCATTTGAGATATATGTAATGGTGTCTTATGAATTTACCTGTTCAAGTCATTATTTACAAGTCTAATTTTAAAACCGAAACGAAAACTTTTTCAAGGAAATTTTTTTGATGTACCCGATTCGAACCATTCACCTAAGAATATTATGCATCGACAACAGTTATCCGCTAAACCAACTGAGTTAAATTAAGATTTATACGATAACTCTTGCATGTGCATAAACTGTATACAATATATACACATCATTGTTCATATCTTTAAACATATGACTAGTTTCCTGTCCTAAACTAAGAGAGATTGTCGTAGTATAAAACTTGTTGTTGAGTCCTTTCAAACAGTCATGTATATTTACCAAATAAATACATGAAAATGTGATTGGGAGGATTAAAAGCATAATAAGCCAAGAGTTTTCTCTGATACCCGATAACCACTTTTCTATCAATATTGTTTTTCTTTCATAAAAAATCCTAGATGAAAATTATTTGCATTAGATTATGGTTAATAAAATTTCTGAGCTTTGAAAATAAGATAACCACTTCAAGAAGTAAAATCATAAACTTAATCCAAAAGATTAAATTCATAATTTGCTCTTCTATCTTACTTTCTTTGAATATTTTCTTGTTTAAAAAACAAACTGTAGGTCTTGTATACATTATGTTTACCCAAGTTGTAAAAGAAGTTTTTTTTTTTTTAGTATATACTCTTAGCTAGACTTGTACATCATATAACTTTCGAGGAATAAATTATATATGCATAATAATGTCAAACTACTTTGAAATCGAAAGGAAAAAGCAAAGACCAAAAGAGATCCGACCTACCGGATTCGAACCAGTGACCTAAGGATTTTATGCTTCAACTACAGTCCTCCGCTCTACCAACTGAGCTAAGGTCGGTTTAACAAAATAACAGTTCATAGATGTATATTAACACACAATATATCATGAATCCTTAAATTTTATATATGAATAGTAATATAAAAAATAAACAAATCCTTCAGTATGTAATATTTTAGTGCTGTTTGCTTTAAATTTAATACATTTTACAACAAAGGTTTACGAATCCTTTCTTAGTTTAATTTCCTATTAAGTCTCTTGCATTTTTTTCCAAAACGTTTTGGCAAAAGCGTGAACGGCAGGATTCGAACCTGCGCGGCAAAGCCCACATGATTTCTAGTCATGCCCGATAACCACTCCGGCACGTCCACTTTTCATTTGTTGAAACCGAGTTGTATATAGTATAAGCTCTGCATTTTGTTTATCCTTATTGTAGGTCACGAGGAGGACATAAATGACTCGAATAAATATTTGATACAATTTACCACAATTAAAGATTCAAGCCTGTAAATCCATTTACTAGAACCAAACAATTGTGTCTAACTTTCTTTCTTTTTATTCAGATAGAAGAATTGTGTCTATCTTTAAACTCCCTAATATTCGGTGCAATTCTTACTTTGCTAGAAAATCTGTTTTATTCAGGTCAATCAAAAATTAAAAGTCAACTAAACACATCCACCTTATTTTTATCTTGATAAACATTATAGAGGGTGGGTAATGATTTTTATATTAACTTAAACATAAAAGTCATGCTAGAAAATGGAAAGGGCTTCACTACCCACATGAAAACGTTTATGGCTTAGAGGCACATGCATAAAATTCTCCAAAAGAAAATATTTATACATTTTATTGATTCACTAGTGCACTATAGTTTTCTTATTTGATCAAAGTTAATAGGCTAACTAAAAGTATTACATTGTCGGTTCTTGTACCACAAACATTTAAAGATCAAGACAACAAAAATGTGTATGCATTTGAGATAAATCTAATGGTGTCTTATGAATTTAAATGTTCAAGTCATTATTTACAAGCCTAATTTAAAAACCAAAATGAAAACTTTTTCAAGGAAATTTTTTTGATGTACCGGATTCGAACCATTCACCCAAGGATATTATGCATCGACAACAGTTATCCGCTCAACCAACTGAGTTAAATTAAGATTTATACGATAACTTTTGCATGTGCATAAACTGTATACAATATATACACATCAATGTTCATATCTTTAAACATATGACTAGTTTCCTGTCCTAAACTAAGAGAGATTGTCGTAGTATAAAACTTGTTGTTGAGTCTTTTCAAACAGTCCTGTATATTTACCAAATAAATACATGAAAATGTGATTGGGAGGATTAAAAGCATAATAAGCCAAGAGTTTTCTCTGATACCCGATAACCACTTTTCTATCAATATTGTTTTTCTTTCATAAAAAATCCTAGATGAAAATTATTTGCATTAGATTATGGTTAATAAAATTTCTGAGCTTTGAAAATAAGATAACCACTTCAAGAAGTAAAATCATAAACTTAATCCAAAAGATTAAATTCATAATTTGCTCTTCTCTCTTATTTTCTTTGAATATTTTCTTGTTTAAAAAACAAACTGTAGGTCTTGTGTACATTATGTTTACCCAAGTTGTAAAAGAAGTTTATTTTTTTTTAGTATATACTCTTAGCTAGACTTGTACATCATATAACTTTCGAGGAATAAATTATATATGCATAATAATGTCAAACTACTTTGAAATCGAAAGGAAAAAGCAAAGACCAAAAGAGATCCGACCTACCGGATTCGAACCAGTGACCTAAGGATTTTCTGCTTCAACTACAGTCCTCCGCTTTAACAACTGAGCTAAGGTCGGTTTAACAAAATAACAGTTCATAGATGTATATTAACTCACAAAATATCATGAATCCTTAAATTTTATATATGAATAGTACTATAAAAAATAAACAAATCCTTCAGTATGTAATATTTTAGTGCTGTTTGCTTTAAAATTAATACATTTTAAAACAAAGGTTTACGAATCCTTTCTTAGTTTAATTTCCTATTAAGTCTCTTGCATTTTTTTCCAAAACGTTTTGGCAAAAGCGTGAACGGCAGGATTCGAACCTGCGCGGGCAAAGCCCACATGATTTCTAGTCATGCCCGATAACCACTCTAGCTCGTCCACTTTTCATTTGTTGAAACCGAGTTGTATATAGTTTAAGCTTTATATTTTGTTTATCCTTATTGTAGGTCACGAGGAGGACATAAATGACTCGAATAAATATTTGATACAATTTACCACAATTAAAGATTCAAGCCTGTAAATCCATTTACTAGAACCAAACAATTGTGTCTAACTTTCTTTCTTTTTATTCAGATAGAAGAATTGTGTCTATCTTTAAACTCCCTAATATTCGGTGCAATTCTTACTTTGCTAGAAAATCTGTTTTATTCAGGTCAATCAAAAATTAAAAGTCAACTAAACACATCCACCTTATTTTTATCTTGATAAACATTATAGAGGGTGGGTAATGATTTTTATATTAACTTAAACATAAAAGTCATGCTAGAAAATGGAAAGGGCTTCACTACCCACATGAAAACGTTTATGGCTTAGAGGCACATGCATAAAATTCTCCAAAAGAAAATATTTATACATTTTATTGATTCACTAGTGCACTATAGTTTTCTTATTTGATCAAAGTTAATAGGCTAACTAAAAGTATTACATTGTCGGTTCTTGTACCACAAACATTTAAAGATCAAGACAACAAAAATGTGTATGCATTTGAGATAAATCTAATGGTGTCTTATGAATTTAAATGTTCAAGTCATTATTTACAAGCCTAATTTAAAAACCAAAATGAAAACTTTTTCAAGGAAAATTTTTTGATGTACCGGATTCGAACCATTCACCCAAGGATATTATGCATCGACAACAGTTATCCGCTCAACCAACTGAGTTAAATTAAGATTTATACGATAACTTTTGCATGTGCATAAACTGTATACAATATATACACATCAATGTTCATATCTTTAAACATATGACTAGTTTCCTGTCCTAAACTAAGAGAGATTGTCGTAGTATAAAACTTGTTGTTGAGTCTTTTCAAACAGTCCTGTATATTTACCAAATAAATACATGAAAATGTGATTGGGAGGATTAAAAGCATAATAAGCCAAGAGTTTTCTCTGATACCCGATAACCACTTTTCTCTCAATATTGTTTTTCTTTCATAAAAAATCCTAGATGAAAATTATTTGCATTAGATTATGGTTAATAAAATTTCTGAGCTTTGAAAATAAGATAACCACTTCAAGAAGTAAAATCATAAACTTAATCCAAAAGATTAAATTCATAATTTGCTCTTCTCTCTTATTTTCTTTGAATATTTTCTTGTTTAAAAAACAAACTGTAGGTCTTGTGTACATTATGTTTACCCAAGTTGTAAAAGAAGTTTATTTTTTTTTAGTATATACTCTTAGCTAGACTTGTACATCATATAACTTTCGAGGAATAAATTATATATGCATAATAATGTCAAACTACTTTGAAATCGAAAGGAAAAAGCAAAGACCAAAAGAGATCCGACCTACCGGATTCGAACCAGTGACCTAAGGATTTTCTGCTTCAACTACAGTCCTCCGCTTTAACAACTGAGCTAAGGTCGGTTTAACAAAATAACAGTTCATAGATGTATATTAACTCACAATATATCATGAATCCTTAAATTTTATATATGAATAGTACTATAAAAAATAAACAAATCCTTCAGTATGTAATATTTTAGTGCTGTTTGCTTTAAATTTAATACATTTTACAACAAAGGTTTACGAATCCTTTCTTAGTTTAATTTCCTATTAAGTCTCTTGCATTTTTTTCCAAAACGTTTTGGCAAAAGCGTGAACGGCAGGATTCGAACCTGCGCGGGCAAAGCCCACATGATTTCTAGTCATTCCCGATAACCACTCTAGCTCGTCCACTTTTCATTTGTTGAAACCGAGTTGTATATAGTTTAAGCTTTATATTTTGTTTATCCTTATTGTAGGTCACGAGGAGGACATAATAAATGTATAAAACTTTTTGTTGAGTCCTTTCAAACAGTCATGTATATTTACCAAATAAATACATGAAAATGTGATTGGGAGAATTAAAAGCATAATAAGCCAAGAGTTTTCTCTAATACCCGATAACCACTTTTCTAATAATATTGTTTTTCTTTCATAAAATATCCTACATGAAAATTATTTGCAGTAGATTATGGTTAATAAAATTTCTGAGCTTTGAAAATAAGATAACCACTTCAAGAAGTAAAATCATAAACTTAATCCAAAAGATTAAATTCATAATTTGCTCTTCTATCTTATTTTCTTTGAATATTTTCTTGTTTAAAAAACAAACTGTAGGTCTTGTGTACATTATGTTTACCCAAGTTGTAAAAGAAGTTTATTTTTTTTTAGTATATACTCTTAGCTAGACTTGTAGATCATATAACTTTCGAGGAATAAATTATATATGCATAATAATCTCAAACTACTTTGAAATCAAAAGGAAAAAGCAAAGACCAAAAGAGATCCGACCTACCGGATTCGAACCAGTGACCTAAGGATTTTCTGCTTCAACTACAGTCCTCCGCTCTACCAACTGAGCTAAGGTCGGTTTAACAAAATAACAGTTCATAGATGTATGTTAACACACAATATATCATGAATCCTTAAATTTTATATATGAATAGCACTATAAAAAATAAACAAATCCTTCCGTATATAATATTTTAGTGCTGTTTGCTTTAAATTTAATACATTTTACAACAAAGGTTTGCGAATCCTTTCTTAGTTTAATTTCCTATTAAGTCTCTTGCATTTTTTTCCAAAACGTTTTGGCAAAAGCGTGAACGGCAGGATTCGAACCTGCGCGGGCAAAGCCCACATGATTTCTAGTCATGCCCGATAACCACTCCGGCACGTCCACTTTTCATTTGTTGAAACCGGGTTATATATAGTTTAAGCTTTATATTTTATTTATCCTTATTGTAGGTCACGAGGACGACCTAAATGACTCGAATAAATATTTGATACAATTTACCACAAGTAAAGATTCAAGCCTGTAAATCCATTTTCTAGAACCAAACAATTGTGTCTAACTTTCTTTCTTTTTATTCAGCAAGAAGAATTGTGTCTATCTTTAAACTCCCTAATATTCGGTGCAATTCTTACTTTGCTAGAAAATATGTTTTATTCTGGTCAATCAAAAATTAAAAGTCAACTGTACACATCCACCTTATTTTTATCTTGATAAACATTATAGAGGGTGGGTAATGATTTTTATATTAACTTAAACATAAAAGTCATGCTAGAAAATGGAAAGGGCTTCACTACCCACATGAAAACGTTTATGGCTTAGAGGCACATGCATAAAATTCTTCAAAGGAAAATATTTATACATTTTATTGATTCACTAGTGCACTATAGTTTTCTTGTTTGATCAAAGTTAATAGGCTAACTAAAAGTATTACATTGTCGGTTCTTGTACCACAAACATTTAAAGATCAAGACAACAAAAATGTGTATGCATTTTAGATAAATCTAATGGTGTCTTATGAATTTACCTGTTCAAGTCATTATTTACAAGTCTAATTTTAAAACAGAAACAAAAACTTTTCAAGGAAATTTTTTTGAGTTACTGGATTCGAACCATTCACCTAAGGATATTATGCATCGACAACAGTTATCCGCTCAACAAACTGAGTTAAATTAAGATTTATACGATAACTCTTGCATGTGCATAAACTGTATACAATATATACACATCATTGTTCATATCATTAAACATATGACTAGTTTCCTGTCCTAAACTAAGAGAGATAGTCGTAGTATAAAACTTGTTGTTGAGTCCTTTCAAACAGTCATGTATAATTACCAAATAAATACATGAAAATGTGATTGGGAGGATTAAAAGCATAATAAGCCAAGAGTTTTCTCTGATACCCGATAACCACTTTTCTATCAATATTGTTTTTCTTTCTTAAAAAATCCTAGATGAAAATTATTTGCATTAGATTATGGTTAATAAAATTCTGAGCTTTGAAAATAAGATAACCACTTCAAGAAGTAAAATCATAAACTTAATCCAAAAGATTAAATTCATAATTTGCTCTTCTATCTTATTTTCTTTGAATATTTTCTTGTTTAAAAAACAAACTGTAGGTCTTGTGTACATTATGTTTACCCAAGTTGTAAAAGAAGTTTATTTTTTTTTAGTATATACTCTTAGCTAGACTTGTAGATCATATAACTTTCGAGGAATAAATTATATATGCATAATAATCTCAAACTACTTTGAAATCAAAAGGAAAAAGCAAAGACCAAAAGAGATCCGACCTACCGGATTCGAACCAGTGACCTAAGGATTTTCTGCTTCAACTACAGTCCTCCGCTCTACCAACTGAGCTAAGGTCGGTTTAAAATAACAGTTCATAGATGTATGTTAACACACAATATATCATGAATCCTTAAATTTTATATATGAATAGCACTATAAAAATAAACAAATCCTTCCGTATATAATATTTTAGTGCTGTTTGCTTTAAATTTAATACATTTTACAACAAAGGTTTACGAATCCTTTCTTAGTTTAATTTCCTATTAAGTCTCTTGCATTTTTTTCCAAAACGTTTTGGCAAAAGCGTGAACGGCAGGATTCGAACCTGCGCGGGCAAAGCCCACATGATTTCTAGTCATGCCCGATAACCACTCCGGCACGTCCACTTTTCATTTGTTGAAACCGAGTTGTATATAGTTTAAGATCTATATTTTGTTTATCCTTATTGTAGGTAACGAGGAGGACATAAATGATTCGAATAAATATTTGATACAATTTACCACAAGTAAAGATTCAAGCCTGTAAATCCGTTTTCTAGAACCAAACAATTGTGTCTAACTTTCTTTCTTTTTATTCAGCAAGAAGAATTGTGTCTATCTTTAAACTCCCTAATATTCGGTGCAATTCTTACTTTGCTAGAAAATATGTTTTATTCAGGTCAATCAAAAATTAAAAGTCAACTGTACACATCCACCTTATTTTTATCTTGATAAACATTATAGAGGGTGGGTAATGATTTTTATATTAACTTAAACATAAAAGTCATGCTAGAAAATGGAAAGGGCTTCACTACCCACATGAAAACGTTTATGGCTTAGAGGCACATGCATAAAATTCTTCAAAGGAAAATATTTATACATTTTATTGATTCACTAGTGCACTATAGTTTTCTTGTTTGATCAAAGTTAATAGGCTAACTAAAAGTATTACATTGTCGGTTCTTGTACCACAAACATTTAAAGATCAAGACAACAAAAATGTGTATGCATTTGAGATAAATCTAATGGTGTCTTATGAATTTACATGTTCAAGTCATTATTTACAAGTCTAATTTTAAAACAGAAACAAAAACTTTTCAAGGAAATTTTTTTGATGTACTGGATTCGAAACATTCACCTAAGGATATTATGCATCGACAACAGTTATCCGCTCAACCAACTGAGTTAAATTAAGATTTATACGATAACTCTTGCATGTGCATAAACTGTATACAATATATACACATCAGTGTTCATATCATTAAACATATGACTAGTTTCCTGTCCTAAACTAAGAGAGATAGTCGTAGTATAAAACTTGTTGTTGAGTCCTTTCAAACAGTCATGTATAATTACCAAATAAATAAATGAAAATGTGATTGGGAGGATTAAAAGCATAATAAGCCAAGAGTTTTCTCTGATACCCGATAACCACTTTTCTATCAATATTTTTTTTCTTTCATAAAAAATCCTAGATGAAAATTATTTGCATTAGATTATGGTTAATAAAATTTCTGAGCTTTGAAAATAAGATAACCACTTCAAGAAGTAAAATCATAAACTTAATCCAAAAGATTAAATTCATAATTTGCTCTTCTATCTTATTTTCTTTGAATATTTTCTTGTTTAAAAAACAAACTGTAGGTCTTGTGTACATTATGTTTACCCAAGTTGTAAAAGAAGTTTATTTTTTTTAGTATATACTCTTAGCTAGACATGTACATCATATAACTTTCGAGGAATAAATTATATATGCATAATAATCTCAAACTACTTTGAAATCAAAAGGAAAAAGCAAGACAAAAAGAGATCCGACCTACCGGATTCGAACCAGTGACCTAAGGATTTTCTGCTTCAACTACAGTCCTCCGCTCTACCAACTGAGCTAAGGTCGGTTTAACAAAATAACAGTTCATAGATGTATATTAACACACAATATATCATGAATCCTAAAATTTTATATATGAATAGCACTATAAAAAATAAACAAATCCTTCCGTATATAATATTTTATTGCTGTTTGCTTTAAATTTAATACATTTTACAACAAAGGTTTACAAATCCTTTCTTAGTTTAATTTCCTATTAAGTCTCTTGCATTTTTTTCCAAAACGTTTTGGCAAAAGCGTGAACGGCAGGATTCGAACCTGCGCGGGCAAAGCCCACATGATTTCTAGTCATGCCCGATAACCACTCCGGCACGTCCACTTTTCATTTGTTGAAACCGGGTTATATATAGTTTAAGCTTTATATTTTGTTTATCCTTATTGTAGGTCACGAGGACGACATAAATGACTCGAATAAATATTTGATACAATTTACCACAAGTAAAGATTCAAGCCTGTAAATCCATTTTCTAGAACCAAACAATTGTGTCTAACTTTCTTTCTTTTTATTCAGCAAGAAGAATTGTGTCTATCTTTAAACTCCCTAATATTCGGTGCAATTCTTACTTTGCTAGAAAATATGTTTTATTCAGGTCAATCAAAAATTAAAAGTCAACTGTACACATCCACCTTATTTTTATCTTGATAAACATTATAGAGGGTGGGTAATGATTTTTATATTAACTTAAACATAAAAGTCATGCTAGAAAATGGAAAGGGCTTCACTACCCACATGAAAACGTTTATGGCTTAGAGGCACATGCATAAAATTCTTCAAAGGAAAATATTTATACATTTTATTGATTCACTAGTGCAATATAGTTTTCTTGTTTGATCAAAGTTAATAGGCTAACTAAAAGTATTACATTGTCGGTTCTTGTACCACAAACATTTAAAGATCAAGACAACAAAAATGTGTATGCATTTGAGATAAATCTAATGGTGTCTTATGAATTTACCTGTTCAAGTCATTATTTACAAGTCTAATTTTAAAACAGAAACAAAAACTTTTCAAGGAAATTTTTTTGATGTACTGGATTCGAACCATTCACCTAAGGATATTATGCATCGACAACAGTTATCCGCTCAACAAACTGAGATAAATTAAGATTTATACGATAACTCTTGCTTGTGCATAAACTGTATACAATATATACACATCATTGTTCATATCATTAAACATATGACTAGTTTCCTGTCCTAAACTAAGAGAGATAGTCGTAGTATAAAACTTGTTGTTGAGTCCTTTCAAACAGTCATGTATAATTACCAAATAAATACATGAAAATGTGATTGGGAGGATTAAAAGCATAATAAGCCAAGAGTTTTCTCTGATACCCGATAACCACTTTTCTATCAATATTGTTTTTCTTTCTTAAAAAATCCTAGATGAAAATTATTTGCATTAGATTATGGTTAATAAAATTTCTGTGCTTTGAAAATAAGATAACCACTTCAAGAAGTAAAATCATAAACTTAATCCAAAAGATTAAATTCATAATTTGCTCTTCTATCTTATTTTCTTTGAATATTTTCTTGTTTAAAAAACAAACTGTAGGTCTTGTGTACATTATGTTTACCCAAGTTGTAAAAGAAGTTTATTTTTTTTTAGTATATACTCTTAGCTAGACTTGTAGATCATATAACTTTCGAGGAATAAATTATATATGCATAATAATCTCAAACTACTTTGAAATCAAAAGGAAAAAGCAAAGACCAAAAGAGATCCGACCTACCGGATTCGAACCAGTGACCTAAGGATTTTCTGCTTCAACTACAGTCCTCCGCTCTACCAACTGAGCTAAGGTCGGTTTAACAAAATAACAGTTCATAGATGTATATTAACACACAATATATCATGAATCCTTAAATTTTATATATGAATAGCACTATAAGAAATAAACAAATCCTTCCGTATATAATATTTTAGTGCTGTTTGCTTTAAATTTAATACATTTTACAACAAAGGTTTACGAATCCTTTCTTAGTTTAATTTCCTATTAAGTCTCTAGCATTTTTTTCCAAAACGTTTTGGCAAAAGCGTGAACGGCAGGATTCGAACCTGCGCGGGCAAAGCCCACATGATTTCTAGTCATGCCCGATAACCACTCCGGCACGTCCACTTTTCATTTGTTGAAACCGAGTTGTATATAGTTTAAGATCTATATTTTGTTTATCCTTATTGTAGGTAACGAGGAGGACATAAATGACTCGAATAAATATTTGATACAATTTACCACAAGTAAAGATTCAAGCCTGTAAATCCGTTTTCTAGAACCAAACAATTGTGTCTAACTTTCTTTCTTTTTATTCAGCAAGAAGAATTGTGTCTATCTTTAAACTCCCTAATATTCGGTGCAATTCTTACTTTGCTAGAAAATATGTTTTATTCAGGTCAATCAAAAATTAAAAGTCAACTGTACACATCCACCTTATTTTTATCTTGATAAACATTATAGAGGGTGGGTAATGATTTTTATATTAACTTAAACATAAAAGTCATGCTAGAAAATGGAAAGGGCTTCACTACCCACATGAAAACGTTTATGGCTTAGAGGCACATGCATAAAATTCTTCAAAGGAAAATATTTATACATTTTATTGATTCACTAGTGCACTATAGTTTTCTTGTTTGATCAAAGTTAATAGGCTAACTAAAAGTATTACATTGTCGGTTCTTGTACCACAAACATTTAAAGATCAAGACAACAAAAATGTGTATGCATTTGAGATAAATCTAATGGTGTCTTATGAATTTACCTGTTCAAGTCATTATTTACAAGTCTAATTTTAAAACAGAAACAAAAACTTTTCAATGAAATTTTTTTGATGTACTGGATTCGAACCATTCACCTAAGGATATTATGCATCGACAACAGTTATCCGCTCAACAAACTGAGTTAAATTAAGATTTATACGATAACTCTTGCTTGTGCATAAACTGTTTACAATATATACACATCATTGTTCATATCATTAAACATATGACTAGTTTCCTGTCCTAAACTAAGAGAGATAGTCGTAGTATAAAACTTGTTGTTGAGTCCTTTCAAACAGTCATGTATAATTACCAAATAAATACATGAAAATGTGATTGGGAGGATTAAAAGCATAATAAGCCAAGAGTTTTCTCTGATACCCGATAACCACTTTTCTATCAATATTGTTTTTCTTTCTTAAAAAATCGTAGATGAAAATTATTTGCATTAGATTATGGTTAATAAAATTTCTGAGCTTTGAAAATAAGATAACCACTTCAAGAAGTAAAATCATAAACTTAATCCAAAAGATTAAATTCATAATTTGCTCTTCTATCTTATTTTCTTTGAATATTTTCTTGTTTAAAAAACAAACTGTAGGTCTTGTGTACATTATGTTTACCCAAGTTGTAAAAGAAGTTTATTTTTTTTTAGTATATACTCTTAGCTAGACTTGTAGATCATATAACTTTCGAGGAGTAAATTATATATGCATAATAATCTCAAACTACTTTGAAATCAAAAGGAAAAAGCAAAGACCAAAAGAGATCCGACCTACCGGATTCGAACCAGTGACCTAAGGATTTTCTGCTTCAACTACAGTCCTCCGCTCTACCAACTGAGCTAAGGTCGGTTTAACAAAATAACAGTTCATAGATGTATATTAACACACAATATCATGAATCCTTAAATTTTATATATGAATAGCACTATAAAAAATAAACAAATCCTTCCGTATATAATATTTTAGTGCTGTTTGCTTTAAATTTAATACATTTTACAACAAAAGTTTACGAATCCTTTCTTAGTTTAATTTCCTATTAAGTCTCTTGCATTTTTTTCCAAAACGTTTTGGCAAAAGCGTGAACGGCAGGATTCGAACCTGCGCAGGCAAAGCCCACATGATTTCTAGTCATGCCCGACAACCACTCCGGCACGTCCACTTTTCCTTTGTTGAAACCGGGTTATATATAGTTTAAGCTTTATATTTTGTTTATCCTTATTGTAGGTCACGAGGACGACATAAATGACTCGAATAAATATTTGATACAATTTACCACAAGTAAAGATTCAAGCCTGTAAATCCATTTTCTAGAACCAAACAATTGTGTCTAACTTTCTTTCTTTTTATTCAGCAAGAAGAATTGTGTCTATCTTTAAACTCCCTAATATTCGGTGCAATTCTTACTTTGCTAGAAAATATGTTTTATTCAGGTCAATCAAAAATTAAAAGTCAACTGTACACATCCACCTTATTTTTATCTTGATAAACATTATAGAGGGTGGGTAATGATTTTTATATTAACTTAAACATAAAAGTCATGCTAGAAAATGGAAAGGGCTTCACTACCCACATGAAAACGTTTATGGCTTAGAGGCACATGCATAAAATTCTTCAAAGGAAAATATTTATACATTTTATTGATTCACTAGTGCACTATAGTTTTCTTGTTTGATCAAAGTTAATAGGCTAACTAAAAGTATTACATTGTCGGTTCTTGTACCACAAACATTTAAAGATCAAGACAACAAAAATGTGTATGCATTTGAGATAAATCTAATGGTGTCTTATGAATTTACCTGTTCAAGTCATTATTTACAAGTCTAATTTTAAAACAGAAACAAAAACTTTTCAAGGAAAGTTTTTTGATGTACTGGATTCGAACCATTCACCTAAGGATATTATGCATCGACAACAGTTATCCGCTCAACAAACTGAGTTAAATTAAGATTTATACGATAACTCTTGCTTGTGCATAAACTGTATACAATATATACACATCATTGTTCATATCATTAAACATATGACTAGTTTCCTGTCCTAAACTAAGAGAGATAGTCGTAGTATAAAACTTGTTGTTGAGTCCTTTCAAACAGTCATGTATAATTACCAAATAAATACATGAAAATGTGATTGGGAGGATTAAAAGCATAATAAGCCAAGAGTTTTCTCTGATACCCGATAACCACTTTTCTATCAATATTGTTTTTCTTTCTTAAAAAATCGTAGATGAAAATTATTTGCATTAGATTATGGTTAATAAAATTTCTGAGCTTTGAAAATAAGATAACCACTTCAAGAAGTAAAATCATAAACTTAATCCAAAAGATTAAATTCATAATTTGCTCTTCTATCTTATTTTCTTTGAATATTTTCTTGTTTAAAAAACAAACTGTAGGTCTTGTGTACATTATGTTTACCCAAGTTGTAAAAGAAGTTTATTTTTTTTTAGTATATACTCTTAGCTAGACTTGTAGATCATATAACTTTCGAGGAGTAAATTATATATGCATAATAATCTCAAACTACTTTGAAATCAAAAGGAAAAAGCAAAGACCAAAAGAGATCCGACCTACCGGATTCGAACCAGTGACCTAAGGATTTTCTGCTTCAACTACAGTCCTCCGCTCTACCAACTGAGCTAAGGTCGGTTTAACAAAATAACAGTTCATAGATGTATATTAACACACAATATCATGAATCCTTAAATTTTATATATGAATAGCACTATAAAAAATAAACAAATCCTTCCGTATATAATATTTTAGTGCTGTTTGCTTTAAATTTAATACATTTTACAACAAAAGTTTACGAATCCTTTCTTAGTTTAATTTCCTATTAAGTCTCTTGCATTTTTTTCCAAAACGTTTTGGCAAAAGCGTGAACGGCAGGATTCGAACCTGCGCAGGCAAAGCCCACATGATTTCTAGTCATGCCCGACAACCACTCCGGCACGTCCACTTTTCCTTTGTTGAAACCGGGTTATATATAGTTTAAGCTTTATATTTTGTTTATCCTTATTGTAGGTCACGAGGACGACATAAATGACTCGAATAAATATTTGATACAATTTACCACAAGTAAAGATTCAAGCCTGTAAATCCATTTTCTAGAACCAAACAATTGTGTCTAACTTTCTTTCTTTTTATTCAGCAAGAAGAATTGTGTCTATCTTTAAACTCCCTAATATTCGGTGCAATTCTTACTTTGCTAGAAAATATGTTTTATTCAGGTCAATCAAAAATTAAAAGTCAACTGTACACATCCACCTTATTTTTATCTTGATAAACATTATAGAGGGTGGGTAATGATTTTTATATTAACTTAAACATAAAAGTCATGCTAGAAAATGGAAAGGGCTTCACTACCCACATGAAAACGTTTATGGCTTAGAGGCACATGCATAAAATTCTTCAAAGGAAAATATTTATACATTTTATTGATTCACTAGTGCAATATAGTTTTCTTGTTTGATCAAAGTTAATAGGCTAACTAAAAGTATTACATTGTCGGTTCTTGTACCACAAACATTTAAAGATCAAGACAACAAAAATGTGTATGCATTTGAGATAAATCTAATGGTGTCTTATGAATTTACCTGTTCAAGTCATTATTTACAAGTCTAATTTTAAAACAGAAACAAAAACTTTTCAAGGAAATTTTTTTGATGTACTGGATTCGAACCATTCACCTAAGGATATTATGCATCGACAACAGTTATCCGCTCAACAAACTGAGATAAATTAAGATTTATACGATAACTCTTGCTTGTGCATAAACTGTATACAATATATACACATCATTGTTCATATCATTAAACATATGACTAGTTTCCTGTCCTAAACTAAGAGAGATAGTCGTAGTATAAAACTTGTTGTTGAGTCCTTTCAAACAGTCATGTATAATTACCAAATAAATACATGAAAATGTGATTGGGAGGATTAAAAGCATAATAAGCCAAGAGTTTTCTCTGATACCCGATAACCACTTTTCTATCAATATTGTTTTTCTTTCTTAAAAAATCCTAGATGAAAATTATTTGCATTAGATTATGGTTAATAAAATTTCCGAGCTTTGAAAATAAGATAACCACTTCAAGAAGTAAAATCATAAACTTAATCCAAAAGATTAAATTCATAATTTGCTCTTCTATCTTATTTTCTTTGAATATTTTCTTGATAAAAAACAAACTGTAGGTCTTGTGTACATTATGTTTACCCAAGTTGTAAAAGAAGTTTATTTTTTTTAGTATATACTCTTAGCTAGACTTGTAGATCATATTTCGAGGAATAAATTATATATGCATAATAATCTCAAACTACTTTGAAATCAAAAGGAAAAAGCAAAGACCAAAAGAGATCCGACCTACCGGATTCGAACCAGTGACCTAAGGATTTTCTGCTTCAACTACAGTCCTCCGCTCTACCAACTGAGCTAAGGTCGGTTTAACAAAATAACAGTTCATAGATGTATATTAACACACAATATCATGAATCCTTAAATTTTATATATGAATAGCACTATAAAAAATAAACAAATCCTTCCGTATATAATATTTTAGTGCTGTTTGCTTTAAATTTAATACATTTTACAACAAAGGTTTACGAATCCTTTCTTAGTTTAATTTCCTATTAAGTCTCTTGCATTTTTTTCCAAAACGTTTTGGCAAAAGCGTGAACGGCAGGATTCGAACCTGCGCAGGCAAAGCCCACATGATTTCTAGTCATGCCCGATAACCACTCCGGCACGTCCACTTTTCATTTGTTGAAACCGATTAGTATATAGTTTAAGATCTATATTTTGTTTATCCTTATTGTAGGTAACGAGGAGGACATAAATGACTCGAATAAATATTTGATACAATTTACCACAAGTAAAGATTCAAGCCTGTAAATCCGTTTTCTAGAACCAAACAATTGTGTCTAACTTTCTTTCTTTTTATTCAGCAAGAAGAATTGTGTCTATCTTTAAACTCCCTAATATTCGGTGCAATTCTTACTTTGCTAGAAAATATGTTTTATTCAGGTTAATTAAAAATTAAAAGTCAACTGTACACATCCACCTTATTTTATCTTGATAAACATTATAGAGGGTGGGTAATGATTTTTATATTAACTTAAACATAAAAGTCATGCTAGAAAATGGAAAGGGCTTCACTACCCACATGAAAACGTTTATGGCTTAGAGGCACATGCATAAAATTCTTCAAAGGAATATATTTATACATTTTATTGATTCACTAGTGCACTTTAGTTTTCTTGTTTGATCAAAGTTAATAGGCCAACTAAAAGTATTACATTGTCGGTTCTTGTACCACAAACATTTAAAGATCAAGACAACAAAAATGTGTATGCATTTGAGATAAATCTAATGGTGTCTTATGAATTTACATGTTCAAGTCATTATTTACAAGTCTAATTTTAAAACAGAAACAAAAACTTTTCAAGGAAATTTTTTTGATGTACTGGATTCGAACCATTCACCTAAGGATATTATGCATCGACAACAGTTATCCGCTCAACCAACTGAATTAAATTAAGATTTATACGATAACTCTTGCATGTGCATAAACTGTATACAATATATACACATCAGTGTTCATATCATTAAACATATGACTAGTTTCCTGTCCTAAACTAAGAGAGATAGTCGTAGTATAAAACTTGTTGTTGAGTCCTTTCAAACAGTCATGTATAATTACCAAATAAATAAATGAAAATGTGATTGGGAGGATTAAAAGCATAATAAGCCAAGAGTTTTCTCTGATACCCGATAACCACTTTTCTATCAATATTGTTTTTCTTTCATAAAAAATCCTAGATGAAAATTATTTGCATTAGATTATGGTTAATAAAATTTCTGAGCTTTGAAAATAAGATAACCACTTCAAGAAGTAAAATCATAAACTTAATCCAAAAGATTAAATTCATAATTTGCTCTTCTATCTTATTTTCTTTGAATATTTTCTTGTTTAAAAAACAAACTGTAGGTCTTGTGTACATTATGTTTACCCAAGTTGTAAAAGAAGTTTATTTTTTTTTAGTATATACTCTTAGCTAGACTTGTAGATCATATAACTTTCGAGGAATAAATTATATATGCATAATAATCTCAAACTACTTTGAAATCAAAAGGAAAAAGCAAAGACCAAAAGAGATCCGACCTACCGGATTCAAACCAGTGACCTAAGGATTTTCTGCTTCAACTACAGTGCTCCGCTCTACCAACTGAGCTAAGGTTGGTTTAACAAAATAACAGTTCATAGATGTATATTAACACACAATATATCATGAATCCTTAAATTTTATATATGAATAGTACTATAAAAAATAAACAAATCCTTCAGTATGTTATATTTTAGTGCTGTTTGCTTTAAATTTAATACATTTTACAACAAAGGTTTACGTATCCTTTCTTAGTTTAATTTCCTATTAAGTATCTTGCATTTTTTTCCAAAACGTTTTGGCAAAAGCGTGAACGGCTGGATTCGAACCTGCGCGGGCAAAGCCCACATGATTTCTAGTCATGCCCGATAACCACTCCGGCACGTCCACTTTTCATTTGTTGAAACTGAGTTGTATATAGTTTAAGCTTTATATTTTGTTTATCCTTATTGTAGGTCACGAGGAGGACATAAATGACTCGAATAAATGTTTGATATAATTTACCACAATTAAAGATTCAAGCCTGTAAATCCATTTTCTAGAACCAAACAATTGTGTCTAACTTTCTTTCTTTTTATTCAGATAGAAGAATTGTGTCTATCATTAAACTCCCTAATATTCGGTGCAATTCTTACTTTGCTAGAAAATCTGTTTTATTCAGGTTAATTAAAAATTAAAAGTCAACTGTACACATCCACCTTATTTTATCTTGATAAACATTATAGAGGGTGGGTAATGATTTTTATATTAACTTAAACATAAAAGTCATGCTAGAAAATGGAAAGGGCTTCACTACCCACATGAAAACGTTTATGGCTTAGAGGCACATGCATAAAATTCTTCAAAGGAAAATATTTATACATTTTATTGATTCACTAGTGCACTATAGTTTTCTTGTTTGATCAAAGTTAATAGGCTAACTAAAAGTATTACATTGTCGGTTATTGTACCACAAATATTTAAAGATCAAGACAACAAAAATGTGTATGCATTTGAGATAAATCTAATGGTGTCTTATGAATTTACCTGTTCAAGTCATTATTTACAAGTCTAATTTTAAAACCGAAACGAAAACTTTTTCAAGGAAATTTTTTTTGATGTAACGGATACGAACCATTCACCTAAGGATATTATGCATCGACAACAGTTATCCGCTCAACCAACTGAGTTAAATTAAGATTTATACGATAACTCTTGCATGTGCATAAACTGTATACAATATATACACATCAGTGTTCATATCATTAAACATATGACTAGTTTCCTGTCCTAAACTAAGAGAGATTGTCGTAGTATAAAACTTGTTGTTGAGTCCTTTCAAACAGTCATGTATAATTACCAAATAAATACATGAAAATGTGATTGGGAGGAGTAAAAGCATAATAAGCCAAGAGTTTTCTCTGATACCCGATAACCACTTTTCTATCAATATTGTTTTTATTTCATAAAAAAATCCTAGATTAAAATTATTTGCATTAGATTATGGTTAATAAAATTTCTGAGCTTTGAAAATAAGATAACCACTTCAAGAAGTAAAATCATAGATTTAATCCAAAAGATTAAATTCATAATTTGCTCTTCTATCTTATTTTCTTTGAATATTTTCTTATTTAAAAAACAAACTGTAGGTCTTGTGTACATTATGTTTACCCAAGTTGTAAAAGAAGTTTATTTTTTTTTAGTATATACTCTTAGCTAGACTTGTACATCATATAACTTTCGAGGAATAAATTATATATGCATAATAATGTCAAACTACTTTGAAATCAAAAGGAAAAAGCAAAGACCAAAAGAGATCCGACCTACCGGATTCGAACCAGTGACCTAAGGATTTTCTGCTTCAACTACAGTCCTCCGCTCTACCAACTGAGCTAAGGTCGGTTTAACAAAATAACAGTTCATAGATGTATATAACACACAATATATCATGAATCCTTAAATTTTATATATGAATAGTACTATAAAAAATAAACAAATCCATCAGTATATAATATTTTAGTGCTGTTTGCTTTAAATTTAATACATTTTACAACAAAGGTTTACGAATCCTTTCTTAGTTTAATTTCCTATTAAGTCTCTTGCATTTTTTTCGAAAACGTTTTGGCAAAAGCGTGAACGGCAGGATTCGAACCTGCGCGGGCAAAGCCCACATGATTTCTAGTCATGCCCGATAACCACTCCGGCACGTCCACTTTTCATTTGTTGAAACCGAGTTGTATATAGTTTAAGCTTTATATTTTGTTTATCCTTATTGTAGGTCACGAGGAGGACATAAATGACTCGAATAAATATTTGATATAATTTACCACAATTAAAGATTCAAGCCTGTAAATCCATTTTCTAGAACCAAACAATTGTGTCTAACTTTCTTTCTTTTTATTCAGATAGAAGAATTGTGTCTATCATCAAACTCCCTAATATTCGGTGCGATTCTTACTTTGCTAGAAAATCTGTTTTATTCACGTCAATTAAAAATTAAAAGTCAACTATACACATCCACCTTATTTTGTCTTGATAAACATTATAGAGGGTGGGTAATGATTTTTATATTAACTTAAACATAAAAGTCATGCTAGAAAATGGAAAGGGCTTCACTACCCACATGAAAACGTTTATGGCTTAGAGGCACATGCATAAAATTCTCCAAAGGAAAATATTTATACATTTTATTGATTCACTAGTGCACTATAGTTTTCTTGTTTGATCAAAGTTAATAGGCTAACTAAAAGTATTACATTGTCGGTTATTGTACCACAAATATTTAAAGATCAAGACAACAAAAATGTGTATGCATTTGAGATAAATCTAATGGTGTCTTATGAATTTACCTGTTCAAGTCATTATTTACAAGTCTAATTTTAAAACCGAAACGAAAACTTTTTCAAGGAAATTTTTTTGATGTAACGGATACGAACCATTCACCTAAGGATATTATGCATCGACAACAGTTATCCGCTCAACCAACTGAGTTAAATTAAGATTTATACGATAACTCTTGCATGTGCATAAACTGTATACAATATATACACATCAGTGTTCATATCATTAAACATATGACTAGTTTCCTGTCCTAAACTAAGAGAGATTGTCGTAGTATAAAACTTAAGGATGTTTTGGTGTTAATCCTGATTCAGTTCTTCAGATTAAACAGTCCTAAACATGCGGATCTAGGTTCTCTTGACTAGAAACATATAAGATCTCACCTTATACCTGTTTATGCAGCGGAAAGAGAAGGTATGGTCAGAGATCAGAGAGCCACCAAGTGATAACTCCTCCAGAGGTTCACACACGCACACCGTCAGGAAAGAGGCTGCTAGACCACGGGAGAGGAGGCGCAGAGAGAGAGAGAGAGTCGCGGCTAGGGCTTAGGGTTGTGAGGAAAAATCAGACTTAAGTTTTAATTATAAAACTTGTCTATTTCCTTTTGGGCTTTTGGGCCCAAATACCAATCTGATTAAATCCCTTGGATTTAATCAGACCCATTAATCTCTCTCTTAGTACGACAAATGCCTGGCACTTTTACCGTACTTCTGCTAAGCCGTTCCTACACATTTTCCTGTTAGCTTAGGCGTGTGACCCATATGGGATCATATAATAAAGGCAATAAGTCCAAGACTTATAGATCATGAGCGGACTCTAGCAAGCCATCATGACCCCCAGTATTATATGACTTATGTCTGATCATTGACATACTCTTACTTTCTAGAGACAGTACCGAGATTACTGGACACAATTCCAACAATCTCCAACTTGTACTGGAATCTCTGTATTCATAATCCTTTTGTCACAATATCTCGATTAGTCATAAGGCAAGATTAGTGTCATCCTTATAAAGCCTAATCTTGTTCATCGGACTCTGATTCGATACTGACAATCCAAACGACTCGGGAAAGTCCGTTTGAGCATGGCCATGCATTTTCCAGTATTCAAATCTCCGATTGGCCTAGAGATATTCACTCCATTTATATTGGAGGGACAAATCCCGTCTTTTTCCATCACTGTGAACTACTTATTTCGTAATACACCCAAACAAGGTCCTTATAACTATCGCATAACGACAGCGTTAGACAATGATCAAAGCGCATCAGTTCATGTGCAGTCACATGCATGCGAACTCAGGTCTAAGGACTATACTCTATAGTCGTAGTAAGAATCTCTTATGACACAGATATAAATATCCTGAAGAGTTCTCATAAGCGGGTCATGTCCGGTCGTATGTTCCCAACATACACCTATGTACTGACTTTGATGCCGTGCATCTATGACACCATGAAACTTGGTCATAAGTCACATACCAATCTAGTCTCACACGGTTGTTGGTGTTCCAATTTCAACAACCTTCGACTAGGGACTGAATGATATAAGCCATCTATCAAATATAGGGTCTCATGATCAAGCTAAATGACTTTGATGACTCAAGATCAAGTCACTTACTTCGATGACCTATAAAATGGTTTATATCACTTTGGAACGATTATTTCATCACAGTTAAAATAATCTTGAAATAATAATTTCATTAAACATAAAATGTTTTACAAGAACATATCAAATAACTAAATAAAGCCCTCAAACTCCCACTCAAATTTAGATTACATTTCAATGTCTCTAATGCCTACAGCTTCAGTCAGGAACTCGAGCTTAGGCCTTGGGAGTGGCTTTGTCAACGGATCAGCGACGTTATCATCTGTCTGAACTCGACTGATCTTGACTTCCTTTCTATTAATGATGTCACGTATCAAGTGAAATCTTCTTAGAACATGCTTGGATTTCTGGTGTGATCTTGGTTCCTTTGCCTGAGCAATAGCACCATTGTTATCACAAAACAGTGCCAGAGGCTCAGCCACATCTGGTATCACACCTAGTTCAATAATGAACTTTCGTATCCAAACAGCTTCCTTCGTTGCTTCTGAGGCGGCGATATATTCAGCTTCTGTAGTGGAATCAGCAACGGTGTCTTGCTTGGAGCTTCTCCAACTGATTGCACCACCATTCAGACAAAAGATATAACCGGACTGTGACCGGAAATCATCTTGGTCTGTCTGGAAACTTGCGTCCGTGAATCCACTGACTTTAAGCACATCACTTCCACCGTACACCAAGAACTTATCCTTAGTATGTCTTAGATACTTCAAGATATTCTTTACGGCAATCCAATGGTTTTCACCTGGATTTGACTGGTATCTACTCGTCATGCTCAATGCATAAGCAACATCAGGACGAGTACAGATCATGGCATACATGACAGATCCTATTGCAGATGCATAAGGAATATTCTTCATGCGCTCAAGCTCAGCAGCCGTCGTAGGGCTCTGCTTCTTGCTTAGCGTTGTGCCATGTACCATTGGCGTGAAGCCCTTCTTGGAATCTTTCATGCTGAATCTTTGTAGGACTTTGTCAATGTATGAATCTTGACACAAGCCTATCAGCCTTCTAGATCTATCCCGGTAGATCCTGATTCCAAGAACGTATGCGGCTTCACCCATGTCTTTCATGGAAAAACAACTTCCAAGCCAGTCTTTTACCGACTTCAGCATTGGAACGTCGTTTCCGAGAAGCAGTATGTCATCGACATACAGAATAAGAAATACTATCTTGCTCCCACTAGTTTTCTTATACACGCATTGTTCTTCTTCGTTTCTGATGAAGTCAAATTGCTTGATCGCTTCATCAAAACGAAGATTCCAGCTCCTCGATGCTTGCTTCAATCCATAAATGGATTTATGAAGCTTGCATACTTTCCCAGCATTCTTTGGATCTATGTAACCGTCAGGTTGTGTCATATACACATCCTCTTCCAGAATACCATTCAGGAAGGCGGTTTTCACGTCCATCTGCCAAATTTCATAATCATGAAAAGCTGCAGTTGCTAGTAGAATCCGAATAGATTTCATCATAGCCACTGGGGAATAGGTTTCATCGTAATCCACACCGTGAACTTGTCTGAAACCTTTTGCCACCAACCTGGCTTTATAAATCTGGACATTTCCATCCACGTCAATCTTCTTCTTGAAGATCCATTTGCACTCGATGGCTTTTACACCAGCGGGTAAGTCAACCAACGAAAACACTTGGTTGACCGACATGGAGTCCATTTCGGAATCAGTGGCCTTGCGCCACTTCGAGGAATCTGGGCCCATCATGGCTTGATTGAAGTTCGATGGTTCATCACCATCAATGATCAAAAGATCATGACAGTTAGTCACGAGGAATCCTTGATATCTCTCGGGTTCGTGACGGATCCTCCCGGATCTTCGAACTTCAGGTACTACAGGTTCAGGCTCTACAATTTCTTGTAGGTCCTCCTGCTGCTCTTCCTCATTAGGTTGAGCAGTATCCTGTTCATCTTGAATTTCTTCAAGCAGTACCTTACTCCCACTGTCTTTCTTAGAGAGAAACTCCCTCTCAAGAAAGTTACAATCCCGGGCAACAAAAATCTTGTTCTCGGAACGCAGGTAGAAGTAATAAGCCTTGGTTTCTTTAGGATAACCAATGAAGTAGCATTTATCAGACTTTGGTGTAAGCTTGTCTGAGATTAATCTCTTGACATAGGCTTCACAACCCCAAATTCTAAGATAAGACAGCACTGGAGCCACTCCAGTCCATAATTCATATGGTGTCTTTGCTACTGCTTTCGATGGCGCTCTATTTAGAGTGAACACTGCTGTTAGCAGAGCATATCCCCAAATGGATATTGGAAGGTCTGTGTGACTCATCATCGATCGAACCATATCCAATAAGGTCCGATTTCTCCTCTCAGACACACCATTCCATTGAGGTGTTCCAGGAGGAGTGAGTTGGGACACGATCCCACACTCTCTTAGATGATCACTGAATTCTTGACTTAAGTATTCTCCTCCTCGGTCGGACCGAAGAGCCTTAATGCTTTTGCCAAGTTGGTTCTGTACTTCATTTTGGAATTCTTTGAACTTCTCAAAAGATTCAGACTTATGTTTCATCAAAAAAACATATCCATACCTACTGAAATCATCAGTAAAGGTAATGAAGTACTGATAGTTTCCTCTTGCATTTGTGGACATTGGGCCACACACATCAGTGTGTATCAGGCCCAATAAGTCACTGGCCCTCTCGTTATGTTTATTAAAGGGGGCCCGGGTCATTTTGCCCATCATGCAGGATTCGCATTTCTCACATGACTCAAAGTCAAATGAGCCAAGAAGTCCATTCGAATGGAGCCTCTTGATGCGTTTCTCGCTGATGTGCCCTAAACGACAATGCCATAGAAACGTTCGGTTCTCCTCATTAGGTTTGAACAGTTTGGTATTAATGTTATAAATTGGCGCGGATTGATCGAGTATGTAAAGCCCATTCGTAAGAGGGGCAGAACCATATAACAAATTGTTGCGATTGAAGGAACATAATTTATTCTTAACTGAAAAATCATAACCTTCCAAATCCAACAAAGAAATCGAAATAATATTCCTGCTTATAGCAGGTACAAAATAACAATTATTGAGTTCTAAAACCAATCCCGAAGGTAAAGACAACAAGTATGTGCCTACAGCTAGTGCTGGAACTTTCGCTCCATTCCCAACTCGTAGCTCCACTTGTCCTTGCTTCAGCCTTCTACTGTTGCTGAGTGCCTGCATATTAGTACAAATATGAGCCCCACAACCAGTATCCATTACCCATGAGGTATTATCAGAAGTAGTTGTATTGACTTCTATAACAAAAATACCTGTTGAAGAAGTCTCGAGAGTCTTCTTCTTCAATTCCTTTAGACCTGCTTGGAATTTCTTACATTCTCTCCTCCAATGCCCTGGTTCTTTACAGAACCTGCATATGTCAGTTGGCCCAGCCTTGGACTTGGGCTTGGGCTTTGGCGTGTCCTTGTCCGCGACTTGGACAGCCTTGGCCTTTCCCTTATCCTTAGCAGAGGATTTCTTAAACCCCTTGCCCTTTTGCACCATAAGCACATTGGGGTCCTTGGCGGTTTTCCTCAAGTTGGGCTCTGCAGTCTTGAGCATTCCGTGAAGCTCAGGCAATGTCTTACTCAAGCCATGCATGTTAAAGTTCAGAATGAACTGATCATAGCTTGCAGGTAATGACTGCAGAATGATGTCGCAAGCAAGTTCCTGGCTGATAGGGCAGTCGAGTTTCTGAAGATGATCGAGATAACCCATCATCTTCAAGACATGAGGACTCACTGCCGCATTTGCAGCCAACTTACAGTCTAAGAGGTTCTTAACCGTCTGAAACCTCTCAGTCCTTGCTTGCTCCTGAAAAAGCGATTTCAGGCTTGCCATTATCTCAATTGGTGACAACACACTCTCGAACTGCATTTGCAGCTCAGCAGTCATTGTCGCCAACATAAGGCAATACACATCATTTTCATCTGACGAATGCTTTTCCCAAACATTATGCAGAGTCCTGGCGGCATTGTTAGCAGGCCTCTCGGGGAGAGGATCACGAAGGACATAATCCTTCTTCTCCTGCTTGAGGACCAGCCTCAAGTTCCTTGACCACGTCAGGAAGTTCGTTCCAGTCAGCTTCTCCTTCTCGAGAACCGACCGGATTGAGAATGTGTTTTGAGTGCTTGTAGTAGTCATAGCTGAAATATATAAGATAAAAAGGTTATTAGTTAATATGTTCAATATGATTAATCTCGTATTAAATTTAATATGATTAATCACGCATTATATTCAATAACATAAGTTACCCTCAATAGAATATAATGATTCCAAGATCCACATATAACTAAGATCAAAGTGGGCCACTGGCCATCACCCAACCTTAGCTTATATCGGTAAGCCCTATGTCGGCTAATTATATCCGTGATATAACTCTTGGTTGTGAATCTGGGCCCGAGGCCCAATCCACTCTGATGTCTCAAGGCCCGGGACTCCCGATGGCCTAGTCAAGAAAACCATACTATACAGTCATGTAATCATTAATGTCTGGGACTCCCAATGACATTTATGAATCACAAACCGTCTTATCCACGCAAAAGTAGACACCCTCACACTGTAAGGCCATGAATACAATTGAATGGGCTTCGACAGCTGACATAAACTGGACAAGACATCCAACGCTTGATATTGTTTGAGGTTCGTAGGTTTATTAAAATTTCATCCCAAAATAGAAGATTACTATTTTGGGAAACTTTCCATTTTTGGAAACCTACTATTTTTTTGGAAACTTTCTAAAATTGGAAACTTTCTAAAACCGGAAACCTTCTAACTTTAGAAATTTCTTAAAATCCAAAACATGCAAATCTAGAAACTTCTATTTTAAGAAACTTTCTAATTTCAAAATTTCGGAAACTTTAATTTAAAATCGATTTATAATTTTATAAAATAAATTTTAAATCAAATCTGAAGAAAGACTCAAATAATTGGCCCAATTGTTTTAACTTCTTGGCCCGAGGCCCAAGAATTGGTTCATGTCCAAGACATAACCCAATTGCCCAATTAAATGACATAACCGGTCTGGTTCATTAAAATTGGTCTAAACCAAAATTAATTACTACGATGACCACAATTGTCAACCGGTTATTTACTAAACCGGATTTTCTCAATTTATTTGGTCCAACCAAATCAAATTAGAAAACCCTGGTTTAGGCACAAAATCCAATAATTATTTCGACATTGGATTTCTTATCCCGGTTTAACCAGAACTTAATAAATTTATTAAGTCTGTTTATTAAACCAGGACGAATTAAATTTTTTTTTTTTTAATTGTCTTAAACCGAACCGCCAAAACAAACCGAACCGATCAAATTGTTGAACCGTGACGATCACGTCAGCCCTAGCTTCACACGATCGAGTGATCGATCTGGACAGCCGCAGGCCACGCTATCGGGACGGCTCGGGTGATCGTTCGGGACGTGATGCGGGATGGCTGGTCGAGAGCGGGACGATGGTGGGACGATCGCAGCGATCGATCCAATCGATCCACTCGATCCATCCACGCGATCGCTTGCTTCGTCCTCACACGCAAGCGATCCATCGGCCATCATCACGCAAGCGATCGATCGGCCGTGATCATGCGATCGATCCATGATCGATCCATGCATCAAAACCATCGACCGACGCATACCAAAACATGTTTTGGTCCATGCGATTTCATAGTTAGGGTTTTAGGTTCTAATTTGTTTCTTAAGTGTTTTACAAATCAGATTCAAACAATACTCAGATTCAAAACACTTCTAAACAACCTAAAACATGAATCTAAACAAGAAAAACCAGAACCAATAGCTCTGATACCACTGAAGGATGTTTTGGTGTTAATCCTGATTCAGTTCTTCAGATTAAACAGTCCTAAACATGCGGATCTAGGTTCTCTTGACTAGAAACATATAAGATCTCACCTTATACCTGTTTATGCAGCAGAAAGAGAAGGTATGGTCAGAGATCAGAGAGCCACCAAGTGATAACTCCTCCAGAGGTTCACACACGCACACCGTCAGGAAAGAGGCTGCTAGACCACGGGAGAGGAGGCGCAGAGAGAGAGAGAGAGTTGCGGCTAGGGCTTAGGGTTGTGAGGAAAAATCAGACTTAAGTTTTAATTATAAAACTTGTCTATTTCCTTTTGGGCTTTTGGGCCCAAATACCAATCTGATTAAATCCCTTGGATTTAATCAGACCCATTAATCTCTCTCTTAGTACGACAAATGCCTGGCACTTTTACCGTACTTCTGCTAAGCCGTTCCTACACATTTTCCTGTTAGCTTAGGCGTGTGACCCATATGGGATCATATAATAAAGGCAATAAGTCCAAGACTTATAGATCATGAGCGGACTCTAGCAAGCCATCATGACCCCCAGTATTATATGACTTATGTCTGATCATTGACATACTCTTACTTTCTAGAGACAGTACCGAGATTACTGGACACAATTCCAACAAAAACTTGTTGTTGAGTCCTTTCAAACAGTCATGTATAATTACCAAATAAATACATGAAAATTTGATTGGGAGAATTAAAAGCATATTAAGCAAAGAGTTTTCTCATATACCCGATAATCACTTTGCTATCAATATTTTTATTCTTTCATAAAAAAATCCTAGATTAAAATTATTTGCATTAGATTATGGTTAATAAATTTTCTGAGCTTTGAAAATAAGATAACCACTTCAAGAAGTAAAATCATAGATTTAATCCAAAAGATTAAATTCATAATTTGCTCTTCTATCTTATTTTCTTTGAATATTTTCTTATTTAAAAAACAAACTGTAGGTCTTGTGTACATTATGTTTACCCAAGTTGTAAAAGAAGTTTATTTTTTTTTTAGTATATACTCTTAGCTAGACTTTTACATCCTATAACTTTCGAGGAATAAATTATATATGCATAATAATGTCAAACTACTTTGAAATCAAAAGGAAAAAGCAAAGACCAAAAGAGATCTGACCTACCGGATTCGAACCAGTGACCTAAGGATTTTCTGCTTCAACTACAGTCCTCCGCTCTACCAACTGAGCTAAGGTCGGTTTAACAAAATAACAGTTCATAGATGTATATTAACACACAATATATCATGAATCCTTAAATTTTATATATGAATAGTACTATAAAAAATAAACAAATCCATCAGTATATAATATTTTAGTGCTGTTTGCTTTAAATTTAATACATTTTACAACAAAGGTTTACAAATCCTTTCTTAGTTTAATTTCCTATTAAGTCTCTTGCATTTTTTTCGAAAACGTTTTGGCAAAAGCGTGAACGGCAGGATTCGAACCTGCGCGGGCAAAGCCCACACGATTTCTAGTCATGCCCGATAACCACTCTGGCACGTCCACTTTTCATTTGTTGAAACCGAGTTATATATAGTTTAAGCTTTATATTTTGCTTATCCTTATTGTAGGTCACGAGGAGGACATAAATGACTCGAATAAATATTTGATATAATTTACCACAATTAAAGATTCAAGCCTGTAAATCCATTTTCTAGAACCAAACAATTGTGTCTAACTTTCTTTCCTTTTATTCAGATAGAAGAATTGTGTCTATCTTTAAACTCCCTAATATTCGGTGCAATTCTTACTTTGCAAGAAAATCTGTTTTATTCAGGTCAATCAAAAATTAAAAGTCAACTATACACATCCACCTTATTTTATATTGATAAACATTATAGAGGGTGGGTAATGATTTTTATATTAACTTAAACATAAAAGTCATGCTAGAAAATGGAAAGGGCTTCACTACCCACATGAAAACGTTTATGGCTTAGAGGCACATGCATAAAATTCTTCAAAGGAAAATATTTATACATTTTATTGATTCACTAGTGCACTATAGTTTTCTTGTTTGATCAAAGTTAATAGGCTAACAAAAAGTATTACATTGTCGGTTATTGTACCACAAATATTTAAAGATCAAGACAACAAAAATGTGTATGCATTTGAGATAAATCTAATGGTGTCTTATGAATTTACCTGTTCAAGTCATTATTTACAAGTCTAATTTTAAAACCGAAACGAAAACTTTTTCAAGGAAATGTTTTTGATGTAACGGATACGAACCATTCACCTAAGGATATTATGCATCGACAACAGTTATCCGCTCAACCAACTGAGTTAAATTAAGATTTATACGATAACTCTTCCATGTGCATAAACTGTATACAATATATACACATCAGTGTTCATATCATTAAACATATGACTAGTTTCCTGTCCTAAACTAAGAGAGATTGTCGTAGTATAAAACTTGTTGTTGAGTCCTTTCAAACAGTCATGTATAATTACCAAATAAATACATGAAAATGTGATTGGGAGGATTAAAAGCATAATAAGCCAAGAGTTTTCTCTGATACCCGATAACCACTTTTCTATCAATATTGTTTTTCTTTCATAAAAAATCCTAGATGAAAATTATTTTCATTAGATTATGGTTAATAAAATTTCTGAGCTTTGAAAATAAGATAACCACTTCAAGAAGTAAAATCATAAACTTAATCCAATAGATTAAATTCATAATTTTCTCTTCTATCTTATTTTCTTTGAATAATTTCTTGTTTAAAAAACAAATTGTAGGTCTTGTGTACATTATGTTTACCCAAGTTGTAAAAGAAGTTTATTTTTTTTTAGTATATACTCTTAGCTAGACTTGTACATCATATAACTTTCGAGGAATAAATTATATATGCATAATAATGTCAAACTACTTTGAAATCAAAAGGAAAAAGCAAAGACCAAAAGAGATCCGACCTACCGGATTCGAACCAGTGACCTAAGGATTTTCTGCTTCAACTACAGTCCTCCGCTCTACCAACTGAGCTAAGGTCGGTTTAACATAATAACAGTTCATAGATGTATATTAACACACAATATATCATGAATCCTTAAATTTTATATATGAATAGTACTATAAAAAATAAAAAAATCCTTCAGTATATAATATTTTAGTGCTGTTTGCTTTAAATTTAATACATTTTACAACAAAGGTTTACGAATTCTTTCTTAGTTTAATTTCCTATTAAGTCTCTTGCATTTTTTTCGAAAATGTTTTGGCAAAAGCGTGAACGGCAGGATTCGAACCTGCGCGGGCAAAGCCCACATGATTTCTAGTCATGCCCGATAACCACTCCGGCACGTCCACTTTTCATTTGTTGAAACCGAGTTATATATAGTTTAAGCTTTATATTTTGTTTATCCTTATTGTAGGTCACGAGGAGGACATAAATGACTCGAATAAATATTTGATACAATTTACCACAAGTAAAGATTCAAGCCTGTAAATCCATTTTCTAGAACCAAACAATTGTGTCTAACTTTCTTTCTTTTTATTCAGATAGAAGAATTGTGTCTATCTTTAAACTCCTTAATATTCGGTGCAATTCTTACTTTGCTAGAAAATATGTTTTATTCAGGTCAATCAAAAATTAAAAGTCAACTGTACACATCCACCTTATTTTTATCTTGATAAACATTATAGAGGGTGGGTAATGATTTTTATATTAACTTAAACATAAAAGTCATGCTAGAAAATGGAAAGGGCTTCACTACCCACATGAAAACGTTTATGGCTTAGAGGCACATGCATAAAATTCTTCAAAGGAAAATATTTATACGTTTTATTGATTCACTAGTGCACTATAGTTTTCTTGTTTGATCAAATTTAATAGGCTAACTAAAACTATTACATTGTCGGTTCTTGTACCACAAACATTTAAAGATCAAGACAAAAAAAATGTGTATGCATTTGAGATAAATCTAATGGTGTCTTATGAATTTACCTGTTCAAGTCATTATTTACAAGTCTAGTTTTAAAACCGAAACGAAAACTTTTTCAAGGAAATTTTTTTGATGTAACGGATACGAACCATTCACCTAAGGATATTATGCATCGACAACAGTTATCCGCTCAACCAACTGAGTTAAATTAAGATTTATACGATAACTCTTGCATGTGCATAAACTGTATACAATATATACACATCAGTGTTCATATCATTAAACATATGACTAGTTTCCTGTCCTAAACTAAGAGAGATTGTTGTCGTATAAAACTTGTTGTTGAGTCCTTTCAAACAGTCATGTATATTTACCAAATAAATACATGAAAATGTGATTGGGAGGATTAAAAGCATAATAAGCCAAGAGTTTTCTCTGATACCCGATAATCACTTTGCTATCAATATTTTTTTCTTTCATTAAAAAATCCTAGATGAAAATTATTTGCATTAGATTATGGTTAATAAAATTTCTGAGCTTTGAAAATAAGATAACCACTTCAAGAAGTAAAATCATAAACTTAATCCAAAAGATTAAATTCATAATTTGCTCTTCTATCTTATTTTCTTTGAATATTTTCTTGTTTAAAAAACAAACTGTAGGTCTTGTAAAAGAAGTTTATTTTTTTAGTATATACTCTTAGCTAGACTTGTACATCATATTATTTTCGAGGAATAAATTATATATGCATAAAAGTGTCAAACTACTTTGAAATCAAAAGGAAAAAACAAAGACCAAAAGAGATCCGACCTACCGGATTCGAACCAGTAACCTAAGGATTTTCTGCTTCAACTACAGTCCTCCTCTCTACCAACTGAGCTAAGGTTGGTTTAACAAAATAACAGTTCATAGATGTATATTTACACACAATATATCATGAATCCTTAAATTTTATATATGAATAGTACTATAAAAAATAAACAAATCCTTCAGTATGTAATATTTTAGTGCTGTTTGCTTTAAATTTAATACATTTACAACAAAGGTGTACGTATCCTTTCTTAGTTTAATTTCCTATTAAGTATCTTGCATTTTTTTCCAAAACGTTTTGGCAAAAGCGTGAACGGCAGGATTCGAACCTGCGCGGGCAAAGCGCACATGAGTTCTAGTCATGCCCGCTAACCACTCCGGCACGTCCACTTTTCATTTGTTGAAACCGAGTTGTATATAATTTAAGCTTTATATTTTGTTTATCCTTATTGTAGGTCACGAGGAGGACATAAATGACTCGAATAAATATTTGATACAATTTACCACTATTAAAGATTCAAGCCTGTAAATCCATTTTCTAGAACCAAACAATTGTGTCTAACTTTCTTTCTTTTTATTCAGATAGAAGAATTGTGTCTATCTTTAAACTCCCTAATATTCGGTGCAATTATTACTTTGCTAGAAAATCTGTTTTATTCAGGTTAATCAAAAATTAAAAGTCAACTATACACATCCACCTTATTGTTATCTTGATAAACATTATAGAGGGTGGGTAATGATTTTTATATTAACTTAAACATAAAAGTCATGCTAGAAAATGGAAAGGGCTTCACTACCCACATGAAAACGTTTATGGCTTAGAGGCACATGCATAAAATTCTTCAAAGGAAAATATTTATACATTTTATTGATTCACTAGTGCACTATAGTTTTCTTGTTTGATCAAAGTTGATAGGCTAACTAAAAGTATTACATTTTCGGTTATTGTACCACAAATATTTAAAGATCAAGACAACAAAAATGTGTATGCATTTGAGATAAATCTAATGGTGTCTTATGAATTTACCTGTTCAAGTCATTATTTATAAGTCTAATTTTAAAACCGAAACGAAAACTTTTTCAAGGAAATTTTTTTGATGTAACGGATACGAACCATTCACCTAAGGATATTATGCATCGACAACAGTTATCCGCCCAACCAACTGAGTTAAATTAAGATTTATACAATAACTCTTGCATGTGCATAAACTGTAAAGAATATATACACATCAGTGTTCATATCATTTAACATATGACTAGTTTCCTGTCCTAAACTAAGAGAGATTGTCGTAGTATAAAACTTGTTGTTGAGTCCTTTCAAACAGTCATGTATATTTACCAAATAAATACATGAAAATGTGATTGGGAGGATTAAAAGCATAATAAGCCAAGAGTTTTCTCTGATACCCGATAACCACTTTTCTATCAATATTGTTTTTCTTTCATAAAAAATCCTAGATGAAAATTATTTGCATTAGATTATGGTTAATAAAATTTCTGAGCTTTGAAAATAAGATATCCACTTCAAGAAGTAAAATCATAAACTTAATCCAAAAGATTAAATTCATAATTTGCTCTTCTATCTTATTTTCTTTGAATATTTTCTTGTTTAAAAAACAAACTGTAGGTCTTGTGTACATTATGTTTACCCAAATTGTAAAAGAAGTTTATTTTTTTTTAGTATATACTCTTAGCTAGACTTGTACATCATATAATTTTCGAGGAATAAATTATATATGCATAATAGTGTCAAACTACTTTGAAATCAAAAGGAAAAAACAAAGACCAAAAGAGAAACGACCTACCGGATTCGAACCAGTGACCTAAGGATTTTCTGCTTCAACTTTAGTCCTCCGCTCTACCAACTGAGCTAAGGTCGGTTTAAAAAAATAACAGTTCATAGATGTATATTAACACACAATATATCATGAATCCTTAAATTTTATATATGAATAGTACTATTAAAAAATAAACAAATCCTTCAGTATGTAATATTTTAGTGCTGTTTGCTTTAAATTTAATACATTTTACAACAATGGTTTACGAATCCTTTCTTAGTTTAATTTCCTATTAAGTCTCTTGCATTTTTTTCCAAAACGTTTTGGCAAAAGCGTGAACGGCAGGATTCGAACCTGCGCGGGCAAAGCCCACATGATTTCTAGTCATGCCCGATAACCACTCCGGCACGTCCACTTTTCATTTGTTGAAACCAAGTTGTATATAGTTTAAGCTTTATATTTTGTTTATCCTTATTGTAGGTCACGAGGAGGACATAAATTACTCGAATAAATATTTGATACAATTTACCAACACGTAAAGATTCAAACCTGTAAATCCATTTTCTAGAACCAAACAATTATGTCTAACTTTCTTTCTTTTTCTTCAACAAGAAGAATTGTGTCTATCTTTAAACTCCCTAATATTCGGTGCGATTCTTACTTTGCTAGAAAATCTGTTTTATTCTGGTCAATCAAAAATTAAAAGTCAACTATACACATCCACCTTATTTTTATCTTGATAAACATTATAGAGGGTGGGTAATGATTTTTATATTAAATTAAACATAAAAGTCATGCTAGAAAATGGAAAGGGCTTCACTACCCACATGAAAACGTTTATGGCTTAGAGGCACATGCATAAAATTCTCCAAAGGAAAATATTTATACATTTTATTGATTCACTAGTGCACTATAGTTTTCTTGTTTGATCATAGTTAATAGGCTAACTAAAAGTATTACATTGTCGGTTCTTGTACCACAAACATTTAAAGATCAAGACAACTAAAATGTATATGCATTTGAGATAAATCTAATGGTGTTTTATGAATTTACCAGTTCAAGTCATTATTTACAAGTCTAATTTTAAAACCGAAACGAAAACTTTTTCAAGGAAAATTTTTTGATGTACTGGATTCGAACCATTCACCTAAGGATATTATGCATCGACAACAGTTATCCGCTCAACCAACTGAGTTAAATTAAGATTTATACGATAACTCTTGCATGTGCATAAACTGTATACAATATATACACATCAGTGTTCATATCTTTAAACATATGACTAGTTTCCTGTCCTAAACTAAGAGAGATTGTCGTAGTATAAAACTTGTTGTTGAGTCCTTTCAAACAGTTATGTATATTTACCAAATAAATACATGAAAATGGGATTGGAAGGATTAAAAGCATAATAAGCCAAGAGTTTTCTCATAAAAAATCCTAGATGAAAATTATTTGCATAGATTATGGTTAATAAAATTTCTGAGCTTTGAAAATAAGATAACCACTTCAAGAAGTAAAATCATAAACTTAATCCAAAAGATTAAATTCATAATTTGCTCTTCTATGTTATTTTCTTTGAATATTTTCTTGTTTAAAAAACAAACTGTAGGTCTTGTGTACATTATGTTTACCCAAGTTGTAAAAGAAGTTTATTTTTTTTAGTATATACTCTTAGCTAGACTTGTACATCATATCATTTTCCAGGAATAAATTATATATGCATAATAATGTCAAACTACTTTGAAATCAAAAGGAAAAAAAGCAAAGACCAAAAGAGATCCGACCTACCAGATTCGAACCAGTGACCTAAGGATTTTCTGCTTCAACTACAGTCCTCCACTCTACCAACTGAGCTAAGGTTGGTTTAACCAAATAACAGTTCATAGATGTAAATTAACACACAATATATCATGAATCCTTAGATTTTATTCATGAATAGTACTATAAAAATAAACAAATCCTTCAGTATGTAATATTTTAGTGTTGTATGCTTTAATTTTAATATATTTTACAACAAAGGTTTACGAATCCTTTCTTAGTTTAATTTCCTATTAAGTCTCTTGCATTTTTTTCCAAAACGTTTTGGCAAAACAGTGAACGGAAGGATTCGAACCTGCGCGGGCAAAGCCCACATGATTTCTAGTCATGCCCGATAACCACTCCGGCACGTCCAGTTTTCATTTGTTTTAACCGAGTTGTATATAGTTTAAGCTTTATATTTTGTTTATCCTTATTGTAGGTCACGAGGAAGACATAAATGATTCGAATAAATATTTGATACAATTTACCACAAGTAAAGATTCAAGCCTGTAAATCCATTTTCTAGAACCAAACAATTGTGTCTAACTTTCTTTCTTTTTATTCAGCAAGAAGAATTGTGTCTATCTTTAAACTCCCTAATATTCGGTGCAATTCTTACTTTGTTAGAAATCTGTTTTATTCAGGTCAATCAAAAATTAAAAGTCAACTATACACATCCACCTTATTTTGATCTTGATAAACATTACATCATATAACTTTCGAGGAATAAATTATATATGCATAATAATGTCAAAATACTTTGAAATCAAAAGGAAAAAGCAAAGACCAAAAGAGATCCGACCTACCGGATTCGAACCAGTGACCTAAGGATTTTCTGCTTCAACTACAGTCCTCCGCTCTACCAACTGAGCTATGGTCGGTTTAACAAAATAACAGTTCATAGATGCAGATGAACACACAATATATCATGAATCCTTAAATTGTATATATGAATAGTACTATAAAAATAATCAAATCCTTCAGTAAGTAATCTTTTAGTGCTGTTTACTTTAAATTTAATACATTTTTAAACAATGGTTTACGAAGCCTTTATTAGTATAATTTCCTATTAAGTGTCTTGCATTTTTTTCCAAATTTGTTTGGCAAAAATTGAAATGCAGGATTCGAACCTGCGCAGGCAAAGCCCACATGATTTCTAGTCTTGCCCGATAACCATTCCGGCACGTCCAATTTTCATTATTTGAAACCGAGTTGTATATAGTTTAAGCTTTATATTTTGTATATCCTTATTGTAGGTCACAAGGAGGACATAAATGACTCGAATAAATATTTTATACAATTTACCAACACGTAAAGATTCAAACCTGTAAAACCATTTTCTAAAACCAAACAATTGTGTCTAACTTTCTTTCTTTTTTATTCAACAAGAAGAATTGTGAATTTAAACTCCCTAATATTTTGTGTAATTCTTACTTTGCTAGAAAATATGTTTTATTCAGCTCAATCAAAAACTAAAAGTCAATTATAAACATCCACCTTATTTTTATCTTGATTAACAATTTAGAGGATGGGGAATGATTGTTTATATTAACTTAAACATAAAAGTCATGCAAGAAAATGGAGAGGGCTGCACTACCCACATGAAAACGTTTATGCCTTTGAGGCACATGCATAAAATTCTCCAAAGGAAATTACTGATACATTTTATTGATTCACTAGTGCACTAGAGTTTTCTTGTTTGATCAAAGTTATCAGGCTAACTAAAACTATTACATTGTCGGTTATTGTACCACAAACATTGAAAGATCAAGATAACAAGAATGTGTATGAATTTGAGATAAATATAATGGTGTCTTTTGAATTTACCCATTCAAGTCATTATTTACATGTCTAATTTCAAAAGCGAAACGAAAACTTTATCAAGGAAAATATTTTGATGTACCAGATTCGAACCATTGGCCTAAGGATATTATGCGTCGACAACAGTCCTCTCTACCAACTGAGTTAAATTAATATTTATACGATAACTCTTGCATGTGCATATACTTTATACAATATATACACATCAGTGTTCATATCTTTAAACATATAACTAGTTTCCTGTCCTAAACTAAGAGAGATTCTCGTAGTATAAATTCATGAAAATGTGAATGGGAGAATTAAAAGCATAATAAGCCAAGAGTTTTCTCTGAAACCCGATAACCACTTGGCTATCAATATTGTTTTTCTTTCATAAAAAATCCTAGATGAAAATATTTGCATTAGATTATGGTTACAAAAATTTCTGAGCTTTGAAAATAAGATAACCACTTCATGAAGTAAAATCATAAACCTAATCCAAAAGATTAAATTCATTATTTGCTCTTAAAATTTTCTGGTTTAAAAAACAAACTGTAGGTCTTGTGTAAATTAAGTTTACCCAAGTTCTAAAAGAAGCTTAATTTTTTTTAGTCTATACTTTTAGCTGGACTTGTACATCATATAACTTTCGAGGAATAAAGTTTATTTGCATAATAATGTCAAACTACTTTGAAATCAAAAGGAAAAAGCAAAGACCAAAAGAGATCCGACCTACCGGATTCGAACCAGTGACCTAAGGATTTTCTGCTTCAACCACAGTCCTCCGCTCTACCAACTTAGCTAAGGTCGGTTTAACAAAATAACAATTTATAGATGCAGATGAACACACAATATATCATGAATCCTTAAATTGTATATATGAATAGTACTATAAAAAATAAACAAATCCTTCAGTATGTAATCTTTTAGTGTTGTTTACTTTAAATTTAATACATTTTAAAACAATGGTTTACGAAGCCTTTTTTAGTATAATTTCCTATTATGTGTCTTGCATTTTTTCCAAATTTTTTTGGCAAAAGGTGAAATACAGGATTCGAACCTGCACGGGCAAAGTCCACATGATTTCTAGTCATGCCCGATAACCACTCCGACACTTCCACTTTTCAGTTTTGGAAACCGAGTTGTATATAGTTTAAGCTCTATATTTTGTATATCCTTATTGTAGGTCACAAGGAGGACATAAATGACTCGAATAAATATTTTATACAATTTACCAACACGTAAAGATTCAAACCTGTAAATCCATTTTCTAAAACCAAACAATTATGTCTAACTTTCTTTCTTTTTTATTCAACAAGAAGAATTGTGTCTAAATTTAAACTCCCTCATATTCGGTGCAATTATTACTTTGCTAGAAAATATGTTTTATTCAGCTCAATCAAAAACTAAAAGTCAATTATAAACATCCACCTTATTTTTATCTTGATAAACAATATAGAGGGTTGGGAATGATTGTTTATATTAACTTAAGCATAAAATTCATGCAAGAAAATGGAGAGGGCTTCACTACCCACATGAAAACGTTTATGGTTTGAGGCACATGCATAAAATTCTCCAGAGGAAATTACTGGTACATTTTATTGATTCACTAGTGCACTAGAGTTTTCTTGTTTGATCAAAGTTAACAGACTAACTAAAACTATTACATTGCATGTTCTTGTACCACAAACATTGAAAGATCAAGACAACAAGAATGTATATGCATTTAAAATGAATCTAATGGTGTCTTATGAATTTACCTGTTCAAGTCATTATTTAAAAGTGTAATTTCAAGAGCGAAACGAAAACTTTATCAAGGAAAACATTTTAATGTACCAGATTCGAACCATTGACCTAATGATATTATTCATCGACAACAGTCCTCTCTACCAACTGAGTTAAATTAATATTTTTACGATAACTCTTGCATGTGAATATACTGTATACAATATATACGCATCAGCGTTCGTAGCTTTAAACATATGACTGGTTTCCTGTCCTAAAATTGTTTTGGAAAACTAAAGGAGATTGTCGTAGTATAAAACTTGTTGTTGAATCCTTTCAAACAGTTATGTATATTTGCAAAATAAATTCATGAAAATATGATTGGGAGAATTAAAAGCATAATAAGCCAAGAGTTTTCTCTGAAACCCGATAACCGCTTTGCTATCAATAATGTTTTTCTTTCATAAAAAATCCTAGATGAAAATATTTGGATTAGATTATGGTTATAAAAAATTCTGAGCTTTGAAAATAAGATAACCACTTCATGAAGTAAAATCATAAACTTAATCCAAAAGATTAAATTCATAATTTGCTCTTAAAATTTTCTGGTTTAAAAAACAAACCGTAGTTCTTGTGTAAATTAAGTTTACCCATGTTCTAAAAGAAGCTTAATTTTTTTTAGTCTATACTTTTAGCTGGACTTGTACATCAGATAACTTTCGAGGAATAAACTATATATGCATAATAATGTCAAACTATTTTGAAATCAAAAGGAAAAAGCAAAGACCAAAAGTGATCCGACCTACCGGATTCAAACAAGTGACCTAAGGATTTTCTGCTCAACTACAGTCCTCCGCTCTACCAACTGAGCTAAGGTCGGTTTAACAAAATAACAGTTCATAGATGCAGATGAACACACAATATATCATGAATCCTTAAATTGTATATATGAATAGTACTATAAAAAATAAACAAATCCTTCAGTATGTAATCTTTTAATGCAGTTTACTTTAAATTTAATACATTTTAAAACAATGGTTTACGAAGCCTTTATTAGTATAATTTCCTATTGAGTGTCTTGCATTTTTTTCCAAATTGTTTTGGCAAAAGGTGAAATGCAGGATTCGAACCTGCGCGGGCAAAGCCCACGTGATTTCTAGTCATGCCCGATAACCACTCCGGCACGTCCACTTTTCATTTTTTGAAACCGAGTTGTATATAGTTTAAGCTTTATATTTTGTATATCCTTATTGTAGGTCACAAGGACAACATAAATTAATCGAATAAATATTTTATACAATTTACCAACACGTAAAGATTCAAACCTGTAAATCCATTTTCTAAAACCAAACAGTTGTGTCTAACTTTCTTTCTTTTTTATTCAACAAGAAGAATTGTGTCTAAATTTAAACTCCCTAATATTCGGTGCAATTATTACTTTGCTAGAAAATATGTTTTATTCAGCTCAATCAAAAACTAAAAGTCAATTATAAACATCCACCTTATTTTCATCTTGATAAACAATATAGAGGGTTGGGAATGATTTTTTATATTAACTTAAGCATAAAATTCATGCAAGAAAATGGAGAGGGCTTCACTACCCACATGAAAACGTTTATGGTTTGAGGCACATGCATAAAATTCTCCAGAGGAAATTACTGGTACATTTTATTGATTCACTAGTGCACTAGAGTTTTCTTGTTTGATCAAAGTTAACAGACTAACTAAAACTATTACATTGCATGTTCTTGTACCACAAACATTGAAAGATCAAGACAACAAGAATGTATATGCATTTGAGATAAATCTAATGGTGTCTTATGAATTTACCCGTTCAAGTCATTATTTACAAGTGTAATTTCAAGAGCGAAACTAAAACTTTATCAAGGAAAACATTTTAACGTACCAGATTCGAACCATTGACCTAATGATATTATTCATCGACAACAGTCCTCTCTACCAACGGAGTTAAATTAATATTTTTACGATAACTATTGCATGTGAATATACTGTATACAATATATATGCATCAGCGTTCGTAGCTTTAAACATATGACTGGTTTCCTGTCCTAAAATTGTTTTGGAAAACTAAAGGAGATTGTCGTAGTATAAAACTTGTTGTTGAATCCTTTCAAACAGTTATGTATATTTTCAAAATAAATTCATGAAAATGTGATTGGGAGAATTAAAAGCATAATAAGCCAAGAGTTTTCTCTGAAACCCGATAACCGCTTTGCTATCAATAATATTTTTCTTTCATAAAAAATCCTAGATGAAAATATTTGCATTAGATTATGGTTATAAAAATTTCCAAGCTTTAAAAATAAGATAACCACTTCATGAAGTAAAATCATAAACTTAATCCAAAAGATTAAATTCATAATTTGCTCTTAAAATTTTCTGGTTTAAAAAACAAACCGTATTTCTTGTGTAAATTAAGTTTACCCATGTTCTAAAAGAAGCTTAATTTTTTTTAGTCTATACTTTTAGCTGGACTTGTACATCAGATAACTTTCGAGGAATAAACTATATATGCATAATAATGTCAAACTATTTTGAAATCAAAAGGAAAAAGCAAAGACCAAAAGAGATCCGACGTACCGGATTCAAACAAGTGACCTAAGGAAGTTCTGCTCAACTACAGTCCTCCGCTCTACCAACTGAGCTAAGGTCGGTTTAACAAAATAACAGTTCATAGATGCAGATGAACACATCATATATCATGAATCCTTAAATTGTATATATGAATAGTACTATAAAAAATAAACAAATCCTTCAGTATGTAATCTTTTAGTGCAGTTTACTTCAAATTTAATACGTTTTAAAACAATGGTTTACGAAGCCTTTATTAGTATAATTTCCTATTAAGTGTCTTGCATTTTTTTCCAAATTGTTTTGGCAAAAGGTGAAATGCAGGATTCGAACCTGCACGGGCAAAGCCCACGTGATATCTAGTCATGCCCGATAACCACTCCGGCACGTCCACTTTTCATTTCTTGAAACCGAGTTGTATATATTTTAAGCTTTATATTTTGTATATCCTTATTGTAGGTCACAAGGAGGACATAAATGAATCGAATAAATATTCTATACAATTTACCAACACGTAAAGATTAAAACCTGTAAATCCATTTTCTAAAACCAAACAGTTGTGTCTAACTTTCTTTCTTTTTTATTCAACAAGAAGAATTGTGTCTAAATTTTAACTCCCTAATATTCGGTGCAATTCTTACTTTGCTAGACAATATGTTTTATTCAGCTCAATCAAAAACTAAAAGTCAATTATAAACATCCACCTTATTTTTATCTTGATAAACAATATAGAGGGTTGGGAATGATTGTTTATATTAACTTAAACATAAAAGTCATGCAAGAAAATGGAGAGGGCTTCACTACACACATGAAAACGTTTATGGCTTTGAGGCACATGCATAAAATTCTCAAAAGGAAATTACTGATACATTTTATTGATTCACTAGTGCACTAGAGTTTTCTTGTTTGATCAAAGTTAACAGGCTAACTAAAACTATTACATTGTCGGTTATTGTACCACAAACATTGAAAGATCAAGATAACAAGAATGTGTATGAATTTGAGATAAATCTAATGGTGTCTTTTGAATTTACACATTCAAGTCATTATTTACAAGTCTAATTTCAAAAGCGAAACGAAAACTTTATCAAGGAAAACATTTTGATGTACCAGATTCGAACCATTGGCCTAAGGATATTATGCATCGACAACAGTCCTCTCTACCAACTGAGTTAAATTAATATTTATACGATAACTCTTGCATGTGCATATACTTTATACAATATATACCCATTAGTGTTCGTAGCTTTAAACATATGACTGGTTTCCTGTCCTAAAATTGTTTTTTAAAACTAAAGGAGATTGTCGTAGTATAAAACTTGTTGTTGAATCCTTTCAAACAGTCATGTATATTTACAAAATAAATTCATGAAAATGTGATTGGGAGAATTAAAAGCATAATAAGCCAAGATTTTTCTATGAAACCCGATAACCACTTTGCTATCAATATAGTTTTTGTTTCATAAAAAAATCCTAGATGAAAATATTTGCATTAGATTATGGTTACAAAAATTTCTGAGCTTTGAAAATAAGATAACCACTTCATGAAGTAAAATCATAAACTTAATCCAAAATATTAAATTAATAATTTGCTCATAAAATTTTCTGGTTTAAAAAACAAACTGTAGGTCTTGTGTAAATTAAGTTTACCCAAGTTCTAAAAGAAGCTTAATTTTTTTTTAGTCTATACTTTTAGTTGGACTTGTACATCATATAACTTTTGAGGAATAAAGTTTATATGCATAATAATGTCAAACTACTTTGAAATCAAAAGGAAAAAGCAAAGACAAAAAGAGATCCGACCTACCGGATTCGAACCAGTGACCTAAGGATTTTCTGCTTCAACTACACTCCTCCGCTCTACCAACTGAGCTAAGGTCGGTTTAACAAAATAACAGTTCATAGATGCAGATGAACACACAATATATCATGAATCCTTAAATTGTATATATGAATAGTACTATAAAAAATAAACAAATCTTTCAGTATGTAATCTTTTAGTGTTGTTTACTTTAAATTTAATACATTTTAAAACAATGGTTTACGAAACCTTTGTTAGTATAATTTCCTATTATATGTCTTGCATTTTTTTCCAAATTATCTTGGCAAAAGGTGAAATGCAGGATTTGAACCTGGGCGGGCAAAGCCCACAGGATTTCTAGCCATGCCCGATAACCACTCCGGCACTTCCACTTTTCGTTTTTGGAAACCGAGTTGTATATAGTTTAAGCTTTATATTTTGTATATCCTTATTTTAGGTCACAAGGAGGACATAAATGACTCGAATAAAGATTTTATACAATTTACCAACACGTAAAGATTCAAACCTGTAAATCCATTTTCTAATACCAAACAATTATGTCTAACTTTCTTTCTTTTTTATACAACAAGAAGAATTGTGTCTAAATTTAAACTCCCTAATATTCGGTGCAATTCTTACTTTGCAAGAAAATATGTTTTATTCAGCTCAATCAAAAACTAAAAGTCAATTATAAACATCCACCTTATTTTTATCTTGATAAAAAATATAGAGGCTTGGGAATGATTGTTTATATTAACATAAACATAAAAGTCATGAAAGAAAATGGAGAGGGCTTCACTACCCACATGAAAACGTTTATGGCTTTGAGGCACATGCATAAAATTCTCCAAAGGAAATTACTGGTACATTTTATTGATTCACTAGTGCACTATAGTTTTCTTGTTTGATCAAAGTTAACAGACTAACTAAAACTATTACATTGTTTGTTCTTGTACCAAAAACATTGAAAGATCAAGACAACAAGAATGTGTATTCATTTGATATAAATCTAATGGTGTCTTATGAATTTACCCGTTCAAGTCATTATTTACAAGTCTAATTTCTAAAGAGAAACGAAAACTTTATCAAGGAAAACATTTTGATGTACCAAATTCGAACCATTGGCCTAAGGATATTATGCATCGACAACAGTCCTCTCTACCAACTGAGTTAAATTAATATTTATACGATAACTCTTGCATGTGCATATACTGTATACAATATATATGCATCAGTGTTCGTAGCTTTAAACATATGACTTGTTTCCTGCCCTAAAATTGTTTTTGAAAACAAAAGGAGATTGTCGTAGTATAAAACTTGTTGTTGAATCCTTTCAAACAGTCATGTATATTTACGAAATAAATTCATGAAAATGTGATTGCGAGAATTAAAAGCATAATAAGCCAAGATTTTTCTCTGAAACCCGATAACCACTTTGCGATCAATATTGTTTTTCTTTCATAAAAAATCCTAGATGAAAAATTTGCATTAGATTATGGTTAATAAAATTTCTGAGCTCTGAAAATAAGATAACTACTTCATGAAGTAAAATTATAAACTTAATCCAAAAGATTAAATTCATAATTTGCTCTTAAAATTTTCTGGTTTAAAAAACAAACCGTAGGTCTTGTGTAAATTAAGTTTACCCAAGTTCTAAAAGAAGCTTAATTTTCTTTAGTCTATACTTTTAGCTGGACTTGTACATCATACAACTTTCGAGGAATAAATTATATATGCATAATAATGTCAAACTACTTTGAAATCAAAAGGAAAAAGCAAAGACCAAAAGAGATCCGACCTACCGGATTCGAACCTATGACCTAAGGATTTTCTGCTACAACTACAGTCCTCCGCTCTAGTCATGCCCGATAACCACTCCGGCACTTCCTTTTTCAGTTTTGGAAACCGAGTTGTATATAGTTTAAGCTTTATATTTTGTATATCCTTATTGTAGGTCACAAGGAGGACATAAATGACTCGAATAAATATTTTATACAATTTACCAACACGTAAAGATTCAAACCTGTAAATCCATTTTCTAATACCAAACAATTATGTCTAACTCTCTTTCTTTTTTATTCAACAAGAAGAATTGTGTCTAAATTTAAACTCCCTAATATTCGGTGCAATTCTTACTTTGCTAGAAAATATGTTTTATTCAGCTCAATCAAAAACTAAAAGTCAATTATAAACATCCACCTTATTTTTATCTTGATAAACAATATAGAGGGTTGGGAATGATTGTTTATATTAACTTAAACATAAAAGTCATGCAAGAAAATGGAGAGGGCTTCACTACCCACATGAAAACGTTTATGGCTTTGAGGCACATGCATAAAATTCTCCATAGGAAATTACTGATACATTTTATTGATTCACTAGTGCACTAGAGTTTTCTTGTTTGATCAAAGTTGATAGAATAACTAAAACTATTACATTGTCGGTTCTTGTACCAAAAACATTGAAAGATCAAGATAACAAGAATGTGTATTCATTTGATATAAATCTAATGGTGTCTTATGAATTTACCCGTTCAAGTCATTATTTACAAGTCTAATTTCAAAAGTGAAACGAAAACTTTACCAAGGAAAACATTTTGATGTACCAGATTCGAACCATTGGCCTAAGGATATTATGCATCGACAACAGTCCTCTCTACCAACTGAGTTAAATTAATATTTATACGATAACTCTTGCATGTGCATATATTGTATACAATATATACGCATCAGTGTTCATAGCTTTAAACATAGGACTTGTTTCCTGTCTTAAAATTGTTTTTGAAAACAATAGGAGATTGTCGTAGTATAAAACTTGTTGTTGAATCCTTTCAAACAGTCATGTATATTTACGAAATAAATTCATGAAAATGTGATTGCGAGAATTAAAAGCATAATAAGCCAAGAGTTTTCTCTGAAACCCGATAACCACTTTGCTATCAATATTGTTTTTCTTTCATAAAAAATCCTAGATGAAAATAGTTGCATTAGGTTATGGTTAATAAAATTTCTGAGCTTTGAAAATAAGATAACCACTTCATGAAGTAAAATCATAAACTTAATCCAAAAGATTATATTCATAATTTGCTCTTAAAATTTTCTAGTTTAAAAAACGAATTGTAGGTCTTGTGTAATTAAGTTTATCCAATTTCTAAAAGAAGCTTAATTTTCTTTAGTCTATACTTTTAGCTGGACTTGTACATCATATAACTTTCGAGGAATAAATTTTATATGCATAATAATGTCAAACTACTCTGAAATCAAAAGGAAAAAGCAAAGACCAAAAGAGATCCGACCTACCGGATTCGAACCAGTGACCTAAGGATTTTCTGCTTCAACTACAGTCCTCCGCTCTACCAACTGAGCTAAGGTCGGTTTAACAAAATAACAGTTCATAGATGCAGATGAACACACAATATAGCATGAATCCTTAAATTGTATATATGAATAGTACTATAAAAAATAAACAAATCCTTCAGTATGTAATCTTTTAGTGCTGTTTACTTTGTATTTAATACATTTTGAAACAACGGTTTACGAAGCCTTTGTTAGTATAATTTCCTATTATGTATCTTGCATATTTTTCCAAATTGTTTTGGCAAAAGGTGAAATGCAGGATTCGAACCTGCGCGGGCAAAGCCCACATGATTTCTAGTCATGCCCGATAACCACTCCGGCACTTCCATTTTTCAGTTTTGGAAACCGAGTTGTATATAGTTTAAGCTTTATATTCTGTATATCCTTATTGTAGGTCACAAGGAGGACATAAATGACTCGAATAAATATTTTATACATTTTACCAACACGTAAAGATTCAAACCTGTAAATCCATTTTCTAATACCAAACAATTATGTCTAACTTTCTTTCTTTTTTATTCAACAAGAAGAATTGTGTCTAAATTTAAACTCCCTAATATTCGGTGCAATTCTTACTTTGCTAAAAAATATGTTTTATTCAGCTCAATCAAAAACTAAAATTCAATTATAAACATCCACCTTATTTTTATCTTGATAAACATTATAGAGGGTTGGAAATGATTGTTTATATTAACTTAAACATAAAAGTCATGCAAGAAAATGGAGAGGGCTTCACTACCCACATGAAAACGTTTATGGCTTTGAGGGACATGCATAAAATTCTCCATAGGAAATTACTGATACATTTTATTGATTCACTAGTGCACTAGAGTTTTCTTGTTTGATCAAAGTTGATAGACTAACTAAAACTATTACAATGTCGGTTCTTGTACCACAAACATTGAAAGATCAAGACAACAAGAATGTGTATTCATTTGATATAAATCTAATGGTGTCTTATGAATTTACCCGTTCAAGTCAGTATTTACAAGTCTAATTTCAAAAGCGAAACGAAAACTTTACCAAGGAAAACATTTTGATGTACCAGATTCGAACCATTGGCCTAAGGATATTATGCATCAACAACAGTCCTCTCTACCAACTGAGTTAAATTAATATTTATACGATAACTCTTGCATGTGCATATACTGTATATAATATATACGCATCAGTGTTCGTAGCTTTAAACATATGACTGGTTTCCTGTCCTAAAATTGTTTTTGACAACAAAAGGTGATTGTCGTAGTATAAAAATTGTTGTTGAATCCTTTCAAACAATCATGTATATTTTCAAAATAAATTCATGAAAATGTGATTGCGATAATTAAAAGCATAATAAGCCAAGAGTTTTCTCTGAAACCCGATAACCACTTTGCTGTCAATATTGTTTTTCTTTCATAAAAAATCCTAGATGAAAATATTTGCATTAGATTATGGTTATAAAAATTTTCGAGCTTTGAAAATAAGATAACTACTTCATGAAGTAAAATCATAAACTTAATCCAAAAGATTAAATTCATAATTTGCTCTTAAAATTTTCTTGTTTAAAAAACAAATTGTAGGTCTTGTGTAAATTAAGTTTACCCAAGTTCTAAAAGAAGCTTAATTTTTTTTAGTCTATACTTTTAGCTGGACTTGTACATCATATAACTTTCGAGGAATAAAGTTTATATGCATAATAATGTCAAACTACTTTGAAATCAAAAGGAAAAAGCAAAGACCAAAAGAGATCCGACCTACCGGATTCGAACCAGTGACCTAAGGATTTTCTGCTATAACTACAGTCCTCCGCTCTACCAACTGAGCTAAGGTCGGTTTAACAAAATAACAGTTCATAGATGCAGATGAACACACAATATATCATGAATCCTTAAAATGTATATATGAATAGTACTATAAAAAATAAACAACTCCTTCAGTATGTATTCTTTTAGAGCTGTTTACTTTAAATTTAATACATTTTAAAACAATGGTTTACGAAGCCTTTCTTAGTATAATTTTCTATTATGTATCTTGCATATTTTTCCAAATTGTTTTGGCAAAAGGTGAAATGCAGGATTCGAACCTGCGCGGGCAAAGCCCACATGATTTCTAGTCATGCCCGATAACCACTCCGGCACTTCCATTTTTCAGTTTTGGAAACCGAGTTGTATATAGTTTAAGCTTTATATTTTGTATATCCTTATTGTAGGTCACAAGGAGGACATAAATGACTCGAATAAATATTTTATACAATTTACCAACACGTAAAGATTCAAACATGTAAATCCATTTTCTAAAACCAAACAATTATGGCTAACTTTCTTTCTTTTTTATTCAACAAGAAGAATTTTGTCTAAATTTAAACTCCCTAATATTCGGTGCGATTCTTACTTTGCTAGAAAATATGTTTTATTCAGCTCAATCAAAAACTAAAAGTTAATTATAAACATCCACCTTATTTTTATCTTGATAAACAATATAGAGGGTTGGGAATGATTGTTTATATTAACTTAAACATAAAAGTCATGCAAGAAAATGGAGAGGGCTTCACTACCCACATGAAAACGTTTATGGCTTTGAGGCACATGCATAAAATTCTCCAAAGGAAATTACTGATACATTTTATTGATTCACTAGTGCACTAGAGTTTTCTTGTTTAATCAAAGTTAACAGACTACCTAAAACTATTACATTGTCGGTTCTTGTACCACAAACATTGAAAGATCAAGACAACAAGAATGTGTATGAATTTGATATAAATCTACTGGTGTCTTATGAATTTACCCGTTCAAGTCATTATTTACAAGTCTAATTTCAAAAGAGAAACGAAAACTTTATCAAGGAAAACATTTTGATGTACCAGATTCGACCATTGGCCTAAGGATATTATGCATCGACAATAGTCCTCTCTACCAACTGAGTTAAATTAATATTTATACAATAACTCTTGCATGTGCATATACTGTATACAATATATACGCATCAGTGTTCGCAGCTTTAAACATAGGACTGGTTTCCTGTCCTAAAATTGTTTTTGAAAACAAAAGGAGATTGTCGTAGTATAAAACTTGTTGTTGAATCCTTTCAAACAGTCATGTATATTTACGAAATAAATTCATGAAAATTTGATTGCGAGAATTAAAAGCATAATAAGCCAAGAGTTTTCTCTGAAACCCGATAACCACTTTGCTATCAATATTGTTTTTCTTTCATAAAAAATCCTAGATGAAAATATTTGCATTAGATTATGGTTATAAAAATTTCCGAGCTTTGAAAATAAGATAACTACTTCATGAAGTAAAATCATAAACTTAATCCAAAATATTAAATTCATAATTTGCTCTTAAAACTTTCTTGTTTAAAAAACAAATTGTAGGTCTTGTGTAAATTAAGTTTACCCAAGTTCTAAAAGAAGCTTAATTTTTTTTAGTCTATACTTTTAGCTGTACTTGTACATCATATAACTTTCGAGGAATAAAGTTTATATGCATAATAATGTCAAACTACTTTGAAATCAAAAGGAAAAAGCAAAGACCAAAAGAGATCTGACCTACCGGATTCGAACCAGTGACCTAAGGATTTTCTGCTTCAACTACAGTCCTCCGCTCTACCAACTGAGCTAAGGTCGGTTTAACAAAATAACAGTTCATAGATGCAGATGAACACACAATATATCATGAATCCTTAAAATGTATATATGAATAGTACTATAAAAAATAAACAAATCCTTCAGTATGTAATCTTTTAGAGCTGTTTACTTTAAATTTAATACATTTTAAAACAATGGTTTACGAAGCCTTTCTTAGTATAATTTCCTATTATGTATCTTGCATATTTTTCCAAATTGTTTTGGCAAAAGGTGAAATGCAGGATTCGAACCTGCGCGGGCAAAGCCCACATGATTTCTAGTCATGCCCGATAACCACTCCGGCACTTCCATTTTTCAGTTTTGGAAACCGAGTTGTATATAGTTTAAGCTTTATATTTTGTATATCCTTATTGTAGGTCACAAGGAGGACATAAATGACTCGAATAAATATTTTATACAATTTACCAACACGTAAAGATTCAAACATGTAAATCCATGTTCTAAAACCAAACAATTATGGCTAACTTTCTTTCTTTTTTATTCAACAAGAAGAAATTTGTCTAAATTTAAACTCCCTAATATTCGGTGCGATTCTTACTTTGCTAGAAAATATGTTTTATTCAGCTCAATCAAAGTTGATAGACTAACTAAAACTATTACATTGTCGGTTCTTGTACCACAAACATTGAAAGATCAAGACAACAATAATGTGTATGCATTTGATATAAATCTAATGGTGTCTTATGAATTTACCTGTTTAAGTCATTATTTACAAGTCTAATTTCAAAAGAGAAACAAAAATTTTATCAAGGAAAACATTTTGATGTACCAGATTCGAACCATTGGCCTAAGGATATTATACATCGACAACAGTCCTCTCTACCAACTGAGTTAAATTAATATTTATACAATAACTCTTGCATGTGCATATACTGTATACAATATATACGCATCAGTGTTTGCAGCTTTAAACATAGGACTGGTTTCATGTCCTAAAATTGTTTTTGAAAACAAAAGGAGATTGTCGTAGTATAAAACTTGTTGTTGAATCCTTTCAAACAGTCATGTGTATTTACTAAATAAATTCATGAAAATGTGATTGCGAGAATTAAAAGCATAATAAGCCAAGAGTTTTCTCTGAAACCCGATAACCACTTTGCTATCAATATTGTTTCTCTTTCATAAAAAATCCTAGATGGAAATATTTGCATTAGATTATGGTTAATAAAATTTCTGAGCTTTGAAAATAAGATAACCACTTCATAAAGTAAAATCATAAACTTAATCCAAAAGATTAAATTCATAATTTGCTCTTAAAATTTTCTGGTTTAAAAAACAATCTGTAGGTCTTGTGTAAATTAAGTTTACCCAAGTTCTAAAAGAAGCTTAATTTTCTTTAGTCTATACTTTTAGCTGGACTTGTACATCATATAACTTTCGAGGAATAAATGTCAAACTACTTTGAAATCAATAGGAAAAAGCAAAGACCAAAAGAGATCCGACCTACCGGATTCGAACCAGTGACCTAAGGATTTTCTGCTTCAACTACAGTCCTCCGCTCTACCAACTGAGCTAAGGTCGGTTTAACAAAATAACAGTTCATAGATGCATATGAACACACAATATATCATGAATCCTTAAATTGTATATATGAATAGTACTATAAAAAATAAACAAATCCTTCAGTAAATGCTGTTTACTTTAAATTTAATAAATTTTAAAACAATGGTTTACGAAGCCTTTATTAGTATAATTTCCTATTATGTGTCTTGCATTTTTTTCCAAATTATTTTGGCAAAAGGTGAAATGCAGGATTCGAACCTGCGCGGGCAAAGCCCACATGATTTCTAGCCATGCCCGATAACCACTCGGGCACTTCCACTTTTCAGTTTTGGAAACCGAGTTGTATATAGTTTAAGCTTTATATTTTGTATATCCTTATTGTAGGTCACAAGGAGGACATAAATGACTCGAATAAAGATTTTATACAATTTACCAACACGTAAAGATTCAAACCTGTAAATCCATTTTCTAATACCAAACAATTATGTCTAACTTTCTTTCTTTTTTATTCAACAAGAAGAATTGTGTCTAAATTTAAACTCCCTAATATTCGGTGCAATTCTTACTTTGCAAGAAAATATGTTTTATTCAGCTCAATCAAAAACTAAAAGTCAATTATAAACATCCACCTTATTTTTATCTTGATAAAAAATATAGAGGGTTGGGAATGATTGTTTATATTAACTTAAACATAAAAGTCATGCAAGAAAATGGAGAGGGCTTCACTACCCACATGAAAACGTTTATGGCTTTGAGGCACATGCATAAAATTCTCCATAGGAAATCACTGATACATTTTATTGATTCACTAGTACTGCACTAGAGTTTTCTTGTTTGATCAAAGTTGATAGACTAACTAAAACTATTACATTGTCGGTTCTTGTACCACAAACATTGAAAGATCAAGACAACAATAATGTGTATGCATTTGATATAAATCTAATGGTGTCTTATGAATTTACCTGTTTAAGTCATTATTTACAAGTCTAATTTCAAAAGAGAAACGAAAATTTTATCAAGGAAAACATTTTGATGTACCAGATTCGAACCATTGGCCTAAGGATATTATGCATCGACAACAGTCCTCTCTACCAACTGAGTTAAATTAATATTTATACAATAACTCTTGCATGTGCATATACTGTATACAATATATACGCATCAGTGTTTGCAGCTTTAAACATAGGACTGGTTTCCGGTCCTAAAATTGTTTTTGAAAACAAAAGGAGATTGTCGTAGTATAAAACTTGTTGTTGAATCCTTTCAAACAGTCATGTGTATTTACGAAATAAATTCATGAAAATGTGATTGCGAGAATTAAAAGCATAATAAGCCAAGAGTTTTATCTGAAACCCGATAACCACTTTGCTATCAATATTGTTTCTCTTTCATAAAAAATCCTAGATGAAAATATTTGCATTAGATTATGGTTAATAAAATTTCTGAGCTTTGAAAATAAGATAACCACTTCATAAAGTAAAATCATAAACTTAATCCAAAAGATTAAATTCATAATTTGCTCTTAAAATTTTCTGGTTTAAAAAACAATCTGTAGGTCTTGTGTAAATTAAGTTTACCCAAGTTCTAAAATAAGCTTAATTTTCTTTAGTCTATACTTTTAGCTGGACTTGTACATCATATAACTTTCGAGGAATAAATGTCAAACTACTTTGAAATCAATAGGAAAAAGCAAAGACCAAAAGAGATCCGACCTACCGGATTCGAACCAGTGACCTAAGGATTTTCTGCTTCAACTACAGTCCTCCGCTCTACCAACTGAGCTAAGGTCGGTTTAACAAAATAACAGTTCATAGATGCAGATGAACACACAATATATCATGAATCCTTAAATTGTATATATGAATAGTACTATAAAAAATAAACAAATCCTTCAGTAAATGCTGTTTACTTTAAATTTAATACATTTTAAAACAATGGTTCACGAAGCCATTGTTAGTATAATTTCCTATTATGTGTCTTGCATTTTTTCCAAATTATTTTGGCAAAAGGTGAAATGCAGGATTCGAACCTGCGCGGGCAAAGCCCACAGGATTTCTAGCCATGCCCGATAACCACTCCGGCACTTCCACTTTTCAGTTTTGGAAACCGAGTTGTATATAGTTTAAGCTTTATATTTTGTATATCCTTATTGTAGGTCACAAGGAGGACATAAATGACTCGAATAAAGATTTTATACAATTTACCAACACGTAAAGATTCAAACCTGTAAATCCATTTTCTAATACCAAACAATTATGTCTAACTTTCTTTCTTTTTTATTCAACAAGAAGAATTGTGTCTAAATTTAAACTCCCTAATATTCGGTGCAATTCTTACTTTGCAAGAAAATATGTTTTATTCAGCTCAATCAAAAACTAAAAGTCAATTATAAACATCCACCTTATTTTTATCTTGATAAAAAATATAGAGGGTTGGGAATGATTGTTTATATTAACTTAAACATAAAGTCATGCAAGAAAATGGAGAGGGCTTCACTACCCACATGAAAACGTTTATGGCTTTGAGGCACATGCATAAAATTCTCCATAGGAAATCACTGATACATTTTATTGATTCACTAGTACTGCACTAGAGTTTTCTTGTTTGATCAAAGTTGATAGACTAACTAAAACTATTACATTGTCGGTTCTTGTACCACAAACATTGAAAGATCAAGACAACAATAATGTGTATGCATTTGATATAAATCTAATGGTGTCTTATGAATTTACCTGTTTAAGTCATTATTTACAAGTCTAATTTCAAAAGAGAAACGAAAATTTTATCAAGGAAAACATTTTGATGTACCAGATTCGAACCATTGGCCTAAGGATATTATGCATCGACAACAGTCCTCTCTACCAACTGAGTTAAATTAATATTTATACAATAACTCTTGCATGTGCATATACTGTATACAATATATACGCATCAGTGTTTGCAGCTTTAAACATAGGACTGGTTTCCGGTCCTAAAATTTGTTTTTGAAAACAAAAGGAGATTGTCGTAGTATAAAACTTGTTGTTGAATCCTTTCAAACAGTCATGTGTATTTACGAAATAAATTCATGAAAATGTGATTGCGAGAATTAAAAGCATAATAAGCCAAGAGTTTTATCTGAAACCCGATAACCACTTTGCTATCAATATTGTTTCTCTTTCATAAAAAATCCTAGATGAAAATATTTGCATTAGATTATGGTTAATAAAATTTCTGAGCTTTGAAAATAAGATAACCACTTCATAAAGTAAAATCATAAACTTAATCCAAAAGATTAAATTCATAATTTGCTCTTAAAATTTTCTGGTTTAAAAAACAATCTGTAGGTCTTGTGTAAATTAAGTTTACCCAAGTTCTAAAATAAGCTTAATTTTCTTTAGTCTATACTTTTAGCTGGACTTGTACATCATATAACTTTCGAGGAATAAATGTCAAACTACTTTGAAATCAATAGGAAAAAGCAAAGACCAAAAGAGGTCCGACCTACCGGATTCGAACCAGTGACCTAAGGATTTTCTGCTTCAACTACAGTCCTCCGCTCTACCAACTGAGCTAAGGTCGGTTTAACAAAATAACAGTTCATAGATGCAGATGAACACACAATATATCATGAATCCTTAAATTGTATATATGAATAGTACTATAAAAAATAAACAAATCCTTCAGTAAATGCTGTTTACTTTAAATTTAATACATTTTAAAACAATGGTTCACGAAGCCATTGTTAGTATAATTTCCTATTATGTGTCTTGCATTTTTTCCAAATTATTTTGTCAAAAGGTGAAATGCAGGATTCGAACCTGCGCGGGCAAAGCCCACAGGATTTCTAGCCATGCCCGATAACCACTCCGGCACTTCCACTTTTCAGTTTTGGAAACCAAGTTGTATATAGTTTAAGCTTTATATTTTGTATATCCTTATTGTAGGTCACAAGGAGGACATAAATGACTCGAATAAAGATTTTATACAATTTACCAACACGTAAAGATTCAAACCTGTAAATCCATTTTCTAATACCAAACAATTATGTCTAACTTTCTTTCTTTTTTATTCAACAAGAAGAATTGTGTCTAAATTTAAACTCCCTAATATTCGGTGCAATTCTTACTTTGCAAGAAAATATGTTTTATTCAGCTCAATCAAAAACTAAAAGTCAATTATAAACATCCACCTTATTTTTATCTTGATAAAAAACATAGAGGGTTGGGAATGATTGTTTATATTAACATAAACATAAAAGTCATGCAAGAAAATGGAGAGGGCTTCACTACCCACATGAAAACGTTTATGGCTTTGAGGCACATGCATAAAATTCTCCATAGGAAATTACTGATACATTTTATTGATTCACTAGTACTGCACTAGAGTTTTCTTGTTTGATCAAAGCGGATAGACTAACAAAAACTATTACATTGTCGGTTCTTGTACCACAAACATTGAAAGATCAAGACAACAAGAATGTGTATGCATTTGATATAAATCTAATGGTGTCTTATGAATTTACCCGTTTAAGTCATTATTTACAAGTCTAGTTTCAAAAGAGAAACGAAAATTTTATCAAGGAAAACATTTTGATGTACCAGATTCGAACCATTGGCCTAAGGATATTATGCATCGACAACAGTCCTCTCTACCAACTGAGTTAAATTAATATTTATACAATAACTCTTGCATGTGCATATACTGTATACAATATATACGCATCAGTGTTTGCAGCTTTAAACATAGGACTGGTTTCCTGTCCTAAAATTGTTTTTGAAAACAAAAGGAGATTGTCGTAGTATAAAACTTGTTGTTGAATCCTTTCAAACAGTCATGTGTATTTACGAAATAAATTCATGAAAATGTGAATGCGAGAATTAAAAGCATAATAAGCCAAGAGTTTTCTCTGAAACCCGATAACCACTTTGCTATCAATATTGTTTCTCTTTCATAAAAAATCCTAGATGAAAATATTTGCATTAGATTATGGTTAATAAAATTTCTGAGCTTTGAAAATAAGATAACCACTTCATAAAGTAAAATCATAAACTTAATCCAAAAGATTAAATTCATAATTTGCTTTTAAAATTTTCTGGTTTAAAAAACAATATGTAGGTCTTGTGTAAATTAAGTTTACCCAAGTTTTAAAAGAAGCTTAATTTTCTTTAGTCTATACTTTTAGCTGGACTTGTACATCATATAACTTTCGAGGAATAAATGTTAAACTACTTTGAAATCAAAAGGAAAAAGCAAAGACCAAAAGAGATCCGACCTACCGGATTCGAACCAGTGACCTAAGGATTTTCTGCTTCAACTACACTCCTCCGCTCTACCAACTGAGCTAAGGTCGGTTTAACAAAATAACAGTTCATAGATGCAGATGAACACACAATATATCATGAATCCTTAAATTGTATATATGAATAGTACTATAAAAAATAAACAAATCTTTCAGTATGTAATCTTTTAGTGTTGTTTACTTTAAATTTAATACATTTTAAAACAATGGTTTACGAAACCTTTGTTAGTATAATTTCCTATTATATGTCTTGCATTTTTTTCCAAATTATCTTGGCAAAAGGTGAAATGCAGGATTTGAACCTGGGCGGGCAAAGCCCACAGGATTTCTAGCCATGCCCGATAACCACTCCGGCACTTCCACTTTTCGTTTTTGGAAACCGAGTTGTATATAGTTTAAGCTTTATATTTTGTATATCCTTATTTTAGGTCACAAGTAGGACATAAATGACTCGAATAAAGATTTTATACAATTTACCAACACGTAAAGATTCAAACCTGTAAATCCATTTTCTAATACCAAACAATTATGTCTAACTTTCTTTCTTTTTTATACAACAAGAAGAATTGTGTCTAAATTTAAACTCCCTAATATTCGGTGCAATTCTTACTTTGCAAGAAAATATGTTTTATTCAGCTCAATCAAAAACTAAAAGTCAATTATAAACATCCACCTTATTTTTATCTTGATAAAAAATATAGAGGCTTGGGAATGATTGTTTATATTAACATAAACATAAAAGTCATGAAAGAAAATGGAGAGGGCTTCACTACCCACATGAAAACGTTTATGGCTTTGAGGCACATGCATAAAATTCACCATAGGAAATTACTGATACATTTTATTGATTCACTAGTACTGCACTAGAGTTTTCTTGTTTGATCAAAGTTGATAGACTAACTAAAACTATTACATTGTCGGTTCTTGTACCATAAACATTGAAAGATCAAGACAACAAGAATGTGTATGCATTTGATATAAATCTAATGGTGTCTTATGAATTTACCCGTTTAAGTCATTATTTACAAGTCTAATTTCAAAATAGAAACGAAAATTTTATCAAGGAAAACATTTTGATGTAACAGATTCGAACCATTGACCTAAGGATATTATGCATAGACAACTGTCCTCTCTACCAACTGAGTTAAATTAATATTTATACGATAACTCTTGCATGTGCATATACTGTATACAATATATACGCATCAGTGTTCGCAGCTTTAAACATAGGACTGGTTTCCTGTCCTAAAATTGTTTTTGAAAACAAAAGGAGATTGTCGTAGTATAAAACTTGTTGTTGAATACTTTCAAACAGTCATGTATATTTACGAAATAAATTCATGAAAATGTGATTGCGAGAATTAAAAGCATAATAAGCCAAGAGTTTTCTCTGAAACCCGATAACCACTTTGCTATCAATATTGTTTCTCTTTCATAAAAAATCCTAGTTGAAAATATTTGCATTAGATTATGGTTAATAAAATTTCTGAGCTTTGAAAATAAGATAACACTTCATAAAGTAAAATCATAAACTTAATCTAAAAGATTAAATTCATAATTTGCTCTTAAAATTTTCTGGTTTAAAAAACAATCTGTAGGTCTTGTGTAAATTAAGTTTACCCAAGTTCTAAAAGAAGCTTAATTTTCTTTAGTCTATACTTTTAGCTGGACTTGTATATGCATTATAATGTTAAACTACTTTGAAATCAAAAGGAAAAAGCAAAGACCAAAAGAGATCCGACCTACCGGATTCGAACCAGTGACCTAAGGATTTTCTGCTTTAACTACAGTCCTCCGCTCTACCAACTGAGCTAAGGTCGGTTTAACAAAATAACAGTTCATAGATGCAGATGAACACACAATATATCATGAATCCTTAAATTGTATATATGAATAGTACTATAAAAAATAAACAAATCCTTCAGTATGTAATCTTTTAGTGCTGTTTACTTTAAATTTAATACATTTTAAAACAATGGTTTACGAAGCCTTTGTTAGTATAATTTCCTATTATGTGTCTTGCATTTTTTTCCAAATTGTTTTGGCAAAAGGTGAAATGCAGGATTCGAACCTGCGCGGGCAAAGCCCACAGGATTTCTAGCCATGCCCGATAACCACTCCGGCACTTCCACTTTTCAGTTTTGGAAACCGAGTTGTGTATAGTTTAAGCTTTATATTTTGTATATCCTTATTGTAGGTCACAAGGAGGACATAAATGACTCGAATAAATATTTTATACAATTTACCAACACGTAAAGATTCAAACCTGTAAATCCATTTTCTAATACCAAACAATTATGTCTAACTTTCTTTCTTTTTTATTCAACAAGAAGAATTGTGTCTAAATTTAAACTCCCTAATATTCGGTGCAATTCTTACTTTGCAAGAAAATATGCTTTATTCAGCTCAATCAAAAACTAAAAGTCAATTATAAACATCCACCTTATTTTTATCTTGATAAACAATATAGAGGGTTGGGAATGATTGTTTATATTAACTTAAACATAAAAGTCATGCAAGAAAATGGAGAGGGCTTCACTACCCACATGAAAACGTTTATGGCTTTGAGGCACATGCATAAAATTCTCCATAGGAAATTACTGATACATTTTATTGATTCACTAGTACTGCACTATAGTTTTCTTGTTTGATCAAAGTTGATAGACTAACTAAAACTATTACATTGTCGGTTCTTGTACCACAAACATTGAAACATCAAGACGACAAGAATGTGTATGCATTTGATATAAATCTAATGGTGTCCTATGAATTTACCCGTTTAAGTCATTATTTACAAGTCTAATTTCAAAAGCGAAATCAAGGAAAACATTTTGATGTACCTGATTTGAACCATTGATCTAAGGATATTATGCATCGACAACAGTCCTCTCTACCAACTGAGTTAAATTAATATTTATACGATAACTCTTGCATGTGCATATACTGTATACAATATATATATGCATCAGTGTTCGTAGCTTTAAACATATGACTGATTTCCTGTCCTAAAATTGTTTTTGAAAACAAAAGGATATTGTCGTAGTATAAAACTTGTTGTTGAATCCTTTCAAACAGTCATGTATATTTACGAAATAAATTCATGAAAATGTGATTGCGAGAACTAAAAGCATAATAAGCCAAGAGTTTTCTCCGAAACACGATAACCACTTTGCTATCAATATTGTTTTTCTTTCATAAAAAATCCTAGATGAAAATATTTGCATTAGATTATAGTTAATAAACTTTTTGAGCTTTGAAAATAAGATAACCACTTCATGAAGTAAAATCATAAACTTAATCCAAAAGATTAAATTCATAATTTGCTCTTAAAATTTTGTGGTTTAAAAAACAAACTGTAGGTCTTGTGTAAATTAAGTTTACCCAAGTTCTAAAAGAAGCTTAATTATTTTAGTCTATAATTTTAGCTAGACCTGTACATCATATAAATTTTGGGGAATAAATTATTTATGCATAATAATGTCAAACTACTTTGAAATCAAAAGGAAAAAGCAAAGACCAAAAGAGATCCGACCTACCGGATTTGAACCAGTGACCTAAGGATTCAACTACAGTCCTCCGCTCTACCAACTGAGCTAAGGTCGGTTTAACAAAATAACAGTTCATAGATGCAGATGAACACACAATATATCATGAATCCTTAAATTATATGTATGAATAGTACTATAAAAATAAACAAATCCTTAAGTATGTAATCTTTTTGTGCAGTTTACTTTAAATTTAATACATTTTAAAACAATGGTTAACGAAGCCTTCCTTAGTATAATTTCCTATTAAGTGTCTTGCATTTTTCCAAATTGTTTTGGCAAAAGGTGAAATTCAGGATTCGAACCTGCGCGGGCAAAGCCCACATGATTTCTAGTCATGCTCGATAACCACTCCGGCAAGTCCACTTTTCATTTTTTGAAACCGAGTTGTATATAGTTTAATCTTTATATTTTGTATATCCTTATTGTAGGTCACAAGGAGGACATAAATGACTCGAATAAATATTTTATACAATTTACCAACACAAAAGATTCAAACCTGTAAATCCATTTTCTAAAACCAAACAATTGTGTCTAACCTTCTTTCTTTTTTATTCAACAAGAAGAAGTGTGTCTAAATTTAAACTCCCTAATATTTGTTGCAATTTTTACGTTGCTAGAAAATATGTTTTATTCAGCTCAATCAAAAACTAAAAGTCAATTATAAACATCCACCTTATATTTGTCTTGATAAACAATATAGAGTGTGGGGAATGACTGTTTATATTAACTTAAACATAAAAGTCATGCAAGAAAATGGAGAGGGCTTCACTACGCACATGAAAACGTTTATGGCTTTGAGGCACATGCATAAAATTCTCCAAAGGAAATTACTGATACATTTTATTGATTCACTAGTGTACTAGAGATTTCTTGTTTGATCAAAGTTACTAGACTAACTAAAACTATTACATTGTCGGTTCTTGTACCACAAACATTGAAAGATCAAGACAGCAAGAATGTGTATGCATTTGAGATAAATCTAATTGTGTCTTATGAATTTACTCATTCAAGTCATTATTTACAAGTCCAATTAATAAAGCGAAACGAAAACTTTACCAAGGAAAACATTTTGATGTACCAGATTCGAACCATTGGCCTAAGGATATTATGCATCGACAACAGTCCTCTCTACCAGCTGAGTTAAATTAATATTTATACGATAACTCTTGTATGTGCATATACTGTATACAATATATACGCATCACTGTTCGTAGCTTTAAACATATGACTGGTTTCCTGTCCTAAAATTGTTTTTGAAAACAAAAGGAGATTGTCGTAGTATAAAACTTGTTGTTGAATCCTTTCAAACAGTCATGTGTATTTACGAAATAAATTCATGAAAATGTGAATGCGAGAATTAAAAGCATAATAAGCCAAGAGTTTTCTCTGAAACCCGATAACCACTTTGCTATCAATATTGTTTTTCTTTCATAAAAAATCCTAGATGAAAATATTTGCATTAGATTATGGTTAATAAACTTTCTGAGCTCTGAAAATAAGATAATTACTTCATGAAGTAAAAACATAAACTTAATCCAAAAGATTAAATTCATAATTTGCTCTTTAAATTTTCTGGTTTAAAAAACAAACTGTAGGTCTTGTGTAAATTAAGTTTACCCAAGTTCTAAAAGAAGCTTAATTTTTTTAGTCTATACTTTTAGCTAGACCTGTACATCATATAACTTTCGAGGAATAAATTATATATGCATAATAATGTCAAACTACTTTGAAATCAAAAGGAAAAAGCAAAGACCAAAAGAGATCCGACCTACCGGATTTGAACCAGTGACCTAAGGATTTTCTGCTTCAACAACAGTCCTTCGCTCTACCAAATGAGCTAAGGTCGGTTTAACGAAATAACAGTTCATAGATGCAGATGAACACACAATATATCATGAATCCTTAAATTGTATATATGAATAGTACTAAAAAAATAAACAAATCCTTCAGTATGTAATCTTTTAGTGCAATTTACTTTAAATTTAATACATTTTAAAACAATGGTTTACGAAGCCTTTCTTAGTATAATTTCCTATTATGTGTCTTGCATTTTTTTCCAAATTGTTTTGGCAAAAGGTGAAATGCAGGATTCGAACCTGCGCGGGCAAAGCCCATAGGATTTCTAGCCATGCCCGATAACCACTCCGGCACTTCCACTTTTAATTTTTTGAAACCGAGTTGTATATATTTTAAGCTTTATATTTTGTATATCCTTATTGTAGGTTACAAGGAGGACATAACTGACTCGAATAAATATTTTATACAATTTACCAACACATAAAGATTCAATTCTGTAAATCCATTTTCTAAAACCAAACAATTGAGTCTAACTTTCTCTCTTTTTTATTCAACAAGAAGAATTGTGTCTAAATTAAAACTCCCTAATATTCGGTGGAATTCTTACTTTGCAAGAAAATATGTTTTATTCAGCTCAATCAAAAACTGAAAGTCAATTATAAATATCCACCTTATTTTTATCTTGATAAACAATATAGAGGGTGGGGAATGATTGTTTATATTAACTTAAACATAAAAGTCATGAAAGAAAATGGAGAGGGCACACTACCCACATGAAAACGTTTATGGCTTTGAGGCACATGCATAAAATTCTCCATAGGAAATTACTGATACATTTTATTGATTCACTAATGCACTAGAGTTTTCTTGTTTGATCAAAGTTGATAGACTAAGTAAAACTATTACATTGTCGGTTCTTGTACCACAAACATTGAAAGATCAAGACAACAAGAATGCGTATGCATTTGATATAAATCTAATGGTGTCTTATGAATTTACCCATTCAATTCATTATTTACAAGTCTAATTTCAAAAGCGAAACGAAAACTTTATTAAGGAAAACATTTTGATGTACCAGATTCAAACCATTGACCTAAGGATATTATGAATCGACAACTGTCCTCTCTACCAACTGAGTTAAATTAATATTTATACGATAACTCTTGCTTTAAACATATGACTGGTTTCCTGTCCTAAAATTGTTTTTGAAAACAAAAGGAGATTGTCGTAGTATAAAACTTGTTGTTGAATCCTTTCAAACAGTCATGTATATTTACGAAATAAATTCATGAAAATGTGATTGCGAGAATTAAAAGCATAATAAGCCAAGAGATTTCTCTGAAACCCGATAACCACTTTGCTATCAATATTGTTTTTCTTTCATAAAAAATCCTAGATGAAAATATTTGCATTAGATTATGGTTAATAAATTTCTGAGATTTGAAAATAAGATAACCACTTCATGAAGTAAAATCATAAACTTAATCCAAAAGATTAAATTCATAATTTGCTCGTAAAATTTTATGGTTTAAAAAACAAACTGTAGGTCTTGTGTAAATTAAGTTTACCCAAGTTCTAAAAGAAGCTTAATTTTTTAAGTCTATACTTTTAGCTAGACCTGTACATCATATAACTTTCGAGGAATAAATTATATATGCATAATAATGTCAAACTACTTTGAAATCAAAAGGAAAAAGAAAAGACCAAAAGAGATCCGACCTACCGGATTTGAACCAGTGACCTAAGGATTTTCTGCTTCAACTACAGTCCTCCGCTCTACCAACTGAGCTAAGGACGGTTTAACAAAATAACAGTTCATAGATGCAGATGAACACACAATATATCATGAATCCTTAAATTGTATATATGAATATTACTATAAAAAATAAACAAATCCTTCAGTATATAATTTTTTACTGTAGTTTACTTTAAATTTAATACATTTTAAAACAATGGTTTATGAAGCCTTTTTTAGTATAATTTCCTATTAAGTGTCTTGCATCTTTTCTAAATTGTTTTGGCAAAAGGTGAAATGCAGGATTCGAACCTGCACGGGCAAAGCCCACATGATTTCTAGTCATGCCCGATAACCACTCCGGCACGTCCGCTTTTCATTTTTTGAAACCGAGTTGTATATAGTTTAAGCTTTATATTTTGTATATCCTTATTGTAGGCCACAAGGAGGACATAAATGACTCGAAAAAATATTTTATACAATTTACAAACACGTAAAGATTCAAACCTGTAAATCTAAATTTTTTTTTTGAAAACAAAAGGAGATTGTCGTAGTATAAAACTTGTTGTTGAATCCTTTCAAACAGTCATGTGTATTTACAAAATAAATTCATCAAAATGTGATTGGGAGGATTAAAAGCATAATAAGCCAAGAGTTTTCTCTGATACCCGATAACCAATTTGCTATCAATATTGTTTTTCTTTCATAAAAAAACCTAGATGAAAATATTTGCATTAGATTATGGTTTATAAAACTTCTGAGCTTTGAAAATAAGATAACCACTTCATGAAGTAAAATCATAAACTTAATCCAAAAGATTAAATTCATAATTTGCTCTTCTATCTTATTTGCTTTGAAAATTTTCTGGTTTAAAAATGAAACTGTATGTCTTGTGTAAATTAAGTTTACCCAAGTTATAAAAGAAGCTTAATTTTTTTTAGTCTATACTTTTAGCTAGACTTGTACATCATATAAATTTCGATGAATAAATTATATATGCATAATAATGTCAAACTACTTTGAAATCAAAAGGAAAAAGCAAAGACCAAAAGAGATCCGACCTGCCGGATTCGAACCAGTGACCTAAGGATTTTCTGTTTCAACTACTGTCCTCGGCTCTACTAACTGAGCTAAGGTGGTTTAACAAAATAACAGTTCATCGATGCAGATGAACACACAATATATCATGGATCCTTAAATTGTATATATGAATAGTACTATAAAAAATAAACAAATCCTTCGGTATGTAATCTTTTAGTGCTGTTTACTCTAAGTTTAATACATTTTAAAACAATGGTTTACGAAGCCTTTCTAAGTATAATTTCCTATTATGTGTCTTGCATTTTTTTTCCAAATTGTTTTGGCAAAAGGTGAAATGCAGGATTCGAACCTGCGCGGGCAAAGCCCACATGATTTCTAGTCATGCCCGATAACCACTCCGGCACGTCCACTTTTCATTTTTTGAAACCGAGTTGTATATAGTTTAAGCTTTATATTTTGTATATCCTTATTGTAGGTCACAAGGAGGACATAAATGACTCGAAAAAATATTTTATACAATTTACAAAAACGTAAAGATTCAAACCTGTAAATCTAAAAAAAAATTTGAAAACAAAAGGAGATTGTCGTAGTATAAAACTTGTTGTTGAATCCTTTCAAACAGTCATGTATATTTACAAAATAAATTCATCAAAATGTGATTGGGAGGATTAAAAGCATAATAAGCCAAGAGTTTTCTCTGATACCCGATAACCAATTTTCTATCAATATTGTTTTTCTTTCATAAAAAAACCTAGATGAAAATATTTGCATTAGATTATGGTTTATAAAATTTCTGAGCTTTGAAAATAAGATAACCACTTCATGAAGTAAAATCATAAACTTAATCCAAAAGATTAAATTCATAATTTGCTCTTCTATCTTATTTGCTTTGAAAATTTTCTGGTTTAAAAATGAAACTGTATGTCTTGTGTAAATTAAGTTTACCTAAGTTATAAAAGAAGCTTAATTTTTTTTAGTCTATACTTTTAGCTAGACTTGTACATCATATAACTTTCGAGGAATAAATTATATATGCATAATAATGTCAAACTACTTTGAAATCAAAAGGAAAAAGCAAAGACCAAAAGAGATCCGACCTGCCGGATTCGAACCAGTGACCTAAGGATTTTCTGTTTCAACTACTGTCCTCGGCTCTACTAACTGAACTAAGGTGGTTTAACAAAATAACAGTTCATCGATGCAGATGAACACACAATATATCATGGATCCTTAAATTGTATATATGAATAGTACTATAAAAAATAAACAAATCCTTCAGTATGTAATCTTTTAGTGCTGTTTACTCTAAGTTTAATACATTTTAAAACAATGGTTTACGAAGCCTTTCTAAGTATAATTTCCTATTATGTGTCTTGCATTTTTTTTTCCAAATTGTTTTGGCAAAAGGTGAAATGCAGGATTCGAACCTGCGCGGGCAAAGCCCACATGATTTCTAGTCATGCCCGATAACCACTCCGGCACTTCCACTTTTCAGTTTTTGAAACCGAGTTGTACATAGTTTAAGCTTTATATTTTGTATATCCTTATTGTAGGTCACAAGGAGGACATAAATGACTCGAATAAATATTTTATACAATTTACCAACACGTAAAGATTCAAACCTGTAAATCCATTTTCTAATACCAAACAATTATGTCTAACTTTCTTTCTTTTTTATTCAACAAGAATAATTGTGTCTAAATTTAAACTCCCTAATATTCGGTGCAATTCTTACTTTGCTAGAAAATATGTTTTATTCAGCTCAATCAAAAACTAAAAGTCAATTATAAACATCCACCTTATTTTTATCTTGATAAACAATATAGAGGGTTGGGAATGATTGTTTATATTAACCTAAACATAAAAGTCATGAAAGAAAATGGAGAGGGCACACTACCCACATGAAAACGTTTATGGCTTTGAGGCACATGCATAAAATTCTCCATAGGAAATTATACTGATACATTTTATTGATTCACTAATGCACTAGAGTTTTCTTGTTTGATCAAAGTTGATAGACTAACTAAAACTATTACATTGTCGGTTCTTGTACCACAAACATTGAAAGATCAAGACAACAAGAATGCGTATGCATTTGATATGAATCTAATGGTGTCTTATGAATTTACCCGTTCAAGTCATTATTGTAGGTCACAAGGAGGACATAAATGACTCGAATAAATATTTTATACAATTTACCAACACGTAAAGATTCAAACCTGTAAATCCATTTTCTAATACCAAACAATTATGTCTAACTTTCTTTCTTTTTTATTCAACAAGAATAATTGTGTCTAAATTTAAACTCCCTAATATTCGGTGCAATTCTTACTTTGCTAGAAAATATGATTTATTCAGCTCAATCAAAAACTAAAAGTCAATTATAAACATCCACCTTATTTTTATCTTGATAAACAATATAGAGGGTTGGGAATGATTGTTTATATTAACCTAAACATAAAAGTCATGAAAGAAAATGGAGAGGGCACACTACCCACAAGAAAACGTTTATGGCTTTGAGGCACATGCATAAAATTCTCCATAGGAAATTATACTGATACATTTTATTGATTCACTAATGCACTAGAGTTTTCTTGTTTGATCAAAGTTGATAGACTAACTAAAACTATTACATTGTCGGTTCTTGTACCACAAACATTGAAAGATCAAGACAAGAAGAATGCGTATGCATTTGATATGAATCTAATGGTGTCTTATGGATTTACCCGTTCAAGTCATTATTTACAAGTCTAATTTCAAAAGCGAAACGAAAATTTTATTAAGGAAAACATTTTGATGTACCAGATTCGAACCATTGACCTAAGGATATTATGCATAGACAACTGTCCTCTCAACCAACTGAGTTAAATTAATATTTATACGATAACTCTTGCATGTGCATATACTGTATACAATATATACGCATCACTGTTCGTAGCTTTAAACATATGACTGGTTTCCTGTCCTAAAATTGTTTTTGAAAACAAAAGGAGATTGTCGTCGTATAAAACTTGTTGTTGAATCCTTTCAAACAGTCATGTATATTTACGAAATAAATTCATGAAAATGTGATTGCGAGAATTAAAAGCATAATAAGCCAAGAGTTTTCTCTGAAACCCGATAACCACTTTGCTATCAATATTGTTTTTCTTTCATAAAAAATCCTAGATGAAAATATTTGCATTAGATTATGGTTAATAAAATTTCTGAGCTTTGAAAATAAGATAACCACTTCATGAAGTAAAATCATAAACTTAATCCAAAAGATTAAATTCATGATTTGCTCTTAAAATTTTCCGGTTTAAAAAACAAACTGTAGGTCTTGTGTAAATTAAGTTTACCCAAGTTCTAAAAGAAGCTTAATTTTTTTAGTCTATACTTTTAGCTAGACCTGTACATCATATAACTTTCGAGGAATAAATTATATATGCATAATAATGTCAAACTACTTCGAAATCAAAAGGAAAAAGCAAAGACCAAAAGAGATCCGACCTACCGGATTTGAACCAGTGACCTAAGGATTTTCTGCTTCAACTACAGTCCTTCGCTCTACTAAATGAGCTAAGGTCGGTTTAACGAAATAACAGTTCATAGATGCAGATGAACACACAATATATCATGAATCCTTAAATTGTATATATGAATAGTACTATAAAAAATAAACAAATCCTTCAGTATGTAATCTTTTAGTGCTGTTTACTCTAAGTTTAATACATTTTAAAACAATGGTTTACGAAGCCTTTCTAAGTATAATTTCCTATTATGTGTCTTGCATTTTTTTCCAAATTGTTTTGGCAAAAGATGAAATGCAGGATTCGAACCTGCGCGGGCAAAGCCCACATGATTTCTAGTCATGCCCGATAACCACTCCGGCACTTCCACTTTTAAGTTTTTGAAACTGAGTTGTACATAGTTTAAGCTTTATATTTTGTATATCCTTATTGTAGGTCACAAGGAGGACATAAATGACTCGAATAAATATTTTATACAATTTACCAACATGTAAAGATTCAAACCTGTAAATCCATTTTCTAATACCAAACAATTATGTCTAATTTTCTTTCTTTTTTATTCAACAAGAATAATTGTGTCTAAATTTAAACTCCCTAATATTCGGTGCAATTCTTACTTTGCTAGAAAATGTTTTATTCAACTCAATCAAAAACTAAAAGTCAATTATAAACATCCACCTTATTTTTATCTTGATAAACAATATAGAGGGTGGGGAATGATTGTTTATATTAACTTAAACATAAAAGTCATGATAGAAAATGGAGAGGGCACACTACCCACATGAAAACGTTTATGGCTTTGAGGCACATGCATAAAATTATCCATAGGAAATTACTGATACATTTTATTGATTCACTAATGCACTAGAGTTTTCTTGTTTGATCAAAGTTGATAGACTAACTAAAACTATTACATTGTCGGTTCTTGTACCACAAACATTGAAAGATCAAGACAACAAGAATGCGTATGCATTTGATATGAATCTAATGGTGTCTTATGAATTTACCCGTTCAAGTAATTATTTACAAGTCTAATTTCAAAAGCGAAACGAAAACTTTATTAAGGAAAACATTTTGATGTACCAGATTCGAACCATTGACCTAAGGATATTATGCATCAACAACTGTCCTCTCTACCAACTGTGTTAAATTAATATTTATACGATAACTCTTGCATGTGCATATACTGTATACAATATATACGCATCACTGTTCGTAGCTTTAAACATATGACTGGTTTCCTGTCCTAAAATTGTTTTTGAAAACAAAAGGAGATTGTCGTAGTATAAAACTTGTTGTTGAATCCTTTCAAACAGTCATGTATATTTACGAAATAAATTCATGAAAATGTGATTGCGAGAATTAAAAACATAATAAGCCAAGAGTTTTCTCTGAAACCCGATAACCACTTTGCTATCAATATTGTTTTTCTTTCATAAAAAATCCTAGATGAAAATATTTCCATTAGATTATGGTTAATAAAATTTCTGAGCTTTGAAAATAAGATAACCACTTCATGAAGTAAAATCATAAACTTAATCCAAAAGATTAAATTCATAATTTTCTCTTAAAATTTTCCGGTTTAAAAAACAAACTGTAGGTCTTGTGTAAATTAAGTTTACCCAAGTTCTAAAAGAAGCTTAATTTTTTTAGTCTATACTTTTAGCTAGACCTGTACATCATATAACTTTCGAGGAATAAATTATATATGCATAATAATGTCAAACTACTTTGAAATCAAAAGGAAAAAGCAAAGACCAAAAGAGATCCGACCTACCGGATTTGAACCAGTGACCTAAGGATTTTCTGCTTCAACTACAGTCCTTCGCTCTACCAAATGAGCTAAGGTCGGTTTAACGAAATAACCGTTCATAGATGCAGATGAACACACAATATATCATGAATCCTTAAATTGTATATATGAATAGTACTATAAAAAAATAAACAAATCCTTCAGTATGTAATCTTTTACTGCAGTTTACTTTAAATTTAATACATTTTAAAACAATGGTTTATGAAGCCTTTATTAGTATAATTTCCTATTAAGTGTCTTGCATCTCTTCCAAATTGTTTTGGCAAAGGTGAAATGCAGGATTCGAACCTGCGCGGACAAAGCCCACATGATTTCTAGTCATGCCCGATAACCACTCTGGCACGTCCACTTTTCATTTTTTGAAACCGAGTTGTATATAGTTTAAGCTTTATATTTTGTATATCATTATTGTAGGTCACAAGGAGGACATAAATGACTTGAAAAAATATTTTATACAATTTACCAACACGTAAAGATTCAAACCTGTAAATCCATTTTCTAAAACCAAACAATTGTGTCTAACATTCTTTCTTTTTTATTCAACAAGAAGAATTGTGTCTAAATTTAAACTCCCTAATATTCGGTGCAATTCTTACTTTGCTAGAAAATGTTTTATTCAACTCAATCAAAAACTAAAAGTCAATTTTAAACATCCACCTTATTTTTATCTTGATAAACAATATAGAGGGTGGGGAATGATTGTTTATATTAACTTAAACATAAAAGTCATGCAAGAAAATGGAGAGGGCTTCACTACCCACATGAAAACGTTTATGGCTTTGAGGCACATGCATAAAATTCTCCAAAGGAAATTACTGATACAATTTATTGATTCACTAGTGCACTAGAGCTTTTTTGTTAAAACTATTACATTGTCGGTTCTTGTTCCACAAACATTGAAAGATCAAGACAACAAGAATGTGTATGCATTTGAGATAAATCTAATGGTGTCTTATGAATTTACCCGTTCAAGTCATTATTTACAAGTATAATTTCAAAAGCGAAACGAAAACTTTATCAAGAAAAACATTTTTTGTACCAGATTCGAACCATTGGCCTAAGGATATTATGCATCGACAACAGTCCTCTCTACCAACTGAGTTAAATTAATATTTATTTGATAACTCTTGCATGTGCATATACTGTATACAATATATACGCATCAGTGTTCATAGCTTAAACATATGACTGGTTTCCTGTCCTAAAACTGTTTTTGAAAACAAAAGGAGATTGTCATAGTACAAAACTTGTTGTTGAATCCTTTCAAACAGTCATGTATATTTACGAAATAAATTCATGAAAATGTGATTGCGAGAATTAAAAGCATAATAACCCAAGAGTTTTCTCTGAAACCTGATAACCACTTTGCTATCAATATTGTTTCTCTTTCATAAAAAATCCTAGATGAAAATATTTGCATTAGGTTATGGTTAATAAAATTTCTGAGCATTGAAAATAAGATAACCACTTCATGAAGTAAAATCATAAACTTAATCCAAATGATTAAATTCATAATTTGCTCTTAAAAATTTCTGGTTTAAAAAACAATGTGTAGGTCTTGTGTAAATTAAGTTTACCCAAGTTTTAAAAGAAGCTTAATTTTTTTAGTCTATACTTTTAGCTAGACCTTTACATCATATAACTTTCGAGGAATAAATTATATATGCATAATAATGTCAAACTACTTTGAAATCAAAAGCAAAAAGCAAAGACCAAAAGAGATCCGACCTACCGGATTTGAACCAGTGACCTAAGGATTTTCTGCTTCAACTACAGTCCTCCGCTCTACCAACTGAGCTAAGGTCGGTTTAACAAAATAACAGTTCATAGATGCAGATGAACACACAATATATCATGAATCCTTAAATTGTATATATGAATATTACTATAAAAAATAAACAAATCCTTCAGTATGTAACTTTTTACTGCAGTTTACTTTAAATTTAATACATTTTAAAACAATGGTTTATGAAGCCTTTCTTAGTATGATTTCCTATTAAGTGTCTTGCATCTTTTCCAAATTATTTTGGCAAAAGGTGAAATGCAGGATTCGAACCTGCGCGGGCAAAGCCCACATGATTTCTAGTCATGCCCGATAACCACTCCGGCACGTCCACTTTTCATTTTTTGAAACCGAGTTTTATATAGTTTAAGCTCTATATTTTGTATATCCTTATTGTAGGTCACAAGGATGACATAAATGACTCAAAAAAATATTTTATACAATTTACAAACACGTAAAGATTCAAACCTGTAAATCTAAAAAAAAATTTGAAAACAAAAGGAGATTGTCGTAGTATAAAACTTGTTGTTGAATCCTTTCAAAGAGTCATGTATATTTACAAAATAAATTCATCAAAATGTGATTGGGAGGATTAAAATCATAATAAGCCAAGAGTTTTCTCTGATACCTGATAACCAATTTGCTATCAATATTGTTTTTCTTTCATAAGAAAACCTAGATGCAAATATTTGCATTAGATTATGGTTTATAAAATTTCTGAGCTTTGAAAATAAGATAACCACTTCATGAAGTAAAATCATAAACTTAATCCAAAATATTAAATTCATAATTTGCTCTTCTATCTTAATTGCTTTGAAAATTTTCTGGTTTGAAAATGAAACTGTAGGTCTTGTGTAAATTAAGTTTACCCAAGTTCTAAAAGAAGCTTAATTTTTTTAGTCTATACTTTTAGCTAGACCTGTACATCATATAACTTTCAAGGAATAAATTATATATGCATAATAATGTCAAACTACTTTGAAATCAAAAGGAAAAAGCAAAGACCAAAAGAGATCCGATCTACCGGATTTGAACCAGTGACCTAAGGATTTTCTGCTTCAACTACAGTCCTTCGCTCTACCAAATGAGCTAAGGTCGGTTTAACGAAATAACCGTTCATAGATGCAGATGAACACACAATATATCATGAATCCTTAAATTGTATATATGAATAGTACTATAAAAAAAATAAACAAATCCTTCAGTATGTAATCTTTTACTGCAGTTTACTTTAAATTTAATACATTTTAAAACAATGGTTTATGAAGCCTTTCTTAGTATAATTTCCTATTAAGTGTCTTGCATCTCTTCCAAATTGTTTTGGCAAAGGTGAAATGCAGGATTCGAACCTGCGCGGGCAAAGCCCACATGATTTCTAGTCATGCCCGATAACCACTCTGGCACGTCCACTTTTCATTTTTTGAAACCGAGTTGTATATAGTTTAAGCTTTATATTTTGTATATCATTATTGTAGGTCACAAGGAGGACATAAATGACTTGAAAAAATATTTTATACAATTTACCAACACGTAAAGATTCAAACCTGTAAATCCATTTTCTAAAACCAAACAATTGTGTCTAACATTCTTTCTTTTTTATTCAACAAGAAGAATTGTGTCTAAATTTAAACTCCCTAATATTCGGTGCAATTCTTACTTTGCTAGAAAATGTTTTATTCAACTCAATCAAAAACTAAAAGTTAATTTTAAACATCCACCTTATTTTTATCTTGATAAACAATATAGAGGGTGGGGAATGATTGTTTATATTAACTTAAACATAAAAGTCATGCAAGAAAATGGAGAGGGCTTCACTACCCACATGAAAACGTTTATGGCTTTGAGGCACATGCATAAAATTCTCCAAAGGAAATTACTGATACAATTTATTGATTCACTAGTGCACTAGAGTTTTTTTGTTAAAACTATTACATTGTCGGTTCTTGTTCCACAAACATTGAAAGATCAAGACAACAAGAATGTGTATGCATTTGAGATAAATCTAATGGTGTCTTATGAATTTACCCGTTCAAGTCATTATTTACAAGTATAATTTCAAAAGCGAAACGAAAACTTTATCAAGGAAAACATTTTTTGTACCAGATTCGAACCATTGGCCTAAGGATATTATGCATCGACAACAGTCCTCTCTACCAACTGAGTTAAATTAATATTTATTTGATAACTCTTGCATGTGCATATACTGTATACAATATATACGCATCAGTGTTCATAGCTTAAACATATGACTGGTTTCCTGTCCTAAAACTGTTTTTGAAAACAAAAGGAGATTGTCATAGTACAAAACTTGTTGTTGAATCCTTTCAAACAGTCATGTATATTTACGAAATAAATTCATGAAAATGTGATTGCGAGAATTAAAAGCATAATAACCCAAGAGTTTTCTCTGAAACCTGATAACCACTTTGCTATCAATATTGTTTCTCTTTCATAAAAAATCCTAGATGAAAATATTTGCATTAGGTTATGGTTAATAAAATTTCTGAGCATTGAAAATAAGATAACCACTTCATGAAGTAAAATCATAAACTTAATCCAAAAGATTAAATTCATAATTTGCTCTTAAAAATTTCTGGTTTAAAAAACAATGTGTAGGTCTTGTGTAAATTAAGTTTACCCAAGTTTTAAAAGAAGCTTAATTTTTTTAGTCTATACTTTTAGCTAGACCTGTACATCATATAACTTTCGAGGAATAAATTATATATGCATAATAATGTCAAATACTTTGAAATCAAAAGCAAAAAGCAAAGACCAAAAGAGATCCGACCTACCGGATTTGAACCAGTGACCTAAGGATTTTCTGCTTCAACTACAGTCCTCCGCTCTACCAACTGAGCTAAGGTCGGTTTAACAAAATAACAGTTCATAGATGCAGATGAACACACAATATATCATGAATCCTTAAATTGTATATATGAATATTACTATAAAAAATAAACAAATCCTTCAGTATGTAACTTTTTACTGCAGTTTACTTTAAATTTAATACATTTTAAAACAATGGTTTATGAAGCCTTTCTTAGTATAATTTCCTATTAAGTGTCTTGCATCTTTTCCAAATTATTTTGGCAAAAGGTGAAATGCAGGATTCGAACCTGCGCGGGCAAAGCCCACATGATTTCTAGTCATGCCCGATAACCACTCCGGCACGTCCACTTTTCATTTTTTGAAACCGAGTTTTATATAGTTTAAGCTTTATATTTTGTATATCCTTATTGTAGGTCACAAGGATGACATAAATGACTCAAAAAAATATTTTATACAATTTACAAACACGTAAAGATTCAAACCTGTAAATCTAAAAAAAAATTTGAAAACAAAAGGAGATTGTCGTAGTATAAAACTTGTTGTTGAATCCTTTCAAAGAGTCATGTATATTTACAAAATAAATTCATCAAAATGTGATTGGGAGGATTAAAATTATAATAAGCCAAGAGTTTTCTCTGATACCTGATAACCAATTTGCTATCAATATTGTTTTTCTTTCATAAGAAAACCTAGATGCAAATATTTGCATTAGATTATGGTTTATAAAATTTCTGAGCTTTGAAAATAAGATAACCACTTCATGAAGTAAAATCATAAACTTAATCCAAAAGATTAAATTCATAATTTGCTCTTCTATCTTATTTGCTTTGAAAATTTTCTGGTTTGAAAATGAAACTGTAGGTCTTGTGTAAATTAAGTTTACCCAAGTTATAAAAGAAGCTTAATTTTTTTTAGTATATACTTTTAGCTAGACTTGTACATCATATAACTTTCGAGGAATAAATTATATATGCATAATAATGTCAAACTACTTTGAAATCAAAAGGAAAAAGCAAAGACCAAAAGAGATCCGACCTGCCGGATTCGAACCAGTGACCTAAGGATTTTCTGTTTCAACTACTGTCCTCCGCTCTACTAACTGAGCTAAGGTGGTTTTACAAAATAACAGTTCATCGATGCAGATGAACATACAATATATCATGAATCCTTAAATTGTATATATGAATAGTACTATAAAAAAATAAACAAATCCTTCAGTATGTAATCTTTTAGTGCTTTTTACTTTAAGTTTAATACATTTTAAAACAATGGTTTACGAAGCCTTTCTTAGTATAATTTCCTATTATGTGTCTTGCATTTTTTTCCAAATTGTTTTGGCAAAAGGTGAAATGCAGGATTCGAACCTGCGCGGGTAAAGCCCACATGATTTCTAATCATGCCCAATAACCACTTCGGTACTTCCACTTTTCAGTTTTTGAAACCGAGTTGTATATAGTTTAAGCTTTATATTTTGTATATCCTTATTGTAGGTCAAAAGGAGGACATAAATGACTCGAATAAATATTTTATACAATTTACCAACACATAAAGATTCAAACCTGTAAATCCATTTTCTAAAACCAAACAATTGTGTATAACTTTCTTTCTTTTTTATTCAACAAGAAGAATTGTGTCTAAATTTAAACTCCCTAATATTTGGTGCAATTCTTACGTTGCTAGAAAATATGTTTTATTCAGCTCAATCAAAAACTAAATGTCAATTATAAACATCCACCTTATTTTTGTCTTGATAAACAATATAGAGTGTGGGGAATGATTGTTTTTATTTGTAACATCCCGGTTTGTGGTATATGCGGAGAGGTTTAAATGAATTGATTTGGCTACCTATGTCACCAAAGTGCACTTACCTTTCCGGTCACTTGCCTGAAAGAACTCCAGAGTTAAGCGTGCTTGGGTTGGAGTAGTCCCAGGATCGGTGACCTATCGGGAAGTGACTCGCGTTAGCATGTGTGTGAGGACAAAACACATGGGAAAAGGTCATGGGGTGATTGTAGAGTCAGTAAATTACTCGGTCGGGCCTACGAAAAAATAACGCACCAACCGTCAGACAGGGGTGGGGCCCACGAGCCCGATAGAGGGATGGGTGACTCACCGGTAGGGGCGGACGGGGCGTTACAAGTGGTATCAGTGAGGGCTCACACCGTCAAGGATAACGATCCTGGTCGCAACGAGGGCGTTGCGCTCTGTGGGAGTGGGTGAATTGTAACATCCCGGTTTGTGGTATATGCGGAGAGGCTTAAATGAATTGATTTGGCTACCTATGTCACCAAAGTGCACTTACCTTTTCGGTCACTTGTCCAAAGAAAACTCCAGAGTTAAGCGTGCTTGAGCTGGAGTAGTCAAAGGGTGTGTGACCTACCGGGAAATTACTCACGATATCATGCGAGTGAGGACAAAACATGGGAAAAGGTCACGTGGTGATTGCAGGGTCAGTAAATTACTCCGTCGGGCCTAAGAAAAATAACGCACCAACCGTCGGACAGGGGTGGGACCCACGAGCCCGATAGAGGGATGGGTGACTCATGGGTAGGGGCGAACGGGGCGTTACAATATTAACTTAAACATAAAAGTCATGCAAGAAAATGGATAGGGCTTCACTACCCACATGAAAACGTTTATGGCTTTGAGGCACATGCATAAAATTCTCCAAAGGAAATTACTGATACATTTTATTGATTCACTAGTGAACTAGAGTTTTCTTGTTTGATCAAAGTTAATAGACTAACTAAAACTATTACATTGTCGGTTCTTGTACCACAAACATTGAAAGATCAAGACAACAAGAATGTGTATGCATTTGAGATAAATCTAATGGTGTCTTGTGAATTTAACCGTTCAAGTCATTATTTACAAGTCTAATTTCAAAAGCGAAACGAAAACTTTATCAAGGAAAACATTTTGATGTACCAGATTCGAACCATTGGCCTAAGGATATTATGCATCGACAACAGTCCTCTCTACCAACTGAGTTAAATTAATATTTATACGATAACTCTTGCATGTGCATATACTGTATACAATATATACACATCAGTGTTCGTAGCTTTAAACATGACTGGTTTCCTGTCCTAAAATTGTTTTTGAAAACAAAAGGAGATTGTCTTAGTATAAAACTTGTTGTTGAATCCTTTCAAACAGTCATGTATATTTACAAAATAAATTCAGGAAAATGTGATTGGGAGGATTAAAAGCATAATGAGCCAAGAGATTTCTCTGAAACCTGATGACCACTTTGCTATCAATATTGTTTTTCTTTAATAAAAAATACTATATGAAAATATTTGCATTAGATTATGGTTAATAAAATTTCTGAGCTTTGAAAATAAGATAACCACTTCATGAAGTAAAATCATAAACTTAATACAAAAGATTAAATTCATAATTTTCTCTTAAAATTTTCTGGTTTAAAAAACAAACTGTAGATCTTGTGTAAATTAAGTTTACCCAAGTTCTAATGAAAGAAAAATTAAGTTTTCTCTGTTATGATCCAATTGTATATATGAATAGTACTATGAAAACTAAACAAATCCTTCAATATGTAATCTTTTAGTATTGTTTACTTTAAATTTATTACATTTTACAACAAAGGTTTACGAAACCTTTCTTAGTATAATTTCCTAATAAGTCTCTTTCTTTTTTTCCAAAACGTTTTGACAAAAGCTTGAACGGCAGGATTTGAACTTGGGTGGGCAAAGTCCACATGATTTATAGCCATGCTCGATAACCACTCCGGCACATTCACTTTTCATTTTTTGAAACCGAGTTGTATATAGTTTAAGCTTTATATTTTGTATATCCTTATTGTAGGTCACAAGGAGGACATAAATGACTCTAATAAATATTTTATACAATTTACCAACACGTAAAGATTCAAACCTGTAAATCCATTTTCTAAAACCAAACAATTGTGTCTAAAATTCTTTCTTTTTTATTCAACAAGAAGAATTGTGTCTAATTTTAAACTCCCTAATATTCAGTGCAATTCTTACTTTGCTAGAAAATATGTTTTATTCAGCTCAATCAAAAATTGAAAGTCAATTATACATCCACCTTATTTTTATCTTGATAAACAATATAGAGGGTGGGGAATGATTGTTTATATTAACTTAAACATAAAAGTCATGCAAGAAAATGGAGAGGGCTTCACTACCCACATGAAAACGTTTATGGCTTTGAGGCACATGCATAAAATTCTCCAAAGGAAATTACTGATACAATTTATTGATTCACTAGTGCACTAGAGCTTTTTTGTTAAAACTATTACATTGTCGGTTCTTGTTCCACAAACATTGAAAGATCAAGACAACAAGAATGTGTATGCATTTGAGATAAATCTAATGGTGTCTTATGAATTTACCCGTTCAAGTCATTATTTACAAGTATAATTTCAAAAGCGAAACGAAAACTTTATCAAGAAAAACATTTTTTGTACCAGATTCGAACCATTGGCCTAAGGATATTATGCATCGACAACAGTCCTCTCTACCAACTGAGTTAAATTAATATTTATTTGATAACTCTTGCATGTGCATATACTGTATACAATATATACGCATCAGTGTTCATAGCTTAAACATATGACTGGTTTCCTGTCCTAAAACTGTTTTTGAAAACAAAAGGAGATTGTCATAGTACAAAACTTGTTGTTGAATCCTTTCAAACAGTCATGTATATTTACGAAATAAATTCATGAAAATGTGATTGCGAGAATTAAAAGCATAATAACCCAAGAGTTTTCTCTGAAACCTGATAACCACTTTGCTATCAATATTGTTTCTCTTTCATAAAAAATCCTAGATGAAAATATTTGCATTAGGTTATGGTTAATAAAATTTCTGAGCATTGAAAATAAGATAACCACTTCATGAAGTAAAATCATAAACTTAATCCAAATGATTAAATTCATAATTTGCTCTTAAAAATTTCTGGTTTAAAAAACAATGTGTAGGTCTTGTGTAAATTAAGTTTACCCAAGTTTTAAAAGAAGCTTAATTTTTTTAGTCTATACTTTTAGCTAGACCTGTACATCATATAACTTTCGAGGAATAAATTATATATGCATAATAATGTCAAACTACTTTGAAATCAAAAGCAAAAAGCAAAGACCAAAAGAGATCCGACCTACCGGATTTGAACCAGTGACCTAAGGATTTTCTGCTTCAACTACAGTCCTCCGCTCTACCAACTGAGCTAAGGTCGGTTTAACAAAATAATAGTTCATAGATGCAGATGAACACATAATATATCATGAATCCTTAAATTGTATATATGAATATTACTATAAAAAATAAACAAATCCTTCAGTATGTAACTTTTTACTGCAGTTTACTTTAAATTTAATACATTTTAAAACAATGGTTTATGAAGCCTTTCTTAGTATGATTTCCTATTAAGTGTCTTGCATCTTTTCCAAATTATTTTGGCAAAAGGTGAAATGCAGGATTCGAACCTGCGCGGGCAAAGCCCACATGATTTCTAGTCATGCCCGATAACCACTCCGGCACGTCCACTTTTCATTTTTTGAAACCGAGTTTTATATAGTTTAAGCTTTATATTTTGTATATCCTTATTGTAGGTCACAAGGATGACATAAATGACTCAAAAAAAATATTTTATACAATTTACAAACACGTAAAGATTCAAACCTGTAAATCTAAAAAAAAATTTGAAAACAAAAGGAGATTGTCGTAGTATAAAACTTGTTGTTGAATCCTTTCAAAGAGTCATGTATATTTACAAAATAAATTCATCAAAATGTGATTGGGAGGATTAAAATCATAATAAGCCAAGAGTTTTCTCTGATACCTGATAACCAATTTGCTATCAATATTGTTTTTCTTTCATAAGAAAACCTAGATGCAAATATTTGCATTAGATTATGGTTTATAAAATTTCTGAGCTTTGAAAATAAGATAACCACTTCATGAAGTAAAATCATAAACTTAATCCAAAAGATTAAATTCATAATTTGCTCTTCTATCTTAATTGCTTTGAAAATTTTCTGGTTTGAAAATGAAACTGTAGGTCTTGTGTAAATTAAGTTTACCCAAGTTCTAAAAGAAGCTTAATTTTTTTAGTCTATACTTTTAGCTAGACCTGTACATCATATAACTTTCGAGGAATAAATTATATATGCATAATAATGTCAAACTACTTTGAAATCAAAAGGAAAAAGCAAAGACCAAAAGAGATCCGATCTACCGGATTTGAACCAGTGACCTAAGGATTTTCTGCTTCAACTACAGTCCTTCGCTCTACCAAATGAGCTAAGGTCGGTTTAACGAAATAACCGTTCATAGATGCAGATGAACACACAATATATCATGAATCCTTAAATTGTATATATGAAGAGTACTATAAAAAAAATAAACAAATCCTTCAGTATGTAATCTTTTACTGCAGTTTACTTTAAATTTAATACATTTTAAAACAATGGTTTATGAAGCCTTTCTTAGTATAATTTCCTATTAAGTGTCTTGCATCTCTTCCAAATTGTTTTGGCAAAGGTGAAATGCAGGATTCGAACCTGCGCGGGCAAAGCCCACATGATTTCTAGTCATGCCCGATAACCACTCTGGCACGTCCACTTTTCATTTTTTGAAACCGAGTTGTATATAGTTTAAGCTTTATATTTTGTATATCATTATTGTAGGTCACAAGGAGGACATAAATGACTTGAAAAAATATTTTATACAATTTACCAACACGTAAAGATTCAAACCTGTAAATCCATTTTCTAAAACCAAACAATTGTGTCTAATATTCTTTCTTTTTTATTCAACAAGAAGAATTGTGTCTAAATTTAAACTCCCTAATATTCGGTGCAATTCTTACTTTGCTAGAAAATGTTTTATTCAACTCAATCAAAAACTAAAAGTTAATTTTAAACATCCACCTTATTTTTATCTTGATAAACAATATAGAGGGTGGGGAATGATTGTTTATATTAACTTAAACATAAAAGTCATGCAAGAAAATGGAGAGGGCTTCACTACCCACATGAAAACGTTTATGGCTTTGAGGCACATGCATAAAATTCTCCAAAGGAAATTACTGATACAATTTATTGATTCACTAGTGCACTAGAGTTTTTTTGTTAAGACTATTACATTGTCGGTTCTTGTTCCACAAACATTGAAAGATCAAGACAACAAGAATGTGTATGCATTTGAGATAAATCTAATGGTGTCTTATGAATTTACCCGTTCAAGTCATTATTTACAAGTATAATTTCAAAAGCGAAACGAAAACTTTATCAAGGAAAACATTTTTTGTACCAGATTCGAACCATTGGCCTAAGGATATTATGCATCGACAACAGTCCTCTCTACCAACTGAGTTAAATTAATATTTATTTGATAACTCTTGCATGTGCATATACTGTATACAATATATACGCATCAGTGTTCATAGCTTAAACATATGACTGGTTTCCTGTCCTAAAACTGTTTTTCAAAACAAAAGGAGATTGTCATAGTACAAAACTTGTTGTTGAATCCTTTCAAACAGTCATGTATATTTACGAAATAAATTCATGAAAATATGATTGCGAGAATTAAAAGCATAATAACCCAAGAGTTTTCTCTGAAACCTGATAACCACTTTGCTATCAATATTGTTTCTCTTTCATAAAAAATCCTAGATGAAAATATTTGCATTAGGTTATGGTTAATAAAATTTCTGAGCATTGAAAATAAGATAACCACTTCATGAAGTAAAATCATAAACTTAATCCAAAAGATTAAATTTATAATTTGCTCTTAAAAATTTCTGGTTTAAAAAACAATGTGTAGGTCTTGTGTAAATTAAGTTTACCCAAGTTTTAAAAGAAGCTTAATTTTTTTAGTCTATACTTTTAGCTAGACCTGTACATCATATAACTTTCGAGGAATAAATTATATATGCATAATAATGTCAAATACTTTGAAATCAAAAGCAAAAAGCAAAGACCAAAAGAGATCCGACCTACCGGATTTGAACCAGTGACCTAAGGATTTTCTGCTTCAACTACAGTCCTCCGCTCTACCAACTGAGCTAAGGTCGGTTTAACAAAATAACAGTTCATAGATGCAGATGAACACACAATATATCATGAATCCTTAAATTGTATATATGAATATTACTATAAAAAATAAACAAATCCTTCAGTATGTAACTTTTTACTGCAGTTTACTTTAAATTTAATACATTTTAAAACAATGGTTTATGAAGCCTTTCTTAGTATGATTTCCTATTAAGTGTCTTGCATCTTTTCCAAATTATTTTGGCAAAAGGTGAAATGCAGGATTCGAACCTGCGCGGGCAAAGCCCACATGATTTCTAGTCATGCCCGATAACCACTCCGGCACGTCCACTTTTCATTTTTTGAAACCGAGTTTTATATAGTTTAAGCTTTATATTTTGTATATCCTTATTGTAGGTCACAAGGATGACATAAATGACTCAAAAAAATATTTTATACAATTTACAAACACGTAAAGATTCAAACCTGTAAATCTAAAAAAAAAATTGAAAACAAAAGGAGATTGTCGTAGTATAAAACTTGTTGTTGAATCCTTTCAAAGAGTCATGTATATTTACAAAATAAATTCATCAAAATGTGATTGGGAGGATTAAAATCATAATAAGCCAAGAGTTTTCTCTGATACCTGATAACCAATTTGCTATCAATATTGTTTTTCTTTCATAAGAAAACCTAGATGCAAATATTTGCATTAGATTATGGTTTATAAAATTTCTGAGCTTTGAAAATAAGATAACCACTTCATGAAGTAAAATCATAAACTTAATCCAAAAGATTAAATTCATAATTTGCTCTTCTATCTTATTTGCTTTGAAAATTTTCTGGTTTGAAAATGAAACTGTAGGTCTTGTGTAAATTAAGTTTACCCAAGTTATAAAAGAAGCTTAATTTTTTTTAGTATATACTTTTAGCTAGACTTGTACATCATATAACTTTCGAGGAATAAATTATATATGCATAATAATGTCAAACTACTTTGAAATCAAAAGGAAAAAGCAAAGACCAAAAGAGATCCGACCTGCCGGATTCGAACCAGTGACCTAAGGATTTTCTGTTTCAACTACTGTCCTCCGCTCTACTAACTGAGCTAAGGTGGTTTTACAAAATAACAGTTCATCGATGCAGATGAACATACAATATATCATGAATCCTTAAATTGTATATATGAATAGTACTATAAAAAAAATAAACAAATCCTTCAGTATGTAATCTTTTAGTGCTTTTTACTTTAAGTTTAATACATTTTAAAACAATGGTTTACGAAGCCTTTCTTAGTATAATTTCCTATTATGTGTCTTGCATTTTTTTCCAAATTGTTTTGGCAAAAGGTGAAATGCAGGATTCGAACCTGCGCGGGTAAAGCCCACATGATTTCTAATCATGCCCAATAACCACTTCGGTACTTCCACTTTTCAGTTTTTGAAACCGAGTTGTATATAGTTTAAGCTTTATATTTTGTATATCCTTATTGTAGGTCAAAAGGAGGACATAAATGACTCGAATAAATATTTTATACAATTTACCAACACATAAAGATTCAAACCTGTAAATCCATTTTCTAAAACCAAACAATTGTGTATAACTTTCTTTCTTTTTTATTCAACAAGAAGAATTGTGTCTAAATTTAAACTCCCTAATATTTGGTGCAATTCTTACGTTGCTAGAAAATATGTTTTATTCAGCTCAATCAAAAACTAAATGTCAATTATAAACATCCACCTTATTTTTGTCTTGATAAACAATATAAAGTGTGGGGAATGATTGTTTTTATTTGTAACATCCCGGTTTGTGGTATATGCGGAGAGGTTTAAATGAATTGATTTGGCTACCTATGTCACCAAAGTGCACTTACCTTTCCGGTCACTTGCCTGAAAGAACTCCAGAGTTAAGCGTGCTTGGGTTGGAGTAGTCCCAGGATCGGTGACCTATCGGGAAGTGACTCGCGTTAGCATGTGTGTGAGGACAAAACACATGGGAAAAGGTCATGGGGTGATTGTAGAGTCAGTAAATTACTCGGTCGGGCCTACGAAAAAATAACGCACCGACCGTCAGACAGGGGTGGGGCCCACGAGCCCGATAGAGGGATGGGTGACTCACCGGTAGGGGCGGACGGGGCGTTACAAGTGGTATCAGTGAGGGCTCACACCGTCAAGGATAACGATCCTGGTCGCAACGAGGGCGTTGCGCTCTGTGGGAGTGGGTGAATTGTAACATCCCGGTTTGTGGTATATGCGGAGAGGCTTAAATGAATTGATTTGGCTACCTATGTCACCAAAGTGCACTTACCTTTTCGGTCACTTGTCCAAAGAAAACTCCAGAGTTAAGCGTGCTTGAGCTGGAGTAGTCAAAGGGTGTGTGACCTACCGGGAAGTTACTCACGATATCATGCGAGTGAGGACAAAACATGGGAAAAGGTCACGTGGTGATTGCAGGGTCAGTAAATTACTCCGTCGGGCCTAAGAAAAATAACGCACCAACCGTCGGACAGGGGTGGGACCCACGAGCCCGATAGAGGGATGGGTGACTCACGGGTAGGGGCGAACGGGGCGTTACAATATTAACTTAAACATAAAAGTCATGCAAGAAAATGGATAGGGCTTCACTACCCACATGAAAACGTTTATGGCTTTGAGGCACATGCATAAAATTCTCCAAAGGAAATTACTGATACATTTTATTGATTCACTAGTGAACTAGAGTTTTCTTGTTTGATCAAAGTTAATAGACTAACTAAAACTATTACATTGTCGGTTCTTGTACCACAAACATTGAAAGATCAAGACAACAAGAATGTGTATGCATTTGAGATAAATCTAATGGTGTCTTGTGAATTTAACCGTTCAAGTCATTATTTACAAGTCTAATTTCAAAAGCGAAACGAAAACTTTATCAAGGAAAACATTTTGATGTACCAGATTCGAACCATTGGCCTAAGGATATTATGCATCGACAACAGTCCTCTCTACCAACTGAGTTAAATTAATATTTATACGATAACTCTTGCATGTGCATATACTGTATACAATATATACACATCAGTGTTCGTAGCTTTAAACATGACTGGTTTCCTGTCCTAAAATTGTTTTTGAAAACAAAAGGAGATTGTCTTAGTATAAAACTTGTTGTTGAATCCTTTCAAACAGTCATGTATATTTACAAAATAAATTCAGGAAAATGTGATTGGGAGGATTAAAAGCATAATGAGCCAAGAGATTTCTCTGAAACCTGATGACCACTTTGCTATCAATATTGTTTTTCTTTAATAAAAAATACTATATGAAAATATTTGCATTAGATTATGGTTAATAAAATTTCTGAGCTTTGAAAATAAGATAACCACTTCATGAAGTAAAATCATAAACTTAATACAAAAGATTAAATTCATAATTTTCTCTTAAAATTTTCTGGTTTAAAAAACAAACTGTAGATCTTGTGTAAATTAAGTTTACCCAAGTTCTAATGAAAGAAAAATTAAGTTTTCTCTGTTATGATCCAATTGTATATATGAATAGTACTATGAAAACTAAACAAATCCTTCAATATGTAATCTTTTAGTATTGTTTACTTTAAATTTATTACATTTTACAACAAAGGTTTACGAAACCTTTCTTAGTATAATTTCCTAATAAGTCTCTTTCTTTTTTTCCAAAACGTTTTGACAAAAGCTTGAACGGCAGGATTTGAACTTGGGTGGGCAAAGTCCACATGATTTATAGCCATGCTCGATAACCACTCCGGCACATTCACTTTTCATTTTTTGAAACCGAGTTGTATATAGTTTAAGCTTTATATTTTGTATATCCTTATTGTAGGTCACAAGGAGGACATAAATGACTCTAATAAATATTTTATACAATTTACCAACACGTAAAGATTCAAACCTGTAAATCCATTTTCTAAAACCAAACAATTGTGTCTAAAATTCTTTCTTTTTTATTCAACAAGAAGAATTGTGTCTAATTTTAAACTCCCTAATATTCAGTGCAATTCTTACTTTGCTAGAAAATATGTTTTATTCAGCTCAATCAAAAATTGAAAGTCAATTATACATCCACCTTATTTTTATCTTGATAAACAATATAGAGGGTGGGAATGATTGTTTATATTAACTTAAACATAAAAGTCATGCAAGAAAAGGGAGAGGGCTTCACATGAAAACGTTTATGGCTTAGAGGCACATGCATAAAATTCTCCAAAGGAAATTATTTATACATTTTATTGATTCACTAGTGCACTATAGTTTTCTTGTTTGATCAAAGTTAATAAACTAACTAAAAGTATTACATTGTCGGTTCTTGTACCACAAACATTTAAAGATCAAGACAACAAAAAATGTGTATGCATTTGAGATAAATCTAACGGGGTCTTATTAATTTACATGTTCAAGTCAGTATTTACATGTTTAATTTCAAAAGAGAAACGAAAACTTTTTCAAGGAAAAATTTTGATGTACAAGATTCGAACCATTGACCTAAAAATATTATGCATCGACAACAGTCCTCTCTACCAATTGAGGTAAATAAGATTTATATGATAACTCTTTCATGTGCATATACTGTATACAATATATACGCATTAGTGTTCGTAGCTTTAAACATATGACTGGTTACCTTTCCTAAAATTGTTTTTGAAAATGTGATTGGGAGGACTAAAAGCATAATAAGCCAAGAGTTTCCCTTGATACCCAGTAATCACTTTGCTATCAATATTTTTTTTCTTTTATAAAAAATGCCAGATTAAAATTATTTGCATTGGATTATGGTTAATAAAATTTCTGAGATTTGAAAATAAGATAATCACTTCAAGAAGTAATATCATAACCTTAATCCAAAACATTAAATTCATAATTTGCTCTTCTATCTTATTTTCTTTGAAAATTTCCTGGTTTAAAAAAAACAAAATGTAGGTCTTGTATAAATTAAGTTTACCCAAGTTCTAAAAGAAGCTAAAATTTTTTTGTGTATATACTCTTAGCTAAACTTGTACATCATATAACTTTCTAGGAGGATGAGGTCATCAGAACCAGACCAGACCAGACGCTCACTAACTCAACCACTACGTCAGTCAGTACGTTGACTAACTCAACCACTACGTCAGTCAGCGCAACCAGACCCGATGGAGACCTACATTCAGAAAATGAAGCACTCCGACCAATCCACGAGGAACCAATCAACAAATTCAATTGTTCTGGATTCTCTAATCATAGGACCACGGAGAATTGGATTCGGTTCAAAAGGAATTATGGTTTAAAAGTTATTCAACTTCCAAATCAGGAGATGCTACACTTGCCTTATTTGGAATATCATGAGTTCATATATTGCCAAACTCGAACTTGGCAACCAGGAGACTTATTACTACGTCTAGAAACACTCTACAACACCTTCAGAAGCACCAGCCCACATAGGATCAGACGGATCCTATTGGAACATAAGCAAACTCAACCGGAGCTAGTTATGGAAACTATGAAGACCAATTGGTTTGCACATTCTCAAACCAAGATTTGGCGACCATGAGACATTTACCACGAGCCAAAGAAGATAGAAGACGTCCCAAACTCAGCCAGAATGCACAAAATCAATTGGAGGTTCACCTTGATTTCTGTCTAAATCTTGTTTTCATTTCTGTCTACATCATTAGTTTTGTGATAGAATTTTATTTCCATTTTTTGCCCAAATCGTGTAAGGCTTTAAAACAAAAAGGAAAGTTTGAATTAAGGCCAAGTTCCCTGTTATTCACAAACGAGTCTGAACTTATTCAGTAATAAAGTATCTTGTGAACTTACAAAGACTCCATTGATACACTTTGAGTTTATTGTGTCAGGTACTGAATCAATGACATGGAGGAAGAAGAATCAGACAATTGGAGTGAGGAAGCAGCTGATCAAAGCAACATGGCTCAACTCCTTGCAGTTATTCAAGCCATAGGAGATCGTATAACACAGCTGGAACAGTCCCAGTCTTCACCACCAGAAGAAGATAATGGATTTGGAGATGCACCAGCTAAATATGTTGAGCCTAAACCACCAGACCAACCTTGGAGAGCCAAAAGACAAAAACCAGTGATTTATGCATTTGAAGGAAATTCTGAGTATGACCAAGAAGGACTTGAGCTTGAAGATGAGCCATACTCAAGAGTGACAAAGTCACAGCCACCAAGGAATTCCCAACGAATCTCATGGAGTGCCTCAAGCTGTGCAACATTCCAAGCCACCTACAAGTCAAAAGTCAGGTTAATTTGGGATGATGGATATGATTATTATGGACCTGAATTCTTTATATATCCAGGAGGGAAGGCCAGCTATATAGATTGGGAAAGCAACATGGAAAAAATACTTTAACTACTATTGTGTTCCTGATGAAGAGCAACTTCACATAGCACATGGGCAACTCACCAATGAGGCTCTAAGATGGTGGAATAAAGAGGAGTATGAGAGATGGTACTACAAGGAGCCAAAGATCAGAACATGGGATGACTTAAAGTTGGGAGAAGTATTGTTCACAGAACAAAACTACTTATCCACCAAAGAGATCATCAACTCATAAGCTTGTGCAACATGCCAATACCTCTCAAACAAAGTGTAATGGCCCTGGCCCGGTCCATAAACTTTTTTTGGAAAAAGAAAGAAAAGCCCAGTCCAATTAGCCAAGCCCATTTTCCTTTTCCCAAAACCCTAACCTTCCCCTATAAATACTAGCCTTCCCCTTCCCAAAAACCATTCTATTTTCTCTTCGCGAAGCCCTGTCGGATTGACGAGCCGTTCGAAGCCCTAGGAATTACTATTCACGTTTTCCAAGAGCCCTTCTTGTTCCTGGTAACTCCCGAGCCTTAGATCTAGTATATAAAACCGAAAATGTTTTGTTTTATTCGTTTCTTTAAAAATACCCCAAATCTTGAGAAACCGAGCCCACCACCGTGACCGCCTCGACGAGACGAAGCCGGAGCCGCCGGCCGAAGGACCATGCGCCGCCGCACGCGCCCCCACCCGCCTGAGAGGAGCCAGGCGTGTGAGATCCACGTGCCGCCGCACGCGCCCCCACGCGCCGGAGGAGCCACGCACCGCCGCCGGAGGAGCCACTCACCGCCGCCGGAGTTCACGCGCCGCCGTCAGAGCCGCCGCTGCCGTCGCCGGAAAAGACGCCGCGGCCGGCCGTTGACCGCCGCCGTTGACCGACCGGTCCGGTTCGGTTAATTCCCAATTTCAAAATTTGATTTCGGTTTAGTCGATTCGATTTTGGTTTAATCCGGTTTAGCAAAATCAATTCCAATTCGGTTTTCAATTTGGTTTAATCCAATTAGACGCGGTTTAGTCCGGTTTTCCAAAAATCGATTTCGATTTCCGGTTTAGTCCAAACCAATTCCAATTCGATTCCAATTCCAATTTCTAATTTCAAATCCGGTTTGCCTCGGTTTGGTGACTTAAACCACGAAACTTCTTTCGCTCATATCTAGCTCATCCTAGGTTCGATTTGAGTGATTCAAAAGCCTAAACCACTCCATTTTTTGTCCTCTTTCCAGATATGTTGTCCGTTCGGGCTAATGAAGCTTCCTAATTACGATTCTGACCTTCTTTCGCCAAGGTGAGGATCGGTTCTTGACCCTTGCTTGCCTTATTCAATTCCGGACGATAGTCCTTAGTTAATGTCGTCTTTCCTAGGTAGTGTAGAGTAGTATGGTACCAATGTGATTGCTTGAGAACATATAACTGCTAGGTTACCGCTAAACTGAAAACGTTGATTGTGCGTGATGGACTTGTATTACTTAGAACTGTGGTAGGGCCCCCGAAAGGGTGTTGTGTGGCGGCTCGCATACCGAGGGATTTGGTTGAAAGGTACGTGACCCATGTATCGTCGGAAGTAGAATTATATTTGGGCACCGGAGCCAATGGCGGGCTTCGGGGCTTGGGAATTGTTTGCACTTCGTGCGGAGTAGTAGTCCTTTGGACGTAGGTTGTGTGGTGAAAGCCTTCGGGTGTTGATTGAAAGGTGATATTTGCTTAGGACATGTGTTTCGTAGTTGTGTGGCATAAGCCGGGATCGCGGGTTCCTTAAATCCGCCCTCACTGGGTAATTGTGTTTGAAACAATTACTCAGTCCTCCTTTCCTTTCCTTGTCCCCGTTTTCTCGCAGGTCCGGATGCGGGATTGATTTGATCACATGACGTCATTGGTGTATTTGAATGCGAAGGAAGCGCCGGGTCCTGGGACAAGTTGCGAAGGTATCCCGGTTAGACCAAAAATGGGTTCAACGGGTACCCTAATGCCGCGTCTCCGGTAAACCGGGAGACAGGTGTTACACAAAGTATCAAGGTAAGTGCTATGTCTCTAAGAATGCATTAGAACTAATGTGTTATAAGTGTAAGAACATGTGTCATATTTCTAGTGACTTTCCAAGAAAGAAGACCACAATATCAAATGGTGAAAAGCTAGTACCACAAGAGACCAAAGGAGGAGAAAAACAACCAGCAGCCTCTGAACCATTTAATGAGTTTCACACCTTCAGTTTAGCACCAGTAAAGCATACTCTTGGAGTCCTGAAGGAGAAACAAGAGTTGAGCACTAATTCATTGTCTAAACCACAAGACAGCCCCAAAATTGAAGAAGTTCAATTCTTGGCTAATAACAAGGTGAATTCTGAACTTAAAGTGAATAAACTTGTTTGTCAAACCACTGTTATGATGCACTTGTCTCTGGACCAAAAGGTTCATGAAGGTTTAGGTGCCAAAGAAGAAGGGGAGCAACAACAGTGTCATGATCCACAAGCAAGTAAAGGACAAGAGTACATTCAATGATGCGGACATCAAACCAAAAGATGAATTCCACGAGTTTAAGATGGATCAGCCACTCCCCAAGGCACCTTTGAATGTCTTTACTAGCCTATCAAGAGGCCATACTAGTGAAGACCCAATAAAGACAAGCCCAAGACCCAACTCGTCTTTTATGGACCCGAAAGGAACCAAGTCACAATGGTTCCTTAGAATGTTGGTTGGCCACGACCTGGAGAGCTTCTACACCATCAAGAGACTCTCAAGGATGCATTATTACATGCCCAAGCTGTCCAGATACAAAGAACCTCCCACATGTCCTCATTTGGCCAAAATCGAGCATTAAAGGCTAAATCAATCAAGCCTTTGAATGATTTTTCATTTATGTTAATTTATTTACAATTATGTGGATTTATTTTCTTATTTATTGTGTTAGATAGGCTGTGTATGAGCCTATAAAAGCTCATCTCATTTCATTGTAAAATTAAAACTTTTGATCATGAATAAAATCGTTTGTTTTGTTTACAAAACCTCTTGACTCTTGATTTCATGAGTTAGTCCGAATCATTGAGTGTTCTTAGGAGTATTAACAAGCTTTCACACTTGTTGTGGTTCTAATCAATCCATCCTCGCTTCCATCCTATCTCGAGTTAGTTAGAGAGGTCCTTAGACCAGCTAACGGCTCACCTCTATTTTGGCTCAAGACTTTTGGTCAAGCTCGTATCATTTTGGTATCAGAGCTTTAAAAGTCCTGAATCAAACTAGGTTGTTTGATTTCATTACTTTTGTTGTTTCCGTTTTATTTTATGTAATTTTTTCCTATACATTAGAAAAACGAAAAAAACAAAATCAGTGGCTCCCAACATAATTACCACGAACGAAGATTTGAGGACAAATCATTTTGAAGAAAGACAATATGATGAGGTCATCAAATCAGTATCTGAAGCAGAGTTCAATCAAACTCACTACTCAATCCACATGGAGCTGAGTAGAGAAGTTTTGAGGACAAAACTTCCTCAAGAAGTAGGGTAATTTTGATACACGCACGAGGATGTCACAAGGCGTATATAAATTTGAAGAACAGATTTTCAAGCAGCGGATTGATAACAATGATGATGGGGGATCGAAGAGTACCACAAAGTCTGCGGATGGCCTTTGATACAATTCAAAACTTTCTTGAATAGGAGACACACTCAACTAGACAAAGAAAAACACAAAGCGTAAAGCTTCAAAGGGAAACATAAGTTTCAGTTTTTATTCAACTTCCATTCTAAATAGTACAAATGAGGAGAAGACTCTTTTATAGAGTCCCTAAACTTGGTGGATAAACCAATTCAAAATTATAATACAAAATCTGCTAGATAATAAAAAATATGAAATAAAGGAAATATTATCTTGGTAGTAAAGTCTCGGTATCACGTCCTTGACCAGATTTGGCTGAAATTAATACAAGAGTGATTAGATGATTTTGGTGGATCCATGTCATAAATCTGATCGCCCATTCTACCAAGTAATGACCATAATAAATTAGGCTGATCACATGGGATTGGTCTGATACTCCATTGGTAGCTTTGATGGTGATTAATGAGACTGCGTCATTCTCTCCCTCTTCAAGTGGTTTTGTCCTCAAAACCAGATCATTGTATAGTTTTGACTTTTGCTCGTTGTTTCCTAAAAACTCTACGGGAGCGGCTGCATGAATCAACATGTTGTATATCAATCCAGTCGCCCCCTTGATCTTGACTTTCCCTTGATATGAGCTTCGTTTTTAGTGTAGCGTTTTTAATTTGGAGTTGAAGCTCGGTCTGAATGGCTTTTTGGAACAACTCCTCCAAGTTACTGTAGGCGCATCTTTGTAATTCAAACCGGATCGGAGCACACAATCCATATGAAAATTGGTCCATGATATCCTCATTGCTCACTCCGGGATTGAGCCGATTGCATAGATACATGAACTGCCTATGATACTCCAAGATTGTCTCATCGCCTTGGTGAAGTGTACGGAACTGCCTTCGGATTCCTTGGTAGTGATCTCGTGGGATGTATCGCTTTCTCATAAGATTTCTCATCTTTTCCCAAGTTGGATTTCGAGAAAACCCACAATAATTCCACTTATTTGTTTCTTGGCTCCACCAATGTTCAGCTTGATCAATCAGCTGAGTTGCTGCAATAAACACCTTCTCAAATTCTGGACAATCACATAAAATGAAGAATTCATTCATTTTCTTCTCCCACTCAAAGTACTCATCATGGTCTGACGTTCCTGCAAAATAATAGTCCTTTAGCTTTTAAAAGACTCCATGGTTGGCTTTTATATCTTTCTCAATGCTGATCTGGGTATTGTTCGTATCTTCTCTGTGAACCATTTTTTATAAAATGAAATCAAATAAAGACGGAGAATGAAAAAGAAACCAAAACAAGACACTTGATCGATCTTTTGTATTCTGAATTTTTTTTGAGTTTTTTTTTCTTTTGTTTGTAGAAGCTTAGAAAAGACTAAAAAGAAAAAAGGAACAATGTTGAAAAAGATTTTTCTGGGATTTTTTTAGAGCGAAAAGAAAGGATAAAAGAATAACAAAACAAAACAAAAGAAATAGAATTAAAAGATATATTATATGAGCTTTAGGCTCTGATACCAAATGATACACGCACGAGGATGTCACAAGGCGTATATGAATTTGATGAACAGATTTTCAAGCTGCGGATTGATAACAATGATGATGGGGGATCGAAGAGTACCACAAAGGCTGCGGATGTCCTTTGATACAACTCAAAACTTTCTTGAATAGGAGACACACTCAACTAGACAAAGAAAAACACAAAGCGTAAAGCTTCAAAGGGAAACATAAGTTTCAATTTTTATTCAACTTCCATTCTAAATAGTACAAACGAGGAGAAGACTCTTTTATAGAGTCCCTAAACTTGGTGGATAAACCAATTCAAAATTATAATACAAAATTTGCTAAATAATAAAAAAAATATGAAATAAAGGAAATATTATCTTGGTAGTAAAGCCTCGGTATCACGTCCTTGACCAGATTTGGCTGAAATTAATCCAAGAGTGATTAGATGATTTCGGTGGATCCATGTCTTAAATCTGATCGCCCATTCCACCAAGTAATGACCATAATAAATTAGGCTGATCACATGGGATTGATCTGATATTCAATTGGTAGCTTTGATGGTGATTAATGAGGCTGCGTCATTCAAGGTACCATCATGACTGTTGCACTAAGACATGAACGAGACAAGGTAATTAGTTATCTTACTCCAATTGTTCATACTGATTCCAGGGATATGATAATGCATTTGTCTTGTCAAAAAGAACTTGGGGAAGGTATAGGTCTTAAAGTCAAGTTTCGGGCAGAATCATCAATACAAAGGAATCAAGATGAGAAAGATCATGGAGCTTCAACCAATGATGGACTAGAGCATAAAACCTCTAGTAGTATATGCACCAGGAGAGCGGAGACTCTGAACCAGCTTATCAAAGCCATAATTGTAAGCTCCAACCTTGTGCAACCTGTTTTTAAAGTCCCAAACTCAGATATAATCCACTTGCGCTTTCCCTTAAGAGTTGACTTAGGTACAAGTCTGATAAAGATCGAGAAGCCAAAGGCAGAAGGAGTCTTGAAAGAGAGGCCAAAACCGAGCCATCTTTCCACATATAAGCAACAAGAAAACCAAAGACTTGACGCATATCATGCTCCAACCAAACATGAGGTTATTTCTGAACTTGGAATGAGTATTCTTGACTATCAATCTACTGGTATGATGCACTTTTCCCTAGAGTCAAATGATAGGACCAGAAGCCAGGAATGATAAAACCAGAAGAGAATTCAAAGAAGAGCCACTAGACCAAAGCAAGCACACTACATCCATTAACATGGTAAGTCTTTCCTTGATCCATTTCATTTCCAATGACTCAACGACTGTGTTGAAGGACATGTTAAGCTTACAAGAGGATGAGATATCAGTAGCACATGAAGCTGACTCTAAGGAAAATAATTCAAAACATTATTTCTGTGATAAGAATCCCATAATGCACTTGTCTCTTTGCCAATGTGTTGAACATATTTCAGGTCTTAAGGAGAGCAGGAGAAAGATAAGCAAAGGAGGCATCACACCAGCTCAAAGAAGAGGAATTTTGCTATCCTATTTACTCAAAGAAGAACCACCGGATGCTCAACAACTCCACTAGAATCAAAATAAATTCCCAAGGTAATCTTCTAAACCCTCATTCGCTTCACTGGACTAACTTGACTTATCTATGTGCAGGTGATCAAGTTTTGAGGTCAAAACTTCTTGAAGAGGGAGGATATGATGAGGTCATCAGAACCAGACCAGACCAGGCGCTCACTAACTCAACCACTACGTCAGTCAGCACGTTGACTAACTCAACCACTACGTCAGTCCGCGCAACTAGACCCGATGGAGACCTACATTCAGAAAATGAAGCACTCGACCAATCCAGGAGGAACCAATCAACAAATTCAATTGTTCTGGATTCTCAACTAATCATAGGACCACGGAGAATTGGATTTGGTTCAAAAGGAATTATGGTTTAAAATTCAACTTCCAAATCTGGGGATGCTACACCTGCCTTATTTGGAAGATCATGAGTTCATATATTGCCAAACTCGAACTTGGCAACCAGGAGACTTATTACTACGTCTAGAAACACTCTACAACACCTTCATAAGCACCAGCCCACACAGGATCAGACGGATCCTATTGGAACATAAGCAAACTCAACCGGAGCTAGTTATGGAAACTATGACGACCAATTGGTTTGCACATTCTCAAACCAAGATTTGGCGACCATGAGACATTTACCACGAGCCAAAGAAGATGGAAGACGTCCCAAACTCAGCCAGAATGCACAAATCAATTGGAGGTTCACCTTGTTCAACTTTCCTTATTCAGACATAAGCACATTCAAGGAGAAGATCATCCAACGGCTACATTATATTTGGAATCCCGACCAGAAGCTTTATGCACTGAATATAGACACTCCAAGGAATCATCAGTACATGTAAAAGTTGCCAAGACTCAAAGAATCCAAAGATTTCCATCTTTGGAAGAGATCTCATCAATTCAGCCCCAACGGCTCCTTTCCTCTTATGTTCTGATCTCTTCCTTCTTTAAACTCAATATGACCATTTGTAAAGAGCCTATAAAGGCCTAGTTTAGCCTATTGTATTATTTACCTTTCAATCAATCAAAGTATTATTCAAAACAATTCATTTTCTTCTTTTGAAGAGTGTTTTTGAAGTTCTCTTGTCTTAGGATTCATTTGAGTGATTCAATTGTCTCTGAAGATTATTGGATTAGGATTGCTTTTGTGATTCAAGCAGAACTGATTCACCACCGATTGAGAGAGTCAATCAACACCCACCGGTTGAGAGATTCAATCATCCATTCATTCCATCCATCTCGGTCAAGTAAGAAGAGCTTTAAAGCCAGTGCTTGTTCCTCCAACAACCTATCCGTCAAGTCTCATCTTTGGGGCTACATCATAGGAATAAATTATATATGCATAATAATGTCAAACTACTTTGAAATAGACAGGAAAAAGCAATGACCAAAAGAGATCCGACCTACCGGATTCGAACCAGTGACCTAAGGATTTTCTGCTTAAACTATAGTCCTCCGCTCTACCAACTGAGCTAAGGTCGGTTTAACAAAATAACAGTTCATAGATATAGATGAACATACAATATATCATGAACCCTTAAATTATATATATGAATAGTACTATAAAAACTAAACAAATCCTTCAGTATCTAATCTTTTAGTGTTGTTTACTTTAAATTTATTACATTTTACAACAAAGGTTTACGAAACCTTCTGTAGTATAATTTCCTAGTAAGTCTCTTTCATTTTTTCCAAAACGTTTTGGCAAAAGCTTGAACGACAGGATTCCAACCTGCGTGGGCAAAGCCCACATGATTTCTAGTCATGCCCGATAACCATTCCGGCACATCCACTTTTCATTTGTTGAAACCGGGTTGTATATAGTTTAAGCTTTATATTTTGTATATCTTTACCGTAGGTCATGAGGAGGACATAAATGACTCGAAGAAATATTTGATACAATTTACCAACAAGTGAAGATTCCAACCTGTAAATCCCTTTTCTAAAACCAAACAATTGTGTCTAACTTTCTTTCTTTTTTATTTTACAAGAAGAATTGTGTCTAACTTTAAACTTCCTAATATTCGGTGCAATTCTTACTTTTCTAGAAAATATGTTTTATTCAGGTCAATCAAAAATTAAAAGTCAATTATACAAATCCAGCTTATTTTTATCTTAATAAACAATATAGAGGGTGGGGAATGATTGTTATATTAACTTAAACATAAAAGTCATACAAGAAAATGGAAAGGGCTTCACTACCCACATGAAAAAGTTTATGGCTTAGAGGCACATGCATAAAATTCTCCAAAGGAAATTATTTATACATTTTATTGATTCACTAGTGCACTATAGTTTTCTTGTTTGATCAAAGTTAATAGGCTAACTAAAAGTATTACATTGTCGGTTCTTGTACCAGAAACATTTAAAGGTCAAGACAACAAAAATGTGTATGCATTTTAGATAAACCTAATGGTTTCTTATGAATTTACCTGTTCAAGTAAAATAGAAACGAAAAATTTTCAAGGAAAAAATTCTGATGTACCGGATTCGAACCATTGACCTAAGGATATTATGCATCAACAACAGTCCTCTGCTCTACCAAAAGAGTTAAATTATGATTTATTTGATAACTATTGCATGTGCATATACTGTATACAATATATACGCATAAGTGTTCGTAGCTTTAAACATATGACTGGTTTCTTGTCCTACACTTGTTTTTGAAAACTAAAAGAGATTGTCGTAGTATAAAACTTGTTGTTGAATCCTTTCAAACAGTCATGTATATTTACAAAATAAATTCATGAAAAGTTGATTGGGAGGAATAAAAGCATAATAAACCAAGAGTTTTCTTTGATACCCGATAACAACTTTGCTATCAATATTATTTTTCTTTTATACAAAATCCTAGATGGAAATTATTTTCATTAGATTATGGTTAATAAAAATTCGGAGCTTTGAAAATAAGATAACCACTTCAAGAAGTAAAATCATAAACTTAATCCAAAAGATTAAATTCATAATTTTTCTTTTTTATCTTATTTTCTTTAAAATTTTCTGGTTTAAAAAAACAAAATGTACTTCTTGTGTAAATTAACTTTACCAAAGTTCTAAAAGAAGCTAAAATTTTTTTGTATATACTCTTAGCTAGACTTGTACATCATATAACTTTCTAGGAATAAATTATATATGCATAATAATGTCAAACTACTTTGAAATAAACAAGAAAAAGAAATGACCAAAAGAGATCCGACCTACCGGATTCGAACCAGTGACCTAAGGATTTTCTGCTTAAACTATAGTCATCCGCTCTACCAAATGAACTAAGGTCGGTTTAACAAAATAACAGTTCATAGATATAGATGAACATACAATATATCATGAACCCTTAAATTATATATATGAATAGTACTATAAAAACTAAACAAATCCTTCAGTATCTAATCTTTTAGTGTTGTTTACTTTAAATTTATTACATTTTACCACAAAGGTTTACGAAACCTTTCGTAGTATAATTTCCTAGTAAGTCTCTTTCATTTTTCCAAAACGTTTTGGCAAAAGCTTGAGCGGCAGGATTCGAACCTGTGTGGGCAAAGCCCACATGATTTCTAGTCATGCCCGATAACCACTCCGGCACATCCACTTTTCATTGTTGAAACCGGGTTGTATATAGTTTAAGCTTTATATTTTGTATATCTTTATTGTAGGTCATGAGGAGGACATAAATTACTGGAAGAAATATTTGATACAATTTACCAACAAGTGAAGATTTCAACCTGTAAATCCATTTTCTAAAACCAAACAATTGTGTCTTACTTTCTTTCTTTTTTATTCAACAAGAAGAATTGTGTCTAACTTTATACTCCCTAATATTCGGTGCAATTCTTACTTTTCTAGAAAATATGTTTATTCAGGTCAATCAAAAATTAAAATTTAATTATACACATCCACCTTATTTTTATCTTAATAAACAATATAGAGGGTGGGGAATGATTGTTTATATTAACTTAAAAATAAAAGTCATACAAGAAAATGGAAAGAGCTTCACTACCCACATGAAAACGTTTATGGTTTAGAGGAACATGCATAAAATTCTCCAAAGGAAATTATTTTTACATTTTATTGATTCACTAGCGCACTATAGTTTTCTTGTTTGATCAAAGTTAATAGGCTAACTAAAAGTATTACATTGTCGGTTCTTGTACTAGAAACATTTAAAGATCAAGACAACAAAAATGTTTATGCATTTGAGATAAACCTAATGGTTTATTATGAATTTACCTGTTCAAGTCATTATTAAAAAGTCTAATTTTAAAATAGAAACGAAAACATTTTCAAGGAAAACATTTTGATGTACCGGATTCGAACCATTAACCTAAGGATATTATGCATCGACAACAGTCCTCCGCTCTTCCAACAAAGTTAAATTATGATTTATATGATAACTCTTGCATGTGCATAAACATATGACTGGTTTCTTGTCCTACACTTGTTTTTGAAAACTAAAAGAGATTGTCGTAGTATAAAACTTGTTGTTGAATCCTTTCAAACAGTCATGTATATTTACAAAATAAATTCATGAAAAGTTGATTGGGAGGAGTAAAAGCATAATAAGCCAAGAGTTTTCTCTGATACCCGATAACCACTTTGCTATCAATATTGTTTTTCTTTTATACAAAATCCTAGATGAAAATTATTTGCATTAGATTATGATTAATAAAAATTTAGAGCTCTGAAAATAAGATAACCACTTCAAGAAGTAAAATCATAAACTTAATCCAAAGATTAAATTCATATTTTTCTCTTCTATCTTATTTTCTTTGAAATTTTTCTGGTTTAAAAAACAAAATGTAGTTCTTGTGTAAATTAAGTTTACCCAAGTTCTAAAAGAAGCTTAATTTTTTAGTATATACTCTTAGCTAGACTTGTACATCGTATAACTTTCGAGGAATAAATTATATATGCATAATAACATCAAACTACTGTGAAATAAAAAAGGAAAAAGCAATGAGGAAAAGAGATCCGACCTACCCGATTTGAATCAGTGACCTAAGGATTTTATGCTTCAACTACAGTCCTCCCCTCTACCAATTGAGCTAAGGTCGGTTTAACAAAATAACAGTTCATTGATACTGATGAACACACAATATATCATGAATCCTTAAATTGTATATATGAATAGTACTATAAAAAATAATTAAATCCTTCCGTATGTAATCTTTTAGTGTTGTTTACTTTAAATTTAATACATTTACAACAAAGGTTTACAAAGCTTTTCCTAGTATAATTTCCTGTGAAGTCTCTTTCATTTTTTCCAAAACGTTTTGGCAAAAGCTTGAACGGTAGGATTCGAACCTGCGCGGGCAAAGCCCACATGATTTCTAGTCATGCCCGATAACCACTCTGGCACGTCCACTTTTCCTTTGTTGAAACCGGGTTGTATATAGTTTAAGCTTTATATTTCATATATCTTTATTGTAGGTCATGAGGAGGACATAGATGACTCGAAGAAATATTTGATACAATTTACCAACAAGTGAAAATTCAAACCTGTAAATCCATTTTCTAAAACCTAACAATTGTGTCTAACTTTCTTTCTTTTTTATTCATCAAAAATAATTGTGTCTTACTTAAAACTCCCTAATATTTGGTGCAATTCTTACTTTGCTAGAATTTTTTTTTTTTGTTGAAATGTGAAATTTATTTATCAACAGAAAATGGGGTTTTACAGATTGGTTTTAGCCATAAACCTTACCAAACAGAAAGATTTTACCCTTACAAAGGATGAAAAGAGCCAAAAAGTAAAAACAGAGAAATCGTGTTGTTTAACCCTCGCCTCCGATCCTGGACCATCTGATTGTTGCTGCATTTCTCTCACCCTCATCATCTGAACTTAGTGAGATAAGTCTGTTATAATTTCCTTGTTGATCAGTTTTATCAGAGTTGATGGAGGAGTGCAAAATTGGTTGTGTTTGCGTTCGTTTCGCTCCTTCCGCACCCAGTACACCACCGCTTGAAAAGCCATACGAGCCAGCATTGCATCTACTCGCAACATCCTATTTCTGATGAGGGAATTTACTGTGATTGACAAGTCTGGATTGATTCTCGGACCTAGAAGTCTTGCCACCAGTGAGTGCCAAACCGTAAAAGAATAGGGACAAGCCAAGAATAAATGATCCCGAGATTCCTTAGGTTCTCCACATAGCGAGCATGACTGATTATCTCCCCACATCTTAGTTCTGTCACTAGTGGCGAGCCTGTTTTGAAACGCAACCATAGAATGAAAGCTTCTCTTGGAATGGCCTGATGAAACCACACAACTTTATACCATGGGACAACATCCTTGCGAGTCCGAATTAGATGCCATGTTTTCTTGGAGACAAATTTGCCTTCGTATGAATCATGACCTTGCTTCCACGTTGGATGATCAATTTCGGAAACATTTGTGGGAAAGGTATAGCTCTCACCACACAAACTACCTCATGTCCTTGAAGTCCTCTCACTCGCATGAACTTCCAATCATTTTCACCCATTATATCTGCAACTTTGGCTTGCCTGGTCAGCCCCAATTGTCGAATGGCTTCCTCCTACTATCTCGGTAATAGGTACTGATGTCGTCCAGTTGTCAAACCAGAGAGAAGTGGTTTGGACATTATAAATTTCAAGTCTGAGAAATTTTGAGGTTGTGGATCGCAACTTAAGAAGCTTTCTCCACATCTAAGAATGTGGTTTTCTCCGAGATGTCCCAAAAAGAGGAGTCTTTGAGCAGGTAATGTTTTGTCCAGGCAACCCAAAGTGAGCCCGAGTTAGCAAAGAGTCGCCATATTAGCTTGAGAGAGAACATCGTCGAAGAGTCTTTCAACCTTCGGATACCCAGTCCTCCTTCTTTCTTAGGTACACAAATATCTGCCCAAGACACTTTCGCCTTTGTAGTTACATGAGGGGAACCTGACCATAGGGAAGCACAACACATATTTTCTATTCCTGTAAGACATCAAGTCGGTAACCTGAATGCAGAGCACCAGAAGTTAGCGATACTAACAATTACGGATTGAATGAGCTGATGTATACCGGCATACGAGAGGGCTTTGCTTGACCAGGAGAGAAGCCGACTTCGAATTCTATCAATGAGTGGTTCATAATCAAGCCTGGTCATGCTTTTAGTGGTGAGGGGCAATACCAAATATCTGATTGGAAGTTGCTTTATAGGAATACCGTAGCCCGATGCCATTTCTTGGAGTTCATGCTATGTTTTTTCAGCGATGTATAGAGCAGGTTTGCTCATATTAATCGCTAGCACTGAATCCATCTCAAACTGCCTTAGAACCTCAATTATGCCGTCAAGGGAGTGAGCTGAGCCATCTGTGAATATGATCAAGTCATCTGCGAAGCTCAAATGAGTTAGCTCCAAATCTTTACATTTTGGGTGATATCCTATCTTCCCCTCCTTAGCTGATTGGTTAAACGGCGCGACAACAATTGATGGCCATGACGAATAATGTTTGGGAGAGAGCGCAACCTTTTCTTAGACCACGATTACTTCTGAAATATCCCTCCAGTTCACCATTGACACAAACTGAGAAGATCGGGATAGAGATGTAACTTTTGATCCAATAGACATACATGTCCGGCAGACCCAATGCTTGTAAAGTCTTTAACATGAAGTCCCAATTTACTGTATCAAAAGCTTTTGTGATGTCTATCTTCAAGGCGCATCTCGCAGCGATTGAGTTCTTGTGGTAATCTTTTACAAGGTCTGTCGCCAATAGCACACTCTCAAGAAGCAATATGTCCCTGATAAATGCACTCTGATTCGGAAGTACGGCCTCCGGAAGAACTTTTTTTAATCTAGATGCAAATATTTAGGAAATTACCTTGTAAGTAGTGTTGCAACAAGCAATGGGTCTGAAGTCCTTCATAATTAAAGCTTCTGTTTTCTTTGGTATAAGGGTTAGGATGGTTCCATTGACTCCATGAGGCATGAAGCCGTTCATAAAGAAGGATTGAATTGCAGTCACAAAATCCTTTCCTACAATAGTCCAAGCCGCAACAAAAAACTCCTCGGTGAAACCATCAGGGCCTGGAGTCTTATTAGAAGGCGTTGCAAATAATACCCTCTTAATCTCATCAGCAGTTACTTCTTTAGTTAGTTCATCCGCCAATTCATTTGAGAAAGTGTACCGAAGGAGAGATTGCAGGTCCTCGAAAGCTGTAATACTGTCTTGAGCATTCGTAGCTTCGAGGATTTTTGAAAATGATCCACTGCTTCTTTTTTGATTAGATCAATATCCGTGATGATCCGTCCATCTGCTTTTTGAAGCTTACGGATTGAGTTTTTCGACCTTCTCGACTGAACAGCTTTATGGAATGCCGTTGTGTTGTGATCCCCATTTTTTAGCCAAGACACTCTGGATTTCTGCTGAAAGAATTGCTCCTCCACATCAGCTAGAGTGTGCCACTCTTTTAGAGCTCTCTCTTCTGCATCAAAGTTGTCTATCCAAGGATCCAAGAGGGCTTGCTTTAGTCTCTCGCATAGCACATCAAAAGAAACTTTTGTGCGTTTAGTGATATCTCCATAACAGTTTTTATTTAGAGCTCTTAAGAGGGGTTTCAGGGCTTTCAACTTTCGATGAAGAATGTACAGAGCTGAGCGTGAATGGTAGAGAGGCTCAGTTCCTTTCCAGTACTCATCAACCATTGCTAAAAACTCTGGATGCTCCTTAGTGTAATTGAAGAACTGGAAGTGCCTTCTCTTCCCTTCCTTCACATTATCAATTCTGACCAGACATCGAGTATGATCGGAGATACCGTTAGTCTCAAAAGAGGAAAATGAATTAGGGAACTTATCTGACCAGAAGCTATTCAGCAATGCACGATCAAACTTCTTCCCAATTGGGTCCATGTCACGATGATTCCACCAAGTAAATCTTGGGCCAGTATAGCCTAAGTCTTCAAGATCGCATTCAGCAACAAGTGTCTGAAAGTCTGTCATGCCCGTTTGATCTCCAAGTCCCTGAAGTACTTGTGAGTGCTCTTCCGATGCCATAGTCACGTTATAATCTCCTATCAGTATCCAAGGAAGCCCCAATCCTGCCATGAGGTCCCTGTTCAGCCTTATCTCTTCCCAAAGCGTGAGGCGGTCCCTTCTAAAGTTCGAAGCATAAATGCAAGAACAAACAAAAGTTTCCCCCGTCTTAGTCTCCACGCCCACAGTTATCAGAAAATATTTTTTTATTCAGGTCAATAAAAAATTCAAAGTCAATTATACACATCCACCTTATTTTTATCTTGATAAACAATATAGAGGGTGGGGAGTGATTGTTTATACTAACTTAAACATAAACGCCATGTAAGAAAATGGAAAGGGTTCACTACCCATATGAAAACGTTTATGGAGGCACATGCATAAAATTCTCCAAAGGAAATTATTTATACTTTTTATTGATTCACTAGTGCACTATAGTTTTCTTGTTTCATCAAAATTAATAGGCTAACTAAAAGTATTACATTGTTGGTTCTTGTACCACAAACATTTAAAGATCAAGACAACAAGAATGTGTCTGCATTTGTGATAAATCTAGTGGTATCTTATGAATTTACCAATTCAAGTCATTATTTAAAAGTCTAATTTCAAAAGAGAAACGAAAACTTTTTCAAGGAAAAAATTCCGATGTACGAACCATTGACCTAAGGATATTATGCATCGACAACAGTCCTCCACTCTACAAATTGAGTTAAATTATGATTAATAGGATAACTCTTGCATGTGCATATACTGTATACAATATATACGCATCAGTGTTCGTAGCTTTAAACATACGACTGGTTTCTTGTCCTAAAATTGTTTTTGAAAACTAAAAGAGATTGTCGTAGTATAAAACTTGTTGTTGAATCCTTCAAACAGTCTATGTATATTTACAAAATAAATTCGTGAAAATGTGACTGGGAGGATTAAATGCATATTAAGCCAAGAGTTTGCTCTTATACCCGATAACCACTTTGCTATCAATATTGTTTTCTCTTATAAAAAATCCTAGATGCAAATTATTTGCATTAGATTATGGTTAATAAAATTTCTAAGCTTTGAAAATAAGATGACCACACCAAGAAGTAATTCATAAACTTAATCCAAAAAATAAAATTCATAATTTGCTTTTTATCTTATTTCTTTGAAAATTTTCTGGTTTGAAAAACAAAATATAGGTCTTGTGTAAATTAAGTTTACCCAAGTTCAAAAGAAGCTTTAATTGTTTTAGTATATACTCTTAGCTAGACTTCTACATTATATAAATTTCGAGGAATAAATTATATATGCATAATAATGTCAAACTACTTCGAAATCAAAAGGAAAAAGCAATGAGGAAAAGAGATCCGACCTACGGGATTCGAACCAGTGACCTAAGGATTTTCTGCTTCAACTACAGTCCTCCGCTCTACCAACTGAGCTAAGGTCGGTTTAAGAAAATAACAGTTCATAGATGTTGATGAACACACAATATATCATGAATCCTTGAATTGTATATATGAATGGGAGAATTGCTAAAAATGCCCTCGAAATTGATTTTAAATAAAAGTGTACCCTGGAAATTGAATCAAATGCAAAACTGTCATTTTGTCCTAACGAAATTACGGCGAAGCCCTTATCTCCAAAAAAAAAAACAGAAACCGCAATTACCATTATAACATTCGCCTGTATCAGACTTCCTAGAAGTCTGAAGCAGAATAAATTAGTAAATTTAAATTTTAAAATAATAAAAAAATTTGTAAAAAAATTTTTATACAAAAATTAAATATAGACAATTTAGTAGTATATAAATTAAAATTTGGTAAAATTGAGTTAAACTAAACAATATGTAAGGTAGAGTAAGTTATAAACCTCAAAACATGCTTTGTAATGGATCATTTACATATAACTTTAGGGTTAGATTCATGGTTTACCAAATTTACATTTGAAATTTTAAATTTGCACATATGTGTTATAATATGCATATATTTAACGAATTTGATGTTTCTTAGTTGTTTTGTTTAAATATTTTAACTTACAAGTGATAAATATTAGATTTAGGGTTTCTCAGACTTCACGGCGAAGTTTGAATTTTGGGGTTTCTCAGACTTTTGATCAAATTTAAGCAGAGAATAAATATTTGGTTCAAAACACCATGCAGTTTGATCTATGTTTCACATATGAAGTTGAATATCATGTTTTTATTTGTAGGGTTATGAGAGTCGGAACTCGCACTGTGAAAACTTGTAGAGCAAACTTTTAGGGAACATAAATCTCACAGATAAACACCGAAATAGGAACCCGGAAGATATTTTATTTATAATCGATCGGAAAAAGAGTACAAAGAACGAAAACGGCTAGGGTTTTTTGCTATATCTAAATCGTATGAATAATATCTCCTTATATAGTTGCGGCAAGTCGGCTTTGGGAATCTTCGTCGGCGAGATATTCGGAAACTTCTTGTTATCGTCTGTTTCCATTTTCGTTAAGATTTACATTTTCAGCTCGGATTTTCCTATTTAGCTTGGAGATATCTTCATCTTCACTTCTTCGCGTTTATCTTCTCTCTCTGGCGACTATCTTTCCGCGGCTTAACCTATTTTGCCGAATGGGCTGAAAACGGTTGGTCCGAGTCCGTTTGTGCATAAACTTCTTTATTCGGCCCAAATTTTCGAAATACAAATGTTGTATGTTTGGGCCCAAATTTGTATTTCCTCTAACTTTATCCGATGATTTTGATTTAACGGCCAAGAACGTATAAGCTGATATTTCCGAAGATGGATTGCAGCTAGTTGCGCATTTGAAGAAGGAGATATCGGCAAATGTCTGATTATACGATCTAAGTGAAATGTCCGTTCGGAAAGTTTTGAGAAGAAAATTCAGCTCGGAAGTTTCCAAGAGATGCATTCAGCTCGGAACTTCCGAAGGAGTGAATTATGCTTGGAAAATGAGAAAGGAAATGTTCGGATCCGAGCTGGTTCAGCTCGGAAATTCTGAGCTGGTTTAGCTCGGATCCGAGCTGGAAATTTCGAGCTGGTTTAGCTCGGATCCGATCTGGTTCAACTCAGAAATTCTGAGCTGGTGTATCTCGGATCCGAGCTGATTCAGCTCGGAAGTTGCTTGTTTGGATGTTTCGTCGATCCAGAATTTCTTTCGAAAGATGTGTTTGTCCGATCGATCTGTTTCGTATGAAAGGTTGTCCGCTTTGTATGAAATGTTATTTGTTTCGTATGAAATGTTGCCTGCTTCGCATGAAATGTTTTCCGTTGAATCATTTCGTATAAAGGGTTATTCATACGAAGTTATCGACGCTTTGTATAACTTGTTATTTGCACAAAATTTTGTTTATCCGAAATGGATGTTTGTCCGTGTCCGATCCGGTTATCGGCTATTGTTTTCGTGGAGGGGTTTTTGACCCCAATAGTTAGCCCCCCCATCTCGTCAGACTCGAGTGCGATGATGGCGAGGTTATTTTGTGTTTGAGGCGAAAACAATCGTCCGAGAGAAACTCAGTCAATTTTCATGCCTTTGCGACAACGGATTGTCCGAAGTGTCGTACTCTGACCGTAATTGGCTTTCTTGTGTAAAGTCAATCCGACACTATGCCTAATCATGATCTGTTATGTCATGATTTGCTCGAGCATGCTTATGACAAAATGATTCGAGCGTAATCATCTCACAGTCCCACTTTATTTTTCACTCCAATTCAAAGAAAATAACTCAAAGGTAACTTCTCTCTCTAACTCCTTAGCTTTTGTGAGTTTTTCCAAAGTTTCTTGCTTCGTTCTTGTGAACCTATAAGCTTTGGATCTCTTCCAAGTTTGGACTTCTGTTTTGCGGCGTTTTTGTAATGGATGACGAACCATGCGTCAACTCGCGGTTATGCTAATTTTTCTTCCGAAGGAGAGTCTCTTGGGGTTTAGCAATCAACTAGGTCTCGTGCTAATCGAACTCGTTCCTCGGCTGGAACGGATGCCATGTCTACGAAAAATGGTCAATGCTTTGGTGGTACGATTAAGGAAGAGTTTTAGGACACTCGCGTTAGTAGAGAAGAAGACTTGCGCGATTGGGATCTTTCTCCGGAAAAGCCGAAAAGGCTCGTCCGACGAAAAAGAAGGAGATCCCGAATCCTAATGGTTCAACATTATCCACGGAAAAATCGATCGCGAAGCTTCGGCGCAATTTCAGAATTTCCAAAAGTGTGACAATCAAGGTGCCATCTTCCAGCGACCGAGTTAACTCTCCGCCGAAAGGTTATTTTCGGTGTATGAGTACTTCTTCACGTCGTGCTTCCTCTGTTTTCCGATTCATGGGCTCATAATCTGTTACCATCGGCATCACAGATTGGCTCTTACGCAGATTGCAGCATTTGATTGGCATACTAATTCGCAGTTTTGAATGCGAAGTCGATCTTTGAGTGTTACATCTTCGGAACTTGTTGTTCGTGATTCCGATAAGGCGTGGTCCCGAACATTACCTCAAGCCTTATCTGCATCTGACGATTGTTTCGGATTTTTAAAACCACGATCGCCAATGGCGGCACCCTTTTTCTATGTTTTGATTGATGAGGCGTCAGTCGAAGAGGATTGTATTCTGCTGATGAAATCGAAATGGGGAAAACTTGGTAGCGGACTTGGTTGTTTTCTTCGTTTGTATCCATTATCGGCCGACCTTCTAATATTTTGTTTTGTTCTTTGACTTTGCAGAGAAAGACATCTGCTTGAGGTGTCCACCACACTTGATTGACCTCGTCGGGAGATTGCAGGACGGGTGTACGAACTGGAAACAGCATTTCTCCTTTGATCATGTCATCTGAGCGAGTCAGATGGACATGACGTCGAGCGACGAGGACCAGCAAATGCGCGGATGACGATGTGCGCCCCTATGACGTACTACTTCAGGACGACGACTCGATCCCTACATGGCTCGAGGATGGAGTCGAACTTTGATTATTATGGATTCGAATAGTGGATTGGTCAGGATCCTACGCTGGGAGAGGGTGTTCCCGGCGATTGTACCAAAGCCAATAACGGCGAGGGGATAACCATCTCTCGAGTTCTTCCTCTTGAGTCTTCGGACCAGGTTGTTGCGTCCGAGTCCAGTCGAAGGCCGAAAAAGAGATATGGAAAGGACGTTGAGGTTCCGCAACCTGATTTCGATCTGGGCCGGTTTTACCGCGACAATGGTAGTCTTATGTACACCAATGCTGCCGAGGTTGCCAGTTTTTGTGTGAACGTCCGTCATCCTGGAGACCACCCAACAAAGTACAAGGACATGATTTGTGGCAACTCTCTTGTTAGTGCGGGGCAAGACATGTTAAAGGTTAGTCTCTTCGTTTTGATGTAAGGCACTTTTTCTTTCCTCGCAACTTTATTCATTGTAAAAATTTGTTTCAGGCGTGGGCTTCGATTAATCGCCATGCTGCTGAGTCCAATGGGGAATTTTGAAGGATTCAGGATTGAATTGCAAGGCATTCTGTCGACAATGCAAACTTGGAGAATTTCGTTGCCGCTCTGCAAGCTTCCATTGAAGAAGGAAAAAGTAAGTTTGAAGCAGCGAGACTTTCCCTCGATACCGAGAGAAACAGAGCCTTTACTGAAATTGAGGTTTTGAGAACTCAACTCGTTGAAAGGGAGATTTCTCGTGAGTCGTCTCTTCGGGTTGCAACCGAGAGAGGAAAGAGAGGAATGCTTAAGAAAATCGCGTCTCGTTTTGAGAGCCGAGAGAGGAAAGAGAGGCAAAGTTATTTTGTCGTGGCGAGGAGCAACCTAGATTTTATTGCCAATTTGAGAGCCGAGGGTCCTTCCGCGTTTGAGTCTGAGGAAGCGGATCTAAGGTCACGAGCCCGTTCGGATGAGGTTGACGTTTCTGAATATAATCGATTGATCACTAAAGCTAAGAGTTTTGTCAGTCCGCCTTTGTTCCAAGGCAATGTTGCTAGCTCATCTCAAGGAGATGTTTGGTTCCGATATGCGGACTTAGTGGTGTTTGTTGTGTAATGACTTCTTTCCTTAAGACGGTTGGTCGTCTTTGTGTACGAACCAGCTTATCTTTGTATGTTTGAAAAAAGTTTGATCGTCCCAGATTAGTTTTTAAAGTTATCACTGAACCTTCTTTTATGGATTCAAGATTCGGGTAGAACGCCTTTCGATATGTCAGACTTTTCGTGAGAAGTTGTGATGACCATCCGATCCGTTTAGCCGTGTTTTATTTAGATTTTCTGAAAGCGCTTGAAGGCTGCTCGATGGAAGAAATGGTATTGATTCGGAAAACATGGTATGATCGACTCAGAAGGTCCGAGCTGGTCAGTTTGGATTCGCCGAGCTCCATCTCAAAAATTTCTGAGCTTGTTAGCTCGGTTTTTCCGATCTTGCCAGCTCGGTTGATCCGAGGATGTCCGCTCGGTTGATCCGAACTTGTCAGCTCAGCTCTTCCGAACTGGTTAGTTTGGGATCTATGAGTCTTGTTTCATAATTCCCGAGCTGGTTAGGTCAGGGCTTAGCAAGATCGCTCTTAATGTTTAGAACAGTGTGCTCAGAAGCGTCTTACCTAGTTTCAAAACCGAGTCCGAGGAATGGCGAGACGTACTCTTCTTGCGGACTAGTAATGCTTAGACCAGTGTGCCTGGAAGCGTCTTACTGGGTTTTCAAACTGAGTCCAAGGAGTAGCAAGATGTACTCTCTTGCGGACTTGTAATGCTTAGACCAGTGTGCTCGGAAGCGTCTTACTGGGTTTCGAGATCAAGTCCGAGGAGCAGCAATGGTGTACTCCTCTCGCCGACTCTGTAATGATTAGACCAGTGTGATCGGAGGCGTCTTACTGGGATTCGAAATCGAGTCTGAGGAGTAACAAAACGTACTCCTCTTGCGGACTTAGTAATGATTAGACCAGTGTGCTCGGAAGCGTCTTACAGGGTTTCGAAATTGAGTCCGAGGAGTAACAAAGCGTACTCCTCTTGCGGACTTAGTAATGATTAGACCAGTGTGCTCGGAGTTTTACAGTTGACTTCAGTACTAGTGCGGGTGTTTCCCGTCTTATTTTCCCGTCGTCGGTCGTGTACTCAATAATGACGTTGTCGAGACCAGCGTGATGTGTTTTACTGGGTTTGGACTTTCGATTCCGTTTTTCCGCAAAACTTTCTCCTCACATCTTCGGTTTATCGAAAGTAAACCGATATCCGTAGGATCCACCTCTCAAAGATATCTAACCAATATATACTTGGCTATAACGTCATTTTACCAGTGTTCTGAGTAGCGTCATACTGGATTCTTGGGGTCTATTATCGACTCTGGTACTGGTGCGGCGGATTTGAAGACCTATCAACTTCCTGATTTCCGGGTTTTACTATTGACTCTCGACTTATGTTCCCTTTGCCGATAATAAACATACCTTGGTGTTATTTAAGATTTATATAGCGCGCTTTTATCTTTTTTGTTGGATGTATAGAGCCTCAATCCGTATAGGACATGTCGGCTAATATCTGTAAAGGATGTACTTGTTTGTCTGCTGCGGCCGTCAGCAGACAAGATAAACTATTTCTAACATGCATTCGACTAGGTATGACATGATAATAAACAAATTCTAAGCTACGGAGTTTATATTCTAATTTCGATCTAAGAGAAGTAAATTAAATGAGAATGAGAAAAGGTTTATTTTTCTTACCGGACATATTAAAGCTCTTGGATGGAGAGTTTTAACTTTTGCGGATGCGCCGTGCTTGTAGTTATGATCCGTCATCTAGAGTTATTTGAGTGAATCGGCTGTATTAGCTGAGTGTCGTGAGCGTTGTCCGGATACATTTTGAAGTTAGTCGGACAGGTTCAGTTCTCCTTCGAGAGGAGCGTCCTGCTCGGATATCCAAGTTGATTTGCTCGGAATCTTCGAGCTGTTCTGCTCGGATTTCCAAACTGGCTCGCTTTGGAGTCTGAGCTGACTTGTTCGGAAGTTTGGATTTTCCTAGCTGACTTGTTCGAAAGTTTAAAGCTGAATTGCTCGGAAGTTCCTGGCTGATTTGTTTGAATTGCTCAGACTTTCCTAGCTGACTCGCTCGGAAGTTCCTAGCTGACTTGTTTGAATAGCTCGGACTTTCCTCGCTGACTCGCTTGAAAGTTCCTAGCTGACTTGTTTGAATAGCTCGGACCTTCCTAGCTGATTTGCTCGAAAATTTTTGAGTTGTTATGCGGTGGGCTTTGTGTGTCTAAATTTTCCGAGCAACTTTGTCAGAAAAGCTTTCGAGTTCGAAAATTGTTTTAAAAATTTCTGAATTCTGATGCGGAAGTATAAATGTATATGGACCCACTCCCCCTCCCCTTTTTTTGAGAGGGGGAACAGCTGAACCGATAAAAATACCAGCTGCCTACGTACCCCTTTCGGGGATCATGTCGTCCCGTAGTTCAAAACGTTTTGAATTTTTATTTATTATTTTTTATTATTATTATTTGACGTTTCGAAGTCTTTAGTAGCGGAATTTCCTCAGATGCATCGCGTTCCATCCTTTCGTTATTCATGGTTTCGAGTTCATATATTTCAGGGCGGATTTCCCTCATGATCATGTAAGGTCCTTCCCAATCAGATCAGGTGCTTCGGAGTGTTGGATTTCGCCATACTCTTCTTAGGACTAGATCTCAAGCGGAGAAATGTTGAACGTTAACGTTCGTTTGGCGAAGCGGATAACTTCTCTCCGGTGCATCCGTTTGTTGGCCTGACTCGTCGCTCCGGGAATTACTTGGGATTTTGCTGCCCTCGGCTTCCCCAAATTGTCTTTATTCTGGAGGGGGTTGAGAACTTCATATAGAGATGATAAATTGATGGAATGGCTTTCATGGATTTTATCCATGGAATCCCTAGAATTGCTCCGTAGATTGTCGGGCGATCTATCACCGAAAATTCGATGATCTTGAAGATTCCTCCAACGAGTATCGGCAACTCGATCTTTCCGTAAATGGCTATGGTGTCTCCAGCAAATCCTGTTAAGGATGATTGGAAAGGTGTCACCTCGTTCAAAGTTTCACAGAAGACGTCCACGGAACTTCCGGTGTCGATTAGTAGGTTTGGTACGCGGCGATTTCGGATGATCAGCTCCACGACCAGGGGTTCACTGCGCGGCTGATCGACCCCCGAGATCCAAGTGCCGTTGATTGTTGTCGTGCGACTCGAGTGTCGATACGGCCTACTTTTCCGGCCGTTCCTCCTCGACCCTTACTGTCGATCTCTTGCTCCCAATGGTCTTCTGGGATAAGGATCGGCGGACAGCTTTGAACCTGAGTGGTATTGCGGCCCTTCCATGCTTATATTTATCCTTTGTCGGCCCTTCTCCTTACGATCCTCATTGTTTCCTCTTCTTTGCTTGTTATTGCCGATTGCGGCTTTCCCTTCTTGGTGATTTTATTCTTGATCCACTCGGTTTGGTTCGCTGCTCTTACTTGGCTTATTTGACTGGTTTCCAATTTTACCATCATCGAAATCCTTCAATCTTACCATATCTCCCAACTCCCCAGCTACAAGCTTTGCCACGAGTTTAATGCCCAATCTGCGACAGTCAGCAGTGCGATGTCCGTAAGATTGGTGGTGATCGCAAAATGCTTTCTCATTGTATGCATTGGGGTTTCTTGCAATGTATTCCATGAACTCTTCCTTCGTTCAGCTGGTCTGTCTTCCTGTCCATTTGAGCTGATTTGGTAATTATGCGACCCGCCTACTTTCTCAGGCCGCAAGCTGCTAATTGGTTTGGCGATTCGCTTCTCGCTGCTCGAGCTAGTGGATAGACGAGTATCCTTGCTTGACTGTTCTCGATTTATGCTTCTCGGACAGGACCTTCATTTTCTCCTCGTCGACGATGAAGTCTATTGCTCTATGCTAAGCGTCCTCCATTGTCTTAGGTCGATTTAGCGCGTCGATGCCCACTTTGTCGCTTAAGCCTTCGATTCTGGTCGCAACCTTTTTGAACCGTTTGATGAATTTCCTCAAGCTCTCTGTCACGCCCTGACTCATCGACCATAGATAGATGTCGGAAGTATCTCTATCCATAAAGATCGAGTATTGTTTCACAAATTCCTCCGACAGCTGTTGAAAATTCCCGATGAAATTGCGTTCGAGTCTGGAGAACCATTCGAGCGCCGCTCCTTTCAGATGTTCAACGAACAAGAGACAAAAATCGGCGTCTTTATGCTTTTGACTGAGATTTGCTCTTCCCATCGCGATTCGGAAAGCCATCATGTGAGATTTCGGATTAATCGTTCCGTCGTAGATTGGGATTTCAAGCTTGCCCGGATTGTAAATCCGAGTTTCGGTGATTCAAGGTTTGAACGGTGTCTTTTGTGTTTCTTCCAAAACGCAATCGATCTCAGGCGCAGCGCTCGTCGCCCGATGAACCTGCGATCGTATGGGTTTGATCTCCGCTATTGTCTGAGCCAGCGCGTCCCTGAGTTCATCGAGTTCACTACGTTTACTGCTTCGTCGTCTTTCAGCTGACTCGTTTGGCTGAGTTCGCTCAATGTCCTCCGATAGTTCATCATCGCTTATTTGTAGGACGTATCGATCCACATCGACCCTTTCTTCTTCGTTGTCAGAGGGTGGAGTCGGATTCTCGTTTCCGCAATCCTCTGTGTCATCTGGTGTTACGAGTCTTCGACCACGGATCACAGGAGGAGGATCCATGGTGTTGGGCTAGTTGATGGAGGAGTTGATTCGCGTGTGGATTGCAAACGGTGTTGCGACGGATTCCTTACTGACTCACCGGACGTTGAGAAGTCTAGACGCCTGTGTTCAGTTGGGGCGAAGTTCACCGTTCGGTTGGTCCGTGTTCGGTTCCCGGTTTTCAGTCTCTCGATCTGCTCCGTGAGAGTGCTATTTGCCTTTTCTTGTTCTTCAGTCCTTTGTCTCAGTGCAGCCACCATTTCTTTCAGCTCGGACAGCGTTGCGTTTATTTTTGTATTTGGGGCGATCGTGTTTCTAACGTTGTCGCTTGCTGAAGTGTTGCCGATCGGCAGCTGCTGATCTATCTCTTCTTCGTCTCCGTTGGTAACAATATCTTCGGATCCGCTAGTCGATGGTTTTTGAGTGTCAGAAATTTCTCTTCCCCACAGACGGCGCCAAACTGTGAGATTCGGAACTCGCACTGTCAAAACTTGTAGAGCAAACTTTTAGGGAACATAAATCTCAAAGATAAACACACCAAAATAGGAACCCGGAGGATATTTTATTGATAATCGATCGGAAAAAGAGTACAAAGAACGAAAAAGGCTAAGAAAAATTCTAAGCTCTTAAGTCTAGATGCTAGAGTTTTTTTCTATATCTAAATCGTATGAATGCCAACTCCTTATATAGCTGCGGTAAGTCGGCTTCGGGAATCTTCGTCCACGAGATATTCAGAAATCTTCCTATTATCGGTTGTTTCCATTTCCGTTAAGATTTACATTTTCAGCTCGGATTTTCCTCTTTAGCTCGGAGATATCTTCATCTTCACTTATTCGAGTTTATCTCCTCTCTCTGGCGACTATCTTTCCGTGGATTAAACTATTTTGCCGAATGGGCTGAAAATGGTTGGTCCGAGTCCGTTTGTGCATAGACTTCTTTATTCGGCCCAAAGTTTCGGAAATACGAATGTTGTAAGTTTGGGCCCAAATTCGTATTTCCTCTAGCTTTATCCGACGATTTTGGTTTAACAGCCAAGAACGTATAAGCCGATATTTCCCAAGACGGATTGCGGTTAGTTGCGCATCCAAAGAAGGAGATATCGGTAAATGTCTGATTATACGATCTAAGTGGAATGTCCGTTCGGAAAGTTTTGAGAAGCAAATTCAGCTCGGAATTTTCCAAGAGATGCATTCAGCTCGGAACTTCCGAAGGAGTGAATTATGCCCGGAAAATGAGAAAGGAAATATTGGATCCGAGCTGGTTTGGATCGGAAATCCGAGCTGGTTCAGCTCGGAAGTTCCGAGCTGGTTTAGCTCGGATCCTTCGGAAATCCCGAGCTGGTTTAGCTCGGATCCGAGCTGATTCAGCTCGGAAGTTGCATGTTCGGATGTTTCGTCTATCCGTAGTTTCTTTCGAAAGATGTATTTGTCCGATCGATCTGTTTCGTATAAAATGTTGTCCGCTTCGTATTTAATGTTGTTCGTTTCATATGAAATGTTGTCCTCTTCGCATGAAATGTTGTTCGTTGAATCTTTTCGCATAAAAATTATTCATACGAAGTTATCGACGCTTTGTATAACTTGTTATTTTCACGAAATTATGTTTATCCGAAATGGATGTTTATCCATGTCCGATCGTCTGATCCTGTTCTCGGCTATTGTTTTCGTCGAGGGGTTTTTTTACCCCAACAAGGGTTAGATTGAGAGTTTGTGAATTTTCATATATATTGTTACATATACATATAGATGTTAGTTTGTGACTATGTTAAACGATTTTGATGTTTATTATAAGTTTTCTATATAATATGATTGTATTTAAGTAGTAATTATTAGATTTAGGGTTTCTCAGACTTCCAGGTAAATCTGGTTCAAGTATTTAGACTTGTCATGAAGTCTTATTTCAGACTGCATATGAAGTCTGAAATTCAAAATTTTGAATATTTTCCGAAGAAAACATTTAAAAAGGCGGGAAATTTATGCCTGAAAATTTCAGAATTCCCGCTCAATTCAGAAGTTCCTTCTCAGACTACCTATGAAGTCTGATACCGGATATTTTATAATTTTTAATTGTTAAAAATCTGTCGGCAAATTTTCCCTCCAATTTTTCTCCACTTATCTAAACATAATCTTGTACACACATATAAAAGCAAAAAAAAATACTTCACATTCTTCCTTCTCTTACAACCTTTCTTTCTCTCTCTTTTTTAAAACCTCTTTCAAATTTCTCACCCAAAAAAGTTCTCAAGCTTATCTCTCATTTGTGTTCTTTATGTATGTGATTCATAGCTGATTCTTTTGAGTTGCGAAATAGATGAGTGAATATGTTCTAACTTAGTGTTTTCAAAAGTTTTTTAACTTAACTAATTGAGACTTTTGACATAGACTTTTGATTATACAATTTGATTTGCTCAAACAATCCTTTATTATCCATTTTTGGAGTCTTGTTCGCTAACTAATGCAAGAGCTCGGTGTTTTTGCTTTTTCAGGTGCTTGGTTTAAGGTTGAGCCAGATGACTCTCCAAAGAGGCTAGAGTTTGGACTTCTTATGCTGCTAGTGGCTCCTAAAATTTCACTGCAGTACGAGGAACACGAAGTCTGAGAGGCTAATATCAGACTACAACCGAAGTCTGAGAGTTTCTCGGACTTCCATGTAAATCTGGTTCAAGTATTTAGACTTCTCATGAAGTCTTATTTTAGACTGCATATGAAGTCTGAAATTTAAAAGTTTTTGAAAATTTGCACACGAAAACTTTTTCAAAAGGCAAGAAATTTCCCCGCTCGATTCAGAAGTTACATCCCAGACTGCATATGAAGTCTGATACCATGCAACAACAAAACCAATAAAAATTCTCTCTTTTGTGAAAAAACCCTTACATAGGTTAATTTGGTTTATTTACAAGTTTCTCTTAATTAACAAAACTTTTGATTGATAAATCCAGACATCTTTGTGAAGTCTGATGCTATTAGCTACATTGCCAATATTATTCAAAATTGATTTAAAAATAATTACCAAATATAAGAATGTAAAACTCACGCAGGAGGAACATATAAAACTAACATACATTTATAAAAATTAAAATCAACGAAATTAATCACAAATATACAATAAAATGTGTTTTTAAAGTTTTTAACATTTCAGACGTCTATAGCAGTCTGATTGTAGTAAAACCAGACCTCCATGATTGTCTGAAAATAGGGTATTTTTGCAATTGAAATCAAAAAGGCAGACAGCAGATGCAGTCTGAAAGCCATTAGACAGCGTACGCTGTCTGCTTTGAAATTTTTTAACATTTTTGGCAAACAGCTTATGAGGTCTAAGAACAAAAAAGGGTATTTTTTCAATTGACTTTTGAATTTGACATTTTTATCAGACTTCTCCAAAAAGTCTGATAAGTTTCAGACTTCTAATGTTGTCTGACAAAAAGTAGGGGGTAGTTTTGCAATTGACCAAGAAAATTTGGGATTGACTTTTTTTACCAGACTTCTATTGCTATCTGACAAGACTTCTATTTCGGGGTTTATCCTGCTTTGATCAAAATTCGATTTTTCAGATATCTATAGTTGTGTGGCAAAAGTTTTGAATTTCAGACGTCTAGTGTTGTCTGATATTTTTTTCCCTTGTTTTGAGACAGATTTAGAAAGTTTCCCTAATGCTGGTCAAACATCTGAAAATTTGGGTCAGTTACAGTTTCTTCCACTTTTTATTTTCAGACATCAGATTCCGTCCGACAAAAAGTCAAGATTCGGTCAATTTCTTGCCAGACTACATAAGAAGTCTGACTAAAATATCAAATTTGAATCAATTGCAAAACTACTCTCTTCTTATTTAGACTTCTTGGTGAAGTCTGATATTTTTTTTTTCAAAGGAATCAGACTTCAATGGAGGTCTGTCAACTGGAATTCAATTGCAAAACTACCCTCTCGTTGACCATCATACTCCATCCGACTTCATGAGAAGTCTGAAACCGCAAAACAAATCTGAAAATCGGCGGATCTTGTGAAAAATCACATAAATCCGGGTTTGAGCTCATTTTTACCTTCGTCAAAAGCTCAAAACTTCCAGTTACACCCATACCCAACAAACTCAACCATTTTTATGCAAGAATAACCAAAATCGCAAGAAATCCAATTATTTAAAATTTTAAAAAAGTGAATTAAAGAGTTTTGGATGAAATTGGAGAGAAAATAGGAGAATAGAAGGTTGTGAACTCTAATATAGAGCTATAATGGCTCGAAATTCGTTGTGTGAGGTATTAGGAGCTCAAATTTGGTTATTAATGGTGGTTGGGTGAATTGGAGGAGATGACAGTTTCGTAATTAAGTTAGATCTGAAAGGCTTTTTGTCTTTTGGTAAAAATACAGACTTCATATGAAGTCTGACGATGGCATTACCGTGAATACCCAGATTATTTAGGGTTGACTTCAATTTCGGGGGTAGTTTTGCAATTGCCGCTATATGAATAGTACTATAAAAATAAACAACTCCTTCATTATGTAATATTTTAGTGTTGTTTACTTTAAATTTAATACACTTTACAACAAAGATTTATGAAGCCTTTCTTAGTATAATTTCTTATTAAGTCTCTTGCATTTTTTTTCCAAAACGTTTTGGCAAAAGCATGAGATTCGAACATGCAGGGGCAAAGCCCACATGATTTCAAGGCATGCCCGATAACCACTCCAACACGTCCACTTTTACATTTGTTGAAACCGGGTTGTATATAGTTTAAGATTTATATTTGGTATATCTTTATTGTAGGTCATGAGGAGGACATAAGTGACTCGAAGAAATATTTGATAAAATTTACCAAAAAGTGAAGATTCAAACCTTTAAATCCATTTTCTATAATCCAAAAATTGTGTCTAACTTTCTTTCTTTTTTATTCAACAAGAAGAATTGTGTGTAACTTTAAACTCCCTAATATTCGGTGCAATTCTTACTTCGCAAAAAAAATATGTTTTATTCAGGTTAATCGAAAATTAAAAGTCAATTATACACATCCACCTTATTTTTATCTTGATAAACAATATAGACGGTGGGGGATGTTTGTTTATACTAACTTAAACATAAAAGTCATGCAAGAAAATGGAAAGGGATTCACTACCCACATGAAAACGTTTATGGCTTAGAGGCACATGCATAAAATTCTCCAAAAGAAATAATGTATACATTTTATTGATTCACTAGTGAACTATAGTTTTCTTGTTTGATCAAAGTTAATAGACTAACTAAAAGTATAACATTGTCGGTTCTTGTACCACAAATATTTAAAGATCAAGACAACAAAAATGTGTATGCATTTGAGATAAATCTAACGTTGTTTTATGAATTTACCTGTTCAAGTCATTATTTACAAGTCTAATTTCAAAAGTGAAACAAAAACTTTTTCAAGGAAAAAAATTTGATGTACCAAATTTGAACCATTGACCTAAGGATATTATGCATCGACAACAGTCTGCCGCTCTACCAACTGAGTAAAATTAAGTTATACGATAACTTTTGCATGTGCATATATAGTATACAATATATCCGCATCAGTGTTCGTAGCTTTAAACATACGACTGGTTTGTTGTCCTAAATTGTTTTCGAAAACAAAAAGAGATTGCCGTAGTATAAAACTTGTTGTTGAATCCTTTAAATCAGTCATTTATATTTACAAAATAAATTCATGAAAATGTGATGAGGAGGATTAAAAGCATAATACGCCAAGAGTTTTTTGTGATACCCGATAACCACTTTGCTATCAATATTGTTTTTCTTTTATAAAAAATCCTAGATTAAAATTATTTGCATTAGATTATTGTTAATAAAATTTCTGAGCTTTGAAATAAGATGACAACACCAAGAAGTAAAATTCATAAACTGAATCCAAAAGATTAAATTCATAATTTGCTTTTCTATCTTATTTCTTTGAAAATTTTCTGGTTTAAAAAACAAATTATAGGTCTTGTGTAAATTAAGTTTACCCAAGTTCAAAAGAAGCTTAAATTTTTTTAGTATATACTCTTAGCTATACTTGTACATCATATAACATTCGAGGAATAAATTATATATGCATAATAAAGTCAAACTACTTGAAATAAAAGCAAAAAGCAATGAGGAAAAGAGATCCGACCTACCGGATTCGAACCAGTGACCTAAGGATTTTCTGCTTCAACTACAGTCCTCCGCTCTACCAACTGAGCTAAGGTCAGTTTAACAAAATAACAATTCATAGATGCATATGAACACACATTATATCATGAACCCTTAAATTGTATATATAAATAGTACTAAAAAAATAAACAAATCCTTCATTGAGTAATCTTTTAGTGTTGTTTACTTTAAATTTAATATATTTTACAACAAAGGTTTATGAAGCCTCTCTTAGTATAATTTCCTATTAAGTCTCTTGCATTTTTTTCCAAAACGTTTTTGGCAAAAGCGTAAATAGAAGGATTCGAACATGCGCTGGCAAAGCCAACATGATTTCTAGTCATGCCCGATAACCACTCTGGCACGTCCACGTTTCATTTGTTGAAACCGGGTTGTATATAGTTTAAGCTTTATATCTTGTATATCTTTATTGTAGGTTATGAGGAGGACATAAATGACGCGAAGAATATTTGATACAATTTAACAACAAGTGAAGATTCAAACCTGTAAATCCATTTTCTAAAACCAAACAATTGTGTCTAACTTTCTTTCTTTTTTATTCAACAAGAAGAATTGTGTCTAACTTTAAACTCCCTAATATTTGGTGCAACTCTTACTTTGCTAAAAAAATATGTTTTATTCAGGTCAATCAAAAATTGAAAGTAAAATATACACATCCACCATATTTTTATCTTGTTAACAATATAGAGGGTGGGGAATGATTGTTTATATTAACTTAAACTTAAAAGTCATGCAAGAAAATTGAAATGGCTTCACTACCCACATGAAAACGTTTATGGATTAGAGCCACATGCATAAAATTCTCCAAAGGAAACTATTTATACATTTTGTTGATTCACTAGTGCACTATAGTTTTCTTGTTTGATCAAAGTTAATAAGCTAACTAAAAGTATTACATTATCGTTTCTTGTACCACAAACATTTAAAGATCAAGACAACAAAAATGTGTATGCATTTGAGATAAATCTAATGGTGTCTTATGAATTTACCTGTTCAAGTCATTATTTATAATTCTAATTTTTAAAGCGATCGAAAACTTTTTCAAGGAAACAATTTTGATGTACCGTATTCGAACCATTGACCTAAGAATATTAAGCATCGACAACATTTCTCCGCTCTACCAATTCAGTTAAATTAAGATTTATACGATAACTCTTGCATGTGCATATAGTGTATACAATATATACGCATCAATGTTCGTAGCTTTAGATATACAACTGGTTTCTTGTCCTAAAATTGTTTTGAAAACTAAAAGAGATTGCCGTCGTATAAAACTTGTTGTTGAATCCTTTCAAACAGTCATGTATATTACAAAATAAATTCATGCAAATGTTATTGGGAGGATTAAAATCATAATAAGCCAAGATTTTCTGTGATACCTGATAACCACTTTGCTATCAACATTGTTTTTCTTTCATAAAAATCCTAGATGAAAATTATTTGCATTAGATTATTGTTAATAAAATTTCTGAGCTTTGAAAATAAGATGACCACACAAAGAAGTAAAATTCATAAACTGAATCCAAAAGATTAAATTCATAATTTGCTTTTCTGTCTTATTTCTTTGAAAATTTTCTGGTTTAAAAAACAAAATATAGGTCTTGTGTAAATTTAGTTTACCCAAGTTGAAAAGAAGCTTAAATGTTTTTAGTATATACTCTTAGCTAGACTTGTACATCATATAACTTTCGAGGAATAAATTATATATGCATAATATTGTCAAACTACTTTTAAATAAAAAGGAAAAAGCAATGAGGAATAGAGATCCGACCTACCGGATTCGAACCAGTTACCTAAGGATTTTCTGCTTCAACTACAGTCCTCCGCTCTACATACTGAACTAAGGTCCGTTTAACAAAATAGCAGTTCATAGATGTAGATGAACACAATATATCATGAATCCTTAAATTTTATATATGAATAGTACTATAAAAAATAAACAAATCCTTCATTATGTAATCTTTTAGTGTTTTTTACTTAAAATTTAATACATTTTACAACAAAGGTTTACGAAGCCTTTCTTAGTATAATTTCCTATCAAGTCTCTTGCATTTTTTCCAAAACGTTTTGGCAAAAGCGTGAACGGCAGGATTCGAACATGCGCGGGAAAAGCCCACATGATTTCTAGTCATACCTGATAACCACTCCGGCACACGTCCATTTTTCATTTGTTGAAACCAGGTTGTATATAGTTTAAGCTTTTTATTTTGTATATCTTTATTGTAGGTCATGAGGAGGTCATAAATGAGGCGAATAATATTTGATACAATTTACCAACAAGCGAAGATTCAAACCTGTAAATCCATTTTCTAAAACAGAACAATTGTGTCTAACTTTCTTTCTTTTTTATTCAACAAGAAGAATTGTGTCTAACTTTAAACTCCCTAATATTTGGTGCAATTTTTACTTTGCTAGAAAATATGTTTTATTCAGGTCAATCAAAAATTGAAAGTCAAATATGCACATCCACCTTATTTTTATCTTGATAAACAATATAGAGGGGTTTTTTGTTTGTGAAGCAACCGTGGTCTAGTGGTCAAGTGGTTAATGCTTTACACCGGCAGGTACTGGGTTCGAATCCCCGAAGTCGCAGTTTTACAAGATTAATGGAGGCAAGCTTATAAGGAAGTTTTCAGGAGCAAATGGAGCCGTTGATCGTGACCGTTGATGGATTCTCGTAGAACGGAGGTAGTATTATCTGTTAAATTGTCCTTGTAATAGTTCTCATAATCTGTATCAGCGTTAAAAAAAAAAAAACAATATAGAGGGTGGGGAATGATTGTTTATATTAACTTAAACATAAGGTCATGCAAGAAAATGGAAAGGGCTTCACTACCCACATGAAAACGTTTATGGATTAGAGGCACATGCATAAAATTCTCCAAAGGAAATTATTTATACATTTTATTGATTCACTAGTGCACTATAGTTTTCTTGTTTGATCAAAGTTAATAAGCTAACTAAAAGTACTACATTATCGGTTCTTTTACCGAAAACATTGAAAGATCAAGACAACAAAAATGTGTATGCATTTGTTGTTTTAAAATTGTTTTTGAAAACAAAAAGAGATTGCCGTAGTATAAAACTTGTTGTTGAATCCTTTCAATCAGTCATTTATATTTACAAAATAAATTTATGAAAATGTTATTGGGAGGATTAAAAGCATAATAAGCCAAGAGTTTTCTCTGATAACCCATAACCACTTTGCTATCAATATTGTTTTTCTTTTATAAAAAATCATAGATGAAAATTATTTGCAGTAGATTATGATTAATAAAATTTCTGAGCTTTGAAAATAAGATAGCCACTTCAAGAAGTAAAATTAATAAACTTAATCCAAAAGATTAAATTTATAATTTCTTTTTCTATCTTATTTCTTTGAAAATTTTCTAGTTTAAAAAAGAAAATTTAGGTCTTGTGTAAATTAAGTTTACCCAAGTTCTAAAAAGAAGCTTAAATTTTTTTAGTATATATTCTTAGCTAGACTTCTACATCATATAACTTTCGAAGAATAAATTATATATGCATAATAATGTCAATCTACTTCGAAATAAAAAGGAAAAAGCAATGACGAAAACAGATCCGACCTATCGGATTTGGACCAGTGACCTAAGGATTTTCTGCTTCAACTACAGTCCTCCACTCCACCAACTAAGCTAAGGTCGGTTTAACAAAATAACAGTTCATAGATGTAGATGAACACAATATATCATGAATCCTTAAATTGTATATATGAATAATACTATAAAAATAAACAAATCCTTCATTATGTAATCTTTTAGTGTTGTTTACTTTAAATTTAATACATTTACAACAAAGGTTTACGAAGCCTTTCTTAGTATAATTCCTATTAAGTATCTTGCATTTTTTTCCAAAATGTTTTGGCAAAAGTGTGAACGGTAGGATTCGAACCTGCGTGGGCCGAGCCCAGATGATTTTTAGTCATGCTTGATAACCACTCCGGCACGTCCACTTTTCATTTGTTTAAACCAGGATGTATTTAGATTAAGATTTATATTTTGTATATCTTTATTGTATGCAAGGACGAGGACATAAATGACTAAGAATATTTGATAAAATTTACCAACAAGTGAAGATTCAAACCTGTAAATCTATTTTCTAAAACCAAACAATTGTGTATAACTTTCTTTCTTTTTTATTCAACAAGAAGAATTGTGTCTAACTTTAAACTCCCCAATATTTGGTGCAATTCTTACTTTCCTAGAAAATATGTTTTATTCAGTTCAATCAAAAATTGAAAGTCAACTAGGATCCGATCCGCACTGAGTTGACATTTACCTACTAATATTATTACTTTTCATTGAGATTAACAAATTTCAATGCAAATAGTACGTTGAATAACAATAAAACGACATATATCATAAACATAAAATCAATTTCATAAATAGTAACTTTAAAAATTACCGAGAATTGTATCAAAAAAATCTGTAAAATATTACAGGCCGACTAAAAATAAGTTCAAAAGAGTTATGGCATAATAAAGAAGGAACACAATACTTGGAATTGTAACCAATTCAAGAGTTTTTTGCATTTGCCAATATTAAATCCTGAAAAATTTATTCAATATAAATAATTATTTACTTTGTTAAAATGATGCAAAATATTATAGTTAAATGTAAATAATTTACCACAATTTGTAAAAAAAAATTGTGTACGTGTGTTTTTTCATTTTGATTCACATTAAACAAATTGTTTGATTTTTTATTTAGGTTAATAGGTGATTTTTTTGATTCATATTAAAAATTTGCCTTGTTACATAAAGATTAATTGAATCACACGATTTTTCTTCTTGTTATCTCACAAAACACTTGATTGAATAAAGTAGTATTATTGACAAAAAAAACAGAGTAGTATTATGTGGATCGCCACGAAAGGAACAAAGAAAATCCATCATATTGTATTTATTGAAAAATAATAATATCTTTTTAGTTAGAATATCTTGTTTTGAAAAATGGTTATTTAATTTAGCATATTCCATGGTAAAAATAAAGTTTTATATCGAATTATGTTTAAATAACATATGTAGATTTATATTTCAAACAAAATAATAAAAGATTTTATTAGATATATATTGTAAAATATAATATTATATAGTATAATTTAACTAATATAACTAATTAAGATATTCCATTTTCATCTTGTGATCTATTTTCGGAAACATAATAAATGCTACGAATTTTTAAATGAATAATGATATTTTCGGAAACATAATAAATGTGAATCAAAATGAAAGAAATCTGCAAATTTTTTCAAACTGAACTAATAAAATATTCATAAATATATTGTGCATTTTTAGGAAATAAATTAATTAAATTAATTAAAATTGATATTCATCAAGATTGTAAATAATATTCCATAAAATTGCAGATTTCTGTTTCCTAAAAGATGGGCTACGAAAATAAACATATATGGTAAGTCAGTTGACAAAATGAATTAAAAATAAATAAATGGTAGGATTAAATATTTCATGGTAAAAATAATATTTTATATCGGTTTGTATTTAAATAGTATATATTGTAGGTTTATATTTCAAATAGAATAATAAAAAGATTGTATTAGATATATATTGGAAATATAATATTCTATAATATATTTTAACCAATATAACTAATTAAGATATTCAAAAAGATAGTGTGATATATTTTCGGAAACATAATAAATGATACAAAATTTTAAATGAATAATGATATTTATCGTAATTAACTCTAAACTTAAACTCATATTTTTATTGCTAGTTATAATGAATAACTAGATTTTGACCCGCGCTTTCCAAGCGCGGGTTTATTTTCTTTATAAATTTTAATTTTTGTTTATTTTGTTTATAGTAATTTAGATTTTTAATTATGTAATATAATTTTGATTATAATTGTTTAACCCGTATTATAAAAAGTGAGTTAATAATTAAGATTATTTTAAAAATGAATTGTGTGTTATTTGGGAAGAGATATTAAAATAACGATTTCGCATTATATATTTTAATCCGTGTTGTATCGTAAGATCATGGTTTAATATATATATGCGTGTGTGAAAACAACCATTGTAAAAGTTACGTGGTATAAGTTTAATTTATTGCATTTATATAAAATATTATTTTATAAAACTATAGATAATTATAAAAATTATTATGTTTTATATTTAATAATTAAATATTTACGAAAGTAGAAATAAAACAATCCGTTTATATATATATAACACATGTTGTAGTGGTATATTCAATTTTCAAATTTTATTGAACAACCCGTTAAAAATTGCATTCAAACATAAAATATAATTTAACGCCTCAAATATTTGAATAATATAAATATGGAATAATTTTAATATTTTTATTAAGTTTAAAATATATCAACTGAAATTTTGTAAAAACATCAATTGTGATATGTATATATATATTTTTTTGAAACAAAAATAAAGAAGATATTATAATATATTATAAATATTTTTGAATTAAATCATAAATTATAGAATATTAACTTATATATATATATATATAGTTGATAAATAAGTTATTTAATTATATTTATCAATTGATTTAATAGTTTAATGATTGTATATATATTTTTTCAATTTTAATTAATTAGGAATGTATGACTCATTATATTTTGGTTGTTTGGCTACATGTTTAATAATTGTCTTGTTTGGAAACATGGATTGTAGAGATAATGTTATATTCCCTAATTACCTTTAATGAAATTTAATTAAATCATTAATGTGGAATGGCATAAGTTGTAAATAACACATGCCCCAAAGGTTAGTTTCCTAACCACTCTAATTTTTTAATAGTATTGATGAAACATCATTATTCAAATTTAACATTATTCATATATCTCAATTGAATACCAGAATGGGTAACTTTATACCAAATAAAACACAAAATTATTCAAATCTAACCAAATGAGTTGTGTAACAAAAACATCAACCTTAGAACACCAAAAAACGAAATTGATTGAACCCAGTCTCATAGCAGTGAGTCTCATCAGATCTCTAACGTATATTAATCAAATAATATAAAGTGAAAATTACTTCTAGTAGCACTAATCTTATACTTAATTACTACACTAGCATTAGAGAGTAATGTTTACTAGAGTAGCATGCCTATGTAATTAAAATGACCTTGTTAACCTTCATTTATCTCTTTAATTTAAAAAAAAAACAATATAATTTATTTGAAAAAAAGTTACTAAAATAAATTAAAATCAGAAAATAGAAAACCTCTCCAACCGTATTTTACCCTAGATACCTTTTTTTTACCCTAATCCCTATTTTTTTCCTCCTTCCTAGTCGTCGTTCTTTCTCCCCCCCTCTCTTTCGTCGACGAGAGAGATAATCAGTCGGAGTTACAGACTTGGAATTACTTCGTTGAACTTTCTTCCTCCTCGCAGCCGTCTAGACGAACCCTGCCTGCCGCTTCTTCGTCGTCGCCATCGTCTGCAATTGACGAGCCCACTCTCGTCTACGTCGAGACAATCAGTTCGCAACGCTTTCCACTCGCCGCCGTTGATACACTGTCGAATACTCTTCTTCAAACTTTCCGTGTTTTGAAATCGACGGTTCTGCTTCTTGTCGCCGTTGAGAGAGATAATCGGACTCGGTCATCACGGCTACATCTATTTCGTAAATTTTCCGGGTTCGTCTCTAAGCGCTTACGGTTTATTAGGGTTTTGTGAATGGATCTGCGGTTTTTGCATATTCAAATAGAAGAATTCGTTTTGTCTGTATGGGTTTTGATATTTCGAGAGATCTAACTTCGTGAATCGTTGTGGGTTTCTTGTTTCCTTGATTAGTTATCATGTGTGATATGTCATATGTGGGTTTGTTGACATCAATTTGTTTATTTGGATTTCATTTGCTTTGTGTGTGTTTCGGGTTTAATTGTATTCATTGCGGATTTAATTCTCTTAACTACAGATTTATTTGTCTTCCATGCGGAATTTATTTATCATCGTTGCAGATTTATTTATCTTCGTTGCAGATTTATTTATCTTCATTGCAGATTTATTGTAATACATTGCGGATTTTGGTTGACATTGTTTTGTTATTTTTTCTTATTTGTTATTGACAATGACATTTATACAAACTTAAAACTAACATTACTTCACCTTTGTAGCTATGGACGGTTCTGAGAAAAAGGATTACCCTCCTCGTTTGTATGGAGATAACGGTCCCGTACAAGAAAGAAGCTTGAATCATGGAAGCTACATTCGCTACTTGCTGAAAGCAAAAGAAACACTTGGTAATGACGTGTGGGTTGAGATGAAGGCTTCTGCACTCGGCCTTATTGTGTGTATGGCCGAGAACAATTTTACATGGTGTGCGAAGAAGGCTCACTACTTTCTCCCTCATCAGCTGCAAATTCATAGGCCGAAGGAGATGTGGTGTTTGATCGGTGATGATCCGATGAGATTTTCTCTGTAGGAATTTGTGCAAGTTACAAGTCTGAGATGTGCTCCTTATGATGCTGAAGATGAAGAAGATCTTGATCATACGAGTTTATGGGCTAAAATGAGTCTGGCCATAGGGGATGGACCCCATTGGAACGATTTGGCACGAGTGTTGAAAATTTGCGGGGGCTGGGATTTCTTGGAAAGAAGAACCGTGGGTTTTTTATGCTTTATCGCCCTAGAAGTATTTGGATTCCAAAAGGGTTGCCGGATTAGTTTCAAGTATGCCAAAAAAGCTTTCAATCCTGACGTTCTGAACAGATTTCAGTGGGGGCGCCTAGCGTTTGAAACTTTGATAGATTCAATCAAAGCTGCTAATCTATCGAAGCATACTATTACGCTGAAAGGTTTTGTTCATGCACTACTCATTTGGTCATACGAGTACTTTCCAAAGTTGGGGGAAATGTATGGGAAAAGAATAGAGAACGTACAAGGGTTACCAGTTGTGCGTTGGAGAGGATCTCGACAGCGATACAACAAGTCAAAGGATAAAAAGGTGGAAGCTAACTCAAAGGCTGCAAGTAAAGAACATGCTACAAAGGCGAACCCATCGAATGTTGTGCAACCAAAGAAAGGAGTTCTAGTAGCCAAATCTGTGAAGTTAAGACAGCCCAAGGAAGACCATCAACCTAAACGTCTCATAAGCCGAGGGCGGTTGTGAAAGCAAATCCTATTACTGTTGTGAAACTAAAGCCGAATAAAGATGAGAAGCAAAAGATGGATCTGAATCTCGAGTCCGGTCAAGCTGAGAAGGATAAGGAAGTTATGCAGCCGAAGCCTACAAAATTTAGATTGCCGAAGAAGGATCTGAATCCAAAAACGGTTCAAGCTGAGAGGGAAAAATAAGTTATGAAGCCAAAGCCTGCGAAATTTGAGAAGGCAAAGAATGATCTCAATCCGAAAACAGGTCATGCTGAGAGGGAAAAGGAAGTTCTGAAGGCAAAACCTGCTAAATTGGAGAAAGCAAAAAAGGTCAAAAATGCAAAGCCGGTAAACATCGACATCAAGGAGACTGACAGAGACATGATTTCACCTAAAGTGAAGGAGACTCATCAAGGTGTGCAACCAACCCATTCGGCTTCAAACTCTCTAGAAAACTTGGAAGAAACAGCTTTATCTCGAGGATTGGATCTTTTGTTGCAAACGCTTGAAACAGGTGACGAGAAGGTGTGTCCTAGGCTGTTGGCAAATACGTGTAAATCTCCATATGTTGATAATTCAATTACCAAACGCATCCGTCAGGTGAAACCCGCTTTTGGATCATTTACAAGTGATTACGTATATGACCCTTTCGAAATAGTTGAAGATCACAAGGTGGAGAAGTTGTTGGAATTAATACGAGTAGATGAGTAAGTGCTGGAAAACATGTGTTGTTGTTTGGAATTATAGTTACAATCTAAACTACTAACATTTGCCCTTGTTTCTTTCTTTTTTTTTAGGGAAGAGCCACTTTGCACGTTTAATTCGGAAGTGAACTTCTAAAGAGGCTGATGACAGCAAAACAATATTGGCCTTCGACAGGAAACGATTATGGCTGGGTAGGCGGACAAGTACACTATCTCTATTACCTTATTAAGACTCTCAATTGGTTGCGGATTTATTGATTATGTTGCGGATTTAATATTTAGTGTTGCGGATTTATTAATAACAGTCGCGGTTTTTTAGATATATTTGGTTGTGTTGCGGATTTATTTGACTTTGTTGCGGATTTATTATGAAGTGTTGCGGATTTATTAATAACAGGACGCGGTTTTTTAGATATATTTGGCTGTGTTGCGGATTTATTTGACTTTGTTGCGGATTTATTATGAAGTGTTGCGGATTTATTAATAACAGGTCGCATATTACTTAAAAATTTTGTTGTCTTTCTTTGCACCACATAATTGCGGCGATGAACATATTCCGGAAGAGGTTATTAAAGCCTGAAAACCCTTTCAAGTCAGATCGGATTGCTTCTTGACCAGTTATTCATCGACTGTATGTCTATAGACTACAAACAGTTCAAGATGAAGCCAGCCAAATTCTTGTTCGATAGCGGATATAGAGATGCGTATGCGGGCATCCATGAAGGAACTAGCACGAACAAGAAATGGGTCGATGACGTCGATCTGGTATACTTCTGCCACAACGTGGATGGCAACCATTGGGTGGCATGTGAAATCGATTTACCAAACTCGAGGATTGACGTTTATGATAGCATAATCAACGAGTATAGTGAGAAGAAATGAGTGAACAAGTTATGGCCTATGCGAAGAAGATTACATACTGGGTTAAAAGGGAAACTTCGATAGGTAACACCTTTTTAACAATTTATTTTGCTTTGCACTATTCTTTATGCATAATGATTATGTATGAAAGCTCTAAAATTTTCTAATTAATTATGCAGAGAAACGCAAAGGATTGAGATGGCAACCATACCAAGTTAATTTCAAGAAGGAAGGGCATCCACAGAACTATCAAGTTGGATATTGTGGCGTCTACACAATTAAATTCATTGAGTGCCTCGCTCTTGGTGTACAAATGGATGGACTAAACGATGAGAGTATCAGAGATTTGAGACTAAAGCTCGCAGCTGAGATATTTGACGAGTGTGGTGATTTTAAACAACAGATGTCCGACCCAGTTCGAGGTGCAGACAAAGGACACGAACACGCCCTAGCACACAACCCTAGTCAACACTCCGTCTTTTGCTAGTATTAATTTTCACGTTAGGAAGAAGATTTAGTCCTGCATTGTTGCGGATTTATTTATGTTATTGCGGATTTAGTTAGGTTGTGTTGCGGATTTATTTATGGTAGTGCGGATTTAGGTAGGTTGTGTTGCGGATTTATGTATGCTAGTGCAGATTTATTTCGGTTTTATTGCGGATTTGTTGACGATGTGATTCGCAAGTGTATATTAGGTGTTGTGGATCAAATGATTACATTTGTTCACCCCCTAACCCCTAACTCTAACTGGATTAAACCCTAAATCTTAATCCCTAAACCCTAACCCTAAATGGCTTAAACCCGAAACATTATTCACCTAAACCATAAACTCTAATTTGTAAACTCTAAAAATATATAAATATTCCGTCCACAACTACAACTTTCCTCATGTACTGGAATCCGGAAATACATGCACCAAATGAGATGAATAGAGACTTGAATCTGTTTAAACCATCTACTTCAAGGGCTGTATGAGTACCGGGATTAGCCTTTCTTATCAAATACAAGTACGAAGGCAGCTGCTGGTACCCACTTTCATGTGAACCGGTAGCCAGTAGTCGTGCACACCTCAAAGCACGATGGGCTTTCCAATAGTCAATCTGGCAAAATAAGACAGCACAATAAATCCGCAACATCTAGAAAATAAATTAGTAACAAATCTGCAGAAAAAAAAAATCCGCAACGTACAGTAATTACAAGCAAACCAAACACACCTTAATATCGTAGCCATGGTTGAGAGCCGTAGATACGTATTGTGGTCGCACATTCGGTCCAACATTACCGACAGTATCTTAATATAGTATCCCTAAAATCACTTTCGTTGCTTGTCGATTACGGGAGACGCCCCCACTGGTGCGTCTTAATATTGCTCTTTCTGTTACAGAGCAATAATGTTCTTTCACATATACTTTGATCAGGAAATATGGAGACGCCCCCACTGGTGCGGCCCTAACTCTCCATGTGCATCCTTCTAATCAACATTTGACCGTTAATAAGTTTGGTAGTGAATACTCGACGTCAAAATCAAATTTTTGAGCAACTGAAAGCACCTGCAGACTCGTTAGCAATGCCTTCTTGTTTTCAAACCGCTGCCCCACGACTATGTCCAACGATGCGAAATCTGGATTCAAGTAATTGATAACTTTGCCACTTTGTTTGACGTCATCTACGAACTCTTGGTCTTCTTCTGCCCTTGCTTCCTCCTGTTTAATCGTCCCATATAAATCATAATCCTCATCACCAGAGCTAGCACCATCAGAATCCTCCCAACAATCGAATATCTCCGAGTCTTCCTCGGTCTCCATGCCAGACATGGCGGAATTTTGTTCATATATAAAACTGTTTCTAGTGTCAAAGTCGCGCTTTTGATCCGCCCATGGTCGTTTTTTAGGGTTTCCAAGCATTACATTATCATAACGTGCTGATATCTCTGAAATCGATACACACAACCTACAAGTCTTTCCTTTATATTGTTCCAAAAACACCTTCAAATCATCGTTGCTACTAACGACAGGAGGGCGACTTTCAGTGGGTAAGTTAGACAATACCTTCTTTGGATACATGTAAGTCAACTCGATTTGATACCTTTTCTTACTGACTCCAAACTGCTCATACATTGTTTGACAGAATTGGTTGAAACATGTGTTTCCATCAACATCAACTTCTACAATTCCTCTGGCATCAGCATAAAACAACCACTTGTTGTCTTCAAACGTCCATTCTCCAGAAATAAGATGCACTTGTACCATGTTTTTAGTAAAAAGTTTGAAGTAAAAAAAATGAATAAGATGGCTAAGTTTCTTCGTCGAAGGTGGGGAAGAAAAGGGTATAAGGGAAACCAAAACGACAAAAGACAGTTATCTAAACGTGCAATTGAGCTAAATATTTCGATTTTTAGAGGAAATATTTAGTTTTCTTAAATATCTCCAAAAATCGCGGAAATATGGCAACTGAATTTTCGAGCTTTCAAAAATCTGCAACACTGTATTGTAACCTAAATTTAAAACAAATCTGCAACAAAGGGTACAAATCTGCAGCATTACGCATAACTCTGTAACAAATGGTGCTAACACAGTAATTTTCAAAATCAATTTTATGTGTTGCAGATTTATTTAATCCGCAACACATAAAACAAATCTGGAGTACTAATATCCCGATTTATAAAAAAATCTGGAAAACAAATCCGGAGCGACTCAAAAATCAGTAACACATGAAATGACACGTCAGCAAAATAGCGAATAATCTGGAACATTAAGGAATAAATCTGCAACACATATGAAAATCTGCAACACTATGTGATAATATAGTAATTTTTGAAACGTTTTTTGCGTGTTACAGATTTATTAAATCCGTAACAAAGAAAATAAATCTACAACAAGATGATGCGGATTTGTTTAAAGCAGATATAAATCTGGAAAAAAATAAATCCTAAACAAGGAATGCGGATTTGTTCAAAAAATACTTGCGGATTTATTTTTAAAACGCGGTGGCATTTTCGTAAATAAGTGGATTTCGGTCTGACGTGGAAAAAAAACTTAATGGCAATTCTGTTATATGTTTTTTCCTAACAAGGACAAATAAGGGTATCATTGTCCAAAAATTAAACATTTTCCTAACAAAAAAAAAACAGATGCTACTATAGTAATTTCCCTATGTTTTTGTGCTAGTATAGTTAATTTTCCTAATATAAATTGTCTAAGATATTATGCCAGTGAAAATAAATATTTATTAGGTTAGTATAACAATAAAATAAACTACATCTTATCTTTCTAAAAAATAAACTAACATCCAATGAAATTTTTTGCCTAGAGAATTTCCAATGCCTTCTTCTCCCGAACTATCCACATCCCCTGTTACCTTTTGATTTTTCTATATAAGCTTTGCCCATTAATCAAGTTGTTGTTGATTGGATTCTTCTTCAACAGAGAAGGACAAATGGAAATTATCATGTTGCTTTAGCAGTTCATCCTTCTTCACCCATCATCCACAAAAGACAAATCAAATACTTTCAGAGTTAGAAAATCCAAATCAAAAACAGAACCATGGGGATAATAATTAGAGCACTCTAAAGCACTAACGATAAATTAGAAAAGCCAAGCTAAAAACAGAACCATGAAACTGAGTTCAGTTCATCAAAATCTAATAATTTTATGAAGAATGTTGGAAAAAGATTCATTGTTACTTATGCATCTCTAAGACAGCTGATAAAAAAATACAATTCAACCTAATTACTTGTTCTGAAATAAAATTTATTGCTAAAGAAACATAAACGCACATAGACAATTGGTAAATTTGATATGAACGATTAGCTAGCGTAGTTAACAAATATTTCTATTTGCAAAAAAAAGAATATATATATATATATATATATATATATATATATTTCTAAACTTTAGTTGTAGATTCAAGGTTTATACTCCACGATTCTTTAACTCCTCAAACCTACATATTAAAAATGTAAAAACAAACACTAACATAAATCCTATACATTAAATCTATACTAAAACACTAAAAATTTCTTCTCTGTCACACGTCTCTTTCTTCAAAATTATTCTTCTTCTCAAGCTACTTATGTTTAACCTATTGAAAACATAAAATATTTAAATATAAACATAAATTGAACCATGATAATGATAAGAAATAAATATGTTTTCGTAATCAATACATTATTCGGACTATCGGGACTGAATCTTATATGGTATTCAAAAGAGTATTCACCAAATCCATTCTTTACCACCAAATCCTTGTCTATAATAGTAGACAACAAATATTTGGACTATAGGTTTATTGGGACAAACGGGACATGTGATGTGAACTAACAACGTTTTGGCAACAACATTAAATCGGACTTTTAGATCTCACGCTCCTTTTATATAAAATCCCAAACGTTTGTTAGTTCACATCACATCATTAAACCTTAGCTTTGTGATAACCGAGCTTCTTCTTTGATGGGACCAAACGAACAAAACAGAATTGAAAAACCAAAAACATAGAAATCCTTTCAAAATCAACACGAAGAATAAAGTAATAAAATTGACAACAGATCATTTGACCAAAACTTTGATGATCCGGAAGAAAACTTACATGGCCAATGCTCCCGGGGGAGTTACTACCTGGGAGAAGTCCAAGCGTGTACATGGTGGAGGACTTATGGGGGTTCGTGGATCACGTGTTGATCTTCCCTCCCGGTTTTGGCTGGCGAGCTCTTCAAGACGGGCGTTAATGCGCCGTTCCTGTTCATCGAGCTGCGCGGCCAGAGAACAGTTTGCGATCTCTTGGGCCCGTGCACTTGCCTCGTTGTTTCTCGTTCGGTTTACCAACAGGCTTAACATCGAACGGATTTCAGCAAGGTCATCTGGGCCTTGTCGCTGTGGAGCAGAAGGCAGAGGCGAATTAGGTCTGGTTATTCCAGATCCTCCTCTTGAGGTGGGGGCGGAAATGGAATCATTCCTCATCCACACCCAGTTTCTGCTCAGATCGTTAGTTCCTGACAAAACATTTGTCGGAGTCTAGCTCATCGCGATCGTTTGAGCGACTGAGTCGGGTGGTGCCGAAGTCGTGGAGACTGAGGCAGAGCTCGTCAACACGCCATCGGTCTGACCCATGATTCTTACCCCGGTGGTGTTCTGAGGAACGTTGTCGACCGTTTGAGGGTGGTCGACTGGTGGTGTGGCGCTGGGAGAGCCAGATTGGTCAGGGTTCATCTCGATCTATCGGATCTAGGATCTGATTCTTAAGACAGGAAAAACTATAGATAGTCCCCACAGTCGGCGCCAAATGTGAGATCTGAGATTCACACCAAGAATTTGTAATCGTGGATTTGGACTTTTGTATATAGAAATGGTATAGATTTCCTATGAATCAAAGACTTTATTGAGATTGGTCGTCGAGATAGAACAAACACAATCGAAAAGAGAGTACAAAGTATGATGATCGAGTTATCTAGTCTAAGTGTTCTTAGCTATGGTTTGAATGTCTCGAATGAATCGCCACTTCTCCTTTAAATACTCTCGACTCTTATCTTCTTGTTCCGATATTTTGGCCTCGCCGTCATAACGATCTCCGAGATTTGCGGCAATCAGTTGAACCGACGAAGACCGGGTTGCTCTATCTCCACATCGTCTCCTGCCGAGCTCGAGCTCGATCGCCTCTCACTTCGGCATTGCTTAGGCCTTGTCAAGAGGTCGATCGTATGGGCCCAACGAAGGATAACGGTCGGTCTCTCTCTGTCTTGATTTTGGAGCGGGCTCATAACTATGGGCCTTCGTTTTATTTGTTAATGGACCGGATTTCCTAGAGGGAAATCCAGTACCAACACTCTTCTTCTCCCATTCTTTGGATTCCAACAAGAAGTGGGTAACCTCGAAAGAGTTCAATCCTTCTCTTTACGTTCCTTCCATATTCCGTTGGGCTTTGAGATCTATTTCCACGGTCTTTTCTCTTAGTATTCGAGATGAATTCCCGTTAAGGGGGGGGAGAATTGTAATGGCCCAAACTTATGATTTGGGCTTATTTTTAGTTTCTCCCTCCCAAAGCTCAAAAGCCCATCACTTAACCTAGGGTTTTCATTTCCCTTCCTATAAATAGAGGAGCCACCTAAGGAGAAGAGGCAAAAAGAGATCGATGGCGAAGCCCTCCCGAAGCCGTAGCCCAGCCGTGATATGCTGTCGACAGCCACCGTCCTCCACCGTCGTCACCTCCATCCTCTGATCTCTCTTCTTCGTGTCTTCTCTTTGCTCTTCTTCCTATTAAGTGAATCTATAGATATTCTTAGATCCTCCTTTTCTTTTGCTCATATTGCTTTTTGAGTCCTTGTGGTGTTAGATCAGGGATTTAATCTCGCTTATTCGATTTTTCACTTTTCCGAATGCAGATCTAGGATTGAGACAATTCTAGTCGTCAGATTGATTCGCGTTTTTCCATTGTTCTGTAAGGATCCTCTTACCGCACAATATGTCGTTGAAATCTCTCGATCTCTGCTTTCCAAAAAGGTAAAAATCGCCCAATTCCGACCTACTGTTGGAAGTTATGATCTGTTTTGTAAAACGTGTATGTTCATGATGGATATGTGATTAGTCTTTATTTTTCTGTATTTTGAGTTGGGCAGACGGTTTCCGCTTAACCCGAATCTTCGCACGAACTTAATAAACTCATATATATAGCTCTCGGTTCAGGCAGAATCAATCTATAGCATTAGATCATGGAGAGTCGTGTTTCTCTTCCGCGATCTCGATCGTAGTGCGTTTGTGTTCGTCTGCGGTTCATCTTCCTCGTCAGCCAAGTCTAAAGTGAGGACCGATCGTGATCTCTACCTTAATCTATCTCAATACCAAGACGTGAGTCCTTTGTTAATATCGTCTTCCTTAGGTAGTGTAGATCGTTGTTGAATTGCGGTAATGCGTTTGAAAGAACCTAGAATCATAGGATATCACTTAAGTCCAAAAATGTTGTTTGGCCGATGGTCTTGTTTGAGCATGTCGCGGATTCAAGTCCCTAAGTGTTGTGCGGGTTCAAATCCGAGTTGGTGTGAGGGTTTAGAAGATATATAAGACACTGTACGTTGAATATTTATCTTTTTGAAAAATAACGTTACTATGATCTTTTATATTGTTATTTTTTATTTGTCATAGTTATAATACACGTTTGATTCTTTATTTATTTATTAATTTTTGTTAACTTTTGATTATTCTATTTTAGCTATGGATTCTCCATAAATAATATTATAGAGTTATATTGTAGTTCATACAGGCTTTAATTATGCTGCCACTAAACGTATGAACTAAACAAATGCATTACGCTGTAGATTCATTTTGGCACAAATCGCATTAATTAATAGCACAAAAAACATGACTTGTCAAAAATATAGCACCAAGGAAAAAAAATTATAAAAATAGCACAAAAACATGTTTTGTCATTAAATTAGCCCTAACCCTAAATCTTAACTACTAAACCCTAAGCCCTAAATACTAAACCCTATCCTTGAATAATAAACCCTAAACCCTAAATACTAAACCCTAAACCATAAATAATAAACCCTAAACTCTAAATAATTAACTTTAAACCCTAAATTATATAATGCTATAAAAATCTTTATAATTAAAATAATGCTAAAAATATGAATTATTTTCCTTGATGCTATATTTATGATAAGGTATGTTTTTGTGTTATTTTATGACTTTTCTCTTCATTTTGGCACATCATTACTGGTAACAACAATATTCTCTTAGTTTTTAAATATTTTCTCTATTCAAAAACATGTCGTCGAGATGTAAAGATTAGTTCACTTTAGTTTTCAAAATCTTGAATTTCCTCACCTCTCTTTTCTATTTTTGCTTTTTTATGTTTTTCTATTTAAATTATTTTCTTTGTACACTCACACGTTAAGAATATGTTGTTAGTTAAGGCTTCTCCAGTATATATATATATATATATATATATATTTATTAATAATCCAATGCATGCTTATTGATGTATAAATATCATTAAGCTCTTGTGTAAACCACAAACCACACTTCCCACTCTGATCAACATATCAACTCAAACCCTTCTCAAAAGCCCTTTCTTACAACCCAGGAAACCTTTTCGGAAACCCTAAAACAGAGCCTCGAGATAAAAATGGCGACGATGGCCGAAATATGGACTAACACAGGCTCTGCTCTAGCAACCCTAATGTTCATATACACAATCTTCAAGCAAACCTTCCCTAACTTCGGAGACAACCTCGAGCCATTCATTCAACGCCTCATCGGTCTATTCGACCCTTACATCCAAATAACATTCTTTGAATACACCGGGCAGAACTTCAAGCGAAGCGTGGCCTACGATGGTATCAAGAATTATCTCAGCAAAGACTCCTCTGCTCGAGCCAAAAGGCTCAAGGCCAACACCGTCAAAGGAAGCAAATCTCTTGTGCTTAGCATGGATGATTACGAGGAGATCACTGACGATTTCGAGGGCATCAAGGTTTGGTGGCAGTCGAATAAGGAAGAAACCAGGAAGGAGTCTATATCGTTTTACCCTGACGCTAATGAGAAGAGATATTACATGCTCAAATTCCATAGACGTGACCGGGAAGTAATTATAGAGAAGTATATAAACCATGTTATTCGCGAGGGGAAGACTATAAAGATGAAGAACAGAGAGAGGAAGATTTATTCAAGGGATTTATGGCAAAAGTAACACTTTTTCTCATGGCATTTACAAAAGTAACACTTTTGAGTTTGTATTTGATGGAGTGACACTTTTTTACTGTTATATTAATGGAAACTCAATTTTGTCCCCAAATGTATTTCACACTCTATTTATGGGCGCGTGAGAGAATGCAGTGTTTTACAAATTCATTTTCTTTTCTTTTTGGAAAAAATTGATTCCCCAATTTTATTTTTCTCTTTAACAAATTAGTTAAATAAAAGTATCAATTCGTCTCCTCGAGGCTACGAACAAAGGTTTCACGGAGACGACCCTCCTCCGAATCTTCACCGAGGAAGATGAAATCAATCGCCGATATAATGGAGACATTTGTTCCCGTCGTTGGACAGGGACAAGATGACAGCTACGATGACATCACTTGCGAGTTGCGAGAAATGCGACTCCGGAGAAAGAGACGATGAGCTTCTTTTCTGTGAGAAATGCGATAGAGGGTTTCACATGAAATGCCTTCGACCGATCGTCGTTCGTGTCCCCATTGGACCATGGGTCTGTGTCGATTGTTCCGACAAACGACTTGTAAGAAGTAGGGATTTTTTTGTCTGCTTGAAAAAAATCTGTCAAAATCCCTTACTTTCGTCTGTTCTCATTATTCAATTTTAATCGCTTGTTCTATTACGAAATGAGAGAAAGAGTTTGTTGAAGATTTCGTATATTGAACTTAACGTTAATCTCTGTACAATTGGGTATTATATACAAATATAGTTAACCAACTAAACCGGCCAATAATCAAGACTAATTAATCTATCTCAATAGTCCCCCTCAAGATGTGCCAAAGATGTTTTGAAGGCTCATCTTGGACATAAGATGTATGAATTGATGAGGGAACGAGGGCTTAGTGAGCATATCAGCCACTTGATCTTCAGTCCGCACATGAAGCATTTTGATAAGCCCTTTGTCTAGCTTTTCACGCACGGTATGGCAATCCACCTCAATATGTTTGGTGCGCTCGTGAAAGACCGGATTTGTTGCAATGTATATGGCTGCAGTACTGTCAGAAAACAGGATGGGTACTGAGCCTGTAGAGACCTTCAAGTCTTTAAGCAGAGTCGTGAGCCACATCATCTCACAAGATGCCAAAGCAAGAGCTCTGTATTCAGCCTCTGCTGAAGATCTAGAAACAGTAGGCTGCTTCTTGGAACGCCAAGGGATAAGAGAAGATCCCAAGAACATAGTAAAACCAGTTGTGGAACGCCTACTATCTTGACAAGCAGCCCAATCAGAATCAGCAAAGCCTTTCAATACTAAGTCTGATTCAGAGGAATAAAAGAGACCTTGTCCAACAGTCCCTTTTATATATTGTAGTACCTTGTACACAGCATTGAGGTGAGAAGTTCGTGGAGCTTGGGAATACTGACAAAGCTTGTTCACCGCAAAGGTAATACCAGGCCTTGTGATGGTCAGATACATCAATTTCCCTACCAAGCGACGATACAACTCACGATCTTCCAGCAAATCTCCATCAGACTTAGACATTTTTAAGTTTGGAATCATAGGAATGGAAGAAGGTTTGCAGGCCAACATACCAGCAGTAGTCAAAAGCTCCAAAGCATACTTGCGTTGACATAAAGAGATGCCTGCAATGGTCCTAGCAACCTCCAAACCCAAGAAATACTTCAGTGGACCAAGTTCTCGAAGCTTAAAGCTCTGTTTCAAAGCAGCAGTGAGAGCAGTAGCTGCTAGTTCAGTAGTACTAGCTATCACAATGTCATCAACATAGACTAATACTGCCATGAACTCTGAACCACACTGCTTCACAAATAAAGTATGATCACCATGACCTTTAGAAAAGCCTAACCGGATCAAAGAATCAGAAAACTTTTGATACCACTGTCTTGAGGCCTGCTTGAGTCCGTATATGGATTTCCTGAGACGACAAACAACATTCTTAGGCAAAGAGTGAAGGAATTTCTAGCAGTTCTAATCAGGATTAGCAACCCTAGTCTGAATTCCGAGCCTAGGATCTAAGGTTCATGTAATTGAATCTAACAGATCTCGAGATTACCTGATGAATATGCAGCGGAAGTGTTTGCAGATAATCGAGATCACGAAGCGCCTCAAGTGCTGCGCCTCTACTGGTATCCACACGCACACAAACTGGACCGCAGGGATGCTAGTGCCTTACAGAGATCTAATCTCCAGAGAGGTCTGTTTTTGTGTTCTGGTGGCTGTAAATTAGGTTAGGGACGAGTTTAGGTCGACCATATATCTTATATATGTCGGCTTAAACCACAACGGAATTAACCAACGATTAAACCGAATTAATCTGATTAATCCGCGAGTGTATCGATCGATGCACTAACTGCAACGATCGACACTCCCCAGAACATTGATATCGAATGCATATCAAATATGCATTCATTGGATCATTACATTAATGATCAACCTCGTCTATGACGCCCAGTTTGCTTAGGTGTGTGACCCTGTAGGATCATATAACACTAGCAATGAGTTCTCAACTCATTGATCATAAGTGGCTTCTAGCAAAGCGTTATGACTACCTAGTGTTATGTGATTGTCTCATCTCGACTATACGACTTTCACTTAGAGCAAGTACAATAGATTTCAGGACATTCTCAACAATCTCCCACTTGTACTGGAATCATCTATTCCTTTAATTCCTTTGTAGCTATATCTCAATCTAGCATAAGGCAAGCACTGTGTCATCCTTATTCAACCAGATTACGTTTATCGAATCCCGATTTGTACTGATGAAAAACAAACGACTGACAATCACCTCGTTTGAGCGCGGCCACGCATTTCCAGTATCAAATCTTCGATAGGCCCAGAGATATTTAACTCCTGTTATATAGGAGGTACAAATCCCATCTTGTTCCATCCATGTCTCTTTCATATTTCATGATACGCCTAATCAGTGTCTTTATAATCACCAGTTACGGCTGACGTTTGACAAAGTCAAGACGAACCAATCAATATGAGAGAGGACATGATGAACTCAGGTCTAAGAACTACTCTCTTTAGTCGTAATGAGAAACTCTTATGACACTCATATAACATCTTGTAGAGTTCTCATTAACGGGTCAAGTCCGATCATGTGTTCTCTAACACATATCTATGTGATTGACTTTAATACACTTATTAAATGACTCCATGAAACGTAGTCATCAGTCACCTCACATACTAGTCTCACGTGGTTGTTAATGTCCCACGTTAACAACCTCGACTAGGGACCATTATAATTTATGTCATTTATTGCTTACAGGGTTTCATGATCAAGTCACATACTTGATGGCCTATAAAATGTCATAAATTACTTTGGGACAATATACATATATTTAATTAACACAATTAAATAATGCTGAAACAATTTCATTAAAATAACATAACTATTATGTCTTTGTGAACATCATGTCATAACAAAAACAAATACAACTCCCACTGAAATCAAGATCATATCTTAAGATATCTAATGCCTACAGCAGTTGTATGAAACTCATGCTTAGGCCTTGGGAGGGTCTTGGTCAGTGGATCAGCAACATTCTCATCCGTAGGGACTCTGCTGATCTTCACATCTCCTCTATTCACAATATCACGGATAAGGTGATATCTCCTTTCTATGTGTTTGGATTTCTGGTGTGATCTAGGTTCCTTTGCTTGCGCAATGGCTCCATTGTTGTCACAATACAAAGCCACTGGCTCAGAAATGCTAGGAATCACACCAAGTTCAGTGATGAACTTCTTGATCCAAACAGCCTCCTTTGCCGCTTCAGAAGCAGCGAGGTACTCAGCTTCAGTTGTGGAGTCTGCTACAGTGTCCTGCTTGGAACTCTTCCAGCTGACTGCACCGCCATTCATGCAGAAGATGTAACCAGATAGCGATCGGAAATCATCTTTGTCTGTCTGGAAACTTGCGTCTGTGTAACCACTTACTACCAGCTCATCACTTCCTCCATACACCAAGAATTTATCTTTAGTATTTCTCAAATACTTCAGAATATTCTTGACTGCTGTCCAGTGACTTTCACCTGGATCCGATTGGTATCTGCTCGTCATGCTTAAAGCACAAGCAACATCTGGACGAGTACAGAGCATAGCATACATGATGGATCCCAACGCCGAGGCCTAGGTAATCCGACTCATGCGATCTCGCTCAGCAGGTGTCTCAGGACACTGCTTCTTGCTGAGACTTACGCCATAAGACATTGGTATGAAGCCCTTCTTGGAATCTTGCATTCTGAACCTGTGTAAGACCTTATCGATATAAGTGTCTTGACACAGTCCAATTAACTTGTTTGATCTATCTCTATAGATTCTTATTCCAAGAATATACGCGGCTTCTCCCATGTCTTTCATTGAAAAACAACTTCTGAGCCAAGTCTTAACAGACTGTAACAACGGAACGTCATTTCCGAGAAGAAGTATGTCATCTACATACAACACGAGAAATGCAACTGCGCTCCCACTAGTCTTCTTGTAAACACATGGTTCTTCTTCGCTTCTGATGAAATCAAACTTTTTGACTGCTTCATCAAAACGAAGATTCCAACTCCGAGATGCTTGCTTCAATCCATAAATGGATCGATGAAGTTTGCATACTTTCCTAGCTGCATTTGGATCGATGAAACCTTCGGGTTGTGTCATGTACACATCCTCTTCCAGAATTCCATTAAGGAAAGCTGTTTTCACGTCCATTTGCCAGATCTCATAATCATAATGAGCAGCTGTTGCTAGGAGAATCCGAATGGATTTAAGCATGGCGACAGGTGAATAGGTTTCTTCATAGTCAATACCATGAATTTGTTTGAAACCTTTTGCCACTAGCCTTGCTTTATATATCTGAATATTTCCATCCACATCAATTTTCTTCTTGAAAATCCATTTACACTCAATGGGTCTTGCACCATCGGGTAAATCAACCAAAGTCCATACTTGGTTCTGTGTCATGGATCCCATTTCGGATCCAGCGGCTTTCAGCCACTTTGCGGAGTCAGGGCTCATCATTGCTTCTTCGAAATTCACTGGTTCGTCATTGTCAATGATTAACAAATCATAACAATTGGTTACGAGAAATCCATATCTCTCGGGTTCGTGACGGATCCTTTCGGATCGGCGAATTTCAGGCTCCACAGGCGCCGTCTCTACAACTCTTTGTAGATCCAACTGTTGCTCTTCCTCTACGGGTTGAGCATTTTCCTGCGGTTCTCGAACTTCTTCGAGTTGTACTTTACTCCCACTGTTTCTCTTGGAAAGAAACTCTCTCTCAAGAAAAACGCAGTTCCGAGCAACAAACACTTTGTTCTCGGATTGGTTGTAAAAGTAGTATGCCTTGGTTTCCTTAGGATAACCAACGAAGTAGCATTTATCAGATTTGGGCTCGAGCTTATCTGTAATTAATCTCTTAACATAAGTTTCACAACCCCAAATCTTCTTTCAACCACTGAGTTTTGCTCAGGTGTTTCTGGACATGAGTGAAACGCAACAATTCCTTTTGTCTTGTAAAATTCAGTAAATTTCAGTTCCTGAGCATTATCTGATCTTACTGATTTAACCTTCACATTAAACTGATTCTCAACTTGTGTGATGAAAGCAGGAAACACTGAGAGTACTTCATTTTTAGTCTTGAGTAAGTAAACCCATGTTGCCCTGGAATGATCATCAACTATAGTTAAGAAATATTTATATCCTTCAACTGTTTCCACTGAAAAAGGTCCCCAAAGATCAATGTGTAACAGCTCAAAAGTAGACTGACATATGTTGTTTTCAGATAGAAATGACAGCTTCTTTTGTTTGGCAAGAAGACAAACATCACAATAAGCTGCTCCTTTATTCTTCTGTTTTGTAGTTCCCAAACTGTCTGAGATAGAATCCAGTCTTGAGAATGACGGGTGACCAAGCCTTCTGTGCCAAACACTGAGATCCACCACTGCATTGATAGAGATTGGAGGAGGATGAGTATCAAGCACATAGAGCTTCCCAAGTCGCCTACCATGTCCAATCGTCAACTCCTTGATAGGATCCTGTATTTCACAACAAGCTGGATCAAATATCACTCGAGAGCCAAGATCAATCGTCAAAGAACTGATACTAATTAGATTCAACCGGAATTCAGGAATGAACAAAACATTTGTAAGTGTAATGTCTTTGTTCAACTGAATACTTCCCACTCCACTGATCTGCACTTTTGGTCCTGTTGGTAGGTTCACATAACTGATGATAGATGTATCAAGAGACACAAAAAGAGTTCTATCATAAGCTACATGATGCGTTGCACCATAGTCAATAATCCAACTTGTACTTGACAATGTATGTTGTGCAATAGCCAATATCCCAACAAAAGAGTAAGTTGTGGGTGAGAAGAAGATACCAGTGTGATCAAGAGCATTCTGAGAGGTACTAGCATCAGTGGGACGATGAGCAGATGGAACCTGAAGCTTAGTGCTGAACAAGGCAATAAGATTATGTATCTGATCTTTGGACAGATTACCAATAGTCTCTTCAAGACTGGTTGGAGAAGGTGTTTTCATAGAGGTCAAAGCAACCTGAGCAGCAACAGGTTGAGATTTCTGAGACTTATCAGTTGCTTTGCCTTTAGGAGTGAAACCTGGGGGAAAACCATGTTTCTTATAACAGCGTTCTGCAATATGCCCAACTCTATTGCAGAAAGAACAGATTGGACGACCTTTATTAGGTCCATTCTGGACATAGCAAACCACTTCAGACATTGCAGTTGTTGAATTAACTTCTGAGACCTGAAAAGCAGCTGGTGGAGAAACAACATTGGAGAATCCACGTTGGCTGTCATCCTGATCCAGAAGATTGTACACCTCAACCAAGCTAGGTAGAGCCTTCTTTGCTATGATCTGACGACGAACAATAGCATAAGACTCGTTTAATCCAGCAAGGAATTTGACTGTTTTAGCTCTCTATACCTTCTGTTGCAGACGAAGAGCTTTACCACAAGTGCATGGATCATCTAACTCCTCTGTACTATCCAACTGATCCCATAGAGTTTTCAGCTGAGTATAGTAATCTGAAAGAGAGAGTGTTCCTTGGCGAAGATCCTGAATCTCTTGAGTCAGATTAAATGTGCGTGGTAAATTAGTCATATGGAAACGACCAAATAAATCACGCCAAATATCAGCAGCATCATTGATCTTAAGAATACTGCGATAAATCTTTGGAGAAACAGAATTCAACAACCAAGCTTTGACCATACTGTTGCATCTAGACCATACACGAAAACTACCATCTGAGATAGCAAAACGAGGCAGTGTTCCATCTATGAAATCCATTTTGTTCTTAGCATCTAAAGCAATACGTATAGCAGCACTCCATTCCTCATAATTAGCTCCATCAAGTTGAATAGAGACTATAGATAAACCTGGATGATCGCCGCTATGCATAAAGAACGGAGACTGATTCGGATCGTTAAACGGTGATGTGATAGCACCTCCCGAAGCTCCGGTAACCGTAGAATTTGGATCCGGAGGAGGATCGGGAGACGATTGAGCACCTTTAGATCGCGACGGCTTCCGAATAGCTGAGCTCGCCGAAGCTTTCGAGCGAGTTGATTTCCGAGGGATTCTGGTTCCATACACCATTGAGAAGAATGATCTGATGACGGAGAAGACGAATCGGAGCTCGGAAAAGAAGGATCGGATCGAAATCACAACAAATCTGAGCTTGATGGCTCTGATACCATATTACGAAATGAGAGAAAGAGTTTGTTGAAGATTTCGTATATTGAACTTAACGTTAATCTCTGTACAATTGGGTATTATATACAAATATAGTTAACCAACTAAACCGGCCAATAACCAAGACTAATTAATCTATCTCAATATGTTCAACCTCGAAATCGTTATTGAATCACAAATCTATCATATTTCATCATCAAAAACGATTATTGATGCTAAAATGAAGCAATCACGGAGAAAAATGTTATAAATGGTGAAAACGGCGAAACGTCTGAGAAAAGGGTGAACTAGGGGAAGAAGATGAAGCCAAAATTACTATTGTACCCTTCACTAAGGAAAAGTTAAAAAAAAAAATGCACAGTTTTTTGTCGAACCTGTGAGCAATTGGGGGATTAATGCATTCTACTACCCTACATCAATTATTACGGTTAAACTCCCATCAAACAATTTAAATAGTACCTAGACGTTTTTCAAAAAAACAAACTAAATTTCCAACCAACTTTGCTTTATTGTTTTATGTCAAATTATTAATATTTAAACATATATTATTAACTGTTGCCAAAAAACATATATTATTAATTAATTCTAAAATTAGGCTCCGACTAATCCCCGCATAATCCCCAACTTTTTGTTAGACGCTAGGTCCAATCTAACTGTCTGACTAAAGCCTAGCGCGTATTCGAACAAAGATTTAATGTTATTTCAGAAGAAGATTTTGCATTTCTTTCGGATAGCAATTTGATCAAATGGAGAATTTTTGTTTTAGGCCGTAATATGCCTTTACTTCTTATAAGCTCTCTCACGACTCATATCAGGTGTAACCGTTACTAATGCACGTAAAAGCATTCACATTTTCATCTTAGGCTTGTACACAATTTCAGTTATCAGTTGTTGGTACTTGATAAGTAATATACTAAAATGTTTCAATAGGAATTGGCCATGTTCTGTTGGTGGGAGTATAGGTTGGTTGTTCGTTTTTCAATCTCTTGTGTTAGAGTGTAGATGCAAGTGTCTGACAAACTAACATAGCCGCAATAGTGGATTCATTTGGAAATCCTTGTGACTAGTTCTTCTACCTTTGAAACATGACTATGCATATTGTGTCTCTTCATGCTCTGTCTGAATACTCAATCTTTTGGAAATTGCGTACTGAAGTGAGCAAACAACGAGATTCTAGAACAAGAAGCACATTCTAATACTTTAACGAATATCCGAAATACTTAAGTTTAGATATTTCGGGTATTGAGTAATATATTAACACAAACTTGAACGAATATCCGAAATAATCCGAAATTTTACCTAATTATAAGTACTTATGGTAGTTTCAAGTATTTCCTGATCCTTTTGAATATTTATTCGAGTTTTGAGATTTTTTTTTGAAATTTCAGATACCCAAACCCGATAAATCCGAACCGAATCTGACACTATATATAAAAATATCCAAACAAGGTATAAAGCCCTAAACCCAATGGTCATGTGAACGTATGATACGTTCATATCAAACGTATATACGTTTGATATATGAACGTATATACGTTCATAGACATATTACGTTTATATCATCATATATAAGTTCATAAAAATAACAATTCTTGGGTACACTCCTAGGAGTAAAACCATTTGTTCAATCCCTATTTCTAACCAATCAAATAATTACACATAAAAAAAATTAAAAACTAAAAAAAAATTAAAAACCCTGTACCCCTAAACCATAATGTAAAAACTTAAAAAAATTAAAATAAAAACTAAACTTTAGTCCCTAAACCCTAATTCCCAAATCCTAAACCCCATAGGATATAAACCCTAAACCCTAACCCCCAAAGAGCCCAAACCCTAAACCCTAAACTTTAAACCCTAAACTCCAAAGGATTTAAACCCTAATCTCTAAACCCAAACCTTAAAGGACTAAAACCCTAAACTCTAATTCCTGAACCCTAAACCACAATTTTTAAACCCTAAACCATGATTTCTAAACCCTAAACCATAATTCCTAAACCCTAAAATAAATGGGACTTATTAGTGTATTATAGATGAATATATTCTTATTCATTATTATATATGTATATTTTTATTTATTTATATGCAAAGACAAGATTGTATTTTATACTATTTTTAGTTTGGAAGTTTTAATTTTGTGAGAACAACAATATATATGGGAAACTGGAAATATGTATATTTTTTTTTGAAGGATAAGAGGTTTAACGATGTAAGTCCGTAAAAACGATTTTTGTGAGAACAACATTTAGAGGTTTATGCATTCATATCTTCGGTTCATACGTTTCCATGATGGTTTAGTTAAAAATATTGAGGCTTTGCACCAGAAAAAGCCAGAGGTTTAATAAGAAGATATTAGCTCTAGTCGGGTGTAGCTACGGCCGCTCTTCATAATCACACAACAAGAGCGATTGGAACTCAGTGGTGGAGCCGAGTCAGAAACAAGTTAAATCCGAATAAGCTATTCGAGAGAAAACATGGAAAACAAAGAATGTGGACTAAATCAAAACATTTATTTAAGCTCCTCTAACAACAAAATCGAAATCACAATCCCTACACATACCAATTTTTAGAATGAAAAAAACATAATGGTATGTGAACGTATTATAAATTCATATCAAATGCATGTACGTTCATATCAAATGCAAGTACGTTCATATCATCGTATATACATAGTTTGAGGGATCTATTCTATAGAGTTATACTTCATAATACGTGTGGTTTGATAAAAAAAAACAAATTATCTTGTAGCTAGCCAAAGTCACATTTCCTTTCAAAACTTTGCATCTCATCTCATATTGATGTACCAATTGCTGAAATTATATTCATTAGCTTGGAGTTATTAAATAAAGAGCGTGTGAGAAGTATTTCATGAACATTAAGATAGGATAACGTATGTGAAAAAAGTTATAATTAATCTGTGAACATATATACATGGATTCACCCTTAGGGTTTAGGATTTAAGGTTTAGGAATTAGGGTTTAGCCGCCAAAACAGAGTTCGATTGCCAGTTTTGCCGCCAGTTTTGGCTCATGCTCATGGTTCGCATATTTACACACTTCTTTGGATGGTTTTGTCAAAACGATTGAGTATTTGCACCATAAAAAGCTGGAGTTTTGACCACAAGATCTTAGCTCTAGTCGATGTAGTTATGGTTGCGCTTCATATCAAACGTATATACGTTCATAGAAAACATGTTACGTTCATATCATCATATATACGTTCATATCAAATGTATACGTTCATATCAAATGGGTGTACGTTCATAGAAGTTCATACCCGACATATATACATTCATATATATATATATATACATATTATAATGAATAAGAATATATAGACTTATTTTTGGGCACTTTCTTTTTCATCTCTACGTGTCATAATATACGAAAAGATAAAAAGATTAATAAAATTATACTTTAATGTTTGTCCATAATAAATCTATATTCTTAAATAATTAATTGAACCTATCCATGGTAACACAGCTTGATTAGATGATAAAACAATTAATGTAAATGTCTTAAACCCTAATGCATAAACCCTAAATTTCAAAGGGCCTAAACCCTAAACTCCAAACCCTAAATCCTAATCTCTAAACCCTAAATCCCAATTGGCTTAAACTATGAACGTTCATTTAAAGGTTTATACATTCATATCTTCGGTATGTACGTTCACACACTTCATATTTAGGTAGTTATACCCTAATATATAGATGAATAAAAATTATACATATATAATAATGAATAAAAGTATATAAACTTATTTATATTAAAGATATATATATATATATATATATATATATATATATATATATATTTGAACTCAAACTTGAACGAGTATCCGAAGTAATCCGAATTTTTACCTAAACCCTAAACCCCATATCAACATATATACGTTCATATCAAACGTATATACGTTCACAGATTAATTATAGCTTTCTCGACACACATCATCCTATCTTAAAACATTTGAGACGGATGATCCTACATAGGAATAAAATATTTTCGACATAGTAACATAGGTTCATATCCAACATATAGACGTTCATATAGTAATTTTTGTACGTTTATTTTTAAATTCTATCAAATTTTTTTTTTCATTTAACTTTTAAACATTCCTATATAATATCTAAAATATATATCTTGTTATTTAAATATCTCATCTAGTACATACAAAAAGAATTACACATAATCTCAGAAACCTATGTCAACACATTTTCGGATTTGCTTGGCTACCTATTAGACATCTATAAGAACATCTTAATGTGTTAAAAAAAATCACTAATATCAAGTATGGCTAGTTTCAAAATCTGTTTACGAAAGGAATAAAAAGGGTGAGGACGTATGATTCATGTCCGTCATTAGAATGGAGAATTAATGGTAATTTTATTTTCAAACTTAGTAGATTTATGTCAACATAGATAAAGATGTTTGTGGACTTATAAAAGTATAAATATAGTAATATGAACATATACATACCAATTTTAAAAATGAAGAAAACATAATGGTTATGTAAACGTATTATACTTTCATATCAAACATATATACGTTCATAGAACACGTATGTACGTTCACAAAACACGTATATACGTTCATTGAAGACATATTACGTTCATATCATCGTATATATGTTCATAAAAAACAATTATTAGGTTTCACCCTTAGGGGTGAAACCATTGGTTCAACCCCTATTTTCTAGTCAATCAAATGATTACAAATAATATAGTATTAAAAATAAATAAAACGTATGATAAGGAAGATATTTATTTTGTCGTGAAAAAAGAAAAAAATTAGTATAAATATGTTAGATTCATTTCATCATAGCTAAATATGTTTGTGGACGTATAAAAGTATAGATATATTAATATATATATATGTTTATAAATTTATGAAGTATATATTCAATGACATACCACTTTCTAGAATGAAGAAAATAAAATGGTCATGTGAACGTAATATGCGTTCACAGAATATTACGTTCACATAATCATATATACGTTCATATGAAAAATATACGTTTACAAATTAATTATAGCTTTCTCCACACACTTTATCCTATCCTACACAAGAATAAAATATTTTCTACATAGTAACATAGGTTCATATCCGATATATATACATTCATATAGTAATACTTGTACGTTTATAAGATGTAAATCTCAAGTTATTTGATGTTTTTTTATTTTTAGTAAAAAAATTAGTTTTCAAATTTTAAAAAACAAAGGTTAATTTTATAATTATAGAAGATTTTTATAATATTAAACAAATTCTCCCATTATAAAGAACACTTCTAGATAAAAAAAAAAAAGTTTTGTGTATTTTTATCTAAATATACATATATGTAAATTTATAATTAAATATGCAAAGAATATGTTGATATATGTTAGTCTAGTGGTCCAGTGCGTCTTTAGTGTCCTGTCGAGGCCCTGGTTCGACTCATCTTGCGAATCTAATTATTAAAAAAAAAACTAAAATCTAAATTTTAATTTCTAAATTCTAAACACTAAACCGTAATTTGAAAACCTAAAAATAAATAAAACTAAACCCTAATCCCTAAAACCAGTATGTAAATCTTGAAAAATAAAACCCTAAACCCTAATCTCTAAACCCCTAAACCCTAATTTAATAACTTTAAAAAATTAAAACTTAAACCCTAATCCTCAAAGGGCTTAAACCCTAAACCTAAATCCCAAAGGGCTTAAACCCTAAACCCTAAACCCTAATCCCTAAACCCAAACCTCAAGTGGCTTAAACCCTAAACCCCAAAGAATTTAAACCTAATTCTTAAACCTTAAACCCTAATTCCTTAATCCCTAAACCCTGAATCTGCAAAATATGACTACAATAGAAGTGAAAAAGGACATTCAAAACACCTTATTTATGTTGCAATTCATAACTGCAATACCTGCAAAATATGCAGCTGGTCTGAGTTTTGAATGCTCAAGAGAGCCTTGCAATGATATACATCCATTTCCAACTTTCTGTCCCACATAATTTCCTCAAACCATAAACAAACTTGTAAAACCGAGATCACAGCTTCTTCGAAACCTTGTTTCCCAAACCATCTCTTATCGAACCTAAAATTTTTCTTTCGATTTCTAGTCCCTGATTGTACTCTCGCTAGAACCGGGCGATGGTCCGAGCAGCAAATCTTCAAATACTCCACATTTGTGTGGAAAAATAGATAGTGCCATTTTTCATTTCCAACTGCCCTATCTAGGCGACATTTGACCTTTCCAGATCTACGTTTTCCCACCCAAGATAGGGAATTTCCTTTGTAGGGAAAGTCAATAATTCCGCAATTGTCAAGCATAGTGCGGAAAGGGATGAAAAAGGACTCGGCGCGACGTCGTCCACCTCTCTTTTCATGGTTACCTGTGATTTCGTTAAAGTCGCCTATCATAAGCCAAGCATTACGCCGATTAAGACTCATCCTCGTGAGTCTTTCCCATACTCTCTCTCGATGTTCTACCACAGGATCTCCGTAGACAAAGGTCATACAAATTTTATTTCCTTCAAAGGTAGATTCAACATCGATCATACGGTTATCTGAATATGATATGGTCACCTTCGGATCATCCATATAAAATAATGCTAAACCTCCACTTCTACCCTGCGGCTCAACCGTAAAAATGTGGTTATAACCAAAAGAACCTTGCAAATTTTGCAGAAAATAGCGTTTGTTCTTTGTTTCAGATAAAAATAAAAAGTATGGCCGAAAACATCGGTGTAGTTCTTCCAAATGTTCATTTGTAAGATCGGCTCCAACACCTTGACAAATCCACGCGATGATATTCATAGTGCTCGACAAAGATGTAAAAACAATAAATCTATGCTGATTGTTATAATAAAAACTCCTCAATAAGAAGGAAATCTGAGTGCATAGTGTATACGTTTGACACTAGCACCAAATTGTTTGGGAATTGATTAAGTGATTAAAACCCCCCAAAAAAAACACGATCACCTCAAGCAAGAGGGAATTTTATCAGCTCGGCATATTGAATACGATAACACTTGGTTTTCTTTTTTTCTTTTTCTTCCTTTTTTTGTGTGGCAGTGAAATAAAAATAATCTTGGCTATTGAAGATGCTTTAAAGTATATCTGAATATCTTAGCACTTGGCTAGAAATAAGGCAAAAGAAAGGGTGCAAGGGAGGCTGATTCGCTCTTTGTTCTGGCCTTAAGGATTCAGAACGTTGACATGCTTAAAAAAATTTTCCTTGGATCCGGTTCAAGAGCAGTAAGTTGCTAAGTTTGCTGCTCCTACCGTCGGGTTCGATTCAGAAAGAAGAACTTAGCAAAATGCTAGAAAAATAGATTATTGTTGGAAAAAGAGAACTGCTGCCGCAACCGGCTGAGATTGTAAGACGTTCCTCGTTTCCGGTGAAGTAGCTCTGCCGTTGGGCCGAGAAGCTTGAAAAGAGCTTGGGAGGTGTCGGTGGATTCGAAAGAAAGGATCTTAAGCAAAAATGGAGCTTCTCCGAAGCTTGATGCGGCGGAGCCGGAGTCCGGAAAACTAGATCCACCGGTTAACTTAGAGTATGAAGAGACTGACGGTGGCTTTAGCTTTGATGTTGTTTCACAACAGATAAAACACCCAAAAAACAGGGGAAATAAGATAAATGGTAGATCTGGAAACACGGCGGCGAAGCAATGTCTCGGAGAGAACACGAACTTGAAGCCAAGGATATGAGGGCCTAAAAGAAACAGTGAAACCTGATCTTCAGCTGCAGGTCAAGGAGGAGGAAGAGAGCCACTTCGGTCGAAGGTATGGATCTGGAGTCGGACAGTCGAAGAGGCCATCTCACCAAGTCCGTACACTCTCTCTCTCTCTCTCTCTCTCTCTCTCTCTCTCTCTCTCTCTCTCTCTCTCTCTCTCTCTCTCTCTCTCTCTCTCTCTCTCTCTCGTAGCAGATTCAAATTGAAATCCTTTGAATCTCCCTTCTTCGGTAGATCTGAAGCTCCATTCAAACCCGTCCCTCGCTTTTAAATTATTTAATTTTTAAATTAATCAGTCTACAATACTTTCACCACAAGCAGAAAAAAAAATGAGAGATGGAGAGAAAGAACATTGTCGACATTACACACCAGTAAGTGTCACTTGCTTTATGACACCAAAATAAAGTGTCAGTCTTCGCATAACAGAGACAATAAGTGTTACTGAACCCAATTGCTCTTTATTCAAATGGTTTGAGCGAGAATCAAGGAAACAAAATAAAATGGAATCATGTTGCGTTCGACCATCCCGCCACGTTTGATACTCTAGGTATGGACAAGAAGAAGAAGGACGAGATCAAAAGAGATCTGATCAAGTTCAGTAATGGCAAAGACTACTACAAGAAGATTGGGAAAGCTTGGAAGCGAGGGTATCTTTTGTATGGACCACCAGGGACTGGGAAATCAACAATGATTGCTGCAATGGCGAATTTCCTGGATTATGATGTGTATGATCTTGAGTTGACAACGGTGAGGGATAATACACAGCTAAGGAGGTTATTGATTGACACTTGGGCGAAATCAATTATTGTGATTGAAGATCTCGACTGTTCACTTAGTCTCACGGGACAAAGAAAGAAAACGGAAGAGGAAGATGGAGACCAGAAGAAAACCATTATGAAGAGGATGATGGAAAATGAAGATGAGAATACAGAGAGCAGAGTTACACTATCAGGGTTATTGAATTTCGTGGATGGGTTATGGTCAGCTTGTGGTGGCGAGAGGATCATTGTATTCACTACAAACTTTGTGGACAAGCTAGATCCGGCTTTAATTCGGAAAGGAAGAATGGATAAACATATAGAGTTGTCGTATTGCGGTTTCGAAGCGTTCAAGGTATTGGCCAAAAACTATTTGGATGTGGAGGAGAGTGAGCTTTTTGAGGAGATAAAGAGTTTGTTTGAGGATGAGGAAATCAAGATGACACCAGCAGATGTTGGGGAGAATCTGTTACCGAAATCTGCAGAGGAAGGATCAGAGACATGTTTGAAGCGTTTAATCAAAGCGTTAAAAGAGGAAACGAAGGAAGCGAAGAGAAAGGTCGAGGAAGAGGCGAAGATGAGGAAGAAAAAGAGAAAGCCGAGACAGCCGCCATTGAATTTGATTGAAATCATTGTTGTTGCTTTATATATAAGATAATCTCTATATTTATTACTCTCAAAGAATTGTACTCTCGTCCATTGTATGAATGACTTGTGTTCGATATCATAATAAAACTTACGTACAGCACAAGTAACAAAGCTGACGTGTACGGAGAAAAACCTAGCATTAAGAAAATTCTTATTTGTAAACAGTATATAAAAAGAAAAGCAATGGAACACTGGAATTAGTTATGAGAGCACGTACAGCCGTGTTACCTCCATTGGGGGTTTTTAAAAAGTTTTTTAATATTTTTTTTTAATAGATGCAAAAAAAAAAAAAAAATCAAAAAAAGGACCACTGATGTTACGCCACGTGGCAGCTACAGTATAAAAATCGACTCTTAAATAAGGACTTTTGGAACTCGTTTCTTAACTATTCATGTGAGACCTACAATAGTTTATTATTTTTTTCTTAAGAAACTTAGCTAAGAACCCTGCAATGTGGTTGCTTTGAGCAATCGGGTCTTTGGATTGGTTCGTAAAAGGATTCGAGTCAAACGGATATAAGAGTTAAAAATATATTTAAGGACCCGAGGTGTTGGAGTCGGTTTTAGCACCCCTCCAAATGGCCCATTCATATAATAAGATCAGTCCGAAATAGAAGGCATTTATTATGGATAATTACTATGTCGATGAAGATAAATGGCAATCTTCGAGGATAATCACAAAAGGAAAATATTTATTTTCTTTTGTGGAAGATATCTATTTCTTTTTAAGAAATATGACTTTTTATGCCGGCCTAAAACTTTATATAAGAGAATGAGGGCATTCAGGCTAAAATCATCAAAAAATCATAAGATAGAGATCGAGAACAACATCAAATATCATAAGATACAGAGAACTTCGAAAGTCGACCTAAATCTCGACATGAGAGGATGAGGGTATTCAGGCTACAAGAGATCGATCTATAGACGACTCTGTAAGCCGACCCAAACCTCGACATGAGAGAATGAAGGTATTCAGACTAAAGGAGATCGAAACACACAATACGATAAGTCGATCTATAGACGACTTAATCGTCATTCGACGAACTCTTTCAAGGAACCTAATTACATTTATTCCGATTCACCGGGACGCCAATTTAGCCCTAATTTCATCATCTCCGCCGAGCTAGGTTAAGAGACTTTGAAGAATCCCTTATTTAAACCCTAAAATTCTTGCTATCTTCGGATATGCAGAATTGAGATCTTACAATTGGCGCCGACTGTGGGGATTTCTTCAAAGATCTTTACACACCGTGCTAAACGATGATCGGCGTTCAAAAAAAAAAAAAAAAAAAAAGAAGCTTGAACATGGTCGTAGCTTGTGTCGTCAAAATCATTAAAGACGATCTTTCTCATTCCAAAAGCTAAGTCCTCTCTCTAAACATAATCGGGACTTATCAAAGATTAGATATTAAGATATTTTAGTTCAAGTTATACACTTGTGTTTTCAATTATTCTGTAGGAATTCTCAAGCCGCTTACGGGTTTCAACGACATAACCATACAACACCAATTGATCAATATACGGCACGATGACGAGACCAAAAATTTCAGTCAACAACATCTCTATTCAAGAAGAGATGGGCCTAAATAAGCCCACTTACCCTTCTTACGAATAAAACTTACCGACCTTCACATTAAAAATAGTGGGTCCCAAGCTCGTTATGCCGTCATCCTAAGGCCCATCCCGGACGTCACGTCGTCTTCAGCTTATCATCAGCTCGTTGTATCAAAGTTCACCAATACACCCCAATACATCATAAAACTCAAATTTGTCCGCTCGTCGAGGCTTGGATTCAGCACTGCTGGTTCCAATTTGAAGAACTCCAATTACAATTAGGAACACGTCCTCGCTTGATCCGCAAAAAGATCTCACAAAGTCGGCAAAAAAGACATGACGAGCTCATGATCTTAAACTCAACTCAACATTACAAATCCAAAGCAAAGCAAAATAATGTGAAGGAAAGAAACAATCCCAAGATGGGTCTTTTGGGAGCATTGTTCTGATACTCACCAAGCAACATAGATCAGATAAAAGGTGTACAGTCATGCGGTAAACATCAAAGAAGCTATAGGACAAATCACAATTGTTAATCGAGTCGAGACGAAGCCACAACCGAAGTTACTTCCTGGACAAGAAATCCTGCAAAACCTGCGATCTCAACCAGTCTTCATAAGCTCAAGACCCGACTCCTAGCCGTCATTGGATTTTCCCCGGCTCTACTAGAAGTATCAACAGAAATGCCGAGCACAGTCTCGCAACGACGATATTAACATCAACTCTCCGTTACTGATCGTTTGGTCTCAAACATTTACCAAGATAAGTAACACTTTCTTAACTTCTATTCACATCACATTTTCCAATCGTCACATGTTCTATTATTATAGTCTTTAGTTAACTGGTATATCGCTCATCACGTCGTCATAATCTGAAATGTCATTAATAGTTTGGCCATTGAAATCAATGTTTCAATACTAATCATGGTTAACGCTTGCATTGTTACCGATCCCATTGAAATTAATATATTAAACACAAAGAATGCCTATGAATTATCGTCATTGAATTTTAATATTAACTTGAAAGGCACAGATCCATATGCATCATTAACTTGATATGCTATAGTACTGTATTATGTTTTTGTCCTCTTCACCGATTACTGCTTTATAGCTTTATCATGAAGGGGAAGTTGTTTAACCTCTTTTTATTATGCATGCATGATCGGTCTCTTAGATCTCCAAAGCTTATTCAACAAATAACTTACGAGATTTGACACCCCGATCTCGTCATACCGAGTACAAAAGCTCGTCATACCGAACCAGGTCATGAACTCGTAATCCAACCACTTTAAACATCGAACTCATCAAATAAGTATTTCACTTTTATTATTATTCTATTCAATTTAATTAACTTTAAAGTCGAGTTTTCACTCACAAACCAAAGCCGAGTTAAAAAGCTCGCAAAAAGCCGAGTTAAAAAGCTCGCAGAAAGCCGAGCTCCTTAGTTCGCAAAAGTCGGGTCTAAGTAACTCGCAGAAAGCCGAGCTCCTTAGTTCGCAAAAGTCGGGTCTAAGTAACTCGCAGAAAGCCGAGCAAAGACTCGCACTAGCATCATGCTCCCTGGCCAGGAGTGTGGTCTTCCTTGCGCACGAGGTGCACATCGTGGTAAGGAAAAGCCGGGATCCGTCCCGAAAATTCTTCGCGGTGGGTGATAACAAATAAGTCGAGCACAGCATCGCACATTCGCCCACCCTTAGAATAAAGCCGAGATTCGTCTCGCAATTATAGATACGGTGGGGCGTAAGCCTTAAAGTAAAGCAGTTCAACGCCGATCTACGTTTTAATCGTCGTTCGCCAAAGATCCATACAAACGGATCAAAGGACAGAACGACCCGATTAACTTAACTACGGAAAAGATTATTCTTTCACGACAAACATCCAAAAGAATATCGGAGATTCATGCCGATCTTTTATACTTCACGAACCGAAATATTTTCTATCACCGATCATCACGCCAAACGCTCGAATCGCCGACTTGGGGGGGGACTTATTGTTGGAGTCGGTTTTAGCACCACTCCAAATGGCCCATTCATATAATAAGATCGGCCCGAAATAGAAGGCATTTATTATGGATAATTACTATGTCGATGAAGATAAATGACAATCTTCGAGGATAATCACAAAAGGAAAATATCTATTTTCTTTTGTGGAAGTATCTATTTCTTTTTAAGAAATATGACTTTTTATGCCGGCCTAAAACTTTATATAAGAGAATGAGGGCATTCAGGCTAAAATCATCAAAAAACCATAAGATAGAGATCGAGAAAAACATCAAATATCATAAGATACAGAGAACTTCGAAAGTCGACCTAAATCTCGACATGAGAGGATGAGGGTATTCAGGCTACAAGAGATCGATCTATAGACGACTCTGTAAGCCGACCCAAACCTCGACATGAGAGAATGAAGGTATTCAGACTAAAGGAGATCGAAACAAACAATACGATAAGTTGATCTATAGACGACTTAATCGTCATTCGACGAACTCTTTCAAGGAACTACGAATGGCTTGATCCCTTTATAAAGGGTACGTAGGCAGACTTTTACAAGGTTCAGCTATAAAACATAATTCTATTTATTCCGATTCACTGGGACGCCAATTTAGCCCTAATTTCATCATCTCCGCCGAGCTAGGTTAAGAGACTTTGAAGAATCCCTTATTTAAACCCTAAAATTCTTGCTATCTTCGGATATGCAGAATTGAGATCTTACACGAGGGTTTTCAGGTCGGTTCTATCTTGTTCGCTTGGATCAAATTATATAGGCAATAGTTGTGAAACCCCAAGGATTTTATTGTTCAAAAAAAAAAAAAAAAAAAAACCCCAAGGATTTTCAGGTATCAATTATTTCCGTAGTTTTGTATAATGTTAGCTGAAACCTGTAATATTATCTGAAAATAAAAGAAGACATAAGTTCAAACTACTACTACCATAAAGTTTTAAAAATTGGCTCCAAAATATGAAGCCCCAACCGAAGAAACATTAACATAATACAAATTCAAGTATAAATCCAAAAAAAAAAAAAAAAAACCATGGTCCTAACTCCTAACCGTCAAAGAATCAATGATAAAACAAACAATGACCAAACAAATTGTTTCTGAGGTGACAAGTGAAACCTAAAAGAAATACAACCTATGTAGACACCGTCAACACCAACAGCATCACGGAACAGTAGCTTTATCCCAAAAACCAGAAACCATCTTGCATCAAATCCATTTTAACCGGTAACCAATCATTTAACACTGAAGAACTATATGTTATAGTAAAATAATAAGTTGATAATTATTATGTTAGCCTCAGTCGCCTTTGTAGTTGAATTCAGTTTCAAACTCTAATAAAATAACATAAGGTTAGATTTTAGAGACATTTTGGTGTAAAACCCTCAATAGTTTTTTTATTAAATAAATGGTTTTCAAAATGTGAAAATTAGATTAGAGCAAATATATACACCACTTCTTCTCTTTATTACTCTTACACTAAGATAAGACAAGTGGCTCTAGCAATAAATGAACTTGTTCCCTAAAAAAATGTGGTAAAAAATTTAATAGTTTAGTTTTATTATGTAGTGTACAATTATTTTGGAAATTGTAATTATAATGTAATTCATTCACTTTCCCAGGTAGCTTGTAATTATAAATCTAACAAAATATATAATGTTTTTTTGCTATCAACATGACCCATTAAATTTTAACCATAAACCATGAATTCAACTCCTAAACCTTACACTGGCTATTCTTAGCACCACGAAAACGCTATCATATGTCTATGGTAGCGTTTCCATAAACGCTATGTTTGCCGCTGCCATCTTAGGTCAGGCATCTACGATAGCACTAATTTGACATGCTATCGTATATCTGTCTACGATAGCGCTAATTTTAATGTGATTATATAGTTTTCAGTAGCATTGGTTTAGTGCCATTTTAAATGTTAACGTAGCTCTGTTTTTATGCAATAAAATTATATCTAGTGGCATTATATTATGGCTATGTTATATTTTATACTAGCAGTTTAATTGATGATGTATTATAATTTGTAATGGCGAGTATGTATTGCTGTTTTATATTTTATGAACACTCAAATCTTTAGCCATATTTAATATTAATTGGAGCTATTGAAAAATGATTAAATTCAATTTTGGTTTTGCATTATTATTTGAAAATCATTTAGATTTGCAGAAATAGATTTAGATTTTATAATTACACACAGGAATTTAAACTTAAATTTGTTCACATTAAACATAACATCCACAAACATTCAAACAAACACAAGTTCAACTTAAAACATAAACTTAAACACAAGTTGTTTATGTCTACTACTCTAAGGATACATGTCCATAGTTCTTTACTCTTGGGATAGGACAAGAAATCTTACCTCATCAGCACAACACCACTTTGTCCTCTGGCATGCAACATCTGAACCAAGCGCATCTTCCATTGTCTCAATTTCAGAGTTTGTCCTCCACACAGCTGCACTTTTGATCTTCACAACATCTACCCAAACGCGAACTGCATTTGGACCCAAGGGTACATGGTGGACAGTCTGTTGTGGATCGTTTGAAGCCCAGCGTCCTTCAGCAACCACACGCTTTTTACCGGTAATGTCCATCAGCATGCATTTCTGATTTTCCTTGCTGACCAACCGCTGCGATGTTGAGAAATGCCAATCAAACCACAATATTTCAGAGCTCAGACGTTGAGGATCCAATACCGATAAATTGTTCAGCAAAATTTTAAAGTAGATATAGCTTAGATTTACCTTAGATTTCCTTATAGGAGATTGTGGATCTGGTTTTGTTTTCTTTGGAGGAGCTTTTGGAGGCAGTGGAGATGACTGAATAGGAGCTTTTGGAGATGATGGAGACGGCTGAAGAGGAGCCATTGGAATTGACTTAGAAGACCTCGGAGTCACTGGAGATTTGTGAAGTGATGGACCTGCTACCGACTTTGAAGGAGACTTCTGCGTATATGCTTCTCTGTGTGTCTCATTCTCCACTTTATTTGCAGGCCAAGCTTTGAAAGAGTTGACTGTCTGCTCCATTTTTGTCACATCCGGTGTAGGTCTCCATGGAAAAGCATGTGGTGATAGTACCACGTCCACATAAACTTTCACAGCATTTGGACCGAGAGGTATACCATTAACCACAGCTTGAGGGTCTCTCGACTGCCAGCGGCCTTCAGCAACAGGTCTGTCATCTGTAGCCCAATCCATCAATTTGCATCTGTTCTTCGAACTTAAGTATGAGCTCTGTGTAAAACAGTAACAATACAACCTCAGAGGCAACAACACAAAAACAAGTTTTTAAACTAGCATGTCACAACCATAAAAATTACCTTTGGCATGTCCTCAGCAACCTCCTCTTCTGCAGGAAGACAACTATCTGCCTTCCATGCAATTATCTGACCAACAGCCTCTTCCATACAGGTCATGTTTGATGTAGGCCTCCAGAGAAATGCATCCATGATTAAGGCTGATTCAACTAAAACCTTCACTGCATTGGGTCCTAGTGGGATGTCATTCACATACTCCTCAGGGTCAGCAGAAAGAAGACGGGCCTCATCGGCAGTTTCTTCGGTTCCAGTCCAATCAACCAACAAACACCTAGATGGTACTGACTTGTTTACACTCTACAAAAGTAAAATATGATTTAGTCATTTGATATAAGTTAATGAAGGCAGTGGAAATGAGATCTTAACTAGTCACTTACTCTTGGAGTTGAGGTTTCACCTTGCTCATCTTGTTTCTACGAGAAAAGGTCAGAGTCAGAGTTTTTCTCATTTAAGTACTTGTCAAACCAAATACATATCAAATGCATCATACCTGGTGAGTCATTCTCTGGACAATCGCCTCTAACTGGTGAACCTTTTGCTGCAGTTGAGTTTGATTCTCCTGCATTTGACTCATATATGCAGACTTGACTTGGAAACAAGCTAGCTTTGTTGTAGACATTCCCCGACCCATAGCCCTTAGCCGTCCTGGATTATCAGGTCCTAGTATTTGTGCAAGGGTGTCATTCTTAGCTATACTCGTTGTTGATGATGAGGGAGCACCGCTTTCAACATCCTTTGCCTTTCTCTGACCATCATGAAAGAAAACTAATCATTTTTATCATATAACAAATGACTAGTGAGGGACACTGATCTTGTGTACTTACTATCTTCTCAGCAGCCTGGTTATTAACTGGAGTGCCATCCTTTTTGGTGCGTGACTTGACCCACACCTTCAGTCTTGTAACTTCAGATGGTTCTGAGCAGCTCTTTTTCTGCGAGACAACAAAGATCAATCCTAATATATGTGTATCACCCAATGGAAAAATGTATTGTACTTACCATTTCTTCAGTCAATCGAACCATTCCTTTACGGCTAACAGTGTGAGGAATCTGATTTCGTCTCCTCTCCTTATACGAATCACTCACAGCCTAAGTATAACTGACCATGGTTAAAGGCTGAACTTACATACCAAAAAATTTGTAGACAGATTCCATATTCACGTACCTTAAAAGTTGTGCTTGTCTTCTGGTTGACAAATTTACGCCACTCCACTGGAGGAACGTTCTTTGGTTTCAGCTGCATCCGCTCCTTCATTGTCTTAGCCTGCCGGATCTTTGTAACAACTCTTGATTTGGATGACCTCCAAAGACATCCCATCTGCCTGAACACAGCTGCCCTTTGATACTCTTCATCTACTGCAAACCTTGTCTGCATTCATAGAATAGTTATTAGATATCAGGCAAACTAACAAAGACAAAAAACTACATTAACTTTTACCTGAACAGATTTCCAGAGAATTGTTCTGATGTTTTCGTCAACTTTTCTCCAATCCTCAATTATTATAGGAACGTGTTCTCTGACTAAGGGACCTAGATAGGACGACAGCTTCACTGACCCTGGTCCACATGGTTCTCCAAATTCTGTGAAATCAACTGGTTCTCTCTCATTTGGATCTCTTGCTATATGTTTCATCATAGTTGGTCCACGCTTTCTCTTAGGAGCAGGTGGAGATGCATCATCTTCTCTCGCAGATGCAGCCTGATCAGCAACGGGTTCTTCATCATTGTTCAGTCCTGTAGGGACTTAAACCTCAGCATCCTCATCGTTTTTCTCATGTTCCTTATCCATTCCAAATTCATCCACACCATCTTTATCCTCAGCTATTTCCTCCTCTGCGTCTTCATACTCAGCATCTTCATCCTCAGTTACCTCCTTGTCATTATTTTCATTCTCAGCATTTTCAGTCACAACAACTTGCAGTTATGGACCTTCTTCCAAATCCATAATTTCCTCTTCTTGGACCTTAGCTGCTGGCACACTGGCTTTTCTTTTCCTCGACGTGAGATGCTTTGTACGAGCCATGACTGATTACCTGAAATTCAAATATAAAAGTGAGTTAGTCATGTTCCATTAATCATAAACATAGAGAAACATGAAGCCAAAAAACCACACAGACTAAGCACACCTAATGCAAACAAAAATCACAGAGACGCATAAGACACAAAACAAACAAGACAAAAAGCAAAGGTGAATCTAGCAGTCTTTCGAGTATATATCCCTTCAAAGTCAGTACGAGCACTCTGATCTTCATCATCTAATTCATTAGTACTCATGTTAACATCTGCTGCTACTGGCTCGACATCTCCAATCTCGTCATTCTGATCTTCCTCACTGTATCTTCTTGAAGATCCTCTCATCACGACATACCAAGGTGAGGAATCATCTTCTCTTGAGTAAAAGATATGCTTGGCTTGAGAAGCCAAGATGAATGGATCCCTTGCAAATGAGTGTTGACTCTGACTAAGGTTAACAAGAGTGAAACCTTCTTCTTCCTTGACTCCATTTCCTTTGTTAGCCAACTGACACCGGAATATGGGAATGTAGAACACATTGTAGTCTAGCAAAATAATGTCTTCCACTCTGCCGTAATAGGATACCATATCAACCATCTGTGAAGTGTCTTTTGCACTAGATCTACACATAGATATCGCCTCATAAAGAACCCCACTGTTCTGACATTGCCTTGAAACTGAACTTGTGTGAAACCTAAGGCCATTCACTATATAACCGGTATAGGAGCGTGCAATGCTTCTAGGACCATATGCCGACCACTTAACTGTTTCTGCATGTGAGTCTGAGTCCATAGGTACCTAACAAATGTAGACAAGTTAATGGATTAAAATAGTGTAAAACCAAACTATCATAAAACCATATTGAACTTGAGACAACACTTGCCTGTTCTTTTAACCATCCGGCAAAAAGCTTTGTATGCAGATTCCAAAGTAAAGTGGCATCACGAGTACATCTTCCATTACTCTCTTGTAGATGTTCAAGGTGCATACTTCAAAGATAAACAACACTGTTAGTAGGCTGTAATATATAGAAGGATGTGACTAATGAGAATTACTTACTCCACAAAAGGTTCCACCAAAGCCATATTTTGAAGAACAGCAAGATGAGCTATCCTTTTCTCTGTCTCAGTCAGTATAATTGTAGTGGATGTGGATAACAGTCGACCAGCTAAGATAGGGCTGCTCTGGTCCTCATCGTTTCTATGTGTTTTTTCTTCAACAATGGTTGCTTTTTTCAGAAACTCACTGCAGAACTGCATACACTCTTCTGCAAGGTATGCTTCTGCAATACATCCTTCTGGTCTAGCTGGGTTCCGTACATAGTCTTTCATAACTTTCATGTACCTGCACACATTTACCAATTAACATTAGTCTGGAAAATTTTCTAATTTGTAAGATAAACACTATATCAAATTAAAGACAGTTGAAAGTACCTCTCAAATGGGTACATCCATCGAAAATGTACTGGACCACATAACCGAGCTTCCCTGCCTAGATGTACTGTGAGGTGCACCATAATGTCAAAGAAACTTGGTGGAAAATACCTCTCAAACATGCAGAGAGTTTCCACTATCTCAGTTTCCATAACTGCTATCTGCTCCCTGTCGATGACACGCTGGCATAACTTGTTAAAGAACACACACAAGCGTGTAATACATATCCTCGGCCCCTTTGGCAGTAAACCCTTCAATGCCACTGGTAGGAGTTGCTGCATCAGTACGTGGTAGTCGTGAGACTTCAATCCAGATAGCTTGCAATCATCCATTGATACGCCCCTGGATATATTGGAACAATATCCATCTGGTCCTCTAAAGTCAAACAACCTTTTGCAAAATACTCTTTTCTCTGTCTTTGTCAAAGACCATGGTGCTGCAGGAAGGTAAGTTCTCTTTCCTCTGGTTTGAGGCCACAAATCCTTCCTAATACCGAGATGTTGAAGATCTTTACGAGCGTTGAGACCATCTTTAGATTTCCCACAATGCAGCAGTGTGGAGACTATGCTTGCAGACACGTTTTTCTCCACATGCATTACATCCAAGTTATGCCTTACTGGTAATTCCTAAACAAGACAATACAATATCAAACACAATCCAACTAGATCAATTGATAAAACACAACAAGAAGTCATCAGAAAATTATTTACCTCCCAATACGGCAACTTGAAAAATATTGATCTCTTTTTCCATCTTGATAACTCTTCTTCATCAATTTCATCTTCTTCCTCTTCTTGCTCTGATTCAGTGTCATCATCAGAGCTTGGTGCAACACACTCTGACCTTTTTCTCTTAGTTCCACTTTTTTTTAGCACAACCAAAATCATTCTTGTAGTTTTTCTGGAGTTGACTGATATTGTATCCTGTTTGAATCCTTCCCTTTGTCCTATACTCGACTTTACCATCAAACCAAGATTTCTTAGAACGCCACCTATGTGTCGGGGGCAAAGCCTTTCTGTGGCACATGTACACATGCTTCCTGCTATGCTTCAACCACATACTATCAGTGCATTTACCACAGAGAGGACATGCCATCTTACCCTTTACTTTGCATCCTGCAAGATTGCCATATGCAGGGAAATCATTGATTGTCCATAGTAGAATGTCCTTAAGCGTGAAAGTAGTTTTGCTGAAGGCGCCATAAGTTACCTCTCCATTGATCCACAAATGATTAAGATCCTCTATGAGAGGCTCTAGATATACGTCAATGTTGTTTCCAGGTTGGTGCGGTCCAGGAATCAACAAGCTCAGAAATATGTTTTCCTTCTTCATACACAGGTGAGGAGGCATGTTGTAGTTAACAACCAACACTGGCCAACAACTATACTTAGAATTCTTCATATCAAATGGATTGAATCCGTCTGTTGAAAGACCAAGTCGGATGTTCCTTGCTTCACTAGCAAACGATGGGTACTTGTCATTAATTTGATCCCAAGCCACAGAATCCACGGGGTGACGACCCTTTCCATCAGTACTCTTGTTTGTAAAATGCCATCTTAAGTCCTTTGCCATTTCCTCAGACCTAAACATTCTCTTCAGCCTTGGGATAATTGGAAAGTATCTTAATACTTTATGTGGAACACCCTTCTTAACTTCACCACTATGTATGTTAGTTTTCCATCTTGAAGCCTTGCATTTTGGACAACTCTCAGCCATCTTGTACTTCTTTCTGAATAGAATGCAGTCATTTACACATGCATGTATCTTCTGATAACCAATATCTAATGACTTCAGAAACTTTTTCACATCATAGAATGATGTGTGAAGAACATTGTCAACAGGCAACATATCCGGAAATGTCGCAAGCAACTCGTTGAAGCTCTTATTAGACCAATCATTCTGAGTCTTCAGTCTAAACAGAGACACAATGGCTGAAAGCTTGCGATGAGTTGAACAGGTTGGATACAACGGAGTCTCTGCATCTGCTAGCTTTGCTAAGAACGCATCTTCTTCCTTGTCTTCATCCTCAGCAACCTCGCAGAAGTCACCCTTCTGGACCATCTCTTCATCTAAGTATTCAGCAGCTTGAAATAAACCAACAATCTCCTCGTTGTATTGAGATGCTTTTCTTCCATCATTTTTTTCTGGGGTCACTTCTCCATGATGAAACCAATCAGTCCGCAGCTTGTAAGCCTCATCCATGCCCTGAGTTACTAGATGGTGCACAACAGTGCTTGCTTGATGTCGGTCCAGATTTACACATCTTCTACAAGGACATATAACCATGTCACCATCTCCTAATGCCTTAGCCGCCGCAGTTACAAAACTCCAGGCACCTTGCTCATATGCAGGGTCAGCTCTATATAGAAGAAGTAGACCAAACAAGTACCTTATCATCCCCTGAACCTAATTAGAAAGTACCTGCATAAAATAATCCTTACCTGCGAAGATGGACCCATGCCTTATCCAACATTTTATGTTTAAACCTTTTTAAAGGGTTAAACAGTTTCGTTATACTCACAAACATAATCAGACAGACAAACACAGAAGACCAACAACTTAATCACATAGACAACACAATCAAATAATGTTAAAAGTATAAACCTTTTTAAAGGGTTAAACAGTTTCGTTATACTCACAAACATAATCAGAAAGACAAACACAGAAGACCAACAACTTAATCACATAGACAACACAATCAAATAATGTTAAAAGTATAACAGACAAAGACAAGCACATGCATCACTACACAAAGTAAATCAATACTAACAACATACTAAGAACATTCACAACAACAATCAAGTAGTTAAACAATATACACAAGAACAAGTTAGTAGATACGAGACTCACTGTAAACGCTCGTGGTTTGAGAAGGCTGCGAGTTTAGATCTGTTTCAACCAGCTTACTACACCTGAAAAATCAAGAACCGAGTAGTATAGGTTTAAGATTTCAAGATTAGTATAGTGATACTAAAGATCTTAGTCATATAAACCATAAATCGAAAAGTAAATCGATGAAACTACTTAATACCTCTAGAACCAGAAGCTTCAAAACGAAGATTCTCTGGGTTTTCTTCGATGTAGATACTCTGTGTTAACCCTTGTATGAAAACAAATACAAACTCAGTGACAAGTAGGTGAGGTAATAATGAGAACCGAGTGAACCAATTGAAGCAATTCGTACCTTCGATTTTTGATGAGCTGAAGATTGAACCCCGATTCGAATGAAAGAGAAGACGAGTGAAGCAGGAGTAAAACTGAAATCGAAGCCGTAGAAGATAGGGATTATCGCCGGCGAGTAGTTTCGTGGTGGTGATTGTCGTTGTCGGAGCAGACAAGACTATAGATGTCGGAGAAATCAAGGTGTAAGTGTTTTTTTTTCTCCAAGCTCTGTCTTTTTTTTTTTTTTGTCACGATTCATTAATAACCTAAATCCCCAAATCTTGGTTTTTTTACTAAGTGTTGACGCCTTACGCGGGATAGCAGAAAATGGGCTCCAAAACCCAATTTGGGTTTCCCGCCTAATGAAAAAACGGGTTAGCACTAATTTAGTGCTGTCATATGGTATCCAAAAATTCTGACCATCTATAATAGCAGTTCCCAGATTCGTGCTATCCTGTTCTGCTATCAATACCTGGTTTTCTTGTAGTGTTACTCCCTCTGTTTCAATTTAATTGATGTTTTAGACCTTTTATCTTGTTTCAAATTATTTGATATTTTTTATTTTATAATAAATAATTTAGTTTTACAAGACATAGGGAAATGTAAAAGATAAAAAATGTGTAGCTTTTAAGTATTATTTATTATTATTTTCAATTAGTAATATAAAAAATAACTTTCCTTAATATGTATGCATTCATCCAAAACATCAAATAAATTGAAACAGAGGGAGTATTAACTAAATCCTAAACACTAAAAATAAACTCTAAAACCCTAAACCTTTAAAGCTAAACCCAAACTCACAAACTAAATCTAAACTCAAACCTTAAACCCTAAAAACTAAACCCTAAACCAAAAACTCAAACCCTAAAAACTAAAAACTAAACCATAAAACTCAACCATAAATCATAAACTCAAACCATAAACCCTAAATTCATACCCTAAACTATAATCTCTAGAAACTAAATCCAAACTTTAAACACTAAACCCAAAATTGCGAACCCTAAATCCTAAAAACTAAACCATAAAATCTAAACCCTAAATCCAAACTCTAAACCAAAACTCTAAACAATAAACCCTAAAAACTAAATCATAAACCATGAACCCTAAACCCTAAACACTAAATCTTAAACCCTAAAAACTAAAACCCTAAACCCATAACTCAAATGCTAAATCCTAAAAACTAAACCCTAAGCCCAGAAAATTCCTTTCTGCAATATTATTAGCCAATAAAAACCCAGAAAGAAAACAAAACAAAAAAGAATGAAAACTAGAACAACCTAGAAAATTAGAAATTGAAACAACGGAAGAGAAAGAGATTTTTCTCCGTTGGGTTCCTTTAACTAATCAATCTGATACATAATCCAATAAAAAGAGAAATTTAACAAGTGGTTGTGAAGATGGGAAAGAGAGAGAAAGTGGTGAGGTCAAGGGGCACAAATATCTTTTTCTGAGTGTACAAAAAGCTTGATACTGTGTCAAATGAACAAAACTAATATTAGTGTTATCCATGGATATTGCTTCATAATTCCCTAGAATTTAGAAATCAATAGTATAAAATAGAATTGGTATATATATATATATATATATATATATATATATATATATATATATATAGAGAGAAATTATTTCTCATAAGATCATCTTGAAGCTCTACTTCAGCAAGAATTTTTTTTTCTTGTCAATCCTCTTTCATTTACTTTGATCTCACAATTTATGTAGTGCGTCAACCAGCTCCTAAATGGATCTAATATTCTACCACTAGTGCTAAATGCATACTCGGATGCTACTAAAGAAACTTGCCTAGCGAATACATCCTTAGCTATTAGTGTTAGAACCGTGAACTTTGGGATGTTTACCACCAAGAAAAGACATCATACTCTGAACCGTCATTTGTTTAGAATCTACACACTCTCTTTCAAATACAACTATAACTCATTTTTTCTCTAGAACATACTACGTTGCATAAAAAATCTGTCTAAGGATGTTTCTTGTTTCAGAAATATTTTGGAAACGGAAACGTGATGGAAACGTGTGAAAATGCGGCAGAAACGTAATTCTTAAATATTGTGATTTGGAAACGTCGTATCCGGTTTTTGAAACGCGGTGGAAACGACATATATGTTCATTACAAGGAAACATGTTTTTGCGACTATGAAAACAATCGCAAATCTTGGATTTGCTATTAATTAGCGACCAAACCAAGTAGTCTCTAATATTTCATAACTAATTATTTTAGTCGATGATTAGTCGAAAAATTGTGATTAACTAGTGACTGTTTATATGTTCAGTAAAATCAGTCGTAATTTAGTCGCTATTTTTGCGAGAGTCGTAATTTAGTCGCTATTTTTGCGAGAGAATTACGACTATGTTACGACCAAATTGCCACATGAAATTTGTAGTAGTAAATTATTCGTTAATTTTATCGACTAATTTGTGAATTTTTAACGACTTAAGAACCAAAAAAAATACAAAAAAAAATATATATATATAATTATATTTTCTGATACAAAAAATACAAATAATAAAAGAGTATGTGTTCGCCCTAGTTGCACATGAAGCTTCCCTAGTTAAATTAAACGAGTCTTAAGCTTTCTAATGATACTCTTAGAAGAGATTATCATTACTTGCGCTCTTGATGAGCTTGCATTTTTAGAACAATAGCTTTATGTTTCATATCATCATAAACTTCATCGTATGCAAAATAAGAAAGATCCTCCTCCAAGGCTTTCTTATGTTGCTCCTGAACCTATAATACACATATTCAACAACACCTTAAGTTAAGGTCCTTAACTAGTTGGGAGATAAAAACTGAACGAAAAACTAAAAGAGTCAAAACGATGAGAGGAAAGACAATTTAATTTAAGGGCTTTTAGTCTCTGAAGATTATCGAGAGATCTCCTTCTCTGCATCGTTATCTTCATCTTCACGAAATATTGAAGCAGTACAAGGTGGAGGTCGAGCTGATGAGTGCATTTTCTGAGATGGAGCCATGATTTGCAATCCATTCTTATTCATCCTCAATGTTCCTTCCTAGAAACAATCAATTTCGCAGAAATTCAGAAACTTTAGGGTAATTCCTTACCATCCAAATCGATCAGTTAAAGCAAAGATGGTGATTCAATTCGGGGCTAAACCCTAAATTAATCCGAGGCAAAAAAGGAAAAGAAGAAGAACAAAAGAGATCCAGATCTGAAACAAAACAAAACCTTTCATCACCATCTCTCGCCACATTGTTCTTGATACATCCGGCGGATCTGAAAAAAAAATTAGATCCGAAGAAGATAAGAGGTAAAAGAAGAAGATGGTGTAAAGTGTGGAGAAAAAGAGAACATAGGAAGAAGACGAAGATTGTTTAGAGAACATAGTGGATAAGAAGCATGATTTGGAGACAAGCAGATTTTGGGTTTCGATTTCGTGAAATCGACTAAGGGGGATGGAGTGAGAGATTCAGTGAGAGAAATCGAGTATGAGAGATGCAGGGAGAGATGCAGAATAAGAGAGATGGAGGGAGAAATCGACTGAGAGTGAGATATCAAGTGAGAGAGGAGAGGAAGATGGAAGATTCGAGAAAGCATAGTTGATTCTGGGAAAAATCAGGGATGGAAGTGTGCCGGTTAAACAATAATTTGGTCCAGAATTTTTCGGTTAAACAAAAATTGGGATTAATTGTACTTAATGTATCTTATTCAAAAAATAATAGCAAAATTGTATCTTTAGTGAATAGTATGTGCTTTTATTTTTATTTTTTTGTCTTTTAGTGTGTTAGAATGACAAAAAACGCTCATATGACACAAAATGCTCTCTTGATTGATGGTAGGTCCCATTATGACTTATATCTATATTTTTTTTTTAATCTCACGCATGAACAGTGTTTTTTTGGGAATAACATGTTGTTTTTTAATCTCTTGCATTATACTATATACACAACTATCCACCTTTGATTAATGCTACCTTGTGTATTAAATCTCATCCCCTGCTTATTATGTAAACCTTCCAACCTATCAAACTTTTACATCCATTAAATAGATATTCATTCGCATTCAACTCGTTTAAATAGATATTCATTCACATTCAACTTGTTTTTTTAAACATATCTATCCACTTTCATTTTTTCAAATGGATACGGACATTAACATATAGATATATAAAAAAACAAATTTTAAATATTTTTATATACATTCGTTTTAAACAATATATTAATACGACTATAACATATTCATATATTAGTTGTATCCACAACATGTTGTTTTGGAATGGATAGTGCAAACATCAAACTTTTTGTATCTACATATCACAATAATGTGAACTTGTGGATTAACAGTGTCCATAAAATGTTGTTTTTTCGATGGACGGGTTAACCAACATATTTTTTGTGTCCACGGATCATAACAATGTGAACTTTTTGGATAAACGGTGTCCATAAAATGTTGTTTTTTTATGGACAGTGGAACTAACATACTTTTTATGTCCAGAGATCACAATAATGTGAACTTTTTGGATAAACATTGTCCATAAAATGTTGCTCTTTGGATGGACAGTGGAACCAACATACAACCCTTGTCCGCTTTTTATCCATGGGAGCGCATAGCATGTAATATGATCGTCGCATTGTCCACGTGGATGGATATTGTGGATATCTAGTCTAGACTACCCACTCGATCCGCCATATCCATAGAAAGCATTTAACATGTGGTGTTTATTTGTGTGGTTAGGAATCATAAAGGACATCTAGTCTAGACTATCCACTCGATCCGCCATATCCATAGAAAAAATTTAACATGTGGTATTTATTTGTGTGGTTAGGAATCATAAAAATCAATAGTTCACATGATTGTGAATTCGTGGACACAAGGGTTTGTTGCGCCTACCATCCACCCAAAAGCAATATTTCCCTTGTCCACTTTTTATCCACGGGAAGAGCATAGCATGTAACATGATTGTCGCATTATCCACGTGGATGGATATTATGGACAGCTAGTCTAGACTAACCACTCGAAACTTGTGTATTAACTCCGTTTTTTTTTTGAATTCTGGTACATCGACCAATTATATCTTCATTCCAGTTGTTTATATTTCCGGAAATCTCACATCCGCAATGCTATCCACCTTAAAAAAAAAATGAAGGGTAAAAAGAAAGATAAAGTAAGAAAGAGAAGAAGAGAAAAATAAAGAAAAAGAAAAAACAAAATAGAAAAGTGATGGATGTGATGCATAAGGTTATTTTGGTCTTTTTAACCTTGAAAAGATACAAGATTGCAAAAACTTTTCAAAAGATACAAGAAAGTTAGAAAAAAAAAATAAAAGATGGATGAAATTCACCCCAAAAATTGGGCCAATTATTTTCCTAGTTAAACTAATATTGAGCACATAAGTTTGGCGGTCTCATAATAGGTTGGCGGGCTAATAGTAACTAGTTCTTTAGTCACAATTTAGTCGCTAAATAGTGGCTTTTCAAATAAAAATTTAAAGTCTTGTTGAGATACTTCGAGTAAAACTTTATAAGCATATTAGTATGGTTCTTCGTCATCTTCATTTATTTACGGTTTATGGCCCCAAATTAAGTAATATGAAAGAGGGTTTAGGGTTTAGAGTAACCCTAAACCATATTTTCTTGACCTAAGCCCTACCATATTTTCTTAATCTAAACCCTAAACATTTGTTCATCTAAAACCGAACCAAATCTAAACTAAAGAGAATTTTGATTAGTTTTCCTTCTTTTCCCTAAACCCTAAATAATAAATCATAAACCCTAAATCATACACCCAAAATCCTATATTCATTAGCAAAGTGTAAAATTGATAATGCATAGGTTATGATTAATAGCTATGTTTAGTTTTTATAGGTTATGGTTAAGAGTTTAGCCTTAAGGTTTAGAGTATGATTTATAGTTTGTGGTATAGGATTTCAGGGTTTATGTTTAAAGTTTTAGAAAATAAGAATTGTTTCTACAAGGGTTGAATCTAAGGTTTAGATATGTTAAAGTAATTAGATTTTTGTTTATAATTTATGGTTTTAGGGTTTTAGGTTTGTTTGGAGTCATAGTTTATGACTGTTTTAGCGACTTATTTGCGACTAACTTGCGACTTATTGGGCGACTACCAATAACAGTCGCAAAAATTAGGCAAACCTAACTCAAAACGATAAAACGTGTGTTTGTATCAATTTTTTACGACTAAAAGGCAACTACTTAGCCACCAGCCGAATTTAGTCGCTAAATGGTCACTAATTTAGTGACAAATTAACGACTAAATATTTTGGTCGCAATTTAGCAAGTGAGTGGAGACTACTTTCTATTAGTCTCAAAATCAGTCGAAACTAAGTTGGTAATTAATCGCAAAATTTAGCGACTGTAAACTTTCTATTAGGATTCACCATATGTTTGTTTATCGCCTAAGTTGTGCTTAATACTGAATTCTGGACTGATCACCTAGGGTTTAGATCTGAGATAATTGACAATAGCACGAGAGTGTGAGTTATAATCTGAACAAACTTAGTGTGAGCAATTTGACTAGATACAAAGAGATTTGGTTTAGGAGAATTGTGAACCGGTAGAACCTGTTCTTAATGCTTGTTTAGAACTCTAGGATCACAAAGAAATTTGGATCGCTAGGTTGCTAGATATAGAAATAATCTCAGCGAGAGTTGGATTGTTTAGCATTGTGTTTCTACTTCTTGAACCTGTGTTTAATCTGAATCCAGTTAGTTAAGTGTCTAGCATTGAATAATTCCCGAGAACTTCCTAAGTCTGACGCCTTTCTCTTATTGAATTCACCTTCCTGTTTACTTGCTTTTGTTTACTGCTTTCTTGAATTGATTTAGCTTAACTTGACAACATATAATCTATCGTGTGACCATGAATCCTTGTGGATTCAATACCCTAAGTACTACATTCGCATATCTGTGCACTTGCAGTAGAATAGAGATAATTCTTGACCTATCATTATGCTACTATCGTTAGCCTATTCATTCCAACTTCGTCTCTAAATGGATCCCATCACTTCCCTAATTTTTCTAATATATTCAAGGCTCTTTTACGTAAGACTTCATCAGGACAAGGACTAATGTTCCTAGTAATCGTTACTATTGCATGAGAGAACAAACAATTGTTGAAGCCGAAAGTGCCACAGTAGCTTTGTAAAATATGATGAGGAATTGGACTTACCTCTGGGCTGCTTCACAATCACCTTTATCAGAAAGGATTTCGCAAGTCAAACGACGTGAAAGAGAACAAATCGACCCAGAAGAATCCGAACCTTAACTTAGACCTGCCTGTTGATGCTGGATTTCGCACCCAGAAATCCGGCCCATTTACGCGATACGAAGCCCATTAAAAGAAGAAGCCCAGAAGATAGACAAACCCAACCAGGCCCAGTACGTACGATGAAACGACGAAGTCAAATCACAAGGAGTAACGATCTGTCTGAGTTCGAGTTCTATAAATAATAAGTTGTCAACCGTTGCAACAACCTCCATGAATCCCAGGAGGTCAAGGATAATGCAAGAGAGAAGATCGAAACTGACGAGGAGAGATCGAGGCTATAAAGGGAGAAGAAATCATTCAAAGAAGGACACACAAAATCATAACCCTAGCTTTATAGCTATAAAAACGTCAACTAAAATAGCTCGATCTCATTTGTATACATTCAACATGTTTTTGTATAAGTTCTATCTCAGCATTCAATCTTTTATAACGTCCTTAATTCACAGAAAATCTATATCTTATTTCCTTAAGTCCCAAAACCACATTTCAATACAAATTCTTGGTGTGAAATTTCTGAACTCACATTTGGCGCCATCTAATGTCACTGCTCCTTTGATCGATCGCAATCAAGTGATCGGCTTCGTTCCACAGAACACCGCTGGAGTGAGCAGTACCACGGGTCGGACTTACAACGCAGGGACGGACCCAGTACTAAACCCTGCAGCGTCAGCTCAGACGGGCTCCGTCGTCCAAACGACGATGATGAGTCCGATCCCGATAACTACCTTGTCAGGGGCTAACGAACCATCCAAGAACTGGGTCTGGACCAGATCTGATAACATTCCAATGCTTGGAAGCGGATATGGAGCTCAACGATCCGGTTCGTCTCAGACCTCCGGTGTCTCGAGACATAATCCAGACGACTTGGCTGAAATCTGTTTGATACTCAACTTTCTAGTGAACCGATTGCGAACTAATTAGGCCAACTTCCGAACTGAAGAGATCGTCAGTCGCACTTTGGCCACTCAGCTCGCTGAGGAAGAGTGACGTGTAAATGCTCGTCTTGAGGAACTCGCCAGTGTGAACCATCGGGATCGACCCCTAGGCGATAGGAGACCTCCTTTGAGTCCTCCACCACGAACTCGCCTAGATTTCTCTCGGGTTGTATTTCCGCCAGAGACCTCTAGGTACAACGTTGTAACGTCGAATAACGGGTTCTCTCCCGCAATGACTTCGACAGCAACCCCGATCCCTTTCAGTTCGAGTTCACTAACCCCGAACTTGACAGGATCCATGGAACGGACACCTCCTGGTCCACCACCCATACCTCCCAACGGAGAGAACAGGACGAGGTGGCTAGGCGGTTCAGACTTTGATTTGATCTAAAGCCCCCCCCCCTGTCAAGCCAAACTCGATTCCGTTACCTCTACCTCGAACTGAGTTTTCCAGATCAACAGCGGCTGATGGCCAGAACGATTAAATACATCTTGGGCATCAATCGGCGGTCGAACCGCAGATGCAGTTCACTCCGTTGGTAAAGGACGAACACGGTATGCTAAGGAAATATATCGAACATGCTAATGCCTAGTTTATGAGTCTGAGTTCGCATGTTCACATGGCAACCAATGCAGCACCTGACATCAATCGAGTAATTGTGTAAATGCGCCAAACGCCGTTTACCTTTCAGATTTCCTTCACAAGGTTGTGAGAAATTAAGAAAACTGAATTCCCAGAATTCTCGGGAAAGTCAGACCCTAAAGCTCACATAAGAGCGTTTAGACTAGCGATGTCTAGAGTATATTAGACAGACGAAGAGAGAGAACTTGCCTTCTGCAGACTCTTCGCTGAAAATTTATCAGGCTCAGCCTTAGAATGGTTTTCCGGACTGGAGGAAAATTCTATCGACAATTTCACCCAGTTCATGACGGCTTTCCTCAAGCAGTACTCCATTTATATCAAAGTCAAAACTAGTGAGGCAGCCTTGTTCGGTGTATCTCAACGACCTGATGAGATACTTCGTTCGTATATCGATCGATTAAAGGAAATCAAATCCAAAATCAAGAACCATAACGACGAAGTAGCCATAGAAGCGTTGAAGCGCAGACTGTGGTATTCAAACAAGTTCCGCGAGGAAATAACGGTCCGCGAACCACAAACTGTTAACGATGCTTTACATCGCCCTTCGGCTTTCGCCACCTCGAAGAAGAAACTACAACCCTCAGGGAAAAGCATCGAAAAGAAAAGAACCAATCGAGTTCGCAGACTTTGAACGGAAAAAGGATTCACGTAAATCAGGAACCGTCAACACAGTTGAAAGCCCAAAGGGATCTCGTAAATTCGAGTATGACAAAGACAAGTACTGCGAACATCACAAGAAAAGAGGTCACTCGACAGATGAGTGTTACACTCGAGCTAACTCGAAGCAAAGAAGCGAGAGTCCGAGTAAGCGCAGGAATCTGAAGTCGAGGAGGTAGAACCTCACGAAAATAAGGAACCAAAGTCGACTAAAACGTTGATTTCCAAAAAAAAAACATTTCAAAATAAGAGAGAACGATCCAAAGAGGAACCCTTGAGGCTACACCTCAAGGCTCCCTCAAAAGGGTCAAGGTGATTCTCGGCGAACTGAACCTATGCGGCGTCCCAGATGGATCGGTTAACACGCCACCTCCAGCTTCGAGAAAGATCCTCAGCACGCGCGTCGGTCTTCCCTGTTGTTGTGGGGGGGGGGTGTACGGGTTATACCCCCCAAACGAATCGATTTCATATTCGGAGGGTCCAAACTGTGCCGAGATTTGGTAAATTCGATCAAAGCTCTTCAAAGAAGAGTCGAAACCGATAGACGAGAAAAAAACTCCCATGCCTGGCCCCGATCATGAGATCGAATTACGCGAAAGCGAGACACTCAGACTTGATAAGCCACATGACCATGCTTTGCTCGTCTGCCTAGTCATTGGAGATGTCGAGCTCTCCAGGATAATGATCGCTATGGGAAGTTCTGTCGATGTCTTATTCTATGAAGCATTCAAAAAGATGGAGTTCGATGATTCGGAGATAGTCAAAGGACGGACTCTGCTATTAGGATTCGCCGGAGAAAAGAAATACTCATTAGGCTCTGTCTTTACACCAGTTATCGCTGAAAGGGTACGAAGAATGACGGAGTTCGTCGTTGTAGATCGTCAGGCCCCATACAATGCGATCTTAGGACGACCATGGATTTACGACATGAAAGCAGTACATTCGATGTACCATCAGTGTGTCAAATTCCCAACTACCAAAGGAGTAAAAACCGTGTACGGTGGTCAAAAATTATCTAGAAGTTGCTACATGACCGAGTATAAATAAATGGAAAGATCCCCCGCATAGCAATTACAGAAACAGGATGAAACTCATAAATAAGAACTAAAAAGTCGAATGACCCCAGTCAATGATGTCCCCCGAAAGACCTCACGATGAGTTTGCATAGACATCGCCCATCCTAAAAAATGCGTCGGCATTGGAGCCGACCTTCGTAACTCTATAAGAGACGAACTGATATCATTCCTCAAGGAGAATGTGGAATCATTCGCGTGGTGCTTGGCTGACATGAAAGGAATCGATATCAATGTGACGAGCCATGAGCTAAATGTCGATCCGACCTATAACCCAGTTAGAAAAAACATCGCAATCTTGGCCCCGATCGAGATCAAGCCGTTAACGACGAAGTCAATCAGTTACTGAAAATAGGATTGATCAGGGATGTGAAATACCCCGACTGGCTTGCCAACCTAGTTGTAGTGAAGAAAAAGAATGGGAAGTGGAGAGTGTGTGTAGACTTCACGGATCTCAACAAAGCATGTCCAAAGGACAGCTTCCCACTCCCGCATATCGATCGATTGGTAGAAGCCACAGTGGGACATCAGCTCATGTCCCTCATGGATGCATTCTCAAGATACAATCAAATAAATGAACCCAAAGAATCAGGAGAAGACCTCGTTCATAACAAATCGAGGCACCTACTGCTAGAAAGTAATGCCTTTTGGCCTCAAAAATGCAGGAGCTACTTACCAACGCCTCGTTAACAAGATGTTTGCCGGAATCCTGGGTAAAACCATGAAAGCTTACATCGATGATATGCTGATCAAATCCTCAAAGTGCGAGGATCACTTAGCCCATCTAAAAGAATGCTTCCTCATTCTCAACAAGTATGGGATGAAGCTCAACCCCGCGAAGTATACCTTCGGTGTCCCATCAGGAGAATTCCTAGGTTACCTAGTGATCGAAAGGGGGATCGAAGCGAACCCTAAGCAGATCGCCACGTTTTTGGAAATGTCATCCCCGAATACAACGCGGGAGGTCCAAAGACTAACCGGTAAAATTGCAGCGCTAAATCGCTTTATATCAAGATCGACTGATAAGTGTCTTCCATTATACCAACTACTCAAAGCAAATAAGAAATCTGTTTGGGATGAGAAATGCGAAGAAGCTTTCGCACATATTAAAACTTATCTAAGCGAGCCTCCAATACTGGCGAAGCCAGTGGAAGGAGAACCCTATACGTTTACTTAGTCATTTCCTCGGTGGCAGTAAGCGGAGTTCATGTTCGCGAATATCAAAACGAGCAGAATCCGGTCTACTACATTAGCAAAACTTTGATCGATGCCGAGAAAAGATATCCCGCAATGGAAAAAACTCGCTTTAGCTCTGGTAACCTTAGCTTGAAAGTTGCGACTGTACTTACAATCTCACTCGATCGTTGTGATGACCTCTAAACCGTTAAGTACAATCCTACACAGTCCCAGCCAATCAAATCGACTGGTAAAGTGAGCTATCGAACTAAGTGAGTATGATATAGAGTTTAGAACTCGAACTTGCTTAAAAGCACAAGTACACGCCGATTTTATAATCGAACTCCCCCCAACCGTCGAACTCGAGCCATCGTCATCCAAGAGATGGACTCTTCACGTCGACGGCGCTTCCTCAAAACAAGGATCTGGGGTAGGAGTCAAGTTGGTTTCTCCCACAGGAGAAGTGCCAGAACAGTCCTTCAGACTCGGTTTCGCTGCGTCAAATAACAAAGCGGAGTACGAAGCACTAATATCCGGACTCATACTCGCAATAGCAATTGGAGCGCGCGAAGTCGATGCCTTTAACGACTCCAGACTGATCACGAGCCAATTTCACGTTGACTATGAAGCCAAAGACGAATGGATGGAGGCCTACCTCCGCGTCTTTCATAGTCTCGCTTATGAGATCGATTTATTCGACCTGACTCGTATCCCAAGAGGGAACACGGCGGCCGACTCTCTAGCAGCGTTAGCTTCGACCTCCGATCCAAACCTAAAAAGGGTCATACCAGTTGAAGGGATCGAAAAACCCAGCATAGATATCGCGCTAAAATCTCTATCTCCCTAGGAGAAAAGCTCAAAACAACCGATTGATGTCGAACCGGTACCCAAAAAGGAAACTAACCTCGACATCGTCGATACTGACGATGACATCGATCCTAGGAAGGCCATTTGCGTTGACAACGTTCTGGATGGTCCTATAAAGATGACCTCCGCGGACCAGACCTCGCAGGACGATACCGAAAGCGATTGGAAGAATCCTATCGTCCAATACCTCAATTGTCTTAATGGAAAAGAAACTCAAATAGTAACGAGTCAAGCTCATGAAGGATATTGGGGAAGTCATTCCGTACGCCGAGCCTTAGCCATACGTATTAAGCGCCATGGTTTCTTCTGGCCGACTATGTCCGCCGAGTGCGAAAAATTCTAGGTGAAGTGCAATAAATGCCAAAGGCATGCCCCGATAATCCAGCAGCCTTCGGAGAAACTCTCTTCGATCTCCTCTATGTACCCCGTTATGCGTTGGGGGATGGATATAGTGGGATCCTTGGTTGCATCGGGAAACAAAAAGGCCATGCACTTACTGGTCATGACCGATTACTTTACCAAATGGATCGGAGCTAAGTCCTTCCAAAAAATCAAAGACGTCCATGTGAAGGAGTTCGTTTGGCGAAACATAATATGTCGTCACGGACTTCCCCACGAAATCGTCGCCGATAACGGGTCTCAGTTCATCTCGAACATGTTTCTGACTTTCTGCAAGACATGGAATATAAAGCTGACATACTCGACGCCTCATTACCCCCCCCCCCCCAAGGGAATGGACTGGCCGATGCAGCTAACAAGTCAATCGTGAACAACTTAAAGAAAAGGTTCGACGAGTGAAAAACAAGCTGGAGTGAAGAACTCCGAGATGTACTTTGGGCCTACAGAACCACGCCTTGAAAATCTACGGGCAAAACGCCTTTCTCCTTAGCCTATGGCATCGAGGCCGTAGTTCCCGCAGAAATCCTACAGTAGAGCATTCGCCAGACAGAATGTCCGCAAATGAGGAAATAAATAACTGAATGATAACCGACGAGCTTGTTCTCATCGACGAGCGAAGGAACCTCGCACTAGCTCGAATCCAAAATTACTAATAAGCCGCAGCTCGCTACTATGATGCCCGGATCAAAACCCGAAGGTTTCAAGTAGGTGAACTCGTCTTACGAAAAGTGTTTGACCATAAAAAGGAAGAACATGCTGGAAAGTTAGGGGCGAAGTGGGAAGGTCCTACGAGGTCACCGACATTGTTCGGAAGGGGGTCTATCGACTCAAGTTCGTAGTTACCCAGAAGCCCGAACTACAACCTTGGAAAATCATCAACCTCAAAAAGTACTTCCACTAGGAATACTAAAAAAAGTCGAATTACGTTAAGGCTTGATCCCTCGCAAGGGTACGTAGGAAGCTCGACACCGAGCGCAGCCCCCCAAGTATCTAACCTATGCATTACTCGCAGTCCAAAGCAGAGAAGAAGACATCGCTCAAAGCCTAAACACGCCCAACTCACGTTCGAGTTCGTCAATCTGTTAAGGTCATCAAATACCATTTCGTGTCAAACATTTCCTTATTCAAATATATTTTTGATGTCATCTACTTGTCTTTACGACCTCAAAATGGTCTATTTTATTGCGATTACACACCGATCCAAATCCTTACGACCTCAAAATGGTCTATTTTATTGCGATCTCACATCAATCCATATCCTTATGACCTCAAAATGGTCCAGTTTATTGCAATCTCACACCGATCCAAATCCTTACGACCTCAGAATGGTCTATTTTATTGCGATCTCACACCGATCCAAATCCTTATGACCTCAAAATGGTTTACTTTTTTGCGATCTCAAACCGATCCTAATACTACGACCTCAGAACGGTCCACTTTATTGCAATCTCAAACGATCCAAACTTCAAAGCGACCTCAAAATGGTCCATTACTTACGACCTCAAAACGGTATACCTTATCGCGATCTCACAACGAACCAATCTCCAACTTCATTACGATCTCACAACGATCCTTATTCTTACGACCTCTTTACGGTCCATTTCATTATGTTCTCAAACAGTCCATTTTCCACGACTCATCATCAGACAACTTCCCGAAGATCTGATGTTGCCCTCACTCTCGAAGATGACCTGCATCGGTAAAATCTGTCACAGTTCTTTTAAGTCTAACTAACTACAAGAACTGAGGGGAATAAAACCTCCCTTAACCATCGAGCTTAGTCAAATTCCAGACTAAATCTTGAAAGTTCTTTGGTCTAACACACTTTAAGTTTTCGCTAGACGGATTCATTAAAAAGACTTCGTATTTAGGAAATCACATCAAACTTAGTTTGTCACATCGAACAAGTCAGATCGAGATCTTGTACTCGCTGATAAAAACTGTTCGATATTTCGATGAACTAAAATTTAAATGAAAAAGTCCAACCAAGTAAGTTCCTCTAATGCGAACTCAGGTGACTTCAACAAGGAATCAGTCATAAATATGATCGATCCAAAACTTGGCTATCTCACTGGTTTTTGGTCCTTTTCCTATTAACTTGTTCTTTTTGGTTAAACTAAAAACAACAAGTATAAAGGAAAGGCCGATCTGATTATTAAAAGCCCTTTCGGGCAAACTGTTGGAACTTGTGCCATTCTATCATCAGATTGAATCCTAACTAGTTCCAGATAGCCTAGGATCTAGGGTTTAGTTAATTGAATCATTAGGAATGATCTCGTGTTTACCTGGAGATTTGCAGCGGAATGATGAACAGGTAAATGAGATCAAGAGCGCCTCAGATGCTGCGCCTCTACGGCAGTCCACACGCACACAAGCTGGAATCTGCCGGGATGCTAGTGCCGGGAATCGGATCTCCTGGGAATCCTGTGTTTAGAGAGGTGGCTGCCAAAATCAACGACTAGGGTTCCAGGTCGTTCATATAAACCTATATATAGACCTGGAATGACTAAACCGATCATTGGACTAATTCCAATTCGTTTAAGTCATCAAATCGAAACATCAGTTTCGAAACCCGGCCTGTGTCGATCGACACACCTCTTAAAACTCGAATTCAATGTGTATCCAATACACATTGACCAGACCATATACCAATGATCAATCCCATACAAAGTGTATCCATCTTGCTTAGGTGTGTGACCCTGTAGGTTCACATAATACTAGCAATGAGTTACAACTCATTTGTCATAAGCGGCTTCTAGCAAAACATTATGACCACCTAGTATCACATGAATTGTCCGATCTCGACAATACAACTATCATGCAGAGTAAGTACAATATGATTTCAGGACATAATCCCAACAATCTCCCACTTGTACTGGAATCATCTATTCCCATAATCCCTTTATCGCTATATCTCGATATGGCATAAGGCAAGAAACTATGTCATCCTTATTATAGCCAACATCATGTTCATCGAACTCCTGATCTATACTGATAAAACAAACGACTGACAATCACCTCGTTTGAGCACAGCCATGCATTTTTCTCAGTATCAAATCTTCGATGGGCCCTGAGATATTTATCTCCTGTTATATAGGAGGGACAAATCCCTTCTTGTTCCATCCCTGTTTCTACACACACTTCATGATACGCCTAAGCAATGCCGTTATAGCCACCAGTTACGGAACAACGTTTGACAAGGTCAAAGCGCACCAATTCACATGCTAGAAAGCATGATGAACTCAGGTCTAAGGACTATACTCTATAGTCGTAATGAGAACCTCTCATGACACTGATATAACTATCATGTAGAGTTCTCATTAGCGGGTCATGTCCGATCATATGTTCACCAACATATATCTATGTGATTGACGTTGATACTCATATCAATGACTCCATGAAACTTAGTCATACGTCACCTCACATACTAGTCTTAACGGTTGTTAGTGTCCCACTTTAACAACCTACGACCAGGGACAAACATAATTTTATGTCATCTTTCACTTATAGGGTTTCATGATCAAGTCCTCAACTTGATGACCAATAAAATGAACATAAAATACTTTGGGACCATTATCTAATTATCCAATAATCAAATAATGCTGATGTCAGTATTTCATAGACATGACCATAGCATGTCTATGTGAACATCATAACTAACATAACTCCCACTAGAATCAAGACCACGTCTTCAGATATCTAATACCTACAGCAACAGTGTAAAACTCGTGCTTAGGTTGTGAGAGAGAGGCTGCGGTGTTCTTGCTTGGAACCGTTCCAACAAACCACACCGCTATTCATTAATAAGCCTTATTCCACGGTCCCCTGATTGGAGCCCTTCCAACAGATAGCACCGCTACACAGACAAAGAGACATAACCATGTGGGAACCGGGAATCGTCTTTGTCCGTCTAACTACTCATAATTGATTCGTCACTTTCTCAGTTGAACAATAACCTATCCTTAGTGTTGTTGGGATTATGTCCTGAAATCACATTGTACTTACTCTAACGATAGTTGTATGTCGAGATCAGACATGTTGTATGATACTGGGCGGTTGCAATGTTTTGCTAGAAGCCTCTTGCAGTATGTAAGTTGTAGACTTACAGCCAGTATCATATGATCCTATAGGGTCACACACCTAAGCAATCTGGAAGCTTATACATGGGAATGATCATCATGGTGATGATCAGGATGATATGTATTAGATACATATCAATATCGATTAAAGAGAGGTGTTTCGATCGACACAATTGGTGTATCGATCGACACAGGGTCGATTCCGAAACTGATGTTTCGGTTTATGACTTAGACCTTTACAGTTAAACCCGAAAGATGGTTCAGTCATAACAGGTCGTATATATAGGATTATATGGTCGACCTGAACCAAAAGCCGTCTTTTCTTGATTACAGAAATCAGAAAAAACTCTCTCTTCGATTCCCAGATCCGGCACTAGCATCCCAGCTTTCCAGGTTGTGTGCGTGTGGACTACGATAGAGGCGAGGCATCTGAATCGCTCCTGATCTTGTCTTACCTGATTCATCTTCCGCTGCCAGAACAAGGTAAACACGAGATCCATGATTCAATTACTTAAACCCTGAGATCCTAGACTCGGAATTCAGACTTAGGGTTGCCTAATCGGATTAACTGCTAGGAATTCCAACAGTGGCATCAGAGCCTTAGGGTTTTATCATTGAATCAGCCTGTTTAGTAGAATTTGATGATTTAAATCCGTTCATAAGATAGTATGAATAAGAACAGGTTAGATCGATTCAAATCAAAATCGATTCTGTGTTTTCGCACAGTGTCGATCGACACACTAGGTGTGTCGGTCGACACAGAATGGCGAATTCGACAGAATCGGCGGCTAGGGTTTTTCGCGAAGAAAGACCGAAAGCCTACTGTGTCGATCGACACAGATTGAGTGTCGGTCGACACAGAGCAGAATGGTTAATCGGTTCAATTGGATTGGACCGGTTATCATGCTTGGTTAAGTCCGAATAGATCGGTTTAAATTGAATGAATTGGTTCAATTGGATTGAACTGATTGTCTCAATTAGCATGAACCGATGGGTTAAATCAATCTGATTGGATAAAACGGTTCAATTGAATTGGACCGGTTATCGCAATTAGTATAAACCGATTTGAATGGTTAAGATCAGTTGATCTGGTAAGTCGGTTCAATTGGATTGGACCGGTTATCAAAACTGTCTTCGGTTTAGGTCTATGTCGACCGTCACACATGGGTTGTGTCGATCGACATGACCGGTTCAATAAACCGGGTTAATTGGATTAATCGGTTATTGAAGTCCGGTTAAGTTTGGTGTTGTCAATCGACAGACATAGTCTGCGTCGATCGACACAGAGCTCGAAAATCTGGTTGTTGAACCTTGAATTTGCAGAAACCAAACTAGACTTAAACCTTGATCAAAGATTAGCTTCAGAATGGTCAACTGTCAAGACTCATTTCGTTGTGTGATGGTCTAGCCAAGAGCTTGGTGTCCACAGTTAGGTGAGTAAGGCAAGTAATTATGTTGATGGACTTGCGGTGCTTGACATCAACAATTACATGACCTAATAGATTGATTTTCTAACCTTTCAGAGTTTAGTTTCCTCAACTAAACATCAAGTGACCCTGATGTCTTGCTCAATCTCGTCTACTGTCAAGACTCGGTTCATTGTTGGATAGTCTTGGAGTCCTTGGTATCCACAATGATCTGATCAAGGCAGATGATCATTGATAGACTCGCAGTGCGACTGTCAATGATCACAAGACAGAAGAGATTGGTTTACTTGACTGGGCTATCAGAAGTTCTGGGCCCAGAGACGTCAGAGTAGATGAGACATGGATTGTCTTATCTGCGACCAAGAGTTGTACTGGGTACAATTAGCAATGATTTGCTTACCTAGATAACTAAATTTTGGGTGATGACGAGTCGTCCACTCAGAATTTGGTGAAGTATGGATCTTGGATAATTATATTCATAGAGGGAACATTGTTTGAATATAATGCGAGTTTTCTTATTAGATAAGATTTCTCATGATACACATAACTAAATCTTTGTCATTCTTGGATTTCAGCTTATGTCTATGACTACTTTCTCGTTGCGATCCGTCCTTGAGAAGGATAGGTTAAATGGATCCAACTTCCTAGATTGGTATCGGAATTTGAGATTAATTCTCAAGCAGGAGAGCAAGGACTATGTCCTTGAGAAAGCTCTTCCAGAAAGGCTTGGGACCAATCGCTCGCGTGCAGCATATAATGCTTGGAATAAGCATTATATTGATGTGGTAGATGTGCGTGGTCTGATGTTGGCTACCATGAACTCGGACTTGAAGAGTCAATACGAGAACGTGGAGTCGCCAATAGAGATGAGTTGAGAGATTCCAGATGGTGAAGTCTCTCACTGGCTGCAAGCTACCAGAGGATGCTCCAGTAAGTCCTCATGTCATTAAAATGATGGGTTACATTGATAACCTGGGGAAACTGGAATGTCCTGTCAGCTTAGAGTTGGCCACTGACGTCATTCTGCAGTCACTGCCGTCTAGTTATGATAAGTTTATCAAAAGCTATATCAAGAATAACTTGACGAAGACGTTGACTGAGCTGCATGGCATGCTCAAAACAGCAGAGCATGACATCATAAAGGGTAAAAGATCTGAGAAATCTTGTGTTGGCAAGGGTAGAGGCAGGGCCGTCCAGATTTGGAATCAGGATAAGCCTATGTCATCTTATAAGCCCAAGTCAGGCCCATCTGGTGTTAGAAAGTGCTTCTACTGCGATGAGTCGGGGCATTGGAAGAGAGATTGCATTTAAGTTCTTGGAAGATTCACAAGAGATGAAGGAGATGTATGGTACTTCTTCTTCACGTATTGTGTTATTACTTCAATTTCTACGTGAGTATTGGATACTAGTTGTGGTACTGATATTTTTTGAAATATGCAGGACCTAAGCGACAGTAGAACGTTGAAGAAAGGACAAGTGGAACTGCGTGTCTGGTATGAAGCAATGGTTGCTGCATGAGCCGTAGAGATTCTCCACTTGTAGGAGCCTTTCATACTTGGTTTTAGAAATTAAGTAATTGCTACTATGTATCTGCCTTGTGCAGAGATGTCTTTCATTTTCTTGTAAGAATTTGGATGTTTTTCATTTTGATAAAAGACAAGTTTTGTTCTTTAGATCTTAATGAAATATCATATGGTAGCACCCCGTTTGGAATAGGTTTTATATCTTAAACAACCGTGAGTTTGAATATAACACAAATACTAAAGGTTTAAGTCTGATGACTCGAACTCGACTTTTCCTTGGCATAGTCGTTTAACCATATAGAGTGAAGCGGATTCAGAAGTTCCATAGTCTTGGACTCATTTGATTATTAATCATTTGAGATATGAATTCTGTTCACTGGGCCAAATGACTAAGGCCCTTTTAGCAGAGCTAAAGGAAACGGACCAGAGGCTTATTGGGCCTTACACATACTGATGTATGCGGCCCGATGAGCATTAGTGCCAGAGGAAATCTTCTGTACTTCATTACCTCATTGATGGCATCAATAAGTATGGATGTGTTCATTTTGAAGGATTATGTGTGTTCATTGGTGTAATTATCAGGTTACAACCTAGCACATAATCAACTAGGATCTAGGTGATTTGCAGATGAATCATAAACATATCAGGATGGTTACCTTATGATTGCAGCGGATTGATCAAGGGAATATCGAGATCTGCAAGAGCTGATGATTACCGGCTCCTCCTAGGTATCCACACTCTTACAAGCTACTGGATCAGGTTGCTAGACCAAGTTGGAATCAACAGAGAGAGAGGAAGACGGCTGAGGCTAAAATCGCAGAAGCAAGAAGCATTAGGGCTTCCTGCGCCTCTCCTCTTCCTTATATGGGCCCAAGTAATTAAACTAATGGCACATTAGGCTTTTGGGCCCAAGGCCCAAATCAGACAAAAGACTGTCTTTTGTCTGGCCCAATTCTCTGTACAAATACATTAAATGCCTTGCATCTTACTGTATTAATTCCATTTTAACTTTCCCGTTAGCTATGGTGTGTGACCCTTTGGGATCATACAATACTGGTAATAAGTCCTAAACTTATAGATCATGAGCGGGCTCTAGCAAGTCATCATGATCACCCAGTATTTATGACTTATGTCTGATCTCGACACTTATCATACTTTCTAGAGATAGTACGGTAGATTTCAGGACATTCCCAACAATCTCCCACTTGTACTGGAATCCTACATTCCCTAATCCTTTTGTCTCAATATCTCAATCTGGCATAAGGCAAGATGCGTGTCATCCTTATATAGCCAGACCATGTTTATCGGACCAGATTTGATACTGACAATGCAAACGACTTGGGCAAGTCCGTTTGGGAGTGGCCACTCTCTTACCAGCTATCAAGTCTCCGATTGGCCTAGAGATATTACCTCCGTTAAACGGCAGGGACAAATCCCATCTTGTTCCATCACTATGAACTACTCACTTTATAATACACCCAACCAAGGTCCTTATAGCTCCCAGTTACGAAACAGCGTTAGACAATGATCAAAGTGCATCAATCCATGTGCAGCCACATGCATGCGAACTCAGGTCTAAGGACTATACTCTATAGTCGTATATGAGAACCTCTCATGACACAGATATTAATATCTTGTAGAGTTCTCATCAGCGGGCCATGTCCGGTCATATGCTCCCCTACATATACCTATGTGTCGACTTTGATGCCGCGCATCTATGACCCCTCGAAACTTGGTCATAAGTCTCAACACAATCTAGTCTCAAGTGGTTGTTAGTGTTCCAATTTCAACAACCTTCGACTATGGACACTATGATTTATGTCATTTCGTTAAATATGGGGTTTCAGGATCAAGTCTACTCATGTACTTCGATGGCCCATATATAATGACATGAATCATTTTGGAACGATTATTTATATCACAGTTAAAATAATCCAGAAATCATAGATTTCATAAACATAAAATATTATGTTTACATGAACCTTTCAAAACAACTAAATAAAGCCCTTTACAAACTCCCACTGAAATTAAGACTACATCTTAATTTCACTTATCCTACAGCAACAGTCCGCGACTCGTGCTTAGGCCTAAGGAGTGGCTTCGTTAATAGATTAGCAACGTTCTCATTCGTTGAAACTTGCTGATCTACTTAACACCTCTGTCATTTATCTCGCGGAATAGGTTATACCTACCCTCAAGGTGTTTGGACCTCTGATGTGCAGCTAGCCTCATCTATGCTGGGAATCACATCAAGTTCATTGATGAACTCTTCTTTCCAAACAACCTCTTTCGCCGCTAACCAAGCTGCGAAATGTTCAGATTAAGTCATGGAGTCAGCAACAGTGCCTTGCACCGCCAGACAGACACAAGATATAACCGGACTGTGACCGGAAATCATCTTTGTCTGTTGGAAACTTGCCTTTCAGACTCTACCGACTTGTAGCACCTCACTTTCTCCGTAAATCAAGAACTTATCCTAAGTATTTTCCAAATACTTGAGGATATTCATTACGTCTATCCAGTGATTCTTTGCTGGATTTGACTGGTCTTTACTTGTCTTGCTTAACATTGAAGCAACATCAAAACAAGTATGTGTCATGGCATACATGATAGATCCAATTGCCGACGCATATGGAATCTCATCCATGCATTCAAGCTCAGCAGATATCGTAGGACACTGTATCTTGCTTAACGTAATGTTATGTGACATTGGCATAAAACCCTTCTTGGAATGCTGAAAACGTGTAGGACTTTGTCAATATAAGAATCCTGACTTTGTCCTATCAGCTCTTTTGGATCTCTATCTTTAGATCCAAAATCCAAGAACATACGTGGCTTTACCCATGTCAATCATAAAAACAACTCCCAAGCCAGTCCTTTACCGACTGCAGCATTGGAACGTTATTTCCGAGAATCAGTATGTCATCGACATACACTATGAGAAATGCAACATCGCTCCCACTTATCTATTAGTAAACGCACAGTTCCACTTCGTTCCTGTTCAAGTCAAAACCTTGACTACTTCAACAGAACGAAGATTCCAACTCCGATATGTTTGATTCTATCCATGAATGGATCGATGAAGCTAACTTACCTACAGTATAATTTTTCGGAGTCCGGGCTCACTTTCGCTTCTGTGAATTTCGCAGGTTCGTCACTTTCAATGATCATCAGATCATGGCAACTAATCACGAGAAATCACTCTCGGATTAGTGACGGATTCATTCAGATCTGCGAACTTCAGGCTCTACAGGTGTAGATTCTACAGAAATCTGTAAATCCATCCGCTGCTCTCCCTCAACAGGTTGAGCAGCCTCCTGTATTTCTCGAATTTCTTCGAGTTATACTTTTACTCCCACTGTTCTTCTTGGAAAGCAACTTTCCTTTTAGAAAACAGAATTCCGAACAACCTAACTTCGTTTTCGGAATGGACGTAAAAAGTAACAAGCCTTGGTTTCCCTAGGACAACCAGCGAAGTAGCTCAACTACAAATACTCAGTAAAGACGAATTTGGATAATTTCCAGTCCACATTTATGTGGTGTCTTTCAACTGATATTGGTGAAACTATTTCAGCGTAAACTTAGATATTTCTAGAGCTTTATTCTTAAAGAATATCATGGAAGATTCGTGTAACTCATCTTTAATCATTTCTAATAAGATCTGATTCTTTCTCACAGAAACACCTCCAGGTTTTCAGGAGAAATGAGCTGTGAAACGACTTCACACTCATTCAGATGATCACACCATCAATGACTTAAGTATTCTCACTTGGATCTAATCCAGAGTCTCAATACTTTTGTCACTCAGATTCTATACCTCATTCTGGAACTCTTTCGACCATTTCAAAGAATTCTGACTCGTGTCTCATCAAATGAACACAGTCATACTCACTGAAGTAATCAGTAAAGATAATGAAGTACAGGAAATTTTCTCTGGCATTACTGCTCATCGGGCCACATACATGAGTATGTTCAAGGTCCAATAAGCCTTTGGGCCTTTCTCTAGCTCGGCTAAGATGGGCCCTTTGTCTTTTGGTCCAGTAAGCAGAATTCAAGTCTCATAAGATATCCAATCAAATGAGCCCAAAAGTCCATAACTATGGGATTTCTGAATCCGACTCACTCTATGTGACCAAGACATTTACGCCAAGAAAAATCAGGTTTAATTTATCGGATTTAAACCAATTCGGTATTTATGTTACATTTAGGCACTCTTTGGTTTAAGATATAAAACCCATTCCTTGAATAGGGTGCTACAATTAATATTTCATTGAGATCAAAAGAACAAAACTTGTCTTTTATCAAAATGAAAACATTCAAATTCTTACAAGAAAATGAAAGACAACTCTGCTTAAAGCAGGTACATTGTAGCAATTACTTAATACAAAACCAAGCCTCAAAGGCATCTTCAAGTGAAAACCCTATGGCTGAGGCAGCATCCATAGCTCCTTCCAGACATGCAGTTCCACTTGTCCTTCCTTCAACGTTCTACTGTTGCTTAGGCTCTGCATATTATAACAAATATCAGTGCCACAACCAGTATCCAATACCTATAAGGTAGAACTTGAAGTAATAACATGAATACCTGAGGAAGTAGTCTCATACATCAACTTCAACTCCTCATAATCTTCCATGAATTTAATGCAATCTCTCTTCCAATGCCCAACCTCTTTACAGTAGCAGCACTTACCAACGTAAGATGTATCTGACTCGGGCTCAGAAGATACAGGCTTGCCATGATTCAAAATCTGGACAACTTTGTCTTCACCCTTGTCAGCACTAGGTTTAGTAAACCTACCCTTCTCCATTATGAGATTATACAGGGTACTCTTCACGTTTGGCTCAACTGTCTTGAGCATATCATGCAGTTCAGTCAGCGTCTTCGTTAAGCCTTTCTTGATATAGTTCCTTCTGAACTTATCATAGCTTGACGGCAGTGACTGCAGAATGATCTCAGTTGCCAATTCTTGGCTAACTGGATAATCCAGTTTCCTCAGGTTATCAATGTAACCCATCATTTTACTGACATGAGGACTTACTGGATGATCATTTGGTAGCTTGCAGCTAGTGAGAGACTTAACCAATTGGTATCTCTCCACTCTTACCTGCTCCTGAAATTTCAATTTCAGGCTGCTGATCATCTCTATTGGCGACTCCATGTTCTCATATTGCTTCAGCAAATCTGAGTCCATGGTAGCCAATATCAGACCACGCACATCTACCGCATCATTATAATGCTTATTCCAAGCATCATATACTGCATGAGAGGCATTGGACCCGATCCTCTCGGGGAGAGCTCTCTCAAGAACATAGTCCTTTCTCTCCTGCCTGAGGACTAGCCTCAGGTTCCGCGACCAAGTCAAGAAATTTGATCCGTTCAGTTTGTCCATCTCAAGGACAGACCGGATCGAGAAAGTGTTTTGATTGTTTGTGCTAGTCATAACTGAAATTTAGAGATAAATAGAGTTTTAGTTATTTAGTTCATAAAAGAGTAATCTTAATAACTTATAAGAAAACTCGCATTGCATTCAAAATTTCTTTGTTTAACCTCATAAGAATGCAATGATTCCGAGACCCATGTTCAGCTACATCCAAAGTGGGCCACTGGCCGTCACCCAGAAGTAGCTTTACTTGGTAAGCATACACACAGCTAGTTATATCCAATAACTCTCGGTTGTGAATTGGGCCCAAGGCCCAATACACCAGATGTCTCAAGGCCCGGGACTCCCGATGGCCCAGTCAAGGAAACCAATCTCTTACAGCCAAATAATCACTAAAGTCTGGGACTCCCAATGAAATTAGTGACTATATACTACTTTACTTACGCAAAAACAGACACCTCACACTGTAAGCCATATCTGTAATTGAATAAGCGTTAAGTAGCTGACAAGATTGGGCAAGACATCCAAGCTTGATATTGTTTTTGAGGATTTTAGGTTTTCTTTCCAAAAATAGAAGATTACTATTTTGGGAAATTTACTTATTTTAGAAACTTTCTAAATTTAGAAATATGCTAAAAATAGAAATTTCTAATTTAATATTTTATTAAAGTTTTCGGTTGGGTCACAAATTATAGGCCCAATTCTTGGTCCAAGACCACAGAATTCCAATTGGCCCAATAATTTGACATAACCGAGTCGGTTCATTAATTCTGGTCCGAGACCAAATTAACTACTAAATCCAACTGGTTATTTACTAAACCAGACCAGCTCTAAATTATTTGGTCCAACCAAATCAAACTTAGACCAGTCTTCGGTTTAGGTTAAAATTCAATTTTGAATTTAAATCCGGTTTAACCAGAAATTAAATAATACCAATTGTATTAAATAATTTCCAGCAAACCGCGATTTGGGTTAACCGCTTGAACCATAATTATTCAATGATTGATTTTGACTTTTCAAATCGATAATTGCTTTACGATCATGATATTAACAAAATCGTAACAAATTGATTCTTTAGATTATCAAACAAAGTCAACAATTGATTATCACATTGTTTAATTATCAAACACGCTTTGCTTATTCAAACGATCTTCAAATTGATCATGACAATCACTAAATGACAAAAATCGATTTTTGACCTTAACCAAATCGCATGAAACTTAATTAAACAATCATCACAACTCTACGATCATGTTCTTTCACATAAAGACAAAATTGATAATCGTGATGTAACAAAACAAAACAATCTAAAACAATCGCTTTGACTTTTTTTCAATTCGTGTGATAATTATTTCACTTTACGATCATGAGCTCATCGCTTATGACAAAGACGAATCTTAAACTTATCAAAACAAACAAATTCAACATTCGATCGATTCATGCAATGTCATCATGCGATTTCATATTAGGGTTTTACAAGTTCTAATCAAATTTCTTAAGCCAAATTTGATTCTTAACATTAAAACTACCCAAAAAGATCCAAACAGCAAAAACCTAACGACCTAGGCTCTGATACCACTGAAGGATTATGTGTGTTCATTGGTGTAATTATCAGGTTACAACCTAGCACATAATCAACTAGGATCTAGGTGATTTGCAGATGAATCATAAACAGATCAGGATGGTTACCTTATGATTGCAGCGGATTAATCAAGGGAATATCGAGATCTGCAAGAGCTGATGATTACCGGCTCCTCCTAGGTATCCACACTCTTACAAGCTACTGGATCAGGTTGCTAGACCAAGTTGGAATCAACAGAGAGAGAGGAAGACGGCTGAGGCTAAAATCGCAGAAGCAAGAAGCATTAGGGCTTCCTGCGCCTCTCCTCTTCCTTATATGGGCCCAAGTAATTAAACTAATGGCACATTAGGCTTTTGGGCCCAAGGCCCAAATCAGACAAAAGACTGTCTTTTGTCTGGCCCAATTCTCTGTACAAATACATTAAATGCCTTGCATCTTACTGTATTAATTCCATTTTAACTTTCCCGTTAGCTATGGTGTGTGACCCTTTGGGATCATACAATACTGGTAATAAGTCCTAAACTTATAGATCATGAGCGGGCTCTAGGAAGTCATCATGATCACCCAGTATTTATGACTTATGTCTGATCTCGACACTTATCATACTTTCTAGAGATAGTACGGTAGATTTCAGGACATTCCCAACACATTTGATGAGACACAAGCAGGAATCCCTTGAGGAGTTCCAAGATGAAGTAAAGAATTCGATTTGACAGAAGTATTAAGATCCTCGATTAGATCGCGGAAGAAAATACTTGAGTCAAGAATTGGGTGATCATCTCAGAGAATGAATCGGATCTTATTAGATATGCTCCGATTAATGATGAGTCACAGGAATCTTCCGTAATCATTTAAGAATACGTTCTAAAATGTTTGTCTAAGCGCAGAAAAGGGTTTCAATCAGAATCAATTAAAAGACACAACATTGGATGTGGACTGAAAGTTTTTCAAGAAAGTTGTTTCTGATCATTTGGGGATGAAAGCTAACAAGCTTGAACCCAAATATGATAAGTTCTACCTCGCGGGTTGTCCTAGGGAAACCGAGGCTTACTACTTTTATGACCAATCCGAGAACAAAGTTTTATTGTCCGGAACTGTGTCTTTTGAGAAAGATTATACTTTCAAAAGGAACAGTGGGAGTAAAATTACACATCGAAGAAATTCGATAAACACAGGAGGCTGCTCAACCTGTTGAGGGAGAGCAGCGGTGAGATCTACAAAGTGCTGTAGGATCTACACCTATGGAGCCTGAAATTCGCAGATCCGAAAGGATCTGTCACTAACTCGAGAGTGATTTCTCGTAGCCGATTGTCGTGATCTGTTGATCATTGAAAAGTGACGAGCAAGCAAAATTCAAAGAAGCGATGGTGAGCCCCAACTCCGAAAAAAAAAAAAATTGGCTGGGTATGCATGTTAGCTTCACCGATCCATTTCTGGATTGAAGCAAACATCTTGGAGTTGGAATCAATATTATGATAATGTAGTCAAAAGTTTTGACTTGATCAGAAAAGAAATGAAACCATGCGTTTACAAGAAGACTAGTGGGAGCGTAATTGCAATTCTCACACCGTATGTACATAATGTACTTAATCTCATGAACGACGTTCCGTAGGTTAAGTCTTGAGAGACTTGGGTCGGAAGTCAAATTTAAACAAAAGACATGGGAGTAGCCTCGTGAATTATTGGAATAAGAATCTATTGATATAGATTGGATAGGCTAATTGGATCGTGTCAGAATCCTTATATAGATAAGGTGTTGGACAGTTCCAATATGCATGATTCCAAGAATGGCTTCACACCAAAGGTCTTATGGCAATAATCTTAGCAAGATGAAGTGTCTTGGACACTGGTTGAGCTAGTATCAATCTTAGCAAGATGAAGTGTTTTGAACACTAACTGAGCTATTATTAATGAGTGTGATTGCTTATGCTGTTGCAATAGAATCCATCATGAATGCAATATTTTGCGTTCGTCTAGATGCAGCTTACGCATAAAGCATGACGAGAAAATACTAATATGTTCCGGTAAAAATCGCTGAACAGTTGCCAGAAATGTCCCAAGTGTTTGAGAAACACTAAGGATAGGTTTGTGGTGAACTGAGGAAGTGACGAACCAGTTGAAAGTAGTTAGACGGACAAAGAAGATTCCCGGTTTCCACCTGGCATATCTCTTTGTCTGAATAACGGTGCTATCTGTTGGAAGAGCTCCAACAGTGGACCGTAGAATAGTGCTTTTATCTGAATGGCGGTGTGGTTTGTTGGAATTGTTTCAAGCAAAAACACCGCAGTCTCTCCCACAACCTAAGCACGAGATTTATTATGTTGTTGTAGGTATAAGATATCTGAACAGATGATCTTGATTCCATTGGGAGTTATTTTAGTTATGTTATAATCTTTATATAAACATGCTATGGCAATGTTTGTGTAAGTTAAAACTGACATCGGTATTATTTAATTATTGGATAATTAAGTAATGGTCCCAAAGTATTTTATGTTCATTTTATAGGTCATCAAGTTGAGGACTTGATCATGAAACCCTATAAGTAAAAGATGACATAAATTATGATTGTCCCTAGTCGAGATTGTCAAAGTGGGACACTGACAACCGCGAGAGACTAGCCTGTGAGGTGACTGTTGACTAAGTTTCATGGAGTCAATGATATGAGTATCACAGTCAGTCACATAGATATATGTTGGTGAACATATGATCGGACATGACCCGTTAATGAGAACTCCATAGGATAGTTATATCAGTGTCATGGGAAGTTCTCATTATGACTATAGAGTATAGTCCTTAGACCTGAGTTCATCATGCTTTCTAGCATATGAATTGGTGCGCTTTGACCTTGTCAAACGTCGTTCCGTAACTGGCGGCTATAACGACATTGCTTAGGCGTATCAAGAAGTATGTGTAGAAACAGGGATGGTACAAGATGGGATTTGTCCCTCCTATTACGGGAGATAAATAACTCAGAGCCCATCGAAGATTTGATACTGAGAAAATGCATGGCCGTGCTCAAACGAGGTGATTGTCAGTCGTTTTTTCTATCAGTATAGATCAGGAGTTCAATGAACATGATATTGGCTACAATAAGGATGACACAGTCTCTTGCCTTATGCCATATCGAGATATAAAGACGGAGGGATTATAGGAATAGGTGATTCCAGTACAAGTGGGAGATTGTTGGGATTATGTCCTGAAATCACATTGTACTTACTCTAACGATAGTTGTATGTCGAGATCAGACATGTTGTATGATACTGGGCGGTTGCAATGTTTTGCTAGAAGGCTCTTGCAGTCTGTAAGTTGTAGACTTACTGCCAGTATCATATGATCCTATAGGGTCACACACCTAAGCAATCTGGAAGCTTATACATGGGAATGATCATCATGGTGATGATCAGGATGATATGTATTAGATACATATCAATATCGATTAAAGAGAGGTGTGTCGATCGACACAATTGGTGTATCGATCGACACAGGGTCGATTCCGAAACTGATGTTTCGGTTTATGACTTAGACCTTTACGGTTAAACCCGAAAGATGGTTCAGTCATAACAGGTAGTATATATAGGATTATATGGTCGACCTGAACCAAAAGCCATCTTTTTCTTGATTACAGAAATCAGAAAAAACTCTCTCTTCGATTCCCAGATCCGGCACTAGCATCCCGGCTTTCCAGGTTGTGTGCGTGTGGACTACGATAGAGGCGAGGCATTTGAATCGATCATGATCTTGTCTTACCTGATTCATCTTCCGCTACCAGAACAAGGTAAACACGAGATCCATGATTCAATTACTTAAACCCTGAGATCCTAGGCTCGGAATTCAGACTTAGGGTTGCCTAATCGGATTAGGAACTGCTAGGAATTCCAACAAGTGTTTCTCAAACACTTGAGGATATTCCTTACAACTGTCCAGTGACTATTACCGGAACATATTGGTATCTTCTCGTCATGTCTTATGCGTAAGCTGCGTCTAGACGAGCGCAAAATATGGCATTCATGATGGATTCTATTGCAGAAGCATAAGGAATCACACTCATATGTACTAGCTCAGCCAGTGTCCAAGACACTTCATCTCGCTAAGATTATTGCCATAAGACCTTTGGCGTGAAGCCGTTTTAGAATCATGCATATTGGAACTGTCCAATACCTTATCAACATAAGGATTTTGACACGATCCAATTAGCCTATCCAATCTATTTCAATAGATCCTTATTCCAAGAACTCACGTGGCTTCTCCCATGTCTATCGTTGAAAATGACTTCCGACCTAAGTCACATAAGACTTAAGCGACGGAACGTCGTTTATGAGAATAAGTATGTTATATACATACAGTGTGAGAAATGCAACTACGCTCCCACTAGTCTACTTGTAAACGCACGGTTCCTATTCGTTCCTGATCATGTCAAAACTTTTGACAGTTTTAACAGAACGTAGATTCCAACTCCAAGATGTTTGCTTCAATGCAGAATTGGATCGGTGAAGATAACATGCATACCTAGCAAATTTTTGGAGTTGGGGCTCACCATCGCTCCTTGAATCTCGCAAGCTCGTCACTTTTCAATGATCAACAGATCACGGCAATTGGTTACGAGAAATCACTCTCGGGTTAGTGACGGATCCATTCGGATCTGCGAACTTCAGGCTCCATAGGTGTAGGTCCTACAGCACTTTGTAGATCCAACCGCTTCTCTCCCTCAACAGGTTGAGCAGCCTCCTGTGTTTCTCAAATTTCTTCGAGCTGTACTTCTACTCCCACTGTTCTTCTTGGAAAGAAACTTTCTATCTAGAAAAACAGAGTTCCGAACAACAAAACTTTGTTCTCGGATTGGTTGCAAAAGTAATAAGCCTCGGTTTCCTTAGGACAACCAGCGAAGCAGCACTTATTGGATTTGGGTTCAAGCTTGTCTAGTGACAACTGCTTTACATAAACCTTGCAATCCCAATTAATCAGGAAAATATACTTGGAAAACTTCCAGTCCACATCCAATGTGGTGTCTTTCAACTGATTCTGATAGAAACCTATTTGGCGTAAATACAGACACTACTAGATTGTATTCTTAAAAGGATAATGGAAGATTCGTGTGACTCATCATTAATCGGAGCATATCCAATAAGGTCCAATTCATTCTCTCGGAAATACCATTCAGGTTTTCCAGGAGAAACGAGCTGTGAGACGACTTCACACTCACTTAGATGATCGCTCAATTCTTGACTCAAGTATATTTTTTTTTTCGCGATCTGATCGAGGATCCTTAATACTTTTGTCATATCGGTTATATACTTCATTCTGGAACTCCTTTGACCATTTCAAAAGATTCCGACTCGTGTCTCATAAAATGAACACAGCCATACTTACTGAAGTCATCAATAAAGGCAATGAAGTACTGAAGATTTCCTCTGTCACTAATGCTCATCGGGCCACATACATCAGTGTGTGTAAGGCCCAATAAGCCTCTGGCCCTTTGCTTTAGCTCTGCTAAAGAAGCCTTAGTCATTTGGCCCAGTAAGCAGAATTCATATCTCATATGATTTATAATCAAATGAGCCCATAAAGCCCATAACTATGGAACTTTTAAATCCGCTCCACTATGTGGTTGAAACGACTATGCCAAAGAAAAATCGAGTTCTAGTCATCAGACTTAAACCGTTTGGTATTAATGTTATCTACAGGCGTACATTGGTTTAAGATATAAAACCCATTTTTCAAAAAGGGGTTTGCTACCATAGAATATTTCATCGAGATCAAAAGAGCAAAACTTGTCTTTTATCAAATGAAAAACATCCAAATTCTTACAAGAAAATGAAAGACATCTCTGCTTAAAGCAGGTACATAGCAGCAATTACTTAATTCAAAACCAAGCTTGAAAAGCTCCTACAAGTGAAGAATTTCTATGGCTAATGCAGCAACCATTGCTCCATTCCAGACACGCAGTTCCACTTGTCCTTTCTTCAATGTTCTACTGTTGTTTAGGCCCTGCATATTTCAAAAATATCAGTACCACAACCAGTATCCAATACCTGCGTAGAACTTGAAGTAATAACACAATACCTGAAGAAGAAGTTTCGTACATCTCCTTCATCTCTTGTGAATCTTACAAGAATTTAATGCAATTTCTCTTCCAATGCCCAAACTCTTCACAGTAGCAGCACTTACCAACATCAGATGGGCTGGACTTGGGCTTATAAGATGACACTGGCTTATCCTGATTCCAAATCTGGACGGCCTTGCCTCTACCCTTGTCTATACAAGATTTCTCAAACCTTTTACCCTTTATGATGTTTTGCTCAGCTGTCTTTAGCTTGCCATGCAGCTCAGTCAACGTCTTCGTCAAGCCATTCTTGATGTAGCTCATTATAAACTTATCATAACTTGACGGCAGTGACTGCAGAATGATCTCAGTAGCCAACTCTAGGCTAACAGGACAATCCAGTTTCCCCAGGTTATCAATGTAACCCATCATTTTAATGACATGAGGACTCACTGGAGCATCCTTTGGTAGCTTGCACCCAATGAGAGACTTAACCATCTGGTATCTCTCAACTCGTTCCTGATCCTGAAACATCAGTTTCAGGCTGGTGATCATCTCGAGTGGCGACTCCATGTTCTCGTGTTGACTCTTTAAGTCCGAGTTCATGGTAGCCAACATCAGACCACACACATCTACCACATCAATATAATGTTTATTCCAAGCATCATATACTGCATGCGAGGCATTGGTCCCAAGCCTCTCGGGGAGAGCTTTCTCAAGGACATAGTCCTTACTCTCTTGCTTGAGAATAAATCTCAAGTTCCGATACCAATCCAGGAAATTTGATCCATTTAACTTTTCCTTCTCAAGGATGGATCGCAACGAGAAAGTAGTTTTAGACATAGGCTGAAATCTAAGAAAAGAAAATTTTAGTTATGAAGTTCAGGAAATGAGAAATCTTATCTAATAAGAAAACTCGCATTATATTCAAACAATGTTTCCTCTATGAATATAATGATCCAAGACCCATACTTCACCAAAATCTGAGTGGACGACTCGCCATCACCCAAAGTTTAGTTATCTAGGTAAGCAAATCATTGCTAATTGTGTTGGGAATGTCCTGAAATCTATTGTACTTACTCCAAGTGAAAGTCGTATTGTCGAGATGAGACAATAATATGACACTAGGCAGTCATAATGCTTTGCTAGAAGCCACTTATGATCAATGAGTTTAGAACTCATTGCTAGTGTTATATGATCCTACAGGGTCACACACCTAAGCAAACTGGACGTTAAAGACGAGGTTGATCATTAATGTAATGCATATTTGATATGCATTCGATATCAATATTCTGGGGCAGTGTCGATCGATGCAGATAGTGCATCGATCGATGCAACTCGCAGATTAATCAGATTAATTCGGTTTAATCGTTGGTTAATTCCGTGATGGTTTAAGTCGATATATATAAGATATATGGTCGACCTAAACTGATTTCTAACCTAATAGACAGCCACCAGAACTTGAATAGAAACCTCTGAAGAGATTGGATCTCTACAGGCACTAGCATCCCTCCTGTTCAGTTTGTGTGCGTGTGGATACCAGTAGAGGCGCAGCATTTGAGGCGCTCTAGATCTCGATTATCTGCAAATCTTCCGCTGCTAATCACCAGGTAATTCTGAGATCCCATAGATTCAATTACATGAACCCTAGATCCTAGGCTTGGAATTCAGACTAGGGTTGCTAATCCTGATTAGAACTGCTAGAAATTCCTTCAGTGGTATCAGAGCTTTAGGGTTCCATTGAATCTGTAGCATGTTGATTAGATTGGTTGAATCTGGATCTCTGTATGATTGATACAAGCATGCTAAAACTCGTTTTGATCAAAGTAACCTAGTTTAGGGTTTTGTTCGAAAAACGTTTTAGGGTTTTTCGCATGGTGTCGATCGATGCCAATCCGGCATCGATCGACACAGGGCGAAAACCCGAATAAAATTTAGGGTTTTTCGCATGGTGTCGATCGATGCCAATCCGGCGTCGATCGACACAGGGCGAAAACCCGAATAAAACTTATGTTTCGCCTAGTGTCGATCGACACAAACCTCGCGAGATTGATGAATCGGTTCAATTGGATTGGACCGGTTATCGAGCTTGGTTAATGATGGTTAAACGCTAAGAATGGTTTATTGCGATTGGGTTGGTATCGACCGATGCTAATGTAGCATCGATCGACACTGACCGGTACTCAAAACCGGATCAATTGGATTGATCGGTTATCGCAGATTGGTTTTGGTTAATCTGCATCAATCGACACTAAAGTAGTGTCGGTCGACACCAGATTCGATGGTTCAGGTTATGGAACCTGAAGCCACATAACCAAACCAAGACAAATCATTTAATTAGAATAATTAAAACATAATAAAACTGAACGTTTTAAAAGGTTCCGTTCCTCAACCAAATATCAAGTGATACTTGATGTCTTTCCAATCTTGTCAACTGTCAAGACCCATCTAATTGTGCGATAGACTTGCAGTGCAAGATGTCCACAATTTCATGAGTAAGACAGAAGGTAATCGTGTTGATGGACTTGCAGTGCAAGACATCAACAATTACATGACTGAAGAGATTGGTTTACTTGACTGGGCCATCAAAATCGTTTTGGGCTCAGAGACATCAGGTGGATTGGGCATGAGATGTCGATCCACAACCAAGAGTTATATTGGATATAACTAGCAAAGTTGTTGCTTACCTAGATAGCTAAATTTGGGTGATAGCCAGTGGCTCACTCAAGTTTAGTGAAGTATGGGTCTTGTATCATTATATTCATCTGAGGAAATATTGTTTGAATATAATGCGAGTTTTCTTAATTGTTAAGAATTCTCATTTCTTGAACATCATAACTAAAACCTCCCTTGTTTTTCAGCTATGTCTAGCACAAACCATCGTAACAATTTCTCCCTGCGATCCGTCCTTGAGAAGGACAAGTTAAATGGATCCAACTTTCTTGAATGGTATCGGAACTTGAGAATTGTTCTCAAACAGGAGAAAAAGGACTATGTCCTTGAGAAAGTTCTCCCCAAGAAGTACCGAGCCAATGCCTGGCAGTCAGATAAGGATGCTTGGGATAAGCATTCTAATGATGCGGTGGATGTGAGTTGTCTCATGTTGGCTACCATGAACTCGGAATTGCAGAAGCAATATGAGTACGTGGAGTCGCCAAAAGAGATGATCACTGGCCTGAAAAGTATGTTTCAGGAGCAGGCACGAACTCAGAGATACCCGACGGTTAGGTCTCTGATTGAGTGCAAGCTACCAAAAGGCGAACCAGTTAGTCCTCATGTCATTAATATGATGGGTTATATTGATAACCTGGGGAAACTGGATTATCCCATTAGCCAAGAGTTGGCTACTGACATCATTTTACAGTCACTGCCGTCAAGCTATGATCAATTTGTTATGAACTATAACATGAACAACTTGACGAAGACATTGACTGAATTGCATGGGATGCTTAAGACTGCTGAACCTAACATCAAGAAGGACACCCCAAATGTCCTTATGGTACAAAAGGGTAAAAAGTTTAAGAAACTTGGTAAGAACAAAGGTAATGGCAAGACGAGCTCGATTGTGAATCCAAGCGAGTCTGGCCATGTTCCTAAGGTTAAAACTAGTCCTTCTGAAGATGTTAAGTGCCGTTATTGTAATGGTTATGGGCATTTGAAAAGAAACTGCATTAAATTCTTAGAAGATTATGAGAAGCTGAAGAAGACGTACGAGACTTCTTCTTCAGGTATTATGTTATAGAAGTAAATGTTACTTCTTATAGTCCTACTTATTGGGTATTGGATACCAGCTGTGGTACTCATATTTTGTGAAAATGTGCAGGGCCTGAGCAAAAGTAGGACTATGGAGAAAGGACAAGTGGACCTATGAGTGGGAATGGAGCAAGAGTTGCTGCATTAACCGTAGGAGTATTTCATTTGTTTTTCTTTTTATGGCATGTTTTGAACTTAAAACTGCTACTATGTACCTGCTATGAGCAGAAAGATTATTTCTATTCCTTGTTTGGATATGGAAGGATATCAGTTTTCACGTTAAGAATAAGTGTTATTCATTTGATTACAGTGATATATTTTATAGTAGCAATCCATTAGAGAATGGACTTTATGTTCTAAACCAGAATGTACCTAACTATAACATTAATACCAAGAGATTCAAGTCAAATGATACGAGTTAAACTTCTCTCTGGCATTGTCGTTTTGGGCTACATAAATGAGAAATAGATTCAGAAGCTGCATAGTGATGGGCTTTTGGGCTCATCTGATTGAGAATCATAATGAGTAAAGTGGATCTTGTTTATTAAGTAAAACGACAAAGGCTCTTTTCAACAGAGGTACTGTCGATCGACACAAACGGTGCGTCGGTCGATACAGGTTGCGAACGAACAAAATGAAAGGGCCAGAAGCTTATTGGGCTTTATACATACGGATGTATATGGACCGATAAGCACCAGTGCTAGAGGAAAATTTCAGTACTTCATTACATTTACTGATATTTTCAGAAGGTACAGTTATGCCTTATTTATAAGGCATAAGTCAGAATCTTTGAAAAGTTCAAAGAGTTCCAAAATGAAATACAGAATCAATTTGGCAAAGGTATTAAACCTCTACGATGAGATCATGGAGGTGAATATTTAGGACAAGAATTTAGTGATCATCTGAGAGATTGTGAAAGTGTTTCACAATTCACTCCTCCTGTATCGGAATTTATTAGATATGGTTCGATCAATGATGAGTCACTTAGATCTTCCATTATCCTTCTAAGAATACGCTCAAGAAATGTATGAGTTTACTTTAAATAGAATTCCATCAAAATCAGTTACAGAGATACCACATGAGATGTGGAATGTAAATGTTTCTGATTTGTCCATCATGGAGATTTGGAGTTGCGAGACTTATATAAAACGTTTAATCTCTAATAAGCTCACACCCAAATCTGATAAGTGCTACTTCATTGGTTGTCCTAACAAAACCAAGGCATGTTACTTTTACAACTAGTTCGAGAACAAATTGTTTGTTGCTCGGAACTATGTTTTCTTGAGAAAGACTTTCTTTCCAAGAAGAACAGTGGGAGTAAAAGTACAACTCGAAGAAATTCAAAAATCACAGGAGACTGCTCAACCTGATGAGCTAGAGCAACAGTTGGATCTACAAAGAGTTGTGGAACATGCACCTGTGGTGCCTAGAGTTTATAAGGGATCTGGTGAATGTATATTCGATATACATTTAAATGGCGAGTTTCTGAAGAAGTGTCGATCGACACAAAAGTTGCATCGATCGACACAGATCGCGAACCAAATATTGATTTTGGTTTATGACTTAATTAACTATGGTTTAAATCTTGGTTAATTAGGTCGTGGTAAAAGTATACATATGAGATATGTGTGCGCGACTTTTACAGAAAACTGAAGCTCGCAGATCCGAAAGGATCCGTCACGAACCCGAGAAATATGGATTTCTCGTAACTAATTGTCTGTTGGAATTATGTCCAGTAATCTCTGTACTGTCTCTAGAAAGTAAGAGTATGTCAATGATCAGACATAAGTCATATAATACTGGGGGTCATGATGGCTTGCTAGAGTCCGCTCATGATCTATAAGTCTTGGACTTATTGCCTTTATTATATGATCCCATATGGGTCACACGCCTAAGCTAACGGGAAAATACGAAGGAACGGTTTAGCAGAAGTACGGTAAAAGTGCTAGGCATTTACTGTACTTAGAGAGTCTAAAGGGCCTGATTAAATCCAAGGGATTTAATCAGAACTGAGAATTGGGCCCAAAAGCCCATAAGAACTGGACAAGGGTTTTATTAAATAAAACTTGCCCTAGCTCTTATTTTTCTCAGCCACTCTGCGCCTCCCTCCTCTCTCTCTGCGCCTCCTCTCTTTTGGTCTAGCAGCCTCTCTTCCCGAAGTGTGCGTGTGTGAGCCTTTGGAGGATCCATCTCTTGGTGGTTCTGCTGATCTCTGACCTGTACCTCCATTCCGCTGCATAAACAAGGTAACAGGTGAGATCTATTATGTTTCTAATCAAGAGAACCTAGATCTGCATGTTTAGTAGGATGAATCAATATGTGAATTGAATCAGGAGACACTAAACGATCCAACAGTGGTATCAGAGCCATTGGTTCTGTGGTTTTTCTTGTTTAGAATCATGTTTAGGATTGTTTAAAGAGGTGTTTTTGAATCAATCTACTGATAAGAGAAAAACACTTAAGAAACAAAGAATTAAAACCTAAACAAATAAGAAATCGCATGATCCAATCTATATTGAATTGGTTGCGTCGGAGTGTGGTCGAACCGCACGACCGGATCGAATAGACGCACGGACCGATCGATGGATCGAGTCGCGTGGTTGATCCGATCACGAGAGATCGCGAGAGATCGATCAGCCGAGAGGCGCGAGAGCATCGCATGGATCGCGTGGGCTGATCCGCAAGGCAGATCGCACGGATCGCCTCATGCTCTCTCGGCGTAAGCCGCGTCCCGTCCCGGTTGCCTCTCGTCCGATCTCACGCTCCCGTCCCGATCACGCAACCGAGCTGTCCCGATCGATCACGCGGCTTGCCCGATCACGTCCCGATCGCGGAAGCGTGATGCGTGATGATCGCGGCTGTCGCGTGAAACATGAGCTGACCGGGTCGTTGGTCAATCACGACCGGTTCGGTTTTGGTGTGTGATATTTCGGTTCGGTTTAATTTGATTAAAAATTAATCATCACGGTTTAATAAACAGACTTAATAAATTTATTAAGTTCTGGTTAAACCGGGATAAGAAATCCAAAGTCGAAAAAAAAATTGGATTTAGTGCCTAAACCAGTGATTTTCTAATTTGATTTGGTTGGACCTAATAAATTGAGAAAAATCCGGTTTAGTAAATAACCGGTTGACAATTGTGGTCATCGTAGTAATTAATTTTGGTTAAGACCAATTTTAATGAACCAGACCGGTTATGTCATTTAATTGGGCAATTGGGTTATGTCTTGGACATGAACCAATTCTTGGGCCTCGGGCCAAGAAGTTAAAACAATTGGGCCAATTATTTGAGTCTTTTCTTCAGAATTAATTTAAAATTTATTTTTATAAAAATTATAAAATCGATTTTTTAAATTAATAAGTTTCCAAAATTTTGAAATTAGAAAGTTTCTTAAATTAGAAGTTTCTAGATTTGCATGTTTTGGATTTTAGGAAATTTCTATATTTAGAAAGTTTCCAATTTTAGGAAGTTTCCAATTTTAGAAAGTTTCCAATTTTAGGAAGTTTCCATTTTTAGAAAGTTTCCAAAATTAGTAGGTTTCCCAAAAAGGAAAGTTTCCCAAAATAGTCATCTTCTATTTTGGGATGAAATTTTAATAAACCTACAAACCTCAAACAATATCAAGCGTTGGATGTCTTGTCCAGTCTATGTCAGCTGTCGAAGCCCATTCAATTGTACTCATGGCCTTACAGTGTGAGGGTGTCTACTTTTGCGTGGGTAAGACGGTTTGTGATTCATAAATGTCATCGGGAGTCCCGGACATTAGTGATTACATGACTGTATAGTCTGGTTTTCTTGACTAGGCCATCGGGAGTCCCGGGCCTTGAGACATCAGAGTGGATTGGGCCTCGGGCCCAGATTCACAACCAAGAGTTATATCACGGATATAATTAGCCGAGATAGGGCTTACCGATATAAGCTAAGGTTGGGTGACAGCCAGTGGTCCACTTTAATCTTAGTTATATGTGGATCTTGGAATCATTATATTCTATTGAGGGTAACTAATGTTATTGAATATAATGCGAGATTAATCATATTAAGTATAATGCGAGATTAATCATATTGAACATATTAACTAAAATTCTTTTATCTTAAATTTCAGTTATGACTAGCACAAACAATCAAAACACTTTATCGATCCGGTCTGTCCTTGAGATGGACAAGCTGAACGGATCAAATTTCTTGACTTGGTCGCGGAACCTGAGGCTAGTCCTCAGGCAGGAGAGAAAGGACTATGTCCTTGAGAGAGCTCTCCCCGTGAGGATCGGGTCCAATGCTTCTCATGCAGTATATAATGCTTGGAATAAGCATTATAATGATACGGTAGATGTGCGTGGTCTGATATTGGCTACCATGGACTCAGATTTGCTGAAGCAATATGAGAACATGGAGTCGCCAATAGAGATGATCAGCAGCCTGAAATTGAAATTTCAGGAGCAGATAAGAGTGGAGAGATACCAGTTGGTTAAGTCTCTCACTAGCTGCAAGCTACCAGATGATCATCCAGTGAGTCCTCATGTCAGTAAAATGATGGGTTACATTGATAACCTGAGGAAACTGGATTATCCAGTTAGCCAAGAATTGGCAACTGAGATCATTCTGCAGTCACTGCCGTCAAGCTATGATAAGTTCAGAAGGAACTATATCAAGAAAGGCTTAACGAAGACGCTGACTGAACTGCATGATATGCTCAAGACAGTTGAGCCAAACGTGAAGAGTACCCAGTATAATCTCATAAAAGAGAAGGGTGGGTTTATTAAACCTAGTACTGACAAGGGCGAAGACAAAGTTGTCCAGATTTTGAATCATGGCAAGCGTGTGTCTTCTGAGCCCAAGTCAGATACCTCTTACGTTGGTAAGTGCTGCTACTGTAAAGAGACAGGGCATTGGAAGAGAGATTGCATTAAATTCATGGAAGATGATGAGGAGTTGAAGTTGATGTATGAGACTATTTCCTCAGGTATTCATGTTATTACTTCAAGTTCTACCTTATAGGTATTGGATACTGGTTGTGGCACTGATATTTGTGATAATATGCAGAGCCTAAGCAACAGTAGAATGTTGAAGGAAGGACAAGTGGATCTACATGTCTGGAAGGAGCTATGGACGCTGCCTCAGCCGTAGGATTTTCACTTGTAGATGCCTTCGAGGCTTGGTTTTATTAAGTAATTGCTACAATGTACCTGCTTTAAGCAGAGTTGTTTTTCATTTTCTTGTAAGAATTTGAACGTTTTTCATTTTGATAAAAGACAAGTTTTGTTCTTTTGATCTTAATGAAATATTAATTGTAGCACCCTATTCAAGGAATGGGTTTTATATCTTAAACCAAAGAATGCCTAAATGTAACATAAATACCGAATTGGTTTAAATCTGATGAATTAAACCTGATTTTTCTTGGCATAAAAGTCTTGGTCACATAGAGTAAGTCGGATTCAGAAATCCCATGGTTATGGACTTTTGGGCTCATTTGATCGGATATCTTATGAGACTTGAATTCTGCTTACTGGACCAAAAGACAAAGGGCCTATCTTAGCCGAGCTAGAGAAAGGCCCAAAGGCTTATTGGAGATTGAACATACTCATGTATGTGGTCCGATGAGCAGTAATGCCAGAGAAAATTTACTGTACTTCATTGTCTCTACTGATTAATTCAGTGAGTAAGACTGTGTTCATCTGATGAGACACAAGTCGGAATTCTTTGACATGGTCGAAAGAGTTCCAGAATGAGGTATAGAATCTGAGTGACATAAGTATTAAGACTCTGAATTAAATCACGAGTGAGAATACTTGAGTCATTAATGGTGTGATCATCTGAATGAGTGTGAAGTCGTTTCACAGCTCAATTCTCCTGAAAAACCTTGAGGTATTTCTGTGAGAAAGAATCAGATCTTATAAGAAATGATTAAAGATAAGTCACACGAATCTTCCATGATATTCTTGAAGAATAACGCTCTAGAAATATCTAAGTTTACGCTGAAATAGTTCCACCAATATCAGTTGAAAGACACCACGTAAATGTGGATTGGAATCGATCCAAATTCGTCTTTACTGAGTATTTGTAGTTGAGCTACTTCGCTGGTTGTCCTAGGGAAACCAAGGCTTGTTATCTTTTACGTCCATTCTGTTTTCAAGAAGGGAAGTTACTTTCCAAGAAGAACAGTGGGAGTAAAAGTATGACTCGAAGAAATTCGACAAATACAAGTGGCTGCTCAACCTGTTGAGGGAGAGCAGCGGAAGGATTTACAGATTTCTGTAGAATCTACACCTGTGGAGCCTGAAGTTCGCAGATATGAAAGAATCAGTCACTAATCCGAGAGTGAATTCTCGTCATTAGTTGAACCTGATGATCATTGAAAGATCGCATGATCTGATGATCATTGAAAGCGACGAATCTGCGAAACTCAAAGAAGCGAAAGTGAGCCCGGACTCCGGAAAAATTACATTTTGTGTAAGTTAGCTTCATCGATCCATTCATGGATGGAAGCAAACATATCGGAGTTGGAATCTTCGTTCTGTTGAAGTAGTCAAGGTTTTGACTTGAACAGGAACGAAATGGAACTGTGCGTTTACTAATAGATAAGTGGGAGCAATGTTGCATTTCTCATATTGTATGTCGATGACATACTGATTCTCGGAAATAACGTCCCAATGCTGCAGTCGGTAAAGGACTGGCTTGGGAGTTGGTTTTAATGATTGACATGGGTAAAGCCACGTATGTTCTTGGATTTTGGATCTAAAGATAGAGATCCAAAAGAGCTGGTAGGACAATGTCAGGATTCTTAAATTGACAAAGTCCTACACGTTTTCAGCAATCCAAGAAGGGTTTTATGCCAATGTCACATGGCATTACGTTAAGCAAGAAACAGTATCCTACGATATCTGGTGAGCTTGAATGCATGGATGAGATTCCATATGCGTCGGCAATTGGATCTATCATATATGCCATGACACGTACTTGTTTTGATGTTGCTTTAATGTTAAACAAGACAAGTAAAAGACCAGTCAAATCCAGCAAAGAATCTCAAGTATTTGAAAAATACTTAGGATACGTTCTTGATTTACGGAGAAAGTGAGGTGCTACGAGTCGGTAGAGTCTGAAAGGCATGCTTCCAACGGACAAAGATGATTTCCGGTCACAGTCCGGTTATATCTTGTGTCCATCTGGCGGTGCAAGGCACTGTTACTGACTCCATGACTTAAGCTGAACATTTCGCAGCTTGAGAAGCGGCGAAAGAGGTGGTTTGGAAAGAAGAGTTCGTCACTGAACTTGATGTGATTCCCAGCATAGATGAGACTAGCTGCACATCAGAGGTCCAAACACCTTGAGGATAGGTATAACCTATTCCGTGAGATAAATGACAGAGATGTTAAGTAGATCAGCAAGTGAGAACGTTGCTAATCTATTAACGAAGCCACTCCTTAGGCCTAAGCACGAGTCGCGGACTGTTGCTGTAGGATAAGTGAAATTAAGATGTAGTCTTAATTTCAGTGGGAGTTAATAAAGGGCTTTATTTAGTTATTGATATGTTCTTGTAAAACATTTTATGATGTTTAATGAAATTATTATTTCAAGATTATTTTAACTGTGATGAAATAATCGTTCCAAAATGATATGAACCATTTTATAGGTCATCGAAGTAAGTGACTTGATCTTGAGTCATCAAAGTCATTTAGCTTGATCATGAGATCCTATATTTGATAGATGGCTTATATCATCCTGTCCCTAGTCAAAGGTTGTTGAAATTGGAACACCAACAACCGTGTGAGACTAGATTGGTATGTGACTTATGACAAAGTCTCAGTGTGTCATAGATGCGCGGCATCAAAGTCAGTACATAGGTGTATGTTGGGAACATACGGGATTTGTCCCTCCAATATAAATGGAGTGAATATCTCTAGGCCAATCGGAGATTTGAATACTGGAAAATGCATGGCCATGCTCAAACGGACTTTCCCGAGTCGTTTGGATTGTCAGTATCAAATCAGAGTCCGATGAACAAGATTAGGCTTTATAAGGATGACACTAATCTTGCCTTATGACTAATCGAGATATTGAGACAAAAGGATTATGAATACAGAGATTCCAGTTCAAGTGGGAGATTGTTGGAATTATGTCCAGTAATCTCTGTACTGTCTCTAGAAAGTAAGAGTATGTCAATGATCAGACATAAGTCATATAATACTGGGGGTCATGATGGCTTGCTAGAGTCCGCTCATGATCTATAAGTCTTAGACTTATTGCCTTTATTATATGATCCCATATGGGTCACACGCCTAAGCTAACGGGAAAATACGAAGGAACGGTTTAGCAGAAGTACGGTAAAAGTGCTAGGCATTTACTGTACTTAGAGAGTCTAAAGGGCCTGATTAAATCCAAGGGATTTAATCAGAACTGAGAATTGGGCCCAAAAGCCCATAAGAACTGGACAAGGGTTTTATTAAATAAAACTTGCCCTAGCTCTTATTTTTCTCAGCCACTCTGCGCCTCCCTCCTCTCTCTCTGCGCCTCCTCTCTTTTGGTCTAGCAGCCTCTCTTCCCGAAGTGTGCGTGTGTGAGCCTTTGGAGGATCCATCTCTTGGTGGTTCTGCTGATCTCTGACCCGTACCTCCATTCCGCTGCATAAACAAGGTAACAGGTGAGATCTATTATGTTTCTAATCAAGAGAACCTAGATCTGCATGTTTAGTAGGATGAATCAATCTGTGAATTGAATCAGGAGACACTAAACGATCCAACATTGTCGTGATCTACTGATCATTGAAAGTGACGGGCCTGCGAATTTTGAAGAAGCAATGATGGGACTTGACTCCGAAAATGGCTGAAAGCCGCTGAATCCGAAATGGGATCCATGTCACAGAACCAAGTATGACTTGGGTTGATTTACCCGATGGTATAGAAACCATTGTGAGTAAATGGATTTTCAAGAAGAAAAATTGACATGGATGGTTATATTCAGATGTACAAAGCTAGGTTGGTGGCAAAAGGTTTCAAGTAAATTCATGGTATTAACTGTGAAGAAACCTAATCCCAGACACCATACTTATGTCCATCCGGATTCTCCTAGCAACCGCCACTCATAATAGTTATGAGATCTGGCAGATGGATGTGAAAACAGTTTTCCTTAATGGAAATCTGGAAAGGGATGTGTACGTGACACAACCTGAAGTTTTCATTGATCCTAATGAAGCTAGGAAGATATGCAAGCTTCATTGATCCATTTATGGATTGAAGCAAGCATCTCGGAGTTGAAATCTTCGTTTTGATAAAGCAGTCAAAAGGTTTGACTTCGTCATGAATGAAGAGGAACTGTGTGTTTACAAGAGGACTAGTGGGAGCGCAACTGCATTTCTAGTATTATATGTTGATAACATACCACTTCTCGGAAATGAAGTTCCATTGTTTCAGTCTGTTAAGACTTGATTCGAAAGTTGTTTTTCAATAAAATTATGGGAGAAACCGTATACATTCTTGGAATAAGAATCTAGAGAGATAGATTGGATAAGCTAATTGGATTGTGTCAAGATACTTATAGTGATAAGGCCTTGCACATGTCCAATATGCAGGATTCCAAGAAGGGATTCGTGCAAATGACTCTTGGTATTACTCTTAGCAAGACGCAGTGTCCTTCGACACACGCTGAGCGAGGGCGAATGAGAGTCAGGCTACTGCTAAAGGCATTAGATGCCTTAAGATGGGATCTTAATTTTAGTGGGAGTCGTTGTTGTTAATTTAGTTATGATATGATGTTCGTATAAACATAATTTGATTATGTTATTGAAATCTGACATCTGTATTATTTAATAATGGTTATTAAATAATAGTCCCAAAGTAATTTATGACATTTTATAGGTCATCAAGTATGTGACTTGATCATGAAACCCTATAGATAATACATGACATAAATTATGTTGGTCCCTGGTCGAGGTTGTTAAAGTGGGACATTAACAACCGCGTGAGACTAGTATGTGAGGTGACTGATGACTAAGTTTCATGGAGTCATTAATAAGAGTATTAAAGTCAATCACATAGATATGTGTTGGAGAACACAGGATCGGACATGACCCACTGATGAGAACTCTACGGGATAGTTATATAAGTGTCATGAGAGTTTTCATTACGACTATAGAGTATAGTCCTTAGACCTGAGTTCATCATGTTTTCTTACATGTGAATTGGTCCGCTTTAACCTTGTCAAACGTCAGCCGTAACTGGTGACTATAAAGGCATTGATTGGGCGTATCATGAAGCGTGTGAAGAGACAGGGATGGAACAAGATGGGATTTGTCCCTCCTATATAACAGGAGATAAATATCTCAGGGCCCATCGAAGATTTGATACTGAGAAATGTGTGGCCACACTCAAACGAGGTGATTGTCAGTCGTTTGTCTTGTCAGTATAAATCGGAGTTCGATGAACATGATCTTGGCTAAATAAGGGTGACACAGATCTTGCCTTATGCCAGATCGAGATATAGTGACGAAGGGATTGAAGGAATAGATGATTCCAGTACAAGTGGGAGATTGTTGGGAATGTCCTGAAATCTATTGTACTTACTCCAAGTGAAAGTCGTATTGTCGAGATGAGACAATCATATGACACTAGGCAGTCATAATGCTTTGCTAGAAGCCACTTATGATCAATGAGTTTAGAACTCATTGCTAGTGTTATATGATCCTACAGGGTCACACACCTAAGCAAACTGGACGTTAAAGACGAGGTTGATCATTAATGTAATGATCTGGTGAATGCATATTTGATATGCATTCGAAATCAATATTCTGGGGCAGTGTCGATCGATGCAACTCGAGGATTAATCAGATTAATTCGGTTTAATCGTTGGTTAATTCCGTGATGGTTTAAGTCGACATATATAAGATATATGGTCGACCTAAACTGATTTCTAACCTAATAGACAGCCACCAGAACTTGAATAGAAACCTCTGAAGAGATTGGATCTCTACAGGCACTAGCATCCCTCCTGTTCAGTTTGTGTGCGTGTGGATACCAGTAGAGGCGCAGCATTTGAGGCGCTCTAGATCTCTATTATCTGCAAATCTTGCGCTGCTAATCACCAGGTAATTCTGAGATCCCATAGATTCAATTACATGAACCCTAGATCCTAGGCTTGGAATTCAGACTAGGGTTGCTAATCCTGATTAGAACTGCTAGAAATTCCTTCAAATTGTACCCAGTACAACTCTTGGTCGCAGATAAGACAATCCATGTCTCATCCACTCTGATGTCTCTGGGCCCAGAACTTCTGAAAGCCCAGTCAAGTAAACCAATCTCTTCAGTCTTGTGATCATTGACAGTCGCACTGCAAGTCTATCAATGATCACCTGCCTTACTCATGTAATTGTAGATACTAAGGACTCCAAGACTATCCAACAACGAAATGAGTCTTGACAGTAGACAAGATTGGGTAAGACATCAAGGTCACTTGATATTTAGTTGAGGAAACGGAACTCTAAAAGGTTAGTAAATCAATCTCTTAGGTCATGTAATTGTTGATGTCAAGCACTGCAAGTCCATCAACACTACTACCTGCCTCACTCATGTAATTGTGGACACCAAGCTCATGGCAAGACTATCACAACAACGAAATGAGTCTTGACAGTTGACCATATTGAAAACTAAGCTTTGATCTAATACACATCCAATGTGCATTCAATGAGTTTAGAACATGTTTAACTTCTAATTATAATTGAGTTTTTAATTGTTCTAAGAAGTGGGTTAGATCATTTGGTTCGGTTTCTCAATCATTTGGTTCAATAACCAAACGATTACTGTTCGCATCGACGCAATATGCGTCGACCGACACACTTGGTTGACACTTGACATTCATCCTTAACCAATCGCGATAACCGGTCCAATCCAATTGGACCGACTTATCCAATCAAACTGATCTTAACCAATCAAATCGGTTTATACTAATTGAGATAACCAGTTCAATCCAATTGAACCAATGCATCCAATTTAAACCGATCTGATCTACCTTAACCAAGCATGATAACCAGTTCAATCCAATTGAACCGATCAACCAATCGCAAGGCCTGTGTCGACCGACACTCAACTTGTGTCGATCGACACAGTGGGGCAACAGGGAATTTTCAATCCTTTGATCGAACCCTAAATTTTAATTAGGTTTTTCTTCATGTGTCGATCGACACCAGCTTGGTGTCGGTCGACACTTCTCGAAAAACCCTAGCCGCCGATTTCAAATAAACCTTATTTCATTACAATTTTCTACGCTGCATCGACCGACACACTTTCTGTGTCGATCGACACAAGACGAAAAATCAGAATTCGTTTTCATCAAAATCGATCTAAGAAGTTCTTTTCATTCAAATCATATGAGGAAATTTAATTCATCAAATTCAATCAAGCAGGTTGATTCAATGGAAAAACCCTAAGGCTCTGATACCACTGTTGGAACTTGTGCCATTCTATCATCAGATTGAATCCTAACTAGTTCCAGATAGCCTAGGATCTAGGGTTTAGTTAATTGAATCATTAGAAATGATCTCGTGTTTACCTGGAGATTTGCAGCGGAATGATGAACAGGTAAATGAGATCAAGAGCGCCTCAGATGCTGCGTCTCTACTGCAGTCCACACGCACACAAGCTGGAATCCGCTGGGATGCTAGTGCCGGTAATCGGATCTCCTGGGAATCCTGTGTTTAGAGAGGTGGCTGCCAAAATCAACGACAAGGGTTCCAGGTCGTTCATATAAACCTATATATAGACCTGGAATGACTAAACCGATCATTGGACTAATTCCAATTCGTTTAAGTCATCAAATCGAAACATCAGTTTCGAAACCCGGCCTGTGTCGATCGACACACCTCTTAAAACTCGAATTCAATGTGTATTGGATACACATTGACCAGACCATATACCAATGACCAATCCCATACAAAGTGTATCCAGCTTGCTTAGGTGTGTGACCCTGTAGGTTCACATAATACTAGCAATGAGTTACAACTCATTTGTCATAAGCGGCTTCTAGCAAAACATTATGACCACCTAGTATCACATGAATTATCCGATCTCGACAATACAACTATCATGCAGAATAAGTACAATATGATTTCAGGACATAATCCCAACACAAACACCAAGTTCAAAAAAAAAACAAGCCTTCCATGGGCAAAAGAGTTCGAAATAGAAAGCCCTTTCGGGCAACACAGAACTTAACAAAAAAAAAAAATATTTTAGAACGGGGATTTATGAAGGAGAGGAGTGAAGAGTCAGCCTCACTCGACCATCTTCTTGACACTATCCAGGTTCTTCACCCCTTGGCTTGAGACTTGCATCGGTCCACTGGCAGCCCCCTGAGGGTGGTTCGATCCATGCGGGTCTAAGTTCATGGGAAGCTGGGTCTCGGAATCGATCAGCATCACCGCGTCTTCTGAAACCGTGGGGAGAACAAGCTTACCAATGGAGAAGTCGGAAACAGTCGCAGCGACCAGCTCGACCTCCTTCTCTTCCTTCTTTATGACCAGCTTGTTGATCTCACCCGCCGTGTATAAGCCTCTACCAGCGATCGCAACATGGAGATCGAGGTTAGCGATGGCCTCCTGGAGAGCGATCTCGATATCGTCCCCGGTCTTCTTCTTGTCCCATTTCTCCTTAACCCGCTGGACGATCGACATGTAGGCTCCGGCGAGTTCCCGCTTTGCTGCCCTCACCGCCTTTTCAGTCCCTCGGATCGCAGCATCGCGACTGGCGATTGCCTTGCTACGCCGGAGTAGTCGGGCTAAGCGCCCTGGTAAGCATCCCGGCTAACTGACCCGACTTGGCCTGAGCTGTCAGGTCGGCAGGAACTTTTCCGGTACGACGGGAGCTGTTTCTTCTTGACATCTTATCTTGTTGTGGGTTACTTGATGTAAAACTTGAGTCAGAGACGAAACGAACTGTACACAGCAGATGAATAAGGTCAGAAAAAATGAGACCTCTTTTAGCCAAAAAGAAATCTAAAAAGTGGCAAAAGATTCTCGAACTGGCAAATTACTTGTTATTGTGGTCGGTCGATCGATGTGAGGTTTCACGTCACGAGGACTCCGAGGGATCGAAGGCGGACGCTTCTTCGAACCCTGCCCTCCGATGGCGGATCTGATGCGATCTGTTGTGAAGGAATCCTAATCTATCCTTCAACTCTTCAAGCATGCGATCAGAACTGCAGTATCTGTATCGAGCGGTAGTGCTTCCGGAGTATATGCAAGCACGGAAATAAAACGATCAAAATAGATCACAAATAATACATCGAGCTAGTCTGGGTCCATATATTAGGGTCTTTTTCTGACCAACGCTGACTGCCCAGTATGTCGGGATGGCAAAGAAATCGAAGTCGCCGACGGAGGATTCGTTTATCTTAAAGAAAAAGATGTGATCCTGCCACACATCCCTCGGAGGGTTCTCCTCTATGATCCTCCCGTGATGCGGTGAGAGGTAAGTAGGTCCCTAGGAACATCTTGTTGTATTTCAAAAGGCACAAAAGCAAGACGAGATCGACCGTCACCGAAAGTCCCTCCTCGGCGGCCAACACTGAAATTCCGATGACTTGTCGAACAAATTTCGACGTCATCTGAGAAAACGAGAGCTTAAGGGCCGCCAAGACCTCGAGTACGATGTGTGGGATCGGAAATATCATTCCACATCCTTCGAAAAAGGTTGAGTATGCGCAGCAAAAGCCGGGGCGAACAATTTTCGGAGACTTCGACTCAACCGGCAGCACCATCTCTACCTCCGGAGGGACGTTGCAGCTTTCCCGAAGCTTTTGGATGTGGCGCATCATGAGCTTGGACTTCTGGTGGGGGACGTAAGGTTCCAGATTGGAACTACTTCCCACAGTTCTGGTTTTTGGAGCCATCAGAAAGATTAACGAAGGGAGAAAGGAATTCCGGCGAGGAACGAACCTTCTTCTCTGTTTCTTTGGAAAAAAGTAAAAAATGAAAAGAGAGTAAGGGAGTAAGGGAGAAGAAGAAGTTATCTGGATAAATACGGCGAAGCTCGTAGTGGGAATCGTGGGGATTAACCTCCCCTTTTAAAGTCATAATTAAGGTCGACCTCGAGATCACAAGATTTATGCCACGTCAACAGGTCACAACCGTCGGATATGGGAAAATGATAAGATCGATCGATTCGAATCCTACTGACAAGATTTGATGTGACGACCTCTCATCCCCCCTTATCTCAACCGTTGGATCGAAGCAAAATCATTGCAATCCAAGGGAAATTGGAAGAGGATCCCGAGAACCTAGTTCGCCTGTTCCACACGCCTTCTCGACCGTTCGATCTCACCAATTCAATAGCCCAGCGCGCATGAAGAGGACATACGAGGATCGAGGACAACGCGCATATTCCCGAGGTTACCCCCCCCCCCCATTAATTCAAACCTCATTAATGGGCTGGGGGCAATTGTTGGTGCTGGATTTCGCATCCAGAAATCCGGCCCATTTACAGGATATGAAGCCCATTAAAAGAAGAAGCGCGAAGATAAATAAACTCAACCAGGCCCAGTACGTACAATGAAATGACGAGTTCGAATTACAAGGAGTAACGATCTGTCTGAGTTCGAGTTCGACAAAGAATAAGTCATCAACCGTTGAACCTCCGAGAATCCCAAGACGTCGAGGATAATGCAAGCGAGAAAATCGCAGCTAACGAGGAGATATCGAGGCTATAAAGGGAGAAGAAGTCATTCAAAGAAGGACACGCGAAATCATAACCCTAGCTTTATAGCTAAAAACACTTCGACTAAAATAGCTCGATCTCATTTGTATACATTCGATATGTTCTTTGTATACATTCTATCTTAGCATTCAATATTTTATAACGTCCTTGATTCACATAAAATCTATATCTTATTTCCTAAAGTCCCAAAACTACACTGTCTATAAATACACTCCTCAAGCGACATAGGAGAGAAAAAACTTTGAGAGACCTTTTTTGGGCAAAGAGAAATACTTCATTAAAGGAAAACTAAACTATTACAAAAGAAGATATTTGGTATCATTTTCACTTGACAAAAATGCCTACATGTATAAACGAGATAATGGAGGATAATGGAAATTTCTTCCTTTAACAAAAGAAAAGAAGGAAATTGATTCCCCTCATACAAAATTCAAACCTTCCGGATCTTCTATCTAAACTACTTAGTTTTGTTGTTCAAATGACTCTTTAATTTTTAATTAATGCCTCTCAAATTTTGGTATTTTCTAGTTTGGAGATGATTGTGTTGGAATAGGTAAAATCATATTTTAAACCTTTAAAATAGAATTTATTAGCACTTTAAACTTTTGGACATTTACACTCACATTCTAAAAGATCAAAATAAAAATATTCACATATATAACCTTCAAAATAGTTCACTTGTTTGTGCCGTCAAATAATTAAACAAAAAAAGTTAACTTTGTGATGAAACAGTCCGTTAATTTAAAAATTATAGTATAATAGTTTTATTAATGTATATAATGATTTTTAAAATAATTAACTAAAAGAAAAAAAGCTGGTAAAGTTTCTCGTTTAATACAATGGAGAATAAAATTGTGGATTTTTCATAGGGCTGGCCATAATAACCGAACCCGAAGAATCGAACCGGATCCGCACCGAAAAAGTCGGTATCGGTTTGGGTTCGGATCCAGCAGAATAACCGATTGGATCCCAAGTGCAAGTTACTTTGAATATCGGTTCGGTTCTGGTAATACCCGATATCAAATTGGGTATCCGAATTAACCCAAACTATAGCAATAACTCTACTACATTACTAGTTCACTTCTTTTAATTTATATAAAATTTAAAACTACATAAAAATGCTAAAGAGATATTCACTTATAAGTATTAAAATCTATTACTATATAAATTAGTATTATTTGGGATGATACATTTTCCGGTTTTTGGATTTTTCTCGAGTTTTATTTAGGAATTTCTGGGTTTTCGGGTATTTCGGGTTTTACTTCGGGTTTTTCGGATTTTTCCGGGTTTTTCAGATTTTTTTGAGTTTTCGGGTTTTTAAGTTATATTCTGTACTTTGGTATAAAAGAACCGAACCCGATTGATACCCGAAATACTTTGGGTTTATTCAGATTTTACATTGAAGTACAGAACCAACTCGAACCCGACATGATCCAAATCGAACCGAACCGATTTTTTTATAAACTACCGATTGGGGCGTTTATGCATAAGATCGAAATACCCGAGAACCGAATAGGTGAAACCGAACACCGATTGGATATCCGATTGCTCATGGCTAATTCTTCATGTACAAATGACAACTCACAATTAAATTATTAATTCACAATGCCGATAATACTCCTAGATTCCAAAATTTCAATTCCATCACAACCTAAAATTCAGAATGTCACACTTGATTATCCAAGAAAGAAAGAAGAAGCGTACGTCCTGGAGAGAGGTCAACATAGGAAAATTCAATTCTAATTTCAAACTCAGATATTTTTGGGTTCATTCAGGAGAACCCCAAAATCTTTAGCGGACAAAAGTCCCCTGCAAATTGATTTCGCACAAGAAAGCAAACTAAGAGAACTTAACATATTCTTAGTTTTATCAGAGAGCTTACAAAAAGTGGGATTTAATTATTTGGGAGATTTGGGGATTTCGTGACAAGAGAACGAAAACTCCAAGAGGGATTCGCCTGAGCTTGAGATCTTATAGAGGAAGAAGAAGAATATGTAGAAAAAGAAGGGATGAGACTAGAGCCCTAAATTGATCTGGTTTCGTTAAGAACCATTTTTAAAAATTATTGTTTAAAAATCATTATATTAATAAACATGTTTTATATTAAATTAACGAATGTTTACTGTTCCACGACAGTGTTAACGTTTATATTTAATTATTTTACGGCATAAACAATGAAATACTTTGAAGGTTATACGTATGAGTTTTGTTTTTAGTTTGATGGTTTAGAGTATGGATGCAAATTTCCGAAAGTTTAAAGTACTAATAAATTCTATTTTGAAAGTTTAAAATGTTATTTTCCTTGTTGGAATATGGCTTCACCCATTTGATTATTTTTTTTTGTTCTTTTCATGTAGTATTTTTTAATATATAAAAATTGTATTCTAAAAAAAAACTTTTTACAAAAGATTGCTTATTATTCTTTTACAATGTCTGAGAGTGAGTTTGAAAGGTAAAATGAATAAATCCAGTTATGTTAGAAATTCTAGATTATATTTGTGGCCTTGATGCAAACTATCGCATAATTGCTCCTTAATATCTTTGATCTCTCGATGTTTAAATTGATGTGAGTCTATTGCGAACTCCTCTATCGATGATATTGATCAACAACACTATCGGTTTGTGTTGCTATGCGTCTTCAACCATTCCGATCTCTACAATCTGATATTGAGCCAATTGGAAAACATATCTTAAGAGGAATTTATAGAGCTTTGTAAGAGTAGATTTGGTGATGAGCGCTAGTTGTGTTTAGGATACGATCAATCGTAATCCAATCAAGAGTTAATACCGCAATATTCCTTTGATGTAAATAGTTTCTTCTAGCACATTCCTTTGTGTGTATATATTTGTAATCCTGGGAACATTACTCAATCAATAAACGATCATTCCTTACATTTGGTATCAGAGCGGGTCACTTTTTTGTGTGGCTCATCCTCTCTTCTCATCCCATCTATCTTCTTCTTCTTTAACCCTTCAATCTCCAAACACGAATTATTCCTATGGTGACAACCCTTCAACGTTAACATGTCGAACGTCACGAAACTGTTGACAAGCAAATACATGATGTGGAGTCTATCTCAATGGCTCAACACCACCACCGCCCATCACTCTCACGCCAAACAACACAACTACGCCAAATTCAGCTTATGCTCTGCGAAAGCGTCAACACAAACTCATATATAGTGGGTTAATCAGAGCTATCTCTGTCTCGGTTCAGCTGATTGTCTCCACATCTAGTATTCAGCCAACACCTTTGGACATAACTTGCAGAAACATATGCGAAGCCAAGCAGAGGCCATATCCAACAACTGAAACTGCAAATCAAACAATGGTCCAAAGGCACCAACACAGTTTATGAATACTATGAGAGTCGAAACTCGCACTGTCGATTTTTGTAAAGAAAAATTTTTAAGGAACAAAAAAATCAAGAATAAACAACACGACAAGAGACCCGAAGGATATTTTATTGATAAGTTGATCGGGAACAAAGTACAAGAGCAAAAGCTTAAGAAAAGTCTAAGTCTAGGTGCTAGGGTTTTTCAAGATGGCTTGATCGTAGGAATTCCTTCGTCTTATAAAGTCGCAGCGAGTAGGCTTGAAGGATATTCGCCTGCAAGATTTATGGAAATATTCATGTTATCTCATATTCCATTTCCGCTGTGATTTACTTTTCTGCTCGGATTTTTCTCTTCCTGCTCGGAATTATCTTCTTTTTTATTCTTCAAATTTATTGTTACAAGATTATGCTTAGATAGGTGGATAGAAATTGGAGGGAAATTTTTCCTTAACAATTGGAAATTTTTAGGGTTGTAAAATCTCCGGTATCAGACTTCATATGCAGTCTGGGATGGAACTTCTGAATCGAGCAGGAATTCTAAAATTTTTAGACTGTAAAATTTTACCGCATTTTAAAAGGTTTTCTTGTGAAAATTTTCAAAAACTTTCAAATTTCAGACTTCATATTTAGTCTAAAATAAGATTTCATGAGAAGACTAAATATTTGACCAAGATTTATATAGAAGTCTGAGAAACCCAAAAGTTTCAAGTTTCCCTCTCATACTTCGGTTGTAGTCTGATATTAGACTCTCAGACTTCACGTTCCTCGTTACTTCATTGAAGTGTTAGGAGCCATTAGCAGCATAAAAATCCTGAATTCCAGCCACTTTGGAGAGTCATCTGGCTCAATCTTAAACCAAGCATCGGAAAAGAAAAAAAAACACAGAGCTCTTGCATTAGTTAGCGAACAAGTCACCAAGAAGTGGTTAATAAAGTATTGTTTGATACTCTTCCCAAGAACTCCAGAAGCTCATTGCTAGCTTCCCTACAAACTGCTGGTGCGGAAATAGTAACCTGAACATCATCAGTGTTTACTCCTGCAGAGAGAAAAAGAATGAGCAAATCAAATTGTATAATCAAAAGTCCATGTCAAGAGAGTAAAGAAAATTGACTTCAAAATCTATTTTATTTTCAAACCCACATTCATATTCAAATTTATAAAAGCAGATTTCACCTCACCAAATCAGAATCCAATTTCCTGATTAAATAAAGTTCAAAAAGAAAATTCTCAATTAGCTCAGTTAAAAAAAACTTTTGAAAACCCTAAGTCAGAAAAGATCCACTCAGTGATTTTGCAGCTCAAAGAGAATCGGTGATGAATCACATACAGAAGAAATCGGATGAGAGAATAAGCTTGAGAATCTTTTTGGGTGAGAAATTCGAAAGAGATTTTACAAAAGAAAGAGAAAGAGAGGTTATAAGAGAAACAAGAATCTGAAGATTTTTTGTTTGGTTGTATTATGTGTGTGTGGTTAAATTTTTTTTACAAGATTGGGTTTAGATAGGTGGTGAGAAATTGGAGGAAAATTTTGTCGGGCCCGGATTTCAACAATTAGAATTGTAAAATCTCCGGTATCAGACTTCATATGAAGTTTGGGATGGAACTTCTGAATCGAGCAGTGATTCTGAAATTTTCAGGGGGTAAAATTTCTCTCATTTAAAAAAAAAAAAAATCATGTATAAATTTTCAAAAACTTTCAAATTTCAGACATTATATGCAGTCTAAAATATGACTTCATGTGAAGTCTAAATACTTGAACCAAATTTGCCTAGAAGTCTGAGAATCTTTGATCCTTCTGGGATCTTGAATCCTTCAAGGATTTTCATATATATGTCACTATCTAGTGATCAATATAGGTATGCACTCACAACATCCATGAGGTACATTTCTAGTTTTTTTTTTTATTTCGTTAGGCTCATTAAGTACATGAATGTGATTGCATCCATTACCGGGGAATATGTTTCATCATAATCAGTTCATGGTATTTGAGAAAACCCTTGTGCCACAAGTCGAGCTTTATATCTACTGACTTCATTATTTCATTTCTTTTTCTCACAAAGACTCATGTACATCCAACTGGTATTACATCTGCAGCTGTAATACTAATTGGTCCAAAAACATTTCTCTTATTAAGGGAGAGTAATTCATTTCTCATGGCTTCTTGTCATTTCTCCCAATCGGGCCTTTTTGGCACTCCGATATGGACCGTGAATCTGGATCATCATTATCATTATCAATGTCTTTGGAGATTGAAAAGGAGAATGTCTCATCCACATCATCAATTTCATATATAATCCATACTTTTCCATCATGGACGTAATTAATGGAAATCTCACACTTTCATGTATCATGCTCGACTTCTAGGCTTTTCTCTTCATCAAGTTCTTCATGAACCTCTTCACAAATGCCTTCTGGACATTTTTCATGATGTGGTTCCTTTTGAAACTTTTCATTTTGTTCTCCCAACTTCTTTTTCTTTCGGAGATTTTTATCTTTGGAGCCCAATAGCCTCCCCCTTTTTAACTGAACCTTGGGTCCATTAGCAATGCTTCCATCACTTCGTTCTTTTGAAATTTCAATTCTAGATGGAGCATTTACAGCGGGTATATATGATTCGGTTACCTTCTTTGTATATGTAAATGCGTCTGGTAATTGATTTGCCATACTTTGTAAATGTATAATTTTCTGAACTTCCAACTCTCATTGATTGGTAGGAGGATCAAGATAAGCGAAAGATTTTGTACACCATGTGATATCTTTTGGTGATTCTCTCAATCCTCCCTCTAACGTGGGGAATTCATCTTCATTAAAATAGCAATCATCAAACCGTTTGTAAACATATCACCGGTTTGTGGTTCCAAATACCTTATTATACTTGGTAATGTATACCTGACATAGATCCCCAATCTCTGTTGCGGACCATTTTTGTTCTTTGCGGTGGTGCTATAGGAACATAAACTGGACACCCAAAAACTCGGAGATGGGATATATTAGGTGCTTGACTAGATGTCAATTGTAATGGGGAATATTTATTATATGTACTTGGTCTTATCTGGACCAATGCGACCACATGCAATATAGCATGTCCCCATACAAAAATTGGTAGTTTTGTTCTCAATATTAGTGGTCTTGCAATTCATTGCAATCAATTTTATTAAACTTTCGGCCATACCATTTTGTGTATGCATATGGGGTACTGGATGCTCAACATCGATTCTCATTGACATATAATAATTATTGAAGGCTTGTGAAGTGAATTCACTAGTGTTATCAAGCATTACTTTCTTAATTGGGTAACCATGGAACTGTGCTCTCAACCTGATTATTTGGGCGATGAATCTTGTGAAAACCGTAATTCTTGTGGTCAACAAACACATGTGACCATCTACTATATGCGTAAACGAATACCATAAAATATCAAAACAGTCCGCATGGTGGATGGATAGGTCCACATATATCTCCATGTATTCTTTCTAAGAATAATGGGGATTCATTCCCAACTTTTGTTGGTGATGGTCGAGTGGTGAGTTTCCCTTGAGAACTAGCATTACATGGAAACTCTTTCGATTGAAAAATCTTTTCGTCTTCAATGGGTGACCACTAGAATTTTGCACAATTCTTCTCATCATTACTTATCTTGGATATTCTAAGATTTCATGCCAAACTTTAACATTATTGGAAACCGCTTGGTTTATTAAAGCAAAGGATTTAGTAATGTTTATTTTTGTGAAATATAATATGGAGGCTAACATTGGTAGCTCTTCCAATACATATTTTTCTCATATGTAATGCATAGATATTCAATGCCATTCTTATCCATAGTTTCTATGTGATATCCATTTCTACGGATATCTCGGAAACTGATCAAATTTCTGTGCGATCTAGGGGAATATAATGCATTATTTATGTCAAATTTAGTTCCCCTTGGCATTGAAAAACTGGATTTTCCAGAGCCTAGTATTATTTTTGCATTACTAGAAATGGTGCTCACGCTTTCGGCGAAGTCTTTGATTTTGAGATAGGAGAAATTGTTGGGATTATGTCCTGAAATCACATTGTACTTACTCTAGAGATAGTTGTATTGTCAAGATCGGACAATTCATGTGATACTAGGTAGTCATAATGTTTTGCTAGAAACCGCTTATGACAAATGAGTTGTAACTCATTTCTGGTATCGTGTGAACCTACAGGGTCACACACCTAAGCAAGTTGGATACACTTGGTATGGGATTGATCATTGGCATATGATCCGATCAATGTGTATTGGATACACATTGATATCGTGTTTTAAGAGATGTGTCGATCGATGCCCTTGGTGCATCGATTGATACAAGACATGTGTCGATCGACACCAATAGGTGTGTCGGTCGACACGAGGGCGAAACCGAAACTGATGTTTCAGTTTACCTCGAGGTCAATATATAAACGAGTTTTATATTTCGACCTGAAAAAGGGTGCCGTCGCAGACAGTTTTTCTTGACAGAAAAACTGATCCTCTTTCTCCAGAAAACACAGAAATCCCAAGAGATCCGATTCCTGGCGCTAGCATCCCGGCGGATTCCAACTTGTGTGCGTGTGGACTACGATAGAGGCGAGGCATCTGAATCGCTCCTGATCTTGGCTTACCTGATTCATCTTCCGCTGCCAGAACAAGGTAAACGCGAGATCTATGATTCAATTACTTAAACCCTGAGATCCTAGGCTCGGAATTCAGACTTAGGGTTGCCTAATCAGATTAGGAACTGCTGGGAATCCCAACAGTGGTATCAGAGCCTTAGGGTTTTATCATTGAATCAGCCTATTTAATAGAATTTGATGATTTAAATTCGTTCATAAGATAGTATGAATAAGAACAGGTTAGATCGATTCAAATCAAAATCGATTCTGAGTTTTCGCATGGTGTCGATCGACACCATGGATGTGTCGGTCGACACAGTTGAATGAATTCGTCAGAATCGGCGGCTAGGGTTTTTCGCGTAGAAAACCAGAAAGCCTATTGTGTCGATCGTCACAGTTTGAGTGTCGGTCGACACAGAACAGATTCGGCGGCCAGGGTTTTCACGAAGAAAACCTGAACGCCTGCTGTGTCGATCGACACAGGTTGAGTATCGATCGACACAGACCTCGTGAATGGTTAATCGGTTCAATTGGATTGGATCGATTATCATGCTTGGTTAAGTCTGAATAGATCGGTTTAAATTGGATGAATTGGTTCAATTGGATTGAACTGATTGTCTCAATTAGCATGAACCGATGGGTTAAATCAGTTTGATTGGATAAAACGGTTCAATTGAATTGGACCAGTTATCGCAATCAGTTAAAACGGTTTAAATTGGATGAATTGGTTCAATTGGATTGAACTAATTATCCCAATTAATATAAACCGATTGGTTAAGATCAGTTTGATCTGATAAGTCGGTTCAATTGGATTGGACCGGTTATCAAAACTGTCTTTGGTTTGGGTCTATGTCGACCGTCACACATGGGTTGTGTCGATCGACATGACCGGTTCAATGAACCAGGTTAATTGGATTAACCGGTTATTGAAGTCCGGTTTCATTTGGTGGTGTCGATCGACAGACATGGTCTGCGTCGATCGACACAGTGCTCGAAATTCTGGTTATTGAACCTTGAATTTGCAGAAACCAAACTAGACTTAAACCTTGATCAAAGCTTAGCTTCAATATGGTCAACTGTCAAGACACATTTCATTGTGTGATGGTCTAGCCAAGAGCTTGGTGTCCACAATTACGTGAGTAAGGCAGGTAATTATGTTGATGGACTTGCAGTGCTCGACATCAACAATTACATGACCTAAGAGATTGATATGCTAACCATTCAGAGTTTAGTTTCCTCAACTAAATATCAAGTAACCTTGATGTCTTGCCCAAATCTTGTCTACTGTCAAGACTTGTGTCGTTTGTTGGATAGCCTTGGAGTCCTTGGTATCCACTACTACATGAGTAAGGCAGGTGATCATTGATAGACTTGCATTGCGACTGTCAATGATCACAAGACTAAAGAGATTGGTTTACTTGACTGGGCCATCAGAAGTTCTGGGCCCAGAGACGTCAGAGTAGATGAGACATGGATTGTCTTATCTGCGACCAAGAGTTGTACTGGGTACAATTAGCAATGATTTGCTTACCTAGATAACTAAATTTTGGGTGATGACGAGTCGTCCACTCAGATTTTGGTGAAGTATGGGTCTTGGATCATTATATTCATTGAGGAAACATTGTTTGAATATAATGCGAGTTTTCTTATTAGATAAGATTTCTCATGGAATACATAACTAAATCTTTGTTTTTCTTGGATTTCAGCTTATGTCTGAGACTACTTTCTCATTGCGATCCGTCCTTGAGAAGGACAAGTTAAATGGATCAAATTTCCTGGATTGGTATCGGAATTTGAGATTAATTCTCAAGCAGGAGAGCAAGGACTATGTCCTTGAGAAAGCTCTTCCAGAAAGGCTTGGGACCAATCGCTCGAATGCAGTATATGATGCTTGGAATAAGCATTATATTGATGTGGTAGATGTGCGTGGTCTGATGTTGGCTACCATGAACTCAGACTTGAAAAGTCAATACGAGAACATGGAGTCGCCAATAGAGATGATCACCAGCCTGAAACTGAAATTTCAGGATCTGGCACGAGTTGAGAGATTCCAGATGGTGAAGTCTCTCACTGGGTGCAAGCTACCAGAGGATGCTCGAGTAAGTCCTCATGTCATTAAAATGATGGATTACATTGATAACCTGGGGAGACTGGATTGTCCTGTCAGCTTAGAGTTGGCTACTGACATCATTCTGCAGTCACTGCCGTCAAGTTATGATAAGTTCATAAAGAACTATATCAAGAAAGGCTTGACGAAGACGTTGACTGAGCTGCATGGCATGCTCAAGACAGCAGAGCAAAATATCAAAAAGGGTAAAAGATTTGAGAAATCTTGTTTAGACAAGGGTGATGGCAAGGCCGTTCAGATTTGGAATCGGGATAAACCTGTGTCATCTCTTAAGCCCAAGTCAGGCCCATCTGATGTTGATAAATGCTGCTACTGTAAAGAGTTTGGGCATTGGAAGAGAAATTGCATTAAATTCTTGGAAGATTCACAAGAGATGGAGAAGATGTATGGTACTTCTTCTTCAGGTATTGTGTTATTATTTCAAGTTCTACGTGAGTATTGGATACTAGTTGTGGTACTGATATTTTGAAATATGCAGGACCTAAGCGACAGTAGAACGTTGAAGAAAAGACAAGTGGAACTGCGTGTCTGGTATGAAGCAATGGTTGCTGCATGAGCCGTAGAGATTCTCCGCTTGTAGGAGCCTTTCATACTTGGTTTTAGAAATTAAGTAATTGCTATCATGTATCTGCCTTGTGCAGAGATGTCTTTCATTTTCTTGTAAGAATTTGAATGTTTTTCATTTTGATAAAAGGCAAGCTTTGTTCTTTAGATCTTAATGAAATATAATATGGTAGCACCCCGTTTAGAATGGGTTTTATATCTTAAACCAACATGAGTTTGAATATAACATAAATACTAAAAGGTTTGAGTCTGATGACTCGAACCAGCCTTTCCTTGGCATAGTCGTTTCAACCACACAGAGTGGAGCGGATTCAAAAGTTCCATAGTTGTGGGCTTTTGGACTCATTTGATTTTGAATCATATGAGATATGAATTCTGCTCACTGGGCCAAATGACTAAGGCCTTTTAGCAGAGCTAAAAGAAAACGGGCCAGAGGCTTATTGGGCCTTACACATGTTGGAATTGTGTCCAGTAATCTCGGTACTGTCTCTAGAAAGTAAGAGTATGTCAATGATCAGACATAAGTCATATAATACTGGGGGTCATGATGGCTTGCTAGAGTCCGCTCATGATCTATAAGTCTTGGACTTATTGCCTTTATTATATGATCCCATATGGGTCACACGCCTAAGCTAACAGGAAAATGTGTAGGAACGGTTTAGCAGAAGTACGGTAAAAGTGCTAGGCATTTACTGTACTTAGAGAGAATAAAACGGTTTAGGCACTGTGTGTCGATCGATACACAAGGTGTGTCGGTCGACACAGTGCGCGAATACCGTCGAGTTAATTGGTGTTTGGGCCAAATGGCCCAAACGGAACCGGACAAGTTTTATAAGGTAAAACTCGAGTTCAGAACAATCAACCCTAGCCCCTTAGCCGAAAACTCTCTCTCTCTGCGCCGAGTTCCCCTAGTGGTCTAGCAGCCGTTTTCTGTGATCGCGTGTGTGAACCTCTGGAGGATTCATCTCTCGGTGTTTCTCTGATCTCAGACATACCATCTCTTTCCGCTGCAAACAGGTATAAGGTGAGATCATCATTTGTTTCTATTCGAGAAGAACCTAGATCGCATGTTTAGGTTGATATGAATCTAAGAATTGAATCAGGATCAACTAAACAATCCTTCAGTGGTATCAGAGCCAATGGTTCTGGTTTTTCTTGTTTAGATTCAAGTTTAGGATTGTTTTCTTGTTTAAAAGTGTTTTGAATCAACTACTGATAAGAGAAATCACTTAAGCAACAAGGAATTGAAACCTAAACACACATAAAATCGCAGAAACCAAGCTATATGATTTGGTAGAATGCGATTCTCAAAAGTCAGTATCGACTGCGATCGCATGGATCGATCGATACGATCGCATGGATCGGTCGATACAGTCTATCGGCTAACCCTGTTAACGCGTGAAAGCATCGATCGATGCAGGATCGATGCAGGTTCGATGTTGGTGCATCGACCGATGCGGTTGGTGCATCGATCGACACGGTTAGGGTTTTGGCTCGGTTCAGTGCATGCGTGAGAGCATCGATCGATACAGGATCGATGCACGATCGATGCAGGATCGATGCTGAGAGCATCGACCGATGCGGTTGATGGATCGATCGACACGGTTGGTTCATCGATCAACATGGTTGGTTTAAGGCTCGGTTTAATTTTTGATTAAAATTGATTCGTCCTGGTTTAATAAACAGATTTAATAATTTTATTAAGTCTGGTTAAACCGAGACAAGAAATCCAATGTCGAAAGAATTATTGGATTTAGTGCCTAAACCAGGATTTTCTAATTTGATTTGGTTGGACCAAATAAATTGAGAAAATCCGGTTTAGTAAATAACCGGTTGACAATTGTGGTCATCGTAGTAATTAAAATTTGGTTAGACCAATTTTAATGAACCAGACCGGTTATGTCATTTAATTGGACAATTGGGTCATGTCTTGGACATGGACCAATTCTTGGGCCTCGGGCCAAGAAGTTAAAACAATTGGGCCAATTATTTGAGTCTTTCTTCAGATTAATTTAAAATTTATTTTATAAAATTATAAAGTCGATTTTAAATTAAAGTTTCCGAAATTTTGAAATTAGAAAGTTTCTTATATTAGAAGTTTCTGGATTTGCGGGTTTTGGATTTTAAAGAAATTTCTAAAGTTAGAAAGTTTCCGTTTTTAGAAAGTTTCCAATTTTAGAAAGTTTCCAAAAATAGTAGGTTTCCAAAAATGGAAAGTTTCCCGAAATAGTAATCTTCTATTTTGGGAATGAATTTTTAAATAAACCTACGAACCTCAAATAATATCAAGCGTTGGATGTCTTGTCCATTCTATGTCAGCTGTCGAAGCCCATTCAATTGTATTCATGGCCTTACAGTGTGAGGGTGTCTGCTTTTGCGTGGATAAGACGGTTTGTGATTCATAAATGTCATTGGGAGTCCCAGACATTAATGATTACATGACTGTATAGTCTGGTTTTCTTGACTGGGCCATCGGGAGTCCCGGGCCTTGAGACATCAGAGTGGATTGGGCCTCGGGCCCAGATTCACAACCAAGAGTTATATCACGGATATAATTAGCCGATATAGGGCTTACCGATATAAGCTAAGGTTTGGTGACGGCCAGTGGCCCACTTTAATCTTAGTTATATGTGGATCTTGGAATCATTATATTCTATTGAGGGTAACTTATGTTATTGAATATAATGCGTGATTAATCATATTAAATTTAATACGAGATTAATCATATTGAACATTTTGACTAATAACCTTTTTATCTATATATTTCAGCTATGACTACTACAAGCACACAAAACACATTCTCGATCCGGTCTGTTCTCGAAAAGGAGAAGCTGACTGGAACGAACTTCCTGACGTGGTCAAGGAACTTGAGGCTAGTCCTCAAGCAGGAGAAGAAGGATTATGTCCTTCGTGATCCTCTCCCCGAGAGGCCTCCTGCCAATGCCGCCAGGACTCTGCATAATGCTTGGGAAAAGCATTCGTCAGATGAAAATGATGCCTATTGCCTGATGTTGGTGACAATGACTCCTGAGCTGCAAAAACAGTTCGAGAGTGTATTGTCACCCATCGAGATAATGGCAAGCCTGAAATCGCTTTTTCAGGAGCAGGCTAGGACTGAGAGGTTTCAAACAGTTAAGAACCTCTTGGACTGCAAGTTGGCTGCGAATGCGGCAGTGAGTCCTCATGTCTTGAAGATGATGGGTTATCTCGATCATCTTCAGAAACTCGACTGCCCAATCAGCCAGGAACTTGCCTGCGACATCATTCTGCAGTCATTACCTGCAAGCTATGATCAGTTCATTCTGAACTTTAACATGCATGGCTTGAGTAAGACATTGCCTGAGCTTCACGGAATGCTCAAGACTGCGGAGCCCAATTTGAGGAAAACCGCCAAGGACCCCAATGTGCTGATGGTGCAGAAGGGCAAGGGGTTTAAGAAATCCTCTGCTAAGGATAAGGGAAAGGCCAAGGCTGTCCAAGTCGCGGACAAGGACACGCCAAAGCCCAAGCCCAAGTCAAAGGCTGGGCCAACTGACATATGCAGGTTCTGTAAAGAACCAGGGCATTGGAGGAGAGAATGTAAGAAATTCCAGGAAGGTCTAAAGGAATTGAAGAAGAAGACTTTTGAGACTTCTTCAACAGGTATTTTTGTTATAGAAGTTAATACAACTACTTCTGATAATACCTCATGGGTTATGGATACTGGTTGTGGGGCTCATATTTGTACTAATATGCAGGCACTCAGCAACAGTAGAAGGCTTAAGCAAGGACAAGTGGAGCTACGAGTTGGGAATGGAGCGAAAGTTCCAGCGCTAGCTGTAGGCACTTACTTGTTGTCTTTACCTTCGGGATTGATTTTAGAACTCAATAATTGTTATTTTGTACCTGCTATAAGCAGAAATATTATTTCAATTTCTTTGTTGGATTTGGAAGGTTATGATTTTTCAGTTAAGAATAAATTATGTTCCTTCAATCGCAACAATTTGTTCTATGGTTCTGCCCCTCTTATGAATGGGCTTTACATACTCGATCAATCCGCGCCAATTTATAACATTAATACCAAACGGTTCAAACCTAATGAGGAGAACCGAACGTTTCTATGGCATTGTCGTTTAGGGCACATCAGCGAGAAACGCATCAAGAGGCTCCATTCGAATGGACTTCTTGGCTCATTTGACTTTGAGTCATGTGAGAAATGCGAATCCTGCATGATGGGCAAAATGACACGGGCCCCCTTTAATAAACCTAACGAGAGGGCCAGTGACGTATTGGGCCTGATACACACTGATGTGTGTGGCCCAATGTCCACAAATGCAAGAGGAAACTATCAGTACTTCATTACCTTTACTGATGATTTCAGTAGGTATGGATATGTTTATTTAATGAAACATAAGTCTGAATCTTTTGAGAAGTTCAGAGAATTCCAAAATGAAGTACAGAACCAACTTGGCAAAAGCATTAAGGCTCTTCGGTCCGACCGAGGAGGAGAATACTTAAGCCAAGAATTCAGTGATCATCTGAGAGAGTGTGGGATCGTATCCCAACTCACTCCTCCTGGAACACCTCAATGGAATGGTGTGTCTGAAAGGAGAAATCGGACCTTATTGGATATGGTTCGATCTATGATGAGTCACACAGACCTTCCAATATCCCTTTGGGGATATGCTCTGCTAACAGCAGTGTTCACTCTAAATAGAGCGCCATCGAAAGCAGTAGCAAAGACACCATATGAATTATGGACTGGAGAAGCTCCAGTGCTGTCTTATCTCAGAATTTGGGGTTGTGAGGCCTATGTCAAGAGATTGATCTCAGACAAGCTTACACCAAAATCTGACAAATGCTACTTCATTGGTTATCCACGGGAAACCAAGGCTTATTACTTCTATCTACGTTCCGAGAACAAGATCTTTGTTGCCCGGGATTGTAACTTTCTTGAGAGGGAGTTTCTCTCTAAGAAAGACAGTGGGAGTAAGGTACTGCTTGAAGAAATTCAAGATGAACAGGATACTGCTCAACCTAATGAGGAAGAGCAGCAAGAGGACCTGCAAGAAATTGTAGAGCCTGAACCTGTAGTACCTGAAGTTCGAAGATCCGGGAGGATCCGTCACGAACCCGAGAGATATCAAGGATTCCTCGTGACTGACTGTCATGATCTTCTGATCATTGATGGTGATGAACCATCGAACTTCAATCAAGCCATGATGGGCCCAGATTCCTCTAAGTGGCGCAAGGCCACTGATTCCGAAATGGACTCCATGTCGGTCAACCAAGTGTTTTCGTTGGTTGACTTACCCGCTGGTGTAAAAGCCATCGAGTGCAAATGGATCTTCAAGAAGAAGATTGACGTGGATGGAAATGTCCAGATTTATAAAGCCAGGTTGGTGGCAAAAGGTTTCAGACAAGTTCACGGTGTGGATTACGATGAAACCTATTCACCAGTGGCTATGATGAAATCTATTCGGATTCTACTAGCAACTGCAGCTTTTCATGATTATGAAATTTGGCAGATGGACGTGAAAACCGCCTTCCTGAATGGTATTCTGGAAGAGGATGTGTATATGACACAACCTGACGGTTACATAGATCCAAAGAATGCTGGAAAGGTATGCAAGCTTCATAAATCCATTTATGGATTGAAGCAAGCATCGAGGAGCTGGAATCTTCATTTTGATGAAGCGATCAAGCAATTTGACTTCATCAGAAACGAAGAAGAACAATGCGTGTATAAGAAATCTAGTGGGAGCAAGATTGTATTTCTTATTCTGTATGTCGATGACATACTGCTTCTCGGAAACGACGTTCCAATGCTGAAGTCCGTAAAGGACTGGCTTGGAAGTTGTTTTTCCATGAAAGACATGGGTGAAGCCGCATACGTTCTTGGAATCAGGATCTACCGGGATAGATCTAGAAGGCTGATAGGCTTGTGTCAAGATTCATACATTGACAAAGTCCTACAAAGATTCAGCATGAAGGATTCCAAGAAGGGCTTCACGCCAATGGTACATGGCACAACGCTAAGCAAGAAGCAGAGCCCTACGACGGCTGCTGAGCTTGAGCGCATGAAGAATATTCCTTATGCATCTGCAATAGGATCTGTCATGTATGCCATGATCTGTACTCGTCCTGATGTTGCTTATGCATTGAGCATGACGAGTAGATACCAGTCAAATCCAGGTGAAAACCATTGGATTGCCGTAAAGAATATCTTGAAGTATCTAAGACATACTAAGGATAAGTTCTTAGTGTACGGTGGAAGTGATGTGCTTAAAGTCAGTGGATTCACGGACGCAAGTTTCCAGACAGACCAAGATGATTTCCGGTCACAGTCCGGTTATATCTTTTGTCTGAATGGCGGTGCAATCAGTTGGAGAAGCTCCAAACAAGACACCGTTGCTGATTCCACTACAGAAGCTGAATATATCGCCGCCTCAGAAGCTGCGAAGGAAGCTGTTTGGATACGAAAGTTCATTATTGAACTAGGTGTGATACCAGATGCGGCTGAGCCTCTGGCACTGTTTTGTGACAACAATGGTGCTATAGCTCAGGCAAAGGAACCAAGATCACACCAGAAATCCAAGCATGTTCTAAGAAGATTTCACTTGATACGTGACATCATTAATAGAAAGGAAGTCAAGATCAGCCGAGTTCAGACAGATGATAACGTCGCTGATCCGTTGACAAAGCCACTCCCAAGGCCTAAGCTCGAGTTTCTGACTGAAGCTGAAGGCATTAGAGACATAGAAATGTAATCTAAATTTGAGTGGGAGTTTGAGGGCTTTTATTTAGTTATTTGATATGTTCTTGTAAAACATTCTTATGTTTAATGAAATTATTATTTCAAGATTATTTTAACTGTGATGAAATAATCGTTCCAAAGTGATATGAACCATTTTATAGGTCATCGAAGTAAATGACTTGATCTTGAGTCATCGAAGTCATTTAGCTTGATCATGAGACCCTATATTTGATAGATGTTTATATCATCCCGTCCCTAGTCGAAGGTTGTTGAAATTGGAACACCAACAACCGTGTGAGACTGGATTGGTACGTGACTTATGACAAAGTCTCAGTGTGTCATAGATGCGCGGCATCAAAGTCAGTACATAGGTGTATGTTTGGGAACATACGACCGGACAAGACCCGCTTATAAGAACTCTTCAGGATATTTATATTTGTGTCATAAGAGATTCTTACTACGACTATAGAGTATAGTCCTTAGACCTGAGTTCGCATGCATGTGACTGCACATGGACTGATGCACTTTGATCATTGTCTAACGCTATCGTTCTGCGATAGTTATAAGGACCTTGTTTGGGTACATTATGAAATGAGTAGTTTACAGTGATGGAACAAGACGGAATTTGTCCCTCCAATATAAATGGAGTGAATATCTCTAGGCCAATCGGAGATTTGAATACTGGAAAATGCATGGCCATGCTCAAACGGACTGTCCCGAGTCGTTTGGATTGTCAGTATCGAATCAGAGTCCGATGAACAAGATTAGGCTTTATAAGGATGACACCAATCTTGCCTTATGACTAATCGAGATATTGTGACAAAAGGATTATGAATACAGAGATTCCAGTACAAGTGGGAGATTGTTGGAATTGTGTCCAGTAATCTCGGTACTGTCTCTAGAAAGTAAGAGTATGTCAATGATCAGACATAAGTCATATAATACTGGGGGTCATGATGGCTTGCTAGAGTCCGCTCATGATCTATAAGTCTTGGACTTATTGCCTTTATTATATGATCCCATATGGGTCACACGCCTAAGCTAACAGGAAAATGTGTAGGAACGGTTTAGCAGAAGTACGGTAAAAGTGCTAGGCATTTACTGTACTTAGAGAGAATAAAACGGTTTAGGCACTGTGTGTCGATCGATACACAAGGTGTGTCGGTCGACACAGTGCGCGAATACCGTCGAGTTAATTGGTGTTTGGGCCAAATGGCCCAAACGGAACCGGACAAGTTTTATAAGGTAAAACTCGAGTTCAGAACAATCAACCCTAGCCCCTTAGCCGAAAACTCTCTCTCTCTGCGCCGAGTTCCCCTAGTGGTCTAGCAGCCGTTTTCTGTGATCGCGTGTGTGAACCTCTGGAGGATTCATCTCTCGGTGTTTCTCTGATCTCAGACATACCATCTCTTTCCGCTGCAAACAGGTATAAGGTGAGATCATCATTTGTTTCTATTCGAGAAGAACCTAGATCGCATGTTTAGGTTGATATGAATCTAAGAATTGAATCAGGATCAACTAAACAATCCTTCAACACATACTAATGTATGCGGACCGATGAGCATAAGTACCAGAGGAAATCTTCTGTACTTCATTACCTTTATTGATGACTTCAGTAAGTATGTATGTGAATGAAGTATAGATTCGATTTGACAGAAGTATTAAGATCCTCGATTAGATCGCGGAAGAAAATACTTGAGTCAAGAATTGGGTGATCATCTGAGAGAATGAATCGGATCTTATTAGATATGCTCCGATTAATGATGAGTCACAGGAATCTTCCATAATCATTTAAGAATACGTTCTAAAATGTCTGTCTTTGCGCAGAAAAGGGTTTCAATCAGAATCAATTGAAAGACACCACATTGGATGTGGACTAGAAGTTTTTCAAGTAAGTTGTTTCTGATGATTTGGGGATGATAGCTGATAAGCTTGAACCCAAATCTGATAAGTGCTACCTCGCTGGTTGTCCCAAGGAAACCGAGGCTTACTACTTTCATAACCAATCCGAGAACAAAGATTTGTTGTTTGGAATTGTGTCTTTGAGAAAGATCGTACTTTCAAAAGGAACAGTGGGAGTAAAAGTACATATCGAAGAAATTCGATAAACACAGGAGGCTGCTCAACCTGTTGAGGGAGAGCAGCGGTGAGATCTACAAAGTGCTGTAGGATCTACACCTGTGGAGCCTGAAATTCGCAGATCCGAAAGGATCCGTCACTAACTCGAGAGTCATTTCTCGTAGCCGATTGTCGTGATCTGTTGATCATTGAAAAGTGACGAGCATGCGTAATTCAAAGAAGCGATGGTGAGCCCCAACTCCGAAAATTGGCTGGGTATGCATGTTAGCTTCACCGATCCATTTCTGGATTGAAGCAAACATCTTGGAGTTGGAATCAACATTCTGATAATGTGGTCAAGAGTTTTGACTTGATCAGAATAGAAATGAAACCATGCGTTTACAAGAAGACTGGTGGGAGCGTAATTGCAATTCTCACACCGTATGTACGTAATGTACTTAATCTCATAAACGACGTTCCGACGCTAAAGTCTTGTCAAGATTTGGGTCGGAAGTCAAATTTAACGATGGACATGGGAGAAGGCCGTGAAAGTTCTTGGAATAAGGATCCATTGGAATGGATCAGAAAGGCTAATTGGATCATGTCAAAATCCTTATGTTGATAAGGTATTGGACAGTTCATATGTGCTTAATTCCAAGAATGGCTTCATACCAAAGGTCTTATGGCAATAATCTAAGCGAGATGAAGTGTCTTGGACACTGGCTGAGCTAGTAACAATATTAGCAAGATGAAGTGTTTTTGAACACTGGCTGAACTAGTATGTATGAGTGTGATTCCTTATGCTTTAGCAATAGAATCCATCATAAATGCCATATTTTGCGCTCGTCTAGATGCAGCTTACGCATAGAGCATGATGAGAAAATACCAATAAGTTCCGGTAATGGTCACTGAACAGTTACCAGAAATATCCCAAGTGTTTGAGGAAACTCTAAGGATAGTTTCGTGGTGAACTGAGAAAGTGACGAACCATTTGAAAGTAGTTAGACGGACAAAGACGATTCCCGGTTCTACCTGGTTATGTCTCTTTGTCTGAATAGCGGTGCTATCTGTTGGAAAGGCTCCAAGCAGTGGACCGTAGAATAGAGCTTTTATCTGAATGGCGGTGTGGTTTGTTGGAATTGTTTCAAGCAAAAACACCGCAGTCTCTCCCACAACCTAAGCACGAGATTTATTCTGTTGATGTAGGTATAAGATATCTGAACAGATGATCTTGATTCCAGTGGGAGTTATTTTAGTTATATTATAATCTTTACATAGACATGCTATGGCAAAGTTTATGTAAGTTAAAACTGACATCGGTATTATTTAATTATTGGATAAATAAGTAATGGTCCCAAAGTATTTTATGTTCATTTTATAGGTCATCAAGTTGAGAACTTGATCATGAAACCCTATAAGTAAAAGATGACATAAATTATGATTGTCCCTAGTCGAGATTATCAAAGTGGGACACTGACAACCGCGAGAGACTAGCTTGTGAGGTGACTGATGACTAAGTTTCATGGAGTCAATGATATGAGTATCACAGTCAGTCACATAGATATATGTTGGTGAACATATGATCGGACATGACCCGCTAATGAGAACTCCACAGGATAGTTATATCAGTGTCATGGGAAGTTCTCATTACGACTATAGAGTATAGTCCTTAGACCTGAGTTCATCATGCTTTCTAGCATATGAATTGGTGCGCTTTGACCTTGTCAAACGTCGTTCTGTAACAGGCGGCTATAACGACATTGCTTAGGCGTATCATGAAGTATGTGTAGAAACAGGGATGGTACGAGATGGGATTTGTCCCTCCTATAACGGGAGATAAATATCTCACGGCCCATCGAAGATTTGATACTGAGAAAATGCATGGCCGTGCTTAAACGAGGTGATTGTCAGTCGTTTGTTTTATCAGTATAGATCAGGATTTCGATGAACATGATATTGGCTATAATAAGGATGACACAGTCTCTTGCCTTATGCCATATCGAGATATAGCGACAAAGGGATTATAGGAATAGGTGATTCCAGTACAAGTGGGAGATTGTTGGGATTATGTCCTGAAATCACATTGTACTTACTCTAGAGATAGTTGTATTGTCGAGATCAGACAATTCATGTGATACTAGGTAGTCTTAATGTTTTGCTAGAAACCGCTTATGACAAATGAGTTGTAACTCATTTCTGGTATCGTGTGAACCTACAGGGTCACACACCTAAGCAAGTTGGATACACTTGGTATGGGATTGATCATTGGCATATGATCCGATCAATGTGTATTGGATACACATTGATATCGTGTTTTAAGAGATGTGTCGATCGATGCCCTTGGTGCATCGATCGATACAAGACGTGTGTCGATCGACACCAATAGGTGTGTCGGTCGACACGAGGGCGAAACCGAAACTGATGTTTCGGTTTACCTCGAGGTCAATATATAAACAAGTTTTATATTTCGACCTGAAAAAGGTGCCCTTGCAGACAGTTTTTCTTGACAGAAAAACTGATCCTCTTTCTCCAGAAAACACAGAAATCCCAAGAGATCCGATTCCCTGCGCTAGCATCCCGGCGGATTCCAACTTGTGTGCGTGTGGACTACGATAGAGGCGAGGCATCTGAATCGCTCCTGATCTTGGCTTACCTGATTCATCTTCCACTGCCAGAACAAGGTAAACGCGAGATCTATGATTCAATTACTTAAACCCTGAGATCCTAGGCTCGGAATTCAGACTTAGGGTTGCCTAATCAGATTAGGAACTGCTGGGAATCCCAACAGAAATATCGTCTATCCTTAAGGATAGTGTGTGTGTCGTAGCACTATCTGCTAGACATATATCTCCATCCTAGTTCTCAATATGCGACATCTTCTGTGTCATAAGATAAATATATATTAAAATATCTTTTATATTACAACAAAAGCATATTGCACAAGATTAATAAAACTGCTAATAGGTTTTGTTACAAAAACATATTAGATAACATGAAAACATTAAGATTTAATATACATATTATCCTTGGCAACTCATTTAAGGTTCATCGACGAGGAAATCTGCGGCATCCAGATGAGTGTCCTCATTTATGCCGCAAAAGGAAGGGTCGGCTTCATCATTGATGAATTTGGTTTCAACATTTTTGATCATGACCTTTTTTGATGCTTGATACAGAATGACGAAGTGTTTTGGTGTGCAGCATACATGTTCTCAATGCCCTGTCATGCCGCATTTGTAACAAGCATTATTGGTCGGCTTCTTTATGGCACGACCACCTTCATTTATCTGGAAATTGTTATTTCTTCCAGTGTTGAAATCTCTTCCTTGTCCACGTCCATGATATCGTCCACGACCTCGACTGCGGCCTTTGCCACGTCCATGTCTTCGTCCACGATAGTTATCATTATTTCTTGATGCTACGACCTTCGCTTTTGGGAATGGATCTGATCCATTTGGACGAGTCTGATAGTTTAACATCACAAGTTCATTATTTTGTTCTGCTACAAGGACTTGCATCGACTCCGAGTATTGAGTGTAACCTTTTTCTTGGTATTGTTGTTGCAAGATTACAGTTTCAAAGTGGAATGTGGAGAGTGTTTTCTCAATCATATCATAATCACTTATCATTTCTCTACATAATGTCATCTTGGCAGTAATTCCAAACAATGCGGAATTATATTCTTCAACATTTTTGTAATCCATGAAACGGATGTGCAATTAATCGTATCTGGCTTTTGGTAAGATCACATATTTTTTATGATCGAACCTATCTTTGAGTAATTGTCAGAGATCTGATGGATCCTCCTTCGTGATGTATTCATTTTTAAAATTAGCATGGAGGTGGTGACGTAAAAACACCATGGTCTTAGCCTTAGCCTTATCAGACATCGTTTCCGACGGATGAATGGTTTCTAGAAGACCATTTGATCTTAGACGTCATTTTGCATATGATTTCCATGTCATATAATTTTTGCCAGAATCATCAAGGGAAATGATCTCGAGCATTGCCAAGTTCGACATTATCTCTACATGATTAAACCTTTGATTAAATTTTCATTTTATTTTATAGAATTATGATAAATTTAAATGCAGTAATTTGAAAGTATAAATATAAATATGGAATTTAAATGCATAATTAAAAAGCAAAATTAAAATAATTGAGGAGACAGCGTCTACCATAAATTTAAGGAGAAAGCATAACTTCTTATTCTATAAATATGATGTAAGGAGACATAGTCTATCGTGTGATCATGATCGTTGAGGCATAGCCTATCATAACGATAATTTTGATCAAGGAGGAGGCTTAACCTACCACTCTATAAATATGATCTGTTGAGACATAATCTACCATGTGATCATGATCGTGGAGACATAGCCTACTATAACGATCGGTTCGGAGAATGAAATGCCTATTTTTCTGAAATAATATATAAAGAGAAACATAAAAAACATATTTTTATTCCTAAAATAAATTGGTCATAATTAAACCTAATATTTTTAGTATAAGAACGGATCGAAAGATGGTCGTGCTGATAATGATAATGTGTTGTGAAATTGTTTTATAAAAAAAGATGGAACAAAAAAAGGACGAGCGATATAAAAGACTTGATAATAATTAAGTCTTTCGTCCTTATGATGTTGGTGTGTATTATCTTATACATTAGAAAACTATGTCTTTATATAGGAGAACATAATTGGCATCACTAAGTCGGTTTCCCTAAAAGTATTTATAATAATAGATATTTATATTATTATAACAATCACATCGATTTTATTTCGTTTCATTGTTTGCGACTTTGCGTGGAGAAAAATATGCATTTTAATGCCTAAGAAAAAAGAACTAATAAGTTATCTTCCAAAGACCAAATTGTGGCAAGTCTTCTCACACGGATAAGCACAGTCTATACGCTTTGCTCCTCCTCTCTCGAAATGCCAATCTCCCACAGCTACTGCAATTCCGTGTATTTGTATATACAACAAACATCAATAATATTTTGTATTAATAACGATTAAAAGATTTTTGCATTTTGTGATGTCTCTAAAATATTTTGGCTATCCAGTCTGAAAATAATTATGTCAGTCAATGAACAAGTGCTATATTTTGGTAGCTAAAAATTATGTTGGACGTTTTTTCCAAAATGTATGTAGCTTTCCAACGGGTTAGGAATCGAAAGACCAAAGCAAAAAGGCGGTTTACGGTTGGTATTGTGATTCATGAATCATGATCAATTGTAAAAGACCAATAATATTGCTTACTTGTTCCTAACCGCAGGAGAGTTTTTGGAATACCATGTATCATGCTGATAAGCCATTGAGAGCATATTTCCGTAAGAAGGCAGGAAAGAAGTCGACAATAGAAGAAGAGGAAATCAACAGAGCTAATGTGGAGGCAGCATCTGATGACGTGGAGGAATTAGACTGGATAGGGAGTTTGTTACACAGAGAGGTTGTTAGTTAAATACGAAAGAGTTGTACTCATTTAGGATATCGATTCTTTTAGTTTGTAATTGGCTCGTGAGAGAGAGACACTCTTCGAGAGGAGAATCAAGAGCTTGTTCTTGATTTCTAGAGAGAATTGTTTGCATTTGGAATTCTGATTCTCGGTGTAAACAGTTCTGATTCCTTGTTAATTGAATACAACACGACTATTCTCTTAACAATTGGTGCGGTGACTCGACGGAACACGCGATCGTGACGGGAAGTGATCAGAGCTTGAAGATCGACAAAAATGGAGGATTTGGCACGAGATGTGGATGATTTACATAGATCGGTGGCTGATATGAAGGATCAGTTGAAAGCGATTAATCATGGTTGCGATATATTCGCGAAAGCTACCACGAAATCCAACTCGGAGATGACGAAGCGAGTTGACTCGCTAACAACTTTTATGGAATCGCAGTCTCAGAAACAGGATTCAAGAATTGATACTCCGGCAAACCTTATCGAAGCTCAATCTAAATCAATTTCGAGGTTGGAGACGATTTTCTTGAATGATAAAGCATCGGGGAAGAAGGTCCATCAGTCTGGTCCGAGCTCGTCAAGTTTGGATGATCAGGTACATTCCTTTCATAACCTGGAAAATCAAGATGATACATCACTAGGTTATCGGGGAATGAGGAATGCCCTAGAAAATAGAAGAGGATTGTTGAAGAAAATTGAATTACCTATTTTTGATGGGAAGTATCCGAGTATTTGGTTGAACAGAGCTGAGCGATACTTCAGATTGGGCAACTACAATGATCAGGAGCGATTTGACTTGATATCCTTAAGCTTTGAGGGTCCAATATTGAACTGGTTCAATGTAGAATGGGATGAAGATCCATTTCAGAACTGGGATCAGTTTCGACACAGGTTAGTCGCGAGATTCACACAAAGGTTGGAAGATGAGCCAGCTAAGAGACTGTTTGCGATAAAGCAGTCTGGTACCATCACAGATTATATCAATGAATTTGAGGAATTGCGATCACTGGTAAAAGGCATTGATGAAAGCAATTTGGTACATGTGTTTTACAATGGATTGAAGCCTGAGATGCAAGAAGTTATCAAAGTTAAAGAACCACAGGGGCTACGGCAACACATCGCGGCTGTAATCAAGATGGAAGACAGTGCTTTTTGCAAGTCAGTAGCAGCAGTTGCAAATGGTTCAGTACAACAGCGTTCAAATCAAGTTGGTCCAACTCGTTACTTTCATCCAGTACAGACGAATAGACCAATTACGGGGACACAAGGTACCAAGGTTACAGAGATGCAAAGTACTAAGAACCAACACACTCAGTTGAGACAACAGAAACGTTTATCACCAACAGAGATAGCGGAGAAAAGAAGGTTGGGCTTATGCTATAAGTGTGATCAAAAATGGTCAAAAGTACATGAGTGTAAAGGTCTGGAACTACAAGTTTTGACGGTGATTAATGGATGTGAAGTTGAAGTGAGTAATGAGGAGTTAGTGGACACATTTGAAGATGAAGAAGGAAACATCACTGAGCTCATGAAACTATCACTTCATTCATTTTTAGGAGTGGCGACTCCTACAACAACAAAACTGTGGGGTCAGATTGGGAAGCTCAGCATAGTTGTGATGTTGGATAGCGGAGCAACGCATAATTTCTTGGATCCGTCAGTAGCATCTCGTCTCAATATTCAACCAGTACAGGATAAGCAATGGGAAATATTATTGGGGACTGGCATATCAGTTCAGAGTTATGGTGTTTGCAGAGACATAACATTCTCCATACAGGAGTTGGAGGATACTGCTGACTTTATCATGTTAGAACTCGGGAAAATTGATATGATCCTAGGAATTCAGTGGTTGAGAACGTTGGGTAGATGCGAGATTGACTGGGCAAAACATGAGCTGTCTTTCATGTTCAACGGAAACAAAATACTTCTCAGAGGTGATCAAGTACTGCAAAATCCGAGAACCCTGTTGAACACTGCTCAAACAAGAGAAGTAGCAGAGCATAATGAGTTAGAAGCAGAGCTATTTCAGGTCTCTAAACCTGACAGTCTTATCGAGATTCCAATTCCGATTGAACACTTGTTGAAGAGGTATCTGAGAGTGTTTGAAGAACCAACTCAGCTACCGCCTTTGCGAGACAGAGAGCATGCTATTAACTTGAAAGCAGGAGCTGGACCAATAAGTGTTCGCCCTTATAGGTATCCTCATGCTTATAAGGAGGAGATGGAAAAAATGGTATCTCAAATGCTAATGTCAGGTATTATCCGTCCGAGTCGCAGCCCCTTCTCAAGTCCCGTGTTGTTGGTAAAGAAGAAGGATGGCTCATGGCGGTTTTGTATTGATTACAGATCTCTGAATAAAATGACTATAGCTGATAAGTTTCCCATACCAATGATTGATCAGCTTCTAGATGAGTTGAATGGAGCCACAATTTTCTCAAAGTTGGACTTAAGATCTGGATATCATCAGATCAGGATGTTGGAAGAGGATATTCACAAAACAGCTTTCAGAACAGCAGATGGTCATTATGAATTTGTTGTAATGCCGTTTGGATTAACAAACGCTCCCGCAACATTCCAAGCTATTATGAATGAAGTTTTCAGACCGTTTCTGCGGAAATTCATTCTGGTATTCTTTGATGATATTTTAGTTTACAGCAGAACAGAGGAAGAGCATGTTGTTCACTTGCAACAAACTCTACAGATTTTAGAAGAGCACCAGCTCTTTGCAAATAGGAAGAAGTGTTCTTTTGGCCAGAAAACTGTTGATTATCTTGGTCATATGATCAGTGCAGAAGGAGTAGCAACGGATCCTACAAAGACTGAAGCAATGAAAAACTGGCCTAGCCCACGCAATGTTAAAGATCTCAGAGGGTTCCTAGGGTTGACAGGATATTACCGGAGATTTGTGAAAGGATATGGCTCTATTGCTAGACCATTAACAGTCTTATTGAAGAAGGATGCTTTTGAGTGGTCTGCATTAGCACATGACGCTTTTAATAAACTGAAGCAGGCAATGTGTAGTGCTCCAGTTTTAGCGTTGCCGGATTTTGGAAAGACATTTGTGGTTGAATCTGATGCTTCCGGATATGGCTTAGGTGCAGTTTTGATGCAAGATCAGAAACCTATTGCCTACTTCAGTTCTGGATTGTCAGATAAGGAACAAATTAAACCAATATATGAACGCGAGCTAATGGCTATAGTGTTGGCAATTCAGAAGTGGCGCCATTATCTGTTGGGCAGGCGTTTTGTAGTGCATACAGACCAAAAAAGTCTGAAATTTTTGCTGGAGCAGAGGGAGGTCTCACTGGATTATCAAAGGTGGTTATCGGAATTGCTCATATACGACTTCGAGATTGTTTACAAGCCGGGAGTAGAGAATAAGGCAGCAGATGGCTTGTCTCGTTGCATGACTGATCAAAATACATCTGACAGTATGAGCATGGCTTCTTTGACAATACCAAATACCATTAATATGCAGGACATATTGAAGGAGATTGATCAGGATACCGAGGTTCAGGAATTGACAACAAAAGTACAGAATGGAGAAACAATTAAAACGGGTTACACAGTTGTCAATGGTCGTTTACTGTATAACGGTGCTTTGGTGATTCCGATGACTTCTCGTCATATTCCGTTAATACTTAGAGAGTTTCATGCGAGTGTAGTAGGGGGACATTCAGGAGTACTCAAAACAGTAAAAAGGGTGAAGCTAGTATTTCATTGGAAGAAGATGACCAATACCATACAGAAGTTTGTGGCAGCCTGTGATATTTGTCAAAGAAACAAATATTCCACATTATCACCAGCTGGTCTCTTACAGCCCTTACCTATACCGGAGAGAGTATGGGAAGCTTTCTCTATGGATTTTATCGAAGGTTTACCACTATCCTACGGATTTAACGTCATTTTGGTAGTGGTGGACAGATTGAGTAAGTTTGTTCATTTTCTGAAACTGAAACATCCTTTCTCAGCGGTGGACGTTGCCAACTTGTTCATTAATGAAGTGGTCAGGCTACATGGGTATCCTCTCTCAATAGTATCGGACAGGGACAAGATATTCATGAGTGCATTTTGGAGAAATCTGTTTCGTTTAGGTGGAACAGAGCTGAAGTTTAGCACGGCATTTCATCCTCAATCCGATGGCCAGACTGAGGTTGTAAACAGGTGCTTAGAAACGTATCTCAGATGCTTTGCTTCTACTCATCCGAAATCATGGTCTAAGTACTTGCCTTGGGCAGAATTATGGTTTAACACAAGCTTCCATAGTTCATTGGGGACTACTCCATTTAGGGTGGTGTATGGGCGTGACCCGCCAGTGCTACTCAAGTTTGAGAATGGCTCAACATCAAACTTTGAACTAGAGACTATGCTGAAGGAAAGGGATGCGATATTATCAGATATAAAACATCACCTGATTAGAGCTCAAGATAGGATGAAGTTGAATGCTGATAAGCATCGCAAGGAGTTGACATTTGCTGTTGGTGATTTGGTGTTCTTAAAACTCCGACCTTATCGACAACAATCAGTGGTAAAGCGGGTGTTTCAGAAACTTGCGTCTCGCTATTACGGTCCCTTTGAAGTGCTGAACAGAGTGGGAGCAGTTGCTTATCGTATAAAATTACCAGAAGGATCTAAGATACATAATGTTTTCCATGTATCACAACTTAAGCCAGTGATTGGGTCAGAACATCAAGTATCACCACTTCCACAGTCCTTTTCTCAAGCAGAGGAGATCATCATAGAACCCAAATCAGTGTTGGATACTCGTTATGATTCTGCAGGACATTTAGAGGCCTTGATTTCATGGACAGGAGTTCCTGAGCATGAAAGTTCTTGGGAACGTGCAGCGGATATCATTGGTCAGTTTCCCCATCTGAAGCTTGAGGACAAGCTTCGTTTCGACGAGGCGGGTATTGATAAGCCATTGAGAGCATATTTCCGTAAGAAGGCAGGAAAGAAGTCGACAATAGAAGAAGAGGAAATCAACAGAGCTAATGTGGAGGCAGCATCTGATGACGTGGAGGAATTAGACTGGATAGGGAGTTTGTTACACAGAGAGGTTGTTAGTTAAATACGAAAGAGTTGTACTCATTTAGGATATCGATTCTTTTAGTTTGTAATTGGCTCGTGAGAGAGAGACACTCTTCGAGAGGAGAATCAAGAGCTTGTTCTTGATTTCTAGAGAGAATTGTTTGCATTTGGAATTCTGATTCTCGGTGTAAACAGTTCTGATTCCTTGTTAATTGAATACAACACGACTATTCTCTTAACACATGCCTCTCTGTTTGGCAATGAGCAAAGCAAGTGTTAAGAAAACCTCCGTTCTTACTTGGCTTTGCGAAACCCTTTACCAAATTCACCATCGAGTTCTGAAACCTGTAACACATATTTCAAAAAAACATTAGCTTTGTTGGTTATTCAAAATCAAGAAGCCAGAGCTAAGATTTTCGGGCCCCATTAAAAAAAAAAAAATCTTTAGTTTTATTATTATATTATTAGAAATTATATTTAAAGAATTATACAAAACAAATAAAACAACCTAAACAAAATAAAACAAAGAAAAACAATTGAAAATTATAATAATATATGTATAACTTACATAATTTTTTTTGTTAATTATATTTTTTAGAAAATTTTATGTTTTTATAATAAACATATAAAATATAATATATATATATATTCATAATTTAGTATATATATAATAAGATTTTATAAATTTTGGGGCCTTTTATGTAGATAGAGCCCATTCAAATGTTTCAAAAGAATGTGCTCAAATCCGGTAATAATGACTCATTCGCTCACCTTGTAAGAACTGGATATGAGATTCATTGCACTTAGCAGTAGTTGAGTCTACAGTCAGGCCAACATCCACTTGGATCTGCAGATTTGGGAGCTAAACTTTCTTGGATCTGCCCAAATACAATATATCAAATACACATTTTGTCTTTGTTGATGATAAATCTGTGGATTAAAGAAGAGAACAAACAAACCTGCCACGAATCATATGCAGCTTTTGATTTGGTTTATTAGGTTTTGTGGGCAAAAACACTTCAAATATTTAAGCATTGAGTACACTTTATGATGAGATCTTGCTCACTTGGCTTTATTATAAAGATAGCTAGACAATGTAAGATGAGAACAAATACCGAAGTTGGATTAAGACGGTTTATACAGTCTTTAAGGAGCTTAGCTTCTAGATTCTTTAGAAACATTACACAATCCAAAAGAAAATTTTAAAAGGTTCTCCAAAAAAACAAAAAAAAATCATTACACAATCCTTGATTAGTATTCTCGAGTAAAAAGAGAGTAAAACATTGCAAACTTCTGTTTTTCTTACCTGTAACTTTACGATACTAGAATATAACCTTCTAAGAGTCCGACCTGCAGACACATCAATTCTTCATTACAGAAATTACAAGACCGGTCAGATTTATATACCAAGTCATGAGTCATGACTTAATTAATTGTTATCCAAGGAAACTAGCAAATCACTCACGCATCGAGGAAAGAGCCAGCATCACTCAGACATTTCACTCTACTCGAAGGAGAAAACATATTATCGAAATCATTACAACGTAATATCGGTGCAAGACCTCGAGCAGAGCCTAACGTGACATAAAATCAATATTACGCAACAAATGAATACAGGAAAACAATGACAAATATGTGTTATATATGGGTTTAGCACCCCATCCATTTAGAAGGCCCAATATCTATTCTCTTTACAAAGGTCGATCCAACAGAAGCAAAACGGCCCAATAAGCAACGTGGGTCCGAACACACACGTCAGCGCCGAGCCCACTACTATCGGCTCGGCTCGGCTCGGCTCAGCTCATAACAACAAATCAGCTCGGCTCACTAACGGCCATGTACGGCTCGGCCCATCTCGTCACTAAGTACGGCCCATCCGCACGAACTCGATAAGTAGTCAACGGCCTGTAAGAAGTACGACTATATTTTACTATAAATAGGAGTCGTCACTGTAATTAATGTAACTTTTTGGGATTTGTGCACTTCTTACTACTTTCTCTCTCTAGAGTTCAACATTCCCGAATTGTAAAACCGAGCTCGTCTTTCAACAAGCTCGGGCTCTCACTTAATACAACACGCACGTTACCGAGCAACTCTCTCTCTCTCCCTTACTTAAGCATTGAATGTTTCCTTCCTGACTCATCATTGAGCCTAGTCGGTTCTCCCTTAAGAGAAACTTTGACCTTTCGGACCCGAGCACGTCGACTCCCGAGCAAGACGCACTCTGAAATCTTTTGTGACAAGCTCGGTTATCACAATTGGTGCCGACTGTGGGGAGTTAAAGTTTTTCTTCACTAACTGACAGGATCAACAATGACAGGACCACAACCGATCAAAGATTTCATTCTTGTGACGGAAAAATCGACCTCGGGAACGAACACCTCTCAAACAGGAGGCCAATCTCAGCCTCAACACGTCTCTCAGGTCACGAACCCGATCATCCAGCCGGCGGGCGCCGAGCAGCAATCTCTAAACATAGAGCAGCCTCGGACTGAAACGAGTGACCAACAAACCGAGCAGAACACCTCGGTTTTTCTCAAGGCTCTCATGACGCAAATCCCCGAGCTATCTCAAGGAAGTAATGCCCGATTCGATCAGCTCGCAACAGCGCACGCGATATGTCAAGGCCAAGTCAACGATTTACGATTGGCAAGCCAGCAGGAGTCTGCTCCCAGGACTCGCCTTAACCGAGCATTATTCGAAAACACAACCCCTCCAAATCCTAGGAGTTGGACGGTGACACAGCTGACCGAGGACGTCGAAGAGCCCAACGACGACGGAGCCTTAAACAACTCAACACAGGACACCCTCAGGGATAATGAAATCGAGGAACTGAAGCTAATGCTGAAGAATATGAAATCAAAGGTCCACCAAGAAATTAGCTCGGCACCAGAAATCGATCGTGTAATAGAGGAAACTCAAAATACTCCGTTCACTCGACGACTCATGAACACTCAAACCGAGCAAACCGAGCATCCCGCTTCCAAGGTCAAGATAAAAATGATGATGTACGACGGAAAGACCGACCCGAGGCAATTCCTAACAGCCTTCCGTATAGCGATGGGCCGAACTCACTTCAGCCTCGGGCAACGAGACGCAGGCTACTGCCAATTGTTCGTAGAGCACTTGACCGGATCAGCATTGGATTGGTTCTCTCGTCTGGAACCAAAATCCATAGTCGGATACGACGATCTAACGCATGCCTTCGTAAAGCACTATTCAATGTACATACAAGAGAAAGTGTCCAACGCCGACCTATGGGCCGTTACCCAGGGACAGAAAGATAGCCTCCGATCGTACATAACCCGATTTAGAACGTACTCGCCAAACTCACAATTACCGACAGTGAGGGCTTACCCGCTCTCCGAAACGGTCTATGGTACGATTCAAACTTCCGAGAGGAGCTAAAAAAGAACAAGCCAAGTTCGCTCGAGGACGCCCTCCACCGAGCATCAATCTTTATCGACCTCGAAGAAGAAAAGGAAACCCTAGCAAAGAAGTTCGGCCCGAAGAGTTCAACGTCCAAAGAAAGAACCGAGAAGGTTGTCGATCAGTACGAACCACGGCAGCACTACGACCAGGATTATAAGAAAACCAAAGAGGAAGAAATCGCCAAGAAAGGAAAATCGTCGTATTACGTCAGCGATCAGTCACACGACAGTCAACAGGATGAGGAACGTCCTTACCAATACCAACGACAAGAGCGAACCGACCGACCCCAGAATTTTCAGCAAGGTCGACCATCTCAAGGTCACCAAGGTCAAAATCAAAACAAGCCGTGGAACAAACCCGCCCGAGGAAGCGACCGAAGCAAGCAATTTTGCGAATATCATCAACGATCGGGCCACAACACCGAGGATTGTAAAAACCTCCAAGCCCTCTTTTACGCTGACTATCAGAAGGACGGCAAGAAGTTGGTCCTAAATCGCAACCAACCACCTGCGAAGCACGTTAACCAAGTGGCGCAGCCAAAAAACGAGGCCGAGCGCTTCAGGCTCGTTCAAGAGAAAAGAAAGAGGGAAGTGGCCTTCGCCGAAGAAGTCAAACGAATAGACGCAAACACAGCGGCCGTAAACAATCGGGGTTGTGACGAAGAGGATGAAAAAGGAACGCCTCCGCCGAGAAGACGCATAAACATGATAATGGGAGGACTGCCAATGCTAAACGACTCAGTTCGTTCAATCAAGGAGTATGAACGTCGAGCCATGGCCGCCCAGCATTACCGACGAAACGCTAGAGACGAACTCAGGATCAGCGGTGAAATCAGCTTCGTCGAACAAGATGCCGAGGGCGTAGACCGACCACATAACGACCCACTCGTCGTCGCTATGCGAATAGGCAATTGCGAAGTCGAAAAGATCCTGATCGACATTGGAAGTTCGGTAGATCTAATCTTCAGAGAAACATTACAACGAATGGAACTCAGAGACTACTGTATCACGCCATCGACTAAACCATAGACCGGCTTCTCGGGTGATTCGATCAACACGATAGGAACAGTCAAACTTCATGTTTACGTCGGCCGAATCACCAAGCTGATTAAATTTGTGGTCGTCGACCGACCAGCTATCTATAACGTCATCCTCGGTACGCCTTGGATCCACGAGATGAGAGCAGTACCTTCTACGTATCATCAGTGCATCAAATTTCCCACCCCGTTCGGCGTGTTTACGCTGCGAGGAGACCAAAAGATATCTCGAACATGCTTCCACATCGAGCACAAGATGCGCCGCAAGTCGCAGGCATATCTAGTTGTAGAGCCTCAAATCGAGCTACCACCGCCTGATCGACCGCAGAAAGATGCAATAATACAAGTCAACATCGACATAAAAGATCCCGAGCGTTGTGTTGGAATAGGAGCCGACCTTCGCGAAGACCTGCAGGATAAACTCGTAAAATTTCTCAAGGAAAACCCCACAACTTTCGCCTCGACCACCAGTGATATGACCGGAGTTGACCCTTCCATCGCGTGCCACGAACTGCACGTCGATCCAATCTTCAGACCGATCAAACAAAAAAAGGAGGAAGCTCAGTCCCGAGCGCGCCAAGGCTGTCAACGATGAAGTAGAACGACTTTCAAAGGCATGTTCGATCACCGAAGTGAAATATCTAGACTGGCTGGCGAATCCCGTCGTGGTAAAAAAGAAGAACGGCAAGTGGCGGGTGTGCGTAGACTTCACCGATCTGAATAAAGCGTGTCCCAAAGATAGCTTCCCACTGCCGCATATTGACCGGCTCGTTGAAGCAACCACCGGTCACGAGCTACTATCGTTTATGGACGCCTTTGCAGGGTACAATCAGAAGATGATGCACCCCGACGATCGAGAAAAAACTTCCTTTAACACCGACCGCGGCACGTATTGTTACAAGGGCATGCCGTTCGGGCTCAAAAATGCAGGAGCAACATATCAGCGCCTCGTCAATCGCATGTTCGCTGACCAACTCGGCAAAACAATGGAGGTCTACATCGACGATATGCTCGTCAAGTCCACCTCGGCAGACGATCATATCGATCATTTGGCAACATGTTTCGCAAGTTTGAACAAATATGGAATGAAGCTGAATCCGGCGAAGTGCACGTTCGCGGTCACATCGGGAGAATTCCTCAGCTACATCATCACACGAAGATGAATCGAAGCAAACCCAAAGAAGATAATGGCGATCACCGAGCTCCCTTCTCCGAAAAACACCAGAGAAGTCCAACAATTAACCGGACGCGTCGCGGCTTTGAACAGGTCATCTCACGATCAACTGACAAGTGTCTCCCATTCTACAATCTTCTCCGAGGAAACAAGAAATTCGTAGATCTTGCAAAAGTATTACTCAGAGATCAGATCGCAGAATGTTGCAGACCGATTGCAATTACTTCCGAACTGACCAAAAGTCTATTCCTATACACAATTTTGTAGCGTTTAAATAAAAGCATTGTTAAGAAATTTTATAGAAAATTTTAGGTTCAGATTCTTAGGAAGCTGCCACCTTTTTGTCCTTATTGGTAATAATAGTATAATTTGGGTTACTTATGCAAATTATTCGATCATCTTCATGTGATCATATCCTATGTTTGACATTGCGTCTAAACCTGAGATTTGTGTTTAGAACCACATGGTTAAAAAGCAGAGGTGTGTCTTAATCCTCCTCCACCGTCTTCTCTCAACCTATCATTGTTGGGTTGTGAAGGGACAATGGTCTTTTCCAGTGAACTCAGTCAGTTTCTCTATTTCTTTACCATCATTAACGGTCATGCTCTGTTTTCTTATCTCGTACCATTTCGTTCCTTGCATCTTCACTTTCTTTGCCTTCAAAGGGCTTCTCGCAAAATCTTTACTTTCATGGATTATGTGTGTCCTCATTCACCTACGAAATGCCTTAAAGAGACTTGGTGTTTTCAACGCTAGTTGTCGGTTTTGTAGGTGCCTATAATTCGAGACTTCAGGTTACAGAGAATAGCCCCAGACCCAATCTGGCAACTCTTGATATATCTATGGAATGCAGAAGCCGAGATGTGTTTACTTGTGACTGATGAATGTGGAGTTCCAAGGGCACGACAGAGATGATATATCTTCTTTGAGATACAACGATTACTGTCACACCTTTAAGGAAGTATCCTCCCCGTGGATAATTCTGCCTGCTTCTTGCACAACCAAGATGAATGAGGAAATACAAGTGGTGGTGATAAAGACTTTGATTGTGTGCCAACCAATACCATGGATGGACTAGGCAATCGAATTTATAGGTCCAATGGCGTATATTTCAGCACAAGTAATGAAGTGGTCATCCAGAGACTACTGCTGCTGAAAATCAATCAAAAAGCCTTTGCAAAAGAAAGAGTTGATTTCCTTTTGTATCTTTCAGCAAGGAAAAACAGTTTCCCCGAGCAAAATTTGACACAAAAATGTAACTATACAGTAATGAAATTACAACCCTTTTCCTCGGCTACCTCCGGCTATGTACCCCACTTCTCAAATCCTGGATGTGAAACATCAGCTGCAAAAAGAAAAAGAAAGGAAAGTTGAGAGCACTCACACAACAGAAAATTGCATGCACTAGTTACCTTTGTACCCAGGTAAAAGCTGAAGAACACGCCGCACAGAACAGGTAATCCTGTGATGTCAAATGAATGAACACTATTGAATCAAATCGTAACACAAAGAACATAAACAAGGACTGAAAACCGTCAAGTTTCATACCTTCTCTACTAAGAAAGCTGGAGACCAACCAGTTTATACCAGATGGTCCAACGACATAGCCAGCAAGATTTGCGATCTGCAATTGTGAAAGTTGTCAGCATCAATGTATGCATTTGCATGAAGGCAACTGCGGCAATGAGACTAGGAATATATAGCAAAATCTATGTACCATGAGGCATGTGATTGTGACAGCACCAGACAACGCCTTGAGTTCACGAAGGAGGAATTCTCCAAAAGCACTCTTAACCTGCAACAGTACTTATCATGTTAACTACAGTTTCAATGGAAAATATATGTGAAATTGTTGCATTCTAAAGACTTGGAACTTATATGGAGTGAATAAAACAATCATTGTTTAGCTGACCTTCAATGCATTGGATGCTGATTTCAACAACATTTCTGGCATGAAGAATAAACATGTTAACCATGCCCATGATAGAAGCTTCCTGATTGCATAAGAAACAATCAACCACATGAGAAGTTTGATTGAAAAGTTCATACAACCCACTGGAATCATAGGAAGGCAACGGGTAATTACCATTCTAAATCATGCCACACGGCAACAAAAGTAAATACAACCCACACATTCAGAAGCTTTGTTCGTGAGCCACCCAGAGGAACATACATATACCTAAAAAAACGTTGTTAACTAATTGCTGACATTAAAAGAAAATGATGTAGTGACGCTTTAAGTTGAAACCAGGAGTTTAGGGTTAACCATTCTCACCTGATAAGCCACCTATTAAACGAGGCATGCCAGGTTTTCCAGAATGTTTCCAGGCTGTAGCAATTATTAATGCAATTCGCCATATTCTCAACAGTTTCAATGCCATTCACCTAAGAGAAAATTGTTTGCATTACTACATATCAGAACCGTATATTGATAACCACAAATAACTCGTTCCTCATTATTGCTAATTTTTAATCCTGCAATACTCCCCAGAATATCTAGCTTGCAACCATTAAATTAGTGACGATTTGAAAATTGCTAGCTATTGAGAATTCTTAGAGAGAAAAAAAGTCATGAGTTTAAAGGACTAAGTTGAACTATCCTACAACCACTCGAACTTATGTTCCACCAAACAATCTTCGAATTCTAAGACCGAGTGTGCCTTAAACTTTAAAGGGGCATACCAGAGACCAGAAGCGGAAATATCTCCATAAAAGAAGGAACTTAAGCCACATGAAGTTTAACACCTGTAGCAACACAGATAGAACTACGGGTCAGTCTTGGGTATCTACAATATAGAGTTAAAATAAAATAGCTAAAAGTACAAAAAGCCTCTTGAGCCAATATAGATTGTCTAGTAAAAAGTACTTTGCTTTGCTAAACAAAAAAACATAACAACAAAAATGTCAATAATATCTTACTCCGTATCCGATGATAAATATTTCCACAGGAGATAATTCTCTCCACAGACCACTGTCACAAAAGCAAAGAAGTTAGCAATAACAGAAGTGTAATTATCACGCTATCTGAAAGAGGTTCACCTGATCACAAAGGCATTGTAATAGAAGAATTGCGTCATAAGTTCCATCAGCAAGAAGCTGAACAACCAACGCAATCCATATCGTGCAATATCTTTCACTGAATGAGTACTCTGTGGCACATCTAGCTGTGAAAACACCTACTTGTAGTGAGAGCTCATGAAGACAATACCAAGTATGAAAAAAGAAGGTGACTAACAAAGACATGCAAAGACTGCAAAAGTGAAGGCATACAAAACCAAATACCTGAGACGCAAATGCATTGAAACTTATGATTGGCCCCGCAAGGTACAAGGGGGCATAGACCAAATAACAAAGGTATAGAGCAAAACTGAAGCTGCTGTCACTTGCTAAACCTTTCTCCTAACAAATTATACCACGATAGAGATTACTAATGCAATATATCAAAGGACCATTAATTATATAAGTCAAAGGATGGTGCCATGCAGTCAACCTGTCGAACTATGTAGCAAGTCTTCCCCAACTTACATAAGGAACAGCGTGTTACGTGTTTCTGCAGTAACAAAATAGCAAGAGATGACTACACCATAAGATTTTAATGGTTGATCAGGGAAACACTACAGACCGGCAAAGTAATTAGCAAATAAGAATATCAACAGATCTTGTCTATATGCCTGGAGAAGAAATGGGCATGATTATTTGGATATTATTTGCCGAACGCAACGCTGAATTATCATGAACATCTAGAAGCTATGTCTTCCTAACTAACATTCTATGTTGGCTCTGATATTCTTCATAGAAAACACATTTAAGAAAAAACGAATTATGAAAGGCAAACCCACCTCCTGATCAAAATGAGAATCCAGTTGACACCAGTGATAATCATATCCAAAACTTATCATGCGCAGAACAACTGCAAAAGAATATATATGAGCAGCATTTTAATGTGATATTGAGTTTTTCAAGATACCATTGTATGACTTGATATACAGAAATTTGCAGTCAAGGGTAACTGGATAAAACAAACCGAAGTTAAAGCATATATGCCATCTGAATGTGCCCCGATAGTTGTCCAGGAATTCAAACTGTTGCCTTGGATAAAGAGAGTAGTAATCAAAATTTTAGGCTTTACAACAACCATCACGCAAAAATAACTCCAATTATATGTCAATTACGAGATGTACATGACTCACCCGAATATGGAGAACGAATATCCTTCATAAATACGATTGCATAAGAGGAAAAACATGTTGAAAGTCCAAAGGACCAAAGGAAAGTACTTTCTTCGTGCCAAAACCTGCATCAATGTAAATCTGGTGAGCTATGATCAGCTAAGAGATGGTCTAACTAAAAAGTAGGCATAATGAGTTTACACCATAAAGCTGAGATAGGCTCTACCCTACACTCTTACGATCCAAACTATCAATACACCAAGATTAATGTGAAGAGGGTAAATCCTAGAAACTATTGAAAGTTTGAAAGATAACATACCTTAACAAGAAGGAAATTAGCCGCTGCAATCGAGAGAATGTAAATGACGCTGGAAGAGAAGACAGAAAATAGACAGCTTAGATGAACAACGTGACAAAGAAAGCAAACAAGATATGGAATCAGCATACCAAGCTCCATGTAAGTAAGTCAAGTATACAAGTGACAAGGAAAGCCACAAGATGGCCATTCCTTTAGCTTTTAACTGGAAAAAAGACCTAAACCCATTTGCAATCACAGTGAAAATCGCGAATACAAAGCTGAGAATTGGCAGATTTCCCCGGAAATTCCTCCACTGAGCATCGGAGACATCCTACAACCAAAAGAGAAATTAAGCTTGCAAAGTAATAAAAACATTGAACAGATTCAAGAAAACAAGGATCAGAGCATCACATTGCGTCGATTAGGAATGAGCCATCCAGGAGCTAAACCGTATAGCTTGAAGTAATGATCTAAAACTCATAAAATAAATCACATGACTGAGAGATTTTAGATCCACAAGTCATGATTTCGCGAAATTGGAGTTTACCGTGAGAGAGACGAAGCGATATGCGTAGGGCATAGGAGTAGAAAGCGACAGCGTAGAAGAGTATAAGAACGAGCTCTCTCTGTTTCCATTTTGCGTAACGATAAGTTTCTTGGTTCATGACTGCTCTTTGATTGGAGTCAAACCCAGAAAGAAACAACCCGTCAAGCTTAATCGAATTCTGGTTTTGATAATCGGTGTTTAGAAATAGAAAGTGTTTTGATCTGAAAATTGGTGGATGTGTCGATTGTCTCTTACGGGAATTGATTTGATTTCGTAAAGAGATGAATTGGCGAAGATCTCGGGATTATTGTCTGGAGAGACCCTCCTTACCGGAAACAAATCTCATATGCCCCTCCATTTATTAGAATTTTTATTAACATTTTTTTTTAATTGAAAACAAACGAAATTACCAAAAGACCTTATGATTTTCGTTTAATTACATGGTAAATCAGACGGTTTACCTGAACAAACCGAAATCAGAATTCGGACCTTAAATGAACCAAATGAACCATAATATAGGTGGTTTACCCGATTTATCCGGGTCGGGTAACCCAGAGAGTCGGGTTAGATCCGATTAATTCAAAAAATAGGACCTATCAAAAAAAAAAAATCCCCAAAAACCTCAATTCATCTCTTTCAAATCCCTCTTTCGATTTTTCCCCACTCCCTCTCATCTCTATCCCGCCTCATCTCTCTCAATCTTAACTTCCCCTATTCTTCCTTCTCCTTCGAATCGAATTCAATCACGCGAACCCTTCCGTAAAACATGGCGCCCAAAACTCGTTTAGCCACCAAGAAAATCGAGGATTATCCCGACAATCCTCCTTCTCATCCGGCGATGGAGAGGGTTATAGCAAGCCCTAAGAAGCCTACGAATGCTCCTCTTCCTCCGGCGACGGCGAGTGGTGTAGCAAGGCTTACAACTACCACAAATGCTCCTCCTCCTCCGGTGAGCGATGTTGTTGGTACCACGACCACGAATCCGGTCGATAATGTTATGGGGAACCCTCCTCCTGTCGTTAATGATCTTTCTATAGTCCCTTACGAAGAACGAGAAGTTGATCTCGAGAAACAGAGCGAAGGAGATAAGAGTGAAGTAGAAGAGGATGAAGAAGATGATGACGAGGAGACAGAGAGTTCAGAAGACGGAGACGAGGTCGATTCACATCAACCGAAACAGCAACCGCAACCAACCTAGCCGAGAGTCGAGGAGACAATAATCCCTTCAGAATCTACGGAAGAAGACGAGGAGGAATCCGAGAACAGCTCCGATTCCCAATCAGTAAGTGTAAAAATACGTGTAAAACTAGTGAAACCAAGTATAACTAAGAAAACCGGTAAAACTAAGTATAACTAATGTAGTAAAACTTGTAAAACTGAGTAAAACTAAGCACAACCAAGTATAACTGTGTAAAACTAACATTGTATTACTGGAATAACTTGGTAAAACTATTTATTTTTGCAGGAATCCGGTGATGAAATGACAGCCATGCAACCTTTGAGAATGTACTTCCCCCCCCCCCCCATCGGAGTACATGAAGAAAATAAAGATATCAACGCGGTGCTTCTATATTGATTTTCTGGCCATTCTAGATTCTTTGAAGCCTAAGCTAACCACTACCGAGAAGAAGTGGTTTGTAGAGCATCCGCAGTTCCAACATATCTTTCACCTGCCGAAACAAGGAAACCACAAGGTGATGGGCATGTGGATGCTACTCCTACGAACCGCTTGCATCGAGAAGAGGATGGAAGTCTGGTTCGTGGTCTACAGCGTTCCGATACGTTATGGACTGAGGGAGCATGCACTTATCTCCGGGTTAGACTGCCGCAACTACCCTGTTGACTACAAGCGGTTGGGTGGCCACAAGTTTCTGAGGAAACATTTTGGGAGGTCGATTGTTAGACTTCGAGATGTGAAAAAGAAGCTCGAGGGTATGGGAGCTGATCAAGATAGACTGCAGATGATCGTTCTTTACTTCCTTTGCAGCGTCCTCATCGGCCAGACGAAGACTAGAAACGATGCCACACCGGTGTTAGATTTTTTCCTCAGAGATGTCGATGATCTTGAGTTGTGACGGACTTTTCCTTGGGGCAGATTATGCTATGACCATATGGTTGGTGAGATCTCTCACACAATGGACCATTTTAAAGGGGTTGTCAAGGAGAACAAATTATGGCCGGTTCCCGGTTTCTGTATCCCTTTGGAGGTATGTACTTTTAAGTTTTTGGTTTGATTAATTGTTCTTGTGCTGATCTCTAACTAATATAGCATATGTGTGCTTTCGTGAAGCTGTTAGCCTTTGAGGCAATTCCTGAGCTAGGGAGAAGTTTCCGCGAGCCGGTTGTAGGGGCAGACCATGACTGTCCAAGGATGTGCAAGTCGCAATTCAAGAGTAACTCAATGAGAGGGTTTCCTCTTTCAAGGATAAATGAAGAACTTACTCTGGCTAAGTGTCCTCAGGGCTCCTCAGGGCATTGAGAACATCCTTCCAACACGAGATGGACATGAAGAATCTCTTCTTGAGCGTTTCTATGAAGAAAGCGATGTCCATGACCTTGACGATCCTGTTGTTCAGAATTGGATGAAGCTAATTTCGGCTGGGAAGAAGGTTTTTTCAGGGGATGTACGATGAGGAGAAGGCTTTCCGACAGGTAGAGGAGACAGAAGAGCTAAAAAAACGTGAGGAATAGAGTCCTGCTGCCATTGATGCTCCTGGAACTTCGAATACTTCTAATAGCGAACTTATTGCCATCATAAAAGGGATACAGTCAACTATGGAAGATGGATTTAAGCTGTTGCATGGGAAGTTTGACGAGATGGATAAGAGAGTCAGACCCATTGAAGAATACATGGATCATATGAAAGATCTAGAAACACAAATGGTAAAAATAGTTGTTAATACTAATGAAAATTCTTGAAAAACTGGGTATTATAATTGTATCACCTGATTGCAGGTCCAAAAAGAGATCCAGAAGGCTAAAGCAGAGAAGAAGGCAGCAGAGAAGGCTCTTGGTAAACGAATGGTGGGGGATACATCCAATGCTCTTCAGAAGCGCAACACAAGGTCGAAGAAGGATTGGAACTTGATGTTAAGTTCTATGTTCGTATGAAATTGTTTTTGAAACTTGTTTTGGATTTAAGTTGTTTTGGAGTTGTTTTTTTATTATACTATGTTGGTAATGTTGCTGAGTAAAAGTAGGTATAACTACGTAAAACTACGTAAAACTACGTAAAACCACATAAAACTATTTAAAACTGGCCGAACTAAGTAAAACTGGTATAACTAGTTAAACTATGTAAAACAATGTAAGACCCGGTAGAACAATGTAAAACTGGTAGAACAATGTAAAACTGGTAGAACAATGTAAAGCTGGTAGAACTATGTAAAATTGGTAGAAGTAGATTGTGCATTTAAGCAATAGGATAAACTCTTAAACAAGTCTTAAAACCGAAAGGAAACCAACATCCAACCAACATGGGAACGGATCCGAACGGATCCCAACCAACAGGACAACATTCGGAAACATTATAATAACATTAAACACTTGTAGCCCATTTTCCCAGCAATTCCTTAAGCTTTTCAATCTCTTCACCTCTTTTCTTGAGCGCCAATCCCAACTGCTCAATTCGATATTCGTGGCTTTCAATCTTCACGGTCTGGGAGTCCACAATATTCCTTAAGTTAGTGGCTTCTTCCACGACGCCCCTAACCCAAAGTTTCCGAATGTGTAGCCCATTATCCTGTACATAAAAAACTCGGATTATTGAAAAACCGAACATAACCACCACCGAATCACCAAATCAACATAGCTTACCCTAAACGCATTACAAATAAAGTGTCTCTTTCCCACGTCAGGTTCATGATCCACAATGATTCGACCACCGCACGGGCATCTTGTCGGTATGCCATTGTCACAATCTGCGATGAAGCACATCCTGTCGTACTCCCTCGTCTTCTGCTTCATGTCACTGTAGTAAGTATCGGCTTCGAATTTTTCCATGTCCAAGAGAATACAGAAGAATTTGAATGAGAGACTAGAAAATGAAATGGGAGAGGAAAAGATATATCGAAAATTTCGTGAAAGGAGAGAGGACGATAAGGAGAGATAAGGAGAAGGGATGAAGGAGAAGTGGGAAAAAGTGAGTAGAGAAAGGATTAGAGAAAGGAGGAAAAATATATTTTTGGGGTTTGGGCGCCAAAAACATTGGTTAATTCTGAATTTTGCCGCCGAAAAATTTGTTAAGTTTGAATTTTCCCGCTCGACAAAATTACACATAGTTTTACAGGAGCTTGTAGTTGTACAAAGTTTCTTAATAGTTTTACTTTGTCTGTTTTCAATATATTTAGTTTTATTGGAACTTTAAATTTGATTTTTGATATACCATGGATTTTAGGGCTTTTAACCATGGTATATGTCTTATTTATCGAGTATATTACTATGTTTTAGAGTCATTTCAGGTATTTAACAGGTCTAAGTACTTTTGGAGCTGAATTGAAGATTTTGGAGCATTTTGGAGTGTTTGGCCGAGAGACAGAGTTCACTGTCCAGATTTGAGGATTGCGTCGATCGTTTCACACCTGCATCGATCGATGCATAGCGCGAATGGGCCAGACTCAGCGGTTTAATGAAGAATGCTGATATTGCAGAAAAGCCCAGATATTTACACAGAAGCCCAAAACGTGTTTTAGACTATATATTAGGGTTTTTAGCCACTTGTTTAGGCTACGCTTTTCTTAAGTCTTATTTATTTTCAGAGAGAGTTAGGGGCTGATCCTGATCTCGAAAGAGAGAGGATTTTGAACCCCAGTTCTTTATTTGATTTTATAATATTTGGTTTTCTATTCATGATGTCTTCTGCTTCGATGAACATGTCTGAGTAGATTACCTGTTAGGTTTAGGGATTCTCATTAGGGATTTCATGGAATTATAGGGTGATAGATCTGTAGGGATTCATATCTGTTAGTTCTTCATCTAGGATTGTTCTTACTGCTTAATCTGAATTAGCTACCCAGATTTATGATGTTAGGTTGATTGATACAACGACAGTTGGTTAATTAGCTAGAAAGAACCTAGATGAGCAATTTAATTACTCGCAAAGGAATTTGGTTTAATTAGATTGTGAACATATCGAACTTGGAATTAAAGCTGGTTTAATCTGTTAGTATTTGCAAAGGAATTTGAATTGCTGCACTTAGACTTAGAGAATTCTCGCAACGACAGTTGGTTAGTTCTATATATGTGTTTGAGTTCTAGAACAGTTCTTAATTAGATCCCGATTGATTGATTAGCTTATGTTCCTGATTTTCTGAGAACTCCCTAGACTTAACGCTTCGCTTCCTTGCTCACAAACTCGCTGCTATTTACTTTTCTGCTTGCTTTTTATTTTCTAATCACATTTGCTTTCCCCTAGTTTAATCTTAATAGTTCTAAATCTATCGTTGACCGGAGTCCCTGTAGATTCGATACCCTAAGTACTACAACTACATCACTGTGCACTTGCAGTTAGTATATGGATTAAAACTAGACCTATCAAGTTTTTGGCGCCGTTGTCGGGGACTCTTTTGAGTCTTCGATAGATTTGAACTTAGGGTTTAGACTAGGTTTTTCGTTTTTGTTTTTTGTTACTAATTTTTTTTCTTTCTGTTCTTGCGTTTCAGGTACGCCTGTAATCGCCCTGCAACGATCGACACGGTCCTGTGTGTCGATCGTCACATCATCGCGCTTGCATCGATCGACGCTTCTCCTGCATCGATCGACACATATCGTAAGGAAGATGTATGATTTCTTTAGTTCAGGGATTGACAGCTCGCAGATAGCTGGGCTGAAGAGCAAGGTAGACTCTCTACATAGTCTTGTACTTGGAAAGTATGCGCAAAGAGGTATCAACTGTGTTGGAGGGAATGAATTCTACAGTCAGGAATCTGCTTTTCAGAGACCCTTCACAGTCGGACATACCCAATTTCGCCCAAATCTGATGTTTTTGCCGGGGAAAGGGTCTACAAACCTCCTATACCGTTCCCAAGAGTTCCTATAAGATCTAAACATGAGCAGAGTGTAGTTAACTGCATGAAAGTGATGGATAAGAAGGTGAATGAAACCCCACCAGCTGAAGCTTCGCGAGTTCATGCAAAGAAGATGATATCCGCTGATAGTCATTTGAAAGAAGAAGTTCAGATTGGTGGAACTACAGTATCTGATAGTGAAGAGAAGAAGATGGTGGTTCCTCTTGAACCTACTCTAACGTCTTCAGTACCTGTAACTACTCATAAGCAGAAAGCTCCAGACATCATATCTGCACCAAAGGTAAGGTATAAATCACCTAAGATTAAACCTCCTGACCGCATTGCTTTGAATGCAGGAAAACGCAGTATCCCACCCAAGATTCGCTCCCGCCCCACACTTGTGGCATCGATCGACACAGGGCGACGACAGGTACATGTTCTGCAACTTCTCGGATTGTTTCGATTTGATTATTTATTCTCACCGACCCTAAGCTTGACACTACTGGGGACAGTGTGTTTTAAGTGTGGGGGAGGAGCTACTGACGCACGCTTTTTTTTTCTTAAGAGTCAGTCCAATTTTTCAAAATTTGTTTTATTGAGTCAAAATTGTTTAAGTAAGAAACAATGAATTTTTGAGAAGATTGGCAGCACTTGCAGGAACTAAGTGACCATTGGGATGAAGTTGCAGATTATCTCTAACTATTAGAAAACCCATACATGGATCAACCTACTGAGAACACCCACATCGCTTCAGGTATCAGAGGATCCTTTTACTGACTTCACATTAATACTGACTTAATTTTCTCACCTAAGGGCTTGGAATACCTTGAGTCGGATTCCTTTGTTAGTTCTGACACAGCCTGTAAACCTGTCCTATTTGGTTCCCTTCTCCCCTTCCATAAAGTAAAAAAAAAAGATAATAAGCTGAGGATGAGTTAGTAACTCCGAAGTGGTCTCTGGGAGTGGTAGCTACAACTATTACCTCTTGTGCATCCATGGAATGTGTCCAAAGTACACCCCAAAACGGGAAGAACACTGATAAAAACAAAAAATGATACCCAATGGGGAAAAATCAGTTGTTAAGGAAGGGAAAATAGAAGATAAGAGTCCATGTGCCCTTTGATCGATACTCCTTAGGTGAGACCGCACTTAAATACTTGCAGAAGTCAGTAGGTTGAATTTGAATGCGTGAATGTGATTGTGGAGTTTACTTAGGACAGTTTCTAAGTGTGGGGGAAGTATATGTTGGTCTTGATGTCTTGTGATTGATTCTTTCAGTGGTTTACTAAGGGGAATCTAAGTGTTGTTGCTTCTAGGATGAAAAGAGTTTCTGAAAGTTTTCAAACCTCTTGACTACATTTTAGTTCTTTGTTTTGCTTGAGGACAAGCAAAGGCTAAGTGTGGGGGAGTTGATATACCATGGATTTTAAGGCTTTTAGCCATGGTATATGTCTTATTTATCGAGTCTATTACTATGTTTTAGAGTCATTTCAGGTATTTAACAGGTCTAAGTACTTTTGGAGCTGAATTGAAGATTTTGGAGCATTTTGGAGTGTTTGGCCGAGAGACAGAGTTCACTGTCCAGATTTGAGGATTGCGTCGATCGTTGCACACCTGCATCGATCGATGCATAGCACGAATGGGCCAGACTCGGCGGTTTAATGAAGAATGCTGATATTGCAGAAAAGCCCAGATATTTACACAGAAGCCCAAAACGTGTTTTAGACTATATATTAGGGTTTTTAGCCACTTGTTTAGGCTACACTTTTCTTAAGTCTTATTTATTTTCAGAGAAAGTTAGGGGCTGATCCTGATCTCGAAAGAGAGAGGATTTTGAACCCCAGTTCTTTATTTGATTTTATAATATTTGGTTTTCTATTCATGATGTCTTCTGTTTCGATGAACATGTCTGAGTAGATTACCTGTTAGGTTTAGGGATTCTCATTAGGGATTTCATGGAATTATAGGGTGATAGATCTGTAGGGATTCATATCTGTTAGTTCTTCATCTAGGATTGTTCTTACTGCTTAATCTGAATTAGCTACCCAGATTTATGATGTTAGGTTGATTGATACAACGACAGTTGGTTAATTAGCTAGAAAGAACCTAGATGAGCAATTTAATTACTCGCAAAGGAATTTGGTTTAATTAGATTGTGAACATATCGAACTTGGAATTAAAGCTGGTTTAATCTGTTAGTAATTGCAAAGGAATTTGAATTGCTGCACTTAGACTTAGAGAATTCTCGCAACGACAGTTGGTTAGTTCTATATATGTGTTTGAGTTCTAGAACAGTTCTTAATTAGATCCCGATTGATTGATTAGCTTATGTTCCTGATTTTCTGAGAACTCCCTAGACTTAACGCTTCACTTCCTTGCTCACAAACTCGCTGCTATTTACTTTTCTGCTTGCTTTTTATTTTCTAATCACATTTGCTTTCCCCTAGTTTAATCTTAATAGTTCTAAATCTATCGTTGACCGGAGTCCCTGTGGATTCGATACCCTAAGTACTACAACTAAATCACTGTGCACTTGCATTTAGTATAGGGATTAAAACTAGACCTATCAATTTTATAGTTTTTCAGATTATTTTACACAATTGATCTACAAATCTAGTATTTCTGTGTAATAATATGTATCATTCCTCAACTTATGAAAATGTATCCTCCTAACGTGTCCATTGGTCGAAAAATGTTCTTGAGAGTATATGAACATTGTTGGTGATTTCCAACCTATGTAAAACTATGTTGATTGATTTTCATTCGACGTAATATTACCCATTGTCCACTGTTAGGATAAAATGTGATCCTACAAGTTAAAATCTCTTATAGATCCTTCACCACATTTCATTAAATTGAACTTCCAGATTCTTCACTAATTTTTCTCTATAAGGATGACAATGAGTTTCTTCATGGCCCCATGAACCTGAGACTGAGAAGAGTTCTGATCCAGGGTACGCTAAGCAGCAGCTAAATACTATTTATGATACCTCACAGAGAAATGCACAGAAGAGTAAGCAGAATCTTGCTTTGTTATCGGGTATGATGCAGGGGTATACAGACTCAATTTCATACAGTTTATTGTCAGGCTTACAACAGATCAGAGAAACCTTGTTCATTAAGCTCAATGTTGAAGAGGTTAGTTACCATTCGTATATGACGTTCACGTTTGGAGTATTTCAATTGTCAAGATCACCTGAAGTGTTTTTAGAGATAAGCTTTCATGGTGGAAACTTCAGCAGCGCTTTGTCAAGTTGCGGTGACTCCACCTTAAGGATAAGGTGTCTCTTACGGGAGGAGTATCAAGATAATCGTGATCTGTATCTGCAGCTAATTGTTATTGTCCTTGCTGCATTATGCCATGTTCCAGAGATAGCTTATTCAGTAGAGATGATCTCACGGATTTTTTTATTCGCGGGATCGCTTTGAAGAGAACAGCTAAAAACATTCTCGAAAAATACGAGAATGGTTATTTGGTGTCCAATACTTGTGAGGATAGTGTCATGGCTACGTCCAAGTTTCTGGAGTTTTTCTCTAACAAAAAAGGGATCGGGCCTGATTCTGTTTTCCGCAAAGGTCAGTACGAGGAGGTACGAGACATTGTCACCAAGCTGGTTTTCTACAAGACGGAAGCTCTGTTTGATAAGGAACAAATCAGTGGTACAATTCTCTCACTTGGAATTGATAGTATGACTGCCATATTAGATATAAATTCTGGAACTCTTTGAAAAATGGTTAAATATGTAGAATGGAAGAAAAGCTGTGAACGCCGTAATGAAGAAGAAGTTGCGAGGATCTCTCGAATAGAGCAAAGGCTCCTAAGGTTTATGAAGTATGGGAATGAGATTGTGACTCGGCAAACATTACAGGAAGTAATGATACTTATGGAGGTTAACCGACTGCACAAAATAAATTCATCTGATAGCAACCGAGTGTGGAACCCTGGAGATGAATGGAATAGAGAAGACAGGGTGAAATGGTTTAAAGTTCAGGCTGGGTACAAACAGCTTTGTGACCTGCAGGTTCAATTAGCTCAATTTGATGGGAAGGACAAGAATGATAATAGTGATAGGAGTGTGCCGATACTAATAGCAGGGGATCGGGTAATTTTTGTCCTTGCTGCTGAAGCAAAGTTTTGGCTAGAATTTTATCAAAGGAAGTACAAGCAGGTCTCAACTAGCGACAACGGGGTAAAACGAGCAACGTCGTCACCTACGGAGACGTCAAGGGATAATGGATTTCAAGGCTTTTGTGATGTTTATGAGATCACATTAGAAGATACAAGATAAGGAATGTTGAAGGAGAGGTTCCAGGTCATGACAGTGAGGCTTCTCAGAGTTGCTGGCACCGATACTCTCTTGATATACTCTGCCTAGAATAACCATATGCAGTATATCCATAGCTTGATTTCAGCGTTAAATGGAAGGGTAAGGAGTCAATGGTCTGGATTATACATAATGGACTCATTATTGGTTCCGTCACTGAATGTTATACTAGCGAAGCCTACAGACCCATCAGTGATAATGCTGGAAGTAATTCTGAAATGGCTGGGGTTGTCATGGTTCCTCCTGGTTGCTTTGTCATACCCTCTCTTCTCCTTGTTGGTTTCTTCTTTGTTGTTAAGACCCTCTCGGTTGTGGAGACAATTCGGAGTTCTTCAGAAGATAGATCATTGCTCACAAATGCTGGTTATCAAGAAGGAAAGCGTATCCTTGGAGGCATAGGAGCTGGAACTATACAAATATGGAGACTCCTTCAAGTAATGAAGTTGCCAAGATTGACAACGGGTATGAAGATTACGATTGCAGCTTTCAACCTAAAGGACAAGGTTGTTATTCAACAAGGGAGTATTGATAAGATCGGTTTATGATTCATGGGCTTACAATTGGGCTTTGAGTTTTAATAGTTTCATTCTATTGTTAGGCATGTTTTATGACTGCATTTAGTCTCTCTTCTCCTTTTGAGAAAGTTATCGAAAACAATCATTAATCAAATTCTGGGTAAATCTTTAAACTTATTTCTCTTCTATCTTCTTCAGAGATCACATGCCTCAATCTTCTCCCCTTTTTGTTCGGATAAGCCTCTGTGCTTATCAGAATCTTTATCCTCTCCACGCCATTTGCACAGAGATATGATAAGCTTGTTGTGCCATTGGCCTTTGAGAAAAAAAGAAGAGGTGGGGCGTTTGGAGAATAGAATCTGAAGAAAATGGCTACATAGACGGAATATCGTCTCTGGTACCCAAAAAAAATCTCATATGCCCCTATTTTATTTAGAATATTATTTAAGATTATTTTTAAATAAAAAAACAAAGCAAATTATTAAAAAATCAGAGTAATCTTGGATAATTAGGGGAAAAACCAGACGGTTTAACCTACCTAACCGGAATTTTGTAGCTGGCCGTAAATGACCCGGTTTTGAAAAAAAAATCACGGGTTCACCCGATTTACCAGGGTCGGATAACAAAAAAATCAAACATAAAATCCAAAAATCCCCATTCCTTTCCCATTTCAATCCATTCGCAAACCCTAATTCCCCCCCCCCTTTGGGAACGGTTCCTGGAAAACTCGGGAAAACTGAGGCAAGATTCCATCTAGAAATGGGTGTTGAAACATGGTGTTCGAGGAAGGATACAAAGGAGGAAGAGTCGAACCCGCCGGTGGAATCGCCGAAGAAGGGGAAGGCTCCGGTCAAGAGATTGGCAAATCCGAAGGATCCCAATGAAGCAGAGAGTCTTTCGAAGAAGATGGAGATGGTGGATTCTCAGGCGCTGGAGATGGTGGTTTCGAAGGTCGTGGGAAGTTCTTCTTCGGTTCCGGAGACTAGTTCTGAGGGTGATCGAACCGTTTTCGGTTCCGCTTGGTGGTGACAATGATGTAAAAGAGAGCGGTGAAGAAGAAGAAGAAGAGATTTCTAAAGATGAAGAAGGTTCGAGCTCTGAAGAAGCGTCTTCAGTTTCGAGGGTCAAAGCGTCTTCGGTTATGGTTGTTGGTGCCAATGAACCCGAAAAAGAGAGCTCTGAAGGAGAAGAAGATGGGATCTCTGAAGAAGAAGCAGAAGGAGGAAGAGTAGCAGCAGTGGCGGCCAAAAATCTGATCCAAACTCCGACGTCAGTTTCAAACATCTCCGAGGACAAGGAGATGACCATTACTCCGACCCCAACTCCGGATGCAGTCTCAAACCTCTCCAAGGACAAGGATATCACCATTGAAATGAGTGTAGAATCTTCTTCCGAATGGGAAACCGACACTGACTCGGAGGTAATGGTTTTAATTTTTGCAGTGGAAAACTAGTATAAATAGGGAAAACTAGTAGAAATGGGTGAAACTGGTACAAATAAGGAAAACTGTTAAGGGAAAACTAGTACATATGGGGGAAAACTGGTACAAATAAGGAAAACTATCTAGGGATAACTAGTATAAATGGAGGAAACTAGTACAAATACGGAAAACTGTTTAGGGATAACTAGTAGATATGGGGAAAACTGGTACAAATAAGGAAAATTGTCTAGGGATAACTAGTATAAATGGAGGAAACTAGTATAACTAGGGAAAACTGTCGAGAGAAAACTAGTATATATGGGGGAAAACTGGTATAACTTAGAAAAACCAGGACAACTCAGGACAACTTGGTAAAACTATATCTGTAGAACTTAGGAAAACCGGTAAAACTGTATGGTATTTTCAGACTTATTTCTTGTATAACTTAGTGCATTTGATGTTATTTGCAGGATGATGAGAGTAGCAAGTCATTAAAACCAGAGAGATTGGCCTTCCCGTCTAGCAGCTATCAGACGAGAGTGAAGATAGGGACAAGGTGCTTTTCTGAAAGATGTGTTCGACACGCTGGACAACCTTAACCCACCCCTGAGTAATGCTGAGAAGGAATGGTTCGTGACGCATCCTCAGTTTAAACACTTGTTCCACATGCTGAAGGACCATAACCACAAGGTTCAGGGTATGTGTGAAGGAATTTCTAGCGGTTCTAATCACATTAGGTAACCCTAAGTATAAATTCCATAGCCTAGGATCTAGGGTTCATGTTTATTATTGAATCTACAAAGAATCTCGAATGTACCTGGATGATTATGCAGCGGAAAGTGAACAGGGATTCGAGAATGAATAGCGCCTCAAGTGCTGCGCCTCTACTGGTATCCACATTCACACAAACTGAAACGGACGGGATGCTAGTGCCGTAGAGATCGGATCTCTTAGGGTTTTCTAAGTTTCTCAAAGGTGGCTGTAAATTGAGTTCAGTTTCTGTAAAAGTCGTGCATATATCACATATATATAAACTTTTATCATGACCTAATTAACCAAGGAACAAACTGCAGTTAATTAAGTCATAAACCAAAACCAGTATTTTGGTTCGCGATGTGTGTCGATCGACACACCATTGTGTCGATCGACACTGCCTCAAAAACTCGTTATTGAATGTATATCAAATATACATTCACCAGATCATTACACTAATGATCAACCCCATATATTATATTCAGTTTGCTTAGGTGTATGACCTTGTAGGATCATATAATACTAGCAATGAGTTCTAAACTCATTGATCATAAGTGGCTTCTAGCAAAGCATTATGATTTCCCAGTATCATATGACTGTCTCATCTCGACAATACAACTTTCACTTAGAGTAAGTACAATAGATTTCAGGACGTTCCCAACAATCTCCCACTTGTACTGGAATCATTTATTCATATAATCCCTTTGTCTCTATATCTCGATCTGGCATAAGGAAAGAACTGTGTCATCCTTATTAAGCTAGATCATGTTTATCGAACTCTGATTTATACTGATAAAACAAACGACTGACAATCACCTCGTTTGAGCGCGGCCATGCATTTCTCAGTATTAAATCTTCGATAGGCCCTGAGATATTTATCTCCTGTTATATAGGAGGGACAAATCCCATCTTGTTCCATCTTGTTCCATCCATGTTCCTTTCACACTTCATGATACGCCCAATCAGTGTCTTTATAGTCACCTGTTACGGCTGACATTTGACAAAGTCAAAGCGGACCAATCCATATGTAAGAAATCATGATGAACTCAGGTCTAAGGACTATACTGTATAGTCGTAATGAGAAACTCTTATGACACTCATATAACTATCTTGTAGAGTTCTCATTAACGGGTCAAGTCCGATACTATGTTCTCTAACATATATCTATGTGATTGACTTTAATACTCTTATTAAATAACTTCATGAAACATAGTCATCAGTCACCTCACATACTAGTCTCACACGGTTATTAATGTCCCATTTTAACAACCTTGACTAGGGACCTATGTAATTTATGTAATCTATTACTTATAGGGTCTCATGATCAAGTCACATACTTGATGACCTATAAAATGTCATAAATTACTTTGGGACTATTATTTAATAACATAATTAAATAATACTGAAACAAATTTCATTAAAATATCATAACCATAATATGTCTACATGAACACCATAACATAACTAAAATAAAAACAACTCCCACTGAAATCAAGATCATATCTTAAGAAATCTAATGCCTATAGCAGCAGTGTGACTCTCATGCTTAGGCCTTGGGAGAGGCTTAGTCAAAGGATCAGCAACATTCTCATCCATTGGGACTCTGCTGATCTTCACATCTCCTCTATTAATGATATCACGGATAAGGTGATACCTCCTCTCTATATGTTTGGACCTCTGGTGTGACCTAGGTTCCTTCGCCCGTGCAATGGCTCCATTGTTGTCACAATACAAAGCCATTGGCTCAGAAATACTAGGAACCACACCAAGTTCAGTGATGAACTTCTTAATCCAAACAACCTCCTTTGCCGCTTCAGAAGCGGCGAGGTACTCAGCTTCGGTCGTGGAATCTGCTACGGTGTCCTGCTTGGAACTCTTCCAACTAACTGCACCGCCATTTGGACAAAAGACGTAACCAGATTGTGATCGAAAATCGTCTTTGTCCGTCTGAAAACTTGCGTCTGTGTAACCACTTACTACAAGCTCATCACTTCCTCCGTACACCAAGAACTTATCCTTAGTATTTCTCAAATACTTCAAGATGTTCTTGACAGCTGTCCAGTGACTTTCACCTGGATCAGATTGGTATCTACTCGTCATACTTAAAGCACAAGCAACATCTGGACGAGTGCAGAGCATGGCATACATGATGGATCCTAGAGCAGAAGCATAAGGAATCCTACCCATGCGCTCTCGCTCAGCAGGTGTCGAAGGACACTGCTTCTTGCTAATAGTAATGCCATAAGACATTGGTATGAAGCCCTTCTTGGAATCATGCATACTGAACCTGTGTAAGATCTTATCAATATAAGTATCTTGACACAATCCAATTAACTTGTTCAATCTATCTCTATAGATTCTTATTCCAAGAATGTATGCGGCTTCTCCCATGTCTTTCATTGAAAAACAACTTCCAAGCCAAGTCTTAACAGACTGAAGCAGCGGAATGTCATTTCTGAGAAGGAGTATGTCATCTACATACAATACGAGAAATGCAACTGCGCTCCCACTAGTCTTCTTGTAAACACATGGGTCCTCTTCGTTCCTGATGAAATCAAACTTTTTGAACGCTTCATCAAAACAAAGATTCCAACTCCGAGATGCTTGCTTCAATCCATAAATGGATCGATGAAGCTTGCATACCTTCCTAGCAGCCTTAGGATCAATAAAACCTTCAGGTTGTGTCATGTACGTATCCTCTTCCAGAATTCCATTAAGGAAAGCTGTTTTCACATCCATCTGTTAGATCTCATAATCATAATGAGCAGCGGTTGCTAGGAGAATCCGAATAGACTTAAGCATAGCAACTGGAGAATAGGTTTCTTCATAGTCAATACCATGAATTTGCTTGAAACCTTTTGCCACCAACCTAGCTTTGTATATCTGAATATTACCATCCACATCAATTTTCTTCTTGAAAATCCATTTACACTCAATGGCTTTTGCACCATCGGGTAAATCAACCAAAGTCCACACTTGGTTCTGTGACATGGATCCCATTTCGGATTCAGGGGCTTTCAGCCACTTTTCGGAGTCAGGGCTCATTATCGCTTCTTCAAAATTCGCAGGCTCGTCACTGTCTATGATCAACAGATCATGACAATTAGTTACGAGAAATCCATATCTCTCGGGCTCGTGACGGATCCTTTCGGATCTGCGAACTTCAGGCTCCACAGGTGTGGTTTCTACAACTCTTTGTAGATCCAACTGATGCTCTTCCTCAATGGGTTGAGCGGTCTCCTGTGGTTCTCCAACTTCTTCGAGTTGTACTTTACTCCCACTGTTCTTCTTAGAAAGAAACTCTCTTTCAAGAAAGACGCAGGTCCGAGCAACAAACACTTTGTTCTCGGATTGGTTGTAAAAGTAGTAAGCCTTGGTTTCCTTAGGATAACCAACGAAGTAGCATTTATCAGATTTGGGTTCGAGCTTATCAGTGATTAACCGCTTAACATAAGCCTCACAACCCCAAATCTTCAGGAAAGACAAGCTAGGAACATTTCCAGTCCACATCTCATGTGGTGTCTTTGCAACTGATTTTGATGGAACCCTATTTAGTGTAAACGCAGACGTTTCTAGAGCGTATCCCCAGAAGGATAATGGAAGATCTGAGTGACTCATCATTGATCGAACCATATCTAATAAAGTCCGATTCCTCCTCTCGGAAACTCCATTCCATTGGGGCGTTCCAGGAGGAGTGAGTTGTGAAACAATTCCACAATCTCTCAGATGATCACTAAATTCTTGGCTTAAGTATTCACCTCCACGATCTGACTTTAATACTTTTGCCAAGTTGATTTTGTACTTCATTTTGGAACTCTTTGAACTTTTCAAAATATTCCGACTTGTGTCTCATTAGATAGACATAACCATACCTACTGAAGTCATCAGTAAAGGTAATGAAGTACCGAAATTTTCCTCTGACACTAATGCTCATTGGGCCGCACACATCAGTATGTATAAGGTCCAATAAGTCATTGGCCCTTTCATTTTGTTTGTTGAAAGGAGTCTTGGTCATTTTACCCAATAAACAAGATTCGCATTTCTCACATGATTCGTAATCAAATGAGCCCAAAAGCCCATCACTATGGAGCTTCTGAATCTGTTTCTCATTTATGTGGCCCAAACGACAATGCCAGAGAAGAGTTTGATTCGTGTCATTTGACTTGAATCTCTTGGTACTAATGTTATAGGTAGACATGCTTTGGTTTAGAACATAAAGTCCATTCTCTAATGGACCGCTACCATAAAATATATCATTGTAATCAAATGAACAACATTTATTCTTAATTGAAAACTGATATCCTTCCAAATCCAAACAAGGATAGAAATAATATTTCTGCTTATAGCAGGTACATAGTAGCAATTATTGAGTTCTAAAACCAAGCCAGAAGGTAAAGACAAATGAAATGTTCCTACGGCTAATGCAGCAACTCTTGCTCCATTTCCCACGCGCGGGTCCACTTGTCCTTTCTCCAAAGTCCTACTGTTGCTTAGACCCTACATATTTGTACAAATATGAGCACCACAGCCGGTATCCAATACCCAAGAAGTAGAACCAGAGGTAGTAACATTTACTTCTATAACATAAATACCTGAAGATGAAGTCTCGAAAGTCTTCTTCTTCTTCTTCTTTTTCTCTTCCAAGAATTTGTTGAAGTTTCTCTTCCAATGCCCAAGCTACTTACAGTAATGGCACTTATCAGTCTCAGATGGGCCGGGCTTGGGTTTGGAAGAAGACACAGGCTTATCCTGATTCGCAATCTGGACGGCCTTGCCCTTTCCCTTGTCCTTGCCAAGTTTCTTAAACTTCTTACCCCCTTGCACCATAAGTACATTTGGGGTGCCCTTCTTGATATTAGGCTCGCCTGTTTTGAGCATGGCATGCATTTCAGTCAACGTCTTCGTCAAGTTGTTCATGTTATAGTTCATAACAAATTGATCATAGCTTGACGGCAGTGACTGCAGGATGATGTCAGTAGCCAACTCTTGGCTAATAGGACAATCCAGTTTCCCCAGGTTATCAATATAACCCATCATCTTTATGACATGAGGACTAACTGGACCATCCTTTGGTAGCTTGCATTCAATGAGAGACTTAACCGTCTGGTATCTCTCAGTTCGTGCCTGCTCCTGAAACATACTTTTCAGGCTAGTGATCATCTCCATTGGCGACTCCACGTTCTCGAATTGCTTCTGCAAGTCCGAGTTCATGGTAGCCAACATGAGACAACACACATCGACCACATCATTAGAATGCTTATCCCAAGCACTCCTTTCTGCATAAGCGGCATTGGTCCCCTTTTTGTCAGGGAGAACATTTTCGAGGACATAGTCCTTTTTCTCCTGCTTGAGAACAATTCTCAAGTTCCGATACCATTCGAGAAAGTTGGATCCATTTAACTTGTCCTTCTTAAGGACGGATCGCAGGGAGAAAGTGTTGTGATGAGTGTTAGTCGCAAGGTCTGTGTCGACCGACACAACTCTTGTGTCTATCGTCACTATACGGCATCAGGAACTTCAATTTTTGTGATCGAAACCTAAAATTTTAATCGGGTTTTTATTCTGTGTCGATCGACACCGGATTGGTAGCGATCGACACCATGCGAAAAACCCTAGAATCGTTTTCGAACAAAAAACCCTAAAACGAGATTACTTTGATCAAAACTCAATTTAGCATGCATATATCATATATACAACGATCCAGATTCAACTAATCTAATCAACATGCTACAGATTCAACTGGAACCCTAAGGCTCTGATACCACTGAAGGAATTTCTAGCGGTTCTAATCACATTATGCAACCCTAAGTATAAATTCCATAGCCTAGGATCTAGGGTTCATGTTTATTATTGAATCTACAGAGAATCTCGAATGTACCTGGATGATTATGCAGCGGAAAGTGAACAGGGATTCGAGAATGAATAGCGCCTCAAGTGTTGCGCCTCTACTGGTATCCACACACACACAAACTGGAACAGACGGGATGCTAGTGCCGTAGATATCGGATCTCTTAGGGTTTTCTAAGTTTCTCAAAGGTGGCTGTAAATTGAGTTCAATTGCTGTAAAAGTCGTGCATATATCACATATATATAGACTTTTATCACGACCTAATTAACCAAGGAACAAACCGCAGTTAATTAAGTCATAAACCAAAATCGGTATTTTGGTTCGCGATGTGTGTCGATCGACACACCATTGTGTCGATCGACACTGCCTCAGAAACTCGTTATTGAATGTATATCAAATATACATTCTCCAGATCATTACACTAATGATCAACCCCATATATTATATCCAGTTTGCTTAGGTGTGTGACCTTGTAGGATCATATAATAATAACAATGAGTTCTAAACTCATTGATCATAAGTGGCTTCTAGCAAAGCATTATGATTGCCCAGTATCATATGACTGTCTCATCTCGACAATACAACTTTCACTTAGAGTAAGTACAATAGATTTCAGGACATTCCCAACAATGTGGATACTCGTGTTGCGAACAGCCATGACCGTGAAGAGAAATGAACTTTGGTTCGTTGTAAATGGAGTTCCTCTGCGGTATGGCCTGAGGGAACACGCGTTGATCTATGGTTTAAACTGCCGAAACTATCCTCTTGGATATAAGGAAAGGGGTAGTCTGAGTTTCATCAAGTGTCATTTTGGTAAGGGAATGGTAAGACAAGAAGACGTGAAAGCCAAGCTTATAGAAATGGGATCTCATGATGACAGATTGAACATGGTTGTGTTGTTCTTCCTGTCGAGCATAGTTTGCGGAAAAAGGAAGACTGGAAAGGGTGCATCCGACGTTTTGGAAGTATTTAAAAAAGTTATGAACGATCTTGACTATTGGAGGACATTTCCTTGGGGGATATTTTCTTATGACTACATGGTGGAGGAGATCAAGCACACAGTGGGACATTTTCAAGCTAAATGGGAGGTGAAGAAAGACGTACAATGGGCCATACCTGGTTTCTGTCTTCCTTTGTAGGTAAGTACATTGATTATGAGATACAGTTGAAACTAAGTCTAACAAATACAATTGTTATGTAGCTACTAGCGTTTGAGGCAATTCCTCAATTGGGAAGAAAATTCAGGGAAATTGTCCCAGGAGCAGACATGATGTGTCCGAGGATGTGCAAGTCGAAGTTCAAGAAAAGAGATATGTTCGGTTTTCCTATTCAAAAAAATCAATGAAGAACTTGGTATAACTCAAGTTTTTTATCCCTTGCATCTGAATGTTGATGTTTTTTGTATTAACATTTATTTTAATCCTTGTCAGGACGTTGATAGCATCCTCTTAATCAGTAAGCAAGAAGAAAAAAATAGTTTGGCTCAAATCTTCGAACTAGACGACGATCGTGATGAAGATGATATCGTGGTTTATGGGTGGACCAAGCTCCTTCTTCTTGGGAAAACGATCTTCTTTGAATACATGTTCGAACAAGATGTTGCTGCACGAGGAAAAAAGGAGAAGGAACAAGTTGTTGCTCTACCGCTTGATGCTCCACCACCACAAGTTGATGCTCTACCAACAACCGAAATGGCCGAGATCTTGAAGATTGTACGTGGACTTGATGCAAGAATGACTGCGGTGGATACATTTGTGGAGGAGGAGAAAGTGAGGAGAATATATATGTTGTGTTGACCTTTTGTTGAATTTGGATATATTATGAATCGCATTTTAAAATTGGGTGTTTTGTTATGATTGATTTCTTTGAATTTGAACTCATAACACATGAGAGATAGTTTTGCAAACATAGTTCAACAAGTTAAGCATTACAAAGGATGAAAAGCTAGTGTTGCAAACATATAGAATTTTAGCAAACATAGTGCAACCAGCCACCAAATCGTTACATTCTGAAGTCCTCTTACATACCAGCCACCAATTCCTTCAGGTTGGCAATCTCATCAGCATTGTGTTTAATCTCATATTGCATGTCCTCAGTCGTCTTGCGCTGGTCATCAATTCATTAGCTTGCCAATCTCCTCTTCGACGCCACAAACTCATGGTTGACGAAAGTGGAGTCGATCATCCTACATATAAATCACATTACCTAGTTCTACTAGTTATACAAGCAGAAACACAAAACATTGTTACCTAGTTCTACCAGTTATACCAGCAGAAACACAAAACATTGTTACCTAGTTCTACTAGTTATACCAGCAGAAACACAAAACATTGTTACCTAGTTCTACCAGTTATACCAACAAAAACACAAAGTTTTGACTTTTCTGAAACTTTACCTCGAATTGGTGGCAAGTAAAGTACCTACTGCCTAGTAAAGTATCGAAGTCCCTCTGATACTTTGGAGTCTTGCTGACCTCATGGACGATTCTCCCACCACATGGACATTTCTTGGGGATTACGTACTCGGCTGCGCTAATTCCCTCAAGAAGCTCTTGATGAGCCTTCAACCGCTTCATCTCCTTGTTGTGCCTCTTCTCGTCTTCGTAGGGATCTAGCCCGAAACTTTCCATACTAAGGTGTGTGGCCGAGAGAGATCGAGAAAGTAAAGGGAGTTAGGGTGGAATCGGTTGAGAGTGAAAGAGAGGAAAGTAGGGAAAAAGAAGAAAGAGATAGAGAGGATAGAGACGGATGAGAGAGATGGCGAGAAAGGGAAGAAGTAAAAAGGGGAAAAAGTTCTGAAATTTGAAGATTTTACTATTGGTTTGGCGGGAAAATATTTTAGTTCTCCCTCCCAAAAGGCCATAGTTGTACCGAGTATACTAGTTGTACCAATGTTCTTAATGATTGTACTTTTGCCGTTTTCTGTTTATCTAATTTTACTAGCTCTGAAGATATGGTTTACTAGTTTTACAGACTGGATAATTGCTTCAACATATAGTACTGATTGATTTATGTATTTATTTGTCAAGTATAAGTATTTTGGGTAGTAGGTCTTCTTAAATTGGCTATTGCTTTGAAATTGTTATTGAAACTATAAGGACAATGTTGTGTAGATTTTTCCACAACAACTCAATTAAGATGTAAAATTTTCACTTTCACTTTCACTTTCCTTTTTCTATTTCTATTCTCTTACTGTTACAACATTCTATTCCACAACAAATATCAACTCAAATATTTTTTTGCATCCAAAAGTTACCCATATTTGTCGATATTCGAAGTAGTTATTGCAAAGGTCAAACTAGTTTTACCAAAGTTTGAAGTTGTTACATTTTAGCTCAGTAGTACATTGCATCATGTTATAATATCTTCTTGTTCATAAGTACATTGCATCCAGTTCGATAATTACGTGCGCCAAATAGAAAACATATAGTGATACCGAGTTATACCTAGTTGTTTTTACAGAACCAAAGCTTACACACAAATCAAATGTAGTTTTCTCCAAATAACATCCATGGTAGTGTTCCTGGGTTAGTTCTTGGCCGCCTTTTATTCTATGTCCTTCTCTGTTTCCCTCCTTCTCCAGCTGATGAAAATATATTTACTCTCTTTTGAGCCCTCGTTTTCTTGTAATCCGGAGGTAGGATTTGCATCTTTTTGGTCTAATCCGGGACGTTCCATGCAGACATATCCGGGACAGCATAGATGGACCTGTAATAAGCCAATGCCCACACCTCCGTCAAATAATATTTCGAGTGCTATTTTGGTATCACTTGCACGAGCTCTATCACTTTTAGTGTATGATCTGAATGATGCTAGTGCATGGAGTCAAGTATACTTATGAATGTTGAAGAAACCACAAAAGCAACTTTTTGATTCTAAGTTCCCCAAATAAACATTTCCATCAATATCATCGACTTCGTATTCGAGCTCGTAAGTGTTTACCTCCCTCACATTTAATTGCTTAGCAAAAGTCCAGTTATCATGCACGAAGTTCTGGATCAAAGGCACCACTTTGTCATCAACATGTCCTGACATAGCCTCTTGCATATGCTTGTTAGACCAATCTCAAAATTTGTGAATGAAAGTATCAAGAAGTGGTATTAAGGAGTACTTCCTCGCCTCAAGAAAAGTGTTGTTCAGACATTCCGCAGAGTTGCTCGTGTCTATGTTGTATCGTTTACCTGGAGAAAAACATCTTGCCCATTTTTCCTTTACGATAGTTTCCTCTATATACTTCACCGCGGAAGGATATCTCCTCTTAAATATCTCGTAAAGACTGTAAAACTCCGCCTATGTGTGACACAACCTAACTCCTGGAACTTGTGAGCGACTACGGATTTGTTTGCATTCGAAGTAATTCCTTCCACGTTTTGGGCTGAATGCCATAAACAATACCCATGATGAGCTTGTGGACACACGTTTGCTATTGCATTGATGAGGCTTGCATTTCTATCACTCACAAATACCAATTCAGACGAGTCGCCTACAACCCTTTTCAACATCTCGAAAAACCATGTCCAACTAGCTATGTTCTCACCGTCGAATACACCGAACGCTATGGGATAAATGTGACGATTAGGATCCTGAGCAACGGCGAAAACTAGTACACCACCATATCTGTTCTTGAGGAAAGTTTCATCGACAATTATCACTTGTCTCATGCATGCAAACCCTTCAATGCTAACTCCAAAAGCTATGAATAAATACTTGAATTTTTTTTCCACATCCAGTTCCACACCATTTACCGTTCCAGGATTGACCTCTTTTAACACGTATAGATAACGATACAACATCTTGTAGTTATCTTCCGGACTACCACGCAAATCACAAACTGCTTGATTTTTCCCTCTTAACGCCGTCGAGTATGATATTTCTACACCATATTTTTGCCTAACTAAATCCATGATAATTCTAGGCTTTGGAGTTTCGAGTTTCCCAGGATATTCCTCACTCAAAAACAATGCAACCAGCTGTGATGAGCCTCTCATACAATCAGCGTTTGCACTCTGATCACCACAGTTGCATGTGTGCATCTTCGTGTACGTTCTATTCGAGAACATATTCGTGTTATCAATCCTTGCTGCTCGTAGACCCCAATTACATCTCTGCATAGAAAATTTAACCACCCACCGCGTTCTATCAGAATTTTGTATAACATAATCAAAAGAGTTTCCAAATGCCAAACTCTCGACCAACTCTATACCCACCTTCTTATCTCGGAATTCTTGATGCATACTCACCCCAAATGATCGACAGAGGCCCAAATGGATCGACGTATCGGACAAAACAAGTCGAGCTCATCAAGGTCGACTTCGACAATGGCTTTGATTGATGGCCAAGTCATTGTATGTTGAAACAACCCCCGCGAATCGAGGAGAGAGAGAGAGGGAGATCGTCGCCATTGAGATACCGAAAGATCGGAACAAGAAGATCGAGGTCGAGGCTATTTAAAAGAAAAAGAGAAGATCATTGAAGGACATTCCAACTTCACGAGAGAAAGACTTAGACTAATAGCTTTAGCCTCATTTGTATACTTCATTTCGATTGTATAAGTTTGATCTTGATGTTCAATCCTAAATACATCTTTGATTCATAGCAATTAGGCAATCTTGGTCTGAATTCCAAGCCTAGGATCTAGGGTTCATGTAATTGAATCTAGGGATCTCAGAATTACCTGGTGATTAGCAGCGGAAGATTTTGCAGATAATCGAGATCTAGAGCGCCTCAAATGTTGCGCCTCTACTGGTATCCACACGCACACAAACTGAACAGCAGGGATGCTAGTGCCTATAGAGATCCAATCTCTTCAGAGGTTTCTATTCAAGTTCTGGTGGCTGTGAATTGGGTTAAAATCAGTTTAGGTCGACCATATATCTTATATATGTCGACTTAAACCATAACGGAATTAACCAACGATTAAACCGAATTAATCTGGTAATCCGCGAGTTGCATCGATCGACACACTCTTTGTGTCGATCGACACTGCCCCAGAATATTGATATCGAATGCATATCAAATATGCATTCACTAGATCATTACATTAATGATCAACCTCGTCTTTAACGCCCAGTTTGCTTAGGTGTGTGACCCTGTAGGATCATATAACACTAGCAATGAGTTCTAAACTCATTGATCATAAGTGGCTTCTAGCAAAGCATTATGACTACCTAGTGTCATATGATTGTCTCATCTCGACAATACGACTTTCACTTAGAGCAAGTACAATAGATTTCAGGACATTCCCAACAATCTCCCACTTGTACTGGAATCATCTATTCCTTTAATCCCTTCGTCACTATATCTCGATCTAGCATAAGGCAAGAACCGTGTCATCCTTATTGAGCCAAGATCATGTTCATCGAACTCCGATTTATACTGACAAGACAAACGACTGACAATCACCTCGTTTGAATGTGGCCACACATTTCTCAGTATCAAATCTTCGATGGGCCCTGAGATATTTATCTCCTGTTATATAGGAGGAACAAATCCCATCTTGTTCCATCCCTGTCTCTTCACACGCTTCATGATACACCCAATCAATGCCTTTATGGTCACCAGTTATGGCTGACGTTTGACAAGGTTAAAGCGGACCAATTCACATGTAAGAAAACATGATGAACTCAGGTCTAAGGACTATACTCTATATTCGTAATGAAAACTCTCATGACACTTATATAACTATCCCGTAGAGTTCTCATCAGTGGGTCATGTCCGATCCTGTGTTCTCCAACACACATCTATGTGATTGACTTTAATACTCTTATTAATGACTCCATGAAACTTAGTCATCAGTCACCTCACATACTAGTCTCACGCGGTTGTTAACGTCCCACTTTAACAACCTCGACCAGGGACCAACATAATTTATGTCATTTATTATCTATAGGGTTTCATGATCAAGTCACATACTTGATGACCTATAAAATGTCATAAATTACTTTGGGACTATTATTTAATAACCATTATTAAATAATACAGATGTCAGATTTCAATAACATAATCAAATTATGTTTATACGAATATCATATCATAACTAAAATTTAACAACAACAACTCCCACTAAAATTAAGATCACATCTTAAGACATCTAATTCCTTTAGCAGTAGTCTGACCCTCATTCGCTCTTGCTCAGCGTGTGTCCAAGGACACTGCGTCTTGCTAAGAGTAACACCAAGAGTCATTTGCACGAAGCCCTTCTTGGAATCCTGCATACTGGACCTGTGCAAGGCCTTATCACCATAAGTATCTTGACACAATCCAATTAGCTTATCCAATCTATCTCTATAGATTCTTATTCCAAGAATGTATACGGTTTCTCCCATATTTTATCGAAAAACAACTTTCGAGTCAAGTCTTAACAGACTGAAACAAAAGGAACTTCTTTTCCGTGAAGTGGTATGTTATCAACATACAATACCAGAAATGCAACTGCGCTCCCACTAGTCATCTTGTAAACATTCGGTTCCTCTTCGTTCTTGACAAAGTCAAACCTTTTGACTGCTTCATCAAAACGAAGATTCCAACTCCGAGATGCTTGCTTCAGTCCATAAATGGACCGATGAAGCTTGCATATCTTCCTAGCTTCATTAGGATCAATGAAAACTTCAGGTTGTGTCAGGTACACATCCTTTTCCAGAATTCCATTAAGGAAAACTGTTTTCACATCCATCTGCCAGATCTCATAACTATTATGAGTGGCGGTTTCTAGGAGAATCCGTATGGACATAAGCATGGTGTCTGGGATTAGGTTTCTTCACAGTCAATACCATGAATTTACTTGAGACCTTTTCCCACCAACCTAGCTTTGTACATTTGAATACTACTAACCATGTCAACTTTTCTTCTTGAAAATCCATTTACTCACAATGGTTTCTACACCATCGGGTAAATCAACCCAAGTCATACTTGGTTCTGTGACATGGATCCCATTTCGGATTCAGCGGCTTTCAGCCATTTTCGGAGTCAAGGCCCATCATTGATTCTTCAAAATTTGCAGGCCCGTCACTTTCAATGATCAGTAGATCACGGCAATTAGTTACGAGAAATCCATATTTCTCGGGTTCGTGACGGATCCTTTCGGATCTGCGAGCTTCAGTTTTCTGTAAAAGTCGCGCACACATATCTCATATGTATACTTTTACCACGACCTAATTAACCAAGATTTAAACCGTAGTTAATTAAGTCATAAACCAAAATCAATATTTGGTTCGCGATCTGTGTCGATCGATGCAACTTTTGTGTCGATCGACACTTCTTCAGAAACTCGCCATTTAAATGTATATCGAATATACATTCACCAGATCCTTTATAAACTCTAGGCACCACAGGTGAAGGTTCTACAACTCTTTGTAGATCCAACTGCTGCTCTTCCTCATCAGGTTGAGCAGTCTCCTGTGATTTTCGAATTTCTTCGAGTTGTACTTTTACTCCCACTGTTCTTCTTGGAAAGAAAGTCTTTCTCAAGAAAACATAGTTCCGAGCAACAAACAATTTGTTCTCGAACTGGTTGTAAAAGTAACATGCCTTGGTTTTGTTAGGACAACCAATGAAGTAGCACTTATCAGATTTGGGTGTGAGCTTATCAGAGATTAAACGTTTTATATAAGTCTCGCAACTCCAAATCTCCATGATGGATAAATCAGAAACATTTACATTCCACATCTTATGTGGTATCTCTGTAACTGATTTTGATGGAACTCTATTTAAAGTAAACTCAGACATTTCTAGAGCGTATTCTTAGAAGGATAATGGAAGATCTAAGTGACTCATCATTGATCGAACCATATCTAATAAAGTCCGATACAGGAGGAGTGAATTGTGAAATACTTTCACAATCTCTCAGATGATCACTAAATTCTTGACCTAAGTATTCACCTCCATGATCTCATCGTAGAGGTTTAATACCTTTGCCAAATTGATTCTGTACTTCATTTTGGAACTCTTTGAACTTTTCAAAGATTCTGACTTATGCCTTATAAATAAGGCATAACCGTACCTTCTGAAAATATCAGTAAAGGTAATGAAGTACTGAAATTTTCCTCTAGCACTAGTGCTTATCGGTCCATATACATCCGTATGTATAAACCCCAATAAGCTTATGGCCCTTTGATTTTGATCGTTCGCAACCTGTATTGACCGACGCACCGTTTGTGTCGATCGACACTACATCTGTTGAAAGGAGCCTTTGTCGTTTTTCTTAATAAACAAGATCCACTTTACTCATTATGATTCTCAATCAGATGAGCCCAAAAGCCCATCACTATGGAGCTTCTGAATCTATTTCTCATTTATGTAGCCCAAAACGACAATGCCAGAGAGAAGTTTGACTCGTATCATTTGACTTGAATCTCTTGGTATTAATTTTATAGTTAGGCACATTCTGGTTTAGAACATAAAGTCCATTCTCTAATGGATTGCTACTATAAAATATATCACTGTAATCAAATGAATAACACTTATTCTTAACTTGAACACTGATATCCTTCCATATCCAAACAAGGAATAGAAATAACCTTTCTGCTCATAGCAGGTACATAGTAGCAGTTTTAAGTTCAAAACATGCCATAAAAAGGAAAAACAAATGAAATACTCCTACGGTTAATGCAGCAACTCTTGCTCCATTCCCACTCATAGGTCCACTTGTCCTTTCTCCATAGACCAACTTTTGCTCATGCCCTGAAGAAGAAGTCTTGTACGTCTTCTTCAGCTTCTCATCATCTTCCAAGAATTTATTGCAGTTTCTTTTCAAATGCCCATAACCATTACAATAGCGGCACTTAACATCTTCAGAAGGACTGGTTTTAACCTTAGGAACATGGCCAGACTCGTTTGGATTCACAATCGAGCTCGTCTTGCCATCACCTTTGTTCTTACTAAGTTTCTTAAACTTTTTACCCTTTTGTACCATAAGGACATCTGGGGTGTCCTTCTTGATGTTAGGTTCAGCAGTCTTAAGCATCCCATGCAATTCAGTCAACGTCTTCGTCAAGTTGTTCATGTTATAGTTCATAACAAATTGATCATAGCTTGACGGCAGTGACTGTAGAATGATGTCAGTAGCCAACTCTTGGCTAATGGGACAATTCAGTTTCCCCAGGTTATCAATATAACCCATCATCTTAATGACATGAGGACTAACTGGTTCGCCCTTTGGTAGCTTGCACTCAATCAGAGACCTAACCGTCTGGTATCTCTGAGTTCGTGTCTGCTCCTGAAACATACTTTTCAGGCCAGTGATCATCTCTTTTGGCGACTCCACGTACTCATATTGCTTCTGCAATTCCGAGTTCATGGTAGCCAACATGAGACAACTCACATCCACCGCATCATTAGAATGCTTATCCCAAGCATCCTTATCTGACTGTCAGGCATTGGCTTGGTACTTTTTGGGGAGAACTTTCTCAAGGACATAGTCCTTTTTCTCCTGTTTGAGAACAATTCTCAAGTTCCGATACCATTCAAGAAAGTTGGATCCATTTAACTTGTCCTTCTCAAGGACGGATCGCAGGGAGAAATTGTTACGATGGTTTGTGCTAGACATAGCTGGAAAACAAGGGAGGTTTTAGTTATGATGTTCAAGAAATGAGAAGTCTTAACTATTAAGAAAACTCGCATTATATTCAAACAATGTTTCCTTAGATGAATATAATGATCCAAGACCCTTACTTCACTAAACTTGAGTGAGCCACTGGCTATCACCCAAATTTTAGCTATCTAGGTAAGCAACAACTTTGCTAGTTATATCCAATATAACTCTTGGTTGTGGATTGACATCTCATGTCCAATCCACCTGATGTCTCTGAGCCCAAAACGATTTTGATGGCCCAGTCAAGTAAACCAATCTCTTAAGTCATGTAATTGTTGATGTCTTGCACTGCAAGTCCATCAACACGATTACCTTCTGTCTTACTCATGAAATTATGGACATCTTGCACTGCAAGTCTATCGCACAATTAGATGGGTCTTGACAGTTGACAAGATTGGAAAGACATCAAGTATCACTTGATATTTGGTTGAGGAACGGAACCATTTAAAACGTTCAGTTTTATTATGTTTTAATTCTTCTAATTAAAATTGATTTATCTTGCTTTGGTTCTGTGATTTCAGGTTCCATAACCTAAAACATCGAATCTGATGTCGACCGACACTACTATAGTGTCGATCGATGCAGAATAACCAAAAGCAATCCGCGATAACCGATCAATCCAATTGTTCCGGTTTTGAATACCGGTCAGTGTCGATCGATGCTACATTAGCATCGGTTGATACCAACCCAATCGCAATAAACCATTCTTAGCGTTTAACCATCATTAACCAAGCTCGATAACAAGTCCAATCCAATTGAACCGATTCATCAATCTCGCGAGGTTTGTGTGTCGACCGACACAACTATTGTGTCGATCGACACTAGGCGAAACCTAATTTTATTCGGGTTTTCGCCCTGTGTCGATCGATGCCGGATTGGCATCGATCGATACCATGCGAAAAACCCTAAATTTTATTCGGGTTTTCGTCCTGTGTCGATCGATGCCGGATTGGCAACGATCGACACCATGCGAAAAACCCTAAAACGTTTTTCGAACAAAATCCTAAACTAGGTTACTTTGATCAAAAACGAGTTTTAGCATGCTTGTATCACTTATACAGAGATCCAGATTCAACCAATCTAATCAACATGCTACAGATTCAATGGAACCCTAAAGCTCTGATACCACTGAAGGAATTTCTAGCAGATCCTAATGCAATTAGGCAATCCTGGTCTGAATTCCAAGCCTAGGATCTAGGGTTCATGTAATTGAATCTAGGGATCTCAGAATTACCTGGTGATTAGCAGCGGAAGATTTTGCAGATAATCGAGATCTAGAGCGCCTCAAATGCTGCGCCTCTACTGGTATCCACACGCACACAAACTGAACAGCAGGGATGCTAGTGCCTATAGAGATCCAATCTCTTTAGAGGTTTCTATTCAAGTTCTGGTGGTTGTGAATTGGGTTAAAATCAGTTTAGGTCGACCATATATCTTATATATGTCGACTTAAACCATAACGGAATTAACCAACGATTAAACCGAATTAATCTGGTAATCCGCGAGTTGCATCGATCGACACACTCTTTGTGTCGATCGACACTGCCCCAGAATATTGATATCGAATGCATATCAAATATGCATTCACTAGATCATTACATTAATGATCAACCTCGTCTTTAACGCCCAGTTTGCTTAGGTGTGTGACCCTGTAGGATCATATAACACTAGCAATGAGTTCTAAACTCATTGATCATAAGTGGCTTCTAGCAAAGCATTATGACTACCTAGTGTCATATGATTGTCTCATCTCGACAATACGACTTTCACTTAGAGCAAGTACAATAGATTTCAGGACATTCCCAACAACGAAAAGTGCGAGGAGGCTTTCCAACAGCTAAAAGAATATCAAAACCAGAAGAAGGGGATATGCTCTATCTTTACATAGCAGCTCTATCTTTACATAGCAGTGTCAAGCGCGGTTGTAAGCGGGGATATAGTTAAAGAGGACCACTACGATCAAAAGCCAATCTTTTGCATCAGTAAAACCTTGGACGGAGCCGGAGACTCGATACCCAACTATTGAAAAACTGGCTTTAGCGATCGTGACATCGACAAGAAAGCTTAGGCCTTACTTCCAGTAACACCCGATCACCGTCCTAACAACCATGTCCCTATTATCAATCTTACACAACCTGACACAATCTGAGAGACTAGCCAAATGGGCAGTCGAGCTAAGCAATTACGGTATAGAGTTCAAGGGCCGAAGTAGTGTGAAATCCCAAGTTTTGGAAGACTTTATCATCGAACTCCCGCCTGAGTTAATACATGAAGATCCATCATAAGAAAAAAAAAATTGGATCTTAATTGTAGATGTGTCGTCGTCAAAAGACAGCTCCAGAATTAGAATTCGTCTTGATTCGCCAACAAGAGAAGTACTTGAGAAATCGTCCAGGCTAGGCTTTCTGGCCTCAGAAAACGAAACCGAGTATGAAGCCCTAATCGCCAAATTCGGGTAGTCAAGTCTATCAGAGGAAAAGTATTCAGGCATATTGTGACTCAAAATTAGTTGCAAACCAATTTAATTGGGAGTACGAGGCTAAAATGACTGATGATGCGTACCTTGGTATAGCCAAGCAGCTGACAAGCGACCTCAGTTCATTCAACCTAACAAGGATTCCAATGAAAGAAAATAACTCGGTGGATGCTCTCGCTGCATTAGCCTCAAGCTCGGAAGCACATTTGAAACGAATAATTTCAGTGGAGCTCATTGAGAAACCGAGCATAAGTCATCCAGAAATCAGCAACTTTATCGTTGGAAACATACATGATGAAGATATTACAATAGACATGTTCATGCCAACAAAGAACAAAGAGATGACTAGGAAACGAAATAAAAGCGTACATATCAGACAGAGAGATACTCGCCGATAGATGGGCAGCTCGCAGACTCAAAGCAAAAGCAGCTCGCTACATTATGAGCTCTTCCGTTACGACGCAGCCAGAACACTGCAACGATGCTTAGAAAAGAAAGAAATCAATGAAGTAATTAAGAAACCCCACAAAGGCGCATGGGGAAATCATGCACGAGGACGATCCCTATCTCTAAAAATCAAGAAACTCAGTTTCTTTTGGCCGACGATGATAAAAGATTGCGAGAAATACGCCGCAAAGTGTGAAACATGCCAGAAACACGCCTCACATGACTACAGAACTGTTGCAGTCCGCGACAGCACCATATCCATTCATGTGATGGGCGATGGACATCATCGGACCAATGCATAAGTCAAGACAAAACGAACACGTCCTAATCTTAAGGATTACTTCACTAAGTGGGTAGAGGCCAAGGTCTATCCTACAGTAATGGCTCGACATGTCACCTACTTTTTGTGGAAATACATCATCTGCAGTAACAGGCTGCCATACGAGATCGTCACCGTTAACAGAAAAAATTCACATCAATCTTACTGAATCAGTCCTGTAAATAATGGAACATCAAATTAAGTATATCAACACCGTACTATCCGGAAGGAAACGGTCCATCTGAAGCAACAAATAAAAACAATCATTGTCATACTCAAAAAGCGGCTCGATAAGCTCAGAGGGAACTGAGCTGATGAGTTGGACGGAGTCATGTGGTCATACCGAACAACCTAAGGCGTCCTTCGAACCAGACCCTATTCTCCCTAACTCATGTAGTAGAAGTGATGTCACCAGCTGAAATGGGCTTACCAACCATTCAGCGATCCATGCTCATTCAGAATTTCGAGCACAACGACAAAATGCTTTTGGATAGTCTTGACTCGCTCGAAGAACAAAGAGACGAAGCTCTCCTACGAATTTAGAACTATCAGCACCTCAAAACTCGATACTATAACAAAAATACTAAAGGTCGACACCTAATAGAAGGAAATCACATCTGACGCAAGACACAACAAGGTAAAAAAGAAGAGAACGCCGAAAAACTCGATATACATTGAGAAGGACCTTATTAAATCTCAATGGTCGACAAGCATGAGGTCTATGAGCTCTCCAAGTTAGATGCGAAACCCGTCGACTCTCATGGAATTTGATGTACTTCAAACGCTTCTTCTACTATTTAAAAAAAAAAGAAACACGCTCCCCGATCTACCGCTTAGGTAATACGAACTACGAGTGGCATGATCCCTGTTTACGGGGTACGTAGGCAGTCCTTATGGATTCAGATTTACCTTTAATAAAATCATATCTTTACAAGATAATTTTTTACTCAACATCCTGGCCAGATGACCGATCTTAACGCGCTCCTCGAGAGCAGAAGTGAAAAAATCCACACCTTCATCATGTATGCAAAAAGTGTCAACTCTAGCTGCATTTCTAAAGGACTAAGTCGGGATCGCCCCGCTCGCTTAAGTCTAGTCAAGTTAAATAAGCCGATAAGTCTCGCATAACCGACTCCATAAGAAGTGATAACCGTGATATGAATTTGGCATTTGTTTTCCACTCATATCATAAAAATGTCTTGAGGCACACCTCGGAACCCCTTCTTTTACAACAAAACGGAACCAACTCCGCAAGCGTTGTCTACACTAGAAAAAGGGTATTCCAATTCATAAAGAATATTTCCGATGTATAATACGGAAAAAGAAAAACAATGAAGGAAACCTTGAAACCTTCGACTGTTTTCCGAAATGAGATATTATCTTCCCAAAAAGATGAGTAAATCATTTCATCAAAAATGCGTCAAAATTTATATTACGCCGACAAGAGCAATTACGTTGATAGAAACTAATCAAAACTTTATACGTCAGCAAGAAGAACTACGTCATCACGAACTGGTTGAAAATGTAGTACATGTCGACATGAAAATGGTTGCATCGGCATATAAGTAGGCTCGGTAGAATATTTACGCCAAAACACACACTACAAGAAAACATCGTTTTCACGACTGCACTTTTAATCGCAGAATAGTCATTAATCGAGGTTTTACGACAAACATACGACTAAATATGGTAGTCGTAAATCCATAGTCGCTAAATCCCATAATCGTATTATTAGTCGGCGAGTTACAACTATTTATACGACCAATATAGGTAATCGTAAAATAGACGTAGCATTGTCGGAAGATATAAAGACTAATTTGCGACTACGGTAGCGACAATTGTGCGACTATAGAGGGAGTCCAGATACGGTCGGAGAAATGTTGTCATCAAATAGTCGTTAAATTAGGTGACGACTGAGCGATTAATATATGACTGTTATTGTATAGTCAGTAAGTAGTCGTAAATAGTAGCCATTATGTAGTGATTGGGTAACGACATTTTAGCTATTATCCCACGACTAATCTGAACATCCATATACGATTATGGTAATGATCTCGCCACTATGTGACGACTGTTATGTGACTGACTAGTAAAGTCACGATTTAGTCGTATACGATGGTGACTTTTTGGCGACTGTTTATTAACTAATTTACTTATTATATGACCAGTAATTGGAGAATCCAAATACGAGTATGGTAAACATCTTGCTATTAATTGTTGACTGTTAAATGACTATGCAGCGTCTAAACGAAATATCCAGATTCGATTATGGTACAGTCTGACAGACTACTATTTGACTGTCTAATATAGTCATAACATAGTTGTAAATATTAATCGACTATTCGGAAAATCCAGATTTGCTGATGGTAAATATTTAGCGACTAGTTTGTGTGTGTAGTGCGAATAATTGACGACAGTTTAGTGGCTTTTTCGTAAAATTAAGAATTTGGATTAATTTCATTTTCGATTTGATAAATGGTGATACCGTAATTTGAATGGTACAACAAACGTAACAAACACTTGCATCAAAAATAACATTGGTAACATGTAGACACAAACGACCTACATACGCAAACTCCAGCATTTAGGAATTGTCAAATCATATACCAATAAATTATCAAGTGCAAGAGACAGTGATAAAGTAACATACAAGTGAGATAGTGTTGTTGTCTTACTTTGAGCTTCCTTCAGTTGCTCTTGGTGGGCGACAACGCTGAAAAAATTCTGGGCTGCTTGTGCTTGCACATTAAAAGATTAGCTGTCAGATTTTTGACTCGATAAGGATTTACTCGGCTATCCTTCTCAGTGGCATGTGACAATTACAGACAATAAGAGAAAACAATTAAATAAAGAACGTGAGATGACTTTGTAAACATTGATTGTGAAAAATGTTACTTTACCTGAGGAAAGATGTTGTTATATTCAAATGTTGATATCTCACGAGGTCACAGTTTTTTGATGTGCTTCTGCAGTCCTTTGTGATACTTACCATGTCTTTCATACGTCGTTGATAGATCTCCTCAACAAATGTTTTAGAAGAATGCTATGAATGGTTTGGCCATGTCTCAAATGATTTGGATGCGTTTGTTGATCTTAGAACATTGGCTTCATTTGCAACATTTCTTTTCTTGTGTCTTTGATTGCATATACCTCCACAAAAGCGCATGAACGTTCCTGATAACACAGATGTTCCTGTTGATTGGCTCTCACGCGCTTCATCACCTTCTGCGCATGGAGCAGTGCAGTATCCTTGGCTTAAGGAAGAGAAGGATTTGATATCTATGCTGAGACAGTGGGAGAATGATCTTAAGACTGAGACGGAGAGCGATGCTTGCATTGATCGAGAAATCTCTGATGAATGGAATGACATTGTTATACAATGCCTTGACTGACATGGATATCAAGTCTACACGCTTTGCCCATTACATGACTTGCCAGATGATGGGGATTACAGAGGATGTGTAGAAGTTGATACATAAGATAGGCTTGGGAACAATGCCTATGAGGAGCTATGAGCTATATCCAGACTTGGTCAGACAACTGTTGTTTACCTGCAGAGTGTACTACACATATGAGATGCGCAAGAGAGCATATGAAGGGACCTTCAACTTCATGTGTATGGGTGTTAGGTGCCACATTTAAATTTTAGAACTCTGCTGCATCTATGGGTTCAGTGTGGAGTCTATTCGCTGCGTTCTCTCTACTGAGTTGGCGGATTCAGACCCTCAATTTTTCTGGTCTCATTTTGGAAATGAGCGCTATTACTTGCGAGTCTCCAAGCAAACAACTATATGACATCCGGTCATGATGTATGTTGTGCGTGTTTTGGGGTACACACTGATGTCAAGTCTGAAGCGAACAAGATGAGGAAGACAAAGCTTATGATGCTTTACACTGGGGTACGCCACTTGTTCTAGGGCACCGCCTTGACTGACCATGCGCCTGGACTCAACATTGGAGCAGTCTTCGCTGATCATCTCTGCAGTTTGAAGACAAAAGTATTTAAAGGCAAGATGACTTAGTCTGTGGGCAGTCTGCTTACTCCTATCTTTAAGCATTTCAGGATTCCCATAGATGGGAGAAAGAGTGTGACTAAGAGGCTATGGATGGATGATGCTCACTTGAGGAGTGCCACTTGGATGAAGGATGGAAACCTTTGGGTTTTCCATGATGCAGACTTACGTGAGTGGTGCGTGCAGCTTCCCTTACTGGAGCTCACGAAGGTTGATACATTGCTGGATCTGAGCTTTGAGCCTCATACGAACTTTCTCACAGAGTACCTACAGCTGCTAACCATCTTGGTGTTTCTATTTCTGCTGCTCCTCCACCTGCGCCTGCCCATACAGATGCAGCAGGTGAGTTCGTGCCTATACCGTATCTTGATCCACCTATGGATCCCGCAGAGATGTCTAGAAGAGCCTTCCAAACCATGCTGAATGAAAGAGTGAAGGGCCTTTCGGAGATGATAGCTAGCTGCTCTTGCAGATGTTAGCAGAGAGTACATGTTCCTACATCTGCTCGACAACGCAAACACTCTCCTACTCCTGAGACTAGTGGTTCTGATATTTATGCAGGCATCGATGATGAAACCGAGTCTGATGAGATCTGATTCTGGTTCCCTATTTCCAGGACATCGTTGTGCGGCTTATCGAGTCCTTCTTCGTCTTCTGCGGTGAAAGTGATTTCGCTTCCAGCTTTTAGTTCCTCGGCGATGTTCTTGTTCCACTGTTGTTGTACGTCGGCATTCTGGCCATATGTTGTTATCGATCGTACTGAGTCGTTGCAGGTTAGGAGTCCTCCCATAATCTTGTTGATGCGTCTCCGCGACATGGGAGTTTCTTTTATCATCGTCGCGAGTTTGCTTGGGTTATTTTGTGTCCACATCCTCCTGCTCTGCTCGCTGTTTGCTGGCTTGCCTTGCTTTTTCCTCCTCGACGAGCTTGAATCGTTCTCCCTCGTTCTTGGGTTGTCGCTGCGTTTCTTGGCTTCCAAAAGGAGTTGCTGGCGCGTTTCAGCTTGTTATATTTGTTACTCCTTTCTGGAATTTGCCGAGCAGGAGATCTTGTAGGTGTTGGCACTCGGCGGTGTCGTGTCCGAAGCGCTAATGGAAGGTGCATAAAGATTTTTCATGGTCGTCAATTCGAACGTATTTATTCCACCCTCGGTTTTGTTGGTTGTTCAGCTGGCTGCGCCCTTGTTGCTGATTTGTCTGCTGGCTCTTCTGTTGTTCACCGACGTAGTATGTTGCTGCTTTCTTGCCTTTTTCATCGAGACACTCTGGTGCTGGCTCCTTCCCCTTTTTCTCGAGGCGAACTTCTTCGCTAGTAGCTCTTTTTCTTCTTCTATTTCGACAAAGATGGCTGCTTGGTGGAGAGCGTCTTCAAGATTTTGTGGTTTGTTTATGGTTAACTCGTCACGGAATGGTGACTCGTACCAGAGTCCATTTCTTAGTGCTGGGAGCCCTTCGTTGTCGGTCACCGATATTTTGGAGACGATGACCTTGAACCTATCGATGTACGATTTGAGAGATTCCTTTGGTCTCTGGCTTACCGCCCAGAGGTCGGCGCTTGAAGCTCCCTATTGGATGAACATGGAATAGTTCTTGAGGAAGGTGGTCGACAATTGGTAATAGTTGTCGATGGAGTGTGCCTCGAGGCACGAAAACCAGTTCAGGGCGGCTTTGATTTGATTTTCGACAAAGTGTTGGCGGAAACCGGCATCTCGCTCTTTGGGGGAGAACTGTGCTCGCCCCATTGTGATGTTAAAGGTTGTTAGGTAGTGCCAGGGGTCCGAGCTTCCCTCGTAGGTCGGCGACTTGATCTTTCGGGGGTGTTTGATCGGTGTGTTAGTTATTTTGCTCGTGAATGGTGTGTTATGGGTGGTTTCTTTAAAGACTCAGTCAATTTCTGGGGCCTAGTTGGTTGCCTTGTTAACCTTTGAAGTCATATAATCCAGTTGCGTCTTCAGTAGTTTGAGCTCGCTGTTTCTGCTAGCTCCTGCTTGGCTTCGTGTTGGTTCGGTGGACGTTGTTTAGTTTGTTCCTGGTCAAGATGATAGTGGTGCAATAGGTGCAGGTGGTCGCCTTCTTGGCTCGATGTTCAAAGCTGGTGATACTGCGAATAGGGCCCTTTGGGATCGAGGGGTGAGGTCTTATGTTTCTCGAGATGTTCGATGTCCGAGTGTTTAGAGGTCGTTGATATGTTCCCCGCATACGTTTTGATCGTTTGTGAGCTGGTGGAAGCAGGTATTGTTGCCTCGGGTCAGCTCATCGACCTGTGTCATCAATGTCTTCATGAGGGAGGAGATGTCCTGAGCGTCTGGAGTTCGATTTGTCAGCTCGACATCCCCATATGAGTCGGTTGTCCTGGCTTGGTTACCCTGAGTGTCGCTTGGTGGGGCTGGCGAATTTGTCCTGACGACCGGGCTTGGAGAGGTCGAGCTCTGAGGGAGTGAATTCGGAGTCTGTTCGGATAACTCGGGGTTATCATTGACTAAGACTGGTCCTGTCATCTTCGACTTCGTCTAAAATGTAGAAGAGTTTCTTCTCCCACAGAAGATTCAGATTGTTGTTACGGAATTTCAATCTAGTCCGAAAGAATTTGTGTTACGATCAAAGAGTTATGAATTAACAAGATGAGAATAAATTAAAGTGGGGTCGGAAACTGTTCTATATTAATAATTATGCTGAAACCGAACAATGAATAGGATTACGAGGTGAGAGTTCATCGATCGACGTGCTTCCTAAAATTTGCTTGAACTCATCACTTTATAAACGTAGCACGGAGCATTCGCAAGTTACTATGTGTCTAAAATGAACAGTGAAAAATATTTATAGTAAAAAATAGTCTTGACTTTTTGCTAGACTGTTGACTTCTCATGGATTTTAATCTTTTGACCAAAATATTTTTGAAGAGGTGGAAAATTTCAGTGGACTTATGGATGAATGCAAAATCCATATCCAATAGCTGCGAAAAAACCCTACAATCAATGACTAGATATTTTGATGCTTCTCTAGCAAACGTGACAAAATCCTTCTCAGCTTCAGCCAAAATAAATCTGTTTTTCTCCTAGTAAATGAAAAGCCTCACACTAAACTTGGGTACCTTCGTGCTCTTACCCATCCGAATTGCAGGGAAAAACAAATATGAAAGAGAATTAGAAATCAAGTTTGCGATGGATGGTTTCTTACAGGAACAAAAAAAAAAAAAAAAATCAAAAGGGAAGTCTGGGTCACCTCTTTCAAAATCACCACCTGGGAATTTTTCATCAACCGCCACGGAGGAAAAGTTACACCCTTGTTGTGCAAGATTCACTATTGTGTCTCCATCCAAATTTAATCTGTTTCCATCGGAGTTAAACCAAGTGTGAAAACAAACCATATATACGTGTTCTTTATATTCGACTAAAGGAGAAAAAGATCTACCACATATCTTGAAAACTAAACCAAAATGTTTTAGAGAAGTTAAGACACTACAAAAAGACGATAACAGGAATGATGGCTCTTTTAGTCCTGTTCCACCGTAATTAAGGGATAAAAGGCTGACAACGAATATCTGATGCAGAACTATTTTCAAGATTCTTAAAATGTGATCTAAGTACTTCTCACATCTGTCCTCGGCTTCTTGAGCATCCTCTCTGCAGCAGCAAGCTTTCCTTGTGGCTCCTCAAACCATCTTTTCACTCTTTCTTGTGCTTGATTTGCGGCATTAGAACTGGTCTTTGCTGATACAGAGCAATTCCACTGAAATTTATAGCTAAAACCGACATATGTTGAAGGACCACCACTTGCTTGTGGAGTTTTCTGTGTTTCACTAGTAGATGGCGAAGAAGCTCCATTGGTGTGTTTGTTTCTTGAACTCGGAGTAGATGATTGGAGTTTAACAACATTTCCCTGTAGAAACTTCTCGGTTGCAATGAAAGTCTGACGACAATTTGGACAATTGACAGCCTTGTTAAGATAATTATCTCTCAGATATTCACATTGTGTATTGCATCTATTACACATTGTCCAAAAGGTACCACTGCCTTTTCTCTGTTTTGGCGCAGGCTTCTTTCTTCTCTGTTTGGGTGGTTTCTCTGCCGATTTCCTCTTGTGATCATAAGCAGTTCTTTTATCTTTGTCACATAAGAAACACCAAGCTTCCAAAACCAGCTTAATCGCCCCTTCAGCGCCTTCAAAATTGTTCTTATCAGGATGAAGCAAAAGTGCCAACTTCCTGTACTGCTTCTTCACAGTTTCATCATCAGCTAAAGGATCTACACCGAGAATTCCATACCAATCATCTTCTCCTCCACTGGTTTTGTTTGAGGCAGAGATAAAGACATCAATCATCATGAACACTTGTTCCAAACCATCAAGCTTTGGATACAAATTCTGAGCTTTGATAACCAATTTCTTTGCTCCAATGTAATCCTTCTTTGAAATTTTCCTCTCTGCGATACCCATTGCTTTTCTAGCTTCTTCCATGTTGTATTCCATGTTGTTGACTGACAGAGGATTGTTTACACAATTGGAAATCGCCGGATTTCGAAACGAATCAGTCTTTTAGACCTAAATTATCCAACTCCACGAAATTTCAGGCAAGCGATTCTCGGTTGAATAGAACAAAACCTTGGAAAAAATCTATGGATGAATGAAAATCTCTTGATTTTGATGGAGCACTAAAACCCTAGAGACCGAGAAACGAAAGAAAAGGGATTAGAGAAGAAAACAAAAAGAAAATCACTCTTTTTTTGGTCAATAAAAGAAAATCACACATAAGAAGTTGGATGCTTTTATACGCACCCCTTCACTCTCCAAGGCGATTATCCAGGCGATCTTCAACTTTCGTCTCATCTGCAACGTTCGCCGGCCGGCGTCGACTCCGACGTCGGCCGTACTTTTCCTTTGTTTAATTTAGGAACTATTCACAAAAACCTGCAATATTTTGTGACAGATTTCTTCTTTTTCTCCCGTAAGTTCTTGTCAATCTCAACCATTATTGAAACCAAGTTTCTGCCATTGATAAGATGTGGAAAGTGGTTGTTTTGGTGATGAGATTATCAGTCTTATGGCGGTTTAGTTATGGGTCTGCTACTATTCATTTTATGATGGTGGTGGTTGGTTCTGGGATTACTTCAACGATATTATTAAACCAATTTCTGGTTCAAGCATCGTTAGAAAAAAGTCTAATACCGAGAAGAATCAAACTTCTCTCACCGGTATCTCGTGTTACCGGCGGACAATTGAACAGTAAAATAGAGTGGCTGTTTTGGTTTGTTCTCGGCTTCTTCTCTCCACGAGAGATAAATTTTCCGGCAAGTGTACGTCGATATTGGCGTCATCATGTTGTCGGTGTTTTTCCGGTTCACTCCATGGCCGGCGTGTAACTTCTAACTGTGGTTGTGTTATTCACTTTCTCTGTCTGGAAAAGTGTCGATATAAAGGGTCATGGCCATGGATTGGGGATTCACTAGTGATGTTATTATTCCTTTCTTCACTTTGTGATTTGAAACAAATTTCTTTGATAAATTCTGGTCTCGGATTCAGACATCGTCTGATTCTCTCCCGATGGATGGACGAAGATGACCATAACTTCAAGGAACCGTCTGAAAGAAGAAGTGGCAATGCTGATTTTGTAGGGAAGATAATGTTGTCGTATTATATTGGGATTACAGTGAGGTCTACGATATCTACAAAGACAGTGATGCGGACTAGTTGGTATCAGATCGTCGTATTTTCAGGACTAGTATCAGGCGTAATGGATTTTACTAATGCGATTAGAAAACAACCTCATGATAGAGAAAGGCAAAAGAATCGTATTGGAGCAAAACCGTATCCGAAGAAATACTACGAAGATGTGTATTCGTTAGCGAGTAAGGCGTTCTCGAGCAGAACGCATCGTGAAACTTATTTCTTTATACTGTTTTCAGCATATGGCGCACATAGCTGCTTGTGTAATAATTTGCGGTCTGTAGTCTTGTATGACTTGAACATTGTAACTTTGATATAATAAAATGATATTTTGGCAGGCAAAAAAAAGAAAAAAAAAAAAAGAAAAAAAAAATCACTTACGAGCATATATCGTTGGTAGTAGTAATTGGATTTATGAGTTTTTCCTTCCTTTTTACAAAATAATAATAATTAATTAAGACATCATCTTTTTTTTTTGTCAACATTAAGACAATATCTATGTAAAAGATAATGTATTCATTGTTAGTGGATATGATATGCAGAAATATTTCAATAGATGATTTTATGAAGAGACTAAATTTGAGTTATATTCTATTACTAATGAAACTTCAGAAGCAATTATATATTTTTTTATGACGAGGATGTTTGTGTATCTAACCTCTGTGGATAAAGAGTAATGAAGAAATGTTTTGCATGTAGAGGTTATCACAAATTTTGAAATATTTCTGATGGTCGAGCAACTTTCAAGAGTAGAGAGGGGGAAAACGAGATGGTGGGAGTTATGGTGAGCTTATTTCTAGTGCTCGGGATAATATTGGGGTTAATTGTGGTGATGCTACTCCTAATACTGGCGAGGAATCAGCAGAATAACCTCATGAGCTGACTGAGCCGTGGGAGAATGTTGATATTGGAGATAGTGATAATGTATAGCATGACAATATGCATGATTCTGGTCTGGTTGAATTAGTTAAGCTTCCACGGGTTGTGGAAAAGACAAAGCGTTTAGATAAATGGGAAGATGGTATGAGTATGGAAATAAGTCAAGAATTTAAAAGTAAAGAAGATGTGGAGTATTTGGTTGACAGAGCCGCAAATGAGAATTGTTTTGGAATTTTTTATAGCCAATTCATATACGAGTCGATACATGATGAAATGCCGTGAAGCGAAACAAGGTTGTAAATGGCAGTTGAGAGTTGCAAAGGTTACGAATACGAATTCAACCATATTCTCGGTTAGAATATACACAAAGATGCATTCATGCTCTCGGACAAGTTCAAGTGGTGCACTACAAGAAATATGGACATTGGTAACAATGCATTGTAGCACTAATTCACCAACTGCTACTAAAACTGTTAAAATCTGATACCAACCTTTTAGTAGCTTTAAATTAGTGCTAGGAATAAGTTTCGATACGCGGGAACATAAAAATGACAACTATAGCTTGTGGAGGCAAAAATACTTAGCCATTTTTTCATTTTCCGCCATTCTCAGTCGCGAGCATGCAAAGCTCAATAGACAAAAATTCTGAATTTCACCAATTCTACTTCTCTCACTCAAATCTGTTACACTAATATGATTTCCCATCATAATTTCAACCTTTGTAAACTCAATTTTCCTCTGTATTCGGTTTGTAGCAGTAGATCGGAACTGAAAATCAGCTCTCTTCCGGCCTGATCTGGTGTCGTTTCCTCCGGTGTCGTCGCCATCTGCAAATTCCAGGTGAATCCCACTTACAATTTCTGTTGTTCTGAACCCTAGAACTAATTCCTCATTCAAAGTGCCTTCGATTTCTCTGATTAGTTTCAAATACCTCTCATTGCAGCAAGATTGGAAGCCATATAGATCTATTTGAGGACACAAAGATAAGCAAGAGAAAACTAAGGTTATACATTTTCGATTTGTGGTTCTTGTTTGTCTGAAATCTGTTAATTTTTTTTTTGTATTACAAATTAATAGATTCATTATATGGCTTTGCAGGTTTTGGGTTGCAACATAAGGAGATCTGAAGGCTTCTATTTGGGTTGAAGACGTCTTGAACTTTTAAAACGAAGCTGCAGGAGCTTGTAGAGGTAATTATTTTCATCCGAATACAACTTTTCATTACTGGTTTATGGAGCTTATTGGTTTACTTTGTCTTGCTTGGGTACTTGATTGTTTCTGGCTTTTAAGTCTCTGCTTGATTTAATAATTGACTGTTTATTGCTGCTAATGTGAATTACAATGTGTTTGTTTGATGTTTGAATGTGAATGACAATGTGTTTGTCTGATGTTTGAGATATTCTTACGACTTTGTTTTCTGTTGCTTATGGGTTAGAACATAGAAATGGTCGAAAAGTCATGGGTTTATCTTAACAGGTAAATGAAAAACTATATATACTTAAGGGTTTAATGGGTGATTAAAAGAGAGTTGTAGATTTGTTATTGTTTGATGCTTTCGTATGTCTTATAACCCGAAGAGTTGATTCTGGTTATGAGAGAGGTGCTTGGGACTTTGTGAGGTCTGTTGGTGCAGCTTTAGGAGACAATGAGATGATCATTTGCCCATGCATTGACTGTCGCAACGTAGATCGTCACCCAACTGGTGTTGTTGTTGATCATCATGTAACAAGGGGAATGGATTGGAGTTACAAGATTCGGGAGGATTGGTATCATCATGAAGAAGTGATATCAGGGACGGATTGTAAAAGCAATGCAAGTCAGTGGAACCAAGAGATTTTAGGGTTATACCAGGCAGCTGAGTTTGTGGATGAAGAGATTCTTAGGAAAAGTGAGTTAAGTGAGGTTGTTGAGGGTGAGGATAAGCAAGAAGATTAGTTTCTTGCAAATCTAGCCGATGCCGAAACACCTCTGTATCCAATTTGTGCAAACCACAGCAATCTCTCGGCGATTGTTTCACTCTTTAGGATAAAGACACAGAGTGGTTGGTCTGATAGAAGCTTCGATCTTCTGCTCGAGACTTTGCCACATATGCTACCCAAGGATAATGTCTTGCACACATCCTTGTATGAAGTGAAGAGGTTTCTGAGATCATTTGAAATGAGTTATGAGAAGATACACGCTTATGTGAATGATTGTTGTTTATTCAGAAAGGAGTTTCAGCAGCTAGACAATTGTCCGAAATGCAACACCTCACGATGGAAGATTAACACGCGAACAGGTGATGTGAAGAAAGGTATTCCACAAAAGGTTCTTAGGTATTTTCCGTTAATTCCACATCTAAATAGTATGTTCAGGTCAAAAGAAATGGCCAAGGACCTAAGGTGGCATTTCAGTAATAAGAGCACTGATGGAAAAAGCCGTCATCCGGTAGATTCTGTTACTTGGGATCAAATGAACGACAAATACCCGTCATTTGCTGCTGAAGAAAGGAACCTTAGGCTTGGACTATCCACGGATGGGTTTAATCCTTTTAACATGAAGAATGTTAACTACATTGCTTGGCCTGTATTGCTAGTGAATTACAACATGTCACATGAAAAGTGTATGAAGGAGGAGAACATAATGTTGTCATTGCTGATTCCTGGTCCAAGCCAACCTGGAAATAATATAGATGTGTACTTAGAACCACTTATAGAGGATCTTAACCATCTGTGGGAGAAAGGAGAGTTAACGTATGATGCATTCAGTCACACTACTTTCACATTAAGAGCCATGCTTCTATGGACCATTCAAGATTTTCCTGCATATGAAAATCTTGCAGGCTGTAAAATAAAGGGAAAAATGGCTTGCCCTGTGTGTGGGAAACACACATATAGTTTGTGGTTGAGTAATTGCAGAAAGCATGTATATATGGGCCATCAAAAAGGTCTGCCTCCGACACATGCTTATAGAGGAAAGAAAGCATGGTTTGATGGTAAAGTTGAGCATGGGAGAAGACATAGGATTCTGAGTGGTCGTAATATATACCAGTTACTCAAAAATTACAGGAATGATTTTGGAAATGTGAAAGTATCTGGACGGAAGAGGAAGATGAAATATTGTGTAGGATTAGACTCCAATACAGTTGATGAATCCAGTGAATCAGATAAAGAGGAAGAACCAGTAGATGAGGTGGAGCTATCTAGATGGAAGAAGCGGTCAATCTTCTTCAACTTACCTTATTGGGAGGTATATTTCTAATTTGTTTTATATCTATCTTCCTTGAAATGATCTATTCTAGCTTTTTATAACAATCTTTTATCTTATTTGTGTTGATCATGTATAGGAGCTACCGGTTAGACATAATTTAGACGTGATGCACGTGGAGAGAAATGTTGCTGCAAGCCTTGTTGCTACACTATTGCATTGTGGAAAATCAAAAGATGGCCTTAACGCTCGAAAAGATCTAGAACTACTTGGCATTAGGAAGGATTTACATCCTGAACCCCGTGGAAAAAGAAAATATCTTCCTCCAGCTCCTTGGTCTTTGTCCAACAAAGAGAAGAAAGTATTCTGTAAGCGTTTATTTGACTTCAGAGGTCCGGATGGGTACTGCTCTAATATTTCAAGGTGTGTTAAGCTAGAAGAATCTAAGGTTACAAGAATGAAATCACATGATTACCATGTCTTGATGCAACAGCTTCTTCCGGTTGCGATTAGAGGTATCACCTGAAGGTTTTTGAACTTTTTATGTTATAGCATTATATGTCCTGTCTTTGATCTCCAATGCTTTTTTCCCTGCAGGTTTATTACCTAAAGGTGTTAGGATAGCTATTGGACGCCTATGTGCATTCTTCAATCATCTATGCCAGCGAGTAATTGATAGAAAGACAATTTCAGTAATGGAAACTGAAATTGTGGAAACTCTCTGCATGTTTTCACTACAACAAATAAGATCTACAACATCACTTATAAAGTGTCAAAAAAATAATTGATGATAGTTAAATCATTTACTGAAAATTGACATTAAATATATGATTTTAAATCATTTACAATAACTTATAGTATATTAAGATGATTAACATCATTTAAAATAAAATTGATACAAATCAATATTAACTTACATCATTTGTTAAGAACTAACACAAATATCTACATTTATATCAGTTACCCAAATGAAACATTTGCTCAATTTTATTAGTATCGCTTAACTAAAAGATACAAAATTAGCATCAATAATAAATGACAGAACATATGTGGTTTAACATCAATTATGATTATTGATACGTGTTTAACATCAATTCACTCAAATGATATAAATCTATAGTAATTTAAGTTTGTCCCACATCGGTTGGAACAAGAGGAAGGAGCACAAATTTTTTCTATATAATGGAATATCATGTCTTCCATCTATGTAGGACAATTTGTTATATTACTAACAACAAATAGAAATATTTTTTATTTAAAAAATGTCTAAGTTTCCAAAAATAAATACTTTAGTAGATATTTATTCTATAAAAAATATAAGGTTAATCTAAATTAAAAAGATCACGTTTAGGAAAAAAAAAGTTGATTTTATATATTGATTTATATCAAGTATACACGACACATAAATTATCATATCATTTATTAAAAATGACACTGATTTTGGTATCACTTATTTATAATTGACATAACTATTATATCAATTAACACAAATGATATAAATATTTAAAATCAATTGTTAAAACTGAAACTAATGTTTATATCATTTATTTTGATTGATGCGAATTGTAATATCACTTATAGTAAGTGATAGAAATTAATGTCACTTAAACGAAATGATGAGAATAATTACATCAATCGGTTTTAAATTATACGAAGTATTAGAGTCATCACTTCCAAAGTCATTTATATTAGTGATGCAAATGAATTTACATCAGTCAAAAAGTGATGTTATTAAATAAAATAAATGATGTAACACGTTCTATTTCTTGTAGTGTTGAGAGGTTCTTTCCTCCAAGTTTTTTTTGATGTAATGGTGCATTTGACAGTTCATCTAGGCATGGAAGCTCGGTTATGTGGACCAGTGCATTTCCGTTGGATGTTCCCATTTGAGAGGTACAACTTATAATTGTTTAGTTGTTATCTTATGCAGTCAATAATCATGCTTTTAGTGTTCAATTCTCTTTGCATGCAGATACATGAAAGTTTTGAAGGATTATGTAAGAAACTCTGCAAGACTAGAAGGTTGTATTGCTGAAGCGTATCTCGCCGAGGAATGCATGCGGTTTTGCAGTCAGTTCTTGAAAAACACAACAAGTGTTGAGGATAAACCTGCTAGAAATACTGAGTTTGAGAGCAGCTCTATATTGGAGGGTCGTCCAATATCCGCAGCCACTTCATGTGATCTTACTGAGAAGGATAAGAACATTGCCCATCTTACTGTGATTCAGAATTTGGCAATGGTGGAACCTTATGTTTAGTAAGTTCTACACAGTTTCTTGTCTTATTTTTCAATTTGTATTTCCTGCTGAATGTTCACACTTTATGTTAATCAAATTTAAGCATGCACCTACAATATCTACAAGACACTAGCGAAAGATGTAGACATGATGCGACAACGTTATTGAGTACGCATATTCAGAAATTTGCATCTTGGTTAAAAGATCAGGTAAGTTTTGGATTTGAGTTATTTTTTGTGTGGTTAATACAGATTTGTCTTCAGTATATATTGACATTTTACATGTTCTTTTGTAGATACCTCTAACTTCAGAAAATCACGAAGAAACGCTGAAGTGGTTGGCCTATAGTCCTCGTGTTAGCACAAGGTCTTACACATGTTACATAATAAATGGGATGAGGTTTCACACAAACTCAGTTGACAGGCAAACATAGAACATTGGGGTTTTATATGAGGCCACGACAATGTGTAGAGCTAGTGAAAAAGAACACAATAAAGAACATAGTTCTACGAGAAAATGTTGTTGTGCGATACATGTTGTCTCAGTTTACATCAAAGTTTGGGTGGTTCAAGACATCATATTCACCTCCTGGCCGAGTAAACCCGACAGATATTAAAAATGATTGGTTCAAAGCAGAAAATGTTAATTCTCAGTTACAATTACATTTTCGTATACTCTCGAAAGTCTGTATAGTCTAGTTTAGTCGAGTCTATCTAGTTAGTTGAATCTGTCTAGGTAGTTGAATCTTCATATGTTTAGAGTTATTTATATTCATGTGGGAGATTGTTGGAACAATTTTTGATAAAAAAACATAATAAATATATGGGCTTTATCTAAATGTGTATGTGTGAAAAGAAATGAGTAAAGCCTATAAAGAATGAAATGTTTTCATCGGCAATAACTTTTTGTGGGAAGGAAAATTATCCTACATTGGAAGAAAGTCCAAGTTCAAGTTCTACTTGTGTTATAAGAAAGTTGGAGAGGGAGGAGAAAGACCACACATGTGCGGTCGTCACCGTGGCTCATGGATCGAGGTTTGTGGCTCGTTGCTCGTTGCTTCGTTTGCTTTTTAATTGACTCTTAGGGCTCATGTACTCTTAGGATATATAAGAGCATGCAAATTATTGGGCGTAATTAATCTCTCTTAACCGAGATTTTTTTAGTTTAATTACGTCAATAAACCTTGCAGCCCAAGTTTGTGTGCAGCCCAAGTCGATAAACTTGGTGAACAAGTCGGCAGAATTGGTGAACAAGTCGCCGGACTTGTTGCACAAGTCGGTTTATTTAGTAAACCTAGCCTCTTCTCTAATCCTATATATACGACCTCTAATCCTCTCTTGTAGAGGATCCTCAGCGAAAATTACACACAGAAAAACTCAAAAGAAGTTCATTCAATTTCCTTCCATTTTAGGTTCGTGTTTAATTCAAGAGTATAGTAGTTCATAGTGTTCAACAGAACTGTTATCGAGTGTTGCGATACAGTTTCCTATGGTTGTATCCTGGGACTCATGAATCCTGATTTGAACTGTCACACTACGGATGATTCTTTGTGTTAAGGAAAGAGATCAAATCTCGCCTCCATATATTCTGTTTTCTACTCCTTCGGTTAAATCGTTTTGATATCGTTTTTAATACTTATTATTTATTCGTGGTTAAATTCTTTTTATCGTAGTGTCATAAATTTTGGTTCTACAACATATTCTTTACAGGTCCGTAGAGTAGTTGTCTTTCCCCTGGCGGTGACTCTCGGTCTTTTGTTGCCTCCAATCTCATTGCGGAAGCTCTCGCGGTCAGGAAAGCAGTTATGGTTGCAACAACAGCAAATGTCCGCTTTCTCGCCGTCCTATCCATTCTCAAGCTCTCGTTAACTTTCTTTAAACCAAGGAGAGCGGATCAGAGTTATTTGGTATTTTTTTTTATATTCACCAATTTAGTGCTCTGTTTGTTTATATTTCCTTTAAGCATGTTTATAGATTACACAAGGTGGAGGTAGATTTACTGGCTAAATATGTTCTCGCTTCTGTAAACCAGTCTTGCATCTTTGGAGTGTAAACTATCTTATTCTATGTAATGTTTGTTTGACAAAAAAAAACTTGGTGACGAAAAACAAAATTAAACTAGGCAAGATATGTGTTTTGTTTGTTTGTAGATTCATTGATTGTATACTCAAAAAGTCCGCATACTCCATTAGCTCTGGGCATTTAGATATATGTTCGAGTTTAGATCAGATCTTTTATATATTAAGTATTTCTAGATTAGGATTTAGGATCCAACTATGTATTTTTATTCTCGGATCACGTCTGATTCGGTTTTGCCCGGGTTTGGATCGGATTTAAGTAATTTTCTTAAACCCGGTCCTTATATGAATATTTGTTGGATACAGTTTGGACTAATTATTTTATCGGAAAATAACTACAGATATAGTTTAGTTCGTTATTTTGTATCTTAACTATCCAAATTTACTCAAAAATACTCAAATACTTGAAAATATATGGCGTACCAGAAAATAGTTAATATACGAAGTATAATTGTAATTTAGATATTTGAATTATTACAATTATTAATGTAATTCCCCGAACGCTCCCGTCTGTAGGCCCACGCCCGCTTACTTGACCCGTGGGTCCACCCTCGTTCGACGGCCGTGCATTAGTTTGGGATGCTCGAAAGACTTGTTTATTGTCCATGAAATCGCCAGGAGATGTTTCCACGTGCTTTGTCCTCACTAGCATGATACAACAAATCACTTCCTGGTAGGTCACCCATCCTTCAACTACTCCACCCTCGTTCGACGGCCGTGCATTAGTTTGAGATGCTCGAAAGACTTGTTTATTGTCCATGCAATCACCACACAATGTTTCCACGTGCTTTGTCCTCACTAGCATGATACAACGAATCACTTCCCGGTAGGTCACCCATCCTTCAACTACTCCACCTCAAACGCTTAACAATGCAGTTCTCTCTGGACACGTAACTGAAAAGATAAGTGCACTTTGGTGATTTAGGTATCCAAATCAATTCTTTTAATTCTTTCCGCACAAACCACAAACCGATATGTTACAATCATTCCCTCTCACTGCGCGCAACACCCTCGTTGCACACCAGAATCGTTATCCTTGATGGTGTGAGCCTACATAGTTCCACATGCGTTTTTGGATTCGACTCTAATATCACTTGTAACGCCCTGACCGCTCCCGTCTATGGGTCTCACATCTGCTCACTCGGTCCGTAATGTGTATCAATTCCCGATAGGTCACATATCCTACAACTACTCCACCTTAAGCACGCTCAACAACGGAGTTCTCTTTGGACATATGACCTAAAAGATAAGTGCACTTTAGTGGCATATGTAGCCCAATCAATTATTTTAAGTCCCTCAGTATATACCAAAAACCGAGATGTTATAATTAGTGTATTTAATAGTTTTATATATATACTTAGATTTCAAATATTTTTGGCACTCATTCAATTTTTGGTTCATATCGAATTTGGAACGGATTCTTCAGTTATAGTTATTTAGGCACCTATTCAGATATTTACGATACCTCCAATTCAGATTTATTTTGGTTCGATTCTTTGAATCCGAAACTTCCCAAGACTATACTCCACCGTAAACGAGACTATCGTCGACAAACCTTAACAGCCGCTAAAGATTTTTTTTTTAGATCTTGTTCTTTCGACGGTGGCGTGATCTTAACACCGCCGTTGGAAGTGGTCGCTTGCTTCCTTTGCTTTTTTCCTTTCTTATCTTGCCCAGCTGGAGTCTTCATCGATTTTATGAGGTTATGGCGTCTCCTTCCCTTTACCGGATCTAGTGGTTGTTCTGTGCCGAGTTTTGGTGTTTGTTGTAGCAGGATAGTCTGTTTCTTACCGTAGGTGAGGTGGTGATTCTTTCCGCTGTTTGTAGGTGTTGGATTCTAGATTCGAGTGTGGGTCAGGTTTTGCTTCCTTCATTCTCGTTGTTTGGCTTTTGTCTTTGATGTGGAGTTGTCGTTCTCCAATTGGATCTTTCATCTCTCTTGAGAGCAATGGTGTGGGTCTTATCCGTGTTTTGACTTATGTTGTGAAGTTTTGGTTTTTCTTCCCCAAGTTTTTGTGCTCGAGTTTGGGTATCTGTTACTGGCCTCTGGATTTTTTTTGAGTTAGGTTTACGATTCGTCCTTATGATAGTATTTTTCTGTGAATGCATATACTTCCTTTTCTCTGAAGTTTTTCTAAGGTTTGGAGGAGTTTTTGAAGACTCGACAGTGATTTCGGTCTTCTTTTCTTCTCATGCGTGGATTTTGTGTTTTGTGACCATGATTGCTTTGTTAAATGGCTCTTCATATGTTGATCTCGTTTTCAACATAAGCTGCAACTATGGATGGTGGCTAATCTCTGCCTCCAAATGATATGTTATGATCTTCATTTTGGTTTTGCAGAGGTTTAGCAAATCGTCTGATATACTTTCGAGAAGGTGTTTACTGGTATTCTCCATGTTTTATTTTTGTTTTTGATTTTCCTCTTCTAAGAGGTTTTGTAATCTTTTTAAACTCTGGAGTCTTTTAGAGTTTTGATGGAATGAAATCAATGTAAAAAAAACGAGACTATTTTAAACCTGCAAAAATAAAACCATTAGATCATCTTCAATGTATTTTTCTATTTTTACCTCTAAAATAGAAGAACTCTATAATAAAAGTGAGTTTTGCTCTAATGTATATCTCTATATTTTCCTCTAAAATGAATATTCTCTCTAATATGTTTTTTTCTATTTACTAATAATACATTTTATTTATAAAAATTAAATTTAGCCCATTTATTTTACTTTTACAAATTTTTATAAATTATAATATTATTTAAATTAAATATGTATTATATAAAAATTATATTACATCTTATAAAAATATAAAACATATTAATTTTTTGTTTAACCATTAAAATTAATGAATTTTTCCAAGTATGAGCATTCGCATATCGGATCGGGTTTGGATCGTGTATTTCAGATTTTAGGTATTTCAGATATGGACAAAATGGTATCGATTGGGTAATATTATATTTCAGATCGGATTTGGATTAGTACCAAATCGAATCGGGTATTTATAAAAAGATATGAAATTTTCAGTACGGGATCAGATCCGGTGTGGATTCTATATTTCTATTCGAAAGTAATCATATAAATTCAGATATATTCGGATACCCGTCGGATCTCGGATATTATCCGATCCGGTACCGAGACAAGAGTTTTTCGAACCGGTATCGTCTTTGATCCGGATAAAATGCCTAGCCCTAATTTTTCACAAATGACCAAAAAATATTCTTCAAAATATTTTGATTTGTTTAATATTTATTTTAAATATATAATAATATTATTTATATTTTGTTAATTTTTATATTATTAATTATTAACAATATTAATCTTTTTTGACTGATTTGTAAATTAAAAGATCCATATTTATTATAGAGGGAAAAATAGAATTCCTGTATATGCAGAAGAAAAAAATAGAGATATTTAATTTAGAGGTGGAAATAGAAATACTCTAAAATAGAGTTTATAGACGGATATAAAGATGAGTTGGAGATGCCGTTAGATAAAATAAAAATTACAACGATCTTAGATAACTGTAGCTCAAATTATCAAATAGAAAGTTGACAAAAAAAAATTATCAAATAGAAATCTCCATGTTAATTAATATAATTTAGAGGGAAAAAAAAATCTCCATGGACTTCTTGCAAAGAAAAAAAAAGAAAAAAAAAGCTAAACTTCCTCGGCTATTCTTTGGATTTTTTAAACACCAAAGAATCAAACATGAAGAAGCTCTATATATTAAAGAGACTAAAAGTGAAAAATGGTCATCAGTCCAGAAACTGATGAATCAATCTCTGCGACTCTGCAAAGAATCCTCCAAATCAAGATCAACACCAATACATTTTCGAATCGATGCATTTGCGTGGCACGAAGAATACGAAGAAGAAGAAGAGCAAGACGTCATCTTCCACTTCTTCTCAAGTTCCTTAAACCTCTCAACATCAAACTTACGGCTCTTGAGCAACTTCCTCTGCCTAGAAAGAAACATTCTCTTCATGAAATCTTGATAAGTTGGGTCTCTCGAAGTCATCAAGAAATATGCATAACCAACAATAATCCCAGTCGCTGTAGTGAAAAAGGTAATTGGTTCCATCACATCCCAAGAAAACTCCCAGAAAGTTAGTCTGAAAAACAGTCCGATCTGAACCACTGAGTAACCAAGACCACACCATAGAATCTTCCTCACTTGTTTATGAGCTAAAACATCAATCTCTTCCTTCATACTCCTAAGCTTATCAAACTCGACTTTAATTGGATCATCCTCTGGATTTAAACCTAAAGGTACTGCCTTTCTAATCAATTCCACCACCTACAAGAAAACCCATAAGACAAGAACCAATTTCAAAGAAAAATAAGGGGTGTTTTCAAAAGATGGGTTTTAGAAATTTTCAATTTTCTGACCTTATCTGGATGAAGATAGACTTTATCTCGGAAAATCAAAATCACACCAGCATCATCAAGTACACGAGCGAAAGCGTGAGCTTCATCGAGAGATCTAGCGATACCTAAACCTTGAGATGCTTCAATGAGTTTACTGTAAGAGACAGTTTCTTCATTCCCCATACAACCGAGCTTCTTCTTCATCTCATCAACATTCACTAACCTCATTAGCTTCTTCGCTTCCGTTACAGTTATCTCCTCCTCCTTCTCTTTCGTCGTTTTAGCCGTTGTTTCGAAGGTGAGACACCTGCAACCACCACCGACCCATGGCCTAACCGGAGAACCTTTACTCACGGCGGAAAACGCCGTACGCCTCAAAACACCCACCGCCGACCACATCTCTGACGATGTACCCACGAATTCGATGAAATCAGATCTGGATTTTGGTGGGCTCGAAGAACAAGGAACTAAAAGCTAAGAAAGAGAAAGAAAAAAAAGTGGGTGAGATTCGATTCTGACGCAGTGTGTAATCTGCGCTCCACCAAGAACGTGGATAGTCAAAAATAGTAATGCATAAGGAGGAAGAAGCTGTGTAACGCTTCTTACTTTCTGGAATTAGAAAAGTTTGGTCGACATTGTTGACTAGCCATGGCTTTTCGAAATCCCTAAATCCGTTTTTAAGGAGACGTTCGAGGAGGCTTTTAAGGGCTGACCAAAATACAAAAAAGGAAAATGATTTTGGTTCGGTTATAGCTAAACCGAAGATATTTGCTCGATCGAGCTTGGTTTTGCCTTTTCTTGAGGATCAATTTTATTTGCTCTTTTGTGTTTTGCCGTGGAAAGAGAAAAGAATGTAAAATTTCTCAAGTCTTTATATACGCACCGTTTTGGAAAAAGATGGAATAGGCAATAGTCGTGAATGACACAATCAATCTCCAAAAAGTTACTGACTACAAGAGGTGAATCTGCTCGTAGGTAATGTCAATGCCGGCATTAGAAATGTGGGGTTAGAGATTTATTGGTGTCCGATTAACAGCTACTAGTTGATTTACTACTCCGCCCACAGTGTGAAAATCCTGTATTTTTAAAATTCATTTTGTTTGATCTCTAGTTTGAGTTTTTGCAATCTTCAATTTATTTGGTGTAAAAGACATTTTGTATTGGGTTGGATTACGACCATTAAATGTGGTTGTCGTACAAACACAATGTGAGCCCAATGGTCCGGATTAAAAACACAATTAAACACAATGAGAATCCAATAGATTCATAGAAACACCACTAAATTTGAATGGCGCATATTGGATTGAAAGTTGAAACTTTGTCGAATGGTGAATTATTCAAATATAGTTCCACAAATATTGTTGCAACTGCCATTTTGTATACTATCAATGAATGTAAAAAAAAAAAATTAATTCAGTAAATAATCCAACTAAAATTCATTTTTTTTTTGCTTAATAAGTTTTTAAACAAAAATGTAGATTCTGCAGCTTACCAATAAAAGCGTCAATCTAGTTTAGCACAGAAGAATTGCATTTGGTGAAATATAAATATTATGCTGCAGCTTAGGAACAATTCAATCAAAACCTTTGCTAAAAAAAAAATTAGATTGGATATTATGTAATAAATTAAGTCAAAGTCATAATAACACGTACGGCTAATGATAAATTTTTGTTGCACAAGAAATCAAAAGCCAAAAGGGACTTTAACTATTTGAAAACACAGTGAATAATACAAAGTTTGAAAGGCGTATTAGACATAGGAGTCCAAGACAAATCTTAAACATGCATGAGATATGCAAATTCTCTGTCTTCTAGTTCCTCTTCAAGTCTTGGAGCGGCTGTCTCTTTGATCTCTTTTGAGCTGTTACGTTGAGATTATCTACAATCTTTGAGTTTGGTGCATTCTGTTTCATTTCATGCCTTTTAAGCTTCGCTTGTGTCTTGTAAATCAACATTGGTTCTCTTCTTACTTGCTTCTCGTATGACGTACATGATTCACCAATCTTCACATACTCCTTCCTGTTTTGAGATGACTCACTCAATGTTTCTTCAGGACTCGGAGTAGCTTCTCTCCTAACTAGAGAGATGTCTTTCTTTGTGAATATGAATTGAGTAGAAACAGTAATTAGTAGTTAGTAGTATTCATATAGAGTAAGTTGCACTGGAAATTTCTTAGATGTAGAAAAGAAAGTTACCAAAGGAAGTAGCAATTGGACTATTTGCTTCATCTTCGAGAATTATGTGACCACTTTTCTCCCATATGTTTCTAAGATCATCTTGAGAACTACAACCTAAGTGCTCATCCTCTGTTCCACCTAAGATGCATATCTTTCCATAAACAGAAGAGCCACCTAAATAGTGCAACATGAGATTTTCCTTGTGGTCCCTTTGAGTATTGTTTGATTCTATGAGCTCGTATACTTCATTACTGTCTACAAATGATTGGAAGAAATACCATAACCTAACTATCTTGCAATTATGTAAGCTTCCAAGAGCAAAGTATCAGAGTTTAAAATATAAGTGCTAATATGCTTATCACTTGTTATTGCTAATTTCTCCACCAATTCATCATTTATCTGATTCTGAATGTTTGTGGAAGGTCTTGATTCTTCTGCGTTGTAGGGATGAAGAAAGAGGTATGAAAATTTAATCAACTGATAGAATATTATTAACTCTATGGATACTTTAAGAAATCTTACAAATTTCACTCTGATTCACCTAAAATCAAAGCCCATTGTTACATCAATATGAGCTCTTACACTCTGAAGCTAACCATATTCTCAAAGGATGTTGCTTTAGTACCTGATAAAGCCTCTTCAACCATTGCCTCACTTTCATCATCTAGATTGTCACCATCCGGACATCCATCCATATCATGTTGCTCATCGTTTACAATCTGCTCCGCAGCACATGCCACAATGTCTGAAATCTTGACTGCAAAAAGATGAAAACACATAAGTTTTATAGAAAGAGCAGACCCCCATAAAGACTCCAAATTTAAAAACAGAGGTCAAGAATATACCGAATTAGAAAGCTATAAACCCTAAGCAAAGCAAGAAGACGAACAATTTAATAACCATCAAGAGAGAAGATTAGATAGAAAGAGACAAAAGAATATCATCACCAGATTCTTTCTTGATATCCTCTCTTCTCCTCTTTCGATGGTGATCCCAATCGGCGATAGTCATACACCCTTCAGTGTCGGACCTAAAATCCGAGAGTCCACCCATGATCTCGATCTGAAGTAAGCGATCGGAAAATTTGTTGTCGTTAAATGTGAATCGAAAATCGCCTTCGAGGGTCGGGGAAGTTGCTGCTTTCCATAAGATAGGCGGTAGTGAGCTGCTCTCGAAGCAGGGATGAAAGCATGAATCACATTGTTCTGCAAATTTGCAATCATAAACTATTAGCAAAATTAGGACGGCGTTAAAGCTTGAGAAGTGATTATCTGAGAGTTGTGATTTCCATTTATGTGAGCATCATACTTGTGCCTTGAGTTTCTTAATCAGTTGCAATTTTCAATCGTTAGTCTTGGAGATTTGCGAAATGGTCGGAGTCTGGTGGGAGGCCCAAATTTATAGAGTAGAAGGAGGATAGATCTGAACCGCAGGGAGGCGAAAAGGTATGCATTTGTAAGAGATTAAATGGGGTTGAAAGTCTAAAGAATGGTTTGATGGTGATTCAATGAGCTGGGGGAGGTCGAGAGGTATCTGTAACGGCGTTTCACCATTGGATACGGCGATGAAGGAAGGTCGAGGAGGAAGAGAAACAATTTCTAGGGTTTGCTATCGTTATACGGCTTTTGTGAAAATTTAGGGTTGGGCCTGAAGGAGTTATCGCGTTTTTGGGCCGGGATTTTGACAAATCTAAAGAAGCGGGCCACGAAAACAAACGTGAATTAATTTGAAGGCCAGCTAAAAACTAGTGACATGGCGCCTGGAGAGTATGGTTTCTTAATATATACTCCCTCCGTTCCTAAAAGATTGATTTTCTAGATTTTATTTTTGTTTCATAAAGATAGATGTTTTAGATTTCATATGCATTTTTTTACTAATTAATGATGATGAATTGTAAACTTTAAGAAAATTAATTAGATTTATTGAATTGTTATTGATTTTAAATTATAGAAAATTGTTAATAATAAAAAAACGATGCATTTAATGACATATTTTAATTTGTTTTCTTAATATGTGTGAAAATCATAAAACATCAATCATTTAGAAATAGAGGGAGTATAAGACTAGTCGACTTTCCACCCCGCGGTCATGTGCCATTTGGATTTTCATCACTAAACATCTCAATAGCACGCATATGAGCATAAGAGTCCGCATATCCTTGGTGATTAATCATACATGGTGGTGGTGGGGCTTCTTGACTACCTCGATTCGTGTATGTATCCTTGGTTTGCATACATGTCCTTTAAATATGTTTGAGTTGATTGACTTTGCATCATGTAATGTTGATCGTACACTTATTGTCTTGGTGGATACTAATACATCAGATCAAATTCTCATATGCTCGTTGACCAAAAGTCAATTTCTCTCATACTCTTACTTAATCTACCATACTCTCTACTCTTCCCATTTTAATGTTATTCTCATTCTACCCTTAATGAACAAATTCTAAATAAAAAATTAAATCAACCAAACAAACATAAGCTTCTTTCTCCTCCTCACTCGGCCCCCTCTCTCTCTCTCTCTCATGTTTGAAATTCAAATCCGAAACCCGATTTCCTCTCATCCATCTCCCCAAATTCAACCATCCCAGCCACTTCCATTCAGATTCTGGTTAACACAGGTTAGTTCTTCTCCTTTTTTGTCGTCGCTCCTCTCTTTTTCCCTTTTATTCTCGTTTTAATCTTAAATATGGGTAATTGAGCTTCAATGGGGGAAGCATCCAAGCTAGTTTGGGGCTGAAGCTCGATTTCAATTTCGGGGTTGGAAATTAACGAACATTGGGTTGGTAACTATGTTTTCTTGGTGGATTATGAAATTGAATTGATAATTAATTGAAATCAGTGGTTAAATCGTACTGAATCGTATCGTTGTTATCGTTTTTGACATTTTTGGTCTGAAGAAAAAATTGCTTAACTTAGTAAAACTTGGTATTAATAGAATCGCAAGAACTGGTAAAACTAGGTATTAATAGCAGGCTAGAACTGGTACAATTTGGTAATACTACAATAGTAGAACTGGTATAACTTGGTATTAATGTTGAAAATCTGAGTGCTAATGCATATTTTTATGTCATTTTCAGAAGAGGATGAATTCTCCTTTCATAAACATACATTTTGATTATGAACGCCATTATTCAAAGACCGGAGATGACTATCAATGGATTCCAAGAGAAGCTCGTTTGTATGGTATATCGTTTAAGACATCATCTATGGAGGAGATAACGTATTCGGTATTAGTGGATAGGATACCCAAAAAGATTTCAATAGATGATTCTACGAGGAGGCTGAATTTGAGTTATATTCCATTGGTAGTGAAACCTCAAAGGCAGTCGTATATTTTTGATGACGAGGATGTTTATGTGTATCTAACATCTGGGGATAAAGAACAACGATGAAGTGTTTTTCATGTAGAGGTTGTCATAAATTTGGAAATATTTCTGATCACCGAGCAACTTTCAAGAGTAGAGAGGGGAAAACAAGATGGTGGGAGTTATGGTTAGCTTATTTCTAGTGCTCGTGATAATAATGGGGTAATTAATTCTGGTGATGCTACTCCTGTTACTGGCAAGGATTCAGCAGAACAACCTCATGAGCCGACTGAGCCGTTGGAGATTGTTGATATTCGAGATAGTGATATTGTACAACATGATAATATGCATGATTTTGATATGGTTGAATCAATTGAGCTTCCCCAGGTTGTGGAAGAGACAAAGCCTTTAGATGAATATGAAGATGGTTTGGGTTTGGAAATAGGTCAAGAATTAAAATGTAAAGAAGATGTGAAGTATTTGGTTGATAGAGCCGCAAATGAGAATTGTGTTGGGATTTTAATAGCCAGTTCAGATATGAATCGATATGTGGTGAAATGCCGTGAAGCGAAGCAAGGTTGTAAATGGCAGTTGAGAGCTGCAAAGGTTACGAATTCAACCATTTTCTCGGTTAGAACATACATGAAGATGCATTCATGCTCTCAGACAAGTTCAAGTGGTATAAGAAACAAGAGGAAAGGTACACCACGGTTAGTTGCAAGCATGTTAAACGAATACTATCCTGGTAACTTCGATACTCCATGTCCTAAAACTATTGTGAAGCTTTTCCAAGGAAGAGTTGATGTGGAAGTGTCGTACTCTATGGTTTTTAGAGGGAAAAACCTAGATTTTTCTGATATCCTGACGATGAATGCTAGTTTGGTAATAACATGATGAAAATGATAATTTTATGAATAATATCATCGCTTGGACGAGTAGATCGAAAATACAATATTTAGAGTTTGCCTATTAACTACGTAATAATCAATGCATCTACTATAGTTAATGAAGTGAAATATATGGTTTCTCTTGCATGAGGATTATACTTATACTAGATTGACTAGGTTTAAAACTATCAATATCCGACATAGAGGATCAATCCAAATCCGGATTCTTGAAAATCTCTTTCCTTTTCGGAGATCAGGTGTGATCTCCTTCCTTTTTGGAGGTCGATCTAAATTACTTCCATTTTTGAGATAGACATAGATTTCCTTCCATCTACAAATCCTTTTGTGGGATGGATTTATCACTCTTCGGCCGAGCTCTTCTTGATTAAGGACATGATGGCTTTGGATCAATCTACTGTTAGGACGGGCTATAGGAGGGATGCTAATCTCACCTCCAACAAGTGAGTTGAGTTCAAGTTCAACCGAGTTGGATGACCCTCTCAAAATCTTATGATGGAAAAAACCATAACGCCTCTAGCGGAAACTATCGGTCCTGTTTTGTTTCTACACTGAGCTTCAGCGCAAAATGTTGTTCTCGGTGAAGAAAAACAAAAGATTATCGGGTAGATTTGGAAGGACAACATGATACATGATACATGGTAATCTACCTTAAACAAGTGAGTTGGGTTCAAGTTCAACCGAGTTGGATGATCCTATGAAACTATCGATCCTGTTTCATTTCTTCATTGAGCTTCTGCGCAAAATGTTGTTCTCGGTTAAGAACAACGAAAGATTATCTGGTAGATTTGGAAGGAGAACATGATACATGTTACCTCTTACACCCACATACACCTTAACATGAAACTTAAGAGTCATTACTTTAATTATCTCACAAAACAAAAAGTTACATGTACACTTACAAGTTTATATGGTACAACAAATATTATAACATGTTACAAACCAAGTTACCACGCTAAACAAAAAGTTAGAAGTACATCTACGTATATATGTTACAATAAATAATTATCAAGTTACAATAACTTTATATGAAATCACTACATTTATAGAACAAGGTCTATATTCTTACCACGAAGTCCATGTAAGTTTAAGAGATAAAAAAAGTTATTGTGTTAAAACATGTTAGTGATATGATACAGAATCTAGCGTGTGTCAGTAAATATAACTTGTTACACTAATAATTTAGCGTGTGACAGTAAAAAGTTAACTTGTTACAATAATTTCTAACATTATACAATAATTGTTAAAATGTTACAATAATTTTTAACATGTTACAAAAAATGTATCTTTACAGAAATACTAACAGTTGTCGACACCATCTTCATCACCAGAAGCATAGGTATATGGGTATCGTTAAATAGCAATCGAGAAGAAAAAGTATCGTATTTCAAGTTTTCTCATATTCATATTTCTTTTGAAGTTAAATCTATATTTGTTTGATCTTGAATATATTATTAACATTAATAATTTTATTTGAGCTTCGGCGGATAAAATTCTATTGAATATACAAAATTATCTTCATTATCTTTTTATCTGTTTACAATCATATAATCGTGGATTACATGTCTTATGTAAGTTATACTATTAAAACAGAAGCACAAAATTGAGAGTGTCATTAGTTCTTCATGTAATTACAACTCATGCCTCTTATTTCTTTTGTTAGATTGCGAACTAATTAAGGATAAAACTGTATTAAAAAATTAAGACCTGCCGATGGTGCATTGTAACAAAAACTACATAAGCATGCACTTGATTATTTCATATTTTTAATAATTACTTTACAAACAACATTCATAACTAGAAAATCTTTCGTTTAAACACAAAATCGATATTAAGAATGTATTTATACCATCGAATATGCTAACTTAAATAAAAACTTTTCGAACAATATGATCTTCTAAGATAAATGTCAATTAAATAAATATGCATATCTTTAATAAATTTAACAAAAGATCTATTTAATACTCATTTTGAAAAAATCATCCTTAATATCTTTTTGAAATATTCTCAATCTTTTCAAACTACACCATTCGAAATTTACTATTTTTCAATTATATGTAACTTAATGTAATTAACCATTAAGATAACATTCTAACTAAAATAGCACCGAAAATATATTTTTGCGTTAAAAATATATCCTGACCCGTCCAACCATATTTTGACAACCCCAGAATAGAGATTTCCCTATAAATATACCCTAAAACCATGAACTCTCTCATCACTATCAGTTCTTTCGAGAATATCATTTATTATCGCAATTTACCTTACGATGAGATCCATTGTTTCTACTACTAACATAGGATTCACTAACCTTTCATGTGTTAAGCCTTCCAAAACAGGTTGGCGCATCCGTGTCAAGGTCATTCATTCTTGGAAGCAGTATACCGCTCAAACTAGAGAGACCTTAAAACTAATTTTGGCAGATGATACAATACATTTTTTAACACAAACTAACTGATTAGTTACTCATCGATTAGATTATAATAAATTATATTATTGTTCTACAGGCAAAATTCATAGAACTTGCAAGAAAACATTTGTTAAGAATGTCAAGAAGCACCTTCCTATTGGCAAATGGAGGATCATTGAGAATTTCTCATTGTCTCCTGCATATGACCACTATAGGGCAACAACCCATCAATACAATATGAGTTTCTTAAACAACATGTCTATTACCTGGACTCAATTTAAATCAGATGATAGTTTTCGGTCGTTGAACAATTTTCACTATATTCAGTGGTTCTCTTAAAATTGTTTTCTAATTGGTTAGATATTCTACTATACTTTTTATAATCGTTATTTATATTGATTTAATTATTGGTTTATGTATTTTCTATTTTTAAGATGTTATTGGACAACTAGTTAATGTTGGAGAACTGGAAACACTACAAGTCAATGGTAAAGACCGCAAAAGTTAGAGTTTATCCTTCGAGATTTCGAGTATGTTCCTTTATATATTTAGTCTCACTTGGAAATCAGCCTTTATTTTTTATAATTAAAATTTTAATATACTATGTTACATTTACAAATAGTATTTTATAATATGTATTTATCCAGAGATAAACGTTTGTCATGTTGTCTGTGGGGTAGTTTTGGTGAGCAAGTGACGGCTGCCTGCTTAGCAGCCGGTGAAGATATGGTGATATATTTGTTCAGATTTGATAAAATTAATTACTATCGAGGTAATAAATAATAATATTGATATTTGTAATCTTATCTATGCGACCTAAATAAACTCTAACAAGATTATATATATATATATGCCTAATTGTTTTGTTTACCTTTTTCTTAAAATTTGCAGGAGATCTATATATCACAGATGCTTTTGATCCATCACAAGTATTGATCAATTCATCCTTCCCTGAGTTTGAACAGTTTAAAAATCGTAAGTCTTTTTATAACAAACATATGTAAACCTATATGTTTGCAAGTATATACATAATCTCTTAATATTTATTGAATAGACTTCTACATAAAGGCCTTTCCCTAACCATTACGAAGTCTAAGGCTGAGAAAGAGGAAATGTTAGCAACCATAGAATGGTGATCTCAGTTTGAAAAGAAAACAATATCCAAATAACTTTGCAACAATGTTGTAACTAACATTTATGTATTAATTTTAGTAAATGTTTACCTTCTTTTTAGATTATATTTAACTTGACAATGTAATCATATATTCAAAGGTTGAGAAATGCATAACATTTTGTACCATTTATGCTATAGATACTGATTGGTCATAATATTATTTTGGATGCAACAAATACAACATAAAAGTTTTAAAACAAAATCTGAGTCCATATCAGCTAATTCTCGAATTATTACTCCTGTTTTTTTAGTGTACTACTTGTGCTGAAAAAGTGACAAATGTTTCTTTGGTGTATTCCCTTTTATTTATTATTTTTCCTAATCACCAAAGTTTTTCATCATACACTAACAAATAGTATTTAATTGCATTGTTTCTTTACACTTAATTTAGGTTTGAACTTCATCTTATAGTGATGGATTACACCGATAAAACCAAGTTCATGCTAGTCGACACTATTGCTAAGGGAATTGTACCACAATATGCATCTGACATACTTGGTGATTCGTTTAAATAGGTAAAAATGTTTTATTTTAATTTTATTAGAATTACATAAACTAGTTGTTAACAAATTTGTTCTCTTCTCAATAGATTGAAGATCTAACTTCACTACCATATGCCCTTACAAATTAAATTGGAAAGACTAATGAGTTTCTAGTTTTAATTACAAAGAAAAATGTAGTATATGAAAATGAATATTACAAGGTTGGTAGGGTATGAACTGAGAATGATGTCCTTAAGATTGATGAAACCACTGGTCCAAATACTCCAACATCTACTTTGGGAACCATAATTTCTGGTGATGAGGTAAATATAGAAGAATATTTCTGTTTTTATAGTTAATAACCTATAATATTGTTTATTATATTTATGAATTCTTTTTTGATGTTTTCTAGACTTACAATATCAGCGCTCTTAGTGATGAGTCTTTTGAAGTGATTACAATTCATTACTCGAAAGGTGAAGGTGAAGACGAGGCTAATGATCTTTCTTCAACAAAAAAATAAAATACAATTAAAAAGATTAAGTTGGATAAATTTAAAAATATGCATCAGAAGGATAAAACCATTTAAGAAACTTAGATGTTTTATGATTTCATTAAGTTTATATTATAGTTCGATAAACTCATCAACTGTTTTTAATAATATTATATTTTCGGTTATCAACATTAAATACACTCAAATATTTTCGATGTTAGATATATCCTCTTTATGAACTATCATTAAAATAAGAATAAAAGTAATCGTTTCGGCACATACATCATCTTTTAGTAGATATTTTCTTCTCTTATAACCATTTAGGTCAAGACAATAATCACAGTTATATTTTATAGATGTTGTGTCACTTAAATGACTTTGGATGTTTATTTATAAACAAAAATATAATTGACTTTAAATTGAAAGTTTGTCTTTTGGGTATCAATATTAACAAAAAAACTGTTTTTGATCTAAGCATTTTTGCATAAGAGAAGAAGAACAATTATAAACATTTTTTCAATGTTGCTTGCTATAGAGAGTGGTATATATGTTAGAATGAAACAGTGAAAGACCATAAAACACTGTTTACTACAATCTATCGCACACAAAATAACAAAATAATGTTTAACCTATAAAGATTTAAAATAAATTTGATCCTCTTAACATTTCAATTTACATATTCAATATTTACTGCAATCTATCTCACAATCAAAATTTTCAAAATTACATGATTAACTCTTCCGGTTTTCAAATAGACCAAGATAGTTTTCTAGATTTCAATATATATTTTCTTATTTTTTCGGGTCTAATATTATAGCTATAAACATTATATGCATTTTTAATTAGATCGTGGTACTTCAATATAATAACTCCAAGATAGATTTATTTATAAAACCCCTATATTTGAATATTGATTCGGAAATCTAACAACATTATTGATATAAACTAGATATACTAGATTCTCTCAACTAATTAATTCACATATCTTCTCCATATTCTTATTGTCATCGACACGTTCAAGTTGTTTGATAGTTTTATGGACCTTATCTTGTTTTTTTTTTTAAAGTCCATCCTCTAATTATATACAACAATTTAAATATTTTGGCATGAAACAAAAGAAAGATGATGGTGGCAAAGGCAAAGTCAACAAAAATGTTCAAAGCAAGAAGAGAAGAGTTACCACCAAATATTCGACTAATTTTTTTTTTGAATACAACTTCAATCCAATGCAATAACTCTGTTCTATTAAGTTAAGTCTACACAAGATTGTTTGAAGGTATTACAAACATACAAGGGGGAAGACGAGATATTTCGTCGTCCTATTTAGAATCGATTAGGTCCGATTTTACTCAATCTGTTTGCAAGTCTAATACAACTACAAGTAAAAGGAGAACTACTTCATCTTCCTCACGTATATTTTCTTTTATAAATTCTTAACTAACATATATATATATATATATATATATTGATTTTAGTTATTGCATAAAACTTATAATTAACATAAACTTTTTACTAGTGAAGGAAAAAAATTTCGTCGACACAAATCATGTTGAATCAAGCAACAAAACAATTGTGAGAACACCTGCTGATAGTTTTTTTGGTGATAACTATATTAACCGAAAGTTCCAGAGGAAAAGGTAAACAGACTGATGTTGCACCAGACTACGATATTGGTAATGACAATATGGAGTTCGATGAAGAAGGAGATGATTTGGCATTTTCACCATGAGGTATTAGTCATACTAGCACATTAGAATGTCTCTAAAAATTTGATACTTTATATTAATGATTGTTGCAACACTTTTACAAGATCTTTTGTGGAAGATAAAGAACATGTTTATGACTGTAGTAGTCAAGAAGATATATGTACATAGTCAGTATTTCGAGACTTACACATAAATCAAACAACAGAACCAGTTGTTTTATCTGGAAGTGCTTTTCAATTGTTGATAAACAATGCAATATTTCATTCAGATCTGTCTTATAGTTTTAAGTAGCATAACCAGCAATCACATAAGACAAAAAAACAAAGAATCGCTTTATTGATGTCATACATATATAAGAATTACTCAAATTGGTTGTTAATTTATTATTACTTTCCTGAGTATATAAATGAAGGTGATCCTACATGCAAGTGTATTCACTTTTCATCAGTTATGTGGTATGGGTAACGCATAAACAAAAAATGAGATCCAAGAAACCTACATTCACACTTTGTTGTATGCAAGGACAATTAGTTTTGCGTCTTCTAAAGGAGCCATCTGAGGTTTTGAAAAACTGCTTGATGGCAATGATCAATTAAGCATATACTCTCAAGAGAATGTTAGACCTTATAAATAGTCTTCTCTTTTACATCTCTTGGTGGAAATTTTGATCGAAACGTTAAAAAGGAACATGGACCAAGCATGTTTCAAATTCAAAGAGAAAACTACCATTTAATGGGTAGTTTGAAACCAAGAGAAAGCGACTATGCTAAATATGGACAGTTTTATATAGTAAACACTGAAAATGAAGTAGACAATAGATCTACATTACTTAGGTAGTGTTATATTCCTTAATATCTAACAAATGAATTATATCGTTATAAAAATTTCTTTCTAATGTTGTATTTATTCAAAATTTCAGAAAGGGTACAACCGGTGGGCAACATTCTAAGAAAAAAAAACCTGAGGAAGGAGATAATTGAGAAGATTATGGCCATGTTAAATTTCGTTAATCCTTATGTAAAGAATTTCAGGTCAAATAGAGAAAGATTTAACACAAATAGTGAAAAATCTTTTCATATGAGGATTGTTAGTGATCATGTGAAATATGGAAGGACTTATAACACGCCAACATCCAGTAAAGTTCTTGCATTGATTCCTGGAGAATTTAATTTGGAAATGGATAAGTGAGATATTTTTTTTTGTGAAATTTACTCTAAGTAGTATGAATCTTTAGACTAATTACTAACTTAGTATTCATAACCCTAAGTTTACTAACTTAGTGTTTAAGAGGTGGAAAATGACCTAAATACCCAATTCTAAGCACTTACCATTTTTAATACATTTACCTTAAAAAATCTTTAAAAAAAAAAAATATAACTTTATATTAAATAAAAACGATTTTTTAGAAAATGAAATAATGATTTCATAAAATATTTTTTTTTAAAACCGAGTTAAAAAAAAATAAGGTAATTAATGAGAATAAATAGACTTCCATATATGCTAGTAGAATATTTACATTTTTCCAAAAACTAATATATCCGTTTTTGAAAAAACCATATAAGTTGAACTTACTTAATTAATTTTTTCGAAAATTGTCATAATATCAATTGAAAATATTTTCAAAATTATTAAAAATATAATAGAAACAAATAGACTTATTTCGGTTTTTGCAGAAATTTATTATTAATTCATAACACTTACTGAAATAATTAATTTATAAATTTTTGGGATTTAAACATTGAATTTTTCAAAAATAAACAATGTAGTATTATTATACAGAAATAATATATGTTTCTCGAGAAAATATATATTAAAAATTAAATTTTGAAAACTATTAAACAACTTATTTTCTAACATTATTATATTTTCAAATTTTCAGAAATCATTTTTAGTATACGAATAAGTTCTTTTAATTTAAAATTGGTGTTAAACATTAATATATTTGCGTTCATATAATGATTGTTTTTTTCCCTACATACATTCATAAAATATAATATTTTCAATTTTAAAAATTCATTATTTTCAAGATAAATTATACACATCAAATAAATTTGTAATTTATAAATTTATTTTGTAAACATATTATGCTTAAAAACTAAAAAAAAATTTATATTAAAAATTATATTAAAATATTACAACCTAAAATGAATGTTTTTTCTCTATATAGATTCATACAATATAATATTTTAAATTTTAAAAGTCATTATTTGCAAGATAAATTATATTTTCAATTATAAATTAATTTGTAAAACTATTTAAGGAAATAGAATAACAAATCCGCAAGAAAAAAAAGATGAGTAAAAATGCCAAGTCATCAATTTTAAAAAAATCTGTACACACTAAAATTAAATCTGCAACACATGAACTAAATCTGTAACATTAGAATACTAGTTTTGTAATTTTTTTAAGCCTTTTGCCTGTGTTACAGAGTTTTTCAAAATCTGCAACACATACAAAAAATCTGTAACACTGATAATAAAATCTGCGTAAACAATCCGCAAAATCTTGAAAAAACTGCAAAAACCCAATAAAATCTTCAACACTAGCGAAAAAATCTTCGAACTCAGTTTTGCAAAAACGAACAAATCCGCAAGTATAAAAAAAAAACTGCAACACATGGCACAAATCTGTTACACTACGTACTACTTTAGTAATTAAAAAAGTACATTCCCTTTGTCGCGGATTTATTTTAAATCCGTAACAAAGAAACAAATCTGCGACGCGTGCATTTAACTCCGTAACATCATTTTCGTAATTAAACAAACAAATCCGCAACCACAAAAATCTGCAACACGTGACTGCGGATTTAATTTCGCAGGGAAGGTGGCATTTTCGTAAATATTTGATTTTTTCGCTGACATGGAAAAAAAAATTAATGGCATTTATGTAATTTTTTTTTTCCTTCCAAATGATGATAGGGGTACTTTAGGCAATAAAATCTTGAGAAATAAGGCCAAAAGATTAATCATACTTTAATAATAACTATACTTTTTCATATTAGATAAGTAATTTTCCCTTTTTTTTTTTGCAAAAGCATTGTGGTAAACTTCAAAGGATTAGTGAGATATATCCTTCGTATCTTGCACTACAATATCCACTAATATTTCCATATGGAGAAGATGGTTTCAGGCGTGAGATTAAAAAGGTTTTACAAAAGGCCCAAGTCTAAGAAGGATAGTATTGGTATCAGACAATGGTTTGCATATCGTCTTCTAGAAAGACATAAATAGTGTCATACTTTTCTCCATTCAAAAAACATTGTTTCAACAGTTTTTGGTTGATGGTTACACTATAATAGAATCTAACCGGTTGAGGTATCTTAGGCTTAAAGAGTCAAGCTTGCAATGTGATAGCTATAACTCTATCAAACAGAATGCTAATGATGGGAAAATGTATTTGAATGAATAAGGAATAAAGTTTATTTTGCTAGCATCTTTCACACGCGGTCCTTGATACATGAAAAATAATTACTTGGATGCAATGATGATATGTAGACATTTTTGGATTTCCGGACCTATTCATAACTTTTATATGCAATCCTAAATGACCCGAAATAACAAGATATGTGAAGGAATATAATTTTAAGTCCGAAAGATAGGCCAAACACTATATTCGGGATGTTCAAGATAAAACTTGACTCTTTAATGATGGATTTAATGGACAATGAACTTTTAGGAAAGATGTAAGTTATTCGTACTCTAATATATTCAATAGTTTTGACTTTCAGTTATTATCTTCTTGACTTTAATTTGTTTTTCATATTTTATTATTTGCAGCTATGTACATTATTGAATTTCATAAAAGGGGTCTACCACATGCTCACATTATGTTATTCATGCATTCTAAATGCAAATTTCTTTCAGTGGACGATATTGATATAATCATTTCTGCTGAGATCCTGATAAAGATGTTGAACCAGATCTTTATGAGGTTATTAAAGATATGATGATTCGTGAACCTTGTGGGATAGCTAATATGAATTCACTATGTATGGATATTGAGAAATATTCAAAACTATATCCTAAGTTTCAAGTGGAGAAAACTTCACTCAATAAAGAGGGTTTTCCAATTTATAGAAGATGTGAACAACCAGATTGTTTCGTTGAGAAGAATGAATTTAAATACGAAAATATATAATCCCATACAACAAGTATCTATCTCTTTGTTACCACACTCACATTAATGTTGAATGGTGCAATCAACCCGGTTCTATCAAGTATTTATTTAAGTATCATAACAAAGGCCAAGATCGTGTTTCTGTTGTTGTAGAGCCACCAACAGATGGTTCAACTAATCATGGTGAGTTTAACAAAGATCATATGAATAATAAGGAGGAAAACAAAATAAAGAAATACTTTGACTGCAAGTTAGCAAGTATTCAGATTAATAAAATTGATCTCGGTTTAGTAGCATAAAAAGTATGTGTTTAATATATAAGTTAACGATCTATTTCCCCACGAGAACTATCATATAGCACCAAATGTCCACCAAACTATGCTCTCTGTCTATATATGCATTATTTGAAAGTTAAAGATCTAATTCTGCCCAAATGTCCACCAAACTATGCTCTCTGTCTTTCAAACGGTTTGTGATTTAAACCCGAAAACAAACCATTAAATCCCAAAGTTAAACCGAATTTAAAAACCAATTTAACCCTAAAACTCAACCTGTATACCCATCTTCCCAAAATATCTAATTCCTCAAAAAGATCATATAATATACTAATTTTATTGAAGATTTTTTTTTACAAATTCGAAACAACGAAAACCAAATCGAGATCATGTGATTGTTTGATCAGAATCCATAGCTCTAATTCTTGAAGCTTCACACTCACATGTATTTCAGGTTATAATAGTGTGTGTATTAATGGGTTTTGTTTTCATTCTCAATGGCTTTTTCTCTCTTCGTGCTTCTTCCTCTATATGATTCACTCCTTCCTCCGCCTCGTCCATCAACTCGGTCAACTCGGTCTCTTTCCCCGATTCAACTATGTCCGAGATAGCCGTCAATTCCTTCTCCACACTCACATGTCTCCTTTTGTACAAATCCTCTCCGGTTAACTTAGCTTCTCCGTCGTCGACGACTCCAGTCATTTCCTCTTATCTCTACACTAACGAACATGCGGCTATTGATCATGATAGGATCAATGTGTTAAGATTGTGCATTATCACAAAATGCACAAGTCTTGCACATTGATGAAGTGCAAAGTTGGGGACATCTGATTATGATCAGAAAATGTTCTTTTAAATAATGTACAAAACATGGGACAAGAGGAGGCTTATGACCGTTGGGAGTTTGAAGGGAAGGCGCCAAAGATGCTGACCTAAGTGGTCCACACACGCTTTCTCCCTCCTGCAAATTGTTCAGACCTAGCTGTCCCCTTTGTTCTTTAGTGCATTTGTATTTTACCTAGTTTAGGTACGTTTTGAATTGTTATCTCCCATATAAACATTGTAACCGAGAGTAGATGAAGTTTAATGGGTTTTTGAGTCTTTTATTCTCCTCTCTCACTCTTGTGTCTCCATAAGCTCAAGAACCCTAATTCTCCTAATGTTCACACTCTAAACTTATCATGGTATCAGAGCATTGATCTCTATTCTCTTAATTTTCTCTTTGTTTCTCAAATCTCTCAGCTTTGAAACTCTTTAATCTCTCGGTTCCTAAATCTCTGTTCCAATAACTCTCAGTTCTCTTTACTCATACTCTTCCTCTTCTAAAGCCTGGATACTTGTTCTCTTCATCAACACCTATTCTCTGTCCTAAAATCTCTGGTTTTCCTCACGCTCTCTGCCCAAACCCTACTGTCATTCCGGTTGGTTTTCTTTCTCTCACGCTCTCTGCACAACAAAACCCTAGCTCGTGTTTCATCTACTCTCTCACACCATGGAAGACTCAGTTCACATCAGCTCAAGCTTGAGACCTAGTGTCATTCCTGTTGTGCTCAAAGGTATCAACTATAGGACATGGCAAAGGACCATCAAGACTGCCATTTGTGGAAGAGGTTTGTGGGATCACATCTTGGAGGACAAAACTCCAACTGAAGAAGATGTAACCAAGAAGAAGGATGAGGAAACCAAGAAGGAAGAGGCTAAATGGTTTCAGGAAGATCAGTTGGTCCTTGGCTTTCTCCAAAACTCTCTTGACCCATCCATCCTTGAAGCTTACTCTCATTGTGAGACAGCCAAGTCACTTTGGGATACTCTCAAGAGGATTTATGGGGATGTCTCCAATCTCAGCAGGGTTTATGAGGTTAAGAAAGCTATTAGTGAGCTGAAACAAGAAGACCATGACTTTACTAAGTATCTTGGGAAGTTCTCTTCAGCATGGTCTGAACTTGAGATGCTAAGGCCAAGTACTATGAACCCTAAGGTTCTTGTTGAGAGAAAGGAGCAAGACAAGATCTTTGGCCTTCTACTCAACTTGAATCCGGTTTACAATGATGCCATAATGAAGATCCTAAGGGAAACAACACTTCCTGATTTTGAAGAAGTGTGTTCAAGGATCCAAAAGGAGGAAGGAAACATTGGTTTGTTTGGAGGTAAGGGGGAGTTGTTGACTGCTAACAAAGACGGCTTAAAATCTGAGGAGAAGAAGGCTGCAGCTTGTGATCATTGCAAGAGGAAAGGCCACTCCAAGGATAAGTGTTGGATCCTTCATCCCCATCTTCAACCAGCCAAGTTAAAGGACTCAAAGGCAAATGCAAACATCCCCAAGGAAGCTGTGAATGAGCAGGTCTCTAATTCAGCTCAAAGAGGGGAGCTTGCACTCTACACCAACACTGAGTTTGTTAGGAAGAGTGACCTTGAGAACCTCATCAAAGCTTATACTTCTAAGCTCTCTGGTATCTCTTTATTTTCTCATAAATTGCTTGCTAAAACTGATCATAAGTTGGTAGTAGATTCTGGAGCTTCTCACCATATGATTAGTAATGCTAAGTTGTTGGAGAACATTAAACCTGCCCTAGGAAGAGTAACTATAGCTGATGGTCAAGGGATTCCTATAATAGGTACAGGAAAGTTAAGATTGTTTAACAAGGAAAGTGATGCATTCTATGTTCCTAAGTTCAAATCTAACTTGCTGTCGGTTAAAAGGATCACTAAAGACTTGAATTGCAATGTTATCTTTGGGCCTAATGAAGTTTGTTTTCAGGATATTAAGAATGGACAGGTTATTGGAAGAGGTGGTACACAAGATGAGCTTTACCTCCTTGAAGATACTTCCTCAACCAACCCGGTTTCCTCAGCTTTTAAATCCTGTTTTGCTTTCAATCAAAATGTTCTATGGCATGCTAGACTAGGACATCCTCATGCTCGTGCTTTGAACTTAATGCTGCCTAATGTTAGCTTTGATCATTCAACTTGTGAAGCTTGTATTCTTGGCAAACATTGTAGGACTATCTTTCCTAAATCAACTACTATCTATGAACATTGCTTTGATCTTGTGCACTCTGATGTTTGGACTTCACCTTGTCTGTCTAGAGATAGGAATAAGTACTTTGTGACCTTCATAGATGAAAAATCAAAGTATACTTGGGTTACATTGCTTCCATCTAAGGATAGGGTGTTTGATGCTTTTCTGAACTTTCAAAACTATGTTACTAATCAGTTTAATGCCAAGATCAAAGTGTTCAGGTCAGATAATGGAGGAGAGTACAAAAGCCAAAGATTCAAAGCTCACTTGAACAAGTATGGGATCCTACATCAAACAAGCTGCCCACATACTCCTCAACAAAATGGCGTGGCTGAAAGGAAGAACAGACATCTCATGGAGGTTGCTAGGTCTATGATGTTCCACACCAATGTTCCTAAGAGGTTTTGGGGAGATGCAGTGTTGGCAGCATGCTACCTTATCAACAGGATCCCAACTAGAGTCCTTCAAGACATTTCACCATATGAGGTATTGAACAAAGCCAAACCATTTATTGAACACTTACGTGTGTTTGGTTGTGTTTGTTTTGTGTATATCTCATGAGATCAAAGGAATAAGCTAGATGCTAAGAGCACAAGGTGTATGTTCCTTGGATACTCCACAACTCAGAAGGGCTACAAGTGTTTTGATCCAAGCAACAACAGAACCTATGTTTCAAGGGATGTTAAGTTCATTGAGGGGCAGAGTTACTATGAGAAGAAGGATTGGGAAGGTTTGAAAGATCTCTCAAGATCACCTTCTGATTTGGCTATAAGTTTGAAGTACTTGTTGGATCACTTGGGAAATGATACCCCACGGCCAGAGAAGCCTAAAACAACTACCCAAGAAGCTCAACATGAGGATACTGAACCAGCAACACACACACATGAACCGGCTGAAGCTCAAGAAGACACTTTACCTCAAGATCAGAACCAAGTGGACTTGGATATGAATGAGGATGAGATGGTCAATCAAGAGGCAGTGGGTAATGAGGAGGTGGTTGATCAACAGGTTCAGCAACTCAGGAGAAGCACAAGGGAAAAGAAAGATCCATCAGAATGGATGAAGACAAGAGTCTTCTACAACAACCAAGCAGTAGCTCATCCTAGTCAGTCTACTTGTTCTATTGACTTGCTACCATCTAGTCACAAGGCCTTTCTTGGAAAGATTGAGCTAAATCAGGTTCCTAGGACTTATGAAGAGGCTGAGGGTATCAAAGTTTGGATGGATGCAGTAAAGGATGAGAAAGAAGCTATGGAGAGGAACCACACTTGGATTGTGGAGAAGCTGCCAAAAAGGAAGAAGACTGTTAGCTCTAAATGGGTCTTCACAATCAAGTATAAAAGCAATGGAGACATAGAGAGGTACAAGGCAAGGCTAGTGGCAAGGGGATTCACTCAAACCTATGGAGAAGACTATACAGACACATTTGCACCAGTGGCTAAACTTCATACAGTGAGAGTCACATTGAGCTTAGCCACAAACCTCTCATGGAATCTATGGCAAATGGATGTGAAGAATGCTTTTATACAAGGTGAACTTGAAGAGGAAGTGTATATGACTCCACCACCAGGATTGAAGCACTTGTGTAAAGATGGTGAGGTATTGAGGCTGAGAAGGGCGATTTATGGCTTGAAGCAATCACCAAGGGCATGGTACCATAAGCTCAGTCACACTCTTATGGACCATGGTCAAGAAGTCTCAATCTGATCACACATTGTTCACGCTTCAAAGTGCTCAAGGAGTGGTGGTAGTTCTGATATATGTGGATGATTTGATTATCACAGGGAGTGATAATGATGGGATTCAATCCACAAAGGCTTTTCTCAAGAGTTCCTTTGATATCAAAGACCTTGGTGAGTTGAAGTACTTCTTGGGCATTGAAGTTTGCAGATTCAATGATGGATTGTTTCTGTCCCAAAGGAAGTATGTTAAGGACTTGTTGACAGAAACAAGTATGCTTGATTGCAAGATTGCAAAGACTCCTCTTGAAGATGGCTACCAAGTCAATAGAAAGGGGGAGAAATCAGATGAAGTCAAGTTCAAGGATGTCTCATTGTATAGGAGGCTGGTTGGGAAGCTTATCTACCTCACTCTCACAAGACCAGACTTGTGCTTTGCTGTGAATCAAGTTAGCCAACATATGCAATCACCCACAGTGTATCATTGGAGTTTGATTGAGAGAATACTCAGATATCTCAAAGGATCAACTGGACAAGGCATTTGGATGGGTAAGAATGATAGCACAGAGATTGTTGGCTATTGTGATGCAGATTGGGCTGGTGATAAGAGTGATAGGAGATCAACAACTGGCTATTGCACCTTCATTGGAGGCAACTTGGTAACTTGGAAGACAAAGAAGCAGAAGGTGGTATCTTGTTCTAGAGCTGAAGCTGAGTATAGGACAATGAGGAAGCTTGCAACCGAGTTAACATGGCTGAAGGCTTTGCTTAAGGACTTTGGCATAGAGCAATCAAGTCCAATCACCTTCCATTGTGACAACCAGGCTGCTATTCACATTGCAACCAACTCAGTGTTTCATGAGAGGACAAAACACATTGAGATTGATTGTCACAAGGTAAGGGAGAAGATTGAAGATGGAACCATTCTGCCTTGTTACACAAAGAGTGAAGATCAGCTTGCAGACATCTTCACAAAGGCTGCTAGTCTTAAGGTTTGCACTCATGTCTTTGGCAAACTAGGGCTGGTGGCTGTCCATGATTAGAACTCTCCTGATTCATGAGCAGCATACTCTTTTTCCCTTGATGTGGTTTTGTCCAAAGTGGTTTTCCACATCAAGGTTTTTAATGAGGTGTTGCCATGATCATTCCAAGTTCAGTCTTTAGGGTGATTCCAAAGTCTGAACTTGAGGGGGAGTATTGATCATGATAGGATCAATGTGTTAAGATTGTGCATTATCACAAAATGCACAAGTCTTGCACATTGATGAAGTGCAAAGTTGGGGACATCTGATTATGATCAGAAAATGTTCTTTTAAATAATGTACAAAACATGGGACAAGAGGAGGCTTATGACCGTTGGGAGTTTGAAGGGAAGGCGCCAAAGATGCTGACCTAAGTGGTCCACACACGCTTTCTCCCTCCTGCAAATTGTTCAGACCTAGCTGTCCCCTTTGTTCTTTAGTGCATTTGTATTTTACCTAGTTTAGGTACGTTTTGAATTGTTATCTCCCATATAAACATTGTAACCGAGAGTAGATGAAGTTTAATGGGTTTTTGAGTCTTTTATTCTCCTCTCTCACTCTTGTGTCTCCATAAGCTCAAGAACCCTAATTCTCCTAATGTTCACACTCTAAACTTATCAGCGGCTGCTTCAACTTCGTTTTGGGTCGACTCGGCGTTTGACACCGTCTTGACTCGCCACAATCCACTTGTATCTAAGCAAATATAAGTAGTCAATGAAAGGAACAAACTTCCGAATGACCGAAAGAAACTGAGATATGGAAGAAGGAGCTACCGTCTTCGTTTCTGAAATTGAGAGATTTCACGAGCTGTTGAGGAGAAAGACATGAAAAACGAAGAACCACCAGATTCCGCCGCTTTGCATAGTTCTTTGCCTCTGATCTGCCTCGACTCTTGTCCCTTCATACCATCAATTTCAACTTCCATGCCTTCTTGTAATACGATTCAATTAAAGCTTTTGTTTGTCCGGAATTCGGTTGTGATTAAAGGGTTTTCGATTTTGGGTCTGTTTAGAAGTAATCAGATCTAATTCAGTGTAATCGGGTCTTAATTTGGTTTAGTTTTGGTTTTAAATGGTTAGCAATTATTTATAATACAGTAAACCGAATATTACAGTAACAATTATGTGTATTGAAGTTTCGAACTATTATTTCGTGGACATGTAAATTTTAAAACTTTTTTTTTAGGGAGATTAAAGTTTTTAACTTTGATTTTGTGGAAATATAGACAGAGGGCATAGTTTAGTGGATATTTGATGCTATATGATAGTTCTTGTGGGGGAAATGGATCGTTCACCCTTAATATATAGCACTTATGTATATTAATTTATTATTCTGATAAACATGTAGGTATGTTTCTTCTTGTGAAACTACATAGAGAATTTTCAAGTATCCTATATATTATAGATCTACACTAGTTTAAAAACTTGATTTTCATGTTCCAGAAAAACACATGATTGTTTTCATGGGTAACGACAAAGTAGAAACAATTATGAGTAGTAAACTAATTGAGAATACAATGAGGATTGGATGGTTTGAGTTGAATAAGGTTAGTGCGGTTGCGAGTAAAATGACTTACAATCAAATCCCAACAAGATTTACATGGTGTGGAAAAGAGAAGTGTTTTAAAAACATGAAAAGAGGCTTAAGCACTAAAAGAATTAATCATGTTTCCATGAAAATGGAGGATGCTTATTGAGAGTGTTGCTAAATATCGTTAGAGGTCTAACATGTTTTGAGGATATATTGATAAACAACAATATTCTTTATCCTAGTTTTAAAGAGACATGGTATGCAAGAATATTATTAGAAGATGACAAATAATATATTGAGGATATAGTTAGAAGAAGCTTCTCGCGTACATTATTTTCTCTTTGTTTTGTAATCATTTTCATTTCTGGTAGTTTGTCTTAGCCAAAGAAAATTTGGAAACATACTTGGGAGTATCTATCGGAAGATATTGGACAAGATAGAAAGAAATACTTCAATAGACAAGGTATGATTAATTTAAAAAAATTCTATGTTATCTATGTTAGAAAATTGGAAATCTATCTGACACAATCGATATATGTACTGTAGATCTTTGTTTAAGTGATGAGAAAATCCTTAAAAACAACGGTTCTTCTCTATCTATGTACACTAATATGCCTCAGCAGCCAGATATGGTAAAGATAATTCAAATGTCGTGGTTCTTGATGAGCTCAGTTACAACCGAATTGAGGTGAAAGAAATTAATGACAAAGATTTTCATAATCTCACACTACAAGAAAACTGGGTCATAGCTACGAATTCAGTCGTAGCTATGGCCATATTTCCATAGCTATTTTAGCCATAACTACGGATAGCTACGACGCGTCCCCACACCTAAACGCTCGTAGCTATTGAACCTTTGTAGCTATGTGTCTGCGGAATAGCTATGAACATATCCGTAGCTAATACCTAGGAATATCGACGACACTCATTCATAGCTATATTAGCTACGACTGGCTACAACAATGGTTCATAGCTTTAGCTACAAATAGCTATGATTCATGTCATAACTATTACTAGCATTTTAAATAAAAAATAAAAAAACAAAAATAAATAATTTAACGAGATTGTAAATCACTCAATTGGGTGATTTTATGGTTCAAGCCAGAGTAATAACAAGTAAAAAGGTTGGAGAGATAGTGTTTGTTCCTAGATTACTGATAATTACTTTAATTTCATCTTATATTATGAAGTTTTTTAAAAGATGCTATATGATTAAATTGATATGACATATACCTAAATTATTTTTCGATAATCGATGCTGATAAATAATTGCTACACTGTAATAAAACAGAAACTGTAACGGTAAAAGGTTCTTCATATACATCATTACTTTGGAGAAGATGCACACGAAAAGATACAGATTAATGAATGAATAACAATAACATAAATATTTAATTATATATAAAACCCAAAGGTTGAATCGTTTCTATAAATAAACTTATGCGGTTACATATAACGATCTCTACAATATTCCCCTTAAACATATTCTTGCATATTACCCTATTTTCTTTAACAAAATCATGATTTATTACCTTCCCAATGATGTCTTACAAAAAATCTTTCTTGGTGTGCTCCAAGGTGATTAAGGTTTATGCTATTTTGTTAGGGCGAAGGCAACATGCAAAGTATTGAAAGACAGCGGAGAAAGTATAGATTTCTATAAGTCGGTCGATCGATCTCTACTAAAGAAACATCAACTTAAAAATCTGGTTTCCCACAAGGTTTATAACGAAGTTTGTCAAAAGAAGTCTGGAATACGGTAACCTTTATGCCTTCTCCTCTGACGTATGTGTTGTTTTATATATTGCAATCGGATGGTTCAAGGAGAGGATCTGATCATGAGACTGGCACATAGTCGATGGGAAACTAGTATATACGCGTATTCCATGCTCTTCCAGATTTTTTACGGAGATGGAGAAGTTTTGAACTGTGAATATATCATTGAACGCTAATTTTCCACTCGAATACGTGTTAAGATAACTAGGAGAAGAAGGCGTGTATAGCCAGATAGATCATGTGCTCGTTTCTATGACAAGCGAGCGAATGTAATATCAACAATCTCTATAAATATATGTGTGCTCCGATAAATACGTGGGTGGCTTGATTGGACTATGTTTTCAAAGCTACAAACATGTGCGACAGATGTTTTGGACAATCGAGTCACTATTCTACTTCATACTTATGAGAGAGAACTTCAGAATTTGGCCCTCTTATAGTTATGATTAACCTTAATATGTATTTGGTTTTATGTGGTTTGTCTAATAAACATTTGAATTGGTTTTTAAACCAATTCGTTATATTCAGTAGATTATGTTATATATAAAAAGGTTTGTAGGTTGATGTCGATGGATCAATAATTATTTTATAAAAACACATGATCGAAACAAAATTGGTTAGTTTTGTGTTTATCATTCTATATTAGTCATTTAATTAAAGTAACAATAAACTTAACAGTTATATAAAAATAAATGGAAAAATACAAAATATGTAATGTTAATAAAAAAATATCTTTATGCTATATAATTAGAACAATAATTAATTTTGTAGATCCTAAACTAGTTAAATCTTGGTTAGTTAAAATAATAAATAATTAAAATAATTAGTACTATAAAACCAACAAAATAATTTCGAATAAAAAACCGAAAAACAAAAAAGAAGAGACAAAAAAATCATCAAAAGTCAGCGTGGATCAAATCTAGTATTGAATTAAAAAAAAAAGTTTAGTTGTACCTAATCTATGCTAAACATGTTGTTATTAAGCCAATTCACTCTATTCTAATTTAGATTGAAAAGATTTGGAAAGAAGTTACATATAATAAATTAACCCAATAAATTACCAAAAAATAATATTTGATCTATTTTTATTCTAGGTAAATTCTATATGTTTTTTCCTGACCGATATTCATTTCATTAACTTTCCCAAGAGGTTCCATAAGTTGTACAAGGTAGAAGACAGCCAAATAGGAGGATGAACAGAATCTGAAAAATACAAAAGTTCGAAGGATATTTTTTTTTTTTGATAGAATGAGCAAGAACAAGAACAATAAAGTTTAACTAATGTAAATAAAAAATATTAAATGATGTTCCAAAATTTTGATTTTGTTTAAGTAGCTCCAAAATTAACATAAGTGGAATTGCTCGTTTTGATCTTAGAAATTAAATTAGACTCTTTTTGAAAAAAATACAAAATTAGACCTTTGGGGTAGGAAATTAGCTTTAGCACCCTGCGACCAAACAATAAAATAAAAATTTGAATTACCGTATTAACCCTTAAGAAGTCTACCCAAGAAGTCTTCATGGTAGACTTCCTTGAGAAGTATGATTTTTTTATACAATCTTAAATTTAAATTATAAAATTTAATAAAAATATATTTATCAAAACCATTTTTTGAATAATAAAAAACAGTCAACTGTCACCTATTAAAAATAAAATCTGATACAAATAAGTCTTTTTAACAAACATGTATAAATAGTAAATTGTAAGTCGTGATGAAGAAGTCTACAGTGGAAGTATTCTATAGAAGTCTACGGCATAAGTCTACTTTTTCAAATCAGACCTAGAACGAAAATTAGCGGGAACTCAAAATGCATTTGGCGGTAATTTTTCTTTTGAAAAAAAAGTCTACCATTTAAGTTTACTTGAGAAGTCTTCTTCTAAAGCCTACCATTAACGATTTTTTACATTGAAATTTTACCTCATATATAAAGCAACGAGGGTAAGTGTTATTTTGTGGCCTGGTAAAAAATAAAATCTCTCTCTCTCTCTCTCTCTCTCTCTCTCTCTCTCTAAATTCTCTCTTCTCGCTGTGAGCCTTGTTTTCACCTCTATTTTTGTGATATTATTTCTTCTTCAATTTGTTTGTGTAATAATACATTTTTCTTTTTGTTTGACTTCTAATGAGTCTTGTTTCATAATAGATAGATATGGTGAGATACTCTTACAGTCAACCGTCAAGTAGCTTCATGAGGAGCTTATCGAGTTCAAGGTAGCCCTAAGTGAACTCTAGTACTCGAAATAGACTAGGGATTCCTGAAAATTTTTTTTGTGGGTTGTTGACCGTAATGAAAGTTTTCATTACCGATGAAAACCTGGTCGGTTATTTTTTGGATGCAAGAACTACAAGGTAATAAGACTCTTGTGTTGTTGTTTGTTTTACGATTGTGGATTGTGTCTATTCAATATAATAATTTATTTAATATCTATGTATAGGATGGTAACCATCACTTATTTAAATGGAGGAATGACAAGAGCTTCGATGTGCCTTAAAAAACCAAAGAGACTGCATTTGTGTTCTTGAAGGTAGTGGTTATCATGCATTTTAAACTCGGATTGAGGCTCAGATCATTCATCTGAAGGAGACTATTCGGCAACAATGTTGTGGAGTCGTGGAGTTGAAAACCGCGGTTTTATTCGGTGTAGTCCTTTTAACCGTGGTATTCTTAGTTTTTGCCCATTTAAAATTGTAGATTAGTGGTCGGATTTAATTTTGGTAGGGATTTGTATCACGTTCAAGAACCATGATGATTGATTTTAGTGAGTTGCTTGTTTGTTTGGTTTTCGTAGACTTATAAAGAAGACTTGTACTGTAGACTTCCTATCGAAGTCTACAAACCAAAATAAAAATGTTTTTTAACGAACCAATAAATGAATAGGATTTTGATCGTACCAAATTGAGTAAACCGCTAATTTAAACTGTTGGAGATCTCTAATGTAGACTTCAATATGAAGCCTCGCTTCGAAAATTAAATTTTTTTTGATCAAACAAATATATGAATAGGATTTTAATCGAACCAAATTGAGTTAACCGGTAACGTTAATTGTTGGAGTTCTATTTAGTAGACTTCGTGGGGAAGTCTACTTTTCAAAATTTGGGTGGGAACCAGAAAATTGACAAGACCTATTTGGACGGGAATTGCAATTATACTATACCGATGTGATCCAAAATATTTTTATTAATATAAAATTTAAGTAAACCATGCCGTAAATTTAATATAACAGATCTAAACCGTCGCTAAACCGATGATAACCGAGACTTATCCGATATTTTAACCTACCTATATAAACTTCTTTCAAAGCTTTATTGATAACCCTAATGTGCTTATAGCCTATTCCATCTCTCTAATCCGTCACCGTCGGCGTCACATCCAGCCTCTCTAATCAGCGCCGTCTCGCCGTATCTCCGTGTTGGCGTGAATGTCTTTGGCACTCCGTCTCGACGTCGATCTCAACTTAGCGCAGTTTCGCCGTCATCATCATCGTTTGCTGACTCTATCGTATCTGATGCCTCCATTGCCATTGATAACCTCTCTTGACGACTTTATCTATTCTTCTTCTTCAAAATATTGAAATGAATAGAAAATAACCTTTCTCTGAATTATGTTTTTCCATCTTTGTCGGCCCTCGGTAAACTCCATCGCTATCACTTAATTTCTTCGCACGCCGCCTCTGCGATTTTCTTGCCTCGCCGCCTCTGTTGGATGTAAGTGGGGAAATCGGATTCTAGGGCGCCACAAAGTGTAAAACCCCTAATTTAAAACCCTTCGTTTTCTATTTTAATTTGTTTTTTATATTTTAATATTCATAAATTAATTTTACCTTTAATTTTAATTTGAAGACTTATGTGGTAGACTTCTATAGTAGACTTTTGTAGTAGACTTATACCGTTGACTTATACTGTAGACTTCTCTGGCAGACTTATCGATAATGATTCTATAACGTGTCTTTTTGTTGGTACATGTATGTAAATCCTGCATTTAATTACTTTCTTTAATTTGGATTAGGCTGTAATTATCACTGGCAAGACTAGACATTAGAGAGATAAGAGAGAGATTAGGTGTAATGACAGTTGCAATTGTTGGATACGAAAGGGCGCACCCCTTCAGTTTCACTCGTTTGCTTGGGTAAGCGGTTAATTAATTTAAAGCTTGTATTAAGTTCTATATAAATGGCATCACCCCTTCGTTTCTTTTCTCATTCTAAGCCCTAAATTTTAAAATCTTCAGATCTTTTTTGAATAGTCATGACGAATTTCCACTTGGCTTCCCTTCCTCCCTCGATGCTTCATAAAATTCTGTCATTGGTGTGTACAGAAAGTGTCAGTGATCACGGTGCGGCAAGATTACCTTTTCGTGGATTCAATGAAGTAGGGAGGGAACATCATTTCTATAGGAGTGAAAATCTCCTCTACATGAACGACTGGTTATGGGAATGGAGTGCCGTGAGGACTTTCAGGCTTAGATGCTACCGTATGGGGAATCAAGAGGCAATCTAGCTTCGAGGTATGTGTTAGTTCTTTTTGTTTCGTATGCTTGAGGAAGGGAGGTGGAAAATACTTTTAGCTAGTAAGAGAGGATGTGAGTTGGCCATGTACGTTGATACCATGATGGAGTTAGCATTCATCGTTGATGACAGAGGAAGGGTTTGTTGGAATTGTGTCCAGTAATCTCGGTACTGTCTCTAGAAAGTAAGAGTATGTCAATGATCAGACATAAGTCATATAATACTGGGGGTCATGATGGCTTGCTAGAGTCCGCTCATGATCTATAAGTCTTGGACTTATTGCCTTTATTATATGATCCCATATGGGTCACACGCCTAAGCTAACAGGAAAATGTGTAGGAACGGCTTAGCAGAAGTACGGTAAAAGTGCCAGACATTTGTCGTACTTAGAGAGAGATTAATGGGTCTGATTAAATCCAAGGGATTTAATCAGATTGGTATTTGGGCCCAAAAGCCCAAAAGGGAAAGAGAAGGGTTTTATAAACTAAAAGCCAAATCTCTTTCTCCTCTAACCCTAGCCCCCAGCCGCGACTCTCTCTCTCTCTCTCTGCGCCTCCCTCCTCGTGGTCTAGCAGCCTCTTTCCTGACGGTGTGCGTGTGTGAGTCTTTGGAGGATCCATCTCTTGGTGGTTCTGCTGATCTCTGACCTGTTCTCTCTTTCCGCTGCATAAAACAGGTATAAGGTGAGATCTATATTGTTTCTATTCAAGAGAACCTAGATCTGCATGTTTAGGATGAATCAATCTGATGAACTGAATCAGGATTAACACCAAAACATCCTTCAGTGGTATCAGAGCCATTGGTTCTGGTTTTTCTTGTTTAGATTCAAGTTTAGGATTGTTTAAAAGGTGTTTTTGAATCAATCTACTGATAAGAACAAAACACTTAAGAAACAAGAATTGAAACCTAAACAAACTAATGAAAAATCGCAAACCAAACTATATGATTTGGTATGCGTCAGTTTGATGATGCACGGACCGATCGCTTTGCGGATCGAGTCGCGTGATCATCCGATCGCGGCAAGCTGGACCGGACGACCGAGCGGATCGGATCAACGCGATCACGATCGCTTCATGCATCGTCCCGGAGAGTCCAGCCTGCTGTCCCGATCGACCGTGAGGCGCAGGCAACGCATGGATCGAGTCATGCGTTCGATCGCGAGAGATGGGCCGATCGATCGGATCGATCGCATCTCGTCCCGATCGTCGCCTCCCGTCCCGATCACTCGTCCGGCCATCGTCTCGTCCTGTCCCGATCTCGGCTTGCGGCTGCTCGGTTGTTGCTCGATCGAGCGAAGCCACGATCGGTTCATAAGATAATGGGCCGGTTCGATTTCGGTTAGGTGGTTCGGTTTAAAAACTTGATCAAAATCAACGTCACGGTTTAATAAACAGAATTAATAATTTTATTAAGTTCTGGTTAAACCGGGATAAGAAATCCAAAGTCGAAAAATTGGATTTTGTGCCTAAACCAGGATTTTCTAATTTGATTTGGTTGGACCAAATAAATTGAGAAAATCCGGTTTAGTAAATAACCGGTTGACAATTGTGGTCATCGTAGTAATTAATTTTGGTTAGACCAATTTTAATGAACCAGACCGGTTATGTCATTTAATTGGACAATTGGGTCATGTCTTGGACATGGACCAATTCTTGGGCCTCGGGCCAAGAAGTTAAAACAATTGGGCCAATTATTTGAGTCTTTCTTCAGATTTAATTTAAAATTTATTTTTATAAAATTATAAAATCAATTTTAAATTAAAGTTTCCGAAATTTTGAAATTAGAAAGTTTCTTAAAATAGAAGTTTCTAGATTTGCATGTTTTGGATTTTAAGAAATTTCTAAAGTTAGAAAGTTTCCCGTTTTAGAAAGTTTCCAATTTTAGAAAGTTTCCAAAAATAGTAGGTTTCCCTAAATGGAAAGTTTCCCGAAATAGTAATCTTCTATTTTGGGAATGAAATTTTAAAATAAACCTACAAACCTCAAACAATATCAAGCGTTGGATGTCTTGTCCAGTCTATGTCAGCTGTCGAAGCCCATTCAATTGTATTCATGGCCTTACAGTGTGAGGGTGTCTACTTTTGCGTGGATAAGACGGTTTGTGATTCATAAATGTCATTGGGAGTCCCAGACATTAATGATTACATGACTGTATAGTCTGGTTTTCTTGACTAGGCCATCGGGAGTCCCGGGCCTTGAGACATCAGAGTGGATTGGGCCTCGGGCCCAGATTCACAACCAAGAGTTATATCACGGATATAATTAGCCGACATAGGGCTTACCGATATAAGCTAAGATTGGGTGATGGCCAGTGGCCCACTTTGATCTTAGTTATATGTGGATCTTGGAATCATTATATTCTATTGAGGGTAACTTATGTTATTGAATATAATGCGAGATTAATCATATTAAATATAATACGAGATTAATCATATTGAACATATTAACTAAAATTCTTTTATCTTAAATTTCAGTTATGACTAGCACAAACAATCAAAACACTTTCTCGATCCGGTCTGTCCTTGAGATGGACAAGCTGAACGGATCAAATTTCTTGACTTGGTCGCGGAACCTGAGGCTTGTCCTCAGACAGGAGAGAAAGGACTATGTCCTTGAGAGAGCTCTCCCCGTGAGGATCGGGTCCAATGCTTCTCATGCAGAATATGATGCTTGGAATAAGCATTATAATGATGCGGTAGATGTGCGTGGTCTGATATTGGCTACGATGGACTCAGACTTGCGGAAGCAATATGAGAACATGGAGTCGCCAATAGAGATGATCAGCAGCCTGAAATTGAAATTTCAGGAGCAGATAAGAGTGGAGAGATACCAGTTGGTTAAGTCTCTCACTAGCTGCAAGCTACCAAATGATCATCCAGTGAGTCCTCATGTCAGTAAAATGATGGGTTACATTGATAACCTGAGGAAACTGGATTATCCAGTTAGCCAAGAATTGGCAACTGAGATCATTCTACAGTCACTGCCGTCAAGCTATGATAAGTTCAGAAGGAACTATATCAAGAAAGGCTTAACGAAGACGCTGACTGAACTGCATGATATGCTCAAGACAGTTGAGCCAAACGTGAAGAGTACCCTGAATAATCTCATGAATGAGAAGGGTAGGTTTAATAAACCTAATGCTGACAAGGGTGAAGGCAAAGTTGTCCAGATTTTGAATCATGGCAAGCATGTGTCTTCTGAGCCCGAGTCAGATACCTCTTACGTTGGTAAGTGCTGCTACTGTAAGGAGACAGGGCATTGGAAGAGAGATTGCATTAAATTCATGGAAGATGATGAGGAGTTGAAGCTGATGTATGCGACTACTTCCTCAGGTATTCATGTTATTACTTCAAGTTCTACCTTAAAGGTATTGGATACTGGTTGTGGCACTGATATTTGTTATAATATGCAGAGCCTGGGCAACAGTAGAACTTTGAAGGAAGGGCAAGTGAAACTACATGTCTGGAAGGAGCTTGGGATGCTGCCTCAGCCGTAGGGTTTTCACTTATAGATCCCTTTGAGGCTTGGTTTTGTATTAAGTAATTGCTACAATGTACCTGCTTTAAGCAGAGTTGTCTTTCATTTTCTTGTAAGAATTTGAATGTTTTTCATTTTGATAAAAGACAAGTTTTTGTTCTTTTGATCTTAATGAAATATTAATTGTAGCACCCTATTCATGGAATGGGTTTTATATCTTAAACCAAAGAGTGCCTAAATGTAACATAAATACCGAATTGGTTTAAATCTGATGAATTAAACCTGATTTTTCTTGGCATAAAAGTCTTGGTCACATAGAGTAAGTCGGATTCAGAAATCCCATAGTTATGGACAGTTAGGCTCATTTGATAAGATATCTTATGAGACTTGAATTCTGCTTACTGGACCAAAAGACAAAGGGCCCATCTTAGCCGAGCTAGAGAAAGGCCCAAAGGATTATTGGAGATTGAACATACTCATGTATGTGGTCCGATGAGCAGTAATGCCAAAAAAAAAAAAAAAAAAAAAAAATTCCTGTACTTCATTGTCTCTACTGATCACTTCAGTGAGTAAGACTGTGTTCATTTGATGAGACACAAGTCGGAATTCTTTGACATGGTCGAAAGAGTTCCAGAATGAAGTATAGGATCTGAATGACAGAAGTATTAAGACTCTTGATTAGATCACGAGTGAGAATACTTAAGTCATTGATGGTGTGATCATCTGAATGAGTGTGAAATCGTTTCACATCTCATTTCTCCTGAAAACCTGAAGGTGTTTCTGTGAGAAAGAATCAGATCTTATCAGAAATGATTAAAGATGAGTCACACAAATCTTCCATGATATTCTTTAAGAATAACGCTCTAAATATATCTAAGTTTACGCTGAAATAGTTCCACCAATATCAGTTGAAAGACACCACGTAAATGTGGATTGGAATCGATCCAAATTCGTCTTTACTGAGTATTTGTAGTTGTGCTACTTCGCTGGTTGTCCTAGGGAAACCAAGGCTTGTTACTTTTACGTCCATTCTGTTTTCTAAGAAGGGAAGTTATTTTCCAAGAAGAACAGTGGGAGTAAAAGTATAACTCGAAGAAATTCGAGAAATACAGGAGGCTGCTCAACCTGTTGAGGGAGAGCAACGGATGGATTTACAGATTTCTGTAGAATCTACACCTGTAGAGCCTGAAGTTCGCAGATATGAATGAATCAGTTACTAATCCGAGAGTGATTTCTCGTCATTAGTTGAACCTAATGATCATTGAAAGTTCGCATGATCTGATGATCATTGAAAGCGACGAATCTGCGAAATTCAAAGAAGCGATAGTGAGCCCGGACTCTCCGAAAAATTACATTTTATGTAAGTTAGCTTCATCGATCCATTCATGGATGGAAGCAAACATATCGGAGTTGGAATCTTCGTTCTGTTGAAGTAGTCAAGGCTTTGACTTGAACAGGAACGAATTGGAACTGTGCGTTTACTAATAGATTAGTGGGAGCGATATTGCATTTCTCATATTGTATGTCGATGACATACTGATTCTCGGATATAACGTCCCAATGCTGCAGTCGGTAAAGGACTGGCTTGGGAGTTGGTTTTATGATTGACATGGGTAAAACCACGTAGTTCTTGGATAGAGATCCGAAAGAGCTGGTAGGACAAAGTCAGGATTCTTATCCCGACAAAGTCCTACACGTTTTTCAGCATCCCAAGAAGGGTTTTATGCCAATGTCACATGGCATTACGTTAAGCGAGACACAGTTTCCTACGATAACTGCTGAGCTTAAATGCATGGATAACTGCTGAGCTTAAATGCGTCGGCAATTGGATCTATCATGTATGCCATGAAACGTACTTGTTTGATGTTGCTTTAATGTTAAGCAAGACAAGTAAAGACCAGTCAAATCCAGCAAAGAATCACTGGATTGCCGTAAAGAATGTCCTAAAGTATTTGAGGAATACTAAGGATAAGTTCTTGATTTACGGAGAAAGTGAGGTGTTACAAGTCAGTAGAGTCTGAAAGGCAAGTTTCCAACAGACAAAGATGATTTCCGGTCACAGTCCGGTTATATCTTGTGTCTGTCTGGCGGTGCAAGGCACTGTTGCTGACTCCATGACTTAAGCTGAACATTTCGCAGTTTGGATAGCGGCGAAAGAGGTTGTTTGGAAAGAAGAGTTCATCACTGAACTCGATGTGATTCCCAACATAGATGAGACTAGCTGCACATCAGAGGTCCAAACACCTTGAGAGTAGGTATAACCTATTCCGTGAGATAAATGACAGAGATGTTAAGTAGATCAGCAAGTTTCAATGAATGAGAACGTTGCTAATCTATTAACGAAGCCACTCCTTAGGCCTAAGCACGAGTCGCGGACTGTTGCTGTAGGATAAGTGAAATTAAGATGCAGTCTTAATTTCAGTGGGAGTTATTAAAGGGCTTTATTTAGTTATTAGATATGTTCTTGTAAAACATTTAAGATGTTTAATGAAATTATTATTTCAAGATTATTTTAACTGTGATGAAATAATCGTTCCAAAGTGATATAAACCATTTTATAGGTCATCGAAGTAAGTGACTTGATCTTGAGTCATCAAAGTCATTTAGCTTGATCATGAGACCCTATATTTGATAGATGGCTTATATCATTCAGTCCCTAGTCGAAGGTTGTTGAAATTGGAACACCAACAACCGTGTGAGACTAGATTGGTATGTGACTTATGAAAAAGTCTCAGTGTGTCATAGATGCGCGGCATCAAAGTCAGTACATAGGTGTATGTAGGGTACATACGACCGGACAAGACCCGATTATAAGAACTCTTCAGGATATTTATATCTGTGTCATAAGAGATTCTTACTACGACTATAGAGTATAGTCCTTAGACCTGAGTTCGCATGCATGTGACTGCACATGAACTGATGCGCTTTGATCATTGTCTAACGCTGTCGTTATGCGATGGTTATAAGGACCTTGTTTGGGTGTATTACGAAATGAGTAGTTTACAGTGATGGAACAAGACGGGATTTGTCCCTCCAATATAAATGGAGTGAATATCTCTAGGCCAATCGGAGATTTGAATACTGGAAAATGCATGGCCATGCTCAAACGGACTGTCCCGAGTCGTTTGGATTGTCAGTATCGAATCAGAGTCCGATGAACAAGATTAGGCTTTATAAGGATGACACTAATCTTGCCTTATGACTAATCGAGATATTGAGACAAAAGGATTATGAATACAGAGATTCCAGTACAAGTGGGAGATTGTTGGAATTGTGTCCAGTAATCTCGGTACTGTCTCTAGAAAGTAAGAGTATGTCAATGATCAGACATAAGTCATATAATACTGGGGGTCATGATGGCTTGCTAGAGTCCGCTCATGATCTATAAGTCTTGGACTTATTGCCTTTATTATATGATCCCATATGGGTCACACGCCTAAGCTAACAGGAAAATGTGTAGGAACGGCTTAGCAGAAGTACGGTAAAAGTGCCAGGCATTTGTCGTACTTAGAGAGAGATTAATGGGTCTGATTAAATCCAAGGGATTTAATCAGATTGGTATTTGGGCCCAAAAGCCCAAAAGGGAAAGAGAAGGGTTTTATAAACTAAAAGCCAAATCTCTTTCTCCTCTAACCCTAGCCCCCAGCCGCGACTCTCTCTCTCTCTCTGCGCCTCCCTCCTCGTGGTCTAGCAGCCTCTTTCCTGACGGTGTGCGTGTGTGAGTCTTTGGAGGATCCATCTCTTGGTGGTTCTGCTGATCTCTGACCTGTTCTCTCTTTCCGCTGCATAAAACAGGTATAAGGTGAGATCTATATTGTTTCTATTCAAGAGAACCTAGATCTGCATGTTTAGGATGAATCAATCTGATGAACTGAATCAGGATTAACACCAAAACATCCTTCAGGGTTCATAACTACCCAAGTTTTACTTGTGATTATGTTTATCGCATGTCAAACCTGATCTCAAGTTGGGAGCTTAGTGGCCATTGGGACTACGAGAAACATGCTAAGTTTCTCAAAATCTTGAAAAAAATAGATGGAAACTTAGTCTTTGATTGCCCGTGCTTTAAGGAAGAACCACACTGGGTAGAGAGACCTGATGGAGTTACAACTATGTGGAGGTGCGATACTTGTTTCTGGCAGTATCAGGTCTGGAACTTCTGTTCGGACATACACTTGTGTGCTCGTGCGTGGCCAATTGAGGATTAGTTTTGTTTCTTTCTCGAATATTTCATATCTCATGTATTAAAAACTCCTAGTTAATTGCTCTATTTTATGTTTTTTTGCACTTTGTTTTTTGACCAACTGATGTTATGAATAATATAAGTATTTAATTATGATATTCTATTCCAAGTTTTATGTTTGAATTGCTATTAAATCGTGTAAAGATGTTTTTGGACCTACTGCTATATATATTTTTCTAATTGATGTTTGAGAGAAGTGTATAAATTGACCATATGTGATGTCTAAATAAGCTAAAACCTGACATACAGAACTTAGAGTTTATTAAAAAAACAAACTTATTCAAATTAGAGAAATCAAACATACATATAGCAGACTTCTTGTACAAGTCTACCTGGGTTGATTTCCAACAGAAATCTGCCCAATTTATAGCACTCAAAAATGCATGGTCCGAGTTGAAATGTAGAGCCGTACAACATGTATCTTACTAAACTGGATCAAGTACCAGACTTTTCAGTTTTTGATGACATATGTAGGAGGGGTATCAGCATGCATTTGTTGAAGTGTCATTTCTGGTAAGGAATATGAGACCTCAATTACATGGGTTTCCTTGCTCAAATCAAAGTCACCATGTACCATTTCAAGAAGCTCACAATGTATACAACCATCTCTCAAGAAGAGCATTCAACATGCTTTAAGATTGGCAACATCAAAGTGCCATGCTAGGTTTTTCAGCACCCATTTTCCATAAACAACCACCAGCTGAGCCATTCCTATAAAATAAAACAAGATCAACCACATTAGATTTCAATTTGGAAATATATTTAAAATAAAAAAACAATTAACTAAACTAAAACATATAAACTTATGAAACTTATACATAAATACCATTAGAACCTAACTTAAAATATAGGAGAATACATTTTTTAAAAACTCTTCATAATTCAATAATACAGTTTATTTATTTAAGATTTAAATAAAACAGTAGACTTCTGCTAGAAATCTACCCCAAAATGAGCTAGTTTCTCAAATTTTCTACAAAAAAGATTCAGACATATGTATATCGAATAAATATGCCAAACTCATTAAGAATCAAGTATATTAGCTAAAATTGACATACAAAAAATTACTACCAAATTCATTTTATATTGTATACAAAAGCCTTTTTTAGAAGATAATGATGTGAAAATGATGTCAGCATGATGTGTCGGGAATAGACTTCTCCGTGAAGTCTACATGGTCGATTTCCAACATAAATCTTCCAAACAAACGTTAAAATTATAAAATAATTTTAAGCTAAACCATAACTTATAATCTTGTGAAACTTATATATAAATACCAATAATACCTAAACAAAATTTAAAAAATTCAAAATCAAACAAATTCATCAGAAAATATGCACTAAACTGCATTTGCCAAAAAGTAAATAAAATAGTAGACTTCTCCATGAAATCTACCATAAATAAGTTAGTTTCACAATTTCAATAGAATTAAGATTTAAAAATATTTACATGGAATAAAGATTTCAAACTCTTTCACAAGCAAGTATATTACGTAAGAAAAACATACAAAAAACAAAATCAAATGTCATATAAATTTTGTTGCCTTCAAAAGTTTTTTCAACATCGATCATACGATTATCCGAATATGAAATGATCACCTTAGGATCATCCATATAGAAAAGCGCTAAACCACCGCTTCTACCTCATGGCTCTACCATAAAAACATGGTCATAACCAAATGAGACTTGCAAATTTTGCTGAACGTGTCCAATATTTTTTTTTGTTTCAGACAAAAATAAAAAATTTGGTAGAAAACATCGATGAAGTTCTTCCAAATGTTATTTTGTGAGATCTACACCACCTTGACAATTCCAAGCGATTATGTTCATTTTGTAGTTTTTAGAATTAAAAAACTCCCCACAAATAAGTGAAAGTATCGATCTGGTGACACAAAATCTGTTGAAAAACATGGCTTTGCGATCACACCCAACTTTGGGGAAAAAGAAAAATAGTCTTAAAAAGCTAATGGGAACCGACAAGAATCTTTGATGGAAACACACTTTACTAATCCGTGAAAATCTCTTAGAGTGGCTCCATGTGGGCCGATATTTTCACCAAGCCCATTGCTCAACCCAAGTCCTATGAACGGTTCTTCTCCAAAGGAAAAAAATATCTGCCCGAGGACACCAGCAACAGAATATCTTAGGCAGTGGCGCGAAAACACTGGTCGGATACACAAGACGGAGCAGAGTGGGATGTAACAAAGGAAACAAGTCCGTACATATTAATATTCATAGAAAACTCTAGATCTCATCCAGGAAAAGGTGTTTGAGCAAAAGGACCCGTAAAAAGCGTTGTCATATGTGTAACTTGAAACAAAAGCTAGGACATTAAAACCTATTGTTTACAACGCTTTTTACGGGTTCTTTTGCTCAAACACCTTTTCCTGGATTAGACCTAGAGTTTATGGTAAGTTTCCCGCATTCGACCATTCCTTCCAAAAGTGAACATCTATGTCATAGCCACACAGGCACATGAGCATAGAACTTCACCATCCGAGACCCATCCCCACGGTAACATCTCAGCGGGTTCCGTCTAACCACGGATATCCCAATTATTCTGTCGGATAGAACTTGGCCCTAGGCTGCAATCCCTTCTCTTCGAGTCTTCTCACCTAGACGGTCCTTTGCTAGAGTGAGGAAGAAAAAGGAATGATCGAACCGTCATCTTCCACCCTACACATCATTATCTTCTAACACGAGGTACCATCTCAAGCATGAATTTACTTACCAAAATTCAGTGCAAGATAAGGAAAACCTCAAACAAAACAACATAAACGTAACAATATATAAGCATGCAACACATCATGAAAATACTATTAAGCTTCAACATAAATCAAATATTTAAACATATATCACGAAATCTAACATGCCATTCCTAGCAAGCAATCACACATCACCATAACTCACAATGCTTTTGGCTGACGCTTTTCTAGACTCGGGTTTTCTCGCTTATCAGGTACTTCCTCTCGTCCTACTTTCTTTCCCTTTTTTCACCTTCTTACTCTTTCTTTTTATATTGTTTACTATGATCTAAGAGTTTTGGATGAGTGAAAATGAGAGCAGGGTCGTGGTATTTATAGGGTTTGGGTTACTTTGATCGAGGGTAAGCTCGGCCAATGGGAAGAAGGCATGTTTCCTTGCTGATAATTACGGGGCCTGAAACCAATCAGAACGTGGCACACATTTCACAGCCTGACAATAGTGATCTGGTCCAATGGGGGCGGAACACTTCTCCTCCAGCTTTGAAAATTTCCGACCAATAAGACGATAACACGAAGCCGATCAGATTTTGGTCCAATGGGAGTGTGGGATTTATCTTCCATATTTGGTAAGCTAAGCCAATCAAATGAGGGCACTCAGGTCCATGTCAGGTCGGGAGGTTTCTGGTCCAATAGGATCCGGCCATTTCTCCACCAGCTTGGTTTTTGTATGAGAAAAATCGGTAAACAAAAATCATCCATTTTTGTTTTGGATAAGGATGGATGCTTGTGGCCAATAGGAGTGAGGCACATGTTCATAAAATGATCTTATCCTCTTCCCAATATTCTTAGATTGACATGGCTGATCTGTTGGAGCATTGATCCATATATCGATCCATACTGATTCCCGTTGTTTAGCCGTACGTGCCGTTTTAAGGCCGTTGTGGCATATCTTCATTTCTTCTCAGGACAACTAGATTTTCTTGTGACCAAATATCATTGTATAGTCCATATTGAGTCTTGAATTAGTTGAGGGTCCTTCCAAGTCGTTTCAGGATTTTTAGCTTCCTCGGCCGTTTGTATCGTTGGTCTTCTCGGAAGTGCTTGTGAGCTGTCTTATGAATCACTCGTCCGTTTCTGATTTTTATCTCGACCCAAATTCTCATTGTTTCTTCCAGGGAGGTTTTGAAATAATTCATCCTGCGTTCCACGTCGTTGACTTTTTGGTCGTACTTAGCTCCCGACAGGGTCATTACAAGCAGCCTCTAACCCTACGGGGTTTAACACATTCTCGCAGGACAAGGAGAAAGGAGTTCTAAAGAGGAATGTGAATAAAGGGATGGGTGAAACAGGTCATCCCACATGAGGGATCGTCCAAATTTTAATGAGCATATTGTGTTGGAATTGCCAAGGTTTGGGACGGTCTCAAAACTTGGTGATTCCGCGACTGAAGGAAATGCGTCAAAACATTTTTGAGAAGTCTTGTTCCTAATGGAGACGATGTATAGTAGGAGTGTGTTGGTCAACCCACAAGAATGGTTAGGTTATGACAGGGTCTATACTATTGATCCAGTGGGTAGAAGTGGAGGCTTGTGTTTTGTTTTGGAAAATCAAAGTAGATATGACTATAGAATTATGCGGATAAGAATCTGATCGACTTCTCGGTATATTTGGGAGGGTCCTTGGGGTTTGTTTCTTGTGTATATGGACATCTTGAAGTAAATCACCGTCACACGGTGTGGGAAAGATGGTCACGAAGGAAGGGAGCGTGGGTTATTCTTGAATATTTCAATGAAATCCTCCATGTATATGAAAAAATTGGAGGATCGAGACGTAAAAAGCATCTTTCCTAGACTTTGCGGATATGTTGAATATGTGTGGGATGTCTGAGAGTTCGATCAAATGAAATTCTTTTACATGGGGTAGGATGAGAGGAACTATGTGGATACAATGCAATGTTTTGGTAAAAATAAATGGCACGAGGCGTTTCTGTCATCAAATCAGTTGTTCTTAGAGAAAAGAGGCTCTGACCATAACCGGTACTGGTAAGTCTTTTAGCTTCTCAGGAAACCTATAAGGGCAGTTCAGATTTGATAAAATATTCCTGCTAAGACCTCACGTCAAAGAGGCTGTTAAAATCGCTTGGAATGTGACTGAGATTGGAAGAGGAGGTAAAATCACGGAAATGATCAGGAGATGTAAAAAGGCTATAAGAAGATGGATTAAAAATCCTGAGAATTCAAGTGGAATTGGAGAAAGTGAAGTCTTCTATTAACTCCTCGATGGAGTATTTGAGGCAAGGGAAAAAAGTCCTAGAAGGTGCATATAAAGAAGAAGAATCCTTTTGGAGTCAAAAAGCAGTGGATGATTGGTTGAAAGATGGATATGGGCACATTAAGTTCATTTTTTCCTCGGTGAAAGCCAATATAAAGAGAAAAGAGTTGGAGTCTTTAAGAGATGCTAACAAGGTGGAACAAAGAGAAGAAGCATCAAAAAGAGAAGAAGCAATTAACTATTTTCTGAGAGTTTTTTAAGTCATCCAAACCAGAAGACTTCAATCAGATCTTTTATGACTTTGCGCCAAGGGTATCACTGTGTACTAATCGTGATTTGGTGAAAGATGTTACTGATGGAGAAATCAAAGAGGCGATTTTCTCGATCAAACCCAGTAGTGCCCCGGGATACGACGGTATGAAAGGTCTATTTATCAAAAGTATTGGGATGTTGTTGGAAAGCAAGTATGTGTTGAAGTCAAGGATTTCTTTCAAAATGGCTCTTTTCTGAAGGAGTGTAATTACACGCATCTGTGCCTCTTACCCAAAATTCCTAATGCATCGGTGATGAGTGAACTTCGTCCAATAAGCCTTTGTTCTCTACTTTACAAAATCACAGGCAAGGTTTTGGTAAAGAGGCTGCAGCCATTACTCCCTCATATTATCTCACCGACTCAATCAGCTTTCGTGGAAGAACGATTAATTTCAGATAACATCGATAGTCTGAGAACTCATGCGACTATATCTGGGGAGTTCTTTTAGCTATAAAATCAAATATGTAAAAAGCGTATGATAGGATTGAGTGGAAGTTTTTGGAAGCTTTATTGATATCTTTGGGCTTTGATCAGCGATGGATTGGATGGATCATGTGTTGCGTCTCTACGGTATCGTACTCGGTGATTAATAACCATCCGTTCAGGATGATCACACCCGAAAGGGGTTTAAGGCAAGGTGATCCCCTTTCACCTTTTCTCTTTGTTTTTTGCACAGAAGCCTTGATACACTTGCTTAATAGAGATGAGAAGGATGGGAGGATCGAGGGTATCATATTTAGTGAGGAAGGACCATCAATGCATCACTTATTGTTTGTTGATGACTCTCTCTTTTTGTGTAAAGCGGATGTAGAGCTGGTTTATGTTTTGAAGGAGATTTTGGACATCTATGAATCATTTGTAGGTCAAAAGGTGAATGTCATAAATTCATCTCTAATTTTTGGCTCTAGGATTCAGATGGAAAAGCAATTAAGCCTAAAAGAAGTCATCGGGATAGAAGCAAAAGGGGGAGCTGGAACATATTTGGGTCTGCATGTATGTTTTAATGGATCCAAATGTGAAATGCTAGCTTTTATCCATGAAAGAATGAAGACGAGAGTTTTGAGTTGGTTTACAAGGCTGCTTTCTCAAGGGGGTAAAGAAATTCTGTTAAAGGCGGTAGCAATGGTGATGCCTATTTATGCAATGACTGTATTTAAACTTCCCAAAGCAACTTGTCAATCCTTGACATCAGCTGTGTCGGATATTTGGTGGGATTACTTTGAGCACAGACAAAACATTGGATTAGTTGGGGAAACTTGTGTTTGCCAAAAGATCTAGGAGGTTTGTGGTTCAGAGACATAGAGATCTTCTACCAAGCTCTTTTAGCCAAAAAATTCTTGGAGAGTCTTGCAGGAACCGGGTTGTCTATTTGCTGTCGTTCTGAAGAGAAGATACTTTCCAGACTCGGATTTCGTAGATTCTCAATTAGGCTATCGTCCTTCCTATCCGTAGAAAGTTTATTGCATGGAAGAGAACTTCTTGAGTAAAGGATGTCATGTCGTGTTGGAAATGAAGAAAGCTTAAGAGTGTGGATTGATCCATGGGTCAATGATGGCGAAATGAGAGCTCCTTGGCGGAAAACAGACTCTTTGATGTGAACCTAATGGTTAAAGACATTATTGACTCCGACATGAGAGACTAAAACAAAGAGGTGCTGAGAGATTTGTTTGTCCATGGTGATATAGAGCTGATTGCTAAGTCAAAGCCTTTCATTTCCAGTGATGACTATTGGTTGTGGAAGCATAATAATAATGTATGATATAGCGTGAAGTCGGGATACTGTTGGGCTTGTCAACAAAATATGAAGGAATCAAAGCATCAGCGAGACCGAGTGTGAATGAATTGAAGCAAGCGGTTTGGAAGGTGAAGACCATGCCAAAAATTCAGAGTTTTATGTGGAAGGCTTTAAGTGGAGCTGTTCCAGTTGCAAGTAAAATAGTTGGGCGGGGTATGAGAGTGGACGTTAGATGCCAAGTATGTGGGATCGATGGAGAGACAATTAACCATGCCTTGTTTGTGTGTCCATTGGCGAGACAGATATAGCCACTATCAAACTTTCTTGTCCTAGAAGGTGGTTTTAATGAATTCTCAATCTATGAGAACTTTCATTACCTCTTACTTTCCCAAAAGAGATTCTCTATTCCGATTGAGACACGCATAAGCTTCCGTTGGATCTTGTGGGTGAATTTGAAAAAATAGAAATAAGTTGCTTTTTGATGGAAAGATCTTTGATCCTCTTCACAATATTCAAAAGATTAAAGAGGATTCAGAAAGATGATTTACAGCTCAAGATGTGGGCATAGATCATCAACAGAGCTGTGCAGTAGTTGATAGTGAAAGAGTGGTAAAATGGGAGCCTCCTCCACCTCTTCGGCTCAATTGTAACGTCGCTCATTCCTGGAATCAAAGTAAGGCGTTGTTAGGAGTAGCATCGGTGCTTAGAGATGAGAGGGGCATAGTTGTTCTGCATAGTAAAGGGCGTTTACACATGCGGGATCTTTGATGGAAGCCAAATTCATAAGTCTAGTTTCGGCGATTGAAAATATGGTAAGTCTTAAACTAGACAAAATCATTATTGCTTCTCAAGATGCATATTTGTTGGGTGCTATTTTACGGCCGAAAGCTTGGCGAAACTTCAGTTGGTTTGCATCAGAAATCATTCATACTTTAAAGAATCTGAGAGATTGGAGACTTAAGTGGAGACAAAGGAATCTAACAGAGGACCTGCGATCATTGTTCAAAGCGTCGACATGTGTGGTTTAGAGCAATCTTATATTGTCTCTAATCCTCTCTTTTGGTTGTTTGATTTGTTTGAGAGTGAAAAGAATGTTTCCTCAGATTGATTATATTATTGCATTGGTTTTGGAATGTTGCGTCTTGTTTAGTCCAATCTCTGTTGAGATGTGGCAGGCAGTTTGGTTTTTTAGAAAGGGGTATATCATTTTTGTAATCATGCGATCCGTGTTTGATAAATAGTGATAATAAGGAAGATATTGAGGTTATGTTGTAATCTGTGTGGTTAGATCATTTTTGAATATAATCCATCAGATGTTAAAACAAAAGAAAACTATGAAAATTTGTTGTTACCGGTTTAATTCTCTTTAAATTCAAATTTGTTGTAAAAAAAACTATGAAAATTGGTTATAAGTTGAGTTTCATGAACCTTTATTTAATTTTGTCTCATTTGACTTTTTGCTAAACCGGTTTAATTTTTTTTTTTTTAAGAGCTTCGTGGATTTTCGAATTGATGCACAGAAAATTAAATCTAGTGGGTAGAAGAACCAGAAACGAGATCTGACTAACTACATCGATCCACGAGATACAATCGAAGAAGAAGATGATGCAGTGTGAGTTTGCGACAACGCTCTTACTTTCGACACTCTTATTTTCTTTGGTGCCGGAGCTAATTCCGGTCTGTGAGGCCGTGTGGCTCAACCTACTGTGTCGATCGTCACAACACGATCGAAATCGCACTGCAGCGATCGTTGCGTTTTTGAGCAATGATCGATCATACACGAAAAATCGCCTAGCAACGGTCGATGCACCTAGTGCAACGATCGATGCCTGAGCGACAGAGGTAAAACTCGACAGAACTTAACCATTCCTTAAACAAATTTTTATTTCTTTTTGCCAATCCTTCGCTTGACACTACTGGGGACAGTGTGTCTTAAGTGTGGGGGAGGTTCTACTAACTTCTTTCTTTTTGTTTTCTTAGAGTCAGTTAAATTTTTCAAAATTTGTTTTATTGAGTCAAAACTTTTAAGTAGGAAACAATGATTTTTTGAGAAGATTAGCAGCACTTGCAGGAACTTAAGTAACCATTGGGATGAAACTGCAGATTATCTCTGACTATTAGAAAACCCAGACACGGATCAACCTACTGAGGACACCCACATCCCTTCAGGTATCAGAGGATCCTTTACTGACTTCACCTTAATACTGACTTAGATTTCTCACCTAAGGGCTTGGTATACTTTGTGTCGGATTCCCTTGTTAGTTCTGACACAGCCTGTAAACCTGTCCTATTTAGTTCCCTTCTCCCCTTCCATAAAAAAAAAGATAATAAACTGAGGATGAGTTAGTAACTCCGAAGTGGTCATGGGAATGGTAGCTAAAACTCTCATATCCTGTGCATCCATGGAATGTGTCCAAAGTACACCCCTTAACGGGAAGAGCACTGATAAAAAAAATAAAATGATACCCAATGGGGAAAAATCAGAATGCTAAGGAAGGGAAAAGAGAAGAAAGGGACTAGAGAAAGATAGTATGGTGGTCTAGAGCTGATAAGGTAAGAGTCCATGTGCCTTTGATCGATACTCCTTAGGTGAGACCGCACTTAAATACTTGCAGAAGTCAGTATGGTGAATTTGAATGCGTGAATGTGATTGTGGAGTTTACTTAGGACAGTTGCTAAGTGTGGGGCAAGTATATGTTGGTCTTGATGTCTGCAGGTTGATTCTTTCATGTGGTTTACTAAGGGGAATATGAGTGTTGCTGCTTCTAGGATGAAAAGAGTTTCTGAAGAGTTTTTCTTCACTACATTCTAGTTCTCTGTTTTGCTTGAGGGCAAGCAAAGGCTAAGTGTGGGGGAGTTGATATATCATGGTTTTTACCGGTTTTATGCCATGATATAATTGTGTTTTAGTGTTCTTTTGTGTTCTTTTAGAGTCTTTTACAGGTATAATCAGGTTTGGAGCGGAATTGGAGATATTGGAGCATTTTTGGAATTTTTGGAGTGATTGGCCGAGAGATTGAGCTCACTGTCTGATTTGAGATCATGCATCGATCGACACACCTTTGGTGTCGATAGACACACTAGCGAGATGGGCCGAATACGGCGGTTTAATAAAGATTCAAGATTTTGCACTTTGACCCAGAAGTTTCCAGTATTTACAAAGAAGCCCCAGCCGAGATTATGCCTATATAATTAGGATTTTGGTGTTTATTTTAGATACGCTTTGATACTTAGAGCTAAGAGATTTTTAGAGCTTTTGGGGCTGATCTATTCATGTACTTCATCTATTTTGGAGAAGATTTCGAACCCCTTTATCTATTTAATTTCTTATATGCAATCTATTATTTCTATGATTTCTGTTTCATTAATCATGTCTGAGTAGATTCATAGTTAGGTTTAGGGTTTCTCATTAAGGATTTCATGACTTGCTAGACTTGTTTAATTCAGTTAAGGATTCACATGAATAGAATGTTCTTCAATCTAAATTGAGTTTAATGCTAGTTCTAACCTGATCAATTAGAATCTAGATCTTAGGTTGCTAAATACGACATGAGAGTGTGGTTTAGAATCTGAACTATTTAGGTTGAGCAATTAAATTATTCGCAAAGAGATTTGGCTTAGTTTAATTGTGAACATATCGAACTTGAAATTAATGCTGGTTTAATCTGTTAGTAATTGCAAAGAGATTTGGATTACTGCACTTAGACTTAGAGGATTTTCGCAAAGAGATTTGGTTAATTCTAATTCCGTGATTTGAGTTCTAGAACTGTGTTTAATTAGATCCTGGCTGATTAACTTGTCTGCTTGTCTGATTTCCTGAGAATTCCCTAGACTTAGCGCCTCTAATTACCTGCTTTCACAACAATCTTGCTACTGATTTATTTTCTTGCCTTGCTTTTAATTTACTTCACATCTGCTTTCTTCTTAGTATTAATCTCTACGGTTCTTTATCTATCGAGACCAGAGTCTCTGTGGATTCGATACCCTATATACTACAATCACTTAACTGTGCACTTGCAGTAGAATAGGATTAAAACTTGGACCCTATCAGAGGACACCGGCAACAGAATATCTTAGGCAGTGGCGCGAAAACACTGGTCGGATATACAAGACGGAGCAGAGTGGGATGTAACAAAGGAAACAAGTCCGTACATATTAATATTCATAGAAAACTCTAGATCTCATCCAGGAAAAGGTGTTTGAGCAAAAGAACCCATAAAAAGCGTTGTCATATGTGTAACTTGAAACAAAAGCTAGGACATTAAAACCTATTGTTTCAAGTTACACACATGACAACGCTTTTTACAGGTTCTTTTGCTCAAACACCTTTTCCTGGATTAGACCTAGAGTTTATGGTAAGTCTTAAACTAGACAAAATCATTATTACTTGTCAAGGTGCATATTTGTTGGGTGCTATTTTACGGCCGAAAGCTTGGCCAAACTTCAGTTGGTTTGCATCAGAAATCATTCATGCTTTAAAGAATATGAGAGATTGGCGACTTAAAGTGGAGATAAAGGAATCTAACAGAGGAGCTGCGATCATTGTTCAAAGCGTCGACATGTGTGGTTTAGAGCAATCTTATGTTGTCTCTAATCCTCTCTTTTGGTTGTTTGATTTGTTTGAGAGTGAAAAGAATGTTTCCTCAGATTGATTATATTATTGCATTGGTTTTGGAATGTTGCGTCTTGTTTAGTCCAATCTCTGTTGAGATGTGGCAGGTAGTTTGGTTTTTTAGAAAGGGGTATATCATTTTTGTAATCATGAGATCCGTGTTTGATAGATAGTGATAATAAGGAAGATGTTGAGGTTATGTTGTAATCTGTGTGGTTAGATCCTTTTTGAATATAATCCATCAGATGTTAAAACAAAAGAAAACTATGAAAATTTGTTGTTACCGGTTTAATTCTCTTTAAATTCAAATTTGTTGTAAAAAAAACTATGAAAATTGGTTATAAGTTGAGTTTCATGAACCTTTATTTAATTTTGTCTCATTTGACTTTTTGCTAAACCGGTTTAATTTCTTTTCTTTTTTTTTAAGAGCTTCGTGGATTTTCGAATTGATGCACAGAAAATTAAATATAGTGGGTAGAAGAACCAGAAACGAGATCTGACTAACTACATCGATCCACGAGATACAATCGAAGAAGAAGATGATGCAGTGGGAGTTTGCGACAACGCTCTTACTTTCGACACTCTTATTTTCTTTGGTGCCGGAGCTAATTCCGGTATGTGAGGCCGTGTGGCTCAACCTACCTAGGACCGGAACAAAGTGCGTCTCGGAGGAAATCCAAAGCAAGGTCGTCGTTTTGGCCGATTACCTTGTCATCTCCGACGAACATTCCATCTTCCCTACTGTCTCCGTTAAGGTAAATTGTTTCTAAATTCGAATTCTCACCGTTCGTTGCTTGACTCTGGACTCTGTGCTTCGATCTGTTATTAAGTTAATGTCCATGCTAATGTGAATCGACATTACTTTCTAAAAATTTTGCATGAATTGGTAAGGCATTAATTTGAATTGATTGCTCGGATTCAAGTTTCCTTATTGTGAGAAATTAATGCTCATGATGTGAATGTAGGCGTTAATGTCTTTCTTTGTTGTTAGAGTATTTACTAATTTAACTAAAGTTTTAAAGTCTCTCTATTAGCTTAAGCTCTGAACTCTGGGAAATTTCATCTTAATGGAGTGAAAAGAAACCATCTCAAGTAGCTGATTCATGGAAGAAAGAGAATCTTGATGTGTGATAAGAAAAACATACTGGCACAAGGGTTGTTGAAAAGAGATCTTTTTGAGAATATAATATCTAGTCAGTTCTGGATCTTACGCATTTTTCTATCAATGCCTTTATGTCTGTGAGCATTTTACGTCAACATATATCTCATTTTGTACGTCAACAAAGTGTGAATATGTTTAGAACTGATGATTAGTTACGACCTTGAGTTATCTATTTGCTTGCAAAGATGACTGATGTATCCTTTTACCTCATCAAAATCTCAATTAGTTAGTTAGTGGCAGTTGATTGTCCTTCACACAGTAGATACATACATACATGTTGTTTTATATGAATATAGGTTTATGAGGTATCTCAACTCATCTTTGAAGAGGAAAGTGACCAAAAATTCTATCTTGTGTTCTAGGTTACATCACCATATGGCAACGTTTTGCACCACAGCGAAAACGCAACGCATGGTCAGTTTGCGTTTACAGCCCAAGAATCAGGAACCTACTTGGCTTGTTTTGAGGCCGTAGGAAATAGTCATGATAACAAAGAAATTAGCATCAACCTTGACTGGAAAACTGGAATCGCAGCTAAGGATTGGGACTCCATTGCTAGAAAAGAGAAGATTGAGGTCAGCTCTCCATTTTCCAATAAAATTTTACAATAAAATTACGTAAGAATCTTCAACACACATCTAAGAATAGTTAGTCTCTATATGAAACGTGATTATGGCTTAAATGGTAGGGTGTGGAGCTGGAGCTTAAGAAACTTGAAGGTGCAGTTGAAGCCATACATGAAAATTTACAATTCCTCAGAAACAGGTAAACTGCTACATTATTTGAAAACCTTGAGAAGGAATCAGAACAAATTTTGTTCTCTTTCTTTGCAGAGAAGCAGAGATGAGGATTGTGAGTGAAAAAACAAACTCGCGAGTCGCATGGTACAGTATAATGTCGCTAGGCATCTGCATTGTGGTCTCTGGTTTGCAGATTTTGTACTTGAAGCATTATTTTGAAAGGAAGAAGCTTATTTAGATCAGAGTGATGGATGATCCATGGATACTAGAAACCAACACTTTCCTTTGCTTTCTTCTTTTTAACACGCTGTTTTGAACCTGTTAGTGTACAATTTTGTTCACTCATTCAACTTGTAATTTCTCTTCGATTACATGATGCTGCTATATAACAAGCCTCTAATAATCAGAGTCTGAACAAAATTTTACATAGAGAAACAAAATGTCTTGCTTTGGAATAACTTTTTGTCTTCTATCGGGTAGGAGCCCTTCTATTCACAATCTCGTTCCATATGAAAATATATTCCCAAATGGTACAAGATATGGATTTCCATTTACAAAGAAGTCCCATTTGAGACAAAATGGTACTCCCTCGGTTTCATAATATAAGGGGTTTTGGATAAAAGCACAAAGATTAAAAAATTTACTTTTCTACAACAAAATATGATTTAAATAAATAAATTATAAACTATTCAGCAAATGACAAAGAAAACTGCAAAATATAATTGATCACACAATTTTCAATAAAGTTAAAGTTGTCTATAAATATAGAAACCCCTTACATTTTGGAATAAACAAAAACCTCTAAAACCCCTTATAAATTGGACAGGAGGAGAACACGAATTTCGGAAGTCCCATTTGAGACAAAATATATATTAGCTACTTAATATCTTTATATTAATTGGGAAGTGTTTTTGGTCTTATATTCACTTTCAAATTGATTGATTACTAATTTGTCATTAATAAAATTAGGCTATTTACTATGTTAACCTTAATTTATATAAAAAAAAAATTATTATGCTTTTTAATTTTCTTATAGAGATATACATAACATTTGATATAAAAAAATAAGGCTGATAAATACAAAATATTTATGAAGATTATTTAAATTTTATTTTAGAAATATACATAATTTTGAATAAAAAAAATAAAGATGATAAATATGAAACTATTTATGAAGATTTTTAATTTTATTTTAGAAATATACATAATTTTAACAAAAAATAAAAAATAAGATAAGAATATGAAAACGTTTATGAATATTTTTAAATATTAATAAATATTTTTTTTGGATTTTATATCATAAATTTGTATTATTTATAGAAATTTGAATATATATATATATATATATATAAATAATAAAATATTTTAAATAAGATATTTATGTATTGATTTTTATACATAAAATATATAATTACAATTTATTTTATCACTAATAATTTCAGTTATAATAAATTATAAAGTATCTTATTAAATATAATAATGTATGTATGTTTTAATATAAATGTTTCATATAAATTTTTATAATATTATTATTATTGTTAAATTAATTTGATTTTTTCGATTTTAGAAAATTATGTTTAATAATATTTGTGCTCGCACCATGTGCGAACCAATCATACTAATTATATATAATTATCAAAATCTATGAATTGTGGGATATCCAATCAAGTTTCATACTCTAAGGAAAGAGCTGATCGTGCATGGTATGATGATGATATGGACCAACGGAAGTTACTATGATCTAAGAGTTGTGGATGAGTGAAAATGAGAGCAGAGGGTCGTGGTATTTATAAGGTTTGGGTTACTTTGATCGAGGGTAAGCTCGGCCAATGGGAAAAAGACATGTTTCCTTGCTGATAATGATGGTGCCTGCAACCAATCAGAACGTGGCACACATTTCACAGCTTGAAAATAGTGATCTGGTCCAATGGGGGCGGAACACTTCTCCTCCAGCTTTGGGAATTTCCGACCAATCGAACGATAACACGAAACCGATCAGATTTTGGTCCAATGGGAGTGTGGCGTTTCTCCTCCATCTTTGGTAAGCTAAGCCAATCAAATGAGGTAACTCAGGTCCATGTCAGGTCGGCAGGGTTCTGGTCCAATAGGATCATGCCATTTCTCCACCTGCTTGGTTTTTGTATGAGAAAAATCGGTAAACAAAAATCATCCATTTTTGTTTTGGATAAGGATGGATGCTTGTGGCCAATGGGAGTGAGGCACACGTTCATAAAATGATCTTATCCTCTTTCCAAGATGCTTAGATTGACGTGGCTGATCTTTTGTAGCATTGATCCGCATATTGATCCATACCGATTCCTGTTGTTTAGCCGTACGGGCCGTTTTAAGGTCGTTGTGGTATATCTTCGTTTCTTCTCAGACCAACTGGATTTTCTTGTGACTAAATATCATTGTATAGTCCATATTGAGTCTTGAATTAGTTGAGGGTCGTTTCGGGATTTTTAGCTTCATCGACCGTTTGTATCGTTGGTCTTCTCGGAAGTGCTTGTGAGCTGTCTTCTGAATCACTCGTCCGTTTCTGATTTTGATCTCGACCCAAACTCTCATTGTTTCTTCCAGTGAGGTTTTGAAATAATTCTTCCTGCGTTTCCTCGTCGTTGACTCTTCGGTCGTACTTAGCTCCCGACAAGGTCATTACATTCTTCCCCCTTAAAAGAATTCGTCCTCGAATTCTAATAGATATGTCTAAAGGGTTCCTATCTATTCTGGTTTCAGTGGACTAACCAAATTCCTATAGGTAAGGTTTCTAAGGTTTCAAACTATTTCCAGCCTTAACTCATACTCATCAAAATCCCAAAAACATTGAAATACTCAATCACGAAATCATTCATTTAGAGATACAGAACCCTTACTTACCTTTTCTGAGACCTTAAACAGGCCGTCAAGGTTTGGGTTTATCTACCTATGGAATAGACACATCCCAGAGTTTCCTGTTGCTTTGTTTGCAGGACGAACTGGCGCGGCTGTCCCCTTATACAACTCATATTGGTGCCATCAGCATCATCCAGCAAGGGTTAATCCTAACTTGTCTACCTAATGCAAGGAATGTACCGGAGCTCAAAGGAAGGGAGTGTGGGTTATTCTTGGATATTTCAATGAAATCCTCCATGTAGATGAAAAAATTGGAAGACCGAGACGTAAAAAGCATCTTTCCTAGACTTTGCGGATATGTTGAGTATGTGTGGGATGTCTGAGCTTTCGAGCAAATGAAAATTATTTTACATGGGGTGGGATGAGAGGAACTGTGTTGAGGTCAAAAACCTTCTCGACGAAAACAATAACCGAAAGATAAGATTGAATATTCGAATACGAACGAATGTTCATCGAACGTCTAATGTTTCGTGTAAATGGAAAAATCGTACGAAACATCGACGGTTTATCGGAAGAATGATGTCGGAAAACAGACGAAACCACGATCGGACAAACACACTTTCCAACAAGAATTACGGATCGACTAAACATCCGAACAGGGCAAAGTACGAGCTGAACCAGCTCGGAAATCCGAGTTAAACCATCTCGGAAATACGAGACGAACCATCTTGGATTTCCGAGATGAACTTGCTCGAATTTCCGAGATAAACCATCTCGGAAATACGAGACGAAACCATCTCAAATTTCCAAGATGAACTTGCTCGGAATTCCGAGACAAACCATCTCGGAAATACGAGACGAACCATCTCGGAAATACGAGACGAACCATCTCGGATTTCAGAGATAAACCATCTCGGAAATACGAGACGAACCATCTCGGATTTCTGAGATAAACCATCTCGGAAATACGAAACGAACCATCTCGGATTTCCAAGATGAACCACCTCGGAAATACGAGACGAACCATCTCGGATTTCCAAGATAAACCATCTCGGAAATACGAGACGAACCATCTCGGATTTTCGAGATGAACCATCTCTCGGATTTCCGAGATGAACCATCCCAGATTTCTGAGATGAACCATCTCGGATCTCTGAGATGAACCCACTCGGATTTCTGAGATAAACCATCTCGGATTTCCGAGATGAACCCACTCGAAATTCCGAGATGAACCATCTCGGATTTCCGAGATGAACCATCTCGGATTTCCGAGATGAACCATCTCGGATCTCCGAGATGAACCCACTCAGATTTCCGAGATGAACCATCTCGGATTCTCGGATTTCCGAGATGAACCCACTCGGATTTCCGAGATAAACCATCTCGGATTTCCGAGATAAACCCACTCGAAATTCCGAGATGAACCGGGTTGGGTCTTCCGAGTTGGGTCTTCCGAGCTGGATTATCCGAATGGATGACTAAACATTCGCCGATGCGCATAACTTGTTGAAATATTTTCCTTCGGAAAGCCCGAACTCTCTCGGACCAATGATGTGGGCTAATGGACCGAAATCAAGGAAAATGGGAACTCATGCCTAAGAATACGGCAAACTTTAATGGACACGGAACATCCCAAATCTCGGCCCATCCGGAAGACGAGTTAGGCCTCAGAATGATGAAAGAAGACAAAGAGGAAGATATATCGATGAGCCGGAAAGGAAATCGAAAGGAGAAATGTAAAATCTTAACGGAAAAAGAAAAGAGATAACTGTTGGGATAGTGTCCTGAAATCACACTTGTACTCACTCCTGATGATAGTTGTGTGTCGAGATCAGACATTCGTATAATACTGGGCGGTTGCAATGCTTTGCTAGAAGCCTCTTGCAGTCTGTAAGTTGTAGACTTACTGGCAGTATTATATGATCCTATAGGGTCACACACCTAAGCAAACTGGAAGCTACGACATGGGAATGATCATTGTGGTAATGATCATATTAATGTGTATTGGATACACATTATTATCGACAAAATGGTGTTGTGTCGATCGACACAGCTTGTGTGTCGGTCGACACAGTTCGGGTTTTCGGAAAGGCTTTTCGAAATATGACTTAATCAAGTCTGGCCCGTTAAGTGGGTTTTAGGTCGAATAAAACATGATTATCTCGACCTAAGAACGCAGCCGTCGAGTTTTTCTTGGTAAGAAAATCAGAAACACCAGAAACATGTGATTCCCATTGATCCGGTACTAGCATCCCGTTTCCAGCTTGTGTGCGTGTGTATCTGGTAGAGGCAAGGCATCTGCGTTGCTCAACTGATCTCGTTCACCAACTCATTCCGCTGCCAGTTCCAGGTAAGAACGAGGTTGGTTGTTTTTCAATATATCAAACCCTAGATCCTAGGAGATCCAACAGTGGTATCAGAGCATGTTAGGGTTTAGAATATTGAATCTGATGCAATTAATTCGAAACCTGATGTTGTTGAATTGGATATTGCCTGTTGAAATCGTGTTTTCATATGTTAATCTCGGTTTTGTTCCTGTTGGAAAACGATGAATTGTTGAAAACGCACTGTGTCACGCGTAAAATATTTAGGGTTTGTCGCAGAGTGTCGATCGACACAAAGCGTGTGTAGGTCGATACAGAGCGAAAACTCGCAAATAATTTTAGGGTTTCGATCTGAGATCGAGTACCCGTATTCCTGCAGTGTCGATCGATACACTGGGTGTGTCGGTCGACAGGCAAAGCGATTAGATAGATCGGTTCAATTGGATTGAATCGGTTATCTTGCTCGGTTAATTTTAATTAACCAAATTTGGTTCTGGTTTGGTAATGTCGATCGACACAGAGTTGTGTGACGATCGACATGGACCGTTAAACCGAACCGGTTCAATTAGATTGAATCGGTTAATGAAATTCGATCCGGTTTGACCGGTTATCGAAGACCGGTTTAAATTATGTTGTGTCGACCGATGCCAATGGTTGGCGTCGATCGACACACCATTCGCAGAATTATTGGTTGGACCATAAATTTGCATATACCAGACCAGATTTAATCTTAAAGTTCTAGTTGAACCTAAACTTAATAAAACTGAATGTTTTAATTAAATTTATAACTTCTTGAATGTATATTGGATATACATCAAGATTAAAATAATTCTTTTCCTCAACAAAATATCAAGTGATCTTGATGTCTTGCCCAATCTTGTCTACTGTCAAGACTTGTGTCGTTTGTTGGATAGTCTTGGAGTCCTTGATATCCACTGCAACATGAGTAAGGCAGGTGGTCATTGACAGACTTGCAGTGCGACTATCAGTGAATTACAAGACAGAAGAGATTGGTTTTACTTGACTGGGCTGTCAGAAGTTCTGGGCCCGGAGACATCAGAGTAGATTAGACATAGTTTGTCTCATCTACGACCAAGAGTTGTACTGGGTACAATTAGCAATGATTTGCTTACCTAGATAACTAAAGTTTGGGTGATGGCGAGTTGCCCACTCAGATTTTGGTGAAGTATGGATCTTGGTTCATTGTATTCATCTGAGGAAACATATTTTGAATACAATGCGAGTTTTCTTATTAGATAAGAATTCTCATTTCCTTGAGCATTATAACTAAACCTCTACCTCTTTTAATTACAGCTATGTCTGTCTCAAATCACATCAACACTTTCTCACTAAGATCCGTCCTTGAGAAGGACAAGTTAAATGGATCTAATTTCTTGGAATGGTATCGGAACCTGAGAATAGTTCTCAGGCAGGAGAACAAGGAATATGTCCTTGAAAGAGTTCTCACCGAGAGGCCACGTTCCAATGCCCCGCAGACAGAAAAGAATGCTTGGGATAAGCATTCAGCTGATGTCAAAGATGTTAATTGTCTAATGCTGGTGACTATGAACTCTGAGCTGCAGAAGCAATATGAGAACGTGATGTCACCCATTGAGATGATTAACAACCTGAAAGATTTGTTTCAGGAGCAAGCTCGCACAGAGAGATACCAGACGGTTAAATCTCTCATGGATTGCAAGATGGCTAAGGACAGTCCAGTAAGTCCTCATGTCCTTAAAATGATGGGTTACATTGATAACCTGGGGAAACTGGAGTGTGCCATTAGCCAGGAGCTAGCCACTGACATGATTCTGCAGTCTTTGCCGTCGTTTTTTGATCAGTTCATCATGAACTACAACATGCAAAACATGACTAAGACATTGACTGAGTTGCACGGCATGCTGAAGACAGCAGAGCCGAATCTCAAGAAGGCAACTCCCAGTGTACTGATGGTACAAGGGGGTAAATGTTGGGATTATGTCCTGAAATCACATTGTACTTACTCTAACGATAGTTGTATGTCGAGATCAAACATGTTGTATGATACTGGGCGGTTGCAATGTTTTGCTAGAAGCCTCTTGCAGTCTGTAAGTTGTAGACTTACTGCCAGTATTATATGATCCTATAGGGTCACACACCTAAGCAATCTGGAAGCTTATATATGGGAATGATCATCATGGTGATGATCAGGATGATATGTATTAGATACATATCAATATCGATTAAAGAGAGGTGTGTCGATCGACACAGTTGGTGTATCGATCGACACAGGGTTGATTCTGAAACTGATGTTTCGGTTTATGACTTAGACCTTTTCGGTTAAACCCGAAAGATGGTTCAGTCCTAACAGGTCGTATATATCGGATTATATGGTCGACCTAAAGCCGTAGTGATTGAGTTTTCTTGATCAGAAAAACAGAAACTCTCTCTTGTCGAATCCCAGATCCGGCACTAGCATCCCGTCGTTCCAGGTTGTGTGCGTGTGGACTACGATAGAGGCGAGGCATCTGAATCGCTCCTGATATTGTCTTACCTGATTCATCTTCCGCTGCCATAACAAGGTAAACACGAGATCCATGATTCAATTACTTAAATCCTGAGATCCTAGGCTCGGAATTCAGACGTAGGGTTGCCTAATCGGATTAGGAACTGCTAGGAATTCCAACAGTGGTATCAGAGCCTTAGGGTTTTATCATTGAATCAGCCTGTTTAGTAGAATTTGATGATTTAAATTCGTTCATAAGATAGTATGAATAAGAACAGGTTAGATCGATTCAGATCGAAAATGATTATGTGTTTTCGCAGAGTGTCGATCGACACACTAGGTGTGTCGGTCGACACAGAATGGTGAGTTCGACAGAATCGGTGGCTAAGGTTTTTCGCGAAGAAAAACCAAAAGCCCACTGTGTCGATCGACACAGGTTGAGTGTCGGTCGACACAAAGCAGATTCGTTTGAGTGTCGATCGACACAGTTTGAGTGTCGGTCGACACAGACCCAGCAAATGGTTAATCGGTTCAATTGGATTGGACCGGTTATCATGCTTGGTTAAGACCGAATAGATCGGTTTGAATTGGATGAATTGGTTCAATTGGATTGAACTGATTATCTCAATGAGCATGAACCGATTGGTTAAAATCAGTTTTATTAGATAATATGGTTCAATTGAATTGGACCGGTTATCGCAATCAGTTAAAACTGGTTAAAACGGTTTAAATTGGATGAATTGGTTCAATTGGATTGAACTAATTATCCCAATTAATATAAACCGGTTTGTTAAGATCAGTTTGATCTGATAAGTCGGTTCAAATGGATTGGACCGGTTATCAAAAATGTCTTTGGTTTGGGTCTATTTCGACCGTCACACATGGGTTGTGTCGATCGACATGACCGGTTTGATGAACCGAGTTAATTGGATTAACCAGTTATTGAAGTCCGGTTTTGTTTGGTGGTGTCGATCGACAGACATGGTTTGCGTCGATCGATACAGTGCTCGAAATTCTGGTTATTGAACCTTGAATGTACATAAACCAAGCTCGACCTAAACCTTGATCAAAGCTTAGCTTCAATATGGTCAACTGTCAAGACTCATTTCATTGTGTGATGGTCTAGCCAAGAGCTTGGTGTCCACAATTACGTGGGTAAGGCAGGTAGTTATGTTGATGAATTTGCAGTGCTAAACATCAACAATTACATAACCTAAAAGATTGATTTGCTAAACTTTTGGGTTTAGTTTCCTCAACTAAATATCAAGTAACCTTGATGTCTTGCCCAATCTTGTCTACTGTCAATACTCGCGTCGTTTGTTGGATAGTCTTGGAGTCCTTAGTATCCACTGCAACATGAGTAAGGCAGATGATCATTGACAGACTTGCAGTGCGACTGTCAATAATCATAAGACAGAAAATATTGGTTATACTTGACTGGGCTATCAGAAATTCTGGGCCCGGAGACATCAGAGTGGATTAGACATAGTTTGTCTCATCCACAACCAAGAGTTGTACTGAGTACAATTAGCAATGATTTGCTTACCTAGATAACTAAAGTTTGGGTAATGGCGAGTCACCCACTCAGATTTTGGTGAAGTATGGATCTTGGATCATTATATTCATAGAGGAAACATTGTTTGAATATAATGCGAGTTTTCTTATTAGATAAGATTTCTCATCATATACATAACTAAATCTTTGTTTTTCCTTGGATTTCAGCTTATGTCTATGACTACTTTCTCGTTGCGATCCGTCCTTGAGAAGGACAAGTTAAATGGATCCAACTTCCTGGATTGGTATCGGAATATGAGATTCATTCTCAAGCAGGAGAGCAAGGACTATGTCCTTGAGAAAGCTCTTCCAGAAAGACTTGGGACCAATCGCTCGCATGCAGTATATAATGCTTGGAATAAGCATTATATTGATGTGGTAGATGTGCGTTGTCTGATGTTGGCTACCATGAACTCGGACTTGAAGAGTCAATACGAGAGCATGGAGTCGCCAATAGAGATGATCACCAGCCTGAAACTGAAGTTTCAGGATCTGGCACGAGTTGAGAGATTCCAGATGGTGAAGTCTCTCACTGGGTGCAAGCTACCAGAGGATGCTCCAGTAAGTCCTCATGTCATTAAAATGATGGGTTACATTGATAACCTGGGGAAACTGGAATGTCCTGTCAGCTTAGAGTTGGCCACTGACATCATTCTGCAGTCACTGCCGTCTAGTTATGATATGTTTATCAAAAGCTATATCAAGAATAACTTGACGAAGACGTTGACTGAGCTGCATGGCATGCTCAAAACAGTAGAGCATGACATCATAGGGTAAAATATTTGAGAAATCTTGTGTTGGCAAGGGTAGAGGCAGGACCGTCCAAATTTGGAATCAGGATAAGCCTGTGTCATCTAATAAGCCCAAGTCAGGCCCATCTGGTGTTAGAAAATGCTTCTACTGCGATAAGTCAGGGCATTGGAAGAGAGATTGCATTAAGTTCTTGGAAGATTCACAAGAAATGAAGGAGATGTATGGTACTTCTTCTTCAGGTATTGTGTTATTACTTCAAGTTCTACGTATGTATTGGATACTGGTTGTGGTACTGATATTTTGGAAATATGCAGGGCCTAAGCAACAGTAGAACGTTGAGGAAAGGACAAGTGGAACTGCGTGTCTAGTATGAAGCACTGGTTGCTGCATGAGCCGTAGAGATTCTCCACTTGTAGGAGCCTTTCATACTTGGTTTTAGAAATTAAGTAATTGCTACTATGTATCTGCCTTGTGCAGAAATGTCTTTCATTTTCTTGTAAGAATTTGGATGTTTTTCATTTTGATAAAAGACAAGTTTTGTTCTTTAAATCTAAATGAAATATTCTACGGTAGCACCCCGTTTAGAATGGGTTTTATATCTTAAACCAATGTACGCTTGTACATATAACATAAATACCAAACACTTTAAGTCTGATGACTTGAAGTCGATTTTCCTTAGCACAGTCGTTTTGACCACATAGAGTGAAGCGAATTCAAGAGTTCCATAGCTTTGGGCTTTTGGGCTCATTTGATTATAAATCATTTGAGACATGAATTCTGCTTACTGGGCCAAATGACTAAGGCTTTTTAGCAGAGCTAAAAGAAAACGGGCCAGAGGCTTATTGGCCCTTACACATACTGATGTATGCGGACCAATGAGCATAAGTGCCAGAGGAAATCTTCTGTACTTCATTACCTTTATTGATGACTTCAGTAAGTATGTATGTGAATGAAGTATAGATTCGATTTGACAGAAGTATTAAGATCCTCGATTAGATCGCGGAAGAAAATACTTGAGTCAAGAATTGGGTGATCATCTGAGAGAATGAATCAGATCTTATTAGATATGCTCCGATTAATGATGAGTCACAGGAATCTTCCATAATCATTTAAGAATACGTTCTAAAAATGTCTGTCTTTGCGCAGAAAATGTTTTCAATCAGAATCAATTGAAAGACACCACATTGGATGTGGACTGGAAGTTTTTCAAGTAAGTTGTTTCTGATGATTTGGGGATGATAGCTAATAAGCTTGAACCCAAATCTGATAAGTGCTACCTCGCTGGTTGTCCTAGGGAAACCGAGGCTTAGTGCTTTTATGACCAATCCGAGAACAAAGTTTTGTTGTCCAGAACTGTGTCTTTTAAGAAAGATCATACTTTCCAAAAGAACAGTGGGAGTAAAAGTACACATCGAAGAAATTCGATAAACACAGGAGGCTGCTCAACCTGTTGAGGGAGAGCAGCGGTGAGAGCTACAAAGTGCTGTAGGACCTACACCTGTGGAGCCTGAAAATTGCAGATCCGAAAGGATCCGTCACTAACTCGAGAGTGATTTCTCGTAGCCGATTGTCGTGATCTATTATTCCAAGAACTTTCACGGCCTTCTCCCATGTCCATCGTTAAATTTGACTTCCGACCCAAATCTTGACAAGACTTTAGCGTCGGAACGTCGTTTATGAGATTAAGTACATTATGTACATACGGTGTGAGAATTGTAATTACGCTCCCATTATTCTTCTTGTAAACGCATGGTTTCAATTCTTTCTGATCAAGTCAAAACTTTTGACCACATTATCAGAATGTTGATTCTAACTCCAAGATGTTTGCTTCAATCCAGAAATGGATCGGTGAAGCTAACATGCATACCCAGCCAATTTTCGGAGTTGGGGCTTACCATCGCTTCTTTGAATTTCGCATGCTCGTCACTTTTCAATGATCAATTGGAATGGATCAGAAAGGCTAATTGGATCATGTCAAAATCCTTATGTTGATAAGGTATTGGACAGTTCATATGTGCTTAATTTCAAGAATGGCTTCATACCAAAGGTCTTATGGCAATAATCTAAGCGAGATGAAGTGTCTTGGACACTGGCTGAGTTAGTAACAATATTAGCGAGAAGAAGTGTTTTTGAACACTGTCTGAACTAGTATTAATGAGTGTGATTGCTTATGCTGATGCAATAGAATCCATCATGAATGCCATATTTTGAGATCGTCTAGATGCAGCTTACGCATAAAGCATGACGAGAAAATACCAAAATGTTCCGGTAATAGTCACTGAGCGGTTACCAGAAATATCCCAAGTGTTTGAGGAACACTAAGGATAGGTTCGTGGTGAACTGATAAAGTGACGAACCAGTTGAAAGTAGTTAGACGGACAAAGACGATTCCCGGTTCCCACCTGGTTATGTCTCTTTGTCTGAATAGCGGTGCTATCTATTGGAAAGTCTCCAAGTAGTGGACCGTAAAATAGTGCTTTTATCTGAATGGTGGTGTGGTTTGTTGGAATTGTTTCAAGAAAAACACCGCAGTCTCTCCCACAACCTAAGCACGAAATTTATTCTGTTGTTGTAGGTATAAGATATCTGAAGAGATGATCTTGATTCTAGTGGGAGTAATTTTAGTTATGTTATAATCTTTACATAGACATGCTATGGTAGTGTTTATGTAAGTTAAACTGACATCAGTATTATTTAGTTATTGGATAATTAAGTAATGGTCCCAAAGTATTTTATGTTCATTTTATAGGTCATCAAGTTGAGGACTTGATCATGAAACCCTATAAGTAAAAGATGACATAAATTATGATTGTCCCTAGTCGAGATTGTCAAAGTGGGACACTGACAACCGCGAGAGACTAGCTTGTGAGGTGACTGTTGACTAAGTTTCATGGAGTCAATGATATGAGTATCACAGTCAGTCACATAGATATATGTTGGTGAACATATGATCAGACATGACCCGCTAATGAGAACTCTACAGGATAGTTATATCTGTGCCATGAGAGTTTCTCATTACGACTATAGAGTATAGTCCTTAGACCTGAGTTCATCATGCTTTCTAGCATATGAATTGGTGCGATTTGACCTTGTCAAACGTCGTTCCGTAACTGGCGGCTATAACGGCATTGCTTAAGCGTATCATGAAGTATGTGTAGAAACAAGGATGGAATAAGATGAGATTTGTCCCTCCTAAATAACAGGAGATAAATATCTCAGGGCCCATCGAAGATTTGATACTGAGAAAATGCATGGCCGTGCTCAAACGAGGTGATTGTCAGTCGTTTGTTTTATCAGTATAGATCAGGAGTTCGATGAACATGATATTGGCTATAATAAGGATGACACAGTCTCTTGCCTTATGCCATATCGAGATATAGCGACAAAGGGATTATAGGAATATGTGATTCCAGTACAAGTGGGAGATTGTTGGGATTATGTCCTGAAATCACATTGTACTTACTCTAACGATAGTTGTATGTCGAGATCAGACATGTTGTATGATACTGGGCGGTTGCAATGTTTTGCTAGAAGCCTCTTGCAGTCTGTAAGTTGTAGACTTACTGCCAGTATCATATGATCCTATAGGTCACACACCTAAGCAATCTGGAAGCTTATATATGTGAATGATCATCATGGTGATGATCAGGATGATATGTATTAGATACATATCAATATCGATTAAAGAGAGGTGTGTCGATCGACACAGTTGGTGTATCGATCGACACAGTTGGTGTATCGATCGACACAGGGTCGATTCCGAAACTGATGTTTCGGTTTATGACTTAGACCTTTTCGGTTAAACCCGAAAGATGGTTCAGTCATAACAGGTCGTATATATAGGATTATATGGTCGACCTAAACCCGTAGCGATTGAGTTTTCTTGATCAGAAAAACAGAAACTCTCTCTTGTCGAATCCCAGATCCGGCACTAGCATCCCGGCGTTCCAGGTTGTGTGCGTGGGGACTACGATAGAGGCGAGGCATCTGAATCGCTCCTGACCTTGTCTTACCTGATTCATCTTCCGCTGCCAGAACAAGGTAAACACGAGATCCATGATTCAATTACTTAAATCCTGAGATCCTAGGCTCGGAATTCAGACTTAGGGTTGCCTAATCGGATTAGGAACTGCTAGGAATTCCAACAGTAAAAGGTTTAAGAAACCTAAGAAGGATAAGGGAAAGGCCCAAGTTGTCCAGACTGAGAGTCAGGACAAGCCCAAGCCGAAGCCCAAATCCGGGCCTTCTCCTGAGGATAAGTGCAACTACTGCAAGCAGTTAGGGCATTGGAAGAGAGACTGCAAGAAGTTCATGGAAGAATACAAGAAGCTGAAGAAGACGTATGATGCGTCTGACTTAGGTATTTATGTTATCGAACTTAATGTTATGTCTTCTAGTTCTACTTCGTGGGTATTGGATACCGGCTGCGGTGCTCATATTTGTACTGATGTGTAGGCACTAAGAAATAGTAGGACGCTGAAGAAAGGACAAGAGGAGCTACGGGTCGGGAATGGAGCTAAGGTTGATGCACTGGCCGTAGGCACCTACGATTTGTCTTTACCTTCGGGCATGGTTTTAGCTTTGAATAATTGCTACTTTGTACATGCGATTAGCAGAAACATAATTTCAGTTTCCGTTTTGGATTTGGAAGGTTTTGATTTTGCTGTTAAGAATAAAGTTTGTTCTTTTAATCGTGATGGTACATATTATGGTAGCGCCCCATTAGATAATGAGTTATATGTTTTAAACCAAGAAATGCCTGTCTTTAACATAAATACAAAGCGGTTTAAGTCCAATGACGAAAACCCGACTTTCTTATGGCATTGTCGTTTGGGCCATATCAATGAGAAAGCATCCAAAGGCTCCATCGAAATGGGCTTCTGGGCTCATTTGATTTTGAATCATGTGAGAAATGCGAATCTTGTTTGATGGGCAAAATGGCTAGAGCCCCTTTCAACAAACCAAATGAAAGGGCCAGTGATTTATTGGGCCTTGTTCATACTGATGTATGTGGGCCGATGAGTACTGTTGCTAGAGGAAATTACAAGTACTTCATTACCTTCACTGATGATGTCAGTAGGTATGGCTATGTCTATTTGATGAGACACAAGTCAGAATCCTTTGATAGATTCAAGGAATTCAAGAATGAAGTACAGAACCAACTTGGAAAAAGTATTAAAGCTCTGCGATCGGATCGCGGAGAAGAATACTTGAGTCAAGAGTTCAGTGACTATCTGAGCGAGTGTGGAATTATTTCACAACTCACTCCTCCTGGAACACCCCAATGGAATGGAGTGTCAGAGAGGAGGAATCGAACCTTATTGGATATGGTTCGGTCTATGATGAGTCATTCAAATCTTCCATTATCCTTTTGGGGATACGCTCTAGAAACGTCTGCGTTTACACTAAATAGGGTACCATCTAAATCAGTGGAAAAGACACCACATGAATTGTGGACTGGGAACATTCCTAGTCTGTCTTTCCTGAGGATTTGGGGATGTGAGGCTTATGTCAAACGTTTAATCATATAAATGCTACTTCGTTGGTTATCCTAGGGAAACCAAGGCATACTACTTTTACAACCAATCTGAGAACAAAGTATTTGATGCTCGGGACTGTTCTTTTCTTGAGAGGGAGTTTCTCTCTAAGTAAAACAGTGGGAGTAAAGTACATCTTGAAGAAATTCGAGATGCACAGGAGACTGCTCAACCTGCTGAGGAAGAGCAGCAGTTGGATCCACAAAGTTCTGTGGAACCGGCGCCTGTGGAGCCTGAAGTTCGCAGATCCGGAAGGATCCGTCACGAACCCGAGAGATACTATGGATTTCTCGTTACCAATTCTAATGATCTGATGATCATTGATAGTGGCGAACCAGCGACCTTCGCGGAAGCAATGATGGGCCCGGACTCCGAAAAGTGGCTTGGAGCCTCTAAATCCGAAATGGGATCCATGTCAGAAAACCAAGTATGGTCCTTGGTCGATTTACCTAATGGTGTAAAAGCCATTGAGTGTAAATGGATCTTCAAGAAGAAGATCGACGTGGATGGCAATGTACAGATTTACAAAGCGAGGTTGGTGGCTAAAGGTTTCAAGCAAATTCATGGTATTGACTATGATGAAACCTATTCCCCAGTCGCTATGCTTAAATCCATTCGGATTCTTCTAGCGATTGCCGCTCATTATGACTATGAGATTTGGCAAATGGATGTCAAAACCGCATTCCTGAATGGTATTCTGGACGAGGATGTGTATATGACACAGCCTGAAGGTTCTGTTGATCCTAAGAACGCTGGAAAGGTATGCAAGCTTCATAAATCCATTTATGGATTGAAGCAAGCATCACGGAGTTGGAATCTTCGTTTTGATGAAGCACTAAAACAATTTGGCTTCATCAAGAACGAAGAGGAACCATGTGTTTACAAGAAGACTAGTGGGAGCAGAATTGCGTTTCTTGTACTGTATGTCGATGACATACTCCTCCTCGGTAATGACGTTCCGTTGCTTCAGTCTCTTAAGACTTGGCTCGGAAGTTGTTTTTCCATGAAAGACATGGGAGAATCCGCGTATATTCTTGGAATCAGAATCTACAGAGATAGAGTGAATAGGCTGATTGGATTGTGCCAGGACACTTATATTGATAAGGTGTTGCACAGATTCAGGATGCATGATTCCAAGAAAGGCTTCATACCGATGTCTCATGGCATTAGTCTCAGCAAGAAGCAGTGTCCGGTGACACATGCTGAGCGGTAGCGCATGAATAGGATTCCTTATGCTTCTGCAATAGGATCTATTATGTATGCCATGCTCTGCACTCGTCCAGATGTAGCTTATGCGTTAAGCATGACGAGTAAATCACCGTCACACGGTGTGGGAAAGTGGGACAATGGCAACCGCGAGAGACTAGATTGTGAGGTGAATGTTGGCTAAGTTTCATGGAGCCAATGATATGATTATCGCAGTCAGTCACATAGATATATAACGGGATATAAATATCTCAGGGCCTATCGAAGATTTAATACTGAGAAAAATGTGTGGCCGCACTTAAACGAACTGTAGTTCAGTTGTTTGTAATGTTCAGTATGAGATCATGAGTTCGATAAACACGATGTTGGCTTAATAAGGATGACAACAATCTTGCCTTATGCCAATTCGAGATATAGAGACAAAAGGATTATAGGAATTGATGATTCCAGTACAAGTGGGAGATTGTTGGGATAGTGTCCTGAAATCACACTTGTACTCACTCCTGATGATAGTTGTGTGTCGAGATCAGACATTCGTATAATACTGGGCGGTTGCAATGCTTTGCTAGAAGCCTCTTGCAATCTGTAAGTTGTAGACTTACTGCCAGTATTATATGATCCTATAGGGTCACACACCTAAGCAAACTGGAAGCTACGACATGGGAATGATCATTATGGTAATGATCATATTAATGTGTATTGGATGCACATTATTATCGACAAAATGGTGTTGTGTCGATCGACACAGCTTGTGTGTCGGTCGACACAGTTTGGGTTTTCGGAAAGGCTTTTCGAAATATGTAATCAAGTCTGGCCCGTTAAGTGGGTTTTAGGTCGAATAAAACATGATTATCTCGACCTAAGAACGCAGCCGTCGAGTTTTTCTTGGTAAGAAAAGCAGAAACACCAGAAACAGGTGATTCCCATTGATCCGGTACTAGCATCCCGTTTCCAGCTTGTGTGCGTGTGTATCTGGTAGAGGCAAGGCATCTGCGTTGCTCAACTGATCTCGTTCACCAACTCATTCCGCTGCCAGTTCTAGGTAAGAACGAGGTTGGTTGTTTTTCAATATATCAAACCCTAGATCCTAGGAGATCCAACAATAACAACAGGAAGATTTCTGTAAATCTGACGGAAATATTCTCGAAGACCGACTTCCCACAGCTATAAAAGAAGATGGCGGCCATACGATCAAGGCAGAGCGAAAAACCCTAAGACTTAGACTTAAGAGCTTTTGAGTTTTCTTTTAGACTTTTCGAGAGTTCTTTTGTTCTTTTCCGATTCTTTTACTTTCTTTCCGATCTTTGTATTCTTTTCGACTTTAATCAATAAAAATCCTCCGGGTTTGCTAGTTTCGTGGTTATCCTTGAAAGTTTCTGTTCCCTAAAAAGTCTAGCTTTACAAGTTTTGACCGTGTGAGTTTCGACTCTCACAGTTTGGCGCCGTCTGTGGGGAAAAGAAAATTTCGACACTTAAAAACCACCGGTTAACAGACCCGAAGAGATGGCCATCATCGGAAACGGAGACGAAACAGATTGGCAGCTACCGATCGATAACAACATGCCCAACGTTACCACTGGTAACACTTCGGCAAGTGGCGATGTTACAAACACGACCGCATCGGACGCGACGATCAACGCCACTCTTGCCGAATTGAAAGAGATGGTGGCTGCACTGAGAGAAAAGGCGGAAGAACAAGAAAAGGCAAACAGCACCCTCACTGAGCAGATCGAAAAACTGAAAACCGGAAACCACACTCGAACCACCCGAACGGTGAACTTCGCCTCGACTGAACAAAGACGCCTAGACTTCTCGGATTCCGGAGAGCCGACTAGGAATTCGTCGCAACATCGTGACCAGACTACAGGCGAACGAACTCCGCCGGCAACAAGACTCGATGCTACGGATCCTCCTCCGATAATACGAAGATGAAAATCCACAGTGACAGACAACACAGAGGATTGCGAGAACGAAGGCTCGATCCCACCTGAAGACAAAACCGCGTCACCTTCCGACGACGAAGAAAGAATTGACGCAGATCGATACGTCCCACATCAAAGCGATGACGAACTCTCAACGAAGAGGACATAGAAAAAATCCGTCAAAACAGGTCAACTCAACGGCAGAGATGCAGCAGAAGGAGCGAACTCGACGAACTCAGGGACGCGCTGGCTCAGACAACAGCAGAGATAAAAACAGTGCGATCTCAGGTTCACCGAGCCACCAGCGCCGCCCCGGAGATAGATCGTGTCCTGAAAGAGACGCGGAAGACGCCATTCAAAACTCGAATAACCGGGACTCGGATCTCCAATCCAGGCAAGCTCAAAATCTCATTCTACGACGGGACAACTAACCCGAAGGCTCACATGATGGCCTTCCGGATCGCAATGGGAAGAGCAAATCTCACCCGAAGGGACAGAGATGCCGGCTTTTGCCTTTTGTTCGTGGAACATCTAAAAGGAGCAGCCTTGGAGTGGTTTTCGAGGCTGGAGCGCGACTCCATCGGAAATTTCCAGCAGCTATCGGAGGAATTTATGAAGCAATATTCCATCTTCATGGACAGGGAGACTTCTGACGTCGACCTGTGGGCTTTGAGTCAAGGCGAAACCGAAAGCTTAAGGAAGTTCATCGAGCGATTCAAGAGAGTCGCCAGCCGCATCGAAAATCTGAGCGACAAAGTGGGAATCGACGCGCTGAAGAAAGCACTCTGGTACGAATCATATTTCAGGAGGGAAATCTCGCTAAACCGACCATAAACGATGGCAGACGCCTTACACAGAGCGATCGATTTTATCGTAGACGAAGAAAAAATGAAGGTCATGTCCGAAAAGCATAAAGCAAAAAGACATGTGATTAAGGAAACCTGGTCGCCGGCCAGCGCGAGTGGCGAGAGGCGAACATCAAAGCCGAGCAGCACTTCGCGGCACGAGAGAACGACGAGATCGCATAACTATCAGATCGGGTCGGATCAGCAAGAAGACAAGTCAGTGGAATGGAGGAAAAACTCTTGGAACACATGGACAAGAAATCCCAGCTCTTACGATGAGAAGGCCTTCTGCGACCACCATCAGTCATACGGACATAAAACTGCCGATTGTCGCAGACTAGGAATCAAACTCGCGGCTAAACTTGTCGCAGGAGAACTAGGAGACACGATAACTCTAAAGGACCTCGAAGATGCAAAGAGTGGAAATCAGCCTAGTAAGCTAAACAGAAGGAACGATCCAAACAAAGCGGATCGAGAAGGGCAAATCGCAACAGGCAACAACAAACGGAGAAAGGGAAACGACGAAGACTCCAAAGCGACCAACCGACAGAGGATAAATATGATCTTGGAAGGACCACACTACCGCCCAAGAGAAAGGTTCCTCCTCGACCCGTATCCTCGACGGTCGCATAACATGACTATCCCGAGGAGAGGTATCAGAGAACGGACATCAAGATGATACTTGGATCCTACGATAACTTTCGCGGATACACCAAGATCGGAAACCAACCACCCGGACAACCAGCCGCTAGTCGTAGAACTAATCATCTGGAATCGTCGCGTACCAAACATACTTATCGATACTGGGAGTTCCGTGAATCTAATTTTTTGAGACACTCTAAAGAAGATGGGGGTAAATCTGAACGAAGTAACACCTTCCCAGACATCTTTGACTGGGTTCACCGGAGACTCCATAACCGCTTTCGGGAAAATGGAACTGCCTGTAGTCACAAAGGGAATCTTCAAAGTTATTGAATTTACGGTGGTAGATCGCCCAACGATCCACGGAGCGATTCTCGGAATTCCATGGATAAACTCTATGAAGGCAGTCCCATCGACTTACCACTTATGCGTCAAGTTCCCAACTCCTTTCGGAATTAGCACAATCTGGGGGAGCCAAGGGCGACGAAGCACGGAGTCATGATACCAAACGGGTACAGCAGAACGAAATCGCCCATCCCGCCGAACAAGCAGTCACGACGAACGCTTCTCCGTAGGAGATCTCGTCCTAAGAAGAATCTGGCAAAGCTCGACACTTCGCAAGACTGAAGCAGATTGGGAAGGACCCTACATGATCACAAGAGAAATCCGTCCTGAAGTATACGAGCTCGACGCCGCGGACAGCACCAAAGTCGGGTGGAACTCGATGCACTTGAGAAAATTCCGATACTAAAAAAAAAAAAAAAAAAAATTTGAACTACGGGACGGCTTGATCCCCGAAAGGGGTACGTAGGCAGCCAATGTTCTCGATTGGTTCAGCTGTCCCCCCTCTCAAAAAGGGGCGGGGTGGGTCCGTATATATCTATACTCCCATATCGGGTTTTTGAAAAAAAAAAATTTTAAGCTTTTTTGGATCTCGCAGATACCTGAACTGATTCTTAAAACTCATCCGCGAGAACTAAACTCCGAACTGATAAACACAAAACCAGTCCGAGCTAAAACAAATCGGATCCGAGACTCAGCCATCTCGGAAATCCGAGCTAAAATGAATCGGATCCGAGACTCAGCCATCTCGGAAATCCGAGCTGAAACGAATCGGATCCGAGACTCAGCCATCTCAGAAATCTGAGCTGAAACGAATCGGATCCGAGACTCAGCCATCTCGAAAATCCGAGCTGAAACGAGTCGGATCCGAGACTCAGCCATCTCGAAAATCCGAGCCAAAACAGTTCGGATCTAAGCTCAACCGGCTCGGTAATCCGAGCTAAAACAGCAAGGATCTGTAACTCAACCATTTCGGAAATCCTCGAACCATAGGATGATACCCCCAAAAAATCCGACCTGAACCTGCCCTAAAGATAGCTGCCTTCAGCAAGATTTCGGAGACCGTAGAAACTCAACTTTCCAACCAAACTCGAAAAATTGCCAGGTAACGAGATAAATCCCCTCTTTTATTTTTAGAACACAAGTTTCGGAATTTAGAGCCAGCCTACTAGATTGTCATATAGTTATTAGGAATTGCTTGCTTTGTCTGCTGACGGCCGCAACAGACAAACCCATACATCCTGCATGGATGTTAACCGACACGTCCCAGGCGGACTAAGGCACCGTACATCCAACAAACGGATAAGAGCGCGCTATAGAAATTTTACAAAATACCGCTAAGGTATGTTTATTATCGGAAAAGGGAACATAAGTCGAGAAGTTGACGTAAAATCCCGAATACGGGTCGTTGACAGGTCTTCAAATCCGCCGCACCAGTACTGGAGACGATAATAAATCCCTCCGAAATGAAACCCAGCATGACGCTACTTAGCACGCTGGTAAAGTGACGTTTTTAACCAAGTATATCTTGGTTCGGTACTTCCGAAAGGTGGTCCTGCGGATACCGATTCATTTTCGAAAAACGAAAGACGCAAGGTGAAGGCCTCACGGAGACTCGGAATAGAAAATCTAAACCCAGTAAAGAACGATACACTGGTCTCGGCAACGTCATTATACACGTCCGATTTGGGAATATGAGACGGAGAAATTCGCAGTAGTACCAAACTCGGCCACGAAGGTCCAGCGAAAACGTTCCCGAACACGTTGGCCTGCGCATCCATGACAGGAGAAAAACGCTTTGTTTTTCTCTTGGATCCGAAACCCAGTAAGACACCCCCGGGCACACTGGTCTAAAAATTGATCTAAACACCACCAGCGAAACGAACCTCAAAATGGAAATCGAATCGAATATCATACATTGAACGATATACGGAATACAAGTCATTGTTAAGAATATTAAAACGTTCTCAGGATCAGTCATGAAACTAAGAATCTCCCCGAATCAGGTCAACGTCCCCATCACAAAACGACGATAGATCGACACAGCCATTAGCTTCGGCAATCAGCTCAGCATACTCAAAGGGATCCCCGGAACCGACTCTCGACAGTAGATCAGCTTCCTCGGATTCGAACGCCGGAGGATGCTCAGACCTCAGGTCAGTGATCAAGTCCAGGTTACTGCTTGCCGCGATAAACTGGCTTTCCCTTTCTACCGCGAAGGGCAGCTTCGTAAAGATCTTCCTAAGCTTGGAAAATCGAGACACAATTTTCTTCAGCATCCCTTTCTTCCTTTTCTCGGCCGCAGCCCGAACAGACATCTCGCGAGAAGCTTTTCTCTCGGCAAGTCGGATTCTTAGAGCTTCAACGTCAGCTCGAGCCGCGGTCCTCGAAGCATCAAGGGAAAGCCTCGCCGTCTCAAAGTCATGTCTATTCTCTTCCATGGAGGCTTTCATAGCCGAAACCGAACCAGCCAAACGCGCATTATCGACGGAATGCCTCGCAGAGCGATTCCGAATCCCGCGAAGCCTTGTTTTGGCTTTGGCAGTGTAACGGTTGACCGAGGCCCACGCCTAGGAGGCAAATTAAGATATGTTAGTAAAAGGGTAGGATAAAACCTCTTACATCACGCCAAGTAATGAAACTAACCCTCAACATATCTTGCCCAGTGGCAACATAAGACTCGCCACAGATCATATCCTCACTTCTAACGGAAGGATCTCCCGGGTGACGGACGTCCGCATAAAAGCTAGAAACCGCACCGGCGGTTGCATGCACGGACCCACCGTCATTACAAAGCCATGCCTGGATTTCAGGTTGTGGAACCTCAGAATCTTTCCCGTGTCTCTTCGCAGGCTTTCGACTAGACTCGGGGTCCACGGCCTGGTCTGGTAATTCCGATGTTGGAACATGAGTATCGGCACAAGTTCCCGAAATGTTACCACCTACCGCGGAGCCTTGACCGGTCCATCCTTCAAGGCCATGAAAGTCGAACTCCGGAAGGGCGACTCCTTCCGCCAGCCAGGGAGATATCGACTAGAGATCATCAAAACATATGTCATCCAAACAATCGCTGTCGACGACCGTTTTCTCCTCATGTATTGTCGCCTTACGAACTGCTTCCATTCGGCTGGCCCGGATAACGCGTTCGATCGAGAAATGTCGTAACCAATTCGTGTCGCCCTCCTGGAGTTTCCAAACAAGGGGAGCAAGTTGCTGTGGGCACGACGTCACGCAAATATCCTTCACTGAAAATAAAAAAATCATTCGTTAGAAGACCGGTTTTAAAAGAATTCCAGACGACAGACACAACTAAATCGGCTACCAAGCTTCCCCCATTTCGACTTCACCAATGGAATGCAAGTGTCCCCAACGGACGCTTCGTCAATCAAGACGTAAAAGAAATGATGCCTCCATTCGCAGTCTTTATTCTCAAAACCCTTAACGACTGCCCGATGAAGAAAGGGTCTGAGATAATACTCGGACTCGCGTTTGGTCGGAACCACATACAGTATGTTTCGAAGATGCAGCACTCGGAGATCAAGTCCACATTCAAAACTACGAACCAGTATGCCGACCAGGCGCCTCAATCCCCTGGGGGTGACTTGCGTCAAGGCAAGATTGAGACGGCGGATGTAACGAATGATAAGTTCGTGGATCGGGAACCAGAGGAAGCACAACTCGAAAAAGATCTCGTACGCCGAAAAATACCCTTCTAGCGGAGATTCGACTCGATCGCTAGGGGACGGGATCATTATCTTAACATTTTCAGGGATCATAGCTTTGTGTCGAAGCGCAGCGATAGATTCGGCAGACGACAAAGTCGAACCGACGGGGTCGAGAATCACCCTCTTCTTTCTCGGCCGTTTCTTCTTCGGCGCGTCCGGAGGATAATCCCAATGACGAAGGTATTCTTCCCGACTAACTCGAGCATCTTCGAATTCTTCCTTTATCGGCACATCTGCTGTAGTCGAAGAGAAAGGACGAATGGTACGAGACTCGTCTGCGCGCCAAGCCACAGAAGATTCCCCTGCGGAAGAGCCAACACAACCACGTTCCGACTCTTGATCTGTCATTTTCGTCGCAAACACTACCGAACAAAAATTTTGGCTCAAAAAGATCTAAAGCCTTAGAAGTCACCGAAACGAAGCTAGAAATCTCAGCAAGGCTTATAAATAAGCTAGAAAGAAGTTAGAGAGAGAAATTACCTCTGGATTTTTATTGGTGAAGAGTGAAAAGTGAAGAAGGGAGAGATGAATATTATATAGAATCCACTAAGGCATGGGACGTTCGAAATGATTGCTTTTTACTCATATTGTCGCAAGCATTCCCTCACTCGAGTTGTCACAAGCATGCCCCCACTTGAGTTGTCGCAAGCATGCCCTCACTCATGTTGTCACAGGTATTCCCGACGAATCGTGAGGCCTTGACATCAAAGACAATATCAACGGACGAAATCTTCTCGGACAATTGTTTTCGCCTCGAAATAAACGAAATAACCTCGTCATCACCACATTCGGATATAACGAGCTGGGGGGCTAACAGTTGAGGTCAAAAACCTCCTCGACGAAAACAATAACTGAAAGATAAGATTGAATATTTGAATACGAACGAATGTTCATCGAACGTCTAATGTTTCGTGTAAATGGAAAAATCGTACGAAACATCGACGATTTATCGGAAGAATGATGTCGAAAACAGACGAAACCACAATCGGACAAACACACTTTCCAACAAGAATTGCGGATCGATTAAACATCCGAACAGGGCAAAGTACGAGCTGAACCAGCTCGGAAAACCGGTTGAACCAGCTCGGAATTCCAAGCTTAACCAGCTCGGAAATCCGAGTTGAACCATCTCGGAAATACGAGACGAACCATCTCGGATTTCCGAGATAAACCATCTCAGAAATATGAGACGAACCATCTCGGATTTCCGAGACGAACCATCTCGGATTTTCGAGATGAACCATCTCGGAAATACGAGACGAACCATCTCGAAAATATGAGACGAACCATCTCGGATTTCCGAGATGAACTTGCTCGGATTTCCGAGATAAACCATCTCGGAAATACGAGACGAACCATCTCGAAAATCCGAGACGAACCATCTCGGATTTCCGAGATGAACTTGCTCGGATTTCCAAGATAAACCATCTCGGAAATACGAGACGAACCATCTCGGATTTCCGAGATGAACCATCTCGAAAATATGAGACGAACCATCTCGGATTTCCGAGATGAACTTGCTCGGATTTCCGAGATAAACCATCTCGGAAATACGAGACGAACCATCTCGAAAATCCGAGACGAACCATCTCGGATTTCCGAGATGAACTTGCTCGGATTTCCAAGATAAACCATCTCGGAAATATGAGACGAACCATCTCGGATTTCCGAGATGAACCATCTCGGAAATACGAGACGAACCATCTCGGATTTCCAAGATGAACTTGCTCGGAATTCCGAGACGAACCATCTCGGAAATACGAGACGAACCATCTCGGATTTCCGAGACGAACCATCTCGGAAATACGAGACGAACCATCTCGGATTTCCGAGATAAACCATCTCGGAAATACGAGACGAACTATCTCGGATTTCAGAGATAAACCATCTCGGAAATACGAGACGAACCATCTCGGATTTCCGAGATGAACTTGCTCGGATTTCCGAGATGAACCATCTCGGAAATACGAGACGAACCATCTCGGATTTCCGGGATAAACCATCTCGGAAATACGAGACGAACCATCTCAGATTTCCGAGATAAACCATCTCGGAAATACGAGATAAACCATCTCGGAAATACGAGACGAACCATCTCGGATTTCCGAGATAAACCATCTCGGAAATACGAGACGAACCATCTCGGATTTCCAAGATAAACCATCTCGGAAATTTGAGACGAACCATCTCGGATTTCCGAGATGAACCCACTCGGACTTCTGAGATGAACCATCCCGGATTTCTGAGATGAACCATCTCGGATTTCCGAGAGGAACCATCTCGGATTTCTGAAATGAACCCACTCGGATTTCCAAGATGAACCCACTCGGATTTCCGAGATAAACCATCTCGGATTTCCGAGATGAACCCACTCGAAATTCCGAGATGAACCATCTCGGATCTCCAAGATGAACCCACTCAGATTTCTGAGTTGAACCATCTCAGATTTCCGAGATGAACCCACTCGGATTTCCGAGATAAACCATCTCGTATTTCCAAGATAAACCCACTCGAAATTCAGAGATGAACCGTCTCGGATTTCCGAGACGAACCTTCTCGGATTTCCGAGATGAACCTTCTCGGAATTCCGAGATGAACCAGGTTGGGTCTTCCGAGCTGGATTATCCGAATGGATGACTAAACATTCGCCGATGCGCATAACTTGTCGAAATATTTTCCTTCGGAAAGCCCGAACTCTCTCGGACCAATGATGTGGGCTAATGGACCGAAATCAAGGAAAATGGGAACTCAGGCCTAAAAATACGGCAAACATTAATGGACTCGGAACATCCCAAATCTCGGCCCATCTGGAAGACGAGTTAGGCCTCGGAAAGATGAAAGAAGACAGAGAGGAAGAGATATCGATGAGCCGGAAAGGAAATCGAAAGGAGAAATGTAAAATCTTAACGGAAAAAAGGAAAGAGATAACAACAAGAAGATTTCCGTAAATCTGACGGAAATATTTTCGAAGACCGACTTCCCACAGCTATAAAAGAAGATGGCGGCCATACGATCAAGGCAGAGCGAAAAACCCTAAGACTTAGACTTAAGAGCTTTTGAGTTTTCTTTTAGACTTTTCGAGAGTTCTTTTGTTCTTTTCCGATTCCTTTACTTTCTTTCCGATCTTTGTATTCTTTTCGACTTTAATCAATAAAAATCCTCCGGGTTTGCTAGTTTCGTGGTTATCCTTGAAAGTTTCTATTCCCTAAAAAGTCTAGCTTTACAAGTTTTGACCGTGTGAGTTTCGACTCTCACAAACTGTGTGGATACAATGCAAACTGGATCGATGTTTTGGTAAAAATCAATGGCACGAGGCGTTTCCGGCATCGAATCAGTTGTTCTTAGAGAAAAGAGGCTCTGACCATAAACCGGTACTGGTAAGTCTTTTAGCTTCTCAGGAAACCAATAAGGGCAGTTCAAATTTGATAAAATATTCCTACTGAGACCTCACGTCAAAGAGGCTGTTAAAATCGCTTGGAATGTGACTGAGATTGGAAGAGGAGGTAAAATCACGGAAAGGATCAGGAGATGTAGAAATGCTATAACAAGATGGATTAAAAAACATCCAATGAATTCTAGGGACTCCATCCTGAGAATTCAAGTGGAATTGGAGAAAATGAAGTCTTCTAATAACTCCTCGATGGAGTATTTGGGGCAAGGGAAAAAAGTCCTAGAAGGTGCATATAAAGAAGAAGAATCCTTTTGGAGTCCAAAAGCAGTGTATGATTGGTTGAAAGATGGATATGGGCACATTAAGTTCATTTTTTTCCTCGGTGAAAGCCAATATAAAGAGAAAAGAGCTAGAGTCTTTAAGAGATGCTAACAAGGTGGAAAAAAGAGAAGAAGCATCAAAAAGAGAAGAAGCAATTAACTATTTTCTGAGAGTTGTTTAAGTCATCCAAACCAGAAGACTTCAATAAGATCTTTTATGACTTTGCGCCAAGGGTATCACTGTGTACTAATCGTGATTTGGTGAAGGATGTTACTGATGCATAAATCAAAGAGGCGATTTTCTCGATTAAACCCAGTAGTGCCCCGGGATACGACGGTATGAACGGTCTATTTATCAAAAGTATTGGGATGTTGTTGGAAAGCATGTATGTGTTGAAGTCAAGGATTTCTTTCAAAATGGCTCTTTTTTGAAGGAGTGGAATTACACGCATTTGTGCCTCATACCCAAAATTCCTAATGCATCGGTGATGAGTGAACTTCGTCCAATAAGCCTTTGTTCTCTACTTTACAAAATCATAGGCAAGGTTTTTCTAAAGAGGCTGCATCCATTACTCCCTCATATTATCTCACCGACTCAATCGGCTTTCGTGGAAGAACGGTTAATTTCAAATAACATTGATAGTCTGAGAACTCATGCGACTATATCTGGAGAGTTCTTTTAGCTATAAAATCAAATATGTAAAAAGCGTATGATAGGGTTGAGTGGAAGTTTTTGGAAGCTTTATTGATAGCTTTGGGCTTTGATCAGCGATGGATTGGATGGATCATGTGTTGCATCTCTACGGTATCATACTCGGTGTTAATCAATAACCATCCGTTCAGGATGATCACACCCGATAGGGGTTTAAGGCATGGTGATCCCCTTTCACCTTTTCTCTTTGTTTTGTGCACGGAAGCCTTGATACACTTTCTTAATAGAGATGAGAAGGATGGGAGGATAGAGGGTATCATATTTAGTGAGGAAGGACCATCAGTGCATCACTTATTGTTTGTTGATGACTCTCTCTTTTTGTGTAAAGCGGATGTTGAGAAGGTTTATGTTTTGAAGGAGATTTTGGACATCTGTGAATCATTTGCAGGTCAAAAGATGAATGTCATAAATTCATCTCTAACTTTTGGCTCTAGGATTCAGACGAAAAAGCAATTAAGCCTAAAAGAAGTCATCGGGATAGAAGCAAAAAGGGGGAGCTGGAACATATTTGGGTCTGCCTGTATGTTTTAATGGATCCAAATGTGAAATGCTAGCTTTTATTCATGAAAGAATGAAGACGAGAGTTTTGAGTTGGTTTACAAGGCTGCTTTCTCAAGGGAGTAAAGAAATTCTGTTAAAGGCGGTGGAAATGGCGATGCCTATTTATGAAATGACTGTATTTAAACTTCCCAAAGCAACTTGTCAATCCTTGACATCAGCTATGTCGGATATTTGGTGGAATTCCTTTGAGCACAAAAAAAAAAGATACATTGGATTAGTAGGGGAAACTTGTGTTTGCCAAAAGATCAAGGAGGTTTGGGGTTCAGAGACATAGAGATCTTCAACCAAGCTCTTTTAGCCAAAAAAATCTTGGAGAGTCTTGCAGGAACCGGGTTGTCTATTAGCTGCCGTTCTGAAGAGAAGATACTTTCCAGACTCGGATTTCGTAGATGCTCAATTAGGCTATCGTCGTTCCTATCCGTGGATAAGTTTATTGCATGGGAGCGAACTTCTTGAGTAAAGGATGTCATGTCGTGTTGGAAATGAAGAAAGCTTAAGAGTGTGGATTGATCCATGGGTCAATGATGGCGAAATGAGAGCTCCTTGGCGGAAAACATACTCTTCGATGTGAATCTAATGGTTAAAGACATTATTGACTCCGACATGAGAGACTGAAACAAAGAGGCGCTGAGAGATTTGTTTGTCCATGGTGATATAGAGCTGATTGTTAAGTCAAAGCCTCTCATTTCCAGTGATGACTATTTGTTGTGGAAGCATAATAAGAATGTATGATATAGCGTCAAGTCGAGATACTGTTGGGCTTGTCAACAAAATATGAAGGAATCAATTGAAGCAGCATCAGCGAGACCGAGTGTGAATGAATTGAAGTAAGCGGTTTGGAAGGTGAAGATCATGCCAAAGATTCAGAGTTTTATGTGGAAGGATTTAAGTGGAGCTGTTCCAGTTGCAAGTAAAATAGCTGGGTGGGGTATGAGAGTGGACATTAGATGCCAAGTATGCGGGATCGATGGAGAGACAATTAACCATGCCTTGTTTACGTGTCTATTGGCGAGGCAGATATGGGCACTATCAAACTTTCTTGTCCTAGAAGGTGGTTTTAATGAATTCTCAATCTATGAGAACTTTCATTACCTCTTACTTTCCCAAAAGAGAATCTCTATTCCGATTGAGACACGCATAAGCTTCCGTTGGATCTTGTGAGTGATTTTGAAAAATAGAAATAAGTTGCTTTTTTATGGAAAGATCTTTGATCCTCTTCACATTATTCAAAAGATTAAATAGGATTCAGAGAGATGGTTTATAGCTCAAGATATGGGAAGAGATCATCAACAGAGATGTGCAGTAGTTGATAGTGAAGGAGTTGTAAAATGGGAGCCTCCTCTGCCTCTTTAGCTCATATGTAACGTCGCTCATTCTTGGAATCAAAGTAAGGCGTTGTTAGGAGTAGCATCGGTGCTTAGAGATGAGAGGGGAATACTTGTTCTGCATTGTAGAAGGGCGTTTACACATGCGGGATCTTTGATGGAAGACAAATTCATAAGTCTAGTTTCGGCGATTGAAAATATGGTAAGTTTTAAACTAGACAAAATCATTATTGCTTCTCAAGATGCATATTTGCTGGGTGCTATTTACGGCCTAAAGCTTGGCCAAACTTCAGTTGGTTTGCATCAAATATCATTCATGCTTTAAATAATCTGATAGATTGGCGACTTAAAGTGGAGACAAAGGAATCTAACAGAGGAGCTGCGATCATTGTTCAAAGCGTCGACATGTGTGGTTTAGAGCAATCTTATATTATTTTCAATCCTCTCTTTTGGTTGTTTGATTTGTTTGAGAATGAAAAGAATGTTTTCTCATATTGATTATATTATTGTCTTGGTTTTAGAATGTTACGTCTTGTTTAGTCCAATCTCTGTTGAGATGTGGCAGGTAGTTTGGTTTTTTAGAAAGGGGTATATCATTTTGTAATCATGCGATCCGTGTTTGATCGGCAGTGATAATAGGAAGGTGTTGCGGTTATGTTGTAATATGTGGTTGGATCATTTTTGAATATAATCCATCATATGTTAAAACAAAAAAAAAACTATGAAAATTTGTTGTTACCGGTTCAATGTGTTGTAAAAGAGGGACTAAAGAAAAAAACAAGAGAGAGCAAGAGAGAGTTATGAACTTTTCTTTTTATTGTTCTGTTGTTATTCGTGTTTCTTTAATATAAGGCAAAAGTGGGAGAGAGACAAGGCTTTATACTCTTCTTATTCACTCAACTTACGATTGTCACTTTCTTATATCTCTTATTACATACGATCATGCCATATATATAGTAAGGCATTATGAATAAGACAAAAGCAACCTATTAACTAAGTGGTAACAAGTGGATGATGATAATGATTGATCTAACAAAGACACATGTCTTTGATGATGTTGCAAAACCTAACAAAGATACATGTATGATGATTAATCACTTATACTAATTATCCACAACCTTCCCCCTTGATTAATCATCACTATTGTCGGATTACGTACTGCCTCGTTAAAAACCTTATCATAGAAAAACCCAATGGGATAAAAAATATGATAAGGGAAAAAAAGTACAGTGACGTATACTCCCCCTGAAAGTTGTAGATGGTCTTTTCTTTATAAATTTCGCAAATGACGCATTCCTATGTTTTGAAGATGATTTCTGAATGTTCTAGTGGGAAGCGATTTTGTGAATAAGTTTGTGGCATTGTCGCTTGAACGGATATATTGAATGTCTACTTCTTGATTTTTAACGAGCTCTTGAGTATATGAGAAATTTTTCTGTGGAATATGTTTCGTCCTATCATTCTTGATGTAGCCTTCCTTGAGTTGAGAAACACATGCAGCATTGTCTTCGAACAATTTTGTTGGTTCTTTACTCGTGATTATCCCGCTAGCTTCTTGTATATGATAAGTCATATAGTTCAACCATACACATTCTCGACATGCCTCATGTAGCGCAATTGTCTCTGCATGATTTGAAGAACTGTCGACAAGAGTTTGCTTTTGGGAATGCCCTGAGATCGCAGTACCTCCCATTGTGAAAACGTATCCAGTTTGCGATCGAGCTTTATGTGGATCATGATAGATATCCTGCATCTGCAAAACCAACCAGACCAAGAGCAGAATTTCGAGAATAATATAATCCTAGGTCAATCGTACCTCGGAGATAGCGAAGAATATGTTTTATCCCGGTCCAATGTCTCTGCGTAGGAGATGAACAGTATCTTGCAAGAAGATTAGTAGCAAATGCTATATCTGGTCGGGTACAATTTGCAAGATACATGAGTGCACCTATAGTACTCATATATGGCACTTTTGGACATAATATTTCTTCGTTATCTTCACAAGGTCGAAATGGATCCTTATCAATATTAAGAGATCTATTGACCATTGGAGTACTCAAAGGATTTGCTTTATCCATATTGAAGCGTTTTAATACCCTAGTGGTGTAATTTGATTGATGCACAAATATACCATCTTGGAGATGCTCTATTTGGAGCCCAAGACAAAATTTTGTCATTCCAAGATCTTTCATATCAAACTCTCCTTTCATATGATTTCTTGCATCATCAACTTCCTTTTGAGTTCCAATAATGTCCAGGTCATCAACGTAAACAGCAATGATCACAAATCCTGATGTGGATTTCCTGATAAACACGCAAGGGCAAATCGCATTATTGATAAATCCCTTTTTCAACAAAAATTCGCTTAAGCGATTATACCACATGCGTCCGGATTGTTTTAATCCATAAAGTGACCGTTGTAACTTGACTGAACAAATTTTCTTAGATTCTTCTGAAATCTTTGATCCTTCTGGGATCTTAAATCCTTCTGGAATTTTCATATATATGTCACTATCCAGTGATCCATATAGGTATGCAGTCACAACATCCATGAGGTACATTTCTAAATTTTTCGATGCTGTTAGACTCATTAAGTACCTGAATGTGATTGCATCCATTACCGGAGAATATGTTTCATCATAATCAATTCCCGGTCTTTGAGAAAATCCTTGTGCTACAAGTCGAGCTTTATATCTGGTGATCTCATTATTTTCATTTCTTTTTCTTACAAAGACCCATTTACATCCGACATGTATTACATCTGCAGCTGTAATACCAACTGGTCCAAAAATATTTTTCTTATTAAGGGAGAGTAATTCATTTCTCATGGCTTCTTGCCATTTCTCCCAATAAGGCCTTTTTTGACACTCCGATACGGACCTTGGGTATGGATCATCATTTTCATTATCAATTCCTTTTGATACAGAAAAGGAGAATAATCCGTACTCATCATCAATTTCATATCTAATCCATACTTTTCCATCGTGGATGTAATTAATGGAAATCTCACACTTTTCTTTTTCATGCTCGACTTCGAGATTTTCTCATTATATGGTTCTTCGAGAACCTCTTCACAAATGTCTTCTGGACATTTTTCATGATGTGGTTCTTCTTGAACTTTTTCATTTTGTTCTCCCAACTTCTTTTTCTTACGGGGATTTTTATCTTTAGAGCCCAGTGGCCTCCCCCTTTTCAACTGAACCTTGGGTTCATTAGCAATGCTTCCATCACTTCGTTCTTTCGGAATTTCAATTCTAGATGGAGCATTTGCAGCGGGTATATATGATTTGGTCACCTTCTTTGTATCTGTAAATGCGTCTAGCAGTTGATTTGCCATATTTTGTAAATGTATAATTTTCTGAACTTCCAACTCGCGTAAATTAGTAGGAGGATCAAGATAAGCCAAAGATTTTTTACACCATGTGATATCTTTTGGTGTTTCTCTCAATCCTCCCCCTAACGCGGGGAATTCATCTTCGTTAAAATGGCAATCAGCCAACCGAGCGGTAAACATATCACCGGTTTGCGGTTCCAAATATCTTATTATACTTGGTGACGTATATCCGACATATATCCCTAATCTCCTTTGCGGCCCCATTTTTGTCCTTTGCGGTGGGGCTATATGAACATATACTGCACACCCAAAACTCGGAGATGGGATATATTAGGTTCTTGACCAGATGTCAATTATAATGGGGAATATTGATTATATCCACTTGGTCTAATCTGGACCAATGCGGCCGCATGCAATATATCATGTCCCCATACAAAAATCGGGAGTTTTGTTCTCAATATCAATGGTCTTGCAATCCATTGCAATCGTTTTATTAAACTTTCGGTCAAGCCATTTTGTGTATGCACATGGGGTACTGGATGCTCAACGTCGATTCCCATTGACATACAATAACTATTGAAGGCTTTTGAAGTGAATTCACCAGCGTTATCAAGCCTTACTTTCTTTATGGAATAATCAGGAAATTGTGCTCTTAACCTGATTATTTGGGCAATGAATCTTGCGAAAGCCGTATTTCTTGTGGTCAACAGACACACATGTGACCATCTACTAGATGCGTCAATTAGTACCATAAAATATCGAAACGGCCCGCATGGTGGATGAATTGGTCCACATATATCACCATGTATTCTTTCTAAAAATAATGGGGATTCATTCCTAATTTTAGTTGGTGATGGCCGAGTAATGAGTTTCCCTTGAGAACAAGCATAACATGGAAACTCTCCCGATTGAAAAATCTTTTCGTTTTTCAAGGGATGTCCACTAGAATTTTGCACAATTCTTCTCATCATTACTGATCCTGGATGTCCCAACCTTTCATGCCAGACTTTAAAGGTATTGGAAACCTCTTGGTTTATTATAGCATAGGATTCAGTCATGTTTATTTTTGTGCAATATAATCCGGAGGCTAACATTGGTAACTCTTCTAATACATGTTTATTCTGGGACGTAATGCAAAGATATTCAGTGCCATCCTTATTCATAGTTTCTATGTGATATCCATTTTTGCGGATGTCACGGAAACTTATTAAGTTTCTGTGTGATTTAGGGGAATATAATGCATTATTTATCTCGAATTCAGTTCCCCTTGGCAATGAAAAATTGGCTTTTCCGGAGCCTAGTATTATCTTTTCATTTCCGGATATAGTACTCACGCTTTCCGCGGAATCTTTTAGTTCGAGGCAAGAGAAATATTTTTTATCTTTGAGTATAGAGTGCGTTGTAGCACTATCTACTAAGCATATATCTCCATCCTGATTCTCGATTTGTAACATCTTATGTGTCATAATATTCATAAAATTGTATCAAAAGAATGAAACAAAATCCTAAAGAAATTCTTTATAACATAATGGAGAAATATTTATAAAACTATTTTACATGTTTTTTTATTTTATTAAAACCACAACCATATTATACAATATTATTAAAAACTACCATTTAAACTTAGTTATAAAAACATAATATAAAACATCAAGTTTTAGTATTCAGTGTCTTTGGCAACTCATTTAAGCTTCATCGATGAGGTAATCTACAACATCCAGATGAGTGTCGTCAGTTAGGTTGCTAAAGGAAGGGCCGGCTTCATCGCTGATGAAGTTAGTTTCAACATTATTGACTGTTGCCTTCTGCGAAGCTTGATACAGATCGAAAAAGTGCTTAGGTGTACGACATGTACGTTCCCAATGCCCTTTCATGCCGCATCTGTGACAAGCACTATCGGTCGGCTTCTTTATGGTGCGACCACCTTCATTTATCTGGAAGTTATTGTTTCTTTCTGATATGAGATGGGAATGAGATGGGACGAAGTTGCTGGCCGAAGGCACTCTCAGCTTGGTCAGTGGATGATTGATGGTGATTTCGAGCTACTGATCTTGTGGTATGCTTAGAATAATCGAACTAGCAAGCAATAAGCAAAGAAGTCTCGATCTCTAAAGGGGCAGCCGCGCAGTAGAGAAGAGAGAACACAACCTTTAGGGTTTTTCTTGACTTAAAACTTACTTAATGTTTCATAAAACCAAAAGAGTGTTTAAGTAATACAACTGAAAACAAATGGGCCAAAGGAAACATGGGCCATCGAAAATGACAAAGAAAATAAGAGAAATAAGACTTAAAAACGGAAAAAGGAAAGTCTTGGTCGAAACTAGATAAGAGGCCGGTCTGTCTCTCTAAGGAATGGGCCTCGGATCACCTCGTTAAAAACCTTGTGAAGAAAACCCATTTGGGACAAAACTTCACAAGGGAAAAAGAGTATGATCTTTATCCCAGAGGCAGACCGGTCAAAGAATCATCTGGCTCGATGCAGAAGATCATGGTCGGTCCGTGCATCCGGAGTATGGGCCAGGGCGTGGTCTGCTCAAATGGGCCGTCAGCTTCGGTATGGATCATCCTCCGGGCCAGCTGGTTAAGGACAGGTTGTCCTTGGTCGAGATGGCCTAGTTGGGTCGTGATGTCTTCTAGGCTTGTCCTCGAGATCAGCTGCTCCATCGCATTGTTGAATTCGGCATGTATCTGTCGCTGTCCCGAACGCGTCCTTGGTACATCTCGCATGGTCGGAAACAGGCCGGTCAGCTTCTTGGTAGAGCCTGGTCCGTCTTGTTCTTCCAACTCAGTGTCGGCTAAGCTGATGTCCTCATCATTCCCTCCCTCTTGAAGAGGTTCTGGCCTCAGAACAGTATCACCTGCACAATAAGGAGACAAATCAGCAACATTAAAACTCGACGATATGCTCATCTCACCTGGGAGTTCCAATTGGTAGGCGTTGTCGTTGATCTTCTTTAGGACCCTGAATGGTCCATCTCCTCGCGGAGAAAGCTTGGACTTCCTCTTGTTCCTGAACCGTTCGGGTCGCATGTGAACCCAAACCCAGTCGCCTGGCCTAATGTCAACCTCCTTCCTGTGTTTGTCGGCTTGCTTCTTGTACTGCTATGTCCTCTTCTCGATGTTCTCCTTAACCGCCTGGTGTAGCTTGGCGACGGCCTCAGCCTTGCGCTCTCCATCAAGATTGATGAACTCCAATGCTGGCAGTGGCTTCAGATCAAGTGGCGTATCTGGCTTAAACCCATAAACAACCTCAAAAGGATACATCTTAGTAGCAGAGTGTTTGGCACCATTATAAGCAAACTCAACAAATGGAATGCAATCCAACCAATGTGATAAATTTTTACCAACCGTGGCCCTTAAGAGGGTTGAGGTCGAGTCCAGGTTCAAGAAGCCGACCATTGAGACGTCTAATCCCAACCGACCAGACCCAGGTAAGCTTACTAGTACGTCCCGTTCTAGAGATATCACATGTTTTAAGTGTCAGGGTAAAGGACATATGTCTCGAGACTGCCCGAACCGGAGAGTCATGATCTTGAACGAAGCCGGCGAGTACGAGTCTCAGGATGAACAGGAGGATGAAGACATGGAGGAACTTGATACAGGGATGCCCATAGAGTATCCTGACTCTGGAGAGCTATTAGTGATCAGGAGAGCTCTCAGTGCGCTTGTCGATCCCGAGACGGTTCAACGCGAGAACATCTTCCACACTCGCTGTACCGTGAACAACAAGGTATGTAGTCTTATTATTGATGGTGGGTCTTGTACTAACGTGGCCAGCAGGAACATGGTTGATAAGATCGGTCTGCAAGTGACTAAGCACCCGCGACCGTACCGACTTCGGTGGCTGAACGATGACACGGAGATCCGGATCGCAGATCAAGTAACCGTACCTTTCAGCATTGGGCGATATCACGATCAGGTAGTATGCGACGTGGTTCCTATGCAGGTTGGACACTTATTGCTCGGCCGACCGTGGCAGTTCGACAAGGATTCCTTGCACAACGGGCGGACCAATCACTACTCGTTCATGCACGACAAGCGAAAGTATCAGCTCGCGCCTCTTACACCGCAGGAAGTGCATGAGATGCAACTACACCTTGCCAAGGATAAGAAGAACCATAAGACCAATTTAATTTTTTCTTCACATTCTGTTTCTAGAGCTATTGATCAGAACACGCAGGTGCTACTAATGGTCTTCAGGAAGGCTTTACATTCGTGGTCAGACGATGTTGAGCTTCCCCGGGAAGTTGTTTCTTTGTTGGACAGGTTTAAGGATGTCTTTCCGGAAGAGATACCAGCCGGTCTACCGCCCATACGAGGCATTGAGAATCAGATAGATCTCGTGACAGGAGCGGCACTGCCCAACCGGCCTGCATATAGGGTGAATCCGACCGAGGCCAAGGAACTGGAGAAACAAGTGCAGGACCTCATGTCCAAGGGTTACATTCGCGAGAGCCTCAGCCCGTGTGCGGTACCAGTCTTGTTGGTTCCTAAGAAAGACGGGTCTTGGAGTATGTGTGTCGACTGTCGGGCCATCAACAACATCACCATCATGTACCGACATCCCATACCACGGCTGGACGATATGTTGGACGAGCTACACGGAGCGACCGTGTTCTCTAAGATCGATCTACGCAGTGGGTACCATCAGGTTCGAATGAAGGAAGGCGACGAGTGGAAGACGGCTTTCAAGACTAAGCAGGGCCTTTACGAGTGGCTGGTCATGCCATTTGGCCTTACCAATGCACCCAGTATGTTCATGCGCCTCATGAACCAGGTCTTGAGGGCCTACATCAGTAAGTTTGTCATTGTTTACTTCGATGATATTTTGATCTATAGTCGCTGTTTTGCGGATCATCTGGTGCACCTTGAGCAAGTAATAGATACTCTTCGAAAGGAGGGTCTTTATGCGAACCTCAAGAAGTGCACCTTCTGCACATATAAGCTTGTCTTTTTAGGTTTTGTTGTGAGTTCGCAGGGCTTACAGGTTGACCAAGAAAAGATCAAAGCTATTGAGGAGTGGCCGACCCCGACCACGATCGGTCATGTCAGGAGTTTCCACGGATTAGCCAGCTTCTATAGACGGTTTGTGAGAGATTTTAGCACAGTGGCCGCCCCACTCACAGCCGTGATCAAGAAGGACGTCCCATTCAAATGGGGCCAGTCGCAGGAGGCCGCATTTCAGAAACTCAAGGATTTGTTAACCCATGCTCCTATTTTAGTTTTACCTAATTTTGATAAGACGTTTGAGATTGAGTGTGATGCTTCAGGTTTAGGGATTGGAGCTGTTCTGACACAAGGTGGGCGACCGGTCGCCTACTTCAGCGAGAAGTTGAGTGGAGCCACGCTCAACTATCCTACTTATGACAAGGAGTTGTACGCGTTGGTTAGATCCTTGGAGACTTGGCAACATTATGAGATGGGAATGAGATGGGACGAAGCTGCTGGCCGAAGGCACTCTCAGCTTGATCAGTGGATGATTGATGGTGATTTCGAGCTACTGATCTTGTGGTATGCTTAGAATAATCGAACCAGCAAGCAATAAGCAAAGAAGTCTCGATCTCTAAAGGGCAGCCGCGCAGTAGAGAAGAGAGAACACAACCTTTAGGGTTTTTCTTGACTTAAAACTTACTTAATGTTTCATAAAACCAAAAGAGTGTTTAAGTAATACAACTGAAAACAAATGGGCCAAAGGAAACATGGGCCATCGAAAATGACAAAGAAAATAAGAGAAATAAGACTTAAAAACGGAAAAGGAAAGTCTTGGTCGAAACTAGATAAGAGGCCGGTCTGTCTCTCTAAGGAATGGGCCTCGGATCACCTCGTTAAAAACCTTGTGAAGAAAACCCATTTGGGACAAAACTTCACAAGGGAAAAAGAGTATGATCTTTATCCCAGAGGCAGACCGGTCAAAGAATCATCTGGCTCGATGCAGAAGATCATGGTCGGTCCGTGCGTCCGGAGTATGGGCCAGGGCGTGGTCTGCTCAAATGGGCCGTCAGCTTCGGTATGGATCATCCTCCGGGCCAGCTGGTTAAGGACAGGTTGTCCTTGGTCGAGATGGCCTAGCTGGGTCGTGATGTCTTCTAGGCTTGTCCTCGAGATCAGCTGCTCCATCGCATTGTTGAATTCGGCCTGTATCTGTCGTTGTCCCGAACGCGTCCTTGGTACATCTCGCATGGTCGGAAACAGGTTGGTCAGCTTCTTGGTAGAGCCTGGTCCGTCTTGTTCTTCCAACTCAGTGTCGGCTAAGCTGATGTCCTCATCACTTTCGGTGTTGAAACCTCTTCCTTTTCCACGTCCACGGTATCGTCCATGACTTCGACCACGACCTCTGTCGCATCCACGTCCTCGCCCTCGACGGTTATCATTACTACCGGATGCTACGATATTCGCTTCGGGGAACGGAGCTGATCCAGCTGGACGAGTCTGATGGTTTAACATCACAAGTTTATTATTTTGCTCCGCTACAAGGAGGACTTGCATCAATTCTGAGTAACGAGTATAACCTTTCGCCCGATACTGTTGTTGTAGTATTACATTTCCTGAATGGAATGTGGAGAGCATCTTTTCAATCATATCAAAGTCGTTTATGATTTCTCCACATAATGTCATTCTGGCTGTAATACTGAACAACACATAATTATACTCTTCAACATTTTTGTAGTCCATGAATCGGAGGTGCAGCCAATCATATCTGGCTTTTGGCAATATCACGTATTTTTGGTGATCAAACCTATCTTTAAGTGATTGCCAGAGATCCAATGGATCCTCTTTCATGATTTATTCATTTTTCAAATTATCGTGGATATGGTGGCGTAAAAACACCCTGGCCTTAGCCTTATCCTTATCAGACGTCGTTTCCGACGGATCAATGGTTTTCAGAAGACCATTTGATCTTAGATGCCACTTTGCATTTGATGCCCATGTCATATAGTTTTTACCAGCAGCATCAAGGGCAATGATTTCGAGTTTTGCCAAGTTCGACATGATATCTATATAATTAAAACACTTATTAATTCTCGAAAGATTTTAACTATTTTAGTGAAATAAAATATTTTAAATATTATATAAAAATTTTGATTGCAATAAAAGTGTATATTAAAATATAATATAAAATTAATCATCTGAGGAGGCAAAGCCTTCCATGTGATTTTGAGGAGGTCTAACCTACCACTCATTTTAATATAAAATTAATCATCTAAGGAGGCAGAGCCATCCATGTGATTTTGAGGAGGTCTAGCCTACCACTCGGTTTAGGAGGAGGTATAACCTTCCACTCCGTAGGTGATAATTTAACATAATTTTAGCATAAATTTAACTAAAATAAATTTTACCTTTTGTAGTAGTGAACAAGAAAAAAGACGGCACAGTATTGAACAGATGATGAAACGATGCTGATCGAACAACGAAACGTTCGTGCTGATAACGTGTTGTAAAAGAGGGACTAAAGAAAAAGCAAGAGAGAGCAAGAGAGAGTTCTGAACTTTTCTTTTTATTGTTTTGTTGTTATTCGTGTTTCTTTAATATAAGGCCAGATTGGGAGAGAGACAAGGCTATATACTCTTCTTATTCACTCAACTCATGATTGTCACATTCTTATATCTCTTATTACATACGATCATGCCATATATATAGTAAGGCATTATCAATAAGACAAAAGCAACCTATTAACTAAGTGGTAACAAGTGGATGATGATAATGATTGATCTAACAAAGACACATGTCTTTGATGATGTTGCAAAACCTAACAAAGACACATGTATGATGATTAATCACTTATATTAATTATCCACAACACTCCCCCTTGATTAATCATCACTATTATCGGATTACGTATTGCCTCGTTAAAAACCTTATCATAGAAAAACCCAATGGGATAAAAAATATGATAAGGGAAAAAGAGTACAGTGACGTAAACTCCTCCTGAAAGTTGTAGATGGTCTTTTCTTTATAAATTTCGCAAATGACGCATTCCTATGCTTTGAAGATGTTTTATGAATGTTGTTGTGGGAAGCGCTTTTGTGAATAGGTCTGCGGCATTGTCGCTTGAACGAATATATTGAATGTCTACTTCTTGATTTTTAACGAGCTCTTGAGTATATGAGAAATTTTTTGGTGGAATATGTTTCGTCCTATCATTCTTGATGTAGCCTTCCTTTCGTTGAGAAACACATGCAGCATTGTCTTCGAACAATTTTGTTAGTTCCTTACTCGTGATTATCCCGCTAGCTTCTTGTATATGATAAGTCATAGACCTCAACCATACACATTCTCGACATGCCTCATGTAGCGCAATTGTCTCTGCATGATTTGAAAAAGTGGCGACAAGAGTTTGCTTTTGAGAACGCCACGAGATCGCAGTACCTCCCATTGTGAAAACGTATCCAGTTTGCGATCGAGCTTTATGTGGATCATGATAGATATCCTGCATCTGCAAAACCAACCAGACAAAGACCAGAATTTCGAGGATAATATAATCCAAGGTCAATCGTACCTCGGAGATAGCGAAGAATATGTTTTATCCCGGTCCAATGTCTCTGCGTAGGAGATGAACTATATCTTGCAAGAAGATTAGTAGCAAATGCTATATCTGGTCGGGTACAATTTGCAAGATACATGAGTGCACCTATAGCACTCATATATGGCTTTTCTGGACCTAATATTTCTTCGTTATCTTCACAAGGTCGAAATGGATCCTTATCAATATTAAGAGATCTATTGACCATTGGAGTACTCAAAGGATTCACTTTATCCATATTGAAGCGTTTTAATACCCTAGTGGTGTAATTTGATTGATGCACAAATATACCATCTTGGAGATGCTCTATTTGGAGCCCAAGACAAAATTTTGTCTTTCCAAGATCTTTCATTTCAAACTCTCCTTTCATATGATTTCTTGCATCATCAACTTCCTTTTGAGTTCCAATATTGTTCAGGTCATCAACGTAAACAGCGTTGTGGAAGAGAGTTCGGCTTTTATGTCTCCAAAAAGTTTCTTCATGACGAAATGCCGTACAAAGTTGACGTCTGAGGTTTTCTAACTCCTCCAACGTTGTATTATCGTCTGTAGTAGCCTTGTCGATTTGATCTTTAAGTTCCTCAATGAGTTTTGCTGAGTTTGTTGGTAAGGTTGTCTTCTAAGAGGAGATACTTTTTCTACAGGAAGTCACTTTGTCATGGAAATCTCTAAGAGGGATTCCATCGGTGGGCTCCATCCTGACACCACCGTTTTCTCAAATACCCATTTTCCAAACAATCGTTTATCGAACTGAAAATTTTCCTCCGATGGCGCATCACCGATTGTACTCTCGCTAAAACCAGCATGTGGTCAGAGCCCTATATTTTTAAATACTCCACCGCTGTGTGGGAAAAGAAATAGTGCCAATCATCATTGTCGACGGCCCTATCTAATCGACATTTGAACTTTCCGAATCTATGTTTTCCCACGCAAGAGAGATAATTTCCTTTGTGTGGGAAGTCGATCATTCCGCAATTCTTGAGCATTACGAAAAGGAATGAAAGAGGATTCCCTCTCCGTCTTCCTCCTCTTTTTTCATGATTCCCAATGATTTCATTAAAATCACTTATCATAAGCCGGACATTACGCCGATTAAGACTCATCCTCGTAAGTCTTTCCCAAACATGTTCTCGGTATTCTAACACCGAATCTCCATAAACAAATGTCATATAAATTTTGTTGCCTTCAAAAGTTGTTTCAACATCGATCATACGATTATCCGAATATGAAATAATCACCTTAGGATCATCCATATAGAAAAGCACTAGACCACCACTTCTACCTCGTGGCTCTACCGTAAAAACTTGGTCATAACCAAATGAGACTTGCAAATTTTGCAGAACGTGTCCAGTATTTTTTGTTTCAGACAAAAATAAAAAATTTGGTAGAAAACATCGATAAAGTTCCTCCAAATGTTCTTTTGTGAGATCTACACCAACACCTTGACAATTCCAAGCGATTATGTTCATTTTGTAGTTTTTAGAATAAAAAAACTCCCCACAAATAAGTGGAAGTATCGATCTGTTGGCACAAAATCTGTTGAAAAACATGGCTTCGCGATCACATCCAACTTTGGGGAAAAAGAAAAACAGTCTTAAAAGCTAATGGTAACCAACAAGAATCTTTGATGGAAACACACTTTACTAATCCGAGAACCAAGTCCTAAGAACGGTTCTTCACCAAAGGAAAACAAGATCTGCCTGTGGACACCGGCAACTGAATATCTTAGGCAGTGGCGCGAAAACACTGGTCGGATACACCAGTCGGAGCAGAGTGGGATGTAACAAAGGAAACAAGTTCGTACATATTAATATTCATAGAAAACTCTAGATCTGATCCAGGAAAAGGTGTTTGAGCAAAAGAACCCGTAAAAAGCGTTGTCCTGTGTGTAACTTGAAACAAAAGCTAGGACATTAAAACCTATTGTTTCAAGTTACACACATGACAACGCTTTTTACAGGTTCTTATGCTCAAACACATTTTCCTGGACTAGATCTAGAGTTTATGATAAGTTTTAAACTAGACAAAATCATTATTGCTTGTCAAGATGCATATTTGATGGGTGCTATTTTACGGCCGAAAGCTTGGCCAAACTTCAGTTGGTTTGCATCAGAAATCATTCATGCTTTAAAGAATCTGAGAGATTGGCGACTTAAAGTGGAGACAAAGGAATCTAACAGAGGAGCTGCGATCATTGTTGAAAGCGTCGACATGTGTGGTTTAGAGCAATCTTATATTGTTTGTAATCCTCTCTTTTGGTTGTTTGATTTGTTTGAGAGTGAAAAGAATGTTTTCTCATATTGATTATATTATTGTTTTGGTTTTGGAATGTTACGTCTTGTTTAGTCCAATCTCTGTTGAGATGTGACAGGTAGTTTGGTTTTTTTAGAAAGGGGTATATTATTTTTGTAATCATGCGATCCGTGTTTGATCGGCAGTGATAATAGGAAGGTGTTGCGGTTATGTTGTAATATGTGGTTGGATCCTTTTTGAATATAATCCATCAGATGTTAAAACAAAAAAAAAACTATGAAAATTTGTTGTTACCGGTTCAATTCTCTTCAGATTCAAATTTGTTGTAAAAAAAAACTATGAAAATTGGTTTTTTTTGTCACGGAAAAATTTCATTAAATTACTCAAACGAAGCGTTTTGGGTTACAAAATTATTCAGAGCGTTCTTGGCTAAGGAATCATCAGCTGAATTAAAGTTCCTGCTGATGAAATTGAAGCTGATAAAGTCAAATAAAGGAAAGAGAGATCGTATATCGCTGAGGATTCCATGGATAACCGAATACGATGAGCCAATATCTATGGCTTTAATTAATTGGAGAGAGTCCGATTCAAATGAGTCTGATCGGAGGCCAAACTCCACCGCCTTTTCCATCGCCGCTCGGACAGCTAAGCCTTCAGCAACTAGAGCAGATGGGATGTGATCGAGGCCTGTTGAGTGCGACGATATGAATTGGTCGCGATACGAGAAGATCCAAGCTAATCCCGCCGCGCTTGCTTCCTTCTTCCATGCAGCATCCGATCTACAGATAAAGGGATCATCCGAGATGACCTTTGTCAGATACACAGAGCACGCCATGGATCGGGAAACAGGTAATTGGGCAGCACCCCATTCTTTGGCCTCAATAATCGCTTTAGATAACACCAAAAGAGGGTCAATGATTTTCCCAGTAAACGTGAGATTGTTTCTTGCTTTCCAGATATTCCAACAAATCCACGGGGTGAGGGGTTTGTTACACAGGCCAACCGGAGGGAGAGAGAGCAAATTCTTGAGCTTGGTCCACGCAGGGCAGAAGGATAGCATTTCGGATGAATCAATCTCTTTGGAGAGAGGAGCATTTCTCCACACCTGTTTGGCAAAATCACAAAGGAAAAACAGATGTGGGATGGTTTCTAATTGACTGCACCTTTTGCATTTGGGGTCTACAGGAATTGCTCGAGAAGCGAGAACTTCACCCACTGGTAGTGACCGAGAAGCAGCCTTCCAGAGAAACAACTTAACTTTTGGTGCGGTATGTATTTTCCAGATATCAGCGATCCATTGACAATCATTTGCCTCTGTTATCTGCTCATGAATCTGGATAAGCTCTAAAGCAGTATAATATCCAGTTTTAATGGTATAGGAACCCGAAGGATGGGAGAGCCAGATCCTTTTGTCCTTAGCTAAAGATGTACTTGTCTTGATGTTTAGGATGGACTGCTCATGTTGTGGGAGATACCGACGGATCTTGCTTATATCCCAGGTCGCAGAGTTGGGGAGGAAAAGATCAGCTACCTTCATGAGGATAGATTCTTCAGGTGGGGGGCCTATGGGAGCCATCTGCTGGGAAGTAGAAAGCCAATTATCCTGCCAGATACTCACTGATTTGCCATCACCAATGGCCCAACCAATATTACTAGCCAGCAGATCCCTACCTTTAATAATACTCCTCCATCCATGAGAGCACACTGATGGACAATGGGCAGATAAGAACTCTAATGAAGGGCAGTATTTACTGAATATAATCCTTGCCAACAGGGAGTTAGGATTTTCCATGAGCCTCCAGCTTATTTTAGCTAGGTATGATTCATTGAAGCTTTGAAAGTCTTTGAATCCTAGCCCACCATTAGCTTTAGACTTGGTAAGTTTATTCCATGCTGTCCACGCTACCTTCCTTTTCCCTGGTTCTGAATCCCACCAAAACCTAGTTAACTCAAATTGTATTCTCTTGATAAGTGACGCAGGAAGGAGGAAACAAGACATGGCAAAAGAGGGGATGGTAGCTAAAACACTCTTCAGAAGGGTCATTTTCCCTGCAGTAGATAGAAATCTTGATGACCAGCTCCTAGCCTTTTGACGGATTCGATCTACTATGGAGGAGAAGAGATCTCTCTTGCGTCTACCAAAATTCTCAGGTAAACCTAGATACTTGCCTACCCCACCCTCTTTATCATTGCGAAGTTCTTGCTTGATTTTATTCTTTAGATCCAGGGGGTTTTCCTTGAGAAAGAAATTGATGACTTTTGATAGTTGATTGTTTGTCTTGAGGCTTCTTCGTATTGTTTCATGATATTCTTAAGAGCATAGAGGCTGCTAGGATTGGAGCGGCAGAAGAACATGGTGTCGTCAGCGAAGAGGAGGTGTGATATCCTAGGACTGGACTTGGAAACTCTGATACCCTGCAGCGTACCTTCTTCCTGAGCTCTGTGACAGAGTCCCGACAACACCTCACTACACATTATGAACAGGTAAGGCGAGAGAGAGTCACCCTGCCTAATACCTCGCTTTGGTATCACTTTTCCTATAGGCTGATCATTTATAAGAAAAGAGTAGCTGACAGTAGTAATACACTGCATAGTCCACTTTATCCAGGTTTCATGAAAGCCAAGTCTCTGTAAAACACATTGGATATCCAGGTTTCATGAAAGCCAAGTCTCTGTAAAACACATTGGATAAATTGCCATTCAAGTCTGTCATATGCTTTGCTCATGTCGGTTTTAACCGCCATAGAGCAATGTTTCTTTGCATTGGAACTCTTGAGGTAGTGTAAAACTTCGTGTGTAATCAACACATTATCTTGAATGGCTCTTTTGGGAACATAAGCGGATTGATTCTCCGAGATCAGATTGGGTAGCACCTTCTTTAATCTTCTAGTCATGATCTTAGCAATCAGATTATAGTAGACATTGCAAAGTGCTATAGGTCTATAGTCACTTAATTTCCGAGGATTGAGAATTTTTGGGATAAGCCTGACATGAGTTTCATTAATTTGAGCAGGAAGAACTCCAGTTCTGAAGAACTCTTGGACCATCAGTGACAGCAGGTCCAATGGATAGCCAGTTCTCATGGAAAAAGCAAGCAGAGAAACCATCCGGACCAGGAGCTTTGTCCGGATGGATTGCAAAGATGGCCTGTTTCACTTCAAGAGCTGATGGAATGGAGATTAGATGATCATTTTCAGCTGCAGTAACCTTTGGGGAGAGGGCCTTCATGACCGTATCCTCTTGCAAAGAAGTAGCTGAGGTAAACAGAGAAATAAAGTAGCTGACAATTACTTGAGCAATCTGTGATTCTTTGAAGACTGTAGTGCCTTCCTGATTTTCAATGACCGAGAACTTATTGAGCATCTTTCTTTGCTTTACAATAGCATGAAAATAACCCGTATTCTTATCTCCTTGTTGCAGCCAGAGGAGACGGCTTCGTTTCCGCCAGAAGATTTCCTCGGCTTTGTAGGCTTCAGCAAGCAGACCATTGATTTCATAAATGAGCAACTGATCTGGAGAAGGTGAAGTCATCGCTTCTTCAAGCTTTTCCAAGAGCAAGTCAATAGCTTCATTTGCTTTTTTTCTGTTTATCTTTAGACCATTGGACAATGGCTTTCCTGACTTGGGAGATACGATGAGTCACAGACTCGGAAGGGTAATCATTCCATACCTCTTCAATAAGCTTCTTTACTTCAGGATTATCTTTTAATCTCCTGTCAAAGCGAAATAGGCTCTTCTTTTTCTTCTTATCAGGTTCGAAGTATGATACTACAGGCTTATGGTCAGAACCAAGAAACCTGAGATATTCACAACGACTCATCAGGAATAGCTCAGACCATTTTGAATTGGCAATGGCCCTGTCAAGTCTACACCGCACTATATGGTCTCCCCTGCTGCCTCGCCAGGACAGTGGGTCGCCAGAATGAGGTAGATCGAAGAGGTCACATTCAGAGAAGAAGGTTCTAAAATCTGAATAGGATCCTTCAGGACGCTGGACACCTCCTACCTTATCTTCATCATTTAATATATCATTGAAATCGCCTGAGAGGAACCAAGGAGTGTTGCGCAGAAGGGCAGACTCAGTAAGGTAATTCCATGTAGCTTTCCTCTGCTTTATATCATTGTTTCCATATATGAAGGTAGCACTGAAGGACTTATTTGCAACCGTGATCTTAGTTTCAATAAAATGCGCAGAGGCTTCCACTATTTGAAGATCAAGATCTTCTTTCCAGAAGAGAGCTAAACCACCCGATGCGGGAGACAAAGGGGGAATAAGCTTGTGATTCATATAGTCTAAGCATTTTAGCTTATCCAAGACTACAGAGTCAGGATTTTTAGTCTCAGAAAGAAAATCTTACTTGCGAGGGGCTTACTTCATATTCAACCTGATTTGCAAGGGAATTTCTGGCCATCTGTAGTGCAGATTCTTCAAACTGTCCAGATTCCTCAGCAAACCTTATTCTCTCTTTTCGCGCTGCGCTCTCAGAGGGATCTGCGCAACTAGCATACTGGATCATGACCTCCCGCAACTCACCCATTGCTTGATCAACAATATGGGGGGGGAGGATTGCGCAGAGGAGACTCTTCTTGAGGCGTTGAGAGACCTCTAGGAGAGGCCAAGGGAGTATTCAGAGATTGAGAGCCAATTATTGTTCTTTCCTTAACCTTCCAGATTTGGTTAGGATGAGATTTTTCTTTCACCTTATCCCTAGGGGGCAGCCTAGCGGAAGGTGATGAGTGGTGTTGATAATATTTATCATTATGGTTTCGAGGGCCAGAGCTATAATGCCTATTAAGCTCATTATGCCTATTAAGCTCAGAGGATCTTCTTCCAGAGCTGGCTGAGGAAGGAAAACTGTGGGACTCATTTCTGTGGGAGTGAGTACCATACGATCTTTTGGATGGATGATCCTGATACCTTGAGGAAACTCCATCTGGGCGTCTGGATAATCGATTGCAAAGATCTTCTCTTTGAGGGTGATGACCATTTATCTCCAGGAGGTTTCGTTGGGAAGAGTTTCTTTCCTTGTAGGTAGAGATATAAGAACAGTCAGCTCCCTCATGGTCCAGCCTGAAGCACTTACTACAAAACTTTTCTAGTCTTTCATAGACTAAGACTGCTGTAACTTCCTCACCATCATGGAACTCAACCACTGAGGACATGATAAGTGGGAGAAGGCCATTGACTTCCACCCTCATTTTAGCTGAGATGGCAGTGATTTCACAGAACTCATATTTCCCGATATTGTTCCCAATGCACTGTAGGGTATGTTCTGACCAGAGGTGGAAGGGCAGACCCTGAACCCTTATCCAGAAGGGGATGAGATATGGGAAGTTCCTATCCATGGTGGGTTCCCATCTTTGCAGAATAATCATCCATTTCGCAAAATGGTAAGGTCTGTTTGCAAGAACTAGTTGAACATCTTCTTCATTTGCAAACTGAAACTGAAAAAGCCCTTGGCCCAGGTCCGCGCCTATAGCTCTGGAGGAAGTTTTCCAGTGATCTGATAAGAACGGAATGAGTGACCAGATCCTCTGCAGTTTGATATTTGTAACCCTACCAATGATAGTGAAAGAATGTCTTCGAATGAGATCAGTGGTATCAAACCGGGGAACCTGGACTTTAGGAGCACGGGGTGGTGATCCAGCAAGGGCAAGGCCTTTTCCTTTTTCTCCGTAAGAGAGTCTACGATTCATCATGAGAGAGATAGAATATATAGAAGGGTGTACCAATTTGTGATCACCGTAAGGTATACGAGAACATAATCAGAGTAGCTACAGATAGCAGTTACAAAGAGCTTTTAGGAAGAAGGTGCCGGAACTAAGAAGATTTGATAGAGATCCGGAGGAGGAGCACTTTAGCACGTCGGAGAAACTATGGAAAGTGACCTCTCTGTACATATATAATAATTATATGCTACATCTTATGCAGTTGTATATGTATTAACGTGCATTATTGGGGGCAATTTTATACACTAATCTTTAACAACATAAATAGAAGTTTCTGGTTGTTTAAAAGATTGTTCTCTGTATGGGGTCGATAATTGAGATATGTTTCTGTTACCTGGCAATTCGAGATTGGTGTTTGCTAATGCTTGCAGGTGGTCCATTTTCCGGATCATGAATTTTTCAACACCAATCTTAGGGGCGTAGTCGGCGATCTGGTCAACTGTTATGTGGTGGAGGAATCGAATGACGAATAGATGATCAGTTATCTTGTACAACTTTGTGCATCGCGAGACCTCGAAGTTGTACAAAGGACTGATATTTAATTATCATTTCTGAAACAATATTTAATTATCCTTTGATGATTATCATTTCCTCCGACATAATTTCAGTTCAACTTTCTTATATTTGATCAATATATCTCTATTAGTGAAAATTAGCAATCGTCTCATCACGTACTCAAATCTTACAAAATAACCTTTCATACTTGGGGGAATTTAAAAAATAACAGACGAGAAATGACCTCAACACCTCAACCTATTTTAAAATCATCAAAGGCCTCATCAAGTTAAAATTATATCAAATTACAGACAACATTTTAATTTATTTTCAAATAACGCCAAATTAAAGATCTGAACACACACTACTCACTCAGTGTAACTATACAATTATGTAAGTAACACATACTTCTAACCCCAAATTTTCCCTAGATTGGAATATAATAAACATGACTGACAAAACCAGACCATAAAAACGTAAATATTAGACATCATATCAATTAAACTGAATCAAATTATCTAACACTTACTACAACTGCATTGGGTCCGAACTGTCTCTCGGGCTGAATGATTATAGATGTATGAAACAGATCTTGGTACATCGGCCCATTTAAAGTAGGCCCATATAAGGTCAATTTTCTATTTGCCCTTGAATTTTTCATCAGAGAAAACCCTAACAATCGCCTCTCTCAATCACTCATACCCTTCGCTTCGAATCACCACCGTTGCATTTACGTTACGCCGACTGTTTAAGCTTCCAGCAAGGTTAAGCTTTGCTCGCAATTAAGTCTGAGATTAACCGTTACAACCCCAACTTAATACCATTCAACTCTCAAACTCTTCGAATCACACCGGTTATCATCCACTGAATTCAACCCCTATAAATGTCTACCATTCACCATCACCAAATACTTCGCACATTTTCCAAAAACCCTTCAAACTATCAGTCACTGCTAATAAACCGAGTTCAAAGATACCGCCAATGTCTTCCGTTGATTTCATTGCTCTCCCGCCGCTTCACCGTACGTTCCATTCGATGCCCTCCACTTCGGCCGATCAAACCAGGAAGTTGTTTGCCGCCTACTCAGATACTGGGATGCAAGGAACATTAGGAAGGATGGCGAGTTCATGGGTATTGTTGTCCTCCTCCTTGATGAAAAGGTACACTAATAATCTTGCCAAATGCTACTGCTACAAAAAACTAAAATTATATACCCAGACTAGCACTAATAATGTTCAATTGACTAACTCTACAGAACTCCACTGTAACGCCCCTTTCCCATTATCCGCTGACCGACGAGCTGACCGGTCAACAATCAAACAAGAACATGACCAAGTCGAACCCGAGCAAGTCAAACAGAAGAGGTTTGTCACATGACGAAGCCAGAGACAGATCGGTTTGAGACAAGGGCTCGCACTAACCCGTCTTTGACCCCGCTATCCTCACTTCCATGATACAAAGCTTTGCAACTTGTACCACTTCCGTGAGTTGTGTCGGTTCGGACAAAACACAATATCAGGAAAGCGTATTCATTTCTGAGTAATCAAACGTTACATACAACGTTTATCTGTCTTTACAAAACGATTTTCGTTATTAAAATAATCATCGTGTGGCCACACAAAATGGTACTACATGGTACCAAAAGCCGAACCGAAATACAATCTCAAAACCATCGAATCAAAATCCCGCCACAAGCAATCCCGAGACTACACCGAGGATCTCCCGCGTCCGCCGCTGCTAAACCTGAAAACCACAAAAGAGTCTAATGAGCGATCTAAGATCACCCAGCGAGACGGCTCCCCACTACGGCTGCTAGTCTATCTAGCATCTACAAATTCCCGTTCCCAAAATCCCAAAACAACAATCAATATAGTAAACGGTCGATCACGCACTACCACGTCGTGTTGCACCCACAGCACACCATCAATGAAATAACCATACTATCACCAATCCCATAAATAACCAAGGGAATCGAGAACACTGCGGCACATGCTCTCGATTGAAACTCGATCTATCTATCGCGCAACACCAACAATACGAATACAACACTGGGCCCCTACGATCTCGGTAACTTCCATGGGTTCTCATTGTCACCAACATGGTAACTAACCCCACGACTCCTAGACGTCAACACGAAGTCCAACGGCTAGGACACTGTTCTCAGCCCATCGATACGCAGTGACTCCGGTTACCCCCGGCAACCCGAGTTTCCATGCGATTCGGCCCTAGGACATGACCCCGTGTTCTCTGAATCACACACCTACCGGCGTCACCCAGTAGGTTAACACCATGACCAGCCCCACTGTCCGAAGGCACGTGTCCAATCAGGTAACTACCCGAGGATCCAATCGGGTCGGAAGTACCGGAACGTAACCAAACACCTAGACTTGCGGGATTTAACGCACCCTAGAGTCCTAGTGCATAAATGTAAACACGCAGACTCGCTCGGACTCTAGTAATCATACTCAGTCATTACTCAACCACAATCTCAACACCACATCCCGCAAGTCTACACACACACACCAACACCACCGCTCTGACTCGGCACCACACCGAGTCAGCAACCACGACTTAACCGGTCCCGTGACCAAGTTAAGTAACCACACGGATCGCTCGGCCCAACACCGAGACGATCTAATAGGCCTGCACAAAAAGCTCAACAGCAACCACACAACAATGCCACCACACAATAACATCCTCACCACACAATCAGGCCTATTAGGGTTTCTAAAGTCTTTTAACTCATCCACGTCCGCTACACTGGATTAGCGAATTGCTAACCCGTAGACGGCCCATATCTCATTAACGTCCACTTTTAACCCATTCAAGACCGCTACTTTGGATTAGCGGATTGCTAATCCGTAGACGGCACACCAATCACACGCTTTACACATCACATTCCCTTTTCTTAACCTTCCCCGAATCTCTTTTATTAAATTCCCGATCCGTCGGTTTAGAGCTAGCAGCTTACTAAACTCCCCGACGTCTCATCATTCACTTACTCCATTCATTCCTTTCTTTATCTTTATTAAGCTCAAGCCCGATATCGATTCATACATCATACGTTCGTTAGGTTTAATTCCATCTTTTAACACCGTCTTAATTCCCATACTTAGATCCATTCGATATCGTTCTTTACATACGTATATATGCATATACAGCCCTATCATGCCAGGACTATATGCATGCAACAGTCAACGTCACTACCAACCTAACGTCACACAACAGGTTTAATCCGTTTAATTTCCACAACCCTAACATGCGTCTTAAACCTTAACCGGTTTATCGTTAATCACCAAATTCAAGTCTTATTCATAATCAAATCACATCCGGGTATGCAAACCCTAACTCTACGGTTTATCATTTCTTGTTCTATATGCTCCATCTACAGTGTATGAGCTGACTCACCGTGATTCGGTCGGAATGAACGGCACGGATGCGGATACGACTTCCCGAGACCCCGAACTAAACCCGAACCTCCCGAATACCCGAATACGAACTCCGAAGCTTCCCGAACACCCGTACACAAACCGCAAATGCAAAACCGACCGGAGTCAACGCATTGACCGGCGTTGACCACGGCGTTGACCGGCGTTGACTTTGACTGTTGACCGTTGACTTTGACCAATCTTGAACCGGTTGACCACTCTGAACCAACTGAACCACTTCAATCAAACCGACCTTCTGAACCGGTTTCCAATTGAACCGGTTAGGTTAAACCGGTTTGGAGTCAACCGTTGACCGGGTTGACCGGTTAACCTAAACCGACTCAAATCAAACCAAACCAACTTCAATTCAATCCCAACCCAATGCTAAACCGACCATGGTGAACCGGCAGAGGAGAGAGACGGCGGAGGAAGGATTCCGGCGACTTCTCCGGCGTTGACCGGCGGTGGTCCGGCGTTGACCGACCGGTTCACCCCTTTTCCCGGCGACTCAGGTGACGATCTACATATCAAACTGATCGGAAAGAGGAGATCTATCAATCCATGGCCTCAAAACGTCCAGATCTGATGGAGGATGAGAGAGATACACCCAAATCCTATCCGCGGCAGCTTTCCGGCGACTTTCCGGCAAGCTCCGGCGATGGCGGTAACGCTTGGCCGACTAGCGGTTGTAGAGGAGGGAGAGAGGAGTACACCAGACTTTGCAGAAGTGGATTAGGGTTTATATTGAGGGAGTTATGGTATTTTTAATGATTGAAGGTATGAAGAACACTTATGGTGTTCTTGAAGTTTCTCTTGAATCTTCAAGAGGATGGATGAATTTCTGGGTTCCTGGGATTAATCTAGAGAGAAGGGAGAGCATCTGGTCGTGGGTTGAAGCTAGAGAGAGAGAGGGATTCACAAGAATGAATTGTTGTGAAAGAGGTGGATAAGGCTTTCAAAGCCACCTCTTCACAATAGCTTGACACCTCAAGGGGAGAGGCTGGCGACCTGGTGGTGAGACAACTGTCTCTGGATTGGCTTCTTATCCCCAAAATAAATCCCAAAACCGGCCCAACACCCTTTCTAAACCCTCCTTCAATTTCTTCTCGGTTTCCTCGGTTTCACGATAATTGTTTTAGAAAATCCTTCACGATTCCCATAAATCCCAAAACCTCCATAATCTGATTTTCCCTGATTTTAGATGAATTTACCAACTTGAATCACCTCATTTGGAGTTTCCTAGCTCCGGTTATGAATTTCCGAAGTTTTTCCGGTTTTCTCGGTTTTTACTCCGATAAGCCGAAAAACCCGTTTCTTCTCCGTTTCTTCCAATTATAGTCTTGTAAATGTTCTTTATGTATTAAAACAAGAACATTTGGCCCATCTCGTCTTCCGTCTCGTACTTTGGCAAAATTACCATTTTGCCCCTGTGTTTGGCAAAATTACAATTTTGCCCCTGTTGACTTTTCTTCTGCCCGTTGACCATATTTCTGAAGACAGGGTATTACATTCTTCCCCACTTACAGGAATTCGGTCTCCGAATTCTCCGTCACTTACGGACTTTGAATCGGCACCAAACTCCGCAAGTTGCTTCATCACGCACTTCACTACCTCCTTCTCATACCCCCAACGTCTTCACTTGAACACCGATACTCAAACCGTACTTCCAATACTCTCTGACACTTTGCTATCTTGTCCCACACTTTCCATTAGCCCTCGCACTGCTAACTTGGCTGCCTCCCCAACACTTGATCCGTAATCCTGACGGCATTCCCTCACTTGCTCTTTACTTGTACTCTCTTAACCATAACTTCTTTTCTCGACCTCCGTTCCCGCCTTAATGTGTCACTTTCTCTTTAACTGATCTTCCTCAAACCTCGATCGTCCACAACTATTTACTTTGCTCTGATTCTCACTCCTGACTTCCCCACTTTGCGTCGACTTTCACATCTTTCCCGATACTGGTTTGCTTCCCCGAGACACTCTTTAAGAATTTGTTTTCCAAACCTGATGTCTCTATAGCTCCAAATCCATCCGTACCAATAACCCCACTCTGTTTCCGCTACTGACTCTTCCTTTTCGAACGCTCCCCAAGAATTATGACGTCCGTATCCGACTTTGCTAAATCTCCATTTAATTCATACCGACCGCTTCACTCTGGTTCCCACACTGTCACTGACGTTCTTTCAAATTGTTTTGCTAACTCATCATACCAAAAATTTCGTTCTTCCTGTTGCCTTGCACTGATACATTTTCCACTAACCATCGATACCAACTGCTGCACTTTTCCGGGTCAACTTGTCTTGCGGCCTCTTTACATTCCATCTCGCTTTCGGGTTCGGGTTCAGTCTCGTATTCGTATCGCATCGTCCATTCCGTCCTACATTCAATTCAACAACTTTCACAGGAGTGGTGAAATTCAAACCAATCCATCCCTCGATATCACTTCCTCATAGAGATATAGTTAGTTAATCATGTACCCAACGGTTACCCATGATTAAGTAACGATATTCTATAATTCCGTTCTCTCGTGAATTGACGGTCGAATCCAACCATTCTCGAGTTAGCTCAACACTTTAACGAAAGGTTCTAACACTTTTTATTTAATTTTTACCAACTTAACGACAACGATAACATTCAAATTATTCAAGCCAACGAAATATAGCTACCACTTAGATGGCTTACCCACACAATCAATGATTCTTGAATGCTATGAATGCCATAAACAAAACTAGCTCCCCAACAGTGCTACACCAAAGAACGAAACACAATTCTCGACTATCTAATGCACCACTCAAGCATTAGATAAAGCACGCAAGCATAAACACATAAGAAAATAATTACCACACACAATCAATCAAGCAAATCGGCGATTGCAGTTGTCTCTCAGGGTTCGGATGGAAACCGTTTGCTCGGACCATCATTCATTTTCACATCGTAACTATATTGCATTCACAACCATCAAGAGTATGCAATATAACCACTCCGCTACTCAAAACGACAACCGAAACACTCCACATCCACTACGTAAATAAAATATCTATTCACCACATAGAGTTTTAGATACGTAGGTCCGTCGAAGTCTACATATTAGCGGTTACCAATCCGTACCACAAGAAACACCACTACACGCAACTGAATCGTCAGAGACGATCGCAAGCCGATCTACACACATCAAACAACGAGTTAGATCCCTTACTTACCTGGGCCTAACTATCTTAGCCCTAACAGCCCCAACACAACTGGAATGCCCAACACAGGCGGCATCGCGGTTCGTGGTGGTAACCACTGGCAGATGTGCCGGGAGGGTGTGGTGGGTGTGCATCTCCGAACAATGTTTCAACTCGCTGCGGCTCTGCCGTCAAACATAAACGGGTAATGTGGCCCTCACGATCACAAATCTGACAAACAGTAACGGGCGCTGGGCGTGGCCCACAATAATAAACTAGTGTCTGGTGATCCGACACGCCACACAACTTGACAAAAGGAAACAGACTCCAAAGAAGGATCTTGAAAATACTCGAACGCACGATGACCCTTCACTCCACATATCTGACAAACTACTGTCGCTGAGCGAGACCTACGGGAACAGACAAATGCTCGATGTCCCCCGTCTCCACATCTCTAACAAGTCCTCGATCTTCTCGGCGACTGCACCAAGGGCGGTTGTGCTATAGGTATCTGAGCGACTGATGGCTGACTAACAGGCTGCGGAATAAGCTCTTCGTGAAACATACGTGGTCCTGGTCCAATTGGTACGACTCACGATAGTATGGATCGGCTGGTCAAGGACACCAGTGTAAATGGAAGCTCTGAACTCCGTATGCGCTACACTCCCGGTATACAGGCATCGCTGATAGCGAGTCCGTCGTGTCTTCTGATCGGATCTCTGGCGGCGCAACTGGCTCGGTCGGCGGTGTGACAAGCTCAAACTGTGTATCCGACTTTGACATCGACTTTGGCTCAGCCCCTGATAATGGCTCTGTCGCAGAGAGTGGCTTGGTAAAACCGAGTGACGGTGATGCCAACCCATCAAGTAGTGTACAAAGCAACCCTGGCCGTGGGTCCGGCTGTTGGTGCAGTCCAATATGCTGCTCTAGAACGTCCCCAAATATCGCCATCTGCTCATCAACGTGCTGCTCCCAATAAGGATGCTGCTCTACCTGAGCTCGACACTGTGCCGCAGTCATTCCGGTGATAACTCATACTGCTTGATCATATCCCACTCTATGCACACACACCCACACACAATCCGTCCAGGGACACTCTGCTGCTGACTGCAAACAAAACGCAGATAAACATTAGTATAGATAATACAATTCCTACACCATCCCAACCCCGAATTCACGGACGCGGCTCGGTTTCCTAATGGATGCTTGGGTAAAACACAATTTTGACTCGATAAAACACGTAAAACACTCAAAAATGAATAGCTTCGAAACCCATGCAGAACCATGCTCTGATACCACCTTTTGTAACGCCCCTTTCCCATTATCCGCTGACCGACGAGCTGACCGGTCAACAATCAAACAAGAACATGACCAAGTCGAACCCGAGCAAGTCAAACAGAAGAGGTTTGTCACATGACGAAGCCAGAGACATATCGGTTTGAGACAAGGGCTCGCACTAACCCGTCTTTGACCCCGCTATCCTCACTTCCATGATACAAAGCTTTGCAACTTGTACCACTTCCATGAGTTGTGTCGGTTCGGACAAAACACAATATCAGGAAAGCGTATTCATTTCTGAGTAATCAAACGTTACATACAACGTTTATCTGTCTTTACAAAACAATTTTCGTTATTAAAATAATCATCGTGTGGCTACACAAAATGGTACTACATGGTACCAAAAGCCGAACCGAAATACAATCTCAAAACCATCGAATCAAAATCCCGCCACAAGCAATCCCGAGACTACACCGAGGATCTCCCGCGTCCGCCGCTGCTAAACCTGAAAACCACAAAAAGAGTCTATTGAGTGATATATCATGGTTTTTACTTGTTTTAGGCCATGATATAGTTGTGTTTTTAGTGTCTTTTGTGTTCTTTTAGAGTCTTTTACAGGTATAATCAGGTTTGGAGCTGAATTGGAGATAATGGAGCATTTTGGAGATTTTTGGAGTGTTTGGCCGAGAGATAGAGTTCACTGTCCGAAACAGAGAAAGGTGTCGATCGTTGCATGCCTAGCATCGATCGATGCACCAGCGAGATGGGCCAAAACTCGGCGGTTTAGAAGAATCAAGATATTGCACTTTGATCCAGAAGTTCTTGATATTTACAAAGAAGCCCCTGGCCGAGATTATACCTATATAATAGAGTTTTTGGTGTTTTAATTAGATACGCTTTACATTACACTTTGATAATTAAGAGCAGAGGATTTTTAGAGCTTTTGGGGCTGATCTGAACCTATTACTTCATCTGTATTTGGAGAAGATTTCGAACCCCTTTTACTCTTATTCTTTTATGCAATTTATTCATCATATGATCATGTTTTCATTATCTATGTCTGAGTAGATTCCTTGTTAGGTTTAGGGTTTCTCACATAGGATTTCATGACTTGCTAGACTTGTTCAAATTCAGTTAAGGATTCAAACTATATCTGTTCTTCAATTTAATTGTGCTTAAAGCTAGTTCTAACCTGATCAATTAGAATCTAGATCTTAGGTTGCTAAATACGTCACGGAAGTGGGGTTTAGGAATCTGAACTAATTAAATTGGGCAATTAAACTTTGCGCAAACGGAAGTTTGGTTTAGGATAATTGTGAACATATCAAACTTGGGATTAATGCTAGTTTAATTTGTTAGTTCTCGCAAACGAAAGTTTGGTTTGCTGCACTTAGACTTAGAGAATTATCGCAAAGGAATTTGGTTAATTCTATATCTGTGTTTTGAGTTCTAGAACTGTGCTTAATTAGATCCTTGCTGAATGAACTGTCTGCTTGTATGATTTCCTGAGAATACCCTAGGCTTGACGCTTTTAGTTTATTGCTTCCACAACCGTTAATCTCTGCTACTGATTTACTTTCTCGCACCGCTTTTAATTCAATTACATTGCTTTCTTTCTAGTATTAGTCTCTACTGTTCTGATCTATTGAGACCAAGTGTCCCTGTGGATTCGATAACCCTATATACTACTTTGACATTGCTGTTCACTTGCAGTTTAGAATAGGGTAAAACTTAGAACCTATCAAGTTTTTGGCGCCGTTGCCGGGGACTCTTAGAGTCTTCGATAGGACCGAACTTAGGGTTTTTACTAGAAATTTTTCTTTTTCTTTTTATATTTTGCTAACTTTTTCTCTGTTTCTTTCTGTCGCAGGTACCAATTTCGCACTGCGTCGATCGTTGCACCCTTGCATCGTTCGACACTAGGCGATTTGAGATTGAACCGATCGTTGCACTGATAGCATCGATCGTTGCTGGACGATTACAGACAGTTTATGCCAACGCAGAAAACTAGAAGTAATCCGAACTCGAGCTTGGTTAATCTCGGACTAGAGGAACTTGGACGTCTAGAAAGGACTATCAGAAGAGAAAAGAGAGAGAGAATGGTACGAGAACGTCTGATCTTGATACCAGATGCTGAAGGTACCCTGAGGGACCGAGATAACAACCCGTACAATGCTGCTGGGCATCGGGTTGATGCTGAAGGGAATGTCATCCCTGATCCTCCTGAGCAACAGCAACAGGAGCTGAACCAAAACCAGGGTCAAGGACAGGCCCAAGGTAGAGAAATGGTGGTTCATGAGAGGACACTAGCTGACTACAACAGACCTGATGAGTTTCATGCAAACCGAGCAGCTCTAGTGCTTCCTGCTTTTGAGAGGAATGATTTTGAGGTAAAGACCATCTACTAACACCTGATGAGACAGATTGCTTTTCATGGTCTTCAAGCAGAGCAGCCTATGGATCACATTGACAAGTTTGAGGACATAGTCACTGGCATGAAGTATGAAGGAGTATGCCCGGACTATCTGTTCCTTAAGCTATTTCCGCACAGTCTTGCTGGAGACGCTAGTGCATGGCTGAGACAACTGGCACCTGGTCAGTATACTACTTGGGCAGCCTTAAAGAGTGAGTTCCTGCGTCACTTTTATGATGATGCGCGCTCGGATCAGTCCAGACAGGATATACTCACTTTTTCCCAAGGAGCTGTGGAGCCCTTGAAGACTGCCTGGATGAGATTTAAGCAGTATCAGCGTGACTGTCCACACCATGGATTCACAGAAGTACAGCTGATTGGTATCTTCTTCAGAGGCATAGATCTCCCTTATCAGACTGCGCTGGATAATTCCAGTAATGCTAATTTCAACACCATGACTCCTACACAAGCTAAGCAGTTGATTGGGAACCTGATTAGCAGCTACAGTTGCAAGACTATAGATGAAAAGAGGAAGAAATCCGGTGGAAGTATAGAGGATTCTAACATGACTGAGATTCGATCTAGGCTAGACACAGTTTATGATCTCCTAACAAGTAAGAAAGCTGTCCACTCTACCCAAGATGTAGAGGTAATTCAGACTGAGGAGGACACTCAGGAAGAAGAAGTGAATTACATGGGAGGTTCTGGTTTCCAAGGTAGCGGATTTAGAAATCAACAGGGAAACAGATTCTCCAATAGAGTTCAGCAAGGTGGTTTTAAGAAAGCCAATGAGTCTGAGAGTAAAGTAGAGATGATGCTAAGACAGCTAATGGAGAGTCAGACTAAGTACGCAGCAGATGCTGACGCGAAAATGGATACAATCTACAGGGAGCTGAATGGGAAGTTTGAGAGTTTGAACACACACATGAAGAGCTTGATGCTAAGGTTGCAAGGACTGCTGGACACGCTCAAAGGGAAGAGGGATATCTCCCGGGAAGGACTGATGCCAATCCTAAGTACCAATGCAATGCCGTGACATTGAGAAGTGGTAAGGAGCTGTCATCTGGCCAGAAAAAGCAGTTAAGCGTTGAGGAACTCGTGGAAATTGAAGAGTTGGAAGATGAGATACGCGATATTCGCCGCGAATCGATCGATGCATCTAAGAAACGATCGTTGCCAAGCGAAATCAAGGAACCGGAGGTGGTAACAAAGTCGCCTAGCATCGATCGATGCGATAAAAGCAACGATCGACACAAGGTGACTGCAGAAAGCTCGAGTGCTGAGAACCCAAAATAATCGGCTGAAAGGGTATACAAGCCTAAGATATCTTATCCCAAGAACCCCAGAAAAGCTAAGAATGATAGGCAGTATGCAAAATGGAAGGAGTTCATAAAAAAGGTAAAGGTTGAAGTACCTTTGTTGGATTCCATTGAAACTTCCCCCATGATGAAGAGATGCCTTAAGGATGCAATTTCTGGAAAATGGTCTGATGATAATGATGCTCAATGAGGTATGTAGTGCAGTGGTTCAAGGCAGAATTCCAGAGAAATTGAAAGATCCAGGCAGCTTCGTATTAGATTGTGCTATCTACAAGGAGAGGTTCGAAAGGTCCCTATGTGATCTTGGCTCCAGTGTAAATCTGATGCTCCTTTCAGTAGCTAAAAGACTAGGGATGACAGATTTTATACCAATTAGGATATCACTGGTTTTGGCAGACAGATCAGTCAGGATTCCCGAAGGAGTAATAGAAGATGTGCCTATAACGGTTGGCAAGTGTGTGATCCCAACTGATTTTGTGGTTCTACAATATGGACAAGAGCCAAAAGACCCATTGATTCTAGGCAGATCTTTCTTAGCAACAGCTGGTGCGATGATTGACTGTCAGGGAGGCAAAATAGTTCTAAATGTAGGAGATCTGAAGATGAGTTTTGACATGAACAAACTGGTAAAGAGACCAACCATCGACGGGCAAACCTTCTATGTGGACACATTGGGTGATTTGGCTGCAGAGTACTTCCATCAATCACATGCTGAGGACCCACTAGAAAGGGCTTTACTGAGCTCTATTTTGGAGTTGGAATACCTACAGGACGAGCCTGCAATGTGCTATACAAGATTAATGGATTCTGTCGAGGTTGCAATGCAGGTAGAAGTGTCTGACGCGGGACTGCAACGATCGACACCATCTAAGCAACGATCGTTGCAAGACGACAGAGACTGGGCAGAAGAAAAAGCTCCGAAAATAGATCTGAAACAACTTCCATCCGGGCTAAGGTACGCCTTTCTTGGACCTAATTCAACATACCCAGTGATTGTTAATGCTAGCCTGAACAACGCAGAGCTCACCTTACTGCTAAGCAAGCTGCGCAAGCATCGCAAAGATCTTGGCTATTCCCTTAATGATATTTCAGGTATCTCACCGGAGCTGTGCATGCACCGGATACATCTTGAGGATGAGTCCAAGACATCAATCGAACATCAGAGGAGACTTAATCCTAATCTGCAGGAAGTAGTCAAAAAGGAGATTATGAAACTCCTTGACGCTGGAATTATATATCCTATCTCTGACAGTGATTGGGTGAGTCCAGTCCATGTAGTGCCAAAGAAGGGCGGTGTTACAGTTGTGAAGAATGAGAAGAACGAGCTGATACCTACTAGGACTGTGACAGGACACAGGATGTGCATAGATTACAGGAAGCTTAATGCTGCTACCAGGAAAGATCATTTTCCTTTGCCTTTTATTGATCAGATGCTCGAGAGGTTAGCAAATCATCCTTACTACTGCTTCTTAGATGGCTACTCAGGTTTCTTTCAGATTCCCATCCATCCAGAGGATCAGGGAAAGACCACTTTCACTTGTCCATATGGGACATTCGCCTACCGTAGGATGCCTTTTGGACTCTGCAACGCACCAGCCACTTTCCAGAGATGCATGATGTCCATATTCACAGATATGATTGAGAACTTTATGGAGGTATTCATGGATGATTTCTCAGTATATGGACCCTCCTATAATGAATGCTTAGATAATCTGTGTAAGGTTCTGAAAAGATGTGAAGAGAAGCACTTAGTTCTTAACTGGGAGAAGTGTCATTTCATGGTCAGAGATGGCATTATACTTGGACATAAAGTGTCCGAAGCAGGAATAGAGGTGGACCGCGCTAAAATCGAGGTGATGACCAACCTGCAGGCACCTGATTCTGTTAAGTCTATATTAGAAGCTTTCTTGGACATGCTGGCTTCTATAGACGGTTCATCAAGGATTTTAGTAGGATTGCTAGGCCACTAACTGCTTTGCTGTGTAAAGACACCAAATTTGAGTTCACTGCAGATTGTCAAACTGCAATTGAACAGATCAAGCAGGCATTAGTGAGTGCCCCCATAGTTCAGCCACCGGATTGGGATTTGCCTTTCGAAGTAATGTGTGATGCAAGTGATTATGCTGTAGGAGCTGTTCTTGGACAAAAAAAAGATAGAAAGCTTCATGCTATCTATTATGCCAGTAGGACAATGGATGATGCACAAAGAAACTATGCCACTACGGAGAAGGAGTTGCTGGCAGTTGTCTTTGCATTTGAGAAATTTCGCTCCTATCTTGTTGGCTCCAAAGTGATTGTGCACACTGATCATTCAGCCCTGAAGTATCTGATGCAGAAGAAGGATGCTAAGCCAAGACTCTTGAGATGGATCCTGTTGCTTCAGGAATTTGATATTGAAGTGAGAGATAAGAAAGGGGTTGAGAATGGAGTTGCTGACCATCTTTCAAGTATGCTAGTTGAGGAGGACGTGCCAATTAATGACTATTTGCCTGAAGAAAACGTCAATATGGTTGGGACAATCTGTGAGACAGAATTGGACAGAAACCTGCAAAACTGTCGGATTAATCGCGATGCGTCGATCGATGCGACGTCAGCATCGATCGATGCATCTATCGGGACAGCGACGATCGATGCATCTATCGGGACAGCGACGATCGATACACCAGACTGTGACGATCGTTGCAGCGCGGATACAAACGCAGAAACTTTTACGGTACGGATTGGAAAGCATGAGTTTGAGATTAATGTTGTTGCAGCAAATGATCGACCATGGTATGCAGACATAGCCAATTATCTGGCTGCAGAGACTGAACCAGATAATCTGAAAGGGTATGAAAAGAAGAGGTTCTTCAGAGAACTTAGGAGGTACTATTGGGATGAACCTTACCTCTATAAGCATTGTTCAGATGGCCTTTATAGAAGATGTGTTGCTGAATCGGAGGTTCCAGATATCCTATTCCACTGCCACGGATCAGATTATGCAGGACATTTTACCACTTTCAAAACTCTGTCTAAGGTTTTGCAAGCAGGTTTCTGGTGGCCTACAATGTTCGCTGATGCTCACTCCTTTATTTCTCATTGTGATGCCTGCCAGAGGAGAGGAAAAATCAGCATGAAGCATGAGATGCCTCAGAATTTCATTCTTGAGGTTGAGGTTTTTGATTGCTGGGGCATAGACTTTATGGGTCCCTTTCCCTCATCTTATGGGAATAAATTCATATTAGTTGCTGTGGATTATGTATCTAGGTGGGTAGAAGCAATAGCTAGTCCAACCAATGACTCTTCAGTAGTCATTAAGCTGTTTAAATCCATCATATTCCCTAGATTTGGAGTACCTCGGATAGTAATTAGTGATGGAGGATCTCACTTTATTAATAAGGTTTTTGAGAAGCTCCTGAAGAAGCATGGAGTGCATCACCGAGTTGCTACTCCTTATCACCCACAGACTAGTGGACAGGTAGAGGTTTCTAACAGACAAATCAAGGAGATCTTGGAGAAGACAGTTGGGAAGACAAGGAAAGATTGGGCAGCTAAGCTTGATGATGCTTTATGGGCCTACAGGACTGCGTTTATAACGCCATTGGGGACTACTCCATTCCATTTGCTGTATGGGAAAGCATGTCATCTGCCAGTAGAACTTGAGCACAAGGCAGCATGGGCTGTAAAACAGATGAACTTTGACCTCAAACCAGCCGCAGAGAGGAGATTGATACAGCTCAATGAGTTGGATGAGATTAGACATTTTGCCTATGAGAACTCAAAGTTGTACAAGGAAAGGACTAAGGCTTATCATGACAAAAAGATTGTCTCCAGACGGTTTAAGCCTAACGATCAGGTACTGTTATACAATTCTCGCTTGCATTTGTTTCCAGGCAAGCTGAAATCAAGATGGTCTGGACCGTACACGATCAAAGAAGTGCGTCCATATGGAGCTGTCATTTTAATTGGCAAGGAAGGTAATGAGTTTGCTGTAAATGGGCATAGGGTAAAACACTATTGGGCTAAGGCCGAGATTTCCAGAGGTCAGATTTTTCCCCTGGATCATGCTCCCTCTACCTGAAAATTCCCATCCGTCCGGTCAAGCCATTGACCTTAAACAAGCGCTGGGTGGGAGGCAACCCACCATTAGGTACTGGTGTTTTTCTACTTAATTTTTGGTGTTTTTGTTAGGATTTTACGTTTGTTTCTGTTTTTGGTGAGTTTATGTTTGCAGGTCTCGGACAAAATCGCAGTGCAACGATCGACGCACTTCTGTGTCGATCGTCACAGCACGAAAGGAATCGCACTGCAGCGATCGTTGCGGTCCTGAGCAACGATCGACTATACACGAAAATCGCCAAGTAACGGTCGATGCACTTAGTGCAACGGTCGATGCCTGAGCGACAGAGGTAACCCGACAGACATAATTTCATCTTTTCAAATTTTTTATTTTCTTTTTACCGATCCTTCGCTGGACACTACTGGGGACAGTGTGTCTTAAGTGTGGGGGAGGTGCTACTGACCTTTGTTTTTTGTTTTCTTAAGAGTCAGTCCGTTTTTCAAAAATTTTGTTTTATTGAGTCAAAATTGTTTAAGTAAGAAACTATGATTTTCTGAGAAGATTTACAAGACTTGCAGGAACTTAAGTAACCATTGGGATGAAGTTGCATGATCTATCTCTGACTATTAGAAAACTCCATCACAGATCAACCTACTGGGAACACCCACATCACTTCAGGTATCAGAGGATCCTTTTACTGACTTCAACCTTAATACTGACTTAGATTTCTCACCTAAGGGCTTGGTATACTTTGTGTCGGATTCCCTTGTTAGTTCTGACACAGCCTGTCAACCTATCCTATTTAGTTCCCTTCTCCCCTTCTATAAAGTAAAAAAAAATAATAATAAACTGAGGATGAGTTAGTAACTCCGAAGTGGTCATGGGAATGGTAGCAAACACTATTTTCTCTCATGTGATCCATGGAATGTGTCCAAAGTACACCCCATAACGGGAAGAACACTGATAAAAAAAAAATGATACCCAGTGGGGAAAAATCAGTTGTTAAAGAAGGGAAAGAGAAGAAAGGGACTAGAGAAAGATAGTATGGTGGTTTAGAGCTGATAAGGTAAGAATCCATGTGCCCTTTGATCGATACTCCTTAGGTGAGACCGCACTTAAATACTTGCAGAAGTCAGTAGGGAGAATTTGAATGCTTGAATGTGATTGTGGAGTTTACCTAAGACAGTTGCTAAGTGTGGGGGAAGTACATGTTGGTCTTGATATCCTGTGATTGATTCTTTCAGTGGTTTACTAAGGGGAATCTGAGTATTGTAACTTCTAGGATGAAATGAGTTTCTGAAGAGTTTTCAAACCTCTTCACCATGCTTTAGTTCTATGTTTTGCTTGAGGGCAAGCAAAGGCTAAGTGTGGGGGAGTTGATATATCATGGTTTTTACTAGTTTTAGGCCATGATATAGTTGTGTTTTTAGTGTCTTTTGTGTTCTTTTAGAGTCTTTTACAGGTATAATCAGGTTTGGAGCTGAATTAGAGATAATGGAGCATTTTGGAGATTTTTGGAGTGTTTGGCCGAGAGATAGAGTTCACTGTCCGAAACAGAGAAAGGTGTCGATCGTTGCATGCCTAGCATCGATCGATGCACCAGCGAGATGGGCCAAAACTCGGCGGTTTAGAAGAATCAAGATATTGCACTTTGATCCAGAAGTTCTTGATATTTACAAAGAAGCCCCTGGCCGAGATTATACCTATATAATAGAGTTTTTGGTGTTTTAATTAGATACGCTTTACATTACACTTTGATAATTAAGAGCAGAGGATTTTTAGAGCTTTTGGGGCTGATCTGAACCTATTACTTCATCTGTATTTGGAGAAGATTTCGAACCCCTTTTACTCTTATTCTTTTATGCAATTTATTCATCATATGATCATGTTTTCATTATCTATGTCTGAGTAGATTCCTTGTTAGGTTTAGGGTTTCTCACATAGGATTTCATGACTTGCTAGACTTGTTCAAATTCAGTTAAGGATTCAAACTATATTTGTTCTTCAATTTAATTGTGCTTAAAGCTAGTTCTAACATGATCAATTAGAATCTAGATCTTAGGTTGCTAAATACGTCACGGAAGTGGGGTTTAGGAATCTGAACTAATTAAATTGGGCAATTAAACTTTGCGCAAACGGAAGTTTGGTTTAGGATAAATGTGAACATATCAAACTTGGGATTAATGCTAGTTTAATTTGTTAGTTCTCGCAAACGAAAGTTTGGTTTGCTGCACTTAGACTTAGAGAATTATCGCAAAGGAATTTGGTTAATTCTATATCTGTGTTTTGAGTTCTAGAACTGTGCTTAATTAGATCCTTGCTGAATGAACTGTCTGCTTGTCTGATTTTCTGAGAATACCCTAGGCTTGACGCTTTTAGTTTATTGCTTCCACAACCGTTAATCTCTGCTACTGATTTACTTTCTCGCACCGCTTTTAATTCAATTACATTGCTTTCTTTCTAGTATTAGTCTCTACTGTTCTGATCTATTGAGACCAAGTGTCCCTGTGGATTCGATAACCCTATATACTACTTTGACATTGCTGTTCACTTGCAGTTTAGAATAGGGTAAAACTTAGAACCTATCAATGAGCGATCTAAGATCACCCAGCGAGACGGCTCCCCACTACGGCTGCTAGTCTATCTAGCATCTACAAATTCCCGTTCCGAAAATCCCAAAACAACAATCAATATAGTAAACGGTCGATCACGCACTACCACGTCGTGTCGCACCCACAGCACACCATCAATGAAATAACCATACTATCACCAATCCCATAAATAACCAAGGGAATCGAGAACACTGCGGCACATGCTCTCGATTGAAACTCGATATATCTATCGCGCAACACCAACAATACGAATACAACACTGGGCCCCTACGATCTCGGTAACTTCCACGGGTTCTCATTTTCACCAACATGGTAACTAACCCCACGACTCCTAGACGTCAACACGAAGTCCAACGGCTAGGACACTGTTCTCAGCCCATCGATACGCAGTGACTCCGGTTACCCCCGGCAACCCGAGTTTCCATGCGATTCGGCCCTAGGACATGACCCCGTGTTCTCCGAATCACACACCTACCGGCGTCACCCAGTAGGTTAACACCATGACCAGCCCCACTGTCCGAAGGCACGTGTCCAATCAGGTAACTACCCGAGGATCCAATCGGGTCGGAAGTACCGGAACGTAACCAAACACCTAGACTTGCGGGATTTAACGCACCCTAGAGTCCTAGTGCATATGTAAACACGCAGACTCGCTCGAACTCTAGTAATCATACTCAGTCATTACTCAACCACAATCTCAACACCACATCCCGCAAGTCTACACACACACACCAACACCACCACTCTGACTCGGCACCACACCGAGTCAGCAACCACGACTTAACCGGTCCCGTGACCAAGTTAAGTAACCACACGGATCGCTCGGCCCAACACCGAGACGATCTAATAGGCCTGCACAAAAAGCTCAACAGCAACCACACAACAATGCCACCACACAATAACATCCTCACCACACAATCAGGCCTATTAGGGTTTCTAAAGTCTTTTAACTCATCCACGTCCGCTACACTGGATTAGCGAATTGCTAACCCGTAGACGGCCCATATCTCATTAACGTCCACTTTTAACCCATTCAAGACCGCTACTTTGGATTAGCGGATTGCTAATCCGTAGACGGCACACCAATCACACGCTTTACACATCACATTCCCTTTTCTTAACCTTCCCCGAATCTCTTTTATTAAATTCCCGATCCGTCGGTTTAGAGCTAGCAGCTTACTAAACTCCCCGACGTCTCATCATTCACTTACTCCATTCATTCCTTTCTTTATCTTTATTAAGCTCAAGCCCGATATCGATTCATACATCATACGTTCGTTAGGTTTAATTCCATCTTTTAACACCGTCTTAATTCCCATACTTAGATCCATTCGATATCGTTCTTTACATACGTATATATGCATATACAGCCCTATCATGCCAGGACTATATGCATGCAACAGTCAACGTCACTACCAACCTAACGTCACACAACAGGTTTAATCCGTTTAATTTCCACAACCCTAACATGCGTCTTAAACCTTAACCGGTTTATCGTTAATCACCAAATTCAAGTCTTATTCATAATCAAATCACGTCCGGGTATGCAAACCCTAACTCTACGGTTTATCATTTCTTGTTCTATATGCTCCATCTACGGTGTATGAGCCGACTCACCGTGATTCGGTCGGAATGAACGGCACGGATGCAGATACGACTTCCCGAGACCCCGAACTAAATCCGAACCTCCCGAACACCCGAATACGAACTCCGAAGCTTCCCTAACACCCGTACACAAACCGCAAATGCAAAACCGACCGGAGTCAACGCAATGACCGGCGTTGACCACGGCGTTGACCGGCGTTGACTTTGACTGTTGACCGTTGACTTTGACCAATCTTGAACCGGTTGACCACTCTGAACCAACTGAACCACTTCAATCAAACCGACCTTCTGAACCGGTTTCCAATTGAACCGGTTAGGTTAAACTGGTTTGGAGTCAACCGTTGACCGGGTTGACCGGTTAACCTAAACTGACTCAAATCAAACCAAACCAACTTCAACTCAATCCTAACCCAATGCTAAACCGACCATGGTGAACCGGCAGAGGAGAGAGACGGCGGAGGAAGGATTCCGGCGTTTTCTCCGGCGTTGACCGGCGGTGGTCCGGCGTTGACCGACCGGTTCATCCCTTTTCCCGGCGACTCAGGTGACGATCTACATATCAAACTGATCGGAAAGAGGAGATCTATCAATCCATGGCCTCAAAACGTCCAGATCTGATGGAGGATGAGAGAGATACACCCAAATCCTATCCGCGGCAGCTTTCCGGCGACTTTCCGGCAAGCTCCGGCGACGGCGGTCACGGTTGGCCGACTAACCGTTGTAGAGGAGGGAGAGAGGAGTACACCAGACTTTGCATAAGTGGATTAGGGTTTATATTGAGGGAGTTATGGTATTTTTAATGATTGAAGGTATGAAGAACACTTATGGTGTTCTTGAAGTTTCTCTTGAATCTTCAAGAGGATGGATGAATTTTTGGGTTCCTGGGATGAATCTAGAGAGAAGGGAGAGCATCTGGTCGTGGGTTGAAGCTAGAGAGAGAGAGGGATTCACAAGAATGAATTGTTGTGAAAAAGGTGGATAAGGCTTTCAAAGCCACCTCTTCACAATAGCTTGACACCTCAAGGGGAGAGGCTGACGACCTGGTGGTGAGAAAACTGTCTCTGGAGTGGCTTCTTATACCCAAAATAAAGCCCAAAACCGGCCCAACACCCTTTCTAAACCCTCCTTCAATTTCTTCTCGGTTTCCTCGGTTTCACGATAATTGTTTTAGAAAATCCTTAACTATTCCCATAAATCCCAAAACCTCCATAATCTGATTCTCCCTGATTTTAGATGAAATTATCAACTTGAATCACCTCATTTGGAGTTTCCTAGCTCCGGTTATGAATTTCCAAAATTTTCCCGGTTTTCTCGGTTTTTACTCCGATAAGCCGAAAACCCCGTTTCTGCTCCGTTTCTTCCAATTCTAGTCTTGTAAATGTTCTTTATGTATTAAAACAAGAACATTTGGCCCGTCTCTTCTTCCGTCTCGTACTTTGGCAAAATTACCATTTTGCCCCTGAGTTTGGCAAAATTACAATTTTGCCCCTGTTGACTTTTCTTGTGCCCGTTGACCATATTTCTGAAGACAGGGTATTACATCCACCATCTACGATTTCATACAAGCCGCAAGAGCAGCCCACTTCAGACGTTTTCTGGTCGAAGGAAGCATCATCAAACTCTCCGCCTTCGAGGTCTCGCGATGCACAAAGTTGTACAAGATAACTGATCATCCATTCGTCATTCGATTCCTCCACCACACAACAGTTGACCAGATCGCCGACTACGCCCCTAAGATTGGTGTTGAAAAATTCATGATCCGTAAAATGGACCACCTGCAAGCATTAGCAAACACCAATCTCGAATTGCCAGGTAACAGAAACATATCTCAATTATCGACCCCATACAGAGAACAATCTTTTAAGCAACCAGAAACTTCTATTTCTGTCGTTAAAGATTAGTGTATAAAATTGCCCCCAATAATGCACGTTAATACATATACAACTGCATAAGATGTAGCATATAATTATTATATATGTTTTTGCTTGAACCGATCTATCCCTTCGCACAGCCTGTGTCGATCGATGCACCCAGTGTGTCGAACGACACAGTGCGATCTCTAAGATCGATACCCAAATTTTAATAAGCGTATTCGCGGTGCATCGACCGACACAAACTTGTGTCGATCGACACTGTGCGAAAACCCTAAAAAATTATAATCGTTTTCGCGGTGTGTCGACCGACACAAACTTGTGTCGATCGACACTGTGCGAAAACACAGGTTTATCGTTTTCGATACAAACAAAATCCGAGATTATATTTATCAAAACGAAAATCAACAAGCATCAACCTATTCAAATACATCATTATTCGAATTCCATGCTTCAGATTCAATGATTAAACCCTAAGGCTCTGATACCACTGAAGGAACTTCGGCCATTTCTAACAGATTCAGAATTCCATCACATTCCCGAAGCCTAGGATCTAGGGTTTAGTTAATTGAATCCTTACCGATGATCTCATGTTTACCTGGAACTTTGCAGCGGAATTGGGTCAGATAAACGAGATCTCCAGCGCCTCATATGCTGCGCCTCTACTGTAGTCCACACGCACACAAGCTGGAATCCGCCGGGATGCTAGTGCCGGGAATCAAATCTTCTGGGATTCTATGTGTTTCTAGAGGTGGCTGCGTTTTTCTGTCAAGAAAGAAAACTCTCTGCGAAGGCCGCATCCTAGGTCATATACATAAGCCTATATATATAGACCTCGACATAAACCGAAACATCAGTTTCGATATCGGCCTTGTGTCGATCGACACACCCAATAGTCTCGATCGACACACCTCTTGTATCGATCGACGCACCCAATGGTGTCTATCGACACACCTCTTAAAACTCGATATCAATGTGTATCCAATACACATTGATCAGACCATACGCCAATGATCAATCCCATACAAAGTGTATCCAGCTTGCTTAGGTGTGTGACCCTGTAGGTTCACATAATACTAGCAATGAGTTACAACTCATTTGTCATAAGCGGCTTCTAGCAAAACATTATGACCACCAAGTATCACATGAATTGTCTGATCTTGACAATACAACTATCAATCAGAGTTAGTACAATATGATTTCAGGACATAATCCCAACAATCACTCCTCAGTTTATCATTCACGCCTTGTGGAATAAGGAAGCACAAAATCGTGTATGTCGGAACAGTTTGGGCCACTGATTTGATTTGTACCTCTTTTCCTCCTTTAGAGAGTAGACTTTCGGACCAGGTACCAACCCGGTAATTAAGTCTATCTTTCACAAAGCATAATACTTTCTTTTCTGAGCCGCATATCTGTTCGGGGAGTTCTAGGTACATACACGTACCCCCTTCATTATAATACCAATCGAGGTCTTGATTTCTCGTCTAGTATCAAAGTTGAATCTGCTCCCAAAGAAAACAGACGATTTTCCGGGGTTTAGTTGTTGTCCTGATGCCTCTCCGTAAATACGGATAATTTCCAAGATCTCGACACTTTGTCGGATATTTGCTTTACAAAAGAATAAGCTATCAACTGCAATAGGAGGTGTGAGACGGTTGGGCTGGATCTAGCTATCCTTAGTACCAAAATTATTTTTTCCTATTCTACTCCATTAAGGAGAGAAATATGTGCTTATGTACAAATGATGAAAAGGAAGGGGGATAATGGATCCCCTTGTTCGAGTCCTCTGGTGGGTTTTATTCTACCCCTTGGTTCTCCGTTTATCAAAACCAGGTACGAGACCGAGGATACGCAAAACATCAGCAAATCAACCCATTTCTTTGTGAAGCCAAACTTAAGCAAGAGTGCTCGCAAGAAATCCCATTCTACACTGTCATAAGCTTTGCTCATGTCTTTTTTTATGGCCATGAAATCATATTGGCACATACGATTAATCTGAAGAGCGTGAAAAGTTTCTTGCGCAAGCAGAATATTATATGTAATAAGGCGTTTGGCCATAAAGGCCGATTGTGTCTCTGATATTAGCTTTGGAAGAGATTTATTCAATCTTTTACACATAATCTTCGAGGTGATCTTGTAACTCACGTTATAGAGGCTGATTGGTCTAAATTCTATCATTGCTCGTGGTTGATCTTTCTTTGGAAGAAGACATATATTTTTCTGGTTTAGCCTTGTATCGAATCTCCCTGTTGAGAAGAAGCCTTTGACCAACTTCATCAAATCTTGGCTTATCACTTGCTAGAATCTCTGGTAAAAACGACTAGTAATACCATTCGGCCCTAGGGCTTTATCTTGGTTAATATAAAAAGGGCTGCTTTAATTTCCTCAACTGAGGGATCCAAAACTAAAGTATTATCAACATGTTGTGGTACTTTCTCGGTAATAAACCAAAGATAATCAGTGAAGTCAGTGGGATTTGTACTCGTGAAGAGGTCCACCGCAACTTGCTCGATTGCTGTCGGATTTTCAGCCCAATTGCCTTGTTCGTCTTTAAGAGCTATGATTTGGTTCCTGGCTCGCCTTATTTTTGCGAGGAGTGACGAAATTTTGTATTTTTATCACCATCTTTGTGGAAGAGAGTCCGGCTTTTCTGTCTCCAAAAAGTTTCTTCATCACGAAATGCCGTACAAAGTTGACGTCTGAGGTTTTCTAACTCCTCCAACGTTGTATTATTTTCTGTAGTAGCCTTGTCGATTTGATCTTTAAGTTCCTCAATGAGTTTTGCTGAGTTTGTAGGTAGGTTTGTCTTCTAAGAGGAGATACTTTTTCTACAGGAAGTCTCTTTGTCATGGAAATCCCTAAGAGGGATTCCATCCGGTGGCCCCCATCCTGATACCACCGTTATCTCAAATCCCCATTTCCCAAACCATCGTTTATCGAACTTAAATTTTTCCTCCGATGGCGCATCACCGATTGTACTCTCGCTAAAACCAGCCTATGGTCAGAGCCCCATATTTTTAAGTACTCCACCGCTGTGTGGGAAAAGAAATAGTGCCAATCATCATTGCCGACGGCCCTATCTAATCGGCATTTGACCTTTCCGGATCTACGTTTTCCTACGCAAGAAAGAGAAGTTCCTTTTTGTGGGAAGTCGATCTTTCCGCAATTCTTGAGCATTGTACGAAAAGGAATGAAAGAGGATTCCGCTCTCCGTCTTCCTCCTCTTTTTTCATGATTCCCAGTGATTTCATTAAAATCACCTATCATAAGCCAGACATTACGCCGATTAAGACTCATCCTCGTAAGTCTTTCCCAAACACGTTCTCGGTATTCTACTACCGGATCTCCATAAACAAATGTCATATAAATTTTGTTGCCTTCAAAAGTTGTTTCAACATCGATCATACGATTATCCGAATATGAAATGATCACCTTAGGATCATCCATATAGAAAAGCGCTAAACCACCGCTTCTACCTCGTGGCTCTACTATAAAAACATGGTCATCACCAAATGAGACTTGCAAATTTTGCAGAACGTGTCCAATATTTTTTGTTTATTGTTTCAGACAAAAATAAAAAAATTTGGTAGAAAACATCGATGAAGTTCCTCCAAATGTTCTTTTGTGAGATCTACACCACTTTGACAATTCCAAGCGATTATGTTCATTTTGTAGTTTTTAGAATAAAAAAACTCCCAACAAATAAGTGAAAGTATCGATCTGGTGACACAAAATCTGTTGAAAAACATGGCTTTGCGATCACACCCAACTTTGGGGAAAAAGAAAAACAGTCTTAAAAAGCTAATGGGAACCGACAAGAATCTTTGATGGAAACACACTTTACTAATCCGTGAAAATCTCTTAGAGTGGCTCTATGTGGGCCGAGATTTTCACCAAGCCCATTCTCAACCGAAGTCCTACGAACGGTTCTTCTCCAAAGGAAAAAAAGATCTGCTTGAGGATGATATATCATGGTTTTTACCGGTTGTATGCCATGATATAATTGTGTTTTAGTGTTCTTTTGTGTTCTTTTAGAGTCTTTTACAGGTATAATCAGGTTTGGAGCGGAATTGGAGATATTGGAGCATTTTTGGAATTTTTGGAGTGATTGGCCGAGAGATTGAGCTCACTGTCTGATTTGAGATCATGCATCGATCGACACACCTTTGGTGTCGATAGACACACTAGCGAGATGGGCCGAATACGGCGGTTTAATAAAGATTCAAGATTTTGCACTTTGACCCAGAAGTTTCCAGTATTTACAAAGAAGCCCCAACCGAGATTATGCCTATATAATTAGGATTTTAGTGTTTATTTTAGATACGCTTTGATACTTAGAGCTAAGAGATTTTTAGAGATTTTGGGGCTGATCTATTCATGTACTTCATCTATTTTGGAGAAGATTTCGAACCCCTTTATCTATTTAATTTCTTATATGCAATCTATTATTTCTATGATTTTTGTTTCATTAATCATGTCTGAGTAGATTCATAGTTAGGTTTAGGGTTTCTCATTAAGGATTTCATGACTTGCTAGACTTGTTTAATTCAGTTAAGGATTCACATGAATAGAATGTTCTTCAATCTAAATTGAGTTTAATGCTAGTTCTAACCTGATCAATTAGAATCTAGATCTTAGGTTGCTAAATACGACATGAGAGTGTGGTTTAGAATCTGAACTATTTAGGTTGAGCAATTAAATTATTCGCAAAGAGATTTGGCTTAGTTTAATTGTGAACATATCGAACTTGAAATTAATGCTAGTTTAATCTGTTAGTAATTGCAAAGAGATTTGGATTACTGCACTTAGACTTAGAGGATTTTCGCAAAGAAATTTGGTTAATTTTAATTCCGTGATTTGAGTTCTAGAACTGTGTTTAATTAGATCCTGACTGATTAACTTGTCTGCTTGTCTGATTTCCTGAGAATTCCCTAGACTTAGCTCCTCTAATTACCTGCTTTCACAACAATCTTGCTACTGATTTATTTTCTTGCCTTGCTTTTAATTTACTTCACATCTGCTTTCTTCTTAGTATTAATCTCTACGGTTCTTTATCTATCGAGACCAGAGTCTCTGTGGATTCGATACCCTATATACTACAATCACTTAACTGTGCACTTGCAGTAGAATAGGATTAAAACTTAGACCCTATCAAGTTTTTTGCGCCGTTGCCGGGGACTCTTAGAGTCTTCGATAGGATCGAACTTAGGGTTTTTACTAGGATTTTTATTTTCTTTGTTTCGTTTTATTTTTTATTTTTATTTACTAATTTCTCTCTTTTTTCTCTCTGTCGCAGGTACCGATTTCGCTTTGCGTCGATCGTTGCACTTGTGTGTCGATCGTCACTAGGCGATTCTGAGATTGTATCGATCGTTGCACTGATAGCATCGATCGTTGCTTGACGATTACAGACAGTTTATGCAGACGCGTGAAACTCGAAGTAATCAGAACCTGAACCTCGTTAATCTCGGACTTGAAGAACTTGGACGTCTAGAGAGGACTAACAGAAGAGAAAGAAGAGCAAGGATGGTGGTACAAAAGCTAATCATTATGCTTGATTCTCAAGGTACCCTGAGGGACCGAGATAACAATCCGTACAATGCTGCTGGGCAACGGGTTGATGCTGAAGGGAATGTAATCCCTGATCCTCCTGAGCAACCGCAACAGGAGCAGAACCAAGGCCAAAGACAGGCCCAAGGTAGAGAGATGGTTGTCCATGAGAGGACTTTAGCTGACTACAACAGACCGGATGAGTTTCATGCAAACCGGTCAGCTCTAGTACTTCCTGGTTTTGAGAGGGATGATTTTGAAATCAAGACCATCTACTACTCCTCGCTGATGAGACAGAATGCCTTCCATGGTCATCCTACGGAGCAGCCTATGGATCACATTGATACATTTGAGGACCTAATCAATGGCATGAAGTATGATGGAGTCTGCCAGGATTATATGTTCCTTAAACTCTTTCCGTACAGTCTCGCTGGAGACGCTGTTGCATGGCTGAAGCAACTGGCACCTAGTCAGTATGCTACTTGGGCAGCCCTGAAGAGTGAGTTTCTGCGTCACTTCTATGATGATGCGCGTTCTGATCAGTCCAGACAGGACATTCTGACATTTACCCAAGGTCCTACTGAGCCTCTTAAGACTGCTTGGATGAGATTCCGGAAGTACCAGCGTGACTGCCCACACCATGGATTCACTGAGGTCACATTGCTAGGTATCTTCTTCAGAGGCATAAATCTGCCATATCAGTCTGCACTGGATAACTCCAGTAATGCAAACTTCAACACCAGGACTCCTGCACAAGCTAAGCAGTTGATTGAGAACTTAGTGAGCAGTAACAGTTGCAAGACTATGGATGAGAGGAGGAAGAAATCTGGTGGAAGTGTAGAGAATTCAGAGATGGCTGAATTTAGATCTAAGCTGGACACAATTTGCAATCTCCTGGCTGGTAAGAAGGCTGTCCACTTTGCACAAGATGTAGAGGTAATTCAGACAGAGGAGGACACTCAGGAAGAAGATGTAAATTACATTGGAGGATCTGGTTTCCAAGGTAACAGATTTGGTAATCAGCAGGGAAACATATTCTTCAATGGAGGACAGAAGAGTGCCTTCACGGGCAATCAGAACACAGCTGGTTTTGGACAGACAAGTGGTTTTCAGAAGCCTTTTGGACAAGGTACTCAGAGAACCTATGGATCTTCATCTTATCAGACTCCTCCTGCAGCCACTGCTCATGAGAATAAGATGGAGACAATGATGGAACATCTGCTGGAGAGTCAGACCAAGATTTCTGTAGACTGCAATAAGAAGTTGGATGTTGTTTATGAGGATCTCAATGGAAAGATTGAGTCTATGAACACTCATATGAAGCAGTTGGATACTCAGGTGAATCAGATTTCCAGTTCTATGAAGGGAAAGGGAGTAGCAGACACTCATATTAAGGCCTGGTCTGTGTACATTGATGATGGATCTCACCTAGGTGAAAGATTTGAGCTAAGCACGGCTGAGTTAGTGGAAGAGGTTGAATTTTCGGATTTTGGAGAAAATCTCTCGGGTGAAAACTGTGAAAACAGTGTTGCATCGATCGACACACCCCTAGTGTCGGTCGATGCAGGTCGTGAACAGACAGACCCGCCGAAAGTTGACAGCATTGATGCAGATTTGGAGCTTAATCACCTGTTCCCTGGAGTGTCTGAGATTACTCAGGAGGAGATTTATGGACAATTAATTAGACAATATCCCTCGGTATCTGAAGTGATTAAGCAGGAGATTGAAGAGCTTAAGAAGCTAGAGGATATTGGTGAAGATTTGGAAGAAATTCCATCATCTGATGATCCACCTTATCACCCATGTGTGCAGAGGTATTTGAACAAGATGTTGCCTTTGGATGAAGAGCTGAAAGATTGGGTGATTATAGTCCCTCAACAGATAAGTGATGTGCTGTTAACCAAGGTTCCAAAGAAGCTGCCTGATCCTGGGATTTTTGTGCTAAGTTGTTCTATCTTTGAGGATAGTTTTAGGCGCTCTCTTTGTGATTTGGGAGCTGCTGGAAGTCTTATGCCATATTCTGTGGCAGAGAAGCTGGGTATGCTTGATTTTACTCCTACTAGGACCTCTCTTGTCCTAGCTGATCAGTCTATACGAGTTCCGGAAGGACTCCTTGAGGACGTCCCGGTGAGAGTTGGAAACTATTTGGTTCCAACAGACTTTCTAGTGCTGAAATATGACAGTGATCCTGATGATGCATTGCTACTTGGAAGACCTTTCTTGGCTACAGCGGGAGCAGTGATAGATGTTAGACACAGTCTGATAGACCTCCACCTGGGAGATGAGCCGCTGCATTTTGAGATGGACAAGCTGTGCAAGCCACTGATAGATGGGCAGACCTTCACCATCATGGATGGAGATGATGAGCAGTCAAGTCACACTACGGTTTTGGATCCTGGAGAGCAGTTTACTCCTTCTTTTCTCGGACATGATCATTCTGATACAGCTTATTCGCCACCATGGATGAGGAGGCTTGCACAGAGACAATAAAAGTCTCTGTCAGGATCTCCAGCAAACTGATCTTGTTCGTCCGGTCAAGCTAATGACCTTAAACAAGCGCTGAGTGGGAGGCAACCCACTGTTAGGTTTAGTTGTTTTTTTCTTATTTTTGGTGTTTTTCTTAGGATTTCACGTTTTTGTTTTTGTTTTTGCTAAGTTTCAGATATAGAACTCGAGTCTGGAGATGTGTGACGACCGTTGCACCTAAGGCATCGGTCGTTGCAAGGAGATTACGACGAGGAGAGGTGATCGCATTGTGACGATCGTTGCGGACCTGTGCAACGGTCGTTGCAATTGGTTCAATTGCAAAAATTAAGGTATGCGCGCTAAACCGGAAAACGATTTCGATTTGACCAGCAACGGTCGTTGCCACTAAGCAACGGTCGTTGCACCCACGACCGAGGTAAGTGCCTTAAACCCTTCTCTTCTCTTTTCTTCTCCATTTCCGTCCGTACACCGAGAACTTCCTCACCTCAAACTCTCATTTCTTCATCATTTTCTTTGATTCCAAGTGCTGTAGTCTTGTTTTTACACTCTCAATCTATTCTTCTAGACCATATATCACAAATCCAAGGTAAGGTACCTCTATTTTTCGATTTTCGGATTCGATTTTAGGGTTTTAGAAATTGGGAATTTTGGATTGAAATTGATGAATGCGTGCTTAATTGAACATGATTTAGGTTGTTTAGTGATGGATTATTCTTGTTTTTGTGGTTGCTTGAACGAATTTAGAACGAATTTTAGGGATTGTTGTTGACGGCCAAAATCGCCTTGCAACGGTCGTTGCACTTGTGCCCAGGTCGTTGCTTTGCGATTTTGGGGAGATGTTCAATAAAATGAAATCGCCTTGCAACGATCGATGCCTTAGGTGCAACGGTCGATGCTTCGCGATTTCACAGAGAGATTGCCGAGACTAATTGGTTTTGATTTCTTGTTGAATGCAGATGGCATCTCGCAGACAACCCCACAAGCGCCAAGCAACAGCATCCACAGCCACACGATAGTACATTCCACCACCAGAGTGGTTTCATAGAGACTCTCAGCCACCTGGGCCATATGTGATAGTTGGTCCAGCAGTAGCACTGCCTTGGCCCCGAGCAGACGCGACAGAGATTCCGACAGCCAGACAGTGGCCACAGAACCTTCCTGAGTTCCTCAAGTCTGCCGATTTTACAGAGAGACCACTGCTTAACCAGTGGGATGAATATGACTCGCTGCTATACAGTGGTTGGTGCGGGATGACGATCAAGCCAACCAAGTTTGCAGACTACTCCACCTGCAAGAGTCTGGGGATTGATGAGCAGGTACTTGCGGTGTGCAAGGGCATTGGTCTAGGGACAATGCCTATGCGTCCTTATGATCTATATCCAGAGCTGGTCAGACAGTTGCTAGCCACTTGCAGAGTGGTTTACCCGTCTCCAGACAGCAGGAGCGCTACAGGAGGTATCTTTACCTTCATGAGTTGGGGAGTCAGGTATCGGATTCCTTTACTAGATATCTGAAGGATCTACGGATTCAGCACTGAGCCGAGGCGCATTGGCATGCCACTTGAGTGGGATCCAGAGGAGGCTCGATCATTTTGGGAGTGTATCGGCAGTGGTCGATACAACTCACGGACTACACCGGTGGTGCAGTTGAGATATCCTGTGCTGAAATATGTCTCGCGTATCTTGTGTTGGAGCTTGTTGTGCAAGTTTGAGGCCAACAAGATGCGCAAGTATGAGATGGAGATGTTGTTCATCGGGCTGCGGGATCAGTTTGAGGATTCTGGCGTGAGAGATACTACTAAGGGTCTCAACTTGGGAGTTGTTTTCACTCAGCATTTATGTGATCTGCAGCTGAAGCCATTTGATGGAGTCCGTACTGAGACAGTGGGGAGCTTGCTTACTCCCATCTTCATGCACTGCGGGATTCCTCTACAGGGCACAGAGTGTGATACAGCCAAGGAGTTCCTAGATTTCAGCCACTTGCAGAGCGCCCTCTGGCTTAAGGAGGGGTGCATTTGGGTTTACCACGATCCGACTTCTGGGAAGTGTGGTATAGAGCTTCCTGCTCCTGCGTTGACACAGATTGATACACTGGAGGCCTTGAGATTCCAGCCTCCTGAGACTGAGCAGCGTGGAGTTCCTTCTATGGCTCATCCGCTGGGAGAGCCTTCCACACGAGCTTCCACACGAGCTTCATCTTCTGCTGCCCCCGCGCCTGCACCTGCTGCTGCCCCGGTTGATATTGGCCCTTATCCTGAGATCACAGTACCCTACGGTGATATGTCTGAGGCTGAGTGGAGAGAGCGTAGTGATGGGATCTGGAGGACCAATTGGGAGTGGATGCGTGGCTGCACTTGCAGGAGACAGCCACAGATTTATCAGCCCGTCCCTGCTACTCGACGCAGACATCGTTCTCCTGCGGACGTCAGTGACACTGAGCGCTATGGTGGGATAGATGATAGCGAGTGAGAGTAGCCTCCATCTCTGGACATTCGGTTCTGTACTCTGATTTTCTTTTTCTTTTTCTTGCACTATTTTCTTTCGATTTTTAGTACTCTACTATGTTTGGATGGTTGTACTTGATTAGATACATTTGTTGCCTTGATTTTAGTCTGCTTCTAGTGTTTTCAGCTTGCAGGATTCGAAATTGATGAAAACCAACGGACTAACCTGCTAACTTGCTGACTGATCCGACAGACGCAGTGCGTCGATCGACACACTATTGTGTCGATCGTCACAACACGATCGAAATCGCACTGCAGCGATCGTTGCGGTCTTGAGCAATGATCGATCATACACGAAAAATCGCCTAGCAACGGTCGATGCACCTAGTGCAACGATCGATGCCTGAGCGACAGAGGTAAAACCCGACAGAACTTAACCATTCCTTAAACAAATTTTTATTTCTTTTTGCCAATCCTTCGCTTGACACTACTGGGGACAGTGTGTCTTAAGTGTGGGGGAGGTTCTACTAACTTCTTTCTTTTTGTTTTCTTAGAGTCAGTTAAATTTTTCAAAATTTGTTTTATTGAGTCAAAACTTTTAAGTAGGAAACAATGATTTTTTGAGAAGATTAGCAGCACTTGCAGGAACTTAAGTAATCATTGGGATGAAACTGCAGATTATCTCTGACTATTAGAAAACCCAGACACGGATCAACCTACTGAGGACACCCACATCACTTCAGGTATCAGAGGATCCTTTACTGACTTCACCTTAATACTGACTTAGATTTCTCACCTAAGGGTTTGGTATACTTTGTGTCGGATTCCCTTGTTAGTTCTGACACAGCCTGTAAACCTGTCCTATTTAGTTCCCTTCTCCCCTTCCATAAAAAAAAAAAGATAATAAACTGAGGATGAGTTAGTAACTCCGAAGTGGTCATGGGAATGGTAGCTAAAACTCTCATATCCTGTGCATCCATGGAATGTGTCCAAAGTACACCCCTTAACGGGAAGAGCACTGATAAAAAAAATAAAATGATACCCAATGGGGAAAAATCAGAATGCTAAGGAAGGGAAAAGAGAATAAAGGGACTAGAGAAAGATAGTATGGTGGTCTAGAGCTGATAAGGTAAGAGTCCATGTGCCTTTGATCGATACTCCTTAGGTGAGACCGCACTTAAATACTTGCAGAAGTCAGTATGGTGAATTTGAATGCGTGAATGTGATTGTGGAGTTTACTTAGGACAGTTGCTAAGTGTGGGGCAAGTATATGTTGGTCTTGATGTCTGCAGGTTGATTCTTTCATGTGGTTTACTAAGGGGAATCTGAGTGTTGCTGCTTCTAGGATGAAAAGAGTTTCTGAAGAGTTTTTCTTCACTACATTCTAGTTCTCTGTTTTGCTTGAGGGCAAGCAAAGGCTAAGTGTGGGGGAGTTGATATATCATGGTTTTTACCGGTTTTATGCCATGATATAATTGTGTTTTAGTGTTCTTTTGTGTTCTTTTAGAGTCTTTTACAGGTATAATCAGGTTTGGAGCGGAATTGGAGATATTGGAGCATTTTTGGAATTTTTGGAGTGATTGGCCGAGAGATTGAGCTCACTGTCTGATTTGAGATCATGCATCGATCGACACACCTTTGGTGTCGATAGACACACTAGCGAGATGGGCCGAATACGGCGGTTTAATAAAGATTCAAGATTTTGCACTTTGACCCAGAAGTTTCCAGTATTTACAAAGAAGCCCCAGCCGAGATTATGCCTATATAATTAGGATTTTGGTGTTTATTTTAGATACGCTTTGATACTTAGAGCTAAGAGATTTTTAGAGCTTTTGGGGCTGATCTATTCATGTACTTCATCTATTTTGGAGAAGATTTCGAACCCCTTTATCTATTTAATTTCTTATATGCAATCTATTATTTCTATGATTTCTGTTTCATTAATCATGTCTGAGTAGATTCATAGTTAGGTTTAGGGTTTCTCATTAAGGATTTCATGACTTGCTAGACTTGTTTAATTCAGTTAAGGATTCACATGAATAGAATGTTCTTCAATCTAAATTGAGTTTAATGCTAGTTCTAACCTGATCAATTAGAATCTAGATCTTAGGTTGCTAAATATGACATGAGAGTGTGGTTTAGAATCTGAACTATTTAGGTTGAGCAATTAAATTATTCGCAAAGAGATTTGGCTTAGTTTAATTGTGAACATATCGAACTTGAAATTAATGCTGGTTTAATCTGTTAGTAATTGCAAAGAGATTTGGATTACTGCACTTAGACTTAGAGGATTTTCGCAAAGAGATTTGGTTAATTCTAATTCCGTGATTTGAGTTCTAGAACTGTGTTTAATTAGATCCTGGCTGATTAACTTGTCTGCTTGTCTGATTTCCTGAGAATTCCCTAGACTTAGCGCCTCTAATTACCTGCTTTCACAACAATCTTGCTACTGATTTATTTTCTTGCCTTGCTTTTAATTTACTTCACATCTGCTTTCTTCTTAGTATTAATCTCTACGGTTCTTTATCTATCGAGACCAGAGTCTCTGTGGATTCGATACCCTATATACTACAATCACTTAACTGTGCACTTGCAGTAGAATAGGATTAAAACTTGGACCCTATCAGAGGACACCGGCAACAGAATATCTTAGGCAGTGGCGCGAAAACACTGGTCGGATATACAAGACGGAGCAGAGTGGGATGTAACAAAGGAAACAAGTCCGTACATATTAATATTCATAGAAAACTCTAGATCTCATCCAGGAAAAGGTGTTTGAGCAAAAGAACCCATAAAAAGCGTTGTCATATGTGTAACTTGAAACAAAAGCTAGGACATTAAAACCTATTGTTTCAAGTTACACACATGACAACGCTTTTTACAGGTTCTTTTGCTCAAACACCTTTTCCTGGATTAGACCTAGAGTTTATGGTAAGTCTTAAACTAGACAAAATCATTATTACTTGTCAAGGTGCATATTTGTTGGGTGCTATTTTACGGCCGAAAGCTTGGCCAAACTTCAGTTGGTTTGCATCAGAAATCATTCATGCTTTAAAGAATATGAGAGATTGGCGACTTAAAGTGGAGATAAAGGAATCTAACAGAGGAGCTGCGATCATTGTTCAAAGCGTCGACATGTGTGGTTTAGAGCAATCTTATGTTGTCTCTAATCCTCTCTTTTGGTTGTTTGATTTGTTTGAGAGTGAAAAGAATGTTTCCTCAGATTGATTATATTATTGCATTGGTTTTGGAATGTTGCGTCTTGTTTAGTCCAATCTCTGTTGAGATGTGGCAGGTAGTTTGGTTTTTTAGAAAGGGGTATATCATTTTTGTAATCATGAGATCCGTGTTTGATAGATAGTGATAATAAGGAAGATGTTGAGGTTATGTTGTAATCTGTGTGGTTAGATCCTTTTTGAATATAATCCATCAGATGTTAAAACAAAAGAAAACTATGAAAATTTGTTGTTACCGGTTTAATTCTCTTTAAATTCAAATTTGTTGTAAAAAAAACTATGAAAATTGGTTATAAGTTGAGTTTCATGAACCTTTATTTAATTTTGTCTCATTTGACTTTTTGCTAAACCGGTTTAATTTCTTTTCTTTTTTTTTAAGAGCTTCGTGGATTTTCGAATTGATGCACAGAAAATTAAATATAGTGGGTAGAAGAACCAGAAACGAGATCTGACTAACTACATCGATCCACGAGATACAATCGAAGAAGAAGATGATGCAGTGGGAGTTTGCGACAACGCTCTTACTTTCGACACTCTTATTTTCTTTGGTGCCGGAGCTAATTCCGGTATGTGAGGCCGTGTGGCTCAACCTACCTAGGACCGGAACAAAGTGCGTCTCGGAGGAAATCCAAAGCAAGGTCGTCGTTTTGGCCGATTACCTTGTCATCTCCGACGAACATTCCATCTTCCCTACTGTCTCCGTTAAGGTAAATTGTTTCTAAATTCGAATTCTCACCGTTCGTTGCTTGACTCTGGACTCTGTGCTTCGATCTGTTATTAAGTTAATGTCCATGCTAATGTGAATCGACATTACTTTCTAAAAATTTTGCATGAATTGGTAAGGCATTAATTTGAATTGATTGCTCGGATTCAAGTTTCCTTATTGTGAGAAATTAATGCTCATGATGTGAATGTAGGCGTTAATGTCTTTCTTTGTTGTTAGAGTATTTACTAATTTAACTAAAGTTTTAAAGTCTCTCTATTAGCTTAAGCTCTGAACTCTGGGAAATTTCATCTTAATGGAGTGAAAAGAAACCATCTCAAGTAGCTGATTCATGGAAGAAAGAGAATCTTGATGTGTGATAAGAAAAACATACTGGCACAAGGGTTGTTGAAAAGAGATCTTTTTGAGAATATAATATCTAGTCAGTTCTGGATCTTACGCATTTTTCTATCAATGCCTTTATGTCTGTGAGCATTTTACGTCAACATATATCTCATTTTGTACGTCAACAAAGTGTGAATATGTTTAGAACTGATGATTAGTTACGACCTTGAGTTATCTATTTGCTTGCAAAGATGACTGATGTATCCTTTTACCTCATCAAAATCTCAATTAGTTAGTTAGTGGCAGTTGATTGTCCTTCACACAGTAGATACATACATACATGTTGTTTTATATGAATATAGGTTTATGAGGTATCTCAACTCATCTTTGAAGAGGAAAGTGACCAAAAATTCTATCTTGTGTTCTAGGTTACATCACCATATGGCAACGTTTTGCACCACAGCGAAAACGCAACGCATGGTCAGTTTGCGTTTACAGCCCAAGAATCAGGAACCTACTTGGCTTGTTTTGAGGCCGTAGGAAATAGTCATGATAACAAAGAAATTAGCATCAACCTTGACTGGAAAACTGGAATCGCAGCTAAGGATTGGGACTCCATTGCTAGAAAAGAGAAGATTGAGGTCAGCTCTCCATTTTCCAATAAAATTTTACAATATGCACCCAAAAAAATTACGTAAGAATCTTCAACACACATCTAAGAATAGTTAGTCTCTATATGAAACGTGATTATGGCTTAAATGGTAGGGTGTGGAGCTGGAGCTTAAGAAACTTGAAGGTGCAGTTGAAGCCATACATGAAAATTTACAATTCCTCAGAAACAGGTAAACTGCTACATTATTTGAAAACCTTGAGAAGGAATCAGAACAAATTTTGTTCTCTTTCTTTGCAGAGAAGCAGAGATGAGGATTGTGAGTGAAAAAACAAACTCGCGAGTCGCATGGTACAGTATAATGTCGCTAGGCATCTGCATTGTGGTCTCTGGTTTGCAGATTTTGTACTTGAAGCATTATTTTGAAAGGAAGAAGCTTATTTAGATCAGAGTGATGGATGATCCATGGATACTAGAAACCAACACTTTCCTTTGCTTTCTTCTTTTTAACACGCTGTTTTGAACCTGTTAGTGTACAATTTTGTTCACTCATTCAACTTGTAATTTCTCTTCGATTACATGATGCTATATAACAAGCCTCTAATAATCAGAGTCTGAACAAAATTTTACATAGAGAAACAAAATGTCTTGCTTTGGAATAACTTTTTGTCTTCTATCGGGTAGGAGCCCTTCTATTCACAATCTCGTTCCATATGAAAATATATTCCCAAATGGTACAAGATATGGATTTCCATTTACAAAGAAGTCCCATTTGAGACAAAATGGTATTCCCTCCGTTTCATAATATAAGGGGTTTTGGATAAAAGCACAAAGATTAAAAAATTTACTTTTCTACAACAAAATATGATTTAAATAAATAAATTATAAACTATTCAGCAAATGACAAAGAAAACTGCAAAATATAATTGATCACACAATTTTCAATAAAGTTAAAGTTGTCTATAAATATAGAAACCCCTTACATTTTGGAATAAACAAAAACCTCTAAAACCCCTTATAAATTGGACAGGAGGAGAACACGAATTTCGGAAGTCCCATTTGAGACAAAATATATATTAGCTACTTAATATCTTTATATTAATTGGGAAGTGTTTTTGGTCTTATATTCACTTTCAAATTGATTGATTACTAATTTGTCATTAATAAAATTAGGCTATTTACTATGTTAACCTTAATTTATATTAAAAAAAAATTATTATGCTTTTTAATTTTCTTATAGAGATATACATAACATTTGATATAAAAAAAAATAAGGCTGATAAATACAAAATATTTATGAAGATTATTTAAATTTTATTTTAGAAATATACATAATTTTGAATAAAAAAAATAAAGATGATAAATATGAAACTATTTATGAAGATTTTTAATTTTATTTTAGAAATATACATAATTTAACAAAAAATAAAAAATAAGATAAAAATATGAAAACGTTTATGAATATTTTTAAATATTAATAAATATTTTTTGGATTTTATATAATAAATTTATATTATTTATAGAAATTTGAATATATATTTATATAAATAATAAAATATTTTAAATAAGATATTTATGTATTGATTTTATACATAAAATATATAATTACAATTTATTTTATCACTAATAATTTTAGTTATAATAAATTATAAAGTATTTTATTAAATATAATAATGTATGTATGTTTTAATATAAATGTTTTGTATAAATTTTTATAATATTATTATTGTTGTTAAATTAATTTGATTTTTTCGATTTTAGAAAATTATGTTTAATAATATTTGTGCTCGCACATGGTGCGAACCAATCATACTAATTATATATATTTATCAAAATCTATGAATTGTGGGATATCCAATCAAGTTTCATACTCTAAGGAAAGAGCTGATCGTGCATGGTATGATGATGATATGGACCAATGGAACTCATTGTTTGATGAAGATGCTACATCCTTTGATGCCAATGAAACTGCACTAGAGAAAAGACTTGTTAGAAGGGACGATATCAAAATGTCACTCACTCAGAGTAGAAACAATCGGCTTAAGGCAGATGTTGCTCAGTGGGAAGACCGCCAGCTTCTCAGATATGGAGCTGTTAAAGGAATTACACAAGTGCATGTTGAGTTTGATTTCGAAGAAGATGAAAGAAATTGTTTCTTCTTGTACATGATATGCAGCATCCTCATTTTCTTCGTAATGGAAGTGTAACATCCCAATTTTTGGGTTGCAAAAAATTTAGAAGAAAAGTCAAAAGCTCATTCTAAAAATCTAGGGTTTCCCTCTCTTTTCTTATAAGTACAAGAGCCACCCAAAGAGAAGAGGCAAAAAGAGAGATCGACGGCGAAGCCCTGCCGAAGCCGGAGCCCCGCCGTCAGCCACCAGCCGTGATCCACCGTCGACAACCACCGTTTTCCTCCGTCGTACACCACCTCCGATCTCGTTCTTCTCTTGCTTCATCTTTTCGCTTCTTCTTCCGGGTTAAGTAGATATCCAATCTCTTTTGAATCTCTTATTTACCTCTTCATGTCGTATTTCATTTCCCTGCGGTGTTAGATCGGAGATCTAATCTCGTTTCTTCAATCTTTCACTTTTTCCAATGCAGATCTAAGATCAAAGCAATTCCGGCCGTCAGATTGATTCATGTTTTCCATTTGATCCGTAAGGATCTACGGATTACACAATATGTAGTTGGAAAGCTCTCGGTGCTCTTAAACCTTAGTTGTATCGATTTCCTTAAATATTTGTTTCAGGATGTATGCCAATGAGGTGTATGTTGCGATGTATGCCTTCAGGGTAGTAGATGCCATGGAGGTGCTTGTTGGAGCTGGCGTGGTCCGGTGTGGGAGCTTAGCGGTGTGAAGCAAGGCGACAATTATGTGGTGGCGTTGACCGGAGAGTTCAAGAAGCACTTCAAGTGGAGTTCGAAGGAGAGTTTCAGTGGCGTTTCAAGTTCAAGTTTCTATTTTCCCTCTGTCGTTCTCGTCCAGTACCCGTTTCTAGTCCTGAATATCCTTTCTCGTCCTAGTGCTCTCATTCCTTCCCTATCTTGAAATTTTCTACAAGTGGGATTTTCGTTCTTCATGTGCTTCTTCCTTGTACTATTGCAGTCATGATCCTTATCTTAAATTCTTACCCGTTTCTTGGTTCCCAAAAGAGTCCTCTAATGGGAAACGAGTTATTGATTCTTTCTAAGTTCTTAGGTGATCTTATCGCTTTCTCCGTAGGCTTTCTAGTTCCAATTCCTTTCCTTCCTCTGTCTTGCAATCTTTCCTAGCCATGTGGTTTTCGTGTGGTGAGTCTTAGCTCGTCTTTCTTTTTCCCCTTGTACTTGAGAATAGTGACGAGTAAGTAGAAGTTGTCGGATGCAATACTTAAACATCCCTAGGCCCGACAAAAGATGGTTGTTTGATCATGTTCTTGTTTGATTGTTGGTCAAGCAATCGTCCAAGGTCAATGGGTTTGGGAGTGTACGGTTTGGAAGTCCATCTCCTTACTCTTTTTGTTCTCTTTCATTTTTTGGATTCCAAGAAGAAGTGAGTATCTTCGCAAGAGTTCCTTCCTTCCTTCAAAGTGCTTTTCGTGTTCCGTTTATTCCCTTCGGTGAGACTTCCCTTCAGCGCGAGCTTTCGTACCCTTTTCGGGAATGGTACCGTTGAGCTCTTAGGCAATTCGAGTAATCGTACACCTCATAATTCAGGAAGAATTCCGTTTAAGGGGGGGGGATTGTAACACCCTACGGGCTACGATCTGAAATGTCCGAACTACGAGGTGAAATACAAATGTAAAGTGAGGTCGAAATGATTCTTTATTGATCTTAAGGCCGGAGCTGAGCTATGAACAGGATGGTACGAGGTGTGAGTCCGTCGAATGACGTGCTCACTAAGCAATGCTTGAGGTCGGTGCTTTATAGAAGTAGCTCGGCCTCTCGCTAGTTACAATGTGTGTGAAATGAAGAACAAAGGGTCCTATTTATAGCTCTAGGATGCTGACTTATCTTTGGGTCGTTGACTCCTTCGCAGGCTTATCTTCTTGGGCCGACATCGAGTATAATTGATTTAAACAAGATTTCCAATGGGCTTTGGATTGGTGCTAAACCCATATCCAACAATTAGCCCCCCCCAGTTCGTCGAGTCGTGATGCTGAGGTCGGCGAATTTCTTCGAGAATTTTAAGTCAGGCGGAAATCTTGTCAGGTCGCTTCAGCCTCTGGTTTGTATCACACCTTTAGCTGAAGCGACGTGTCTTTATAGATATGTGTCTATTGAATTACTGCAATATTTATTATTTTTATTTTTCGTCTCCTCGACTTCCGCGTCTTCTCCTTCGCAATCTTACGCCTTCTCTCTTTGTTGCTAGTGCTTTTGTTTTTTTCTTCTTCAGATCTCACGGGTTAGTATGCGAGAAGGAGTGGCTTTTTATTTGTCTTCCAGCAGCAACGAATCAGACTCTGCTGGTTCGCAAGGGGTAGATTCTGTGCGATTCAGAATTTCTCGTGACGACGAGGAGTACTTTCTTTCTCGGGGTGGCTGGATACTTCGTCCGTTCTGGGGTAATCAGATGATGAAGAAACCCGTCGCGTGTCAGCCGTTCTCTGATTTTTCTCTCCCTCCATTTTCTGATGACGAAAACTTGGATCCGCCCGCCGATGTTGAGCGAGATGAAGGGAGTGAGCATGATTCGGGTATCGGTGCGGGTACATCGGGTCGCGAGCGTGTGGGCGATGATTTGACGACTGAGCCCGGGGATGGTATTTCGGGGGCTAGCGCTTATGCTTCTTCTAGTCGTTTACATGTGGCGGTTCCGAAGGCAGGAAAGAAGAAGAGACCCGAAAAGCAAGAGGTTGCAACTGGTGATGGAGATTCGCGAAGGAAAGTGGTTGCTCGGCCGATTCCTCCGTCCATCTGTAAGCAAGATTCCTTGGATTCCCTCTTGCAGGATCGTATTCGTATTCCCGGTCTTGATTATCGTCTGACGCTCCCGGGATAGAGGCCCTGGCATGCTCCTCCTTGATGGGTTTGTTTGAATGAAAGCTTATTCTCTGAGTGTCATATGTTGTTCCCCCTTCCGAGGCTCTTGGTTGAATACTGCGAGATGATGAAGATAGCTATCTCTCAACTTTGTCCGGGCGCCATTCGTAACATGGTGGGCGCTTTAATTATGGCGGCCGATGGTGGTTTCGAGATGTCCGCCAGTTTCTTTTGTAAGTTGACGTCGATAGAGGTTAATCCAGGGACTGCCAGGACTTTTTATTCGAAGCTTTTGCCTAGGCAGTGTCTGAAGATTGTGTCCGATCCTCCGGACAAAACGGACCGTTGGCAGGACGGCTATTTCTTTGCGCGAATTAACAATGCGTTGACGTTTAATGTGAATAGGGTCTTTTATTCGGCTTGGGATATTGATCCTGGTAGTTATCTTTCTTGCCCGTTCTTTTCTGTCTGGGTATTTTGCTGTTGTTTATGTGGCTCATCTTTGTATTTGTTTATTTGTTCTGCAGACTGTTCCCCTTCTGGTTTCTGGACTATGGATTTTTCTGAGAATTTGGAGAAGATGAAAACTCATCTTCTGGTACCCTGGCCTTCGAGGAAGGATAAAGGGAGCAAAGCTTGTTTTGATTTGAAGGTTCGGGCTTGTTTTCATAAAATTGATTCAGGTATAAATCCTTCCTCCTTCCTTCCCCCCCCCTTTTTTTTGAGGTTGTGGCGTTGTGTCCACCTTTTGAGTTTTTGATGGTTTTGTCATAATTTTTGGGATCTTCTGGTCGTCCGGCCAGTGTATCTCTGCCTCCTCGTATTCGTGGCAAACGTCGTAAGGTTTTGAATAAGGACCGTGATTTCCTTGTTGTGAGTTGTTCTTCTGGAGAGCTTGCCGCGGATTCAGGTGGTCCGCCCGTTATTGATTTAAAGACGAGTCATGTTGTTGCGGAGCAGGTTGTTACACGGTCGTCTGTAGACCGGAGTGGAGGGGCTGAATTTGATCTTCGTCGCGACCAGGAGGTCGAGTCTGTTCACGTGTCCGCTTCTGATTCCGAAGTTCTGGGAAAAGAGCATGTGCTCCCTGAGAAGGAACATGTTAGTTTTGAGGCTTCCGACGTTCTGCGCTCTGCGGTGGTTGAGGAGGATCGTGCAGGGAGGGTATCGGGTTACCGGGAGCCCGATCCGATGGATTTTTCCTGGGCGTATCATCACACTGGGGTGACTCCCTTTCTGGAGGATAAACGGTCTTGTGCCAAATTTCTTCAGTTGGTCGCGATGAAACCTCCGCGGAAGTTAATTCCTATTGACGAGATGCTCAGGCCCGATCTTCAGGATGATTTCAGTCACTGTGTTCTTGATGTAAGTTTGTTGGTCCCTCTTGATATTTTGTTGAGCCGTATGTTTGGCTGATCGTTCTTCATTTTCTTTCCTGCTTTTTTTAGTGTTTCTTTTGTAGTCGGCTGCTTCTTTTAGCCGGCTCAAGGATTGTTATGAACTTGATATGAGTCATTCCGAGCGGGCGGGCAGCGTTCTTCGAGAACAGGTCGACGGGTTGGGTGGTTTATATTGTGAGTTGGAGGTTTCTCGTGGTCAGCTTAAGGAAGCTGAGATATCTGCTTCTGCCTTGGTGCTTGTGAAGCGGAGTGTTGCGGTCCTCGATACAAAAGTTGGAGATCTTGAAAATGTGAATGGTGATGAGCGTCGCGAGGTCGAATGTCTGCGGTCGGAAGCTTTCCATCTGGCTTCTCGATGTGACGAGCTGCGAGCTTCCTTTGATGAGCGTCTCCTCGTTGAGCTGAGAGCCCGTTATGAAATATTCGCCGAACATCTCGTGAAGTTGAAGTCAGAGAGGGAGCGGGAAGAGTGTTATGTTGAGAAGCTTCTTGTTCTTAATCAAGTGGTTTCTGTTCTTGATGCATATCGATTGTTGGTTCAAGAAGGTGTTCCTGTTCCATCTGCATTGATTGCTCAGTTGGAACTGGACGAGCCATCGCTTTGTCAAGAAGTTAGTGCGTTAAAGCTCGCTGCTCTGGACTGTCGTGATGCGTTTGCCGTGCCCTTTTCCGTTGATAGTGATATTACTGATGGAGTGGCGGGCATGGGCGAGGTGATCGTTCCGTCTTTTGCGGCCGCGGCCACTCCTGACGAGCCGGGCTCTTTAGATTGATCATGCGTTTGCATTCTGTGTTTTGTTGTGGAGGTGCTCGGCTTTCGGCCTTATTCCTTCCTCTCTCTTCTCTTTTTTTTTGTAGCGGACTTGATTAATTGTTTTCTGTATGTAAATGCTTATCATGTGTCTATTTTGTTGCGTCGTGATCTAGTTTTTCTGTTCGAAGAATGTCCTAATCCACCTCGGGAAGTTTTCCTTTAGTTCTCGAGGTTTTTCCGTTTGTCTTTATTGCTCTTCGAAACTTGCTTTTGTGTTGAAGGTTGCGTTATTAACCGTTGTGCTGCTTTGGAAACTGTTTCTTTTCTGATTATAAATGTTCCCTTGTTCTTTTGTTTGTCAATTAGACTCATGTTATGGTTTGCACATTACCGTGTTCGGGTAGATCTCCGTCGTAAGGCTGTGAGTCGTCGTTTCTGTCCAACAGTTTTGGCGCTTGGGCGTTTTCCAGGAACCTTTCCTGTTTATTGTCTTTGTAGTCGTGGGGGTGATTTTAGTAATGAGCCGGGATTGGGCTGGTTTTCCTTCTTTTTTTGGGGAAGGAGGCGTGGCCGTTGTCAGACTGTCCAGGAGATCCGTGGGATCAGTTCTTGGGGCCCAGTTATCGTAGTGGGGCCGGTGTTTACCCCAGCTTGGACTGCTTCGATCAGTTGCCTTTGCTTGGATCCTTAGTTTTTCCGAAGGCGGCTTTGCAGGGAACAAACGTTTGATGAGGCGCTTTTTGTACGATTTTTTCGTTTGTTCGTTGTTGTCGCTTTCTTCTCATGTTGGAGCGAGACCGTCTTTCAAGAAGTTGGCTTCCTTTGTTTTTTTTGTGTTTGTGTGTGTGTTTTTTTTTTTGATACGGATTGTATTGAATGAGAAGGAGATTCGTTGTTATCTTTCTTGTTTATATATTTTTTGTTGTTGTTTGCGAGTCGTTTCTTGGCTTTAGGCGAGATCAAATTTTAGGTGCGAGTATGTGCCCGGCTTATCCTGTTTTTGATTTTCTTGAATAGAAACAATGCTCGCCCCTTTACACACAGATGTTTGTGAGTGCGAGCTTAGGCTCGGCTAATCTCGTCATCTGTCAAATTTCCTAGGCGCGAGTACGTGCTCGACTTATCCTGTGGAGTCCCCGGACATAGTTGTGCGAAGGAGGTTCGGCTTACGAAACTATTCCAGGAGGCTCATGCGGGGTCTGGGCCCGGCTTACAAAAATGTGACACAATATGTCACTGTGCATGGGACACGTGTTTATTTGATCGATCATTTGGCCAGAATGTCGATAGTTAGTTGTTAGGGGGTTAAGTAGTGCAAAATTGTATGAAATTTTTTGGTACATTTTTTTTTAGAGATAAGGGAGATTGAGCCTTACAAAGGCTGCCTACGTACTCTTGGATAAGAGATCAAGTTGAGCGTAGTTCTTTTTGGTTGCTACAATAATACGAAAGAACTGCTTTCACCTTGGGCGGCTGTGACCCAGCAAAGTCGCCTTTCAAAGGGTGTTGGAGTGTTCTGGACTGGTTGACGCGTTCTCTCTGTTCGTCGTGAAATTTTTCCTGGCTTTGCTCGTTGCGACTGCCTGTTCGGTGTGTTTGGGTAGCTCGAATATCTTGGTCGTGGCACCACTGCGTTTGATGGAGAGCTCTCGTGGTCCTGATGCTTGCGGGGTCCTTTGGAAGGCGAGGTTGATTGAGTTGTTTGGTTCTAACGTGATTTTGATTGCCTCCTGTCCGTCGGGACCGAACTCAATGGTAAGTGAGTCGTTATAGCTTGTTCTAAAATTTACTTGGCTTCTGGCGGCGGGAGTAGTTTCCTCGCTGCTTCCTAATTTTGTTGCGAAGGTCTTATCTGCTCGTTTCTGCTTTCTGACGTCTCGGTGCGTTCTTGATTGTTCCGGACTGTCTGAAGTTGACGATCCTTCATTAGTTACGCGATCGCCGGCTTGTTGCGATTTTTGCGGCGAGCTCGTTTAGGTTGCTCTTCTTCTCATATGGGCTGCTCTTTCATTTCTTCCCTTTCGGGAGAGGTTGCTGGCGTGCTTTGATCGGTTGGGGCCGTAGTTTCGTTCTAATATTTTCTGAATATGAGGCTTCATAGGTGCCGACATTAGGTGGTGTCGTGTCCGGATCGCTGATGGAAGGTACAGAAAAGTCGGTCCTGGTTATCGGTTTGTGTGGGTTTTTTTTGTGTTCGGTGTTGTTGGATGATGCTGCGGTAAGTCCCTGGTCTCTTCCTTTTTTCACTGAGATGCTCCTGCACGAATTCTTTTGTGTTTTCTGCTGAGGAGAGCTTTTTCATTAGCGAGTTCTATTTTTCTTCGGTTGTGGCAAAGGCTGATGCTCGGTGGAGGGCATCTTCGAGGGTTCGTGCCTTATTCGTTATTAATTCGTAGCGGAGAGGTGATTCATGCTAGAGTCTGTACCGTAGTGCTGAGAGCCCTTCTTTGTTCGCCGCCAGGGTTCTGGAGGCGATGGCCTCGAACCTGTTGATATACGACATAAGAGGTTCCTTTGGCCCTTGTTTGATGGCTCAGAGGTCGCTGTCTGGATTTTCTTCTTGGTCAACCGCAGAGTGATATTCAAGAAAAGAGGTCGTTAGTTGGTTGTAACTGTCGATGGAATGTGCTCTCAGAGATAAGAACCAGTCGAGTGCTGCGCCACCTAGTTTGTTGACGAAGAGTCGGAAGTATCCGGCGTCACGTTCTTCTTGGGGGAGTCGTGTTCGCATTAGCTCAGTGTTAAAAGCTGTTAAGTATCGACGCGGATTTGAGGTTCCTTCGTAGGTTGGTAGTTTGATTCCTTCGAGGTGCCCGACCGGTGTGTTTGTTATTCTTATTGTAAATGGCGTGCTTTGATCTTCTTCGTGGAGTCGGTCGGGGCAGCTGTTGTTGTTTCTGGTCAGTCCGTTGACCGGATCTTCCAGGGTTTCGACGAGAGGAGAGGGACCTCGCCCCTGGACGTTGAAAGCTCCTTTTCCCAGCTCCCAATTATGAGGGGTGTAGGCTGTCGTGGTGCTATTGTCATGAGGATCGTGAGGTAGGGCTAACAGATGTTCCTCGTTTAATGTGTTTTGTGAGTTCATGTTTTGGATGAGCGGATTTCGAGATGGAGGGCTTGGAGTTTGCTCGTATTGGTTCGAGAAGGGTCCTGTCATCTCGGCTTCGCCTTAGATCGTAAAGAAGTTTATCGCTTCCCCACAGACGGCACCAATTGTTGTTACGGAAATTCGACCTAGTCGATATTACGGGCTACGATCTGAAATGTCCGAACTACGAGGTGAAATACAAATGTAAAGTGAGGTCGAAATAATTCTTTATTGATCTTAAGGCCGGAGCCGAGCTATGAACAGGATGGTACGAGGTGTGATTCCGTCGAATGACGTGCTCACTAAGCAATGCTTGAGATTGGAGATTTATAGAAGTAGCTCGGCCTCTCGCAAGTTACAATGTGTGTGAAATGAAGAACAAAGGGTCCTATTTATAGCGCTAGGATACTGACTTCTCTTTGGGCCGTTGACTCCCTCGCGGGCTTATCTTCTTGGGCCTACATCGAGTATAATTGATTTAGACAAGATTTCCAATGGTCTTTGGATGGGTGCTAAACCCATATCCAACACCTGTGGTTTTAGATTGGAGATCTAATCTCGTTTCTTCGATCTTTCACTTTTCCAAATGCACATCTAAGATCGAAGCAATTCTGGACCGTAGATTGATTCGCGTTTTCCCTTTGATCCTTAAGGATCTACAGACTACAAAATATGTCAAAGGAAATCTCTTGGTCCTAGCATTCTAAAAAGATATGAATCGCTCAATTCCGAATTACCATTTGGAAGTTATGATCTTTTTTGAAAAATGTGTCTGTTCATGATGAATCTGAGAATTACCTAGTTATGTCTGTGTTTTGAGTTGGGCAACCGGATGCCGCTTGACCCGAATCTTTGCAGGGACTTATTAGACATATAGAGGTAGCTCTCGGTTGAAGTAGAACCGATATAGAGCTATAGATTATGGATAGGCATGGGTTCCTTCCGCGATATCGATCACAGTTTGTTCGTGTGCGCCTGTCATCGCTCGTATTCGTCATTGTGGCCAAGGTGAGGCGGTTTGTCCTAATTTTATTCATGCGTATTATTTTGTTTCGTGATGTCTAGGTTATAATTGAATTGTTTTCGTTGATTGTTGCGTGTTAAGTGTTGATGATGGAGAACAATATCGTTAAGGTTATAAGAAATATATGAACCAACATTCTAAACTATATATGTATAAAAACTATATATATACCTATATTTATATCTATAAACTACTATTGTATTGTGAATTGAGAATTAAGTTATGGTGATCGAAGTTGTTGTGTACTGTGATTGTGATAACCAAACTGATATTGTGTGCTGATTGAGATGATGCGTGAGAACCTTTATGGCATGTTAAAATGGATTAGGATGCGAACCGAAAACTTATGTGGTGATTGATGGATATGTGTTGAGTAGTTGTGGTAGGTTCCCATAAGGGAGTTGTGTGCAGGGCGCGCAGGGCGGTAAGGTAGCGCATCCTTTTTCGTCCGGAGGGGGTGTGACGAGCCCCCCATGTTTTGGCTTCTGGACGGGTTTGTGGCTTCGGGCCGGGTGTGTGGCTTCAGGCCAGTTGCGTCCTGTGAAGGTCTGGTAAGAGCTATATATCTCTATGGACCCGGTGGTAGGATGAGAGTTTGGGTGGATGTCGGGTACGAGATATATGTTTCTATGGGTCTGGTGGCTTGAACTAGTGTCGGGGCCAAGTCGGATACGAGCATGGCGCGTCTATGCCCGGGGGTCACGATGTTTCCATTATTTGTTGTGTATTTATATTCTCGCCCAATAGAAGTATTATATAATATTTCTTGCAGCCGTTTGATTCTCAGCTAGGCGTTAAGTCGTGCAAGGGTCGTATGGTTTGGGTTGGTCCAAATCGTTTTCACAGAGTAATTCTCCAATTACTCACCCCTCTTTCTTCCCCCCCTTCCTTTTCCTTTCAGGAATGTAGCACAAGTATATTATTGGTTGAGTTGGTGGTTTTGAACAGAAGGGAGCATGCACATGACTCCTGAGACCATGGGAGGGCATGTCGGCTAGCTTTCAGGCATAGACGCTTGTTCTAACGACGCCGTTTTCGGTTCTCTGGGTTGTTTCTTCTTGTACATGATATTCAGCTTCCACATTTCCTTGGTAATGGAAGAGTCATTTTCACAAAGCAAGTTGAGCCAGTAATGCATGTGAATGGTCCTATATATATCATGCATGGCTATAGTTTTAAGAAAATGTGCATATATCACGACAGCGATTTTGGGAGCTTACATTTTATAACCTTCGTGATATTATTTGTGTTAAAACAGATATGAGTAGATTGATGTTAATACTGCTATAGTTGTTGATACGGCGTGGTTTGCTTACATTTTATAACCTTCGTGATATTATTTGTGTTAAAACAGATATGAGTAGATTGATGTTAATACTGCTATAGTTGTTGATACGGCGTAACCAATGCATGTAGCAGCAATGAGTGTTTCAAAAAGAGTTACTGAAGAGATGGGAACAAAGCCTAGTGATAAAGTTGGGTACGCATTCGTTTCGAATATGTAACTTGCGTAAACACTATTAGCAAGTCCATGACCAATGGGAGTGCAATTGGGGGAGACACGCATAAATTCATAACTTGATAAGTATCGTGTGGTTTTGGTGAACGAAACGCATGAAGGTCACTCAACACAAACGTCATATTAGAGTTTGGATTTTTAACTGAATGTGAAATCCGACCCGAACCCGTTCTGAAAAAAAATCTATTCCGATCTGATTCGATTTATAGAAAAATATCTAAATATGAGGCTTAAGTCTCGGTATTTCGGGTATTGGGTATTACTCGATCCGAACTTAAACCTGAAGTAACCCGAAGTTGTACTTAATTTTGGGTAATTATAATTTTCGAGTATTTTTGGGTAGTTTGAGTATTTTCTATTGGATTTTTTGGATAGTACAAATAGTTTTTAGTATCTTTAGATACTTTTTAGGTAGTTTGAATAGAATTATATGGAATTTTTGGGTAATTCATATACTTTCGAGTATTTTCAAATCTTTTTTTAGTTATTTTTTGAGTCTTTAGATAATTTTAATGTAATCTTGGGTATCCAAATCTGAACCAAACCTGCAAAATCAAACCGAACCCGATTCAAAAATTGTAAATACCCAAACAATTTTATAGTTGTAAACCCGAAGACCCAAAAACCTGAAACAACCAAACCAAATCCGAACGCCCAACCCTACGTCCTAATTGGGATACTGACAAAAATTTTGGCCAGTGTCAAGATTTCATACTGATAGTCACTTCTACAACACTGATACTCAAAAGTTTCTGATTCTGTTATTACGGGATTTCGACCAAGTTCGAGAGAGTCAAGAGTTATAATCAAAAGGGTCTGAATCAACAAATCCGAAAGCCCAACCCTACGTCCTAATTGGGATACTGACAAAAACCCGAGGTTTCCCTCTCTTTTCTTATAAATAGAGGAGACACCCAAGGAAAAGAGGCAAGAGGAGATCGACGGCGAACCCCTGCCGAAGCCGGAGCTTAGCCGCCGTCAGCCACCAGCCGTGATCAACTGTCGACAGCCACCGTCTTCCTCCGTCGTACACCACCTCCGATCTCATTCTTCTCTTGCTTCATATTTTCGCTTCTTCTTCCGGGTTAAGTAGATGTCCAATGTCTTTTGAATCTCTTATTTACTTCTTCCTGTCGTATTTCAATCCCCTGTTGTTGTTACGGAAATTTAACCTAGTCAATATTACGGGCTACGATCTGAAATGTCCGAACTACGAGGTGAAATACAAATGTAAAGTGAGGTCGAAATGATTCTTTATTGATCTTAAGGCCGGAGCCGAGCTATGAACAGGATGGTACGAGGTGTGAGTCCGTCGAATGATGTGCTCACTAAGCAATGCTTGAGGTCGGAGCTTTATAGAAGTAGCTCGGCCTCTCGCTAGTTACAATGTGTGTGAAATGAAGAACAAAGGGTCCTATTTATAGCGCTAGGATGCTGGCTTCTCTTTGGGCCGTTGACTCCTTCGCGGGCTTATCTTCTTGGGCCGACATCGAGTATAATTGATTTAGACAAGATTTCCAATGGGCTTTGGATGGGTGTTAAACCCATATCCAACAATTAGCCCCCCCCCCCAGTTAGTCGAGTCGTGATACTGAGGTCGGCGAATTTCTTCAAGAATTTTAAGTCAGGCGGAAATCTTGTCAGGTCGCTTCAGCCTCTGGTTTGTATCACACCTTTAGCAGAAGCGACATGTCTTTATAAATATGTGTCTATTGAATTACTGCAATAATTATTATTTTTATTTTTCGTCTCCTCGACTTCCGCGTCTTCTTCTTCGCAATCTTACGCCTTCTCTCTTTGTTGCTAGTGCTTTTGTTTTTTTTTTCAGATCTCCCGGGTTAGTATGCGAGCAGGAGTGGCTTTTTATTTATTTTCCAGCAGCAACGATTCAGACTCTGCTGGTTCGCAAGGGGTAGATTATGTGCGATTCAGACTTTCTCGTGATGACTGATAATGCAGTCACTAAATTTCGCGACTGAACTGCGACTGATGTGCGACTCATTAGCGACCAATACAAATTAGTCGCACATCAGTCGCTATTTTGCGACCCATTATTTCAGTCGCATAAAAGTCGCCATTTTGCGACTAATCTGCGACTATTTGTAAGTCGCTAAAACGCAGTCGCATAATAGTCGCCATTTACTGACTGATTTGCGACTAAACTATCAGTCGGTGAAGAAATAAGCACGTTTTATGCAATCGGAGTTAGGTGTACATGTTTTGTACCTAATTTTAGCGACAAAATTATGTAGTCGCTATTCAGTCGTCATTCAGTCGCCATTCAGTCGCCTTTCAAAACCATAAACCCTAAATAAACCCTAAAACTCTAATTAATAACATTTCAATTACTACAACATATAAATATTATAAATCTGTCATAAACTATAAAATCAAAATACAAAAAGCCCTAAACCCTAAAACCCTAACTCATACACAAAACCCTAAACCCTAAAACCCTAACTCTTTCATAAACCATAAAATCAAAATATAAAAATTTATTATATATACACAAAACTAATATTTAAAATATATAGTATAAACAAAACTAATACATAAAACTAATACACAAAACCCTAAACCCTAAACAAACCCTAAATCATAACCATACTCTAAACCTTACTCTTATACTAATAATAATTTAAAATTCTTAAACCCTAAATATATCTTGAAACCCCAAACTTTAAACCTTAAACTCTTAATCCTAATATAAAATCAAAATACAAACCTTTAATTATATATACATAAAACTATTATTTTCAAATCCAATACCACAATTGTATAACATGTATATATAAAACCTAAACCCTAACCCTAAATAAACCCCAAATCCCTAAAATATAAACAAAAATATAACATTCCAATTACTATAACATATCCAAAATTAAGATTATTAATTAGTATAAACAAAACAAAACTAATACATAAAAACCTAAACCCTAAACAAACCCCAAAACTCTAAAGTATAACCAAAACTCTTATTAATAACATTTTAATTCTATAACATATTCATAACTAATATTCAACACTTACAAACCTTCAAACCCTATACTCTAAATAATAATCGAACTCTAAACTTTAAATTCTTAATTATAAACTATAAAATTAACTCTTACCCTTCAAACCCTATTTTATATTAAAAGAATTATTTTATAAATAAAATCTAAACTATAAACAATCAAATTAATAAACCTCTAATTACTTTAAACTCTAAGCATAAATCACAAACCATATACACCAAACTCTATACTATAAACACATTTCTAATACAACTCTGTATCATAAACTATAAACCTTAAATACTTAATTATATACTATAAAATCAAAATGTAATTATTAATTATATATTTACAACTCTTATTTAAACCATATACATATATATATATATATACACATAATTACTTTTTAAAATATTTTAAACAATAATAAACTAAAACATCTTATAATTTTATTTTAAAAATTTTACTAATCTTTTTTACTAATAATAATCTAAAAAGTCTTAAACAATAATCTAATTATTGTATATATTCATAAACAAAACTTAACATTTTTAATATTAAAATTATGTATACATTTCATGTTTCAATGTAATTTTTAATTTGGAGTTAAATTAATATTGTATTATTATGTATGTAACGCACTAGTTTTTTTTTTAACCTAACTAAACCAAAAAAAGTTTGTGATTGCCTCCTAAACCAAATATTTTTGGGATTCCCTCCTAACTTAACCCCCGTTTGTTTCTATTTGCCTCCTAAACCAAATAAAATTTAGGCCCAAAATATTTGCCTCCTAAACCTAAAATTACCCTAAGTCTCCTCTCGTTGGTATCGCCTCTCATCAGAGCATTCAATATCTCATCTCTCTCCACGATCCACTTCTCTCTCATCAGAGCTTCACTTCTTTGATATCTCATCTCTCTACACGATCCACGCTCTCAATCTTCGATATCTCATCCCTCTCCACGATCCACTTCTCTCTCCCTTTTGATTCGCGAAAACCCTAACCCCAAATCTCGTCTCTCGATCCCTTGTGAAAACCCTAACCCTAATCAACTTCGAGCTTCAACCAATTTCGAGAGCTTCGTTGGTTGGTTTCAAGGTGAGAAAACCCATCTCTTATCTTATTTTCAATTCGTAGATGTGAGAAAATATCTTATTTTCAATTGGTTTCAAGGTGAGGAAACCCATCTCTTTCTTGGCAAACTATTATTTTATTCTCCAAAACATTAGTTTAGTATTTTCCTTCTTAGATATTCGCTTGGGAATTCTGTGCTCGGCGGCATGAGGAACTTATTCCACGAAGGCTTTTGATACCGCATGTAATTTCCAGAAAGATTAGCTATTTTTTGTTACATTCTTTTTGTTATTTCTATTTTTCATAGAGTTCTAAAATGCTAAATTCTCTGATTCAATTCTTAATATAATTATGGAGCAAAATTCCTGATCCTATAATCTAATTTGGGTATATATAATCATAAAGAAGAACATATATAGCTAACTGACAACCCGATGTTCATATTATATAAATAAAATATGTTAGCTGGTGAACTTTAATTGCATTGTCAAAATGATGTAAAGTGTATGTGTGTGTATCAAATACAAAGTATTTATTTAATGATTAAGCTAAACAGAATCTGTTAATAAGTTCATTATTCTTTCCACCAAACCATATATCAATGAAAATAAAATCATAATATTGACGAAGATGCTCTTGACTTTCGGATATATCCCTTTGACGATTTCACCGTTCTTTTTGTGATTTTCGAATATAGAAAATCATCACTTGTCGAGACCTAATTGTTTTGTTAGTCTTCTTATTTTCATAAAGCCTTTTAGCTTCTGTTGGTTATTAACCTTCTGTTGTATTAACTATTTCTTTTTCTCTTAGGTTCTTCTATCCCCACCAATAGTGGTATATTCTCCAGAGGTACTACCTGTATATGATGGGTGGCCGTGGCAGAGGAAGGGGAAGGGGCGGAAAAGGAGGACGAAGTGGTGCAAACAACGCCGTGAAACAAATTCCCACCGATCCTGGTTCTTCTACTTCGTCGAATCCGAGACCCATCAAGTATGGATGTTGTGAAGAAGTACTTGAGCACCGACCCGAAGTTTGTCACCTTTCTCGCAGCTCAATCAACAGATGCCACTACGAAAACCGGTACGGATGATGCCACTGAATAGATCCAGTCCTTTTCTTTACCTTTGAACCTAATAGCTATGTGTTGTGTCTCTAGACAAGTTTTTGAAACTATCGGTTGTATATAAGTCCTTATGTATGTGAATGTGGATATTCTCTTTTGGTTGTGAATATTTTCTTTGTTGTTTAAAACTTTCAAATTGGTGTTGTTGTAATAGTTCAAACTATCATCAAAGCAAACAGGTTAAAAACTAGCAAACCAAATTAAATTACAACAAAATCGAAATACCAAACCAAACTCAAAACCGTACCGGACCTAATTAGAGAAAACCAATATGTAACCAGTAGTCGCAAAATCAGTCGCAAGTTAGTCGCTATATCAGTCGCTAGTTGGTAGCTAATTGGTCGCTAAATTTAGCGACTGATTAGTTACTGAAAATAACTAGTCGCAACTATATATGTATATAAACTATATATATACCTATATTTATATCTATAAACTACTATTGTATTGTGAATTGAGAATTAAGTTAGGGTGATAGAAGTAGTTGTGTACTGTGATTGTGATAACCAAACTGATATTGTGTGCTGATTGAGATGATGCGTGAGAACCTATATGACATGTTAAAATGGATTAGGATGCGAACCGAAAACTTGTGTGGTGATTGATGGATATGTGTTAAGTAGTTGTGGTAGGTTCCCATAAGGGAGTTGTGTGCAAGGTGCGCAGGTCGGTAAGGTAGCGCATCCTTTTTCGTCCGGAGGGGGTGTGACGAGCCCCCCATGTTTTGGCTTCTGGATGGGTTTGTGGCTTCGGGCCGGGTGTGTGGCTTCAGGCCAGTTGCGTCATGTGGAGGTCTGGTACGAGCTATATATCTCTATGGACCCGGTGGTAGGATGAGAGTTTGGGTGGATGTCGGGTACGAGCTATATGTCTCTATGGGCCCGGTGGCTTGAACTAGTGTCGGGGCCAAATCGGGTACGAGCTATTGGGATAGTGTCCTGAAATCACACTTGTACTCACTCTTGATGATAGTTGTGTGTCGAGATCATACATTCGTATAATACTGGGCGGTTGCAATGTTTTGCTAGAAGCCTCTTGCAATCTGTAAGTTGTAGACTTACTGCCGGTATTATATGATCCTATAGGGTCACACACCTAAGCAAACTGGAAGCTAAAATATGGGAATGATCATTATGGTAATGTTCATGTTAATGTGTATTGGATACACATTAATATCGAGCAAATGGTGTTGTGTCGATCGACACAGTATGTGTGTCGGTCGACACAGTTCGGGCTTTCGAACAGACGTTTCGATTTATGACTCAATCGAGTCTGGCCCGTTAAGAGTGATTCGAGGTCTGAATAATACCTGAGTGTTTTCTGTTGGAATTGTGTCCAGTAATCTCGGTACTGTCTCTAGAAAGTAAGAGTATGTCAATGATCAGACATAAGTCATATAATACTGGGGGTCATGATGGCTTGCTAGAGTCCGCTCATGATCTATAAGTCTTGGACTTATTGCCTCTATTATATGATCCCATATGGGTCACACGGCTAAGCTAACAGGAAAATGTGTAGGAATGGCTTAGCAGAAGTACGGTAAAAGTGCCAGGCATTTACTGTACTTAGAGAGAATAAAAGGTTTTAGCCACTGTGTGTCGATCGATGCACATGATGTGTCGATCGACACAGTGCGCGAATGGCCAAATGGCCCAAGAGGAACCGGACGAGTTTTATAAATAAAACTCGAGTCTGTTTTCTTCTTTAACCCTAACCGAGCCGCCAACTCTCTCTCTACTGCGACGCCTCCTCAGCTTGGTCTAGCAGCCGCTCTTCCTGCTTGTTGTGCGTGTGTGAACCTTTGGAGGATCCATCCCTTGGTGGCTCTCTGATCTCTGACCTGTTCTCCCTTTCCGCTGCACAAAACAGGTAAAAGGTGAGATCAACAATTGTTTCTATTCAAGAAGAACCTAGATCAGCATGTTTAGGATAATCTGAAACTGAATTGAATCAGGATTCATCCAAACATTCCTTCAGTGGTATCAGAGCCAGGTTCTGGTTTTTCTTGTTTAGATTCAAGTTTAGGATTGTTTTCTTGTTTAAGAAGTGTTTTGAATCAACTACTGATAAGAGAAATCACTTAAGCAACAAGGAATTGAAACCTAAACACATTTGAAATCGCAAAAACCAAACTATATTGATTTGGAATGCGATTTTTCAAAAGTGAGAATCGGCTGTGATCGCATGGATCGATCGATACGATCGCATGGATCGGTCGACACAATCCGAGAATATCTCGGCCAAACCTGATAACCGTCCGTGCATGCGTGAGAGCATCGATCGATACAGGATCGATGCACGATCGATGCAGGATTGATGCTTAGAACATCGACCGATGCGGTTGATGGATCGATCGATGCGGTTGGTTCATCGACCGATATGGTTGGTTTAAGGCTCGGTTTAATGATTTTATTAAAATTATAAACGTCACGGTTTAATAAACAGACTTAATAAATTTATTAAGTTCTGGTTAAACCGGGATAAGAAATCCAAAGTCGTAAATTGGATTTTGTGCCTAAACCAGGATTTTCTAATTTGATTTGGTTGGACCAAATAAATTGAGAAAATCCGGTTTAGTAAATAACCGGTTGACAATTGTGGTCATCGTAGTAATTAAAATTTGGTTAGACTAATTTTAATGAACCAGACCGGTTATGTCATTTAATTGGACAATTGGGTCATGTCTTGGACATGGACCAATTCTTGGGCCTCGGGCCAAGAAGTTAAAACAATTGGGCCAATTATTTGAGTCTTTCTTCAGATTAATTTAGAATTTATTTTATAAAATTATAAAGTCGATTTTAAATTAAAGTTTCCGAAATTTTGAAATTAGAAAGTTTCTTAAAGAAGAAGTTTCTAGATTTGCGGGTTTTGGATTTTAAAGAAATTTCTAAAGTTAGAAAGTTTCCGTTTTTAGAAAGTTTCCGTTTTTAGAAAGTTTCCAATTTTAGAAAGTTTCCAAAAATAGTAGGTTTCCAAAAATGGAAAGTTTCCCGAAATAGTAATCTTCTATTTTGGGAATGAATTTTTAAATAAACCTACGAACCTCAAATAATATCAAGCGTTGGATGTCTTGTCCATTCTATGTCAGCTGTCGAAGCCCATTCAATTGTATTCATGGCCTTACAGTGTGAGGGTGTCTGCTTTTGCGTGGATAAGACGGTTTGTGATTCATAAATGTCATTGGGAGTCCCAGACATTAATGATTACATGACTGTATAGTCTGGTTTTCTTGACTAGGCCATCGGGAGTCCCGGGCCTTGAGACATCAGAGTGGATTGGGCCTCGGGCCCAGATTCACAACCAAGAGTTATATCACGGATGTAATTAGCCGACATAGGGCTTACCGATATAAGCTAAGGTTTGGTGACGGCCAGTGGCCCACTTTAACCTTAGTTATATGTGGATCTTGGAATCATTATATTCTATTGAAGGTAACTTATGTTATTGAATATAATGCGTGATTGATCATATTAAATTTTAATACGAGATTAATCATATTGAACATATTAACTAAAACTCTTTTATCTTAAATTTCAGTTATGACTAGCACAAACAATCAAAAACACTTTCTCGATCCGGTCTGTCCTTGAGATGGACAAGCTGAACGGATCAAATTTCTTGACTTGGTCGCGGAACCTGAGGCTAGTCCTCAGACAGGAGAGAAAGGACTATGTCCTTGAGAGAGCTCTCCCCGTGAGGATCGGGTCCAATGCCTCCCATGCAGTATATGATGCTTGGAATAAGCATTATAATGATGCGGTAGATGTGCGTGGTCTGATGTTGGCTACCATGGACTCAGATTTGCGGAAGCAATATGAGAACATGGAGTCGCCAATAGAGATGATCAGCAGCCTGAAATTGAAATTTCAGGAGCAGGTAAGAGTGGAGAGATACCAGTTGGTTAAGTCTCTCACTAGCTGCAAGCTACCAAATGATCATCCAGTGAGTCCTCATGTCAGTAAAATGATGGGTTACATTGATAACCTGAGGAAACTGGATTATCCAGTTAGCCAAGAATTGGCAACTGAGATCATTCTGCAGTCACTGCCGTCAAGCTATGATAAGTTCAGAAGGAACTATATCAAGAAAGGCTTAACGAAGACGCTGACTGAACTGCATAATATGCTCAAGACAGTTGAGCCAAACGTGAAGAGTACCCTGTACAATCTCATGAATGAGAAGGGTAGGTTTACTAAATCTAATGCTGACAAGGGTGAAGACAAAGTTGTCCAGATTTTGAATCATGGCAAGCGTGTGTCTTCTGAGCCCGAGTCAGATACCTCTTACGTTGGTAAGTGCTGCTACTGTAAGGAGACAGGGCATTGGAAGAGAAATTGCATTAAATTCATGGAAGATGATGAGGAGTTGAAGTTGATGTATGAGACTGCTTCCTCAGGTATTCATGTTATTACTTCAAGTTCTACCTTAAAGGTATTGGATACTGGTTGTGGCACTGATATTTGTGATAATATGCAGAGCCTAAGCAACAGTAGAACGTTGAAGGAAGGGCAAGTGAAACTACATGTCTGGAAGGAGCTTGGGATGCTGCCTCAGCCGTAGGGTTTTTCACTTATAGATCCCTTTGAGGCTTGGTTTTGTATTAAGTAATTGCTACAATGTACCTGCTTTAAGCAGAGTTGTCTTTCATTTTCTTGTAAGAATTTGAATGTTTTTCATTTTGATAAAAGACAAGTTTTGTTCTTTTGATCTTAATGAAATATTAATTGTAGCACCCTATTCATGGAATGGGTTTTATATCTTAAACCAAAGAGTGCCTAAATGTAACATAAATACCGAATTGGTTTAAATCTGATGAATTAAACCTGATTTTCCTTGGCATAAAAGTCTTGGTCACATAGAGTAAGTCGGATTCAGAAATCCCATAGTCATGGACTGTTGGGCTCATTTGATAAAATATCTTATGAGACTTGAATTCTGTTTACTAGACCAAAAAGGTAAATGGCCTATCTTAGCCGAGCTAGAGAAAGGCCCAAAGGCTTATTGGACCTGGAACATACTCATGTATGTGGCCCAATGAGCAGTAATGCCAGAGAAAAATCTCCTGTACTTCATTGTCTCTACTGATTACTTCAGTGAGTGTGACTGTGTTCATTTGATGAGACACAAGTCGGAATTCTTTGACATGGTCGAAAGAGTTCCAGAATGAAGTATAGGATCTGAATGACAAAAGTATTAAGACTCTGGATTAAATCACGAGTGAGAATACTTAAGTCATTGATTGTGTGATCATCTAAATGAGTGTGAAATCGTTTCACAGCTCATTTCTCCTGAAAACCTGAAGGTTTTTCTGTAAGAAAGAATCAGATCTTATTAGAAATGATTAAAGATGATTCACACGAATCTTCCATGATATTATTTAAGAATAACGCTCTAGAAATATCTAAGTTTACGCTGAAAAGGTTCCACCAATATCAGTTGAAAGACACCACGTAAATGTGGATTGGAATCGATCCAAATTCGTCTTTACTGAATATTTGTAGTTGAGCTACTTCGCTGGTTGTCCTAGGGAAACTAAGGCTTGTTACTTTTACGTCCATTCTGTTTTCTAAGAAGGGAAGTTATTTTCCAAGAAGAACAGTGGGAGTAAAAGTATAACTCGAAGAAATTCGAGACATACAGGAGGCTGCTCAACCTGTTGAGGGAGAGCAACGGATGGATTTACAGATTTCTGTAGAATCTACACCTGTGGAGCCTGAAGTTTGCAGATATGAATGAATCAGTTACTAATCCGAGAGTGATTTCTTGTCATTAGTTGAACCTGATAATCATTGAAATCTGCACCTGTGGAGCCTGAAGTTCGCAGATATGAATGAATCAGTTACTAATCCGAGAGTGATTTCTCGTCATTAGTTGAACCTGATAATCATTGAAAGTTCGCATGATCTGATGATCATTGAAAGCGACGAATCTGCGAAATTCAAAGAAGCGAAAGTGAGCCCGGACTCCGAAAAATTACATTTTATGTAAGTTAGCTTCATCGATCCATTCATGGATGGAAGCAAACATATCGGAGTTGGAATCTTCGTTCTGTTGAAGTAGTCAAGGTTTTGACTTGAACAGGAACGAAGCGGAACTGTGTGTTTACTAATAGATTAGTGGGAGCGATATTGCATTTCTCATATTGTATGTCGATGACATACTGATTCTCGAAAATGACGTCCCAATGCTGCAGTCAGTAAAGGACTGGCTTGGGAGTTGGTTCTAACGATTGACATGAGTAAAGCCACGTATGTTCTTGGATTTTGGATCTAAAGATAGAGATCCGAAAGAGCTGGTAAGACAAATTCAGGATTCTTATCCCGACAAAGTCCTACAGGTTTTCAGCATTCCAAGAAGGGTTTTATGCAAATGTCACATGGCATTACGTTAAGCAAGACACAGTGTCCTACGATAACTGCTGAGCTTAAATGCATGGATAAGATTCCATATGCGTCGGCAATTGGATCTATCATGTATGCCATGAAACGTACTTGTTTGATGTTGCTTTAATGTTAAGCAAGACAAGTAAAGACCAGTCAAATCCAGCAAAGAATCACTGGATTGCCGTAAAGAATGTCCTAAAGTATTTGAGAAATACTTAGGATAAGTTCTTGATTTACGGAGAAAGTGAGGTGCTACAAGTCGGTAGAGTCTGAAAGGCAAGTTTCCAATAGACAAAGATGATTTCCGATCACAGTCCGGTTATATCTTGTGTCTATCTGGCGGTGCAAGGCACTGTTGCTGACTCCATGACTTAGGCTGAACATTTCGCAGCTTGGGAAGTGGCGAAAGAGGTTGTTTGGAAAGAAGAGTTCGTCACTGAACTTGATGTGATTTCCAGCATAGATGAGACTAGCTGCACATCAGAGGTCCAAACACCTTGAGGATAGGTATAACCTATTCCGTGAGATAAATGACAGAGATGTTAAGTAGATCAGCAAGTTTCAACGAATGAGAACGTTGCTAATCTATTAACGAAGCCACTCCTTAGGCCTAAGCACGAGTCGCGGACTGTTGCTGTAGGATAAGTGAAATTAAGATGTAGTCTTAATTTCAGTGGGAGTTATTAAAGGGCTTTATTTAGTTATTGGATATGTTCTTGAAATAACATTTAAGATGTTTAATGAAATTATTATTTCAAGATTATTTTAACTGTGATGAAATAATCGTTCCAAAGTGATATAAACCATTTTATAGGTCATCGAAGTAAATGACTTGATCTTGAGTTATCAAAGTCATTTAGCTTGATCATGAGACCCTATATTTGATAAATGACTTATATCATTATGTCCCTAGTCGAAGGTTGTTGAAATTGGAACACCAACAACCGTGTGAGACTGGATTGGTACGTGACTTATGACAAAGTCTCAGTGTGTCATAGATGCGCGGCATCAAAGTCAGTACATAGGTGTATGTTAGGGAACATACGACCGGACAAGACCCGCTTATAAGAACTCTTCATGATATTTATATCTGTGTCATAAGAGATTCTTACTACGACTATAGAGTATAGTCCTTAGACCTGAGTTCGCATGCATTTGACTGCACATGGACTGATGCACTTTGATCATTGTCTAACGCTATCGTTCTGCGATAGTTATAAGGACCTTGTTTGGGTACATCATGAAATGAGTAGTTTACAGTGATGGAACAAGACGGAATTTGTCCCTCCAATATAAATGGAGTGAATATCTCTAGGACAATCGGAGATTTGAATACTGGAAAATGCATGGCCATGCTCAAACGGACTGTCCCGAGTCGTTTGGATTGTCAGTATCGAATCAGAGTCCGATGAACAAGATTAGGCTTTATAAGGATGACACCAATCTTGCCTTATGACTAATCGAGATATTGTGACAAAAGGATTATGAATACAGAGATTCCAGTACAAGTGGGAGATTGTTGGAATTGTGTCCAGTAATCTCGGTACTGTCTCTAGAAAGTAAGAGTATGTCAATGATCAGACATAAGTCATATAATACTGGGGGTCATGATGGCTTGCTAGAGTCCGCTCATGATCTATAAGTCTTGGACTTATTGCCTCTATTATATGATCCCATATGGGTCACACGCCTAAGCTAACAGGAAAATGTGTAGGAATGGCTTAGCAGAAGTACGGTAAAAGTGCCAGGCATTTACTGTACTTAGAGAGAATAAAAGGTTTTAGCCACTGTGTGTCGATCGATGCACATGATGTGTCGATCGACACAGTGCGCGAATGGCCAAATGGCCCAAGAGGAACCGGACGAGTTTTATAAATAAAACTCGAGTCTGTTTTCTTCTTTAACCCTAACCGAGCCGCCAACTCTCTCTCTACTGCGACGCCTCCTCAGCTTGGTCTAGCAGCCGCTCTTCCTGCTTGGTGTGCGTGTGTGAACCTTTGGAGGATCCATCCCTTGGTGGCTCTATGATCTCTGACCTGTTCTCCCTTTCCGCTGCACAAAACAGGTAAAAGGTGAGATCAACAATTGTTTCTATTCAAGAAGAACCTAGATCAGCATGTTTAGGATAATCTGAAACTGAATTGAATCAGGATTCATCCAAACATTCCTTCATTTTCGACCTGAATCAGTAGCCGTTGTCTCTTTCTTGATAGAAGAGGCAGAAACACCAAAACTCAGAGATCCCATAGATCCGACACTAGCATCCCGGTTTCCAGGTTTGTGTGCGTGTGTATCTGGTAGAGGCGAAGCATCTGAGTCGCTCACTGATCTCGTTCACCAATCATTCCGCTGCCAGTTCTAGGTAAGAACGAGGTTGGTAATTAAAATATAACGAACCCTAGATCCTAGGAGATCCAACAGTGGTATCAGAGCATGGTAGGGTTTAGTCTATTGAATCTAAGGCATTTAAATCGAATACTGATGAATTTGATTAGTTAATTGCTTGTTGAATCGTGTTTTCTAGAAATTAATCTCGGATTGAATCTCCGTTGAAAACGACGAACTGCTGTTGTCGCACTGTGTCGATCGACACTAAGCTTGTGTCGGTTGACACACCGCGAAACGCATAATAAGATTTTAGTGTTTGTCGCAGAGTGTCGATCGACACAGAGCGAAAACGCGTAAATAATTTAGGGTTTGTCGCATGGTGTCGATCGACACTAAGCTTGTGTCGGTCGACACATCGCGAAAACTCGTAAAAGATATTAGGGTTTTCGCACAGCATCGGTCGACGCACTGGGTGTATCGTTCGATACACAGCGAAAATACGAAAGATTGGAAATCGCACTATGTCGATCGACACACTGGGTGCATCGGTCGACACAGACTATGCGAATGGATAGATCGGTTCAATTGGATTGAACTGGTTATCTCGCATGGTCATGTCGGTTTAATCCCTAATATTCTACAATGTCGGTCGACACAAACTTTGCGGTTGGTTGAATCGGTTCAATTGGATTGAATTGGTTATCATGATTGGTTAAAGCAGTGAAGATCGGTTTAAATTGGATGAATTGGTTCAATTGAATTGGACTGGTTATCTCAATTAGAATAAACCGATTTAATTGGTTAAAGATCAGTTTGATTGGATAAGTCGGTTCAATTGGATTGGACCGGCTATCGCAATTAGTTAAAACTGGTTGAATCGGCTCAATTAGATAGACTGGTTAAATTGGATTTGACCGGTTATCTCGGATGATCTGAAGGTTGCAAATCAAGAGTCGACCAAATGTGTCAGTCGACACATATGGTGACGATGCGAGCCGTAATCGTTTGGTTTTGAACCAAATGATTAAGCAACCGAACCGAATGACCTAACCCACTGAAATTAGAACGATTAAAACTTAATTAAAATTATTAAAAGTTAAAAATGTTCTAAACCCGTTTAATGCACATTGGATGTGTGTTAAATCGAAGCTTAGTTATTCAATATGGTCAACTGTCAAGACTCGTTTCGTTGTTGGATAGTCTTGCCGAGAGCTTGGTGTCCACAATTACATGAGTAAGGCAGGTAGTAGTGTTGATGGTCTTGCAGTGCTTGACATCAACTATTGCATGACTTAAGAGATTGAATTACTAATCTTTTAAAGTTCCATTTCCTCAACTAAATATCAAGTGATCTTGATGTCTTGCCCAATCTTGTCTACTGTCAAGACTCGTGTCGTTTGTTGGATAGTCTTGGAGTCCTTGGTATCCACTGCAACATGAGTAAGGAAGATGGTCATTGACAAACTTGCAGTGCGACTGTCAGTGATCACAAGACAGAAGAGATTGGTTTTACTTGACTAGCTATCAGAAGTTCTGGGCCCAGAGACGTCAGAGTGGATGAGACATGGATTGTCTTATCTACGACCAAGAGTTGTACTGAGTACAATTAGCAATGATTTTCTTACCTAGATTACTAAACTCTGGGTGAAGACGAGTCGTCCACTCGGATTTTAGTGATGTATAGATCTTGGATTATTATATTCATTGAGGAAACATTGTTTGAATATAATGCGAGTTTTCTTATTGGATAAGATTCCTCATTTCCTGAAATCATAACTAAAATTTTCTTTGATTAAAATTTTCAGCCTATGTCTAAAACTACCTTCTCGTTACGACCCGTCCTTGAGAAGGACAAGTTAAATGGGTCAAATTTCCTGGATTGGTATCGCAATTTGAGATTAATCCTCAAGCAGGAGAGTAAGGACTATGTCCTTGAGAAAGCTCTTCCAGAAAGGCTTGGGGCCAATCACTCGAATGCAGTATATAATGTTTGGAATAAGCATTATATTGATGTGGTAGATGTGCGTGGTCTGATGTTGGCTACCATGAACTCGGACTTGAAGAGTCAATACGAGAACATGGAGTCGCCAATAGAGATGATCACCAGCCTGAAACTGAAGTTTCAGGATCTGGCACGAGTTGAGAGATTCCAGATGGTGAAGTCTCTCACTGGGTGCAGACTACCAGAGGATGTTCCAGTGAGTCCTCATGTCATTAAAATGATGGGTTACGTTGATAACCTGGGGAAACTGGATTGTCCTGTCAGCTTAGAGTTGGAAACTGACATCATTCTGCAGTCACTGCCGTCAAGTTATGATAAGTTCATTAAGAATTAGAAAGGCTTGACGAAGACGTTGACTGAGCTGCATGGCATGCTCAAGACAGCAGAGCAAAGCATAAAGAAGGGTAAAAGATTTGAGAAATCTTATGTAGACAAGGGTAGAGACAGGACCGTCCATATTTGGAATCAGGATAAGCCTGTGTCATCTTATAAGCCCAAGTCCGGCCCATATGGTGTTAGAAAGTGCTTCTACTGTGATGAGTATGGGCATTGGAAGAGATATTGCATTAAATTCTTGGAAGATTCACAAGATATGAAGAAGATGTATGGTACTTCTTCTTCAGGTATTGTGTTATTAATTCAAGTTCTACATATGTATTGGATACTAGTTGTGGTACTGATATTTTGGAAATATGCAGGGCCTAACCGACAGTAGAACGTTGAAGAAAGGACAAGTGGAACTGCGTGCCTGGTATGGAGCAATGGTTGTTGCATAAGCCGTAGAGATTCTCCACTTGTAGGAGCCTTTCAAGCTTGGTTTTTGAATTAAGTAATTGCTACTATGTACCTGCTTTATGCAGAGATGTCTTTCATTTTCTTGTAAGAATTTGAATGTTTTTCATTCTGATAAAAGACAAGTTTTGCTCTTTTGATCTTAATGAAATATCATATGGTAGCACCCCTTTTGAAAGGGTTTTATATCTTAAACCAACATACGCTTAAATATAACATAAATATCAAACGATTTAAGTCTGATGACTTGAACTCGATTTTCCTCAGCATAGTCATATTGACCAAATAGAGTGAAGCGGCTTCAGAAGTTCCATAGTTATGGGCTTCAGGTTCATTTGATTGTAAATAAATTGAGACATGAATTCTGCTTGCTGGGCCAAAAGACTAAGGTTTCTTTAGCAGAGCTAAAGAAACGGGCCAGAGGCTCGTTGGGCCTTACACATACTGATGTATGCGGCCCGATGAGCATTAGTGCCAAAGGAAAACTTCAATACTTCATTGACTTATTGATGGCTTCAATAAGTATGACTGTGTTCATTTGATGAGACACGAATCAGAATCCTTTGGAATGCTCAAAGGAGTTTCAGAATGAAGTATAGAACCGATTTGACAGAAGTATTGATATCCTCGATTAGATCGCGGAGGAAAATACTTGAGTCAAGAATTGAGTGATCATCTAAGTGAGTGTGAAGTCATATCACAGCTCTTTTCTCCTGGAAAACCTGAATGGTGTTTCTGAGAGAATGAATCGGATCTTATTGGATATGCTCCGATTAATGATGAGTCACATGAATCTTCCATTATTCTTTTAAAATACGCTCTAAAATGAACATGTTTACGCTAAATAAGTTTTCTATGAGAATCAGTGAAAAACACCACATTGGATGTGGACTGGGTGATTTCCAAATATGTTTTTCTGATTAATTGGGATTGCAAGGTTTGTGTAAGGCAGTTGTCAACAAACAAATTTGAATCCAAGTCTGATAGATGCTGCTTCGCTGGTTGTCCTAGGGAAACCGAGGCTTAGTACTTTTGCAGCCAATCCGAGAACGAAGTTTTGTTGTTCGGAACTCTGTTTTTCCAAGAAGAACAGTGGGAGTAAAAGTACAGCTCGAAGAAATTCGAGAAACACAGGAGGCTGTTCAACCTGTTGAGGGAGAGCAGCGGTTAGACCTACAGAGTGCTGTAGGATCTACACCTGTGGAGCCTGAAGTTCGCTGATCCCAATGGATCCGTCACTAAACCGAGGGTGATTCCTCGTAACCGATTGTCGTGATCTGTTGATCATTGAAAAGTAACGAGCCTGCGAAATTCAGAGAAGCGAAGGTGAGCCCCAACTCCGAAAATTGGCTAGTTATGCATGTTAGCTTCACCGATTGAAGCAAGCATCTTGGAGTTGGAATCTATGTTCTGTTAAAACGGTCAAAGGCTTTGACTCGATCAGGAAAGAATAGAAACAATGCGTTTACAAGTAAACTAGTGGGAGCGTAGTTGCAATTCTCAAAACTGTATGTTTAGAACATACTTAATCTCATAAATGACGTTCCGACGCTAAAGTCTTGTCAAGATTTGGGTCGGAAGTCAAACTTAACGATGGACATGGGAGAAGCCGCGTAAGCTCTTGGAATATGGATCCATTGAGATGGATCAGAAGAGCTAATTGGATCGTGTCAGAATCCTTATGATTATAAGGTACTGGACAGTTCCAATATGCATGATTCCAAGAATGGCTACACACCAAAGGTCTTATGGCAATGATCTTAGCAAGATGAAGTGTCTTGGACACTGGCTGAGCTAGTGTCTATGAGTGAGATTCCTTTTGCTCATGCAATAGAATCCATCATGAATGCCATATTTGCGCTCGTCTAAATGCAGCTGACGCATAAAGCATGACGAGTAGATACCAATTTGTTCCAGTAAGAGTCACTGGACAGTTGTAAGGAATATCCTCAAATGTTTGAGAAACACTAAGGATAGGTTCTTGTACAACTGAGAAAAAGACGAATCAGTTGTCAACTGAGTAGTTAGACGGACAAAGATGACTCCCGGCTGTCACCTGGTTATGTCATTTTGCCTGTGTGACGGTACTGTCTGTTGGAAAGGTTTCCAAGCAGAGGACCGTAGAATAATGCTTATTAAAGAATAGCGGTGTGGTTTGTTGGAATGGTTCCAAGCAAGAACACCGCAGCATCTCTCACAACCTAAGCACGAGTTGAACACTGTTGTTGTAGGTACTAGACATCTGAAGACTTGGTCTTGATTCTAGTGGGAGTTAATTTAGTTATGATGTTCAGATAGATATGATATGGTCATGTTTATGAAAAACTGACATCGACATTATTTGACTATTGGATAATTAAATAATGGTCCCAAGATAAGTTTATGTCATACTATAGGTCATCAAGTTGAGGACTTGATCATGAAACCCTAGAAGTAACAAATGACATAAATTATGATGTGTCCCTAGTCAAGGTTGTTAAAGTGGGAAAATAACAACCGCGAGAGACTAGATTGTGAGGTGACTGTTGACTAAGTTTCATGGAGTCAATGATATGAGTATCACAGTCAGTCACATAGATATATGTTGGTGAACATATGATCGGACATGACCCGCTAATGATAAGTCTACAAGATAGTTATATCTGTGTCATAAGAGGTTCTCATTACGACTATAGAGTATAGTCCTTAGACCTGAGTTCATCATGCTTTCTTGTATATGAATTGGTACACTTTGACCTTGTCAAACGTCGACCCGTAACTGGCGATTATAACGACACTGTTCAAGTATATCATGAAGTGTGCGTTGAAATAGGGATGGAACAAGATGGGATTTGTCCATCCTGAATAACGGGAGATAAATATCTCAGGGCCTATCGAAGATTAAATGCTGAGAAAATGTGTGGCCGCACTCAAACGAACTGTAGTTCAGTTGTTTGTAATGTTCAGTATAAGATCAGGAGTTCGATAAACATGATGTTGGCTTAATAAGGATGACACAAATCTTGCCATATGCCAAATCGAGATATAGAGACAAAAGGATTATAGGAATTGATGATTCCAGTACAAGTGGGAGATTATTGGGATAGTGTCCTGAAATCACACTTGTACTCACTCCTGATGATAGTTGTGTGTCGAGATCATACATTTGTATAATACTGGGCGGTTGCAATGTTTTGCTAGAAGCCTCTTGCAATCTGTAAGTTGTAGACTTACTGCCAGTATTATATGATCCTATAGGGTCACACACCTAAGCAAACTGGAAGCTAAAATATGGGAATGATCATTATGGTAATGATCATGTTAATGTGTATTGGATACATATTAATACCGAGCAAATGGTGTTGTGTCGATCGACATAGTATGTGTGTCGGTCGACACAGTTCGGGCTTTCGAACAGACGTTTCGATTTATGACTCAATCGAGTCTGGACCGTTAAGAGTGATTCGAGGTCTGAATAATACCTGAGTGTTTTCGACCTGAATCAGTAGCCGTCGTCTCTTTCTTGATAGAAGAGACAGAAACACCAAAACTCAGAGATCCCATAGATCCGGCACTAGCATCCCGGTTTCCAGGTTTGTGTGCGTGTGTATCTGGTAGAGGCGAAGCATCTGAGTCGCTCACTGATCTCGTTCACCAATCATTCCGCTGCCAGTTCTAGGTAAGAACGAGGTTGGTAATTAAAATATAACGAACCCTAGATCCTAAGAGATCCAACACGAGCATGGCGCGTCTATGCCCGGGGGTCACGATGTTTCCATTGTTTGTTATGTATTTATATTCTCGCCCTATAGAAGTATTATATAATATTTCTTGCAGCCGTTTGATTCTCGGCTAGGCGTTAAGTCGTGCAAGGATCGTATGGTTTGGGTTGGTCCAAATCGTTCTCACAGAGTAATTCTCCAATTACTCACCCCTCTTTCTTCCCCCCTTCCTTTTCCTTTCAGGAATGTAGCACAAGTATATTATTGGTTGAGTTGGTGGTTTTGAACAGAAGGGAACATGCACATGACTCCTGAGACTATGGGAGGGCATGTCGGCTAGCCTTCAGGCATAGACGCTTGTTCTAACGACGCCGTTTTCGGTTCTCTAGGTTGTTTCTTCTTGTACATGATATTCAGCTTCCACATTTCCTTGGTAATGGAAGAGTCATTTTCACAAAGCAAGTTGAGCCAGTAATGCATGTGAATGGTCCTATATATATCATACATGGCTATAGTTTTAAGAAAATGTGCATATATCACGACAGCGGTTTTGGGAGCTTACATTTTATAACCTTCGTGATATTATTTGTGTTAAAACAGATATGAGTAGATTGATGTTAATACTGCTATAGTTGTTGATACGGCGTAACCAATGCATGTAGCAGCAATGAGTGTTTCAAAAAGAGTTACTGAAGAGATGGGAACAAAGCCTAGTGATAAAGTTGGGTACGCATTCGTTTCGAATATGTAACTTGCGTAAACACTATTAGCAAGTACATGACCAATGGAGTGCAATTGGGGGAGACACGCATAAATTCATAACTTGATAAGTATCGTGTGGTTTTGGTGGACGAAACGCATGAAGGTCACTCAACACAAACGTCATATTAGAGTTTGGATTTTTAACTGAATGTGAAATCCGACCCGAACCCGTTCTGAAAAAATCTATTCCGATCTGATTCGATTTATAGAAAATATCTAAATATGTGGCTTAAGTCTCGGTATTTCGGGTATTGGGTATTACTCGATCCGAACTTAAACCCGAAGTAACCCGAAGTTGTACTTAATTTTGGGTAATTATAACTTTCAAGTATTTTTGGGTAGTTTGAGTATTTTCTATTGGATTTTCGGATAGTACAAATAGTTTTTAGTATCTTTAGATACTTTTTAGGTAGTTTGAGTAGAATTATATGGAATTTTTGGGTAATTAATATACTTTCGTGTATTTTCAAATCTTTTTTTAGTTATTTTTTGAGTCTTTAGATAATTTTAATGTAATCTTGGGTATCCAAATCTGAACCAAACCTGCAAAATCAAACCGAACCCGATTCAAAAATTGTAAATACCCAAACAATTTTATAGTTGTAAACCCGAAGACCCAAAAACCTGAAACAACCAAACCAAATCCGAACGCCCAACCCTTCGTCCTAATTGGGATACTGACAAAAAATTTGGCCAATGTCAAGATTTCATACTGATAGTCACTTCTACAACACTGATACTCAAAAGTTTCTGATTATGTTATTACGGGATTTCGACCAAGTCCGAGAGAGCCAAGAATTATAATCAAAAGGGTATGAGTCAACAAAGAAAGAAAGATTAAAAATGGGGTCGGAAACATCGTAAATTTGACGTAAGCTCTCTCTCTCTCTCTCTCTATATATATATATATATATATATATATATATATATATATATATATATATATATTTAAATAGCAAACTCCATTACTTTAAAACTACAAAAAAAAATTATTTTGAAAAAACATTCAACAAGACAAGAGTTTAAGATAATTTTATTCTTCTCAGGAGTTACTAACGAATCATGATCTGAGTCATTCTCAAACTCAACATCATCATCATCGTCGCTCGATTCTATTTCTTCATACTGACCTTCTTCTTCAGTAACATTTGGGAGATAATAAAATTGCCGATTACGAGGATCTATAAGTAAAATGTCATATGTACTCTCGTTTGGCGTGGTAACAAACACACAACTATCTTGTTGCATTGGCGGCATTTCATCCACTCCGACGATACGTCCCCTTGGTGCAACTTTTATAAATGACAACCAACGGATCCCATATGTTTGTATTCGCGGATGCGCTAGAAAAGGGTCTTGTTCCTCTTGTGAAGCTAATATGAACGGGTAAAATTTGTTGTACCGCCTTGCTGTATTAACGTCCACAACTTTAAAATTGTCAAATTGATCTCCTCGTCCAATAACAGGATCGAACCAATCACATCTGAAAAGGACGGTTTTCAAGTTAATAAATCTCAGGTACTCAACCTTTATTATTTCTTGCATAACACCATAAAAGTCTTGTCTCGCCTCTAACACATACATCATAGTTTGTAGTCGCACGATGTTGGCTATTCTTGTATGTGTGAAAGACATAACCGCATGTGAAATATATTGGTGCGATCGTTGTCTTGGCTATGAGACCCAAAAAACGCTGTTTTGAACCTGTGAGTGTACAATTTTGTTCACTCATTCAAATTGTAATTTCTCTTCGATTAGATTATACTATATAAATAGATTTTTTTTTAATCTAACCATAATTAAGATTAAAAGAAAGAGTTTATGCCCCACAAGGGGAGCTTACATAAGAAGCAAGAGCCGCCTTAGCTAAGGAATCGACATTAAAATTCTTGAAACGATGGATAAAGTGAAAAGAGATAGATTCAAACCGACCACAAGAACTCGGATGGCAAATAGAATGCTCTGTATGACTACCACAGAGGAGTTCGAGTTAAGAAGGTTGATAAGGATTTTCGAATCAGACAATAGATTCAACGATGAAAACCTGCCATAGCTGGATCTAGGAGAGCAGCTTTTACCGTGAGGGACTCCGCAACAAGCGCAAAGATGACCAGACAATGGTTAGAAGAGTGTTCACGGATAGTTACATCTGTAGGTGACTTAAACAGCCACCCAGGTCAGCAATTTCCCCGAATAGGATCCCCAACTGCATCAACAAACACGTTAAGGGAAGAGGGAAAGGGAGAGGGAGAGAGGGTAATCGGTCTGCTAGCTGAATGGATATTGGTAGAAGACATCAACCAAGATAGAGTCCAGGAACGAGCATCCCGTACAGCTTGGGTAACAATGCCAATCTCCAAAGTAGCTTTGTTTTCAAAAGTCAATAAGTTCCTTCCCTTCCAAAGATGCCAAACAGCCAAGGGTACAAGGGAGAATCAGCAACACTTCATGGAGGTAGATTAGCCATCCTTTTACAAGACTGTAGGAGAGTAGCGACATCCATGCGGGCAGATGGGTCAGGTTTGAAGAGAGCAGGAGCAAGGTCCAATACCCGAGTTGCAAAAGGACACTGGAGGAGGACGTGGGTGACTGTCTCAAATCCCCCACACTTCTTACAAGCTACCTCCGATATCAAACCTCGATCTTGCAAGGCTTCACCAACCGGTAATGCCTTGTTTTGAGCTTTCCACAGGAAGTTCTTCATCTTGCGTGAAGAATTGAGATTCCAAATTTATTTTTTCCACTCAAAATCGCCAGGTTGATCACGGGGCAGAGCTAGGCGAGCAATCTCCTACCCTGATTTATAAGAATAAGATCCTGATTTATTCGGCAGCCAAAGTAAATCATCACGCTTGTCACAGGAGCTTGGGAGGATCTTACCAATTATATCCTCATATTGATGTAAGTTGTCTCGGATAACCTGTAAATTCCAGGAACCATTCGCATTAAGAAGATCGCAGACCTTAAGATTAACATTTTCACGGGTCGGGGGACCAAACAGAGTTACTTGTTCATAGTGAGACAACCAGGGATATTTCCAGACTTGAACCGAGTAGCCGTTACCGATGCTCCAACCCAGACATAGTGGCAATATTTTCTGAGTAACGTCCGATTGAGAAGAGAGGAGGGATCCTTTATCAGCCTCCACGAGATTTTAGCAAGCAAGGCGTTGTTGAAACATTCAAGGTCTCGGAAACCCAATCCACCAGAATTAATCGGAAGAGTCAATTTGTTCCAGGCTACCCAACTCATCTTACGGATCTCCGGTTTTGTGTCCCATCAAAACCGAGTAAGCACGGATTGTATTTGTTTACATAGAGATATAGGCAGCTTGAAACACGACATCTCATAAGCAGGCATGGCAGTCAACACAGATTTAAGAAGCACTTGCTTACCCGCGCCCGACAGGAAAGAAAACACTAGTCCCAACGTTCACCTCAATGGCATCTTCCACCGCGACGGCATAAACCTCAACATACACCTCAATGTCATACACCTCAACATACATCTCAACATAAACCTTAATGGCATACACCTCAACATTTATCTCCATATACACCTCAATTTCATACACCTCAACATACATCTACATATACGCCTCAATGGCATACCTCAACATACATCTCAACATACACCTCAATGGCGTCCACTTCCACTAAAGCCTATGGGCACCGATATCAACCTAAAAGAAGAATCTAACTAGACTAGAACCATAGAAGAAGTCAACATAATACTCTAGTTGGTGGTTTGAAAACACTTTCGCAAAGCTATATTGGGTACCACTAAAATTTTATAAACACTTTTAGAAAAAGGAAATAAGGTTTTCGAAAACATCATAAGCTGACCCCTTAGGGCAAGATCGAGGGACTTTAAACCATGCACTGATACCAATTATAACACCCCATCCCCAACAAGCTGGAAAAACAGCATGTTAGGACATCCGTCTAGACCTGAAGGCTAACATGCATGTCTTCCCATGGTCGCAAAATTCAATAGCACGCTTCCTTATGTATACGACTTGACGCCGAAACGAGAATTAAAAAGCTGCAAGCAGTTATTAAACTTATATTATATATATATATATATATTGTAAGAAATCAACAAACAAGAGAGTACTGACTACTAGGCCCCAAAGCCACACTACTCTCCGAGCCTACAGTAGTCTTACCACTTCCTGTTAATGTCCAAGATCACAGCCTTGAACACCCCCATGGGCCCCACATGTACCGCAAGGTCACAACCCTGTATATCCCTTGGTGATCAACATCCACGTTTGCCTTCACCGGCTTCCTCGAGGTTCATCACGCCCCATCGACAAAAGGACATGTCACCGGCAATATACTTTGGCCCACATGTCCTACCAAATAATGTGCATAGAGGGATTCTCGTTCCCTATGAACCCACATTATTTCTACCTCACCTCAACAAATAAATCACCACACAATTTCCTGTTCACATCCTAACAGTCTTTAAACAGCTCATATATATTCTCACACAACATCCAACACAATCACACAATTACCGCAACCATTTCCGGTTAACCATTAACAATTCACTTTCATTATCAATCAACAATCATTAATCAACCATTCATAAATTACCATTAGTCTAACAACCTAACTATATTTCTCAATTCCGGATTCTCTAAAAAATTCACAAAATGATTATTACGTTTAATTACAATACATATGTATATATAACATTTGGTTCGTTATACTTATATGCTTAGCCGTTTTACTTATATCAAAATTCGTATAAAACACAAGACAAGCAAGGAAGATAGACTTAATCTAATCCAAACATTATGACGCATAAAAATATGCGGGAGTAAATTCTAACAGACCGCCTTACCCTAGCCATATCGATGATGAACCAATAATCAGACTGTGATTGGACAAATATAAGAAATACATATATCCTCATGCTCTAGAGCTCTAGATCGATTCTCCTTCATACGAGAGCTAGATCTATGTGTCTAAAAAGGCCCTGCAAAGATTCGGGTCAGACGGAACTCGTTTACCCAACCATAAAAAGAACTAACTAGACTACTCATAGATCCGTCATGGACATACATGTTTTAGAGAAAAGACCACAACGTTTGACTCGTACCTCATAGTTGGGCAATTCCGGTCTCTATGGAAAGAAGAGACAGAGATATATCCAATGACATATTATCCGCCCCATGTATCCTTACGGTTCTCTGGAAACTCATCCAACAAGGTGACATCCAGAATAGATGGAAGAGCACCCGATCTTAAATCTTCACTCGAGAGGGTGAAAGAAGGAAGAAACATGATTAGATCTCCGATCTTCCCCTACAGTGGTTCACAGTGACAAGAAGAGTAGGAGAATAAGAGGAAAGAGAAAGGGGTTTCACCTTACCCGAAAGAAGAATCGAAGAGATGTCACAAGGAGGAGGAAACCGACGGTGGTTCGAGGCGGAGGGCGACGTCGGCTTACGGCTGTCTCCGGCGGCTGGCCCAGAGACAGACGCGCATAGATTTGCCTCCAAATCTCTCTTGCCTCCTCACATTTGTGGCAATCCCCTTTTATAGGAAAAGAAGGAGAAACCCTAGGGTTAAATGAATGGGTTTTTGTGCTTTACGTGATTGGTTTTCAAATAAAAAGAACATGATTTTGGGTTGGGTTTTGGGATATGACAGAAGGGACGGTGTCAAAATGTCACTTTCTCAGAGTTAGAAGTACGGACGGCTTAATGTAGATGTTTCTCAACGGGAAGACCACCAACATCTCATATATGGAGCAATAAAAGGTATTACACAAGCGCATGCTGAGTTTGATAGCGAAGAAGAAGAAGAAGAAGACAAAAGGTTGTTTCTTCTTGTACATGACATGTAACTCCTAATTTCATTGATGATAGTAACACCTCCTTCCTGTTTTTTCGCTGACTGGCGAGCTGACCGACCAACAATCAAACAAGAACATGACCGTTCGACTTCGTGCAATCAAACGAAAATGAGTTGTTACGATCAAAGCCAGAGACAGTTCAATTGGAGTCAGAAACTCTAGCCGATCCATCTCTGACCACGGTTTTCGTTTTCCTCGACTAGCCGTCCAAAGGCTTTGCAACTCGTACCGCGTTAATGAGTTGTGTTAGACTGGACTAGTCTAATATCAGAGCTACTCACATTGCGAATACAAATACTTAATTTTATTTCAAAAAAGAATTATTATTTACAATTTAAATAAAACTAGTAAAGGCCAGATTTATATGAAAATTAAATAAATATTGAAGGAATTTCTAGCAGATTCCTAATCCAATTAGGCAATCCTAGTCTGAATTCCGAGCCTAGGATCTACAGGTTCATGTAATTGAATCTATCAGATCTGAAGATTACCTGGTGATTAATGCAGCGGAAGTCTTAGCAAGTAATCGAGATCTAGAGCGCCTCAAGTGCTGCGCCTCTACTGGTATCCACACGCACACAGAACTGGACAGCAGGGATGCTAGTGCCTATCAGAGATCTGATCTCCAGAGAGGTTTCTTTTCTGTTTCTGGTGGCTGTCAATTAGGTCAAGGTCGAGTTTAGGTCGACCATATATCTTATATATGTCGACTTAAACCGCAACGGGATTAACTAATGATTAAACCGATTTAATCTGCTAATCCGCGAGTTGTGTCGACCGACACACTCTTTGTGTCGATCGACACAGTCGATCCGTGTCGACCGACACATATAGTGCGTCGATCGACACTGCCCAGAAAAGATGACATCGAATACATATCAAATATGCATTCATCCGATCATTACATTAATGATCAACCTCACATTCAATGTCCAGTTTGCTTAGGTGTGTGACCCTGTAGGATCATATAACACTAGCAATGAGTTCTAAACTCATTGATCATAAGTGGCTTCTAGCAAAGCATTACGAGTACCTAGTGTCATATGATTGTCTCATCTCGACAACACGACTTTCTCTCAGAGTAAGTACAATAGATTTCAGGACATTCCCAACAATCTCCCACTTGTACTGGAATCATCTATTCCTATAATCCCTTCGTCACTATATCTCGATCCGGCATAAGGCAAGATCCGTGTCATCCTTATTAAGCCAAAATCATGTTCATCGAATTCCGATTCATACTGACAATCCAAACGACTGACAATCACCTCGTTTGAGTGTGGCCACACATTTTCTCAGTATCAAATCTTCGATGGGCCCTGAGATATTTATCTCCTGTTATATAGGAGGGACAATTCCCATCTTGTTCCATCCCTGTTCCTTCACACGCTTCATGATACGCCCAATCAATGTCTTTATGATCACCAGTTACGGCTGACGTTTGACAAGGTCAAAGCGGACCAATTCACATGTAAGAAATCATGATGAACTCAGGTCTAAGGACTATACTCTATAGTCGTAATGAAAACTCTCATGACACTTATATAACTATCCCGTAGAGTTCTCATCAGTGGGTCATGTCCGATCATGTGTTCTCTAACACATACCTATGTGATTGACTTTAATACTCTTATTAATGACTCCATGAAACTTAGTCATCAGTCACCTCACATACTAGTCTCACGTGGTTGTTAATGTCCCACTTTAACAACCTCGACCAGGGACAAACATAATTTATGTCATTTATTATTTATAGGGTTTCATGATCAAGTCACATACTTGATGACCTATAAAATGTCATAAATTACTTTGGGACTATTATTTAATAACCATTATCAAATAATACAGATGTCAGATTTCAATAACATAATCATATTATGTTTATACGAACATCATATCATAACTAAAATTGATAACATTGACTCCCACTAAAATTAAGATCACATCTTAAGACATCTAATGCCTTTAGCAGTAGCTTGACCCTCATTCGCCCTAGCTCAGCGTGTGTCGAAGGACATTGCGTCTTGCTAAGAATAATACCAAGAGTCATCTGCACAAAGTCCTTCTTGGAATCATGCATACTGGATCTGTGTAAGAACTTATCACATAAGTATCTTGACACAATCCAATTAGCTTGTCTAATCTATCTCCATAGATTCTTATTCCAAGAATGTATATGGTTTCTCCCATATTTCTCATCGAAAAAAACAACTTTCGAGTCAAGTCTTAACAGACTTATACAATGGAACTTCATTTCCGAGAAGTAGTATGTTATCAACATACAATACTAGAAATGCAATTGCGCCCCCACTAGTCTTCTTGTAAACACATGTTTCCACTTCATTTATGACGAAATCAAACCTTTTGACTTCTTCATCAAAATGAAGATTCCAACTCCGAGATGCTTGCTTCAATCCATAAATGGATCGATGAAGCTTGCATATCTTCCTGGCTTCATTAGGATCAATGAAAACTTCAGGTTGTGTCATGTACACATCCCTTTTCAGAATTCCATTAAGGAAAACTGTTTTTCACATCCATCTGCCAGATCTCATAACCATTATGAGTGGCGGTTGCTAGGAGAATCCGAATGGACATAAGCATGGTGTCTGGGATTAGGTTTCTTCACAGTTAATACCATGAATTTACTTGAAACCTTTTCCACCAATCCAGCTTTGGACATCGCCATTCCGGATTCAGCGGCTTTTAGCCACTTTCGGAGTCAAGGCCCATCATTGCTTCTTCAAATTTCGCAGGCCTGTCACTTTCAATGATCAGTAGATCACGGCAATTGGTTACGAGAAATCCCCATTTCTCGGGTTCGTGACGGATCCTATTGGATCTACGAGCTTCAGTCTTGTGTTAAAAGTCACGCACATATCTCATATGTAGACTTTTACCACGATCTAATTAACCAAGATTTAAACCGTAGTTAATTAAATCATAAACCAAAATATTTTGGTTCGCGACCTGTGTCGATCGATGCAACGTTTGCGTCGATCGACACATCTTTAAAACTCGCTTTTGAATGTATATCTAATATTCATTCATCAGATCCTTGCAAACCTCAGGCACCACAGCTGCAGGTTCTACAACTCTTTGTAGATCCAACTGCTGCTCTTCCTCATCGGGTTGAACAGTCTCCTGTGATTCTCGAATTTCTTCGAGTTGTACTTTACTCCCACTGTTCTTCTTGGAAAGAAAGTCTTTCTCAAGAGAACATAGTTCCGAGCAACAAACAATTTGTTCTCGTACTGGTTGTAAAAGTAGCACGCCTTGGTTTCGTCAGGACAACCAATGAAGCAGTACTTATCAGATTTGGGTGTGAGCTTATCAGAGATTAAACGTTTTATATAAGTCTCACAACTCCAAATCTTCATGATGGATAAATCAGAAACATTTCCATTCCACATCTCATGTGAAATCTCTGTAACTGATTTTGATGGAACACTATTTAATGTAAACTCAGACCTTTCCTAGAGCTTATTCTTAGAAGGATAATGGAAGATCTAAATGATTCATCATTGATCAAACTATATCTAATAAAGTTCGATACATGAGGATTGAATTGTGAAACACTTTCACAATCTATTAGATGATCACTTAATTATTGACTTAAGTATTCACCTCCATGATCTCATCATAGAGCTTCAACTCTTTTGCCAAATTGATTCTATACTTCATTCTGGAACTCTTTGAACTTTTCAAAAGATTCTGATTTATGTTTTATTAACAAGACATAACCGTACCTACTGAAAATATCAGTAAAGGTAATGAAGTACTGAAAATTTCCTCTAGCATTTGCGCTCATCGGGCCATGCACATCCGTATGTATAAAGCCCAATAAGCCTATGTCCCTTTCATTTTATCCGTTTCGCAACTTGTGTCGACCGACACATCGTTTGTGTCGATCGACACTACTATTTCGAAAGGGGTCTATGTCGTTTTCCAACAAACAAGATTCACTTTACCCATTATGATTCATAATCAGATGAGCCCAAAAGTCCATCACTATGGAGCTTCTGAATCTGTTTCTCATTTATTTGGTTCAAAACGATGATGCTAGAGAGAAGTTTGATTTGTATCATTTGACTTAAATCTCTTGGTATTATTGTTATATTCATGCACATTCTGGTTTAGAACATAAAGTCCATTCTCTAATGGATTGCTACTATAAAATATATCATTGTAATCAAATGAATAACACTTATTCTTAATTTGAAAACTGATATCCTTTCATATCCAAACAAGGATTAGAAATAATCTGTCTGCTCATAGCAGTTACATAGTAGCAGTCTTAAAATCAAAACATGCCATAAAAGGAAAAACAAATGAAATACTCCTACGGTTAATGCAGCAACTCTTGCTCCATTCACACTCATAGGTCCACTTGTCCTTTCTCCATAGTCCTACTTTTGCTCAGGCCCTACACATTTTCACAAAATATGAGTACCACAGCTGGTATCCAATACCCAACAAGTAGGATTATAAGAAGTAACATTTACTTCTATAACATAATACCTGAAGAAGGAGTCTCGTACGTCTTCTTCAGCTTCTCATAATCTTCCAAGAATTTATTGCAGTTTCTTTTCAAATGCCCATAACCGTTACAATAACGGCACTTAACATCTTCAGAAGGACTGGTTTTAACTTTAGGAACATGGCCAGACTCGCTTGGATTCACAATCGAGCTCGTCTTGCCATCACCTTTGTTCTTGCCAAGTTTCTTAAACTTTTTACCCTTTTGTACCATAAGGACATCTGGGGTGTCCTTCTTGATGTTAGGTTCAGCAGTCTTAAGCATCCCATGCAATTCAGTCAACGTCTTCGTCAAGTTGTTCATGTTATAGTTCATAACAAATTGATCATAGCTTGACGGCAGTGACTGCAGGATGATGTCAGTAGCCAACTCTTGGCTAATGGGACAATCCAGTTTCCCCAGGTTATCAATATAACCCATCATCTTAATGACATGAGGACTAACTGGTTCGCCCATTGGTAGCTTGCACTCAATCAGAGACCTAACCGTCTGGTATCTCTGAGTTCGTGCCTGCTCCTGAAACATACTTTTCAGGCCAGTGATCATCTCTTTTGGCGACTCCACGTACTCATATTGCTTCTGCAATTCCGAGTTCATGGTAGCCAACATGAGACAACTCACATCCACCGCATCATTAGAATGCTTATCCCAAGCATCCTTATCTGACTGCTAGGCATTGGCTCGGTACTTCTTAGGGAGAACTTTCTCAAGGACATAGTCCTTTTTCTCCTGTTTGAGAGCAATTCTCAAGTTCCGATACCATTCAAGAAAGTTCGATCCATTTAACTTGTCCTTCTCAAGGACGGATCGCAGGGAGAAATTGTTACGATGGTTTGTGTTAGACATAGCTGAAAAACAAGGGAGTTTTAGTTATGATGTTCAAGAAATGAGAAGTCTTAACAATTAAGAAAACTCACATTATATTCAAACAATGTTTCCTCAGATGAATATAATGATCCAAGACCCATACTTCACTAAACTTGAGTGAGCCACTGGCTATCACTCAACTTTAGCTATCTAGGTAAGCAACGACCTTTCTAGTTATATCCAATATAACTCTTGGTTGTGGATCGACATCTTATGTCCAATCCACCTGATGTCTCTGAGCCCAAAACGATTTTGATGGCCCAGTCAAGTAAACCAATCTCTTCAGTCATGTAATTGTTGATGTCTTGCACTGCAAATCCATCAACACGATTACCTCTGTCTTACTCATGAAATTGTGGACATCTTGCACTGCAAGTCTATCACACAACTAAATGAGTCTTGACAGTTGACAAGATTGGAAAGACATCAAGTATCACTTGATATTTGGTTGAGGAACGGAACCTTTAAAACGTTCAGTTTTATTATGTTTTAATTCTTCTAATTAAATGTTCTGTCTTGCTTTGGTTCTGTGATTGCAGGTTCCATAACCCAATCATCGAATCTGATGTCGACCGACACTACTATAGTGTCGATCGATGTAGAATAACCAAAAGCAATCCGCGATAACCGATCAATCCAATTGATCCGGTTTTTGAATACCGGTCAGTGTCGATCGATGCTACACTAGCATCGGTCGACACCAACCTAATCAAACCAATCGCAATTCAAATCATTCACTGTGTTCAACCATTATTAACCAAGCTCGATAACCGGTCCAATCCAATTGAACCAATTCATCAATCTAGCGAGGTCTGTGTCGACCGACACAACTCTTGTGTCGATCGACACTAGGTGAATAAGTTTTATTCGGGTTATCCTTCAGTGTCGACTGATACCCGTTTGGTGTCGATCGACACAGTGCGATAAGCCCTAATCGTTTTTCAATCAAAAAACCTAAAAACTAGATTTTCATGAAAACGAATTTTAGCATGCTTGTATCAACTATACAGAGATTCAGATTCAACTAATCTAATCAACATGCTACAGATTCAATGGAACCTGGCTCTGATACCACTGAAGGAATTTCTAGCAGATTCCTAATCCAATTAGGCAATCCTAGTCTGAATTCCGAGCCTAGGATCTACAGGTTCATGTAATTGAATCTATCAGATCTGAAGATTACCTGGTGATTAATGCAGCGGAAGTCTTAGCAAGTAATCGAGATCTAGAGCGCCTCAAGTGCTGCGCCTCTACGGGTATCCACACGCACACAGAACAGGACAGCAGGGATGCTAGTGCCTATCAGAGATCTGATCTCCAGAGAGGTTTCTTTTCTGTTTCTGGTGGCTGTCAATTAGGTCAAGGTCGAGTTTAGGTCGACCATATATCTTATATATGTCGACTTAAACCGCAACGGGATTAACTAATGATTAAACCGATTTAATCTGCTAATCCGCGAGTTGTGTCGACCGACACACTCTTTGTGTCGATCGACACAGTCGATCCGTGTCGACCGACACACATAGTGCGTCGATCGACACTGCCTAGAAAAGATGACATCGAATACATATCAAATATGCATTCATCCGATCATTACATTAATGATCAACCTCACATTCAATGTCCAGTTTGCTTAGGTGTGTGACCCTGTAGGATCATATAACACTAGCAATGAGTTCTAAACTCATTGATCATAAGTGGCTTCTAGCAAAGCATTACGAGTACCTAGTGTCATATGATTGTCTCATCTCGACAAC